>JAQSUU010000494.1:6974675-8225401 GCA_038087645.1 Saccharum hybrid cultivar R570
CACAATATGTTTCTGCAACCAAAAACACAACAGCCAAGTAGACACAAATGGTGGCTCACAAAATATGAGATAAATATAATGAAAAATGAGAGTGAGCCAAACCAAACAGAGGAGACGCAGTAATTTGTTTGACCGAAGTTCGGGCCTCCCTCACCAAAGTGAGTCGTACGTCTCCATTGTGGAAGCCGGTGAGGACCCAGCAAAGGTCAACTCGTGGCCGGGTCCAAAACGACCTCTTTCCACCTTTCCATTAAGGAGTCTTGTTTCCTTTTTCAATGGGAAGACTAGCCCTTATAAACTTTCGACCGTGCTCCACACTTGGTGACTCGCCGGTGACTAAGCTAAGGCCGTCTAGGAGCAAAGCTCCAAGAGTAACAAATGCCTCACATGAACTAGCGGTCACCAAAAGTGCTCAAGGGTTGCTCAACTCAGATTTTGTCCACACACAAAATCTCACAAGGCTCAATTTGCTCTCCAATTCAATGGATGTGTCTCAATGCACTCAAATCCCACAAAGGATGAATTGGCTCTCTATAGGCTTTGCTAGTTGGTATGGACGTGGAAAAGCTTCGGCAACCAACCCAAGGCAGCGGGAGAGTTTAAATAGCAAACTCCCAAAAACTAGTCGTTGGGTTGTCTAGTCAGTCAAAACTGGCCTGACCAGTTTGGGAACTGGCTTGGTTGGTTCTACAGACCAACTAGCCGTTGGAGGACAGCCAAACTGCCCTGGACGGTTTAGGAACCAGCCTGGCCGGTTCTACAGCATTGCACACCTCCAAAACTCTCTCTCTCTCTCTCTCTCCAAAATTCAGGTTTTTCGGCTTGGGTTTGTTTTGAGCACTTCTAGGTCACATATAATATATTGTGTTGCATCCCTCTTGATAAATGTCGCTTCCATAATTTTGATCATTTGAAGGCTTCCAACACCATCCATGTATCGAGTTGAGTTTCCTTGAGCTGTGACTCTGAATTAATCAAACCATTTGATCAAGATTCCATATATCAATCAAAGTCACTCTTTTCAATTATTTGATCCTTCACATAACATGACCTTCAAAGCTTGATTAGTACCTCGACTAAATGCAAGTACTTTCTTCTTCACCTTAGCTAGGTTCTTCGGCCGCCAAGCCGTCATTCGCCCTTCACCTTTTCTTAGAACCTCGAAGCCTTTCCTTGCTATCTTCACCTTCTCAAGTCATCAAGTCACATCTTGCTTTGAATCAACAACTAAGCTCACAATATATCTATTTCATTTGTATTGATGTCTTCATCATTTTGATTTTGATTGATCAAGCTTCAAGAGTGAGACCATTCCATATGCAAACCTCTATGTCTCATTTATGATTGATGCATATAAGCTTGTCAATTTATTTTGATAATATGCCTCGGGCTCATTTCTGATTTGTATGCCATGTGCTATATTTGAGCCCAAATATAATACAACACACTTAGGACTTATACCCATGAATACCTGCAAGTCTCATGTAACATATTAGTCCCTTAATTGTGTTGTCATTCAATCTACCAAAATCCACTTAGAGGCTAGATGCACTTTCAAAATAGGACATAGGTGAGTAGTAAATGGGTGGTGCTAGGTTGAGCGTGGTGTCCGATGGTTTAGTGGATTAGCTCGGCGTGTAAGTTTTGGAACTACTTTGGATAAGAACTCTCTCTTCTAGCACAACTTACCCTGATACTTCTTCCAAGACCGCCTTAGTGTAATTGCAATCAAGCCCTAATGTGAGTTTTGGTGATAACAACCACATAATTAGAGGACTAATGAGATTTATCAAGTTGACAAGCAGATGAGCAATCAATGAGGATACTAAGTGATTTGTGGAGCCCCCAATTACAAAAGGATATGGTTGTAGACTCAATGGATGTTTAAATTCATTTTATATTTTGAAATTGAGCTAAGTTCATTAGCTTGTTTTTCCATAACCATCAATAGACGAGTATTATCCAATGTGGAGTAGTTTTTTTTAGAAATGAAGTTGTGTCTAGCTCCTCTTGGGTTCCTAGAAAGCCAACAAGTTAAGTTCCCCTTCAGTTCCTTGAAAGCCTACATCATTAGTTTGCAGTGATGCAAGTACAAGCCACATGCATCTCGTTTCGATTGACTGATTCGTGTCTATTCTACTTATATTTAATACTTATTGTTTGAATGCAAAAGAATCAAATCCTTGTTCCAAATTATGAAGGAAACTTACTGACTTTGCAACTATGTGCTATCATTCCAGGCATCTTTGTCCAACTTCCATTGCCTAAGCATATCGATAATCAGAAGATACTAAATGAGATCCATGTTGAGAAAGATGTTGAAGGGTTTCATCCTCTCAATATTGGCAAGCTTGCAATGAAAGGCAGAGAACTGCTATTCATACCATGTATAGCAAAGGTATATTGCTATTATTATTAATGAAGGCCCCAAATGGAGACGTCCACGTAAATCCACAACAAACATGCTAGAAACAAATCTTAGCAATTTTCACAAAAATCAGAAACATCAACAGCTATCAAGGTAGTCTCAAATATGATTGACAAAACAATGATTCAATCCATTTGTTTTGTATAAAAATGCGCATATTTTGCTATTATGAAAAATAATATAAAGTAACACCCTATATCTACATCTAAATTACTCAGCGGTGTCACTATGAAAGATAAAATAGCCCCTAAATTTGCATGTAAACCGTATGTCGTTATAAAAGATAATATAAAGTAGGGGTAAGTCCTACTTTGGTCATCAAATTATTGATTGAGTTTATTTTCCTCATAAAACTCCAAAACTAGGAATCTTGGGCCAACAAAGTAGCAAAAAAGGACAAATCTGGCATCTAGCTAGTTTCAAAGGTATTTCCATTTCCTAAATAACGACAATAAAATCTGGTTTGATCTCTAAAAATTCACAAGTGAAATTCACTTTAAATTATAAAACTAGTACCGGATTTTTTTTCTTAAGATATAATTTATTGTCAGTGCTCTATTTGCATAATCTTACTTGTTTCTATTTCTAGTGTTTTGTTGCTCACAGTTGTGCCTATTATTTATTTAAATTGTCATTTCATCCTTTCCTTTATGTTGTTTGCATCATTAGTTGATTGCAAGATGTTTGAGCCCCTTGTTGTTATGAAACCTATTACCTAATCATATGATGAACATAAAATTAGACTCTAACCATGAAAATTCTTAAATGGGATCTTTATGAATGGAGCATGCCATCAGGGAGGTTGGTGTCATCTTCTAGATTTTCTACCCACTCAGCCATCCATAGGATTCTCTTAGATGATCTCAGGGTCTAATATAACGCAGAAATGATAATTTAATTAAATAAAAAGCACAATTACAAGCAATAAAATACTAGGAACATGAACAAATAAGACACAAATAATTCCAAGTAAAGACGAACATGTAGATAATAGTTTTTTAGAAAAAAATTATATCATTACCATATTTGTTTTGATTTAAAACGAATCACTTATGAATATTAGAGAGGAAACCAGATATTTTTTTATTTCCAGAAAACGAAAAACCCACCTTTGAACTAGTTCGATGGCCAAATTTGTCTAGTTTTGATAATTCGATAGCCAAATGTTTCTGGTTTTGAAGTTTTGAGGACGGAAACAAACTCGAAATATAGTCAGATGACCAAAAATAGCCTTCTAGCATCTCAACCATTCTAAAACATAATGTAAATTATTCACCTCTGCTATTACAAAATATGATCTAAGCAACCTTGTAAATCCACGTCTAAATTACCAATTCTCTAGCATTATTAAAATACAAACTAAAATGTCTGATCAAATTTACTTCTAAATTTTCTAATATTATGGTAAATCAAATAACCATAAAGTACGCCATTTTTTTCTGATTCCACTTGCGATTAGAATCGATTTTTTTTTCCTTCGAAGGCATGCGTGGAGCTCCTGTCACGGGGCGGGGTCAGTGTCAGAGGCAAAATCGCAGTTGTGGTTGGCCGCAGCAACATCGTCGGCCTGCCTGTGTCTCTGCTCCTTCTCAAGGCCGATGCGACTGTATCCATTGTGCACTCACGGACCCCTGACCCAAGAAGCATTGTACGCCAAGCTGACATAGTCATTGCAGCCGCTGGGCAGCCTATGATGGTATGTACTATGTATGTATGTACCTCCCCACATGGTTGATGCTCGCAACATCCTGTGCAATCCATGGCGGATGAGTCTTCTCTGCAGTTGAGTCACTGGTAAGTGGGTCTGATTTGGCAGAGGAGCCGGCATTGCTCACGGTTTCATGTTCTTGGTTTGTCATCAGATCAAAGGGGATTGGATCAAGCCAGGTGCCGCGGTCATCGATGTTGGGCACATAGTCAGTGCAGCAGCTGAGCAGGATGTGATGGTATGTACACACATGCAGCAGCTACCACAACAAAATCCTCATAGTTTTGGTGCAAACCATCTCCCAGCGCTTACTGACTACTGAGTCACTTGCTCTGTGTGCTCTTTTCTTGGCTGTTCTCAGATCAACGGCAACGGAGATCTGATCAAGACAGGTGCTGTGGTCATCCATGATGCTGACACCGACTCTGTTGACGATGACCCTGCCGAACCTGTCGGCGATGTAGATTTCACAGAGGTGAGCAAGGTTGCCGGTTTCCTGACTCCAGTCCCAGGAGGCGCTGGCCCCATGATGGTGGCGATGCTGCTCAAGAACACCGTAGATGCCGCAAAGCAGGGCCAGGGAATATGCAAGGAAGCCAAGTGACTCACAAACTGTGTTGGTGTAACGTTCTCTTACTGTTCCCCATCTTGGTTGTTTCAACTTGGCCAAGAATAACAACAGTAGCCATACTGATGTCCTGGACTCCTGGTTAATAAATGCAATGAAAAAAAAACAGGTTGCTGGTTTTGTTTCTGTTCCAAATTACAGGTGAGGGAAAAAACTTTTGATTTCAAGCACCAAAAAATATAATTCACAATATGTCGCAGCCTGATTCATCAGCATAATGCATTGGGATTCAAGGGATTCCAATGACCGTAACAAGTGGCTCTCTTACCAACCCGACTGAAACATCAGTATAAACTGTAGTGCTGCAATATCATTCTCACCCTAATTGATTTTGTCTCGAATGGATGTCAAAAGATCAATGCCTAAAATTTCCCTTAGGATCTACTCAATCTATTCTTCAGCTCTTCAACAAAATCCTTCCTATCAACCTCGTATTCCTGGTTGGCTTCAACATCCTTCAACTTCACACTTCCTTTCTGCAACTCTGACTCGCCGACCAGCACCATCCACGGAATGCCTGATTGCAAGGCATACTTGATGTGGTTCGCCACCCTGGTAGTGAGCTTGAACTCTGCCTTTATCCCAGCACTCCACAGCTCGCTCACGAGCTCGGCAGCTAGTGTAAGGTCCTTTCCCAGAATTGACACCAGCACCTCTGTCTCTGTTGGCCGGATCTTCTACAGTTCAAGAAAAATTTATTAAGTTGCTACAAGTACCCTTGAAAGAAGGATAAAATGATATAGAGATCAACTACCTCATTTTTTTCTTTCTCCTGTTGCTCCATGATTGCAAAGACTCTTTCAATTCCAAGGCTCACACCAACGGCAGGGATTTGCTTCCCGCTAAACATACCCACAAGATTGTCGTACCGACCGCCAGCCGCGATGGAGCCAACCTGTTGCCAAATATAGTTAGAACAGGAATCGACTAAAATGGTCTTTCAGCTCTTTGAGAGTCATAGAAAAGGGTGTGCATAACTGCATATGCGATGACAGATAGTAAAAAACATCAAATGTTGAATACATCAATTATCAATGAATTGATTCTTTTAAAAGCTATGTATATTGAGTTGATGAATAATAACAGTATGCTTTAATAAGATCCAGAGTACTGACAATTAACTTGAACATCAATGTGCAGTGATAAGTAATTATTTCTAACCTGAGCTGCACCCTTGAAAACGGCTTCATATATGACACCAGTGTAGTAATCAAGGCCCCTGGCCAAACTTAAATCAAAAACTATCTTGTCTATTGCATTTGCTTTATCCAGAGCCTTGAATAATATCTCCAGCTCATTCAGTGCAGCAACAGACCCTTCATTATTCATAAACTTGCTGCCCTCCTTTCTCAACTCCATCAAAACTTCCAACGGTGGTCCTCTAGTCTTCACTAAATTGCCAATTTCGTCTGCAGTTTCATTTGATATACCTTTCTCATCCACCTAATCAAACAAGAAAAACAGTTAGGACTATGGTCAACATAACTACAACTCATTAAGGTGGCAAGATAAAACAGAATTTTAATGAGCCCTCAGCCAAAACCAATAGGTCCAGATGCTTACCAGTTCCTTCTTCACCTGTTCAAATGTTTGCTTGTCCAGCTTGTCAATACTCGAGCAAACTGTTCTGAACTTTTGAGGAGGCACACCACAAATCTCCAACATTCCATCAAGCAACTTTCTGTGATTTAATTTTATCTCATATGTGCCTATATCCAGCTGATTCAACAATTCAGTCAAAACTTTGATGACCTCAAAATCCGGTTCCATGGGTTCATATACACCAGCAATGTCGAAGTCACATTGGTAGAATTCTCGGTACCTTCCCTTAGATGGATTGTCTCTCCTATATACCTTCGCTATCTGGTATCTCTTCAGTGCACTTATGCTATTCATGGCAACATACCGGGCAAATGGAACAGTCAGATCATACCGCAAAGAGCAAAGCTCACCACCCTGCATATTATTTTAACAGTTAGACATCCAACCATATAATTATGAGGGCACCATCTAAGGAAAACAGTGCAACAAATGAATAGGCTGAGTGCTCCAGATAATGGCAATGACATTATTAGCTTTCTGCATAATCTATAGAAAAAACAAGTACATGACAAATCACAGCATGAACATGAATTTTCTGCCAAGTAACACCTGTTCACCAAGCTAAAATGTAAGAGGACACTGAAACGATACCTGATCTGCCAGGTCATATATCAACTTTGAGTCTTCGCCATATTTACCCATAAGTGTTTCTCTCAGCTCAAATACGGGTGTATCAAGCGCAGTAGCACCGTGCATCTTGAATACACTAGTTATAATTGAAAATGCTCGCTCCCTTATCGCCATTTGCTCTTTCCCAAAGTCACGTGTACCCTAACAGGAGTAAGCATAAACATTTAGAAAAAATGAGGAAAGGGAACAACATTACAATCTGAGTACCACTAATCAGACCATATAAATAAAACAGCACCGTCTGCGAATAATATGATTCTCACCTTAGGAATTTTAGGCAATCTCCTGACTTCATTGCTCTCAACAATCTCCTTTACCTTCTCCACAAGGGACTCCAAACCAGGGCATTTGGGATCAAATAGCAATGAGAGAGAGGTTGCCCACTCTGCAACCGATGCAGAATTCACGGAAGCAATAGCACTTCCATTTGTCACATGGTCCCTAAGCAGCATCAGCACAGCAGAAGTACCCTTCCCCAAAGTTTTCTTCTTCTTGCTCTTCTTGTCACCCTTTCCTTTGTCCCCACCAGCCTGTGGCTTCTCAGTTGAACTGGGTGCTTCATTCTCAACAGCAGCTTGAGGCTTCTCAATTGAACTGTCTGATTCAATTACGGCCATGGCCACAGCTGCTTCCCAGGCAAGAAAGTCCCTGAACTTGAGCAAGTGGTTGTACACTCCCTTCAAGACCGACACAGCATCTGAATCAATCAAAACCTTGTCAAGCATTCCCTTCAAATCATCCACGCTAACGCCACCAGTAAGCTTCTCCCGAAGCTCAGCATCAGCAATGCTCTCCGCACAGAGCCTTGCCCGGGCGACGCTCAGCTTGCACAGTGCCTGCACTGCTCTAGCGAGCTGCGTGGCCAGCACCACCAATGCCTCCTCCTTTCCCTCACCGGTTTGACCGGCATCCCTCTTCCCCAATTTCACGGGCGCGTTGAGCTCGATGCGCACCAAGGCGTGCAGCGCCCGCACCGCCTGGCGGAAGATCCCGTTCAGGGCGGGCACCTTGGCGAATGTAGCGGTGGCGGGGGCACCCCCGGCACTGCCGACAAGCTTGGAGCCAAAGACGAGCACCTTGATGTCGGCGGCGACGTCGGCCTCGTCCTTGGCGGAGAGCCCGTCGCCGGAGGCCGGCACGTCGAAGGCCGCGGCGGCGTCCCCGCGCGCGGCCTCGCACGACAGCGCGGCGACGGCGTCAGCGACGCGGGCCAGCGGCGCGGCGCAGCAGTCGATCAGCGCCGCGAGCGCGACGGCGGCGGGCGCGGACGCCGCGGCCACCGCGGCCTCGTCGCGTGAGCCCAGCGGCAGCGCGGCGGCGAGGTCGAGCGAGCCCGCGAGGCGGGCGGCCGTGGCGGCGGTGACGAGCGCGGAGGCGGAGTCGGACGCGGTCACGACCAGCTTGTTCAGCAGCACCGCCGCGGCGGCGCGGGACTCGGCGGGCGCCAGCGACGCGATGGCGGCGGCGAGCGGCGCGGGGGTCTCCTGCGGCGAGGGCGCGCGGGTCGAGAGCGACTTTTGCGCGGAAGGGTCGATGCCCGGGACGACGAGCCCGAGCGAGAGCGCGTAGACGGCGGCCGGCGACAGGGCGGCGCCCTTGCCGCCGAGCATGACGGTGGCGGCGGCGGCGGAGGTGGACGCCATTGGGGGCCGGTGCTAAACCCTAGCGCGGGAGGAGGGAAGGGATTTCACGATCTGATCCGATGGACGGCATAGATGCGCTGCCTTGTTGAACTCTGGAGAGAGGGAAAAAAACGCCACTGTTGCAGAGTTACGTTGTGTCCAAGCTACCTGTTGCAGTGTTGCTGCAATTGTCGAATGACAAAGGCCCCGTTTGGTTCCAAATTTTTTTTTTGCAAAAGAATAGTAGATTCTCCGTCACATCGAATCTTTAGACGTATGTATGAAGCATTAAATATAAATAAAAAATAAAACTAATTACACAGTTTAGACGAAATGGACGAGATGAATCTTTTAAGCCTAATTAGACCATGATTAGACACTAATTACCAAATAACAATGAAAGTGCTACAGTTGCATTTTGCCAAAAATTTTGCCAACTAAACGAGGCCAAATGTGGCCTTCACGAGTTATTTTTTCCCGAAACACTATTGAAGAAAACGTGGTGTCCAAGTCACTGACTGCCCCAATTGCCAAGTCAGCTATTCATTACAATTTGTTTAAAGAATATCGAGAAGGTAATTTGACCAAAATTTACACAAAGACAAGATCAAATACAATATGCAAAGGGAGTAATGTTGAATTGAAGGGAATCATGATTAGCGCCTTAGCTCTCCAAGAAACGGCCTTCGCGTCATCCGCAAGAGACTTGGTTAGCGCCTTAGCTCCTTCGCTGCCTCTGTTTCTTCACTCCACCGTCCAACTAGATATCATTTGAGCACATCGGCGAAAGCCCTTTCGACCTCTCTAACCATTTGTGCTTAGAGCATTTCTAAGAGTTTTTCTGTTCATCTCCCTAGAGCTAAAATTATGGTTTGTGTAATAAAAATCACCCTCCAATAGTCCCCTATTCAACATCCTGTGTTTAGTACTATCCTAAATTATCCCCTCTCTCTCTCCTCTCAAATTTGAGATGTCATGTTGTCCACCAGTTAGTGACATTAGACCAAAACAGCAATCAAACCGGGCACAGTACCATTAGACTGCAAGGTTGTAGCATTGCTGACCCTAGATCAAGATTTCACTGTACACATGCTATAAATAAATTAGCTAAAGAAACAGTGTGACACTATTCTTTGTAAAATAAACCTACCTAGACTTGCAGTTAATTTATTTATAGATTATATGGGAAAGACAAGTCAGTCCACCATCAATCACCAATAATAAAAAATAAAAATAATAATAAGATATGAACACCAGAATCTTGCCTTCGTTACAAAAAAGAGGATACACATTAATAAGGGTGCGCTTTGCCATATAAGTTGCTACATACATACGTTGCATGATTCAGGAAAGTTATATGCATAATGAAAATTTAACAGTGTGGCAGTGGCACAGTAATGCTGTGCATCGCAGAAATCCTAGCCTGAAATGTCCTGTCATACAAGTACTGTGGACATTCAAGCAAGACATCATACTGTAGGGACATGCTAATATCTCTGTTGGTTTCATAATGATGTGAGTTTGGCACGGATATTCTAGTTATTCGTGTCAGTTTTATAGTATATATAAACCTCGGTATAAATGTGGCCACTTGTGTGCTTCACTATCACGATTGTTTATTTTTCATTGAACCGGATCTTTTCCTTTCAGGCAAGTGAGCATGTGGTGTAACAAAGGGCAAGGTAAATAAAAAGAGTAGTAATACTTGACGACATTTCCCTTTCTTTTACTAAAGTGTAGAAGAGATCTCCTCTCACAGGTAGCGGTCCTTCAGTTTTTCTACTTTGATTTGATGCTTTGTGCTTTCATCAACCACGAGGTCTTTTTTTTTTTTGTTCTTTTTGATAAACTAGGATCATGCCCGTGCGTTGCTACGGGTGTCAAAATCCAAACCAGACTTTATAATTTCTAGTTAATATATATGAAAAAAAACACCTTGTGTGCATTATGGCATCCATTCAGGTACAAGCATAGACAACCGAAACATCTTACATAGTCAGACATCTTGTAAGCCCAACTTGCTGTTCACTTTAGCTATGTGCCTCCTTTGAAGCCAATGATGAAAAGTCCACCATCAAGCAGTTTAGATTCCAATAGAGATATGATCCTTCAATATTGTTCAGAATTACATTAGTACCTGGTGCATGTTGAGAGCAATTAGATCTCAGGATTGATTGATTGATATTGAATACATGGGTTACATATATATAGGCAAGGATCAATAGGGTTTATAGAAACACCCAATCAACGGTGATCCTTGCCTAATCAATCATGTCTATCCTAATCAACTGGCAGCCCAGCCATATGGGCTTGAGCGCCTGGCCCATGGCCTGCCCAGAGGGCGCCTATATTCTAACACTCCCCCTCAGTCGAAACGTCAGCCACTTTGCACGTTTAGACTGGACCTAAACTCCGTGAACACTGAGGAAGGCAGCCCTTTGGTGAAGATATCCGCATACTGTGAGGAAGTAGGGACATGCAGTACTCGAACATCACCAACGGCGACTCGTTCTCGGACGAAGTGAAGATCAATCTCGATGTGCTTGGTTCGCTGATGCTGAACTGGATTGGAGGTCATGTAGACTGCACTGATGTTGTCACAATACACCAGTGTGGCGCGCCTGAGAGAGGCGTGTAGTTCCAGAAGTAGCTGACGCAGCCAGGTGGCCTCTGCAACTCCATTGGCCACTGCGCGATACTCGGCTTCAGCACTTGATCTTGACACGGTGTTCTGACGCTTGGAGGACCAGGAGATAAGGTTGTCACCAAGGAACACAGCATAGCCCGAGGTGGACTTGCGAGTGTCTGGACACCCAGCCCAGTCAGCATCAGTGTAGACGATGAGATCAGTCGAAGAAGACGGTCGCAGCAAGAGACTAAGATGGAGTGTGCCTCGAACGTAGCGAAGAATCCGCTTCAAGGCTGCAAGGTGAGGCTCACGTGGGTCATGCATGTGAAGACAGACCTGCTGGACTGCATATGCAATGTCTGGCCGAGTGAACGTCAGGTACTGGAGGGCGCCAGCAAGGCTGCGGAAGTCTGTAGCATCAGACACTGGGGCCCCCTCAGCTGCAGCAATCTTCGGATTGGTGTCAACTGGTGTGAAGAACGCCTTCCTTCATGGCAATTTGTCGGAGACTGTGTATTGCCAGCAGCCATCTGGGTTCGAAGATCCAGCCCATCCGGACTTTGTCTGCCTCTTGAAGAAGTCCCTGTATGGCCTCAAGCAGGCACCTCGTGCATGGTACAGCCGGATGGCCTCTTTCCTGCTGTCCATCGGGTTTGTTGAAGCCAAACAGAACAACCAGCGGGGTCAAACTCGATAGAACAATTATTGTCGACAGTAAATTGGCGAACAGAGATAAGGTTCTTAATAATCTGTGGTGACACAAGAACATTATTAAGACGTAAATTGTGAGGTAACTCTGCGGAGCCAGTGGCAGTCACAGGAAGAAGAGAGCCATTACCGACGACAATAGATGAAGGAGTAGGGTACCGCGGGAATAGAACATGTGAAAGAGAGGAGGACTGAGATGACATATGGGAAGTAGCACCTGAGTCGAAGTACCACTCGTTGGACGAAGGGGGGGTTAGCGATGTCGTGCTGAAGGCGGAGGCGAGTGCCGTCGGGTCCCAGGAGGGCAGGCCAGCCACCGGGTTGTAGTACCCAGGAGCAACCCACTGACTGGCAGCATCAGGAGCAGCGCCGGGCTGCTGCTGGGCGTAGTGTTGCTGCTGCTGCGCAAGCAGTGCGTGCTGTTGGGCCTGCTGTTGCGCCTGGTGCTGCGCCTGGAGGTGAGGAGGCACCGGGATTGGTGCCAGGGGCGGAGGTCGAGGGCCCCCGGGCCACATCTGGATCGAACCCATCCATGGGTTGTAGTAGCTGGGCCAAGGACGTCCTCCGGCGCCGGGCTGCTGGGCGCCAGCCGGCGGTGGCTGCTGGTGCTGCGGACCGCCACCAGAGGGTGGACGCTGGCCTCCAGAAGTGCTGCCGCTGCTGGACCCTCCTTTGCCACCGCCGCCACGCTTGCTGCGGCGGTTGGCGTTGGAGGACTTGGGGCCGCCGGTGCCCCCGGAGCCCGAGGTGGGCGTCGGTGGAGGGGCTGCTGCAGCAAGAGCAGTGGCAGGGGCGTCCTTCTTGTTCTCCAGTGTGAGTTCCTCGAGGATGAGGTCGTCACGGGCCTCCAGGAAGGTGGGGAAGGGCCTGGTGCGACGAAGAAGAGCCCCGACGTGGCTGAAGCGCTCGTTGAGGCCACGGATAACGTTGAGGACGAGGGTGCGGTCGGTGATCACCTCGCCAAGGGCCGTGAGGTCGTCGGCCATCTTCTTCAGGCGGCGGCAGTAGTCGGTGACGGAGAGGTCGCCCTGGACGAAGTTGCGAAACCGCGTCTCAAGGTGGATAGAACGAGCCTCCCGGTTGCCGAGGAACTGCGACTCGATGGCGAGCCAGGCATGGCGAGCGGTGGAGCCCTGGGCGGAGATGATCTCCGCAAGGTCGTCGGTGAGAGTGGCGACGATCCAGGACTTAACGACGCAATCCATCCGGGCCCAGTCAGGAGAGATCGGGGCCGAAGGGTCCTCGCGAACATGATCCTGAAGAGAGAACTTGCCGAGGATAAGCAAGAACTGATCGCGCCAACGGTTGAAATTACCGGAGTCGACGTCGAGGACAATAGTGACGTGGTGCCGGATGTTGTTGACAGCGACGGCCTGCGCGTGGAGTTGCAGCAGCGCCATGGCCTCGTGGAGAAGCATGGCGGAGGCGAGGTTGGGCGGCGGCAACGACATGCTGGAAGATGCAACTCCAGGAGCAGCGGCCGCGGCGGCGGCGCGTTCCTTGGCTGCGCGGGCCAAGGCATCGCTGGCGCGGGCAGCAGCCGCGTCACGTTCCTTGGCGGCGGCCGCTGCTTCCGCCTCAGCTGCAGTCGCACGGGCTAGGGCAGCCTGACGCTCCTTTTCCTGGAGTTGGGCAGCAGCGGCGGCGGCGTTCGCCTGCTCCTTGGCGAAGCGGGCGGAAACCTCGTCATCGTGAACTCCCGTGGACTTGGGAGAGTCGGGGGGAGTGAGAGACATCGATGCGGCGCTGGAGGAGTCCTGCGCGCGAGGGGAGCGCTGCGCGGCGGAGGGCCGGCGCGCGGAGGAGCGGAAGCAAGGACCTAGACCTAAACTAGGCGGCTGATACCATGAGAGCAATTAGATCTCAGGATTGATTGATTGATATTGAATACATGGGTTACATATATATAGGCAAGGATCAATAGGGTTTATAGAAACACCCAATCAACGGTGATCCTTGCCTAATCAATCATGTCTATCCTAATCAACTGGCAGCCCAGCCATATGGGCTTGAGCGCCTGGCCCATGGCCTGCCCAGAGGGCGCCTATATTCTAACACATGTTCATATTTATGTAAAATACCATCATTATATTTATATAATGAGTTGCCATGTTACCGCTGCAAAAAAAAAGGAAAAAAAGGTCTATACCTGTACGCTGCAACAAAAACGTTATGTACTGTCCGAGGATCCTCTCCAAGCCAAAAACAAGAAACAAGACATGCAGGGTTATGTCCATGTGCTTCTAGATGTTTACAGTGTTCCTAGATAGCCTAATCGAAATATTTAGTTATTTGAATATCGAAATTTGGGCCAAAATTATTTCAATTGTCTACTTTGGTTACTGTTAACCCAATGTCCATCCTCATCACACATACACTTCCCGAACCCATGCAGCCACACCAGCAGCGTCA
The DNA here is from genome assembly GCA_038087645.1 of Saccharum hybrid cultivar R570. NCBI lineage: Eukaryota > Viridiplantae > Streptophyta > Magnoliopsida > Poales > Poaceae > Saccharum > Saccharum hybrid cultivar. The sequence goes on from JAQSUU010000494.1 coordinate 6,989,043, forward strand.
TTCAGCTAAGGATAGCTCTATCATAATATTGGACAGTAGGATAATGCAGTGTTAAAAAAATTCAATGTTTAAGAGTTCCAAAACTAATGTAATAGGAAATCAATTTGGTCCAATTGCTCAATAAAAAATAAATATATGGGTGAATACCAAAGCACCTAATAAAACTAAATCACAAGGGTTAGCAATTAATAAAGCTTACATCTTCAAAACCAGTGAAAGACTGGACAGCCTGTGCTCATGTAGGCAGTTGTGAAATCTGAAAATCGCATATACAATCCTCGGTTACAATGATATATACTGGCTTCCTGTAAGAAGGAAAATTGGAAGCTTAGTGATGCTGATGCCATATTCGAGAAGCTTAGTGATGCCTCCTCATGAGAGTCTGGCAGATAGGAAGGATACAGCATAACAGCTCACCTAGAGTCTCCTAGAGTCTGAACCCATGCAAGCTGGCCAAAGTGTGGATTAGGATCTGCAATGACAAAAATATGATCAACATAAAACCTCAAGATGTCTCGCTATTCTCATATGTGAATCAGTGAAAGTACCTCCACCGTCCCAAATAAATATCTTATGATGTATACTAAACTCATTCAATATTACATCAGACATATGCCAATAAATAATTAGAAATTAAATGGAACCACTTCATAGAATGATCAGAGCCCTAGTAGTCCTACCTGTAACAGTGTTCTCCATGTGCAGTGATCGACTTCACCAGCTGATTAGCAAGGTCTACATATTTATAGTTTCCTGAGCATTGAAAATAGAACTAACAATATTTCTTAAAAAAGTTTTAAAGAATCAACCTTAACAGATGGGAACCGTCCAAGCAGTTAGAATGGCTTGGAGAAACAAAAAAACACACTTCAATACCATTGCCTTGTGAACAGAAAGTCTATGATTAAAAGTTCAAGAAAAATAATTGGCAACGATTTCTTGGCAAAGAGTGTAGTCAAACTGACCACATAAAAGCCATTTCCTCTACCAAACTGACAGGCTCACACCCTGAGTTGTTCATCAGTTAATCATTAGTTACAACAAAGCTACCCAATCAACACAATGACAGGCTCACATCCTAAGTTGTTAATCAGTTAATCATTAGTCATCACTAAGCTACCCAATCAACACAATGACAGGCTCACATCCTAAGCGGAACCCTGATCTTCTCTAGTGTTTCCCACACCAGATGCGGAAAGCCAAGCTTTTGCTTTCTGTTGTTCATCACTCATCAGTGCGTCATCTGAACCACAAGGTAGTACTTCCTTTTCGTCGCAAAAAAAAAGGTAGTACTTCCTTTGTTTAAAAAGTGGATAACTACTGCCACTATGCCACATGTAATTGACAGTATCCCAAAAATTTACACTACTAACTTGCTTTTTAGGTGGCACACACAATTTCAGTAGTATTGACGATGATTTTCTATGGAGTAAGAGTATATACAAGCCACAACTCTAAATCAAGTACCTAAACAACTTTGAAACCATCTGTATAATCTGCTCAGTTACCCCATATTTCAAGTAATTGAATGCAAAATTAAATTGCTTACCAATATATATTGCTACCACTACGTTGATTAATGATTCAAAACTTTTTTATACAACAAAGTAGCAAGGTAAGCTTACCAAAAACTTTTTAGGCCTGTTAAATTAGCAGCAGCAGGACCTGCAAATACAAATAGCAGAATATACACAATCAGCTAAGGAAATCTAGCTAGCTATATCTCAAACTCATGTTGGAGACACCTATGACTGAATAGAACGGGGGAAATTTATATGTGCTCAATCATAAATTAGTAGCACCATTGGTAAGATTACATAGTTTCAACAAGAGGACAGTGGACAATTGCTTCCTCGCCGCAGTGTTCTGCTTGTGCTTCTTTGAAAATACTCCCAAACCACAACAGTATTGGAGCATTATGAAAATTCATTTGGTAGCTGAATAATCATAAAAACTATCCAATCGTCCTGATTCTCAACCCTAATCCCCTAATTCTAGCAACTGAAAAGGCATAAATAATAGCCTAATCCATTTTTGACGCCTATTAACATAGCTGTGAACCATTCTATGTCGTATCAAAGAAACAGCAGCCGTAAACCAAATTAAGATGATTACCGACATGTGCTTGTCAAGGAAAATTATGTGTGATAATCTGATAGAGATGGAAAATCAATATATCTCACAAAATGGTCACTCATATGAGAAAGCAATGCAACTTTCACCAAGACGTAATATCAATATACCAATTTGGTATTGACTGCAGTTTGGAAGACATTTATCCTTTCATTCCTATTTTCCTACCTTTAAATTCATAGCGGATAATTAATATATGGTCAATGTAAAACTACCCAATGACAAGATTTAAATCAAAAGCCATAATAGGCACTATTAACAGATTGTCAATCAAAGCAAAATAGCATGAAAAATGTAAATGGCAAAGAAATCATAATTAGTAGCGTGCACATACTTTAGGATTTTGCATTGATGTAATAAAACCAAAAAAAGTGTTTGATGTTTTCTGTTTGGCACTTCCATATGGAAGATGATTTTGCTTTTCCCCAAAAACAGTTTGAGAATAATTTCCTAGTACATAAATATACCTGCACACCACACTACGATAGTTTGACAGATCATTGCTCTGCTCCTTATGTACCTGCAACATTTTGGAAAGTAAAAGAGATATCATTTTTTTTGTTTTAGCTTCAGTAACAAACAACCAGCAAAAACAGCCCCGCTTCACCCCGATAAAACAGCAGTAGCACTCTTTGTGTTTTTTTATCCTTAAAATCGTAACAGTGATAATAAGCAATAAATACTCCCCTAGCATGTACACTGAATAAGCTACAACTTTGGTATTCAAACCAAGGTTAAACTTCACCATATTCCATTTTGAAAAGTGAAAACAATGAATGAAGGGACAGACATGCTCTGTTTATTAGCAGCAACGACACAGTTTTTGAAAAAAAAAAATCATCTTCCAATCCATCCAACCAAAAACAGAGTTAAATTACTCGATAGAAAGATCATTCAAAGTACTATAAAAACCTCCATAGCACACTGGACCATTTCGGCCTTGACGAACTCCTAAATTGACACCCAAAACTGATGGTTGGAACTGAAGCTGTACTCTGAGAGAAACTGACAGTAATATTCAGAACACAATATCTCCCACGGTACTCAACGAAAAAATGAGTTTAAATACTCGTTGGTAAGGTAATGAAAAGTTCTACAACTTTTGTTACTATGAGAGATTCCAATTCATTAGTTGTCTTAGTCTTGTCACCCAATGGTTATTATTCAGTAAGCAAGAAAGAGGGCCTGAACTTCCATGGCAATCAAGAGTTCTATGGTAGTAAGGAAACATATGTAGTTAGTAGATGGACGAGGTGTACATTGCAGCAAGTAAATTGGCAAGGAGAGTCAAGATACACAGTTGCCATTCTTAAGAACAAGCTAGATGCAGGTGTCAGTTTGAAGAGCAGCCCAAAACAACCTTTTGCTTCCATTACTCTTCTCTGATTGAGCGGAGAAGAGCAGCGAGAAGCAAGCATGGCACAACCAGCCACGGCGGCGGCGGCACCAGCACCGGCACCGGCACCAGGTCCAAGCCCAAGGAGAACAATACTCGAAGTCGAAGCCTTCGTGGCAGGAGCAACCACCCTGTTAGTTTTGCTGCTCATCTTTGGGTTGTGCAGGCGGCGGTCAAGCAGCATGTGGATCCAAGGACCTGTGTGGCTGGCTTACACACTCACCTTCCCCCTTGTCACCTACACATTCGGCCTGATGCAGTCGTCTACGGCGAAGAGCCAGCTGTACCCCGTCTGGGCCATCGCCTTGTTCCTAGCTTCCGGGTGCACCAACTCCGTCACTGCCTATGATCTTGACGAGACCAAGCAGTGGAAGAAGCAACTCTTTGAGCTGGGTCAGCAGTACGTCTACTCTGGCCTCATCTTTCTGCTGCTCCGTCCTAGCCGCATTTCTGTCCTCAATGAGCTCATATGGAATCCTGAAACGTCCGATCCTATTTACGAGTATTGCTACATCCTTCTCGCCGCCATCATGTACACTAATCTGTTCAGAGTCATTGCCTGCTGGATGGCTACCTTCTCTGATCCCAGCAAAGTAGTCGCCGACTACATGAGGGACCTGCTGCAGGTTGATTCGGGAGGCTCTCGGTCTGAGTCTCAGCTGCTGCAGGGGTCCAGGTCCAGGACCAGGTCCGAGTCTGAGTCTGACCCTATCAGGATGGAAGGCGGCAGGTACCTTGTTCGGTGGTATGACTACTTCCTCAACACTCACGGTGCCACAGGCCATGGTTACAGAACTAAGCTATTTGAGGAGGATATCATCACCGTCGACATGATCTGGGAGAAGTGCACTAATATGCTGCCCTTTGATCCAAGCGGCGGCTCGCAGTCGAAAGATGTGTGCCTCTCATTTGCCTTGTTTCACCTGCTCAAGCGCCGGTACTTTGGGATCAACTGCTATGAGGCCGGTCTCCAGAAGACGCGCAACTTTGTGCTCAACGGGCTCCTGGCGTCAGAGGATGGCAAGAGAGCATTCAGGATCATTGAGGTAGAGCTGGCCTTCATGCACGATTTTTTCTTCACCAAGTATGCATGTGTCTACGAGAACGAGATTTTCTTCTTCGCTACGTTCATCATGAAGGCCATACTAATCCCCATCCTCAGAGTATTTGTGCACCAGAACTTCTTAAGTCTCAAGACACAGAGCAAGATCATACCAGTTGGGACCACAAAAGCTGATACCATGATCACACTTGCCATTCTGGGGGCACTACTCGTTGTGGAGGTATTGCAAGCCATGCTGTATTTGGCATCAGATTGGTCCTTGGTATCAATGGCATGCTACCATGTGAGAAAAGGACCATGCCAAGCCATGTACTCTCTTCTCCATAAGCTGATATATATGCTTAGAAAGCGAAGTTTATTCAAGTACTGGCAAGACAAGATAGGCCAGTACTCAGTAATTGAAGGCAGCCGTTGGCATAAACCTTCCCCGCCAGAAGGGCCCCTACCCAAAGTAAATGTGCTTCTCTTCTTCGTTGTTGCCAAGATTCATATGCTACTCACTGAAATTGCATGGAAGATTTGGACATGCCAGTACTGCCGTAGCATTGTGCAGGATGTGAAGCTGCCTGATACCGTGAAGCGTGAGATTGCTTCATCCCTCAAGTCCATTGCTACCACTGGTCATCTCACAAACGGAGAAGCATCGTTGCGGCGGAATGAACTGTTCATCACCCCGTTCAAGGAGACACTGAGAAGGGATGACTGGGACCTAACAGACACCATGCTGATATGGCACATCGCGACTAACTACTGTGAAACTGGGCTAACTCCTGCAGCGGAGATCTCTTGCCATGGTAAACTCAGGCACTACCGCGAGGTTGCCACCAGCCCACCACCTTATCCAGGTACTCTGCATACCTCATGGCCTCTGTCCCGGAACTGCTCCCTGGTAACCCTACAGATATCAGCTTCACATTTGACAAGGTGATGCAAGAAGCAACAGTGGTTCTGTACCAAAGGCAGGAGGAGGATATTCGCGAGCGTGCAATAGCAAACAGAGACATGCTGACAGAGGCTCTCAACCGCTCAAGACCATCAGACCAGGAGGATCACAATGACACTATATTCTTCAGAGGACTGAAGCTTGGGAAGGAGCTGGAGGACCACATAGATAACGAGGAGATCCGTTGGAAGGTGCTAGCCGAGTTCTGGGCAGAGATTATCCTCTACGTTGCACCATCTGACAATGTAAGAGGGCACGTCGAGCGGCTCGCTAATGGTGGAGAGTTCATAACCCACATCTGGGCGCTTCTCTCTCATGCAGGCATCCTGACCCGCCATCTCAGGCAACAGGAGTCATCCCAGCGATTCACTAGTTAACGGTCAGCTGAAACTGCTTTCTTCTGACTGAAGAACAAAAGAAGATGGTGCCAGCATGAGTCCACTCTGAATCTTACTATGATGCATGTGTCCATTGTTGTGTGGGGTGTGTGTGCTTCCCGTGTGATTGCAGCAGGCTAGATTGTAGCTTCTCAGTGTTAGCTCTTTCAGTTGTGTGCTTCTGATTAATTATTCATTCACCTGGACTTGTCTTATCTGCGTAGTAAGAGTGGTGTTGGTTTTATGCCTTTGGATTGAAACCTTTTTGCCGTACCTCAAAATGCCTACAGTAGCTTGGAAGGCACGTGGAAAGTGGAAACCCCCTTGTTTCCCTGGGTTGTGAATCCCTGTGTTGCTGTTTGGGCGAAGGAACGGAAATCCTGGATATACCGTTTAATAAAAAGTCAATAAAAATCAGGAAAATTTGATACAGCGAGAAACTTATTGCAAGGAACTTACTTCAACACAAAAGAAAATCAGTAAAATTCAATACTATGAGAGATTCATGAACATATTTGACATCAGATCATTATGCAAGAATCTTCAGTACATATAAAATGTAAAATGAGAAACTCATTGTAAGATAAGAAATCCATTGCAAGAAAAATTATATGTGCTGAAGCCTTGGGCTCAGAAGTACCTACAGCACATATAAAACAGAGATCCTTCCCACCGTCACTAAAATGTCACTTTGTAAGCTACTATAACTTAATTCACACAACTAAAGTATGGAATTGAAGAGCACAGGTAGAGAAGTATAATTCGGTAGTATATGGGAAAATTTGGTGGCTCCATCAGTTGAGATCAATAGCTGAAAAAAATGGTTTGCATATTTTCTTTCTTCTACACTCCTGAGTTCAAGCTTATGTTCTCCTAATTGCAATTATGGTCCCTGAGATATCTGCAGTTAAGATAAATTGACATACAAATTAACATAGTCTGATAAGATGTATTCAGATCTTAAACTTGAGAAACATCAATCCAACATATTTAGGTATGCATTGGACTACATTGAACAATGAGCTTTACAGCTGCAGTTCAGAACTGCAACTTCAGGACAGTTTGCATTGCACAGCAGCAAGAAATGCAAAAGCGGACTGCTGATCATCAATGGATGGCGGAGCCCACCATTCAACAGTTTGGTTAAAAGGGTACAGAAGAAGGCCAGAACTCCATATGGTTATCTGACTTTGAATTACTGGACTGAATGCCTGCTCATAGCTTTATGCATCCCTCTATATAGTTTTCAGTGAATCTGGGAGTTGTTCGCTTGGCAGCAGCATGATCAAGAAATATGTGAAATCCAGGAATGAATCAGCAAAGCTGAGTGGAAAAAAGAGCGATCCATCAATGCCTTCGGCGTGTGAGAGAATAAATGTAATCCAGTAATTTGCACATATATTGCAGTTGATGAAAACCAACAGCACTTAACTGCAAAGCATCTTGTACCTGTGAAGGTATGATAGCAGAGATTTTGTTAGATTCACACAACACCAATATGGAAGCACCACAACCCAAAGATATTTTGTGAGTACTGCTGAAAAAAAAATATTGTGACCATGTGCAATGCAATGCAGCACTACATGCCTCACCACATTTCTGAAATTCAAAGACTGGTCCATCACTTCTTGCCAAACTTTTGTAAATAACCACCATACCATGTGTGTCCACCACCTTGTGTATGTGCAGAACCTTGAGATGTTTGAACAGGAGGTGGCCAGGAAACCTTGCACTGCACTTCACCATGGCAGCACCACAATGTCTGTACCAGTACTTCTGTTATGGAAACAACAAGCATCAGTGGCAGTGATTTCTTCAAGACTTCAAGTGCGCAGCAGTTGCATAACTGCAGAAAGATGGGCAAGGAATTGGCCTGAGAATCCATCGCCCTTGATCACAAATGGCACATGTGGTGTCCAAGTTCAACTGTCCCTGGTCCTGTGTCAGGCAAGACTTTATGATCATCATGTGCATCGGTGGCAAGACATGGCAAAACACCACCAAGTGAGCAGGGGTAACGATGACCATGTACCTGCGCTGCACGCGGTCGAGCGAGCAGCCATTGTTGATGTTCAGTGGGAAGTCAGCTGTGTGTGCTAAGCCGACGTTGCAGTAGGACTGCTCGTTGACGTGGTCAGCGTGGCAATGAAGTGGTTGGGGCCATGCATCGAACACCTGGTGGATGAGTCGGTGGCCGGTGGGGACACTGTCCTTGACGCAGGAGGTGCGAGGTTGGCCGCCGGGTTTTGCTGGCATGTCCGTGTGTGTGACCTAGCCAGCGCAGTTGTTGTGAGGTGGTTGACGACGGCGGTGGTCGGTGAAGTGGGGTGCGTGTGCGTGCAATCAAGGAAGTAGGCAGCAGCCTGCTGGTCACGGACGCGGGAACGCGCGCGTCGTGGCTGCGCTGCGACTGCGACTGGATGTCCAACACTTCATCCGCTGCACGTCTGCAATTGGAGAAGTCATCGCGGGCGTAGGCGTCGGGGGCGCTTATCACCGGTTGCTCGCCTCGCCGAACCAACCACGCGGGTTCACGGGGATCGGCGTAACGAAATTGAGAGAAAATTTTCCGCAATTTCGCCAAATCCTGCAAGTCAGCGATGGAGTTAGGGTACGTGGCTCCGCCGAAAACTGCTATCAAATGTGCTTGGCGGGCGGCGTCGTGTCGGAAGAGGTAGGAGAGGAGGAAGAAGAAAACGTCGAAATGCCGAGGGGAATACAAACAAAAGTCTTGGGCCAACACACACTGGACTCGGCCCAATATGAAACGGGAACGCAGGCCTAAAGACTACCTCACTGTGCTATTCCTAATACTGGTCCATGGCCTTTCTAATCGGTCCAGTAATGGCGTTCGTTCCCCAGTTGGGAGGTCTCGACTTCAACGACGTCGAGGACGCCGACGCGTATGTGTGGCCATTGGCCAATGTGTTCGGCGTCAAGTCATCAACAAGGCCGCTCCAAATTTACACTTCTCAAGCAAGAAGGTTTCAAAAGAATTATGTTTCTTTTTTCATACCATAGATATAAATCACAGTTCTTGCAACTTTTGTAAGTTGCTGGAACTACTATCAGCTTGTCTTGTCTCCAAGAGACGCTGATTGTTATAGTATTTTTGCTGAATCTACGCGAGCTGGAAGAAGCCTCTGGCGATGGTACCATTGGCTCCCCTGGGGAGGAACCCACCGGGGATCTGCTCGTTGCGCGAGCCGTAGAGGATACGGAGCACCTCCGCGGGCGTGCGCTGGAACCCGAGCGAGTCCTCGCCGGCGCCGAGGATGTTGCTGATGGTGCGGCGCTCGGCGCCCTGCTTCCGGTCCAGCACCTTGACCCCTTCGTCCTTGGCGCCGCACCCGGACATCCGGTTGCGCCAGTCGGAGATCCGGCGCGTGAAGTCGGCGACGGTGTGGCCCTGGTACGGCGGGACAGCCTCGTCGGCGCGCTGGTACAGCAGCAGCCGGATCACCGCGTCCTGCCCGGCCTCCACCGCCAGGATGCTGGCCTGGAGGCGCTTGGAGGCGTAGCCCATGAGGCTGGGGCCGATGCCCATGGCGGCGGCGGCGGTGACGTGCGGGAACACGTAGGAGGCGAGCAGGAAGTTGACGGGCCCCGCGTACGCGTCGAACGGCGGGTCGAGGCGGACGCCCATGGCGTCGTCCATGACCATGGCGAAGCGGTCGGGGGCGAGGTCGATGGGCGGGCGCGGGAACCCGCCCACGGCCTGCCTGATGGCGCGGATGTGGCCCACCTCCTGGTACCCGAGCTCGGCGGCCACCTCGGTGGTGCGGAAGTCGAGGTCGGCTTTCCTGGCCCCCGACGGCCGCGGCCCGCCGCCGGAGAGGTTCCGGTCCAGGAAGTCCACGCCCCGGCCCAGCGCCGCGTGCAGGAACCACTCCGCCTCCACGAACTTAGCGTTCAGCAGGAACTGCAGCTGCTCCATGTCGCTCGGGTACACCGCCAGCGCGCCGCGCCGCGGCGCCATCGTGCGGCACCGCGGGTCCTCGGGGGCGGCGGCCGCCGGAACGCTCGGCGCCGGCACCACGGTGGCCTGAGACACCACGGCGAGAAACAGGAGTGCGCCCGCTGCCAGGAGGAGGCGGTGGAGGGCGGCGTCGCGCGCGCGCGCCATGGCTGCCTGGCCCAGTGCAGTGGTTTGGCTTGCTGCTGCCTGCTGGGCTGGCTGGGCCTGGGCGAGGGAGGCCAGCTCGGGAGAGTGGATCATTTGTAGTGTGAGGTAGAAGTTAGTTAATTTTAGTTAGTGTGGGTTTAGGAGGGGAGTGGGGGTAGATTGCGTTTTGGCAGGCCATGAAATGCTTTGTGTGGAGATTGTTAGGTAGAACCACATATGAAAGAATCTACGAAAATTTCATCATATCGATGATCGATCTTTCAAAAAAAAAACATCAAATCTAATACAGAGTAACAGAGTGGTGTTTAGTTGGAAACTTGCAACCATGCACTAGACCATTTTCGTTTGTTGCAGCAACTTCCCACCGACGGGATTTCTTTTCTTTTTTTTCCTTTTGTTTTATTTTTTCCCTGTTAGAACTTGCAGTGTAAATCAAGTTAATTCCCTTGGTGTGACTTGGGAGGATTTTATGGTTATATAGACACTTTTGGGCACTGGTGTGATGTGTCATTGCGTCGTCAAAAAATGGTGCAAGTGCTAGTTCTCTATACCACGCCTTGTCTTTTTCGCAAACCTTTCTTGATCCTATTTTGTAGGAACTCGTTTTTGAAAATTACATGCTACTACTTCTTTTGTTCATAAAAAAATATAATTCTAGCACAGTACCATATTAAAGTAACTTAAGTTTAACTAACTATACATAAAAATATATCAATATGTTTATCATTAGACTTGTATTGAGATTCAGTTTCATATTATACTTACTATGTGTCATAAGCCACTACACTACAACACTAATATAGCGTCACATATGTGTCGTTATAAATATACTATTACCGTTGAACCGTTGGTCGGTATAGCTGGCCCATGGATTAAGTGTCGGTAAATGTACCTTTTGCGATAAACTATCGGTCGGTATAGATACTTACCTATACAATCGAACTTTCAGTCGGGATAGATGAGTAAAGAGGACGAACTATCAGTCGCTATAAGTGGGTGCCACTGGCGCGCTCTGAAAATGAAAAGGGGCCCATGGCGGGAAACTAAAAATGAAACTGGCCCGTTCGCGGCCAAAGTTGTTCGGCCCAAATAGCCCTCTCCAAACCCTAAACTCTTCGTCGCCGCTTAATCTCCAGCTTCCCAGCTCCCATCACCTACATTCGCTAAAAAAAGAAATCGCGCCTCCGTCGCTTACTACCACCGCCACCGGAAACTTCGCCGCCGCCTCCAAGCTCCACCGCAGCTGCCACATCAGCTCTAGGTATCCCGCCCTCTGCCCCTCCCGGATCCCGCTCCCTGCAGCTAGCATTAATATTTTTTTTTATCAATGGGCGCGTTTGGATGGCGTCCAACACCCGCTGCAGTTCGCCGCACCGCAATCACGGCATGCCGCTCTCACCAAACACCCACGCCACACATCGCCAAAGGTTTGGCGGCGCCCACACCAGCTAGTTTATTTTTGGTGCTCAACCTCGCCAACGCCAACTATATCTAGTGGAGGAGGAAACGCCCGCCGCACAGCTGTGGCGTGTGCGGTTGTGACTGGAAGCAAACATGCCCTATATATTTGGTCAAACTTTAGACACAATAACAAAAAAATTCACCTTAGAATTGCGTTCTTCCTTGGACAGAGGTTTAGTTATTCAAAGTGATCCAAATGAGTAGAGAGCAACTTTTTTATTCCTCTAACAATTTCAATAATTGCTTGCTAAAACAAATCAAAACCAGGGAGGAACCGCATGTTACTGAGAAAAACGAGGGGATAAAGAGCGCCTAACAATGTTGATATGTGTTTCTATCAAAAAAATGCTGATATGTGCGAAGTCACATGCGTCTCCAAGAGTTTTTTAATTTCTAAAGTTAATTATTACATGTAAATCCTTATATAGAGTACATTCCAACAAAGAATCCTCTATAAATATTTCTCTTCTTCAACATTTACCCTATCGCAGATAATATATAGGGTGGACAACATGATATTTCAAATTTGAGAGAAGGAGAGAGAGACAGAGAGAGAGGATAATTTAGGATAGCACTAAACATAGGATGTTGAATAGGGGACTGTTGGAGGGTGTTTATTTTTATTACACAAACCATAATTTTAGCTTTAGGGAGATGAACAAAAAAAACTCTTGTTACGTTGTTAAATCTTTCTATAAAAGCTGGGTTTACTTCTATAAAAAAATAGAAAAACTCTTAAAAACGCTCTAAGCACAAATGTTTAGAGAGGTCTATAGGGCTTTCACCGATGTACTCGAACGATATCAAGTTGGATGGTGGAGTGAAGAAAGGGAGGCAACGAAGGAGCTAAAGCGCTAACCAAGTCTCCTGCGGATGACGCGAAGGCCGTTTCTTGATGTTTATATGAATCATGATTCCCTTCAATTCAACGTTACTCCCTTTGCTTATTGTATTTGATCTCGTCTTTGTGTACATTTTGGTCAAATTACCTTCTCTATCTTTTGTAAACGAATCGCAATGAATAAGTTTTTTTTGAGGAATAATGAATAGCTGACTTGGCAATTGGGTGCAGTCAGTGACTTGGACAGGACGTTCTCTTCAATAGTGTTTCGGGGAAGAAAAAAAAATTCTCGTGAAGAGCAGATGCACCTCAACAGCACTGGGCCTAAATCCACTGCTGACCCAATCCACTGGGAGTCGTCGCTGCCGTGCATTCCAAGTCAAGTTTGGGCCTTTAGCTGTTGGACCCATCATCGAAGGCATCAGCATCCATCCACCACGCCTCCGCTAGGTTCTTCCTCCTCCTGCCGCCGCCGCCGCCGCCTTCCAGACCGTTTCCTCCTCCGCCGCAGCCGCGATGCCGACGGTGAGCGTCGGCCGGGACCGTCTCTTCGCCGCCCTGGGTCGGACCTACAGTAAGTTCGACTTCCTCTGCTCAGTTCCTCCCCCAAAACCCCAGTTCTCTCCCCTCCGCGACAGCTCGTAACCAATCCTGCTGGCTGCAGCGCAGGAGGAGTTCGAGGCGCTCTGCTTCGAGTTCGGCATCGAGCTGGACGATGTGGTGAGCATATCTCTCCGCCATTTCCCGTCCGCTGTGCTGGCAGTGGCGTTGTCTGAATTTTGAGGGTTTTGGGGGTGCGTACCTGTGCAGACGACGGAGAAGGCTATTATCAGGAAGGAGAAGCACCTCGAGGACGACGGCGAGGCGGACGACGATGACGAGGTCATCTACAAGATAGAGGTGGCAGCCAACAGGTCAGCCGATTTTTGTTTTTCCGTAATTGAATCGATGGTGTACTGTGTATCCGGGATTATGGTAGCCGAACATAGATATCGGCCAATTACACCATTCTTGTGTACCAATTGAACATGTGTAATGCAATTTGAGACACCGAAAAAAAATCAGCTAAGAATCTGTAGCAGAAGAAGCTGCATTACTCTAGTGTTGTCAATAGTATCCTCCTGTGATGATTTAAAATTTTACCTTTTGAATAATATAGCAGTCTGTATAGTAATACATAGTAACATAGGTGATAGTTCCATTGTGGTTCGTGCCCTCCCTGTGCAGCTGTGCTTTACTGCCCTTCTGTGAACGGTGTATTTGAATGTAAGTATAAATAGATTACACATTTTTTTTTACATAAACGCACAAAAGCAAGTCATAGAAAACAGGTGCAAAAGCTGTTTTTGCCGTGTTTGGCTGTAAACAAACATCATGCCGTGTTTTGCTGCACTGTTTGGCTGTTCTTTTAGTTCAATTTGTTTCATTGTTTGGTTCATGGGGATTTTAGTAAGCGGCAAGTAACTTACCTTAAGTTTTATCGATGTAGTGAGCTAAGTATGAACCATTTTTTTTTGCTCTGTTTCTGCTGATTTGCTGTTTCCTTGAGTTTGAAATCTAGTCCAATAAACTTAATGTTGTATAAGGACCCGCACATAGTATAAAGTTGAGTTGAATTTGGACTTAAAATAGTTGAACTTCAGTAAAGCACATTGCATTCAGCATGCCAGTTTGCATGGATGGAACTTCTATCTACACAGAGAGTCTCTTGTCTGGCCTTTCCTACCAGTCGCCTCATTCTTCACTGATCTTTCACTTCCTGAACCGTTACCTAGTGTTGGTGGATGAGCTCTTAGTTTCAAAGCACACGTTGAGATCTCATGCTTCATGTGTTTAATGCTCATTGCCAATGTATGCAGATATGATTTGCTATGTCTTGAAGGATTAGCAAGAGCTCTTCGTGTTTTCACGGGGACTGAAGCAAGTCCTGTATTCCAAGTTTCATCCATCCCTCGTAGTTCAATTCTTCAGATGCATGTCAAACCAGAGGTAAGTTCATGTTCTTTGGACTCGCACTGCATTTCAAATAATATCCTAGAAGAAAAAGCTAGATTTCTTCAGTTTTCTATTTCTAAGTAGTGCATTACGGGTAGGCTGTAGAGAAAATTGTATGGCAACATTGTTTGGTGTATGTTATAACCTGGCAATGCTCTTGAACGCTCTTGAACCAGTTGATTCTTTTTTGATTTTTGGATATGGAATGTTATGTCTCAGGAATAATGGAGAAATGATGTGTGAAATTGACATTTTTAAGGGAAGAAAAGAAGCAATACCCTACTTGCATTTTCCATGCCATTAAATATGTATATATATTTTTTTGGTGCATGCTCTTTGTAATGTTTTATTATTGTTCTGAAAACGATTATAGCTTGAAGCTGGCGCTAAAATGTCAAGACATTAAAATATTCATGATTTTGATATTTGCCTGTTGTTACTAATTCTAGGATCTATGTATTAACGGATTAGTGTTGTATTTGCTAATGTTGACGCTGATCATATTCTCCAGACTGATATTATTTATGTTCTTATTTCTTCCAATGTAAGCCTTGATTTGCTGTTCTTTTTTTCAGACTTCAAAAATTAGACCATATGTAGTTTGTGCTGTCCTAAGAGGGGTAACATTTGATGAAGCAAGATACAACAGCTTCATTGATCTTCAAGACAAACTCCACCAAAATATCTGCCGGTATAGTTTATTTTACTGTGTTTTGCTTTTCATTGTATTGATATCAAGATTGTACTCAATACAATGATTAACTCAGACTACTTCATGATGGATGACAGGAAAAGAACTCTTGTTGCTATTGGCACCCATGATCTGGACACTCTGCAAGGACCCTTCTCATATGAGGTAAAATTATCAAATTATCACAGTGCTGCAATTAGCTAATTTTGTATCTCAATCTTGGGTATTATCTTATTCGCCCTGTGTTCATGGTAATGGACTTGCACACTGTTCCGATGTTTGTGTGTTTTATTTTTTTTTTGTGCATCCAATTTTCCTCCTTTTGATGGGGCAAATGATTATGTCTCATGATATGTGCTTGTGGCCTTGCACTATCAAGGCAACTAACTGCAATTACTTTTATACCATTGTATGGAAAGATGAATGCAAGGACATGTTGGTGCCTGTTTGGTTGATTTTATTCTTTCTCCATTGAGGTGTAGAAGCTCCCTTCCACTGGTTTTGAATCTTATTATTGCGAAATTTGAGTTTTTCTAAAGTCAGTTGGCAGATTAAACTTCGCCAAGTGTGTTGCCTTCTTGGGGGAATTTTAGAGTAAATCTTGGACTGTAATGTGTTCTATGATCTTAGTTGCAGAAAAGAGCCATCCTTTTTTCACCAGTCACAGTTAACATGATACCTTATGGTCATAATAAGGTGTCTCAAAAGCCTAAATCAATCAAATCTTATTTTGTTTTGCTGCCTTTTTTTTATAAAGGACATACAGCAGGGGAGGCTCCTACCGCAAATTTTATTAAAATAACAAAGGCACAAATATACTGAACAAAAGGACGAAGCTAAAAGTGAGAACAAATGGAGAAGGGAACTAAACAAGCTCCTCTCAGGGGAGGACAGGGAAGAGAGTTAGGAAAGTGACTGGATCCAGTTTAGGAACATAAGGCAGTTGCCGTTATTTATTCTATGAGATTGGAGTCTTGCTTCATCTAGGAAGTCCTTGTTTTGCTGCCTTTTTGGGGCAGATTGCTCATCGGGAAGTGGATCAGCGAGATAGTGCCCCACTGAACTTGTCTACAGTGGGGCTTCAAGAAGCATTTATGGCCATAAAATCCGAGTTTGTGCCACTAGGCAAAAACATGTATTTTCCTCGAATTTTAATCAAAAATAGGCTTCAAGCCCTTTTTGTATGGATAATAGAAATTTCATCTTGGCCAGCTTACCAAGAAGACAATTTGGAGGAAGTTTAAGCACTACTCCCTATGCTTTCGAGTTTATATTTGTTTAGATTGCATGACAGCATGTATACATGAAAGTATTAACTAGTTTTTCACATAATAAAAGTGATAAGAAACTGTTATTTTAATACCCCTTTGACTAGGAAAAGTAATAACCATTGGTGTATACTGCAGTTTGAATATCCAAACAACTATTATAAAGAAACCATCATTTAGCTTTTAGCATGGAGGAACCTTAAACAGTTTTAACTTAAAGATTTGCGGCTTTATAACTAGCTTACAGCTGAATAATTTATTTACGTTAGTCAATATTTTGGCGGAGAAGCTAGATTTCTGAGGAACTGGTTGACTGTGTTATATTTAGTTCCATGCATATATGAACAAGCCTCTTAAATATAACATTTTTCGTTGTTAACCAAAGATATAACCATTGCTGACATGTGGCTATATAAATACACTGATGGTTTCTCTCATCCTTTATATCTTACATTTGATTTTTTTTTCTATCCCTAGGCTCTACCACCACATGAAATCAACTTTGTCCCATTGAAGCAGGTAAAAGTAATTGATTTAGTTCAATCAGATGTTTTTTATGTTATAGTACTCGTTGATTTCTGATCATCATTACAATTTTTAGTAAATTGCTGAGAAGGCAACATTTTTGGACTCACTGTTGTAACTTTTGTATTATTCAGGAGAAAAGCTTCAGAGCTGATAAACTGATGGAATTCTATAAAGTAAGTAGCTACATCAGAGTGTTTGTTGTGTCCTTGTGCACTAAATTGGGCCATGTATCAGGATGGAAACTGTTATTTTTTGAAGCTTTACACTTAATATCATAGGTTCAGATCTTAATACTATTCTTTTAGCTGCTCTGTCCTTGTATATTTTTATTACTGACATCTCTTGCTTTGTGGCAGTCAGACATGAAACTGAAGAAGTTCTTGCATATAATTGAGAATTCTCCAGTGTACCCAGTTATCTATGATAGCAACAGGTAAAACAATGACATGCTCTTATCATTTCATTTGTTGACCTCTTTCTTTCAAAGCCTATGATCTTTTTGGAAAAGACTAATAATTACTAGAGAGGAGAACAATAATTAAATCGAAAGATTCTGTTGGCACAGCTCTCTGGAAATTCGTCTATCTAGTTAAACTTCAAAAACATTGTTCATTTTTAAAGGAAAAGCTGTTCTCTTAAATATATTCATTTTACTGATAAAGTGGCCCATGTTCCATCATGAGTGCCATGCTTTCTTTAACGTTTATGATATAGAAACTGTTAATACTGGTGTCGCTGCACAGCTGACATTGCAATACTTTGCAGGACTGTATTATCATTACCTCCTATCATCAATGGTGCACATTCAGCTATCACCCTTGCAACAAGGAATGTCTTTATTGAATGTACAGCTACTGACCTTACCAAAGCAAATATAGTGCTGAATACAATGGTTGGTGATGTTATGCTGTATTTTAGATGGGAACATGTCCTCTAGTTTATGAAGTTTAAACTTACTGTATTGATGCGCTTGTTACTTATATTTCTAGGTTACCATGTTCTCTGAGTATTGTGAAACTAAATTTGAAGTGGAACCTGTTGAAGTGGTACATTATGATGGCAGGAAAACAGTTTACCCTGATCTTTCATGTTACAAAATGGATGTTTCATTATCTGATATTCTTGGGCCTATTGGCATCTCCCAGGACGAGAAACAGGTACCTGCAAGTTCCTGAAAGTTTTAGCAAGGATGTTTTCAATCTGGATTAATAACTGTGCAATCCGTAACTGTAGGTTGTGTGTCTTTTGAATAAAATGCAACTGCAAGCTGAAAGTCACTCATTGAAGGGGGAGCCTCGCATTTCAGTGTCTGTTCCTCCAACAAGAAGTGATATTCTGCATGCCCGTGATTTGTCGGAGGTATATCTGCTATTATCTAGCTGTTCTTTCAACTGTTTTTGTAGGTATTTGTTTGCTGTCACTGTTAACTGGTTTAATTTCCGTTTGGCTTCTACAAAGGACGTTGCTATAGCTTATGGATTCAATAATGTGCCAAAATCAAAGCCGAAGTGTATGACAATAGGAGGAAGGCAACCATTAAACAGGTTCTCAGATAAAATTCGTGCTGAGGTACTTTAGGTATCCGATATGTCTTTGTGGCATCTTGCTGATATTTGATGTCTTTGTGTGTTTTTTTTTCCTTGTGTTTTTATCTGTTCATCAGTTGATCTTTACTGAAAAGTCTTTTGTGGCCAGGTTGCAAGAGCTGGTTATATGGAGGTGCTCACATTTATCTTGTCTTCACACGAAGAAAACTTTGACATGTTAAACAGAACAGATGACAAAAGTAAAGCGGTCATTATTGCAAACCCTCGCACTTCTGAATTCGAGGTAAATTGTCCCCAATTTTATCGTCACCCACCCCGGTGCTGGGTGCAGCCATCAGTCAGCTCTCCTATGTGCTCTCAATTGACTATAGTGCAAAGAATGTTGTAAATTTTTGGTTGATTGATGCCCTTCTTGCAAAACAAAAAAAAAGTTAATTCATAAACTAATTGCAGGATAATCATTCTTGTAATCCTATCATTTAAATTTTGACTGTTCCTCCTTATCTGACTTCTCAGCCTTATCTTTCATTTTAATTCTGCATGTTCTACACAGGAAACTAGGGGCGTGCATAATTAACCAAACCTGAGAAATAGAGCTGAACTAACCCAGACCGAATCCGAAATAACAGTTGGTCTCTAATTCGGCCTCAAGAACTAACTAAATGAATTAAGTCCCTGGTTAATCCGAAATGACATTTGGTCTAGCCCAATAACCCTTCCCAACCCTCTCTGTATAAGAGATATCTCACTCTGATTCCTCACCACCTGCCCCCAATCCGTCCACTTCCCTGTCCTCTTTAGCATCGTGGCACATAGCGACGAGAGGCTACGCCCCCCTCCTCCTGACTCCACCCGATGTCAAACTTAGCTGACGGCAACGGCTCCTACCTGCTGTCGGCAGATGATTTGTGCTTCATCCTTTGTTGATCTGTGCTTCATCATGCTCATTTGTGTCCACTTATAAAATCTACCATTATATTACATAGGTGATTTTTTTGATTTCTTTTTCGATGTGTGTATTGCTAGCTTGGTTAGTTCAGTCATGGCCGAGACCGAACCGAACTAACTGAGACCAAATTTGCTTCATCTCGATAATTTTTAGGAACCAATCAGTACCCAGTTTTGGATACCTGAAATTTGAGGAAAACCGATGAGACGAACCCGTTGATTGGGTCTGACCGAATGTCCGCCTACTGACAACTCATGTTTTGTCTCCATATTTGATTGCCAATGAAATCAACATTGTTCTACAATGTCATTCGTTTGCTATAATCATTCTTTTACTTGTTATCTTGTTGGTTTTTTATAATCATTTTTTGTTGCTGTTACCTTGCAGGTTGTTAGAACTAGTCTGATGTCGTGTTTATTGAAAACACTGAAACATAATATAGACCATCCAAGACCGATAAAGGTACTTTTTGAAAAGAAGCAATATTTATATTTGCTATATAAGGAAGAAACCAGAAAGAAAAACTTCAAATTTCTGTTGCTGTCAGTAGTGTCATTTTGCCTGGTGTTTTCCTTCCCTTCCAACTTAATTGTGATTGCATGACAATACTCCTTCAAATACTACATTTCAACCATAGTATAAGCCCATTTAGGATTTCTTGATCAAACCTTGTAAACATAGACAATGAATATCTAAAAAATCAAGTAGATTGGTAACATAAGTTTTATGTTGCTAGATTAGTTATAAAAAAAAACTTTTTATAATATATAGCTCTTTCTATTTGGAACATGTTATTTAGAATATTACCTGTCAAGTGTCATTGGAGACCATGTGTTAATGTTCTAATAATGGATTTTGGGATTAGAGAAAGTAACTATCTAGTCCTTCATTTTTACCCATGTGGACTTTAATTTATCAATACAAAATCAATTTTAAATGGAAGAGCTTTATACAGCTTCTAGTGTTGGATATGCCCAAACAGTTACTGTTGCCATGGTTACGATCTTCCTTCTAGATGGAAATTGTTCCCATGATTTTGATCTTTCAAATATTTCCCATTGTAGATTTTTGAAGTTGGTGATGTTGTGATGCTGGACTCGTCACGTGATGTTGGTGCCTCTAATAATCGCAGGCTTGCAGCTTTGTACTGCAATAGGGTTTCTGGATTTGAGGTATATGCTTAAGGAAAAGAACATCTGTATAGGCATGTATTTACATAGCTTCTATGTAGGCCTATGCTAACTTGATTAAATTGTCCAGGAAATTATGGGATTGGTGGATAGTATTGTCAAAGTTGTCAGAGCTCCGCATGTCAACTTTGGCGAGAATTACTATGTACCTACAGATGTAAGTGTAGCTTCATAAATTGACTTGTATTTTGCTTTTGTCAACATTTATATGCTGATTTCATTTCTTTAGGAACCTGAGTTCTTCCCGAAAAGACAATGTAAAATTGTTACAAGTGATGGCAAGCAAGTTGGCTACTTAGGAATTGTCCATGCTGAGGTACTTACTCTGCCTCGCTTTTGAATGCTGTTATAACCTGTGTGCTGCTTAAGTACCAGTAGTTTAGCTGCCATATGAATGAAGATTTCTGAGGATGAAGTGAATAAAGTTAGCACCATATTATATATCTCTTTTTGTTGGGTAGCACAATCTTATACGCTTGAATTATGAGTTACTCCAATTCCATAATTGATTTTTTATACTAAGAGTAAGAGATGGTACTGGCAGAAATAAGAACTTAGGAACACAAATGATATTATCTGAGAATAAGAAAATCATAACATGGATACACGTTGTGATTTGTTTTTCCCATGGCACTATTCCTTGAGTGCTAGTAATACTCTATTTCTTGCAGGTGCTAAGGAAATTTGGCATTCCGGATCCTTGCACTTTCGTTGAGATGGACCTCGAAGCACTGTTGTAATGCCGTCAACCTGAAACAAAGGAATGCTTGCATCTGACATCTGCTACATATTGGTTTTGTTCAGTAAACATGGATGGGGTACCAGCAAGAAGTGACTTCTCAATTGCATTGGATTTTGCTATGGGGAGAAAGGTACAAGGATACAGCAAATACCCTGCCTAATTTTTGTGTTAGGGACTATTTTCACTATGTTTGCATTGTAAGGGCTCATTCCTATCCAACTTTCTATCAAAACTGTCCATTAAACCATCGGTTGTCAAAAGTTATTTCTGCAACTCTTTGCGCCCTTACATGAGATCACCATGATGTAAAGCAGCCTCAGAATTTTAGACTCGTAATATCTCCTTGTTGAAACACATTGGACAAGGTTCCCATGACAACCATCTCTTTATGATTGTGAATTACATTGAAGTTTGAAATTGTTTGTTTACATTGCAACTTTTGACGAATTCTTGAGTGTTATATTATGTTGTCGCCCCCTGAGTCGGTCGAGTGAGAAATGGAACACGTTTGTTCCAAAATTTTCGTGGAAGTCGAGAACTATTGAACGATAGCTATTGTTGCTGTGGTCAAACAGTCAAACCACCACTAACGGGAAATCTAAAATTTGAAAGCAAGAATCTCATCTGCATGTTAAAACTTGCTTACTACAATCTCAAATCTGTCATCTTTCCCATTTTAACTGGGAGATGTCAAATCAAATATTAGAAGTTTTGTTCGCCAAATTATAAACTCTCCCTTCTAAAGTCATTTTTTATTTCACGAAAAAAAATTATCTAACTTTGACCAAGTTTTATGGAAAAATGCGTGCATGCACACCATCAAAATAGTTTTTTTATTGAATCAAATTAGTGGGAGGTGTGGTCATACATTCTAGGTTTGAAGTACTCCTCTACTGGAATTGAAATGTCTATTCTCTGTTCAAATGAAAAGTTGCCGACATAGTTCCTCCAATTGGTTGGATGGCTTCGAGCAGGAGAGCAGCCGTCTCCGTTGGTCCTAGTCACCTCCAACCCCAGAAGCTCCCTCTCGTCACTCCAGACTCCAGAGCGCAGTCACCTGGCATGGAAGCTCCATAGTTTAAACGCACCCCTCTGACACGTGTCACCTTCCCGCCACACGTGTCCACACGCGAGCAAGCCTCGCACGTATTTAGAACGCGTCTTGCGACGATCCTCCGGGCCGTCTGAGAGATCGATCGACTCGATCATCGCACCACCAAGCAACCCTCACCACTCATCGTGATCGTGTCAGCCATGGCGGCCGCCGCGCACGAAGCAGGCATCACACAGCGCGTCGCCGCCAGTGGCAGCAGGGACGACGGCGCCAGCGACAGCGCGGCGGCGGTCTCGGGTCCCAACAAGAAGCCGGGCGGTGGCGGCCGCGCCAGCAGCAGCAGGCGCGGGCTCCGCTCGCTCGCCGCCGCGGTGTCCCTCTCCGCGGCGCTGACGGCGCTGTCCTTCTTCGCCGCGAGCCACTCCTCGCCGTCGCTGACGGCGCTGACGACGACGGTGGCGATGGTGCGGGCGGGGTCGGTGGCGTCGGAGGCGGTGCTGGCGCTGGCAGCGTGGATGGCGTGGGCGGAGGGCGGGGTGCACGCGCGCCCGGCATCCACGCTGCTCCCCTACGCCGCGCAGCTGGGCGCGGCCCTGGCGTGGGCGCCGCTCGTGCTGGGCCATGGCGCGACGCGCGCCGGCCTCGCCTGCTGCGCCGCCATGGTCGCGGCCGCCGTGGCCTGCGCGCGCGGGTTCGGCGCCGTGAACCCTGTCGCTGGTGACCTCGCCAAGCCCGCCATCGCCTGGGCCGTCATCCTCGCCGTCGTCAACTACAAGATGCTCTGAGCTCTCTCTCGATCGCGAACTTGCGTGCGTCCAGCAGGCCTCCGCACCCTCTTCTTCTTTCTTTCTTTATCGCGAGTGCATGCACAGTGTTGGTGTGATACGTCTGTATACTGTATGACGCTTTCTAGCTACTTGCTCTACTACACATGTACTCTTCTTGCCGTTTACATATCCTCTGTTCCTTGGTTTACTCTTGTGTGCATTACGATTGTGGTTTATATATATTTGGAAGAGATGGATGTATGCTGCTGACAAGCCATTCGATCAACGCAAGAATACAGCAGGACTGGAATCGCATCAGGTTGAAACATTGTCTCTTTATCGTCTCCATCAAAACAAAAAATTGTCTGTCTCCATCCAATCCAACATGCAAAAGTATTATGTAGCTACTCAAAACACATTCATCTCTCTTAAATGTAGAAGATCCATCCCCTCTCCTATCCAAGATTTCAACCTCTCCTATATAATCTTATGAAGAGTATTATTAATTAATAATCTTTTCGAGGCGAAGAAGAAAAAGCCACCCTACCCATAATAGAATATTAGAATATCACCTACTCCATAATAATATAAGATCTTCCAACCATTATAAAATTTCACTTTAAATTATATACAAATCTATAGAGTCTGTCTAGCCAAGAACTGGTTCTTTTAAGTCTCTCCTAATAACCAAATTTTTGTCTATCCACTTACACTGTCTTGTAGCTATATTTACATCATTTTATTACTATATTTACAATGATTTCTTCATTGTAATTTATTAGACAGAGTGATATAATTTGCGGATAACAGAACTTCTATTTCTATGGATTACGGATCTCAGAAAATATGCCAAATTTTTCAAAAAAAATTATAAATAATTTTTATGAATTACAGATATCAGAGAGAGATATATCAAATTGTTCACAAATTTTAGAAAAAAAAATTCAAATTGCTGACACATTGCGTAGGGTTGTTCACTTGGCTGGCCTTGGTGCGGGCGGTCTCGCCCGGCGTGGGGCGGGGACGTGTGTCCGTGGGGGGCAGCGTGAGACGTCGGGCCAACCAACGCCTCGGATTGCAGCCGAGTCCGGATCAGAAGGCCAGGAATCCGGTTGTTACGAGAGCCTAAAACAACCGACAGCTATGTAGCAAATCTGAAATAATTTCACTTATAAAAGTATTATAAGTAACTACTCAAAACAGGTCCGGCTTGTTGCCAAGCTGCATCTGCATGACATAATAACTATCCTGAAGATCCTGTAGAGCGTGGACCACCAAGCTGAAGCATGAAGAAGTCGACCAAGTCCATCTCGTAGGGCACAGCCGTCCGGTTCATTTGATCCTTGAACAGTGGCAGGAAGCAGTCCATGACCTTCTCCATGGTCTTGCTGTGGAGGTCGACGATGGAGACGGCGCTGCTCCTGTAGAGCACGAGCATGGACCCCTTGCTCAAGTGAAACCACTCCTCCTTTGGCTGCCAGAGCGGGGGTATGTCTGGGTACGGCACCGCCGCTGGGATCGTGAAGGCGGTGCTGCGCTCCCACTCCCACGCCTCCTTGTTGGCCTCCGCATGGCCATGGCCATGGCCGGCGGCTTGCTGTTGCCGACGATAAGTGGAAACATCCACGTGCGAGATGTACACGCAGACGACCGCAAGGTTGCCGTCTCCGGTGACGCAGAGGAGCGGGTTGCCTCCGCCGCGGACGGGGATCCTTGTAAAGGCAAAGGAGACGCGCCCTCCTGCTCCTCCTGCTGCTGCTCCCAGCGGCACGCTGAGCTTGTACAGGCTGCTGCCATCATCTCGTCGGGGTCGGGCTCCAGCTCCCGGCGGCAGGGCGCGGTCGCCATCATCGCCACCCGCGGTGTCGTTGTCGTCGTACCGCCAGAGCCAGTGTGCCGCGCCGTGGTGAACGACGGCGGATCTCTGGCCCACCAGGGAGAACCTGCAGCCGTTGACCAGGTTTAGGGTGGCGGGTGGGCTCCAGCTGCGTGTGGCAGCGGAGTACGAGTGGAGGTGCACCGCCCAGTTGGAGGTGGAGAGTTCCACGGTGGCGACGAGCAGCTGCGAGAAGGTGTAGCGGCCGGCGGCGGCGTTGTGGGCGTCGGCGGCCGTGATGATGGCGTAGCAGCAGAGTTCAGTAGGGTCCGTGTCCACCAAAGGTGCGAGGAGGTGGCGTTGGCCCGTGACGGGGTTGCAGACACCAAGGAGGAGGTGGGTGTTGTCGAGGTGGCGGGGGACGCGCTGCATGAGGACGATGCCGCGGCGCGCCGCCAGGGGCACGGCGTAGTCGAAGGCGCCGTCGCCGTCGGCGACCAAGGAGGAGGTGAGGGCACGAGCCATCGTGCCAGCGTCAAGCCAGAGCGGCGGCGACCGCCGCGCTCCGGGCGCCGGCAGGAACGAGCAGGCCGAGGCGAGCTGCGCCGCGGCATCCGTCCGCGTCGCCCTTTGCCTGCCGTCCTGCAAGAAGAAGCCGAGGAGGCCCTCCTGGCCCTGGGCTGCTGGACAGAGGAGGTCGCGGAGGAAGGTCCGGTCGGTGAAGCGGGCAAGCCAGCGGCGGCATGTCGAGCATGAACAGGTCCTTGACGGTGCCCACGCGGGACAAGACCTCTTGGAGGACGTGCTCCGGCAAAGCCAACATCACGTCCCCGCCTCCGGCGCCCGCGCACCGTCGTCGTCGTCGTCCCTTTGCAGCAGCAACCGCGTCGTCCGCCATGCCTCCCGCTCTCGCTATTGCTAATTTGCTATTGCTATAGCTGTACATACGTACGTACGTGCAATGGTGCAGGGCGGCGCTGGCCTGGAGAAAGAACAAACAACTTTGTTGGTTTCGTTGTTGACGACGACGAGGTTTATATACACACACACACCAAGGACGGGACCCGGCCCTGCTGCTGGCCGGCGGCGGCGGCGAATCTCAAGATTTTTCGAGATCGAGTCTGAATCAAAGTTGGATTGGATGGGGTACATACAGATGCAGTACAGGACGGTGACGCCGCGCGCGGACCCCGAAAAAAAAATTCTGCCCGCATAATACTCGGCCCCGTCCGTACCGACTGGGGCAGCGCGGAACTCATCCGAGTTCGCCGACTCCATCCGCGCCGCATCGGCTGCACCAACGACCGCACCCCACTCGACTAAGAGTAGCGCAGACGGCAGACGTCATCCCCATCGGCTCATCGTGATCCGACTTGGCCGTCGCCCTCCGTGCTAGCGACTGCGAGCACGTCCCCGCCAACCCCACCCGCGGCGCCCACGGTGCCCCATGGTCACCCGGGCGCGCGATGGCATCCACGTGCCCAACCCGAAGTATGCTCACGTTGCCACGGCGCCGCCACCCACCTCTCCCCGGAGCTCAGTTCGTGCCGCCCTTCGCGATCCGGACTGGCTTGCGGGGATGCAAGCTGAGTTAATTTGACGCGCTACAAGCTAGCCAACGGGACATGGACTCTTGTTCCACGACCACCGCACGGCAACGTGATCACCAGCAAGTGGATTTTGAAGAACAGGCTTCACACCCCAACGGCTCACTGGAGCGGCAAGGCACGATGGGTTGTTGTGCACGGCTTCTTGCAACGACTGGGCGTTGATTTCCACCAAACATTCTCCCCGGTGGTCCATCCACACCGTGCTCCACCTTGCCACATCGCGCCAGTGCGCCACTGCCCGGTACACTAGCTCGACGCCAGGAACACCTTCCTCCACGGCAACTTGGCGGAATACGTCTACTGTCAACAACTGGCGGGCTTCGTCGACGACACTGGACCGGACCACGTCTGCCTCCTCGTCAAGTTCCTCTACGGCCTCAAGCAAGCATTGCAGGCGTGGTTTCAACGCCTAGAGGTGCACCTTTGCTCCATCGGCTTCCTCCCCAGTCCCCACTGGCTCAGACTTGTGGTTGTTTGTCTAGAGGAGTGGCGATGCGATGGCCTACCTCATCTACGTTGACGACATCATCTTGACAGCATCCACTACACCGCTGCTGCAGCGCATCATTGAGGACCTTCTTTGTTGCGAGTTCTCCATCAAGGATCTTGGGACGCTCAAGTTCCTCCTTGGTATTCATGTTCGAGGGGACGCCCATGACTTCTTCCTCACGCAAGCCCAGCACATGGAGGACATCCTCGATCGCGCGGGGATGGCTAACTGCAAACCTGCCGCCACGTCGATCAACACCAAGCAGAAGTTATCTGCCACCAACGGCGAGCCCATGAAGGATAGAACATTCTACCACAACATCACAGGTGCGCTGCAACACTTGACGTTGACGCGCCTAGACATCGCCTATGCTGTCAACCAGGCTTGCCTCTACATGCATTCACTACGGGCAACACACTAGAACCTCGTCAAGAGGATACTTCGGTACGTCCGCGGCACGATTGACAGCGACCTCGTCATCTTGGCATCGACCTCAAGGCTTACTTTGGTGCCGATTGGGGAGGCTTCCTCGACACGCGTCGTTCGACATCGGGGTACTGTGTCTACCTCGGTGACTCCCTCATCTCGTGGTCGTCCAAGCACCAGCCCATGGTGTCACGTTCCAGTGCGAGGATGATAGCGAGCAGTGGCTAACGCGGCGTCCCAATGCTGTTGGCTGCGCAATCTCCTCCGCGAGCTCCATGTCATTGTCGACAAGGCCATGATGATCTACTGCGACAATGTCTCAGCTGCTTATTTGTCCAAGAATCCTGCCCATCATCGCCAGACTAAGCACGTCGAGCTGGAGAGGTGAGAGGAGCGGGAGATTAGTTCGAGACTCCGAGTCGCGTGCGGGAGAGGAAAGTGACGCGTGCATGCAGGAGAGGGGGCGTCAGGGGGAGAGGGAGAGCCGCGCGTAGGGTGGGCGCGAGACGAGGGATGAATGATGAGGTTTGGTCAAAGCAATCTGGCCTATAGGATTTGAGTGAGTGAGAGAAAGGAGAAGTCAAAGTGGATCTTGTCCCTTCATTTAAAAGGTTGGTTGGATTTGGGTGCAATTTTTTTGTTGATGCGTGTAGGATAGTTCATGATTGTTATGGTCAATTTTTGTTGTGGCTTTAGAAAAGTTCACAACCGATGTATTATTAGTGGTAGAGATACTTGTTTGATGTTCTAATGTTATGTGCTATATTGTAGGATGTTCTGGTAGTATTCAGGTGATGTTATATGTGTTATATTATGTTCTTATTCATGTCATGTTCTTATAAAAAGCGGAGCATTGTGAACATCTCCTCTATTTAATAAAATATATTATATTATCTTCTTAGATAAGTGTTTGTTAACAAAATTTTATTTAAATATATCATGTGGAATTTTGTTTTGAAGAATTTATTGCAAGAAATACGTCCTAATTCATTTTAGATATTTGGTTTAGCATCTATGAGTGTTTTTAGTTTCAAAAACAATAACGTCAGCAACACGCAAGGTTCAAGTTGCACCTGACTGACCGCTGACCTGGTCGGCATATAAACATATCAAACAGGGTACACACGCGGAAATATCTTTCTTCTGGTTTGTTTTTTCAAATTTATTCATCAAATTTCTTTTATATACCACACAATACATGGTTCCAGTTTTGCCTCCACATCCGCCTTATCCCTTTGTTCTCCTCCTTCCTTCCCGCTGAAATATCGCCGCTCCTCTGCTTTGTTAGCTTGCTACTAGACTAGTCGCAGACGACGCCACGTCGACGCGTTTGCTCTTCCTCAGACGCAGATCCGGCTTGCCTCGCACTCGTCGACTGCGTGGAGGCCGTCGTGCGCGCTCGTGAACGCCTTCACCGGTATCCGAGGTCTCAGCATCCAACGATCCAGGTGCGACTGCGACTCTGACCGTTCTAGCTAGGATCTGTTGTTCCATTCCATGTGCGATTCTACCAAAACTCGATCAGTAGGCGATTCTGTGTCGTTCGGCTTCGGTTTCCATCCTGTAGTATCGTGCGATTCTAACAACCTTGCTGCTCAAAACACCAGCAGGGACAGGGAGAGAGCAATACAAAAATGGAAGGGGTTTTGGTGAGCGCTGCAACGGGAGCACTGAACGCTGTTACTGTGAAGTTAGCAACTTTGCTTGGTGATGAGTTCAAGCACATGAAACATGTGCGCAAGGACATCAAGCATCTCTCCGATGAGCTTAAGTACATGTATGCCTTCCTTGAGAAGATGTCAGCCGAGGAGAATCCTGACAACCAAGATAAGATCTGGATGACAGATGTGCGGGAGATGTCATATGACATCGAGGACACTCTCGATGAATTTATGATTTGTATTGGTGATGACAAATCTGCTAAGAAGAAGGGTCTAATGGAGAAGTGCAAGAAGTTGCTAGACAAGATGAAAGCGAACAAACGGATTTCCATGGCGATACAAGAATTAAAGACACAGATCAAGGAGGTGGGAGACAGAAATCGCAGATACAGGACTGGTGTGATGACCACTAAAGATTCACATGAGATGATTGATGTTCGGGCTCAGGCTATCTTTAAGGATGCGTCGGACCTTGTGGGCATTGATGAACAAAAGAATGAGTTGATCAACTTGTTGACAGATGATGGATCTTCATCTCACCATCAGGTGAAGGTGGTCGCCATTGTTGGACTTGGCGGACTAGGCAAGACAACACTTGCCAATCAAGTGTACGAGTCACTTAAAGATAAATTTGATCGTAAGGCATTTGTTACAGTATCACGAACTCCTCACATGATGGAAGTGTTGACAACTATTCTCTATGACATTAGCGGGCAAGAGTACAACGGAGATATGCAACATCTTATGAAAAAGATATCTGATTTCCTTCAAGATAAAAGGTAAGCTAGAAAACAGCTCACCCAATACACCTTTCGTTCACTATATGATTATTAAGCACGTTTTAATTTGTTTTACATTTTTAGAGCCCCGGAACTACTAATTTTTAGACTTAAGTATGGGCATGCTCTCTATTTCTATCACGTGGTATATGGCACCATCCTATGGTGCCTGTGATTGGTTTTGGCCCTACTACTAGTGGATAGTTGTAGTCGTCACTAACCAGGATGTCATGGTCAGTCCAGGTTAGATTAGTATGGAACCTAGGGTTTGAAGGTTTTCTCAGGCTATGTAGTAGAAATTTCTTTTTTATTATAATACCATATGGATGTCTGGGGTCGAATTTTTGATTGTACCACACTTCGTTAGGAGTAACATGAAGGTCTTAAAAGAAACCCAAGTTACCAGTAGTAAGATAGGGCTACCAATAAAATTAGTGCCTCTTATATATAATAATAAAGCATCAATGGAAAAATATATAATTTCACTTTTATTAGTATTTGTCCCCTAATGGAAGAAAATCTCGGTTTTAACTAAACATTCAGCTTATGCTATGAATTTGAGATTTGGTCTAACCCAAAAAAGCACATTACTATTATTTGATTTGTAGTAATTGTTTTTATTTTAGTTCTTACTAATAGACTTCACTAAATAATTTGGCAGGTACCTCATCGTCGTAGATGATTTATGGGATTCGGAATCATGGGAAACCATTCAGAATGCTTTGATAAAAAATAGTTGTGCCAGCAGAATCATCACAACTACACGTAAAACTGAAGTTGCTGAATCTTGCTGCTCTTTAAATTGGTGTCACATCTATAAATTACGTCCTCTTAATTTCGAGAACTCGAGAAAGCTGTTCCAGAAGAGAATATTTGGTCCAGAAGAGGGATGCCCATCATACCTCACTGTAGCTTGTGAGGACATCCTGAAAAAATGTGATGGTTTGCCTTTGGCAATAATTTCAATAGCTGGTTTGTTGGCAGGAAAAGCACCAACTGTTGATGAATGGAACAAAGTTCAACATTCGTTTGGTCATGCACTTGAAAGGCACTCGGATGTCGATAGAATGATACAAATATTGTCACTGAGTTATTTTGACCTTCCTCTTCATCTAAGAAGTTGTCTTCTGTATCTGAGTATATTCCCGGAAGATTATGAGATTGAAAAGGAGCGATTGATACTAAGATGGATTGCTGAGGGATTCATTCATGAAGAGCATGGGTTCACCCAATATGAGTTAGGCGAGAGGTGTTTCAACGAGCTCATAAAAAGAAGCTTGATTCAACCAGCGCATTCAAATTTTTCTAGTGTGTTTTCCTGCCGAGTCCATGACACAATTCTCGAGTTCATTCTGTCCAAGGCTGTGGAAGAGAATTTCGTAACTCTATTTGGTGTTCCTAACATAAGAGTTGATCCATATAGGAAGATTCGACGGCTGTCTCTTCATGACAGGAATGAGGTCAGTGATGACTTAGTAGCCCTATGGGATAAACGAATATATTATCATGCTCGTGCAGTTTCAGTGTTCCCTAGAAGTCTTGACATCCTCCCTTCTCTGCTAAAGTTCAGACATGTCCGTGTTTTGGACTTTGAAGGCTGCCAAAGACTACAAGCCCACCATCTGGCACATATTGACAGCTTATTTTCATTGAGGTACTTGAGCTTACATGAGACAGGGATAGACAAGCTTCCTGAAGAAATTGGAGAGCTGCAGTATTTACAAACACTAAATGTAAGGGGTACTAATATAAAAGTGCTGCCATCCAGTGTTGGTCGCCTTGCACGGTTGGTCACTCTAATATGTGATTTTGATGTGCGGCTGCCAGATGGATTTGGGAAGAACATGCAAGCATTGCAGTGGTTGGGGTTGATCGGTGTCTTCACTCAGTCACCTAGCTTTGTACAAGAGCTTCGTCAGCTAAGAAATCTACATAAGCTGGAGGTAATGATTGATGACGAGGTTAGCAAAGATCTGGCATCATCTCTGTGTACACTTGGTATGGGATGCCTAAATTCTTTGACTATATACAGTACCATACTGCAAAACAAATTGATGATGGAGCCATGGAGCCCCACCCCCGTCGGCCTCAAGATACTTCAAATCTGGGAGATTCGGTTCCCAAGGGTCCCTAGATGGATCGGTTCACTTGATAACCTCCAGTATTTGAGTCTCCTTGTTGAGCAACTCGGGGTGGCAGACTTTGGTTTGCTCGGGAGGTTAAACGCTCTTTCCAGCCTCAACCTCGTGGTAAAAGACGAAATCGCTGACAGATCATCATCCTCCTCCTCTCAAAGAACACAACGGGTTAAGATCAACAACTCACATGGATTTCCGAGCTTGAGAAGGTTCAAAGTCGGTTCAGCAAACTGTGCGTTAGGGCTGTTGTTCGAAGCTGGGGCCATGCCAAAGCTACAAGAGCTCAACCTCAGATTCGATGGAGACAAAACTGGTTCTCTCACCAATGGAGAGTTTGATTTCGGCATCCAGTATCTACCTTGTCTGGGTCTCGTAAGATGTTTCTTTGGTGACTTCTCGGAGGAATACAGCAGAGAGGAGTATGAGGCCGTGCACCCCGTGTGGGATGCCCTTAAGAAAGCGGTTAGCGCCAATCCCAACCATCCCAGGCTGTGTTATACGCTGGACCCCTGGTTCTAGTAAAGACAAGGGAGCAGAAACGCAGGCTACAAACGCCAGGACCAGCAGAGAAGGCCTTTTCCACTCCACTCCATTGTAACTAAATAATTTGTATCATGATTTACGGACTTATTTATGTTTACTTTGACATAATATAGTTCTTTCGGATTGCAGCTGCTTTATGTTGTACACGCTTCAACGAACCCGAATTGTCGACGTATTCCTTTGCATTTGTCATGAAACGTACGGTTATGACACGCAGCCCGGCCCCAGAGTAATACGTAGCAGATTTATATTTCATAACCATTCACCTCAGAGGACGTTGTCGTCGTCGTTGACGAGGTTGTTCTCAAGTTTCAGATGCTTTGTTTTAGCAAAGTGTTGAACAGAAGAAATCAAGAAAAATATTGCATGCACTTGTCGTGTGTGTGGTACTCCTGCATCATCTCACGGAAAAAGAGAACCTTGGCGTACCAGGGCCAAGGGGTCCAAGTCAGACCCGTCTGCTGCTAAGGGCTTCCTTGATGAGCACTGGAGGGACGCGGCGGTCAATCTCCAACAATAGCCTCCCACACCGTTATTTGTTCATCTTAACTGGTGCTGCCGCTTGTTCGCTGCTCTGGTCGTGCGTATGGCAGCGGCGGCGGCGGCACACGGACGGCGACGTACGGGATGGAGCACCAGACGCCGGCGCGGTCAAGAGCAAGGCGCAGCGGGAGCTGGAGAAGCGGTTTGTTCTGAACGCAAAATCTGAACACTTCCTTTTCGAGATGGAAAAGTGAAGGGAAAAAAGAAGAAAAAAACAAGAAAGACGACATCTCTGCTGATTGATGCTTTTGCTTGGTGGTGCACTCTGTAGCCGCCGTCATGATTTCGTACACAGCTAGGCAACTTGATTTGTCACCGCCTCTGCACATCCTCCGATTTCTTTGTCTGATCCACTGCGTGGCCAAGGCGCCAAGCTACTCGCCGAACCTCCGACTTAATTTGTCAACCTCCGATTCTTTGTCGGATCGATCCACTGCGCGGCCAAGCTACTCGTCGAGCCAGCAGCTCAGCTCTGCTGATCGAGAAGCATGCATTGCACTCAATCCATCTGCTGTAGCAATTAGCAGCGCTAGTGTTGTATACAGCGAGAGGCCAAGGTACACCGGCTGTGGGAAAGACTATTGTTTAGGCAGCAGGTTGTTGTCAACATTCATCAGGATCAGGGTGCTCTTGCTGAAATTCATTTTCAGGATGCTGGCCAAGGCAAACCGATCCAGGATCTGTTTCAGCCTGCAAGTGTCCTGTTCTTCAGCACGGAGGTTGAGGAGGGGTGCCAATCACAGCATTGAAAATCCCATGATGAAAATAGTGCCAATTTGACATCACGACACCTTGAATGATCTCTTGGGGCCCGTTCGTCTAGGCTGATTCCCGGCCGGAACGCTTCGTGGTGGTGGTTGGCCGAATAAAATACAGCACAGTTCCTGGCCGGATCCGTTCCGGCACTCGGTTCCGTGAGAACCAAACGTTACGTGCCCAAGTGGTATTGCAGAGTATCTTTCATGTTACCAATGTCTATGTTCAGTGGGAGACAAAAGCTTTCAAATGGTCGGCCGATCTATGACTATCAGGATTCAGGAATCGGGGCCAAATGGCCGGCCCTGTCTAGTCAGCTTGTTGGGAGGGGCCAGCCTGGAGCATGCTTTTGTGTGGCTTCAAACAATTCAACGTCGGGTGAATGAGTATGGTGAACACTGTGCTCTAATACTCCATGCCTTGTTCATTTGTCTCGAACCTAGTTGCCACTTGGCAGTGCATTTTCTCATCTTTAATTGTGTTGTTGATTCGTGATTTATGACTTCTTTTTCTTTGGTACATATTTGTATGGTAAAAACGTAAGTACGTAACTAGCAGTGGAAGGTGCTGTGTGGCGACATGCAACAATGGTCTTAGCAAGTACTCCCTCCGTCCCAATAAGAGTGTCGTTAGAGCACTCGGCGCGCCTACTAAGACTGAAGGGAAATGACCATAATACCCCTAGCATGTTCTTCTCTGAGTTCTCTCTCCGCTCCTCGGTTCTCATCCAGAATGGAGACGACGACGGGGACCGGCGCCGATGGCCGCTTGTGGGGAGAAGAGGAGGGCGGGTCAGAGATCTCCGGGTGGATCCCGGTTGGTTTTGGTGGGCGCGAGAGAAGGGCCGTGTCGGCGTCTGGACCCGTGGGGGTCCCAAGCCGACGAGTGAGTGCTGCGTGTCCCTAACCTGGAGGGTGATGCAAGGGGAATACACGGGGGTTTATCCTGGTTCGGGCAAAAGAAGGCCCTACGTCCAGCGGGGAGGGGAGAGTTTTGTATTTCATTGCACCGAGGTGCTTGCGTAAGGGTTACAAGCTGTGAGAGAGGGCACCGAGCCCAAGTCTCAAGGGAAGTGAAAGAGTACAAGGGTGATTGGTTGAGATGTTGATCTCTGGGTCGTGTGCCTTTGCTCCGTGTCCTTTTGAAGAGCCCCGGCCTGCCCTTTTATAGGGTAAGAGGAGACCGGGACGCTGGGGTGTCTTGAGGTGAAGTTTTGTCGATCCCTGTGGAGGTGGCTGTAGCGACGTGCCTCAGGATTGGCTGGCCATCCCCGGACACCGTGGTGACGTCGAGGACGAGACGGTGAAAAGACCCTAAGTCCTGTGCCATGTCGGCCTTTCTTCCCTGCTGACCGGTGGTGGGCGTCGAGGCCGGGTCGAGGCTGGGTCGAGGCTGGGCGGATAAGGCCGAATTCCCGAGATCGTGGGGTACGGACCTTGTCGTATCCTCCCTCGAGGATGGTCGGTGGCGAAACAGTGTGCGGTAGGGTGTGTATAGTGACGGGTTTTCACCTCCCATCCCGGGATGGGCGGTAAAAAGTGAGGACTGACACTGGTATTGTTCCCACGTTGGTCACGGCTATAGCCATGACGGTAGAAGGTTGTAGGTAGTTGCATTAAATACTCTGACTTTTGCCTCAGAGTAGGTGAGTAAGACAGGTCGAGCGAATCGACTCGGGGTCGTGCGAGTCGGAGTTTGCCGATAGTCGAGATGCCTTGTCGAACGGGCCTCATACGAGTCAGAACGTAGTCGAGGCGTCCCATCGAGGGTGCCTCGTACGAGGCGGAGTCGGTGCGCGGTCGAGGCGTCCCATCGAGCCGGCCTCATGCAAGTCGGAACGTAGTCGAGGTGCATCGTCTGCTGTTTTTTGGCTTTGCTGTGCTGGTGCATTAGTGTTTCGTTCGTACTAACCGTTGATTGTGGGTACCCCTATACTGTTGGTACCGACAAGCCGGATCTCCGGCGAAGGAGGGAAGGGGCGAGCGCTGGCGGGCGTGGGAGGAGCAGAGGGAGGGAGGGGCCAGATCTCCGGCGAAGGAGACGAGGAGGGAAGACGCTGGCAAAGGAGAAGACGAGGGAGGGGGCTGTCGGTAGAATCTGCGACTGGATCTCGGTCGTCCCACCTCTTCGTACCGGTGCTGGAGAAGAGAAACAGTGTTGGGGGAGAAGTGGAGGAGCGCTGGCGGCCGCCGAAGGAGGAGATGGAGCGACGGTGCTGGCAGGGGGCGCGGGTGCAGGCGGAGAAGACAACGGGTGCGCAGGATTGGGGCAGAGGCTCCGCCTCGACGACTCGACGGAGGCTTCAATTTGCTTGGGGAACGGAGGCTCCGCCTCCGACTCTGCTCCGAGTGCAGCGAACCAAGGGAAAAGTCGTAGGCCTGTAGCCTCTCCAAGTGGGCCCCAGTGTCTAAAACGACGGTTTCTTTGGGACAACACCTGAACACTAGAACGACAATTTTAATGGGACGGAGGGAGTACTCTGTATACTGA
This sequence comes from Saccharum hybrid cultivar R570, assembly GCA_038087645.1. Lineage (NCBI taxonomy): Eukaryota > Viridiplantae > Streptophyta > Magnoliopsida > Poales > Poaceae > Saccharum > Saccharum hybrid cultivar. The sequence continues at coordinate 7,025,366 of JAQSUU010000494.1, forward strand.
TAAAATGTCATTGCACCTAACATTTCTATTCATTGTACTTTGCTTCCAGCTGGCATGCACTGTACAGAATTGATATTTGGGACCAAAATGTGTAGAATAAGGGCGGCATCAACGTGGGCTAACAGCCCCGGTGGTCTCCCACAAAAAGCACAATACACGTGGACCAAGATAAGTTTGAGGCATACAACCCCCGACGCAAGCAGCAGAGGCAGGGTGCACAACCTTTTTACTGCTCAGGATTTGATCGAGATAAATGATGATTTTCTCTCTCTACTTTTTGTTAGAGCTATAACTCTTTCTGACCAGGCCATCGGCACCTCGGTAAGCAGCCACAACTCTCTGCAAGGCCACCATCTCACCTCCTCTCACCTCCAAGTAGGCATCTGAGCCTACATGGCCCTGCAGGGCTACACGTCACGCTGGTGCATTGAGCGTGCTCTAAACTCCGGCCCAATTGTAAGTTAACTTTTGCACCTTGTAATACCCAATGGCGGAGCCACCCTAGGGGCAGGGTGGGGCGGCCGCCCCAGCTACCGGCGAGCTCACCCCAGACCCCTGGACCCCTTCTTCCCTAACATTGTTGGTGAGGAGTGGCGAGCACGAGCAGCGAGCGACCTGCGGCGGCGGCAGCGGCGTTGGAGCGACCTGCAGGCTGCAGTGGCGTTCGACTAGGGAATGGGCTTTTCTTCACTTTGTTCAGCCCAGCAGAGGTTAGAAGCCCATGAACGCCCACCGTCGCATACTGCCTAACTGGGTGGACTTGATCCCAATTTCTAAATCGCCGAATTGTGATTGGTGAGGAGCTGGTCGCCGGTTCGCAACCCGCTACCCGCCGTCCAGGCACCCACTAGACATCGTGGCGCCACACCGACCGTCGCGGTGTGCTGGAGCAGCCACTCGCCCACCGCTCGACATTGCCCCTGCCCGTCGGCGTCGCTGGCTTGCCGCCCGATCGCCCCATGCAGCAAAAATGGTGCACATTTGCTGCCGGACACCACCATTCTCACTTTTTACCAGAACACACTCTAGTTCGACGTAATTTGGCCACAGCACACCATGCCCCCGTTTCAGCTCAGAGGAGAGAGAAAACTTGCAAAATGACCGCCGGTGCCCCTGAGGTGTTCACCCCGATGCCGTTCGCGGCTGTGGCGGCCGTGGTTCCCCGATGCCCCAGCGACCCATCCCTCGCACATCCGCGCCACGACGGGCGGCACCTCTTCACGGCGTGCGATGCTGCAGTAGCTCGCTCCCATAGCGGTTGGCACACACGAGCACAAGCTCGCCTCCGTCCGCTTAGAGCTTGGAGCTCGCTGGCCTCCATGGCCGCGGTGGCGAGGTTGCACGGACGGCGGGGAGGGCTCATGGGGAGGACAGGGAAAAGCCAGGCTCCACCATGCTACACGCCTATGCTACTGCAGCTGCCACACGATTGTCCGTTGCCCTCCTAGCTCCAGCTCCAACTGCTGCTGCAGACACCGCTGCGGCCGTCGGGGCTTCCAGTGCCTCAACCTCGGTTTCGGCTAGCCACCACCGTAGCCAGCTCGAGTGGCGACGCGTGCCTCCTCCGTCCGCTACCCAGCCTGCCATCGACGGAGACCCGCACGCCACGCGCGGAGCTGAGGAACCTGCTGCGTCACCACCGTCCACCTGCACCGCACCGAGCCACTGCCGCCCCCGCAACCAAGCCATGCCGCCGTCCGGCACGCTGCCCTGCCAAGGCCGGAGCCGCCCTGCTCGCTCCCTTCCCTTGCTTCCACTTCCCCTTCTTTTCCCTTCCTGCTCGCTCCACTAGCGCTCTGTGCCGACGAGCCGAGGCCGTGGCCTCCGACTCCGAGCGGGCTGGGTCCCAGGCGCCGGCGCTTGGAGGCCGCCGCGTGGCACCGCCGGATCACCTCCATCTCGTTGCGCCGCCGCGTGGCCTCCTCGTCCACCACGAATCGCCGCATCAGGATATCTCCGTCAGCGACTTGCCACGGAACACGCGGCGCATGCTAAGCTCGCCGCCGCCGCCCTTGCCCGTTGCCAATGGCCTCCCCCCGCGCCCCGCCATGGCATGCTGCACTCGACCAGGGAGGAAGAGGCGCCGCCGCCAATAAGAAAGAAAAGAAACGTCCGGGCCAAGGTAGAAGAAAGGGGCAGGGGCAAATTGGACATTTTACCGCCCCTTCTCTCTCCTCGGCCTGCTGAAACTGGGGCGCGGTGTACCGTGGCCAAATTACATTGAGCCAGAGTGTCTTCTGGCAAAAAGCGAGAATGGCGGTGTCCGCCAGCAAATACGCACCACTTTGGTTGTCCCATAGCCAATTCTCCCTTGATATTATCGGGTACTCTCTAAGTATAGTATATGTTTTTTCTGTACTTTTGGTTTAGCTTGGATAAAGTTTGCCCCAGCTAAAAAAAATTACTGTCGTGTTGTCAGAGCATCATATACTGAGCAAATATGCTTTCTCCTTCAATCATGCTGCTGAAATACTATTTGACAACGTACCTGTTTTATTTTCAAAGCTACTTATTTTTAATCAGTCAGCAGTGTTTTTCTCCCGTATAAATCAGCCTCATCTAACAATCTTCACAATAAAGCACATTTGATGTCTGACGTGCTGGAGACGCTACAATCACATGGTTAACATTGAATCTGATGTCCGGACCGTCGGTTAAAGAAAACTAATAAACGCACAGATCTATAGAAGGCGACGGATCCAGCCGCGCTCAGGCTCGGGCTCTCAGCGACGGCGGGGCAGTCCCAGGCTCGGCGGCGGTGTCAGCGGCTCCCCCTCTCGCCAGTCGCCTCGCACCCTCGCCTCCGTCCTCCGCACACCGGCCGGCGACCCTGCGTACGCACCTCCCTCTCCCCTCCCGCCTCCGCTGGACCATCGACGGCGCCCGGCCCCTCCGGCGGGTAGCGGGAGCCAGCAGCCGCTGCTCCACCAAGGCGGTCGCGCCGGCCGCTTTGGGAGCGCTTATGCCCCATAGCGAAGCGCTATCCGTCCGCTTAGTGCCGCTTTTTGGAACCATGGTCTTGATACAATTTGTCCTGTGCCCCCAATTATGTAACGTTGTATTTCTCAGTAGACAGAAGTGGTTGCTTACTTGCCTTGACCCTTTTTTTTATAAAACTGCATTTCATATGTGCAAGTTTGGAATTTTGTTGTACGAAGATGCAATACCAATTGTATTCAAACTGCAGGGTAACTTTGAGCCATGGGCACAGTTGTGGATGCCGCTCCAGCTGTTGTGGCTGAGGAGGTACTTTGCATTACTCATTTACTTGGAGTTCCTTATCACCTATGTATTCAATAATTGGCTCTGCTGCAAAGCGCTAGGTTCATTGAGAATGTTCAGCACCTTACATTTTCATTAATTAACAAAATATAATTGGGATTGCTGAGCCCTTTAGTTCAAAGGTCGGGCATTTCTAAGTTGCTAAATTTCTATTACATCAACAGTTGGTGCCCTTGAACCTTGCATTTGTATAACTAAATTTCAACTGATTTTGTTAGTACGTATGCCTTGCTTATTTTCCTGTCTGATTCATGCTTCTTGAAAATCAAATCAATCTCCATATCCTTAAGGAAATTGTGCTTCCTGCATGTTTTTATTAAAGAAAGGCCCTCATCATCTCATACGACTTGTGTTATTCATAAACTGTGGTTCATCTTAGAAATGTGCTCTATGTGCAGGTCACTGAGCACATGTTGGGTGGCAAGAAAGTTACAGTTGTATTTGTTCTAGGTATCTGTTCCATCTTCAGTAATTTTCAGTTATTTGTGTCTAGAATAGAATTTTTGGTTATTTGTGTCCTAGCATAGAAGAGAAGGAGCTTATAACAGCTTTGAACTTAAATGAGTTCATGTGTTATATGGGGCTACAATGTGCACTTTAAATAGATGATTTTATTTTGCACACATAGGTGGTCCTGGAAGTGGAAAGGGCACACAGTGTGCCAACATTGTGGAGCACTTTGGATTCACCCATCTTAGTGCCGGAGATCTTTTGCGTGCAGAGATTAAATCTGGCTCTGAGAATGGGTATGGTTTTCCCTCTATAAGAAAGCTTAGCTTATCCTTTTCATTTATTTTTCCTTTTTTTCTTAGAGAACGCAGGATCAGTCTTGTTGAGCTGCACATTTGACATTTGTGCGTTCTCTCTCCATGGTGCTCCTTGATGTTTCACAGAACCATGATTGAGAACATGATAAAGGAGGGGAAGATTGTTCCATCGGAGGTGACTATAAAGCTGTTGCAGGAGGCAATGATAAAAAATGAAAATGAAAAATTCCTGATCGATGGATTTCCAAGGAACGAAGAGAATCGTGCTGCATTTGAGAATGTTGTAAGGCCATCTTTTTTGTACATAAAATTTGTTCAGTTCTCATGCCAGTTTAAGAAATTATTGTTCCTTTCTTTTAGTTACTTTTAAATGATTTTATAGACTATTAATTCTTTCTCATTCATTCAGACAAAAATTTCTCCTGCATTTGTGCTATTCTTTGACTGTTCCGAGGAAGAGATGGAGAGACGTCTCTTGGGGCGCAATCAGGTCTCCTTCATCGTTAACCAATTGTTGTTTTTAGTCACAAAATTCTTGTTTCCAACATTTCTTACTGTCTTTGCAGGGAAGAGTTGACGATAACATTGAAACTATCAAAAAAAGGTTCAAAACCTTTGTTGAATCAAGTCTGCCTGTCATTGAGCATTACAACTCAAGGGACAAGGTTAAAAAGGTATCGATGAACTTTTATCTTGCCAGGGGTACTCCTATTGCACTCCGATGACACAAATATGTGATGTATTATACAGTAGAAATAAAACCAGAAATAAGATGCACACATTAATAAATATGTGAAGTTAGAAGGATATTTTAGATCTATCGTGTGTGTGTGTTCCTTTGCCAATGGCCATTATAGTCCACATTTCAATTAATTGATGGCCTTTTCTTTTTACAATGTTTTCACTTTAGCCCCTATAGTAACTTTTCATTTGATCAGATCGATGCTGCAAAACCAATTCCTGAGGTGTTTGAAGACGTCAAAGCCATTTTTGCCCCATATTCTCCAAAGGTAATTAGGTTTCACTTGTTCTTTGTCTATTCTTTTGCAAATGTAGCATTTCCAGATGGATCTTTAATCTCATGTTTGCCTTAGCATTGCACTGACTATGTCTACAAACATCAAATTATGTTCACCTTTAAAAACTTCATTTTGTTTCCCATTATGTTTGCATGACTAACATACTAGTACAAATCTACTTACTCATCGCATTGTCATCTTCTCTATCAGGCTGAATAGAACAATCTAAGGGACGTGATAAAGGTGATACATGGCGTCATAGGTATACCCTCTATACCGTGCCTGACCTAAATGATTTCATCTGGTTCTTGCCACCATAAGTGAGATTCTCATGCAGTCTTCATAATCATTTTGCAGGCACGGTATGAGCTACAAGCATATCAGTAGGCAATTCGATTTGTTACCAACAATGGCCCTGTTCGGCAGGCTGTTTTTTTTTTGCTTATAAGCCGGCTGTGGCTGATTTGCTGTGAGAGAAAAACACTGTTCCACGGCTGATAAGCCGTGCTGATAAGCTCAGCCGAACAGAGGGAATAAGTAGATCTGATTCCCAGTGCTCCTGCTAGAGTGACATTTTACCACTGTTTTGTTTATGTATCCTTTGATGTTGTGTTGTACCAATGTGTAATTTTACTTTATGGATTGATGAGACCTTGTGCCATTCCACCAGGTTTCTTGTTTTATGGAAAGTGTAAAACTGCTGCCATATTCTTTATGCGTTGAAATATATTCATTGCACCGAACTTGTAATAATACCCTCTCAGCAGTAAATATATACGCTTAACAAGCCTCTTCTAGATGCTGCTGCTTAGATTGAGAGTTGACATGTCCGAAGCACCCCAGTGTCATGAATCATAAAGCCAGCGAGGTCCAGAACCATAGCATATTCCGTATGGTACACTTTCTCGGTCCCAAAAGATATAATTATGAAATAGTGTTAGATGCCAAATTTAACCTAATTATATAAAAATATTAATATTTATCGTACTAAATAGGTATTATTACATTTGTTATGAAACATTTTAATATATATTGACGCCATAAACATTAATATTTTTTATCTATGACTTGAATATATCTAGATTTTTTTGTGTGGACGGAGGCAGTATAATGTTAATTGGAGGTAGGCATGTTCCCTTCTATCTTCTGAGGTCGAAGATGTCGCCAAAAAAAAATCACAAAAGCACATCTGATGGAATCTGACGTATTTTTTTCGCACATCTGATGGAATCTGACTTTTTTTTCGAGGTTACACAGTATAACGTAGACGCTCAAGACGCACGCACACTCACCCCTATGAACACACGTACACTAGCCCTACCCCTATGAGCACCTCCGAAAGACTGAGCCGACAGATCTGGAGATTCCCGAAGTCACCATTGGCGCCTCGTCGTGGACGGGAACATCGCTTACCACGCCTCGTCGTGGACGGGAACATCGCTTACCACTTCAAGCATAACGTCGGAAAATTCTGGAATAAATCCAGTAAAATGCGAGCACCAGCGTCAAGTCGATGACTTGATCTTTGGTGGGCAGATTTTACCACAAGGAATCCAATCAGCTGATGTATGATCAGTTTGCATATGATGGAATCCGACTGTTTTGCACCATTTGTGAGAGCTCCTGTTCCTCCTTCCCGCTTTTGAGGCCTTTGGGCCAGGTTCAATGAATGTTGCACCTTCCAATTTGAGAAGGGAAAAGGATACAAATCTTGGGACCCTCTTCAACGACGCCCAAAGTATATGGCTGAATGAATGAATGAATGGTCCACACTTCACAATTATTATATACCTTTTTCTTTCCTCTGCAACTGAAAATCCCAGGCCAAAAAAGGGGAAAAAACTGCACTGGAGCAACAGTGAAATCGCTTCTAAATCCCACAGGCCAAAAGGAAGAAATAACAATATCTGTACACACTGGAGCAACACTGAGATCCCAGTAGGGCACTCTGATCCATCGCATCTTAGCTTAGGTTTTATATTTGGGCTCTCCAGTGGGGATCACACCACATATCATCCATATATGCGTATTTCGCACGTAGCCTTTGCTAAGCTGGTAGGCATGTGGGCGCTGCAATACGGTAAGCAAGCACTCCATGTGGGTTGCAACCAAACCGGCGCATGGAGAGCCATCACTCTAATCATTGAATGAAGAAATGAAAAAGGGATTAAAAAATAAAAAATCCAAGTGATGCCGGTGGGTCGGCCCAAGAAGAATCGGCGGTTGACACGCTGGGGCCATGAGAAGTATTTCCGGATGAACAAGTCCACAACGGCATGTGCGCACAGTCCCTATCTACCATGGCTCGTCCCTCCACCCTTTACCGACTCTCTTCCCTAGATAAAGCTATGGTGGCCTATACTGTTCCAGCTGAAAAAACAAGCTGAATAAGACGGATTATAAGCCAGATGAACAGGGTCTATGTGCGTTCGATTCCCAAGCTCAGCCATCGTACACGTCTGCTATTACCAACTCAGGAATCGGCATTCCCTTCCTTTCCCCTCTGCTATACATGGCCAAACGGGCCGCCCAGGCACGGCATGGCACTGGCACTATCAGGCACGGCGGCACTGCCGTGTCATGCCGTATTGTGTCACCGTGCCCCGGTCGCGGCCCAAGCACGACACTACATGACATTAGCTGTGTCATGCCGTGCTGTCACGGGGCACCGTGCCGTCGTACTCTGTTGCCGTCGCGGACGTGCCCCAAGCTGTGCACCGCCGCCGCGAATGCGTTGCCACCGCCGTGCACCTCCGCAAGGACATGCTCCAGCTACGCGGACGTGCCTGCGTTGCCGCTGCGGGGACACGAGGTCGTGCTCCTGACCGCGATGTGCTCCTGGCCGCGCGCGAGGACGCACCACTGCCGCGCCGCGCCTCGCCGCCGCCGCGAAGACGCACATCTGGCCGTGCATGCCGCCACAACCTCAACCACGTGCCTCGGACTCCTGTTCACGTGGTGCTGAGAGGCTCAAAGTGAGAAAAATGATAGCCAAGAGGGATGGAGGGAGGAGAATGAGAGAGAGTGAGCTGGGAGTTTGCTTATATATCTAGGTTTTATAAATCCAACGGTGAGAAATGCTCTGAGTGAATCCAATGGCTAGGAATAATTGGGCCGCAATCGTGCTGGCCCAATTTCCATGCCGTGTCGGCCACCTGCGGCCAGGCACAGCCCTACATCGTGCCCGTGCCGGCACTAGCATTATAGACCCTGTGCCCGTGTCGTGCTTTTTCGGGTCAGGCCTGTGCCGGCCCATAGTGGTCGTAGCAGTAATTTTTTATTCCCTTTTACCTCATTTCCTTGCTTTCTTTTTAGATACAGCATCTGCTCTCGTTCGTACCAGATCTATCTACTCTTTTTCTTATCTTAAAAAAAATGTTTCCCAAATCCATCTTCTTCATTGCGCGCATGGGGTTGTGGAAAAACCGGGTTGCATATCCATCTCATTTTGTTCACTTTGCCGGTGCCACATGCGGAGAGACTGTTCTGGATTGCCGCCGGTCGGGTCATCATGGCCTGGTCCACCATGCGCATCTCTAGAGGAGAAATCGCGCTCCTTTTCGCAAAGGCAAAGACGCCCGCAAAGTCGTGACAAGGTCTCTTCCAACGTGTTTGCCAATCCTGCTCATTTTACTGGGCCCTCGTTCAGATACACTCTAAGCCCTTGTTTAGATTAAAAAAAATTTCAACCCGATAAATAGTACCACTTTCGTTTTATTTGGTAAATATTGTCCAATCGTGGACCAACTAGGCTCAAAAAATTCATCTCGTGATTTCCAACTAAACTGTGTAATTAGTTATTTTTTTACCTACATTTAATACTCCATGCAAGCGGATAAAAATTGATGTGATGGAGAGAGAGTGAAAAAACTTGGAATTTTGAGGGGAACTAAACAAGGGGTAAATTCCAAGTTTTTTCGCACTCTATCTATCACATCAATTTTTGGATATATGCATGAAGCATTAAATGTTGATAAAAAAATAACTAATTGCACAGTTTGATAGTAAATCACGAGACGAATCTTTTAAGCCTAATTAGTCTATGATTAGACGTTAATTACCAAATACAAATGAAAGTACTACAGTAGCTAGAGTTGAAAAAATTTGCAATCTAAACAAGGTACAGTAGTGGTACTTTTCTGCCGGTGGCATGGTTGACGAAGCTTGGTTGGCCGCCGATCCCGGGCGCCGGCAGGTGCTTCAACGTCTCGCAACGTTCGTGGATGGCGGTAGGGGCCGCATCGAAAGCATCAGGATCGGCGGCTAGCAGCCGCTCCATGCCACAACGATCTGGGTGCCCGTCGCTCTCGGCAGCATATCCTGCGATTCCCCAGGCTTGGATTCCTTCTCTCTCCGACAATCGGGACTATTTGCGCCCAGGTCGCCAAACATTCTCTATATTTGGATATGGATGTGTACTTACATTTACCTAATACTTTCTCCGTTCTAAATTATAGTTCGTTTAAATTTTTTTATCACAAATTTGACCACTCGTCTTATTTATAAAATTTGTACACACATAGTCAAATTTAAGTCATTTTTAAAGGACTTTTGTTAATAAAGCAAGCCACATTAAAAGAAATGATATTTAGTACAAATTTTTGAATAAAACGAGTAGTTAAACTTGAGGTTAAAAAAGTCAGACGAGCTATAATTTGGAACGGATTTAGTACTTTTTTTCCACACGCACGTGTGGAGACGCTTCGCCGAGCATGGCCAAGAAGACAAAAAAAATATAGAAGAACAAACCTACTGCTGCTGGAGGTGAAGGAGACCGCGACGTTACGGTTTGGGGTGGGATCTCAATGCTCTCCGAGCTTAGGACTAAGCTTTTTAGGAGGACACGTGGACTGACGACAGTGGTGGTCGAGATGGCACAGACGGCAAGGCGGCAGGGCCACTGCTTGCGGGGCAATGGGAGAGGCCAGTTGGGCGGTGGTGATGATAGAAGGAAAAGAGGTTGAGATTGAATTTTTTTATTTTAACCGTTTTTTAAAAGTATTTTAAAAAATGACCGTGAAAAAATTGTTTTTAAAACTAACCGTTTTGGCGGCGCCGTCAACCATGGCGCCGCATTTCTACACCGCGGCGCCGCAGGAGGATGACATGGCACCAGTGGCCCGTGCCCTGGCCCCACCTGTGGCGCCACCATGCATGGCGCCACACTGTGGCGCCGTAGATCATGGCGGGGACATAGGCCCACTTCGGGCTTTTGTGGAGGTACGCACGAAGCTTGAGCCATAAGAACAGTTTACTTTGTGGTTATAGACATGTAAACTGACTTGTCTATGACGATTGTGAATGCAAAGCTTTAGAAGGGGCTGCAAGAAGTTAGCTCAGAAGTTGACATGCATGGACACTTCGTGGGAGCCGGAAGAGTTCGTGCCGGCAACTGGTGAGACCTCCACCATGCGTACACCACCTGCCTCCGGCGTCGGGACAAGCGCTACCCCCGAGGACCACGTTGAGTACACGGAGGAAGAGGAGGACCACGCCTCGGCATTCGGCATTCACCGGCACCGCCCCAGAGGGACGAAGACTTCGACTGGCCGTGGGAGGAGATTGGACCGTCTCAGCTAGAGGGTGCCCCTCGGCCTACACAGGGAGACGTTCAGGTATGAAGAAGCCACAATTGTTTAGTACGCAACACTACAAATGATACAATTGCTAGAATTTTACATAAATGAGGACTATGTTTTCATTGCAGGGAACAAGCGGTACCCAGCACGAAGAGCCTCCACGGACAACCCGCCATCGTGACCGCTCCGCCGTTGGGTACACTCCCAACATGCTGCCTACCAATCCGAAGCGAGCGAGGAAGCCGAGGGAACCTTACACTCCTGGGACGTAGTGTTTATGTCTCCGATAGTAGGATACTATGCACTACTGCTAATGACATGTAGTAGTCATGGATTGATGAACTTGTAATGACTAGTCATGGATTGTGGAACTTGTTGAACTTTCATGATGGGATTGTTGAACTTCCGCTAATGCCCTTTGCTTTTTCTAGTTCTGTGGCGCCATAGCTGTGTTATTGGTATGTGTTCGTTACTGTGACAACAAACTGGACAAAAACATGGAAGGTGGGCTGCTAATAAGGTCGTCAGGCCTTGTGGCGCCATGTCTGGTGGTGCCACACCCTGTGGCGCCATGGCTGGTGGCGCTACAGGGCCAAAATGCCTTCCACCAATTCATCGAGCCTACAAGATTGTTTTTTACAAAATATTAGCTTGGTGAATTCAACTATTTAGGTAACATATGTTTCTCGCTTCAAAAATTTCTATTACTTAGATTTTTTGTTACATATGTTTCTCACTTCAAAAATTTCTAACAAGAAAACACTCTTTATAAATACTCTGCTCCACCTTTCTAACCGTTGCCTCACCCATTCCTCACGGTTCACCTGCTGAGAAAAGAGCTCCCAAGCATTGACTCACCCCTCTCTCTCCCCTCTTGCTTCTAGGTACGCCTATTCACCCCCTCTAGGCCGATCATAGTTAACATCACAAAGATCATAGAAGTACAAGATTACAAAAATAGATAACGAAGTACATAGCATAAGTGCATCTTAAGCATACACGCAGTGCATGGCAACACAATTAAAAAGCCCAAGGCTAGACGACATTGCTCATGAATAAACGAGTCCAAGATTGCACGGCATTGCGCAATAATAAACCATATGGCTACTGAGTGCAACGAGGCCACTTTCCCTTCCTCTGCCCGTTGGGATTCTCCTCCATCGCTGCCTTTGCACGGCGCACGCAGTCAAGCTTCTTCTCCCTATCCGCCCTGAACTCAGCCTCAAGCCTCATTTCCTCCTCTTCCTTGCGCTCCTTTTCTAGAGCCTCCTCTTTGAGTCTCCTCTCATGTCTCTCCTTTCGCTCCGCATCCCACTCCTTCAGGCTCTTCAGTAACCGCTTGTTGGTCTCACTAATCTCAGTGTCGATCCACTGCTCAAAATCACAGAGCGGTGGAGGGGCAACAATGATAATTGTTAATCAAAATAATTCATGCAATACGCCCCATGACTAGATAAATTAAAGCACGATAAATCATTACTCACATAGAATTTGCTGCGGCGCTGTTGCTCAGTAGGCCTCCATGTAAAATTACTACACATCCAATACCTCTGTTGATAGGTCTCCTCATCTTCAGAGATGTCTACTTTGCAAGGAGTGCCACACCAGCACATGGGTACTGGAACACCTTCAGGGAGCGGCAAAAGGGCATAGGGATTGGGTAGCGCTTGACGATAGCTACAATTCAAGCAATTTAGTTGTAATAAGTGCACTTAAAAACAACGACTATGACCACCAATTCTAGAGTTTTCTATATGTTGCAAAAAAAAGATTACAACTAGGAATTACCTTGTGTAACTAGCTTTACCCTTACCACGCCTTGGCATCCTACCATATCATACAACAAAAAACTTATCAACCACACACACTAGGCAATATCATCTCTAAGGTTACAAAATAAACCAAATGTAGACCAAATTCAAGCATAAAAATTGATATGGGAAATGAGACTACCTTGCTTGCGAAGATGAATAGATTAAATTCGAGTTTCCAAGGTTAAAATCGACGATTCAAGAATTTGGGTGCGGGGCAGAGAGAAGAAACCCGAGAGAGATGAGGGAAGAATGAAAGACTAAAGGGGTGGGCCGGGCTGGTATACGGCCCTGTGGCGCCATGATTCACGGCGCCACACTATGGCGCCATGATCTACGGCGCCACAGTGTGGCGCCATGCATGGTGGCGCCACAGGTGGGGCCAGGGCACGGGCCACTGGTGCCATGTCATCCTCCTGCGCATGGCGCCGCAGTGTAGAAATGCGGCGCCATGGTTGACGGCGCCGCCAAAACGATTAGTTTTAAAAAACAATTTTTTTCACGGTCATTTTTGAAAATACTTTTAAAAAATGGTTAAAAATAAAAAATTCTTGAGATTAGCGTGTGGCAGTGGTGGAGGGTGGCGGAGGAGGCAACGGTGCGCCGCCAGAGCAGGAGGGGGTCGAGGTGGGGGTGCTCATGCCAGTCTTTTCTTCATTTTGTTGTGGTTAGATCTGTCCACGATGAAGGACTAAGGAGAATAATTTTTAGATCAGTCTTTCTCACTCTTGAGTGGCAGAAAGAAGAAGAAGACACCAGAAAGAAGAAGACACCTATTACAGGGATGTTGGCTGTCATTCGTTGGGCATTTGTTCTCAGGCCATTTGCTGAGTGTTTGCATGTGCGGTCATCTATATATATACTGCAAAGCACCTAACATGTTATGTTTTAAGTTGTGCTATTCACTGCGTGGGTACTATTTTGTAATCCAGAGTGCTTGTAACGTGTTGATATAATTCTTTTTCGTCACAAAAAGAAACACGTATGCACATACGCCCGGTTCGCTGGGCTGATAATCCATGGCTGAAAGTACTTTTGGCTGATTGTTGTGAGAGAGAAGCACCGCTGAATGCATGGCTGATACGGATTTTAAGCTCAAGCGAACAGCGCGATAATCACTCGTGTAAAAATGGACACGGGCACAACACAAATTGACAATATCATTAAAGACACGTCGTATATAATAGACGGGCATGTTACTTACTCTTAAAGTGATAACATCATTAAATTTTAAAATAGAACAAAAAATACAAACACTCACTTTCCAGGTAGGTAGTTGCTAAATACAAACTAAATTCTTTGCAAACTTCATTCATGATGAATCTAATAAAAATTCTAATAACGCTTACTTCCTATAATAAATTTTGATAGTTTTTAGGAGCCTCAAGCCCATCTTACTTCCTTTAAAAAAAAGAGGAGCCTCAAGTCATATAATAAAATGAGAGAAATTGTTTGGGATGTAATTGCTATATTACTATCATAAGCCAGGCTGCCATCATATGTACTAAATTAGTAAGGGAGGTCCTCAAGAAGAGTTGTCTCTGCCTACTTTGGACTTCTTGCCTTAACTACTTACAGTAGTTTTAGGCTTTTAGCTACTAAGTGATCTGCTTCTTTATAGTGTGAAAAGTCTGAACAGAACATGGATTAGATGACTAGACTATATGATGAGCGAGAATGTAAAAAAACAAAACAAAATTGTTGATAGAAGAGTAATTCCGCACTGACAGTGCAGATAGATCAAGTGCACTCCGAACTTCAACTTGCCCGTGGTTTGATCGATGAAAAGGACTCGGAGATCCAGCGTATCCGTCTGAGCAACAACCAGGTATGTTGATTAGCAATCGAGGGTCTACCATAGAGTGCTGAGATTGGGTTTATGTCGCATTTGCTTGAAAAGCACTGATTACTTTATCATAAACATGTTCAATGCAGTATGTTGAAGAAAATGATAGGCTCAGAGCTATTCTCGGTGAAAGGAGTGCTCGAGCCGCAAAGGTACTCTTGGTGCAGTGCTACTGTGTATTTATGACATTTGTCCTTGTTCTCGTTATCATATCTTTGAGTATGTTTAACAGCTTGAACGTGCGCTGGAGGCAGAGCGGTTGTCAAACATCGAATTGCGGAAAAACATTGCAAAGTTTAGAGGTCATTTGTACAAAGAGCAGGAGGCCTGATTTCTCCGTGTTTAACATGTACATCTTCGGTGTATAGCTGGTTCCAGAGTTTTACCTAAGACAGCAGACTAAAGACAGTCATCTCGGGGGGAATACTAGAATTCCAGACGATCAGCACAAATTTTGGATAGAGAAGAGTATCTCCGTCTGGATCCATTCGAACTGAGATTGATTACGAGATCGGCACATGATTGTTCGATGATGCATATGCATCTGGTGATTTGTAGAATGCATAGTTTGATGTACATATGTTCGTAGGTTTGATCATGTAGAGTATGATATTCCTCTTCATAAAAATAAAATAGAGTATGGTATTCCTGTGGTTAAAGACTGCCGAGTATCATGAACATGGTAGTGTCTGCTGGTGTGGTTCGCAGCAGACCAGCAGAGTTTGCGGCTCTAGTTATTCTTGGAGCTCTGCTGCAGATATGATTTTGCGCGCTAATCGAAGAGGCAACTAGGAAAGAATGTCACGCCTGCGCACAGCGGCGGGAACTCACTCTTATCGCTGCGCAAGTACGCAACGGCAGAACAGAGGCAGCCCTGCTCTAGCTTGTCTGCATGGCTGCCGCTGACTGAGATTGACATGGAGAAGAGTGGCCGAGTGGGGGGAACAGGAGGAAGAGAACTCGTGTCGTTCCGCGGGGAGAGAGGAGGATGATGAAGCAAGACGACCTGTGGTCCAAAGCGTGAGTGTATCGACTCCTCCTGGCCACCTCCCTACAGCTGCCGGCGGCGCTGGTCGCTGCCCCGGCACCGGCGTCCGACTCCCCCTCGCCTCCCTCCCCCAGATCCGCCTACCGCACCTCTCCTCCTCCACCTCTTAGGGCGCGCGCGGGCGCTGGAGCCCTGATGCCACCGCCACCCGCGTCGGTCTCGCAGCCACTATCGGTGGTCGGCTCCCCGCTGCAGGCAGCGCCGGGCACCACCACCAATGTCACCGTTGACGACCCCGATGAGGTGCCACCAGATCCCACGGCCGACGCCACCAAGGACGGCCGCGGCCACCACCTTCTTCGCCCGCCGTCGGTGGGTGCTCCCCGTGCAGGCTCTGGCGGCCCAGATGACGGGTGCACCACCTCCCCCTGCTTCGCCTGGGCTAGGGGTCGGCGCCGCCATGACCAGCCCTCCCGGCGCTGGGGAGCCGCCGCCTAGGACTGTCGATCTGCTCGGCTCCTCGTCAGTTGAGCCCGAGTCCGGTCCATCTGGGCCCGTGGAGCCACCGCCGCCACCTGTGGTGCTGGGATGCTACTGGCCGGCGCTGGGGGCGCGGCAACTGCCGTGGCCAATGACCTATCCACGCTGTCAGGCTCTGCTAGTGCCAGCATTGCCGTCATCAACCCCATTGGACCTGATGACGATGCACCGTCGCCGGGCTCCCTGCAGCTCTGCGGGGGAGCCTGTCTCCCACCGCCGAGCGCAGCCACTATCCAAACCGTGTCGCGGCTGATGTAGGACGGGTCAGTGGTCCTCATTGAGGACGTCTTGGAGGACGATGATGCCTCGGCGCCCACCTCGCCACCGTGGCTTGCTCCGGCATTGGGGCTCGTCACCTTCCTCGTCCACCCCTCTGCGCCTAGCCCGTCGTCCTCTCTATCCCCCTTCGCCCCCTTCCACCCTTGGGACGGCTTGATGGGGCGTACCAAAGCCTGTCGTTGGGCGGACGAGGCTCTGAGGCGGAGAGGTCACCGGTGAGCTCCCCAACCTCCTACCTCGACGCAGTCCACCTGGGGTCGCAGGTTCAGACGTCGTCTTTGCCTGAGCGAGTCGTGCCACACCCCACCGTCGAAGGCTCTCGCGGCAGCGCCGCTGCTAAGCGGAGAAAGTGGCCCCCCGGTTGGGCCTCCCATCGTCGCCGGAGGTGCACGCAACAATGCTCCTTGCGCAGGCGCGGTGCACGGGCGGCGCAACCACGGGGCTCGCCGGTGGCGGCCGCGCCCCGAGCTAGTGCACGGCATGCCTGCCCGGCCCGTGGAGGGCCGCATCCCCACCCGATAGTGCCTTGGGCGTTGCGAACGGGGCTCCGCTCGCCAGCACATCTCTGCTCCAGATGCCGATAGCTGGCGCGAGGTCTTATTGCTAGATTTAGTTGGTGGTGCCAGTGGTGCACGCCCCACCCGCCCTGCACCGGCTAGTCAGCAGCCCCCCAAGCGCTACCCAACGGATCTTCACAGGAAGTGCTTCAACCGTCTCTCCTCCGCCCACAGGGTGGCAACCTGCAGGCTGCCTCCACATTGCCTCCATTGCAAGGGCTTCTGGCACCTCGCACGGGACTGCAAGCAGCGGCGGAAGGTGACTTCTTCCAGCTTCGACACAATCGGTGCCCCTGATGGTCGGCTACGACGCCCTGTCCGGGAGCCTACCCTAGGCACCCGGCCGTGTGCCCAGGATGGCGCACTGGGTGCGGCTAGGGTGGCGCTGGGGCGGCTATAGATGTGCATGGTGCGGGTACATGCGGTGATGGAGGGCACAAGCGGCGGAGGCGTCGCCAACGTCGACGCCGACGAATGGGGGATGACATCGCGGTGGCAATGGGTGTCACCATTGATAGCAACGGGCGGTCGGCCGGGGCCGCCCAAGCGACGCACCACGGGGGCGCCCGCATTGTGCCTCCTTGAACCCGACCCGCTTGCGGTGGCGATGTGCGTGGGCGGAGGTCCTCCCGCATCGGTCGTATTTTTCGATCCGATGTTGGAGGAGCTCGCCGCAGCGCTCGTCATGTGCCGCTTTGTTGAGGCTCCCTCCCCAGGGATTGCGGAGCCACCTCTGGCGACGGCTGCTCCCTCGTCTCAGCCGCCGGCGCAGGAGCTGTCGCCACTCACGCTCCTCGGGTTGGACAACCCGACGTCGAGATTGGCGACGCGACGCCCACGGCGCGCGAAGCTGCTCGGCGTCTCGAATGGTTTGTGGATGAGGTGTAGGTCGAGCGAAGGTCGCCCTTACTTGCCTCTCCACCACGGTAGAAGGCATCAACAAAGAGGCCCCTGCCAGTCAGGGGTAGGAGCAGACAGATCACCGTCCAACCGTTGGCACACATACCGGTATCCAAGCGGGTCGAGGTACTCATCAAGCAGAGGTTGGGTGTCGCGCCGCTGGCCGCTCCGACTTCACCTTCGTCCAAAGTAACATTCGATGCTATTCGCACTGGGAATTTGACGTCGGCCCAAGTGGAGGCCTTGGACGCGTTGTTCCCAGCGTTCAACGGGTGCGCTAGGGAGCTCTTCATGAAAACCTCGTAGGACGTTGCGGTATTCGCATGTTTGGTTGTACCATTTATGTAATATTAAACCTGGAAACAGTCTGTTAGGTAGTCCACGCGCATGATGCACGTCATTTGTACGGAAAAACTCTCTTCTTAATAGCAATGATACACAAATATTTTGTTTAGAGAAAAACACGAACCAGAACAAGATCGCCCCTGCAACTCCAACCATACAGCTCATCTCAAATACGCAATGTTGTCAGTGCCCCCACACTTATAACCCAGTTGGGCCACCCGTTACAAGCCTCATGGGCTACTCGCGCCTGAACACAGTTGCCATCTCTATCTTCTACAGCTAAAAAGGCTCAAAGGTCATCATCAGCATCGGACCGCTCCTCCTTACCTCTCCGATAATAAACGTCGCACCTCTTCCCCTCCCGTCCGCTACGAACAACCACCCACGCCGCCCGCTCCTCTCCAGCTCCCCCACACCGCCCGTTCCTCTCCAGCTCGATACAGACAACCACCGCGCCCTCGCCAGCTCCCCCGCGCCGCCTCCGTTGCTCCACCACCGCGCCCTCACCGCGCCGGCCCGACGTCCATGGTGTAGGCGGACGCGGGGAGTGCGACTCTAGGGTCAAGTTTTTATTTATTTGTAGCACACTTTGGCGTCCATGTGCTACGGCGGCCTTGGCGTCCTGGACCTGAAGATCGCCGGCTTTGCCATGCGTCTGCGCTAGGAATGGTTGCGCCGCACCCGCCTCGAGCCAGGGCCGGCTCTACAGTTTTAAGGGCCCTTGGGCAAAGCATGAAGATAATGGACCGTTGAACTGATCTTCTTGTTTTTTTTTCTTTTTCTGAGCACCTATCAAAGGTTTCTTAGGCAACATCTAACATATTCAAATAAATACATAAATACATTGAATTAGAAATACTACTATACGAGCAAAGCGCATAAACAAAAGAAAAAAATTAAAAAAATACTAATCGATCATGGGTGTTGGTGTGTTGCTTACTGTGATGGCGACTGCTGTCCGCCTTCCTTGCCGGTCGCCCCGTCGCGGCACCGCGGCGGTGTGCTAGTGAGTCAGTCAGTCAGCGACGGCGACTAGCGTCGCCTGTCCGACGGGGGGCGTCTCCTCCGCGACTCAGCAAGAATAGCGCGTCCGTGACGATGCGACGATGCCTTGATGAGAGAGAACAGGAACCGTCGGCGCCGGCAGAAAACTAAATGTCGCTGTTCCTCGTTCCGTGGCCTGCGCTCGATGGACGATCTCATGGTTATACGTATAGAATAGGAAGACTGTAGGAGACGTATGGCATGGGCTGACCGCTAATGTCTGATGGGCTTCCAAGGCTTATATGTTAAATAGAAAATTATATGCACTAATTACCTATATGGTCATGGGCCCCCCAGCTCCACGGAAGCCCGAGCGCGTGGTGAAGGCCATGTTCCAGTTGTTGGTCACTGTAGCCATTGGCGATGGCCGTTCCGCCAAGTTCTGGACCAACTCCTGGCTTCCCGATGGTCCGATCTGTCGCTTCGCCCCTCACCTCTTCAACGCCATCGGCTGCTGCACCGCATTCGGGAGGAAGGCGATGAGTGGATTGGCGCCGGATATAGCTGCCTAGTGCTGCTCACCGCCCTAGTCGCTTGATCGGCAAGCTCGCTCTACAGCACCGTCGCACAACCCTTACTGCCGTAGCTACGACCTTTGTCTCCACCACTAAGTTGGTGATTTATGTTGTGTGTCTTTCCAGTTGGCAGACGGCCTCTCGCCGTGCTGGCTGATGAAACGTGTAAAACTTCCCTTTCCACTTAATGAAGCACGTGCTAAAGCACGCTTTCGAAAAAAAAGCGCCGACGCCAAAAATCAGTTCGCGACGCCGTCACCAACAGGAGCTGGGTTCGTGACATCCAGGGGCCCCGACCCCACACGTGTTATGCGACTACGTCCTAGTCTGGCGAAGGTCGAAGGTGTGGTCTTCGATGACCTGACAGGTGACAGGTTCATTTAGCGCTGGACCGCGGACGGATCATACTCCGCCTCCTCGGCTTACCGGGCCTTCTTCACCGGCATGGCTTCCCTGCATGGAGCCAAGGAGCTTTGGATGGCTAGGGCCCCAGCGAAGTGCAAATTCTTCTTCTGGTTTCTGCTGCATGATCGCCTGTGGACGGCGGCACGGCGAAAATGCCATGGGCTGCAGAACAAGGATGCCTGCGCCCTCTGCGACCAGGAGCCGGAAACCGCACGGCACCTTGCTGGTGAGTGCGTGTACGCCAGGGAGGTTTGGTTCAGGGTTCTGGTGCCCATTGGCCTTGCTGGTCTTGTGCCACCACCTGCCCTCGACTATCTTGATTGGTGGCTCCAGACCCGCTCGCCGCTCACACCGGCGTTGCGCAAGGGCTTTGATTCCCTCATTATCCTTGTGGCTTGGTGTCTCTGGAAGGAACGAAACCAGAGGGTCTTCCATGGAGTCAGTCGCACCGCCGTGCAGCTCGCTGTCATGGTCGCGAAGGAGGCCGACCAGTGGTCGCAGGCGGGGTTCTGCCACCTAGCCGCGCTTTGGGCGTCCAGTGGTGCGGGTTGACCCTATCAGGCCCCCCACCCCAGTTGCAAAATTCTTTTATCATGTAATATCGCTCGTAGCTTCTGCTCTGCTTTGCTTCGACTCGTAGTTGTGTGGGGTTAACTTTGTTCGGCCGTAGTGTGCCGCTCGCATTCTAGGCCGACCGACATGTACCTTTGTAACAACAATTCATTTTCCTTCTTAATGATATACATGCAATGCATGGTCACGAAAAAAAAATCAAGGAGGTGGGAGATAGAAATCAGAGATACAGGACCGATGTGACGAGCACCAAGGATTCACATGAGACGATTGATGTTCGGGCTCAGGCTATCTTTAAGGATGCGTCAGAGCTTGTGGGTATTGATGTACAAAAGAATGAGTTGATCAACTTGTTGATAGATGATGGATCTTCATCTCACCGTCAGGTGAAGGTGGTCACCATTGTTGGACTTGGCGGACTAGGCAAGACAACACTTGCCAATCAAGTGTACGAGTCACTTAAGGATAAATTTGATTGTTATGCTTTAGTAACAGTGTCGCGGACTCCTCACATGATGGATGTGCTGAAAACTATCCTCAATGACATTAGCGGGCAGGAGTACACTGGAGATATGCAGCATCTTATCAGAAAGATATCTGATTTCCTCCGAGATAAAAGGTACGCTAGAAAACAGCTCATCCGATAGACCCTTCGTTCACTATATGATTAAGCATATTTTCAATTTGTTTTATATTTTTAGAGCTCCAAAACCACTAATTTTTAGACTTAGGAGTAAGTATGGGCATGCCATCTATTTCTAATTTTCTATCATGTGGCATGTGGCATGTGGCACCAGCTTGTGGTGCATGTGGTTGGTTTTGGCCCTACTACTAGGGGATAGTTGTAGTGGTGACTAACCAGGATGTCATGGTCGGTCCAAGTTAGGTTAGTATCGAACCTAGGGTTTGAAGGTTTGCTGAGGCCATGTAGTTGAAGCTTCTTTTTTATTATAATACCTTGTGGATGTCTAGGGTCAAGTTTTTATTTATTTGTAGCACACTTTGTGAGGCGTAACATGAAGGTCTTAAAAGAAACCCAAGTTACTAGCATTAAGATAAGATTAGTAATAAAAATTAGTGTCTCCTATATAATAATAAAGCATTGATGGAAAGTATATAATTTCATTATTATTAGTATTTGTCCCTAAATAGAAGAAAACCTAGGTTTTAACTAAACATTCACCTTACTCTATGAATTTGAGATTTGGTCCAACTAAAAAAACACATTTCTGTTATTTGATTTGTATATTTTTTTTTATTTTAGTCCTTACTAATAGACTTCATTCACTAACTAATTTGGTAGGTACCTCATTGTTGTGGATGATTTATGGGATTCGGAATCATGGGAAACCATTCAAAATGCTTTTATAAAAAATAGTTGTGCCAGCAGAATCATCACAACCACACGTAAAATTGAAGTAGCTCAATCTTGCTGCACTTTACGTCGGGGTCACACATATAAATTACGTCCTCTTAATTCTGGGAACTCGAGAAAGTTGTTCCTGAAGAGAATATTTGGTTCAGAAGAGGGATGCCCATCAGACCTCTCTGAAGTTTGTGATGACATCTTGAAAAAATGTGATGGTTTGCCTTTGGCAATTATAGCAATAGCTGGTTTGTTGGCAGGGAAAGCACCAACTGTAGATGAATGGAACAAAGTTCAATGTTCATTTGGTCATGCACTTGAAAGGCACTCCGATGTCAATAGAATGATACAAATATTGTCATTGAGTTATTTTGACCTTCCTCTCCACCTAAGAAGTTGTCTTCTGTATCTAAGTATATTTCCAGAAGATTGTGTGATTGGAAAGGATCGATTGATACTGAGATGGATTGCTGAGGGATTCGTTCATGAAGAGCATGGGTTCACCCAATATGAGGTTGGGGAGAGGTGTTTCAACGAGCTCATAAACAGAAGCTTGATTCAGCCAGTGAATTCAGGTTTTTCTGTGTTTTTCTGTCGGGTCCATGACACAATTCTTGAGTTCATTCTGTCCAAGGCTTTGGAAGAGAATTTCGTAACTCTGTTCGATGTTCCTAACATAAGAGTAGATCCACATAGGAAGATTCGGCGGCTCTCTCTACAGGACAGGAATGAGGTCAGTGATGCCTTAGTAGGCTTATGGGAGAAAAGAACATATTATCATGCCCGTTCAGTTTCGGTGTTCCCTGGAAGTCTTGATGGCCTCCCTTCTCTGCAGAAGTTCAAGCATTTGCGTGTTTTGGATTTAGAAGACTGTGAGGGACTACAAGCCCACCATCTGACACATCTGGGTGGGTTATTTGCATTGAGGTACTTGAGCTTTCGTGACACAAGGATAGATGAGCTTCCTGAAGAAATTGGAGAGCTACAGTATTTACAAACGCTAGATGTAAGGTGTACCGATATAAGAAAGCTGCCGTCCAGTGTTGGTCGCCTTGCACGGTTGGCCACTCTATTATGTGATCCTGTAGTGCAGTTACCGGATGGATTTGGTAAGAACATGCAAGCATTGCAACAGCTGGAAGACATCAATGTCTCCAAGCAGTCAGCTAGCTTTGCACAGGAGCTTCGTCAGCTAAGAAATCTACGGACACTGGAGGTAATGATTGATGATGAGGTTAGCGAAGATCTGGTGTCATCTCTGTGTACACTTGGTACGGGATGCCTAAATTCTTTGGTTATAGTCTGCAACGAACAACATATGAAATTGGTTATGGAGCCATGGAGCCCCACCCCCCTCGGCCTCAAGATACTTAAAATCTTGAGGATTGTGGTCCCAAGGGTTCCTAGATGGATCGGTTCACTTGATAACCTCCAGGATTTGACTCTCTTCGTTGAGCAGCTTGGGGTGGCAGACTTTGGTTTGCTCGGGAGTCTAAACGCTCTTTCCAGCCTCGTTCTCTGGGTAACGATCGAAGTTGCTGACAGATCGTCGTCCTCCGATGGAACACAACAGGTCAAGATCAACGGCTCACATGGATTTCCAAGCTTGAGATGGTTCGATGTCGGTTCGCAATTCTGTGCGTTTGGATTGTTGTTCGAAGCTGGGGCCATGCCAAAGCTACATGAGCTCGATCTCAGATTCGATATGGACAAAACTGGGTCTCTCACTGAAGGGGAGTTTGATTTCGGGATCCAGCATCTTACCTGCCTTGCTCTCGTGAGATGGTACCTTGGTTACTTCAGGTTCAGGGAGGAAGAGCCCGAACACCCCGCGTGGGATGGCCTTAAGAAAGCGGTCAGCTCCCATCTCAACCATCCCAGGATGTATTGTTTGCTGTAACCCTGGTACTAAAGACAACAGAGGAGAAATGCATGCTATGAACGCAAGGACCAGCGAGCATCATGGAAAAGAGGACTTTTGCGGCACTCCACTGCATTCTAACTAATTTATTCGTAATGTTGTTTGTTTTTAGGAAACAGGAGGGGCTTACTCCCCTACTGGATTTTATTGAAAGAAAAAAAGCAGAACAAAACAGAGTAGCAGAATACTTATTCGTATTGTTGTTAATATGTGGTCCATTTTATTGTTAATTTATTTATGTTTTATCAGCCAACCCGACATACCCCTTTTTACAGTATCTGTCACGGAACGGATATGACGCCCAGCGTAGCAGATTTATATCTTTTGTGTAAGCATTGTTCACCCCGTCCGTCCGGCATTGACGAGCGAGGCTAGATTTTATGGAAGTGTTGATGAACACAACAAATGCTTGCCATCGTCTGCTGCCACGTCTAACGAGCACGTACGGATGTTGGTGACGATCCTTTTGAGCACTGGATGACCCTGAAAATCCCAATTTCACAGTGTAGCTGTCGGATTCATCATATCATGGAGAACGCTGCCTAACGTAGACGCACAACAATAGCGCCAGCCAAATAATTGACAAGGATCTCCATCTCCATTCCAATAAAGGAAGGACAACATTTCATCCGGGAAAATCGACCCTTGCATTTTGAATTTGACTGAACTCGGCGTGTAATTTGTACCACGATTTCATGGTCATGGCTTTCCTGGCACTTGATCGCCATCTCCTCTGCCCCGGGCGGCGCTTGCCGAGGTCAGGACGGTGGCGCTTGTCCGTGCCACAGCCATCCGTCCGCGCTCACCCGACTGTGCGGGAAGGCCGTCGTGCGGTGCAAACGATATCTCCTATACAACTAAAAAAAATAAAATGTGGACATTTTATTTGGTGTGACAATTGCTTCGTCCGTCTGCCGCCTCCTCGTGCGAAACAAAACACTACGCCGCCCGCCCGTTTTTTTTGCGATCTTCCTTCCTTGTAGTCAATCAATCACTCGCTCCATTACATTTACATCCCGATCCTTCCTTCCTGGTGTCGTTGCCCTTCCTCAGCCCGGTGCCGTCGCCCTTCCTTCCTCAGCCTCGCCCTTCCTTCCCAATCCCTCAGCCTGTTGCCGTCGTCACCGGTCGCTAAGTCCCTGCACCGCAGCAACCGCATCGACCACAAAGAGGACAGCGACGAGGAGCGGATCGAGATTGGAACGCCCATAGATGTGCAGCACGGCCATGGGCTGCGACGGAGGCACGGATGTGGCCGTCCGTCTCCTCCTTCCCCACCAGTGGCGGCGCCTCCTCCCTCACGGCGGCCACGGCTGGTTCTCCCCCACGACGGCGGCAGCTCCTCCTTGCAACCGGTGGCCGCGGCTGCTCCTCCCGCGTGCGCCCCTCGACTGTGGAGCAACTCACGTCTCCGTGGATCGGTCGGTACGAGGTGGCGGCCCTCTCTCTGGTGGCGGCGGCGGAGCCTGTCTCCATGGTGATGCCGCGCTCCCCGCGGTGGCATACGGGAAGCCAGGCGGCGGATCTGACATCTCAACGCGCGGATCCAGATTCCTCCCTATTAGTGCAGTCCGCTGCTATTGTTGGCTGCTGGAGAGGCCCCAATCATCCACATCTGTACCCTGCACATCCACATCAAGCTAGCAGAGACAGGCTACGGAGGTGATTTATCTTATCCATGTGTGTTTGTTAATGTCAATTTTAAAGTGTACATACTTGGTTCACTGATGCCCACTGCGACTATTGCCTCGGTGCACAATTGTTTATTTTATTTTATGTTCGCCTTCTTAGTCCCTGTTTACTGATGCACATTGTTGGTCTGATTAGGCATCTCAAACCAGATTGTATAAGTTTCTATGATTCTATCGAATTTAAGTAGTAATTGATGTTCCTGCTTTCAACCAAAATAGTTGAATGTCAGATCCACTGTCCCTTATTTAGTAAATTCCTATGTTTATACTACAAAATATCGTAACTATTATATGCACTAAATTAGTATACATTAATCTTATGAAGCATTTCTGCCTTGCGCTAATTATTATGATTTATTACTGCTCAGACATTTGAAGCAGTCATGTGTTTGTCTATGCTTCAGACGTTATTAGTATCCCGTAGTTGTTTACATTTTGATTTTCTTGGTAACTAATCACTCTGTCGTTGTGTATTTTCTACTACTCACCCTATGGCAGATTGTAATTTTTGTTTTATTATTCTCCAGATCTATTGGTCGCTTGACATCCATCACAAATAGAACTAAAGAGGTGTCTGTCAGGTGTCTGTGAGATGGACCAGTGCTTGATAGTCTTCAAGCAACGGCAGGTAATTGTTGCCTTTTCCTCTTTTTGATATAGAACAGCTATGACATGCCAGCACATATTAAGCCACCGATGTTTGGTTGTGCCCTGATGCATGTGTTTCCTCACTTCTTAATTCCTCCCTCCATTGTGTTATTCTTCCACTGCATAAAAGTTTTAATAGGTTGCATCTTGCATTTTGCAGCACTCCTTTAACTGGTGCGCATCTCAATATGGGCACCTGGCAGGTAAGGAAAACACATACCCTTTTTCACAATCGATCATCATATATTTAATTCCAGTGCCCCAATTTGTATCTGTAAGATCATAATTAGGCAACACCTAGCAAATGGATGTGGGCATGGGATGCATCTGAGTAGTATAAGTGTATAACAAAATGCCTATATTGAAATTGTCGAATCTTGGAAATTTATTCTTTTCAAAATTAATAATAGCTAATAGAATAAATTTGTCAGTGATTCATGATTGGAGAAAATAAATAGATTCATGGCTTGTTAAATAACTATATAGCATGCTGTTTTCTTACATAGTTGAATGGTGTTGTTTTCTTTCACAACCAATAACTCAAGTTCTATAGTCCTAATGTAGTTCTAGCGGTGGTGAAAGAATCTCATGACTCATTTTGTTATGTCCAAGTAACTGCTACTCTTAGAGGAGCTCTTGGTGCACGCCCTCTTGGAGACTATAGCCTATGAAGGTAACCTCTATGCTACTGATCACCTTGCCTTGATAACATTTTTTTTATTACATTTTGATTTGAGGCTATGATGGTTGTTGTTTGTTGTTAGAGCACTCTGATTCAGGTAGTCTAACATGCCACAACCAGAGGAGCAAACACTTCACAAAAGGTAAATTGCCTGCTGCTTTTGTCCCATTTTTTCTCCAACTTTCTGTTATTGGCATATTAATGAGCATCGGATCTTTTTCAGCCCTCGTCCTCGCCCTGCAGTCCTTGGACCATCGGCGCTGCCAGCACTGCGGCACTGGGCAGGGTGACACCGACTGGACCAGCAGCGCCCCGCCAGGTTGGGAGCGCGGCAGCAGCAGGGACGCTTGGCCACCGGCCAGGGCGTTGCGTCGGGCGGAGCCACGGAGGGCGGCAGGCCGGCAACCCGCGTCGGCGAGGTGACCTCAACTTCGCTTCTTCAAATCAACCAGCAGCCATGGAGGTGAGCGAGGACTCCTTCCACCTCAATGATATGGATTCGTTTCAGTGAACCGATTTGATTTTGTTCCAATGTACTGATTTGATTCTTAACATCTTCGTCTGACATCGTGTTCACAAGCTTTACTCTAGCTTGCTGGTTTGCAACTCTGATCTCCATGGCCTGAACTCGAAACTCCCTTTCTGAAGCTCTTGTGTCATGGGTCATGAAATTCACTTCAGTATGTATAATTATTTGCAGTGGTATGTATAATTTTTTGCGTGGACTATCTTAGAGCAATGGCAAATGAAGGGAAATAGATAGATAGAAGTGCAGCAATTATTTGCTACTATTAACATAACAGATAGAATTTCTGCATGACTGCTATAATTAACATCATGCATAGAAGAAAATCAATTCCATTCTTAACTGATAGTTGCTTCCACTTGTGTAGTCTGCTACCCTGCTACTGTCGATTTGTGAGGCTAGACAAATGTGTAGTGCTGTTATGTTTTTGGGTACTAAACAAAAATTATTGCTAAAAATTACTGATTTTGTTGCTAGCAAGGATGTGCCTGGCTCCTCAACTTCCTGGCCGGAGCAGTTTGTGAACTTGGTCGAACACATCACCACTGAAGAGCCCCTGTGTGCCTACCTCGCCAGCGAGGACATGACTCAGGTGACTGGTGATCAGGCATCGACGCCCATCGCGCTCACTCGCCACCCATTCCAGGTGCGGCTGGTCACCCTACTGTTCATGACCCAACAATTCAAGTTTGTTTCCCTCCCTCCTACTATATTCATGGTCCGACATTTCGATCCAGAAGAGTGTTGGATCGTTCAGGTAATTGGGTGATATTACTGTAAGGAGTATGCATGTAGTTTTTTCATGATATAATAATCCATTTATTTTAGTAATAATACACAGTCATCTGCCATCATGGTAAAATATACTCATATCTTAGCTACACCATTTAATTACCGTAACACAAATGCAAGGTAATCTTGATCAAAAGATTTTTCTTTTGGGAGAAAGTATCAAAGTTGTTGACAAAATGCAGTGCATTCAAAATTCAATGAACAAAACTATTCAGTTAAGTGTCGAGCATCATTGTCTCTATCTCTATTTCTATCTCTACAATTATTCAGTTAAGACATGAATTATATTTTAGCATACTTCTATATTACCAAACTGGACTTTAGTTCTGTGGTCAAAGGAACATCAATAATTGATCAATTTTTGTGCAAGACTCTGTAATCTATACAATTTGGTTAAAAACAATCTAGGCTAGCTGTAAGGTATAAAGAAAGTACAATAAATTTAGACTCATAATTTGGCAACATGAATGCAAGCATTAGAAAAGATATTTTTTCGCTCCCGCCTACTGTTGATGGTTCAGCAATTGTAACCGGAATTGGGTTGACCTTTCATTTAATTCAAAACTTCTTTTAATGGTATGACTGGTTACCGATTACAAGTATGGTTATCTCCAAATTTCACGTAAACACCAGGGGAAGAGATTTTGAGGGCTCAAATATCAAAGCTTGTATTATATAGTTTATTTATCCTTCATGAAGACTCATGTAATATTGATGTTCCAAATATCAGATTGTAGTATCTTTTTTGCTAGCAGTATAACACATGCTCATATATATTATTGTGGCATTATTTATGTTTTTCTCATTGCAGCACGCGGTCATTTACATATATACTCGAACTTGTGTATATGATAGTATGGAGAAGCGGTGGAACTTATTCTTAGATTTATTGATACACACGGAATAAATAGATATAAGAGATTCTACCTACCGATATAAAAACATTATCTTAGCTGTATTATGGAAATGTTTATACACTAGAGTTGTGCGCCTGCGACGCTGCGTTCTCCGTGACTATGTAATTTCACAAACTTTGCTTTTTGGATTAAATGTTACTTTAATGTCAGTATTTATTTTCACAGTATTGTTATCTTATCGTGCGATCCGTATGTTTTTAGTACGCACGGGCACGCTTAAAAAAAACCGATCCGCAGCCGCAGTGCACGTGCTCATGTAGGAAGCGGCGCTGCAAACATTTTGTAGGAAAGCAGACGTACTGACAGAATAACCAGAGTAGCTAGACTCTGATTGATGATGATGACGACCACAAGGACGATAGATCCCACGACAATATTCAGCTATCGTTGCAGGGACAAATCCCACAACCTGCTTCAGCCAAAATCTTATGATATATAGGAACGATCTGTATATATACGTATAAGCAAGGTGAAACGTTAGCAAGTAGTACGGTTCATGTATATATGAATATGAAAAAGGAAAATTTTGCTCTAAGAGATATCGGTACGGTGATGAAATTAAGCTTTTTTTTTTTGAGAAAGAGCTCGGCTATTAACAACAAGCAAACGATATGTTCAAAAAAAAAACAAGCAAACGATGGCTCACAGCGGCCCAAATCTCCTGTCCAATAGAATGGCTTGTCCTGTCACTCATCTGTCCGCTCACCAGCCCCAAGTTGACCCTTTCCTTCAGGACGATGAGACTCGCAGTCGGTCCCTGCACGACCATGAAGGTCATGCTAGACGGGCTCACCCAACAGATCCGGCCGCCGCCGTTGTCCTCGCGCTCGCCCGCCCATCTCCCCTGCGGCCTGCCCAGCCATCCATCTGCCGTCGTCAACTGCGAGGAGGCCGTCGTGCGCGCGTCAACGCCTTCGGTCGGTGCCCGAGGTTTCCGGGTCCAACCAAACCGCGATGCAGGTACGATTCTGACGATCCAAAATGCGATTTCTACTAAAATTCGACCCAGATAGTGGGATTTGTTGATGTTGAAAATCAACAGGAGTCGTCAATGACCACCAGGAGTTCATAACTAGCTTTTAAATAAACTAGCAAAGGCATAATACTCCAATCTCGAGAACTAGCAAAGGCATAATACTCTAATATCATTGGAGCTCGTTTCTGGTTTCGTTTCTGGTTTGCAAAGGCATAAATTGGAGCTCGTGGCTGGTACGGTTTGCAAGAAAATTATATAGCTATACATAATTACAAACCTAGATGCAAAAAGGTATAGAAGAAAGTAAACAAATGTAATAATAGATTTGTTTTGTGTTTTGTACCGTTGAATCGCTGTCACTCTATATTTACATATAGGAAAAAGTCTACTTAACCCCTGAACTATCAGCTAGCGTCTAACTTACACCCCCAACTATAAAACCGTCTGTTTTACACCCTGAACTATTCAAAACCGTTCAAATTATACCCTGAGGCGGTTTTGGACGGCGGTTTTGCTACAGTAACTATGGTTTTACTACAGTAACGGCGGTTTTGACTTTTTCTTTTTCTATTTATTTCCGCTGAATCTTTGAAAAATCATAGTAAATCACAGAAAAATCATAAAATAGAAAATCTAATTTTATTGAACTCCACATGAGTAGATCTACACGATGAACATATAATATAGTATGCTTTAGTACAAATTTTTTCTGTAGCTTTAAATTAGTTAGAAAATCAAATTTTATCTGTAATTAATTGGAATAATTCATAGCTACAGCTTCTATGGTCCGATTGTGGTGAAATTTTTATGATGGGGTTATTATTATATGTTTGAACTATAGCAAAAATTTCATACTCATTGGATCATATATAACTTAATTATAGATTTATTTAGGTTTATGTTTAGGTTTATGCTTGTTAAATATAAATAAATCTATAATTAAGTTATATATGATCCAATGAGTATGAAATTTTTGCTATAGTTCAAACATATAATAATAACCCCATCATAAAAATTTCACCACAATCGGACCATAGAAGCTGTAGCTATGAATTATTCCAATTAATTACAGATAAAATTTGATTTTCTAACTAATTTAAAGCTACAGAAAAAATTTGTACTAAAGCATACTATATTATATGTTCATCGTGTAGATCTACTCATGTGGAGTCCAATAAAATTAGATTTTCTATTTTATGATTTTTCTGTGATTTACTATGATTTTTCAAAGATTCAGCGGAAATAAATAGAAAAAGAAAAAGTCAAAACCGCCGTTACTGTAGCAAAACCATGGTTACTGTAGCAAAACCGCCGTCCAAAACCGCCTCAGGGTGTAATTTGAACAGTTTTGAATAGTTCAGGGTGTAAAACAGACGGTTTTATAGTTAGGGGTGTAAGTTAGACGCTAGCTGATAGTTCAGGGGGTTAAGTAGACTTTTTCCTTTACATATATATAGGACGTCTAGACGACTAGGCTGATCCCTGATAAAGCCTCGTTCTCCAAACCGAATGAAGCTCTATATAGTATATACAGCCATACAGCAGTACATAATAAGATCTCAGACAATGCGTCAAATTGCAACCCGTCCTGTAAAGCAACATGACTCTGTGACGTTTTGTTCTTTCCATATATACTTGTGTATATATCAGCCTTCGTGCCTGCTTTTTATTCTTCCTTTCACCAGACAATCTGCTATGTGCTAACTTCAGATATTCAGCACCAACCGTTTCGCAAAAAAAAAAAAAAAAAAAAAGGAGGATACTCAGCACCAACCAGTCGGTGTTAGCAAAATACCAAAATACTTGTTCATGGGCCTAATTTAGGTGTTAACAAGATTCTATGCTGTTCAGCTTTGGTATGAAATGAACCTAGTGTATCGAATGATTCCATGATATTGATCACTATCTTGACAACCTTGCTAGGCACCACCGAGGTAGGGAGGGAGAAAGTACATACAAATGGAAGGGCTTTTGGTGAGCGCAGCAACGGGGTCATTGAAGGCCGTCACCGTTAAGCTGGCAACTTTGCTTGGTGACGAGTTCAAGAACATGAAAGATGTGCGCAAGGAGATCAACCCTCTCTCTGAGGAGCTTAATTGCATCCATGCCTTCCTCGTCGAGATGTCGAAGGAGGAGAATCTTACTGACAAAGAAAAGATATGGATGACCGATGTGCGGGAGATGTCCTATGACATTGAGGATAGCCTCGATGACTTTATGATTCATATTAATAATGACGACAAGTCTGCTAAGGCGAAGGGCCTGAGCCTGATAAAGAAGTGCAAGAGGTTGCTAGACATGATGAAGGCGCACCAACGGATCTCCAAGGCAGTACATGATTTCAAGACACGGATCAAGGAGGTGGGAGACAGGAACCAGAGATACAGAACTGGTGTCAAGAGCACCTGCAGGGACCCCAATGAGGTGGTTGACAGTCGAGCTCTTGTTATCTTTCAGGAAGCATCAGAGCTTGTGGGTATTGATGAGCCTAAGAATGAGCTGATCAGCTTGTTGGCAGAAGATGGATCTTCATCTCAGCATCAGGTGAAGGTGGTCTCCATTGTTGGATTTGGTGGATTAGGCAAGACAACACTTGCCAACCAAGTGTTCCAGTCACTTAATAATAAATTTGATTGTCACACCTTTGTAACGGTGTCACGGAATCCTGACATGATGAAAGTCTTGAGAACTATTCTCAGTGACGTTAGCGGGCAAGAGTACACTAACACAGAAGTTGGGGATATACAACATCTTGTCAAAAAAATCTCCAATTTCCTTCAAGATAAAAGGTATGCAAGCAAAATGATCATCCGTTAGCCATGTGCTCAATATATGATTATGTGTGAAGTGACTATGCATGTGTCAACTATGTTTCCTGACATTTCATTTTACATTATCAGATCTCAGCTCCAGCATTACTAATTCTTAGACTTAACTAGTAGTAGCTACGGGTGTGGCATCTATTTGTATCCTTTGCATTTTACATATACAATGTTTTGCCCTCTACAACAGATTTCAAAAGTTACTTTGTCATTACTATTTTGATTTGATGACAACAAGTTCATTGGCCTGTGTGCTTGCACGATAACCTGCATTTTTTTGGGAAAATACAACTTTGTGAAATGATTATAGTTTATGATATATTGTCTGAAATGACTACGCATGTAAACTATGTTTCGTTACAATAACTCTCCACAAAATCATATTCTTACACAAATTTATTTTTCTTCGTTTTCCTCATTAATGATGCACTGCAGATAGCAGAATGTTTTCTTTTTGCTTGGTTTATGAACTTTACCTTGTAACTGAGAGGGACCTAATAATTAGTGTTTAGGTGGAAACATATAGAACAATACAATTTATAAAAAAATACTGGAGGTCCTTTGAGTTGATTTTTAATCGCAAAATTAGATAATTTTGAAGTGGAAATTAGTGTTATATTGGGGTTTCTTTCAGAATGATAGCATCAGTAATTTAGAAACATGAATTAATGGCATTTTAGGTACAATAATAGGATGGTAGTATTTTGGCAATGGATAATGTACTCTTGGTTAATTTTTCTGTAGGGTAAAGATGGGTAATTTATATACAGATTAGATCCAATGGTTATCATTGTCATTATTATTAGAATCTAAAGACAAGAGTTATATGTTTTGCTTTTTATAAAGAAAAAAGCAAGGATTGATTTGTCTTTCCAACACACTTTGTGATGATTAACACAAAGACTATAAAATGTGTCTCCAGTTATAGTAAGATAAGGTATGTTACCAATAGAAACATTATCTCCTATACAGCAATAATACATTGATGCAAAAGTAGATAATTGAACTTTTGCTACATATTTGTACCAGAACTGAAGAAAACCTAGGTTGTAACTAAACATTCACTTTACACCACGAATTCAAGATTATGTCTGTCCAAAAACTCTATGTTCCATTATCAGTTTTTATTAATTGTTTTATTACTTTAACAAGCTATCCTTACTCATAGACTTCATGAACTAATTTGGCAGGTACTTCATTGTTGTGGATGATTTATGGGATTTAAAATCATGGGAAACCATTAAGTATGCTTTTATAAAAAATAGTTGTGGCAGCAGAATCATCACAACCACACGTATAAATGAAGTTGCTGAATCTTGCTGCTCTTCACATCGGGGTCACATATATACTTTACGTCCTCTTAACGCAGTGAACTCGAGAAGATTGTTCTTTAAGAGAATATTTGGTTGTGAAGAAGCATGCCCGTCACACCTCACTGAAGTTTCTGATGACCTCTTGAAGAAATGTGATGGTTTGCCTTTGGCAATCATAGCAATTGCTGGTTTATTGGCAGGCAAAGCACCAACATTTGATGAATGGAACAAAGTTCAAAGTTCGTTTGGTTATGCACTTGAAAGGCAATCAGATGTCAATAAAATGATACATATATTGTCGCTGAGTTACTTTCACCTTCCACCTCACATACAAAGTTGTCTTCTATATCTGAGTATATTCCGAGAAGATTACGAGATTCGAAAGGAGCGATTGATACTGAGATGGATTGCCGAGGGATTCATTCATGAAGAGAATGGCTTCACCCAATATGAGATAGGGGAGAGGTGTTTCAATGAGCTCATAAACAAAAGCTTGATTCAGCCATGGACATCAAAAAGATCGGGTACACTGATGTCTTGTCGAGTCCATGACACAATTCTTGAGTTCATTGTGTCTAAGGCTATGGAAGAAAATTTTGTAACGCTATTTGGCGCTCCAAACATAATAGTTGATCCACGAAGGAAGATTCGGCGTCTCTCTCTCCAGGACAGGAATGAAGTCGGTGATGATGGTTCAGTAAACTTACGGGAGAATATGATATATTCTCATGCCCGTGCAGTTTCAGTGTTTCCAGGCAGTCTTGATAGCCTCCCATCCCTGCAGAAGTTCAAGCATTTGCGTGTTTTGGATTTAGAAGACTGTGAGGGACTACAAGCTCACCGTCTGGCACATTTGGGCGGTTTATTTGCACTGAGGTACTTGAGTTTGCGTCGAACATGGATAAATGAGCTTCCTGAAGAAATTGGAGAGCTGCAGTATTTACAAACACTGGATTTAAGAATTACTCATATAAAGAAGCTTCCATCCAGTATTGTTCGCCTTGCACGGTTGGTCAATCTATTGTCTAGTTCTGGTGTGCATTTGCCAGATGGATTCAGGAACATGCAAGCCTTGCAGAGGTTGGAAGACATCACAGTCTGGAGTCAGATACCTAACTTCACGCAGGAGCTTTGTCAGCTAAGAAATCTAAGAACACTGAGGGTATGGACCGATGTGTTTACCAAAGATTTGGCCTCATCTCTATGTACACTTGCTACGGGAAGCCTAAATTCTTTGACTATAGGAACCAACGAAGAGTCCATGAACTTCGTGATGGAGCCATGGAACCCCACCCCCGTCAGCCTCAAACTACTTGAAATACTGGGTATTCAGCTCCCTAGGGTCCCCAGATGGATCAGCTCACTTGACAACCTCCAGCATTTGGGACTCAATGTTGACCGACTTGGGCCTGCAGATGTTGAATTGCTTGGGACCTTAAACGCTTTGTCCAGCCTCTGTCTCTGGGTAATGATTGAAGTGGCAGGCAGATTATCCTCTCAAGAAACACAACGGGTTAAGATCAGTGGTGCACATGGATTCCCTAGCTTGAGAATGTTCCGAGTTGGTTCGATTAACTGTGGGTTTGGGTTGTTGTTCGAAGCTGGGGCCATGCCGAAGCTACAAGAGCTCAATCTCGAGTTCAGCAGAGATAAAACCGGGTCTCTCACCAATGGAGAATTTGATTTCGGCATCCAGCATCTCCCTTGTCTTGCTATCGTAAGATGTGACCTTGGTTACTTTATAAATGCAAACTATGAGCCCGAGCACCCCGCATGGGATGCTGTTAAGAATGCAGTCAGTTCCAATCCCAACCATCCCAGGCTGTATCATGGGTTGTAGTGACAACAGAGCAGAATTTCAAGCTATAAGCACCAACAACCATCTTGGACAAGACTTTTTCCTCTCCACTGCATTCAAATTTATTTGTTTGTATTACACTTCATAGAACTTACTTATGCTGATTTTATATGTTTTGTATTATTGTTACTTTATGTTGTACATGCTTCAGCCAAACAGAATTCTCGCTGTATTCCTTTTATTTGCCATGAAATCGATGTCATCATCTTCCTTTGGAAATCCAAGCTACGGTACAAAATCTGCTAGATGAGAAAATTCGATTCCATACTGATTCTTCAGCTAGGATTTCATCTTCACATAATAAGATTAATTTTGTTCTATTATTTTGAGTTCTATTGTTGTTCTTCATAGTACATTCTGTGTTTAGATCTAGCGCAAATCCTGAATTTCCATCCTTCTGGTGTTGGATTACAGATGTGTTCCTCTGATCAGAATGTTCAGTGTAATAAAAAAATTCCATGTGAAATGGTTTGGTGTGCGTGCTTTAAAAAAGACGAGCAATTTTGTGTTAACAGATATGTCTGGACCAAGTCATGGATGAATGTTCACAATTCAATTATACAGCAGCGAAAACTTCCTACACATTTTGGTCCTACACATTTTGGGCTGTTCGGTTGGGTTCCAAAATTTGCCAAGTCAAAATCAGAACGTACCTAGAAATTTTGGGTATCAATTGGTTTATAGTACCAAAAAAATTGGTACAGCAATTTTTATGGCCAAAACCATGGTAAGTTTATAGAAACTTTTTAAAGCTCACAAGAGAAAGGATATTTGCTATCATATTTTGGCACTAGACCAAATACATGCCTCGACCTTTTGCCCTCATTTTCGTCAGCCCTAATTTTGGCTTGTCATGATTTTAGCATGCCATGGTTTTAGCTAGGCAGGTTTTGGTACCCGAACCCAACCAAACAAGCTCTTCATTTGGTCAGTCAAGGACAGTCCTGGGTTACACACCAACAGCCAAGCACATACACATTGGGTACTCAAATTGCAGAAACACTTCAGTCAAGGTCAGTCCTGGGTTACACACCAACAGCCAAGCACATACACATTGGGTACTCAAATTGCAGAAACACTTGTAATGAACCAAGTACACCCCAATGTCAGAGCCAGATATAAAAACTGATGACAAAGAACAATCATCAACATTGCTATAGAATTTAATAGATACCCATTAATGTACAAATCATTATCCATAGAACAAAGATAAACTTGTGTAGGCTCATTGCAAGTTGTAACAAGAAGCAATGCCACCACACTAAACCACGCATGCAAGCTCTAGTTCACCATAGGATACACAAAGACATAACACAGTAATACTTGCTACACCACATCTCAGGGTTTATACTTGATATAATTGATTATGTAGTTTCCATTCCATTTCATCTTCTACTGGGAGGGGATAGGCTGCATCTCTGGTGCTGGGGCAACGTCAGCCATGGGGTACGCAAACACCCGGGAGATCCGCTCAGTGGGCACTAGCGGGAGATATGTGGCCACAGTGTTCCCGCGCTTGGCACCGTCACGCACCGCTGAATTGTACCTGGCAGAGAGCTGCGCAGCTGTGGGGAGGACAGCCCTGGTGACTGAAGGCACCAGAGGAAGGCGGTTCAGGGCCACCCAAGCCTCAGCGGCACGGCGCTCTGCCACAGGCTCATAGCGGGTGTAGAGCTCCCGGGCCTTTGGCTCCGCACGGGCAATAGCTGACTTGGCAAGGCCTGTGGCCGTGCCCACCAGGCCAGCCTGGCGAACCTCCTTTGCAGCTGAGCGGGCAAGTGTGGGGGCTTCCTTCACCACTGGAGGGACACGGCGGTCAATCTCCTCAACAGACTCGCCAACCTGAAAGTGCGGGACAGAACATGCAAATCATCAACCCCATCTTTGCTCAGTGACACAAATCAGATATCAAAATAGTGCAAGAGGTTGACAACACAGTGACTTCAATATGTAATGTGTCTATAGAATATAAGGGATAACTAATGAAACGTCCAGACTTGCAATAAGTGCATGAAAAATGATCAATATCCTGGGCACAAGTGATAACTCTACATAGGTAGGCAAATTCAAGACGCTAATGATTGTCCCTGAAACATCAGCTAAAAGTGGACCGTGCTGATTAATCAACTACACCAACAAGCTTGTCCAGAGGGTATGTGTGTGTTAGTAGTGTTTACACCAATTTAGTATAGTTCAGAATAAAACTGGCCAAAAGTGGGTGCTTGTAATCTACAAGTAAATAAGCCTCAAATCGTGGCCAAATGCATTTTGTTTGGTTCATAGAATTGTACCTCTGCCTTGCAAAATTCCAATTTGCTATTCTAGTTGTCGAATTAATTGTACCACGGTACCAATGCCTTAGGAATTAAACCCTTTCAGACTGACAGCATATGTAACAACAAGAACATGTTTTCTAGCAACAGGTTAATTAATATCATCCAGAACAACCTATCCAAACCCTTGAAACAGGACCAGATTGACAAAATTTATAAAAAATTGACAAAATTCCTCCTGGAAACCTACACCTGCAAATTTCATTTCATTGAACCAATCGCCTATTTTGTAGCACAATTTCAACATACGAAAGAGAAAACCAAACCAGACAAGAGACCCCTCCTCCTTACCTTGCGGTCGATGAACTTGAGCAGGTCGAGCGGGACGGCGTGGAAGCGGTCGTACACCGGGCCAACGACGGCCTTGACGGTGCCCTCGACATGGTCAACGCCGGGGCGGAGCGGGCCCGCGCCCTGCTTGGCGTACGCGTAGGCCGCGGCCGCCAGCACCAGCGCCTGCGCCGCCGCCTGCTGCACGAACTCCAGGTACCGCAGCCTCTCCTCCTCCGCCGTCGCCGCCGCCCTCTCCACCGTCACCTCCTCCTGAACAAACCAAATCAGACAAGCGCGCCATGAGAATCCACGCCAAACCCCTCGGCCAAATCGAATCGAGAAGGAGAAGGAGCGCCGCCACTTACCTCCGTGGTGGGCTGGTTGGTGGCGACCGGGGCGTCGGTGGCGGTGGAATCGGCCATGGCTCTTCTCCGCGGGGCTGGATCGAGGAGGGATTACGAGATTTGTCGGGGATTCTGGGTTTTCTACTTCTCTCTCGGGGGATTTTGATTTCGAGGACGCGTTTGTGATGAGGAAAAAGTCGGGTGGGGAATCGGGGTCGTTTTATAGGTTGGAAACTCGCGGCGAATTCAGGGTGTGTTTAAATCCATTGAAAAGTGCACTATGCAAAAAAAATTCTCCGTCACATCAAACTTACGATACATATACGGAGTACTAAATGTGGATAAAATCAAAAACTAATTGCACAGTTTGGTTGTCCTTTGCGAGACGAACGTTTTGAGCCTAATTAGTCAATGATTGGACAATTATTACCAAATACAAACGAAATGCTACACTGTATTTTGACCCTCCAAATTTTGGATCTAAACACAGCCTCAGTTCATTGACGGTTCGAATGACTTTTATTTTTATTTGTTTTTATTTTATTATAATAAATGAATTGCTTAGTTGAGAAGGAGCTTAATTGAGGCGTTCCAGCGGCTGGCGAAGCGTCCGGCGACCGCGTGGTGACGTGGCGGCTTCTAGAAGGGCGGTTGCCGCCCGTGTGGCTGGGGGTGGGGCAGGGGTTGACGCGGGGCCCGCAAGTCGGTGGGTGGGGCGGTGGGGATGTGACGTGGGGGCGGCTCGTGTTCACGCGGTAAACGGTGTGAACGCCGTCCGCTGGGTTTTCCTTGTCAGCTGGGATTTTTCTGGTTTTTTTTTTGTCATCAACACAAGGCTATATTTGTTGGGAATAGCAAGAGAAGGTTAAGCGAAGGTTCTGAATCTGGAGGACAGGCAACGCGATTCCCTCTATATATTCTAAAAGAAATATGAATCTCTTTTTTTCCATAAGGCAAATAGTTTTAATTTATTCAGATATAAAAAATCTAGACATTTATAATACCGAATAACTATGATTAGAAAAAATAAAAACAAATTTTACAATAAATTTATTTATAGATAATAATTGTTGATACTGTTTCAAATAAATTTAAAAAGATTTGATTTGACTTGTTTAAATACACAATATCTTAGTGTGGCAATGAAACGCAACGAAGTTGTTATGCTATTTGAAGAATTGAAATATATTTTTCCTGTAGTAAATACTCATCGTATTAAATTTTGCCCAAGCTCTAAAGTCTTTCTGGATCCGCTACTGATTTAGCATGATGGCCCTTCATGGTATGAATCTTAGTCCTTTGGATAAGAACCACAAATGGGAAAAGATAGTTTCGATAGGCCAAGATCTATCACGATTAAAAAAAATCAGAGCACCAATTCACGTCCTTCTTAGTGTCATTCCCTCCTTATAGACTCCTTAGACTACTCGTAGTTGGTACTCTAAAAGGATACTCTAAAGCTTTAGAGTATGAATATAGAGTAAAAACTGCTGCATTGGGTACTCTAAAACGATACTATATTCTTTCTCTCACTGTATATTTAGAGTAGTACAGTGCTTAGACTACCCGCACTCATAGACCTCTATATTCATCCTCTATACGTCCTAGTCAGCAAGATTCTCTCCTCTATACTCAATTCTCCCGCACCCATCCATCCTCTATATCATCCTCTATCCACTCTATCCACTGTGGGACCTACTTATCACTTTATCTGAATATATCCATGTGTGATCTAGTTTTGAAGGATTTATTGAGACGAATTTAATGGTGCAATCGAAATTTAATTTGGATTTTTGGTTTGTGAGTTATAGCATTTTTTCTCTTTGTTTAGCTAGTGGGACCCGCCACTATAGAGTATAGAGTAAGCACTGTACTACTCTAAATATAGAGTGAGAGAAATGATATAGTATCGTTTTAGAGTACCCAGTGCAGCAGTTTTTACTCTATATTCATACTCTATGGTTTTAGAGTACCCACTGCGGCTAGTCTTACTCTAGTGGACAGTGGCGGCCCCACTAGCTAAACAAAGGAAAAAATGCTATAACTCACAAACCAAAAATCCAAATTTAATTTCAATTGCACCATTAAATTTGTCTCAAATCCTTCAAAACCAGATCACACATGGATATATTTAGATAAAGTGACAAGTAGATCCCAAAGTGGATAGAGTGGATAGAGGATGATATAGAGGATGGATGGGTGTGGGAGAATTGAGTATAGAGAAGAGAATCTTGCTGACTATGACGTATAGATGATGAATATAGAGGCCCATGAGTGCGGATAGCCTTAAATTGGCCATGGCTAGCTACAATGTAAAAGCATTTACTGTGGTCACCCTCTATGCCATAACCCAACTACAGTAGTTTCAGACATATTATCGCTCAAAACTCAGAACTGAGTTGTAATAATTGCAGAAAAAAAACTATCAGCGGTAGCAAGGTTCCCTGTAAAAGGATATACGATTGAAGTTTAGCATGGTCTCTTCATACTTTAAACTCACGACGTAGGTTGATAATTATGATTCTATATTTTTTTTAGTCAAAATGGGTAATTAAAGCAAGACTCTGAGCACCACTTAACACACATGATGACGACTACGACGTGTTTTGATCCTTTGCCCGGGCTTGTCTCACCTCTGGGTAAAAAAAACAAATAGATAGGACATTTGGCTCTTTTGGTTATTTGCCTCGTTTCCCATGCATGGGCGACGCGGGGAGAAGAGCGAGGAAACAATTAGCGGTGGCGTGGATAGGGGAGCAATTTTTTCCCGAGGGATACAAATTTCTTTTATTTTTTTTAGAAACTCAAATTTCTTTTTTATCTGGATGGTGAGCAACGACTCAACTTGGGCTGAGACGAGCAGACACGAATGAGTGGGCCGATGGTTGGGCTACAATAAATGGGCCAGACGAAAAAAATAGGCTGAAGTTTTACCACTTTATTATTAGGTATAGATATGAATTCCTCTAAAAAAAGGTATAGGCCCCGTTCGGCTGGAATTATAAGCCGACTGAAAAACACTGTTGGCTGAATTTTTGTGAGAGAAAAATACTGTTCCGACTGAAAAAACAAGTTGAATAAGACGGATTATAAGCCAGATGAACAGGGCCATAGATATAGATGAAGATTGACCATTTTTTCTTTTAATAAGAAGAGGCGATGTTTTAGATCTCAACATAAGATGTTCAGCCGAACATTTGTTTCATGTTTAGAATACAAACATTCTAGGAAATGGTATTATAATATCCATAACAATATAGAAAAAGATGAATAACAAGAGTTATAGCATATATAGAAATAGATAAATAACATAACATAAATAAAAGCAAAATGATAAAAAGATAGAACAAAGCATAAGGAAAACAAAAGGAATAAAAATAAAAGACCATGTAATAGCAGAAAATTAAAAAAACATTACATGAATACTAAT
This sequence comes from Saccharum hybrid cultivar R570, assembly GCA_038087645.1. Lineage (NCBI taxonomy): Eukaryota > Viridiplantae > Streptophyta > Magnoliopsida > Poales > Poaceae > Saccharum > Saccharum hybrid cultivar. The sequence goes on from JAQSUU010000494.1 coordinate 7,067,708, forward strand.
TAAATACATAAAATACATCATAAAACATCATGTGTATACTAAGTGAATATCACATATATACTATATGACCCTCACAAAGTACATCATAGAACGTCACATGTATACTACATGAATATATCACAAAAATATCAAACATCACATTATAATATGAACATCACTTATATCACATGAAATTTAGAAAATAACAAAGTAAAAATATTAAGCTAATGAACTAAATTAAAATAACAAAGAAGAAATAAAAATAAAAAAAACATGAATAACATATGCTAAGTATATATATAAAATATTAACTTACATAAAGAAGAGAAAAAGAAAATTGAAAAAATCCACATGCATACTACACGATCATGATATGTATCCCATGTAACATGTGAAATAAAAAAATTCAAAAAACATAAAACATGAAAATGATTAAATAAAAAATAGAATAAAATAAATATAGAAAATAAAAAAACAAAGTGAAAAACTCTACATAAATAGAGAAGAAAGTAAATAGAAGAAAAGAAAGAAGAAAAAAGAATAAGAAAAAATAAATAGAAAAGAAAAGAATAAGGAAAAAGAAAAAGAATAAGAAAATAAAAAGAAAAATAAAAATAGAAAAATAAATTACTCATGTGGCGCAGCCCAACATTGGTTAACCGAAATACCCGAAAGGAAAGAGTTCACATTACCTCCTTCAACTTTTGCGAAAGCCCGTTTTTTCCTCCCTGAACTCTAAAACCAAGCAAACCACCTCTCTGAACTTTTAAAATCATTTGTTTTAGCTCCCTGACCAGTTATAAGCGGTTTTCGAATGAGGTTTTGTTTTTTTCTTTTTTATTTATTTTGGCCGAATTATTAAAAAATCATAGTAAATCACAGAAAACTCATAAAATAAAAAATCTAATTTTATAGGACTCCACATGCGTAGATCTACACAATGGACACATAATATGGTATGCTTTAGCACAAATTATTTATTGTAGCTTTAAATCTATGCTTTTATGTAATTAATTCACAGCTGTGGTTCTGTAAAATCTATAACTAAGTTATATATGATCCAATGAGTATGAAATTTTCACTACAGTTCAAGCATACAATAATTAGCCCACCATAAAATTTCACTACAATTGGACCATAGAAACAGCAGCTATGAATTAATTACAGAAAAACATAGATATAAACTATAGCAAGAAATTATATTAAAGCATACCATATTATATGTTCACTGTATATATTTACTCATGTGGAGTCCAACAAAATTAGAATTTTTTATTTTATGATTTTTCTGTGATTTACTATGATTTTTTAAAGATTTAGTCAAAATCCTACTATAAAAGAGCGAGTAATTTGTAGGGGCCTCTCCCTTCGTAATTACCGTTGAATCTATACGTCGTGCTATATGAGCCATCCGTCGTCTGAGATCTTACATCTTACTCTTCCTCGTTAATAACCGTTTGATCCAGACGCCGTGCAATATAAGTCTTCCGTCGTCCTGAGATCTTAGATTATTGGCAGCTTGGTTTTTGTGGCCCGGCGTATGCGCCTGTTTAGGACTTTACATGACATACTATAGGAGTTCAAGATTGATACGTGTAGGTCGAGGTATATGAAAGGCGTCAGGTCTGAGATCTCGACAGGTGATTTGGAGATTGGATTAATTCCGAGTCTGATACAAACTCAAGGAGAAGTAGAAAATTAAAGATCGAAAAATGTGGAACCCAAATTAAATATAGCAAATATGATTACCCAGACAGCAACAAGCACGGCGGCGATGACGCTGCTCGGGCGGTAGGGCGAGCTCCTGGAGGCTGGAGCTGCTCACCTTGCCGTCGTCTCCGCCGGCTAATAAGCTGGAGTCCGCCGTCAGACCGTGCTAGAGCCTCTTCATCGTATGTCGTGGCCGAGGTCCGCCGGAAGGAGGTCGCACGTGGTGGGGGATGACGTGTTCCACCTGGTGGCGGTACCCACGCCTCGGTGCGACGCTCGCCATGGGCCAGTGCCGGAAGGAGGCGATGGTGGTGGTGGTGGACAGCCCACCCGCATCCGATTCGACACAAACATCGTAAGATCCGATCCGACGCTGCATGACGACACAACAACCTGCTCGGACCTGTCCTGGCGCTACCCATTCAGGTAGTCGTGACTTGCAAAACGGCCACAACGCTAATCGCAGAATCATATCATCTGATCCGATCATCGGCTAACTAGGTCATTGTTCAGACTTCGACGTCAACTGAGGTCATGCAGGACTCAAAACGCCAGATTCAAGTATTTACAAAGAGCTTTCAAGTGATGCCTTGTATTAGCTACGTACTTCTAATTCCTTCGTGCTGTTTTAGGATAGTTTCAAAATTTTATGTTCTACGACTATACTTGACACCATCCACTAATAATATGTTTATATACATAAAAAATCTATATGGTCTTCGAGCTACTTGAAAGGTCCTTGTTTGGTTTTGGTAATTGAGTGACAACTTAGGTGGACTAATATGTGGTTATGTGAGATACACAGGAGATTAGTCCACATGTGATGGTGTCATGAAGGAGCTCATTGCATAATGAGACATGACATGGAGTCATGTGGCCAAGGTGGCAAAGATCAAGATGAGGCTTGGCTCGACGGACCGGTTGCAAGTGTGAAGGGCAAGTCAGAGGCTTTGGAGTGAGGGACCGCGTGTGACGGTGAAGCTTGAGCATGACTTGGCGCCGATGGACCGACGCAACGGTGAAGAGCAAGTGAGGTCAAGATCGATGGACCAAGGTCACATGATGATATGAAGTGGATCATATCATTTGTGATATGGTTGGTGCATGTGTTGCATCAACGTCGGAGGAGATGGAGTGGAATGCGCAAGGCAAAGGTATAACCTAGGGCATTTCCATTTCACCGGTCATAGGTGTGTAGAGAAGTTGGTGACCGGGTTTAGGATAGATGGCCGTACTATTAAGAGGGGCAAACTTGTTTGCATATCGGTCATCTAGTGCCACTTGAGGATCTAACTGTGCATACGTGTTAGGATCGAGTGGCGAGGCAAGTTGAGTGCCTAATTCCTTCGAAGAAAATGTTTGTGAAAATGCTAACACACGTGCACAAGGTGGTGTTCACTTGTTGGTGTTGGCACATTTGCGAAGGTAGTGAAGTTTGAGCGGTAGAGAGGGTTTGGGTTCCTCTCTCCCTCCCGCCGAGCTTGCGAGGCGGGATTCGGCGCTTTTTGGAGAAGTAAAACGCCTATTTTCCACTACGCCGAAAGTCGGAAAAGAAACGGAGGCGAACGCGGTCACAGAGGTGACCGGACGCTGCACCGGACGCTGCACCGGACGCGGTCAGTTTCGACCGGCGCGTCCGGTCAGTACAGCATCAGCGTCAGGCGCGCGGGCTAGGGTTTGACACCGGCGCGTCCGGTGACCCACGGGACCGGCGCGTCCGGTCTTGCGCCCTGAGGGAACCGAGGACGTCGAACGCGGTCCGCGTCCGGTCAGACCCCATCGGACGCGTCCGGTGGTCCAGGGAGCTTACTGGACTCGCACCGGACGCGGGTACTGTGGCGTCCGGTGGTTACGAGGAGCGCGTCCGGTCTTGTCTTCGGGCGCGCGGGTACTGTGCGCACCGGCGCGTCCGGTGGGTCACAGCAGCGCGTCCGATCGCTCGTTTGACCGTTGGCGCGCAGTGACCGTTGGAGGATCTAATGGACGAATTTGAAATCAGAGGACACGTGGACGTCGCAGGGGCACCGGACGCGGTTGAGCGCGTCCGGTCAGTTACGACCGGCGCGTCCGGTGGTCCCGAAAAACCATCAGTGGAGGGGTAACGGCTCTATTTGACCGTGGGGTTATAAATAAACCTTGTGGCCGGCCTTGGCTGGTAGCTGAGCACACTTTGGCCTTGGTGGCTTGTGTGGTAGTGCTTGGAAGCCCTCTAACTCACTCATGCTTGATAGTGTTCATCGGATCGAGTGAGAGAGCGATTCTAGTGCGTTGCTTTGAGAGATTGCATCGAGTGGCACTAGGTGATCATGTTGCAAGCCGGTGGTGCTTGTTACTCTTGGAGGTTGCCACCTCCTAGACGGCTTGGTGGCTTGTGGCTCCGTCGAAGCTCGCAAGAAGATTGTGCGAGGCTCCGGAGAAGCTTTGTGAGGGGGATTGTGCTCACCCCGCGGGGATCGCGAAGAGCAACTCTAGTTGAGCGTGTCATTGAGCTACCACACTTTATGGTGGGTTCTTGCGGTGCCTTTTGAGAGGCTCGGTGTGTGACCGATTAGCCGCCGAACCACGAAGTGTTGGTCGACACAACGGGGACGTAGCTTGGTGGCGACCAAGTGAACCTCGGGAGAAAATCACCGTGTCAACATTGTCTACTCTTCTCGGTGGTTTGCCTTCGTGTAACACAAGCTCGTATTTACTTTCATATATATACTTGTGCTTGTGTAGTTGCTCTCTTAACTAGTTTGCTTGTGTAGCTTGCTAGTTGTCTTCTTGCTTGTGTAGCTAGAAGCTCCCCTTTGCGTGGCTAATTCGGTTTGTGTAACCTTGTTAGTCACATTGCTTAGTTTGTGTAGCTAAGTGCTTTGCGCTCTCTAGTTTGGCATTAGTTGCCTTGTTATTGAGCATTGCTAGTGAGCTTAGGAGCTTTGTGCTTTTGCTTTGCTAGTTGTGTAGGAGCTCCCTCGGTTGGCAAAGTACTAGTGCATAGGTTTGTGTGACCTTGCTCTAGAATTGATTAGGTGAGCTCTTGGTAAGCTTAGCACCTTAGTTGCTTAATTAGGATCTTTGCAAGGTGCTAGAAAACTTAGATAGAGGGGTATAGTCTTGGCTAGACCGATAAGTTTAGTTCCGCATTTATTTCGGTTAGCCAACGCGTTTAAGTTTTAGAAAGGACTATTCACCCCCCTCTAGTCCGCCATCTCGACCCTACACTGCTACCGGTTAATCATATGGAAAATAATATTATGCATGTATCATTGGAATATAAAGACTAACACTACTAATGCTGCAAAAAAAGCATCCTAATATGGGTGCACCGCCGCCTACCGCGGATCGTTTGGAAAAAGAAAAAATAATACACGTCAAGATGCATGCATGCAACTAATAAATAGATTAATTGAAAAAAGAAAAATATGGATGCATGCATGCAACTATAATAAATAAATTAATTGAGAAAAGTAGAATAATATGAAGGCACGTCAGTACGGATGTATGCATGCGTATGTATTAGCAATTAAAAAGAAAATAATAAAAAACTGAACAAACATGATTTTGTTTGTTATGACAAACCAGAAAAACTAGCAAACGCAAATTGTCAATAAACAACAACGGCAACGTGGAGGTGAAAATAAAATCAAGGAACGTCCAATACAAACACGTGCGTGTCAATTCAATTAACATTTCTATTGCATTATTAAAATAGATTTTAGAAACACGTTCATGTCACACATGTATATTTGCTAGTAAATAAAGAAGAAAGAGACAAAACTGCGCTTGAAACTGCTCATAACCGATTAAGGTAAAACGAACGGTTTTAAAAGATTTTTTCCACCCCGAAATAACCCAACTTACAGTTTACAGGCCCACGAGGATACAGCCCAGCCCAACATTGGTAAACCCTATCCCGCACGCCAATCGCCGCCGCCCCCACTCCCCTCCCCGTGGCGCGCCGCCCCAACTCAAGCCGGAAGTCCCCGCCCCTATCCCGCCGCCCTACTCCCCTCTACCGAACGGTGCGAGGCGAGGCGCTCTCGGCGGCGGCGCATCGCTTTTGTTCCGCACGACTGTGCCCTGTTCCAAGAAACAACAGAAAGCCTTTTGTTCCGCACGACTGTGCCCTGTTCCAATAAACACTCTGTAATTTTCAGGTATGGCTTTGGATCTTGTTTTCTTCACGTTAGTATTTCGTGATTTGTGTGGCCGGCAACTACAGATTATATAGTTGTTAGAGATATGATATTCTTTTTGACAAGTAGGAGCAGATCGAATGATCGATGGATGTGTCCTTTATGTAGGAGCAGTATTCTGGATGTTCGGGGTTTGAAATATGAACTGAACTATGCTACTATGCTGTGTGATGCTACTATGCTGTGTGTTGTTCACCTCAGTGCCAGTAGATGACTGCTATTTCACCTTCTAGCTAATTCCAGTCTCTGACGATACTGATGAGATCTGTCTACTCATTTACAATAGGGGTTTGGGGTACTGCGTTTACAGTTTGCATACTAGTCTGGGATGCTTCTGATGTTTCATCTGCAATCGATCTGGCTCCATTTGCGCATTTGTTTGTTTATTATTTCCTTTTCAAAAGTCGCTTACAATAATTTCTGCATCTTTTTTCTTCATTATGTATCTAAATACTCCGAAAGCTAGCAGTAAAGTGTTCTAGCAGTTTTTTTGAGATTTTTAGTACTGTTCACAATGTTATTAAGTCGTTTGACTAATCGCGATTAGTCGGCCTTATCGGTCCCCCAGCTCCGATTATGGTCACCGATTCGATCAGTAGCTCTCATAAAGATGGTTCAGACAACAAAAATGGCAGCTCTAAGCCTATAGCCCATATAAGCTATCAAGCATATTCAGATACATATGGGTTAGGGGCTTATATGGGTTAGAGGCTTAGAGCTGCCATGGTTTATAGGCTTAGAGCTGCCATTTTTGTTGTCTGAACCACCTTTATGAGAGCTACTGATAAAATTTTTGAGAGATGGTTAACTGGAATATATCATCTTAATGAATGTTTGTGTAACTACATGAACCTTTGTTACATTGCTCAATGGCTGTTGCATGCCTCATTTTCATAAGATGTTGGAAAAGGGATTAAAAGGGAATTGTAACAATAGCTCAAACTGCTTTTTAGTGACACATACAGAAAAAAGCAATTTAGGCATTTATATGTTAACATGCTATCTTGACAATCCAACAAATCATCTACAGAAATGGAATCCATCAAACTGTCTACAGAGTCGCAATTGATAATTTTTTTTCTTCCATCACTTACCTCATTATGTTTGTAATCATTAAAAGTACTTTTTTTAGGGCTATTGCTACTCATGTTGTTATGTCATTACATATAGCAAGTGGAATAGAAGTTAAATCAGGGGGCATTATGTCAGTATATTGTTTAGATGAATGGAATTTTAAACATGATTCTTTGGCTGAGTTGCATTAGTATGGTCCTGTTTGGAACTGCTTTTCACCAAAAAAGAGGAACAGTGGAGCAGCCAAATGAAACTTCTAGGCAGCTTCCTGGCAAAGCGCCTCCCTCAAAACAACTGTGAGCCGGTTTCCTTGTTAAGCAGCCTGTGAGGAGCTCATCTCGGCCTTCTGTTGCTGTCCTCGAGCGCCTCCTCACCCCGAGTGCCTCCTAGTAGCCTGCCTCCATTGTGACGAGTTCCTCCCGCTCAGCGTCCTCTCCGTCGATGAGTGCTGCCCCACCCCGCCGCCTGCCTCCTCGTTGATTGACTCCCCACCGAGCGCCATCCCACCGACGAGCGCCTCTGGATCAATGTGTTGCCCTCGACCACAACGTGAGCCGCCCCACATCTATGCACTCCCTTGGCCTTTGCCTCCTAGTCACCGGTCGGCCGGTTCCACTAAGCAGGAAGAGCCTGCTGCTTGCTCTCTCTTCTAGATTGGAAGAAGCTGGAAAAATAAAGCCACACACAAACGTACTTCTTTTTACGCTTCTCCAAAAAGAAGCTTTTGTGGACAGCTAGCTTTCTATAAGTTTAAGCCATTCAATACAGGGCCTATTTGTATATTTAGTGTTTTAGATGTCAGGTTAGCTTGCACATCATTTCATCATATTTGAAACTTATTGAACTGTTTGGGAAGGTGTTTGTCCACGCCCAGGGTTTGTCAGTGTTGTGACAACATGATATTATTTTTGCAGCTAGATGGAACTTATTGTCTGACGTATTATGTTAAGCAATATATTTTTCCTCGATTCATCATAAAATTGTTTGGTTATTGACACCAGATGAAGATTTTTAAAAAATCTGTGTTTATTTTGGCTTAATATAGATGCATGTTCCATGCCATTTGGTCCAAAACACATGATATGATTGTCATGTTTTTATATTTGGGTGAGATAGCTTAATGCCATTTTTGGGTGAGATAGTTTATATGGATACCATTCAAGTTTTCTTTTGGCAATGTTCTGCCAAGATGATATTTCCTTTTTGCACTTTGCACAGAACTTAACATATGATACACTGTCAAGCAACATATTATTTTGTTTCTTTATGTTACAAAATTGTGTGGTTATTGATGTCAGATAAGTTGAAAAAAAAACATTCCTATTTTGGCTTAGGTGGAGTCTATTGCACTTGCACCATGTGTGCTGCTTGTTCGTCCTTAGCACTTCTTTGTTTCTATTGTATATATAGGAAGGCCTTGGGAGGTTTCTTTTTCTTCTTTGTTGATAATTTGGTGGATTGCCAAGATACCATGTTAACATGTAAATTCCTGGACTACTTTTTGGCTGTTTATGTCACTAGGAAGCAGTACTTTTTGGCTGTTTATGTCACTAGGAAGCAGATTGAGCTATCACTCTAATCACCTTATCTTTAGATTTAACTCTACATTTTCATTTCTGAATTGTGGCACCCTACCTGTTATTATTTTTTGGTGGCTCATGGGACTATTTCTTTTTACTGTTTCTAAGTTTGTTCTTTTGTTTGAATGTCAGGTGCTATCAACTTGGAAGATGGCAGATGAGGAACAAGCCCCAAGCTCTAGGAAGAGGGTTGCAGGTACCCAAATCAACAAGGATAATCCTGAGCCTGATGATGATGGACCAGAGCAAGAGATCAGTACATTTAAGAAAGCTAGTGAGGAAGTTATGGCAACCCGGAGAATTGTAAAGGTTCGGCGCCAACAGACTTCATCAGCTCCTTCTTCTAATCCTTTCTCTGCAATCAGATTTGCCCCCACTGATTCTGGTGCTCAAACAAGTGCCCCCATCCCAGAGGCCCAACCTTCAGATGTCAAAGCTGATGAGGGAAGTAATGGTAATGGGAAAGATACTTTGTCTGTGCCAGACAAGAATGCAGGCTCTGGTGTAAATACCGACTCTGGTGCCACAACTGAAGCACCACCTCAACCTGTTGAAACCAGTGACAAGGCAGAAGACACAAATGATGAATCTGGTGGAGACAAAGTGGTAGTTGGAGAACCCAACGAAGGTAGTTGCATGCCATCTGAAGTTGAGGGCAAAACAAAAGAGGGAGATGCTGAAGAAACGGAAGGGGCAGATGAAGCTGGAAATAATGATAAACTTAGCAAGGATGATACTGAGAAGAAAGATGGAGGTGAATCAGAGACCAAGGATGGCCTGTCTGATGAGCAGAGAGATGCTGATAAAATTGGCAAGGATGGTACTGAGAAGAAAGTTGGAGGTGAATCAGAGCAGAAAGATGCTGATAACAAAGGGCAGACATCATCAGCGACACCCCTTTTCTCGTTTAAGAATCTGTCAAGTGGTCAAAATGCTTTCACAGGTCTGACCGGAACTGGATTTTCAAGCACATCATTCTCGTTTGGCTCAGCCTCTAAAGATGGCTCAAGTTCTGGTCCCCTATTTGGGCTGAAAGCTGATGGTTCTTCGTTCCCTTCTTTTAATCTTGGTGCTGCTAACAACGGGAGTTCCGCCACAGCGCTTGCTACTTCAGCAGAGGCACCCAGGAAATTTGCTATGACTGAGGGCCCAGTTGAAACCGGTGAAGAAAATGAGAAGGCTGTATTTACTGCTGATTCTGCTTTGTATGAGTACCTAGATGGGGGCTGGAAGGAAAGAGGAAAAGGTGAACTGAAGCTGAACGTCCCTGTATCTGGCGGTGAGAGAGCCCGGCTCGTCATGAGGACAAAAGGCAACTACCGGCTGGTCCTGAATGCAAGCCTCTACAACGACATGTCACTCAAGGACATGGACAAGAAGGGCGTGACATTTGCCTGCATGAACAGCATTGGGGAGTCACCGAGCAGCCTCGCCACATTTGCTCTGAAGTTCAAGGACACAGCCACCAGGGAGGAATTCAAGGATGCGGTGGAGTCTCACAAGACAAGCAAGGCACCGGACGCGCCGCTGAAGACGCCCGAGAACTCTCCGAAGGCAGCAGAGGTCTGAAGCCGCACTCGGGTCACGCTTACTCGTCCTTTGTACGTGTCCAGGAAGGAGCCGAGAGGTACTTAGGGTTTCTGTTATTATTGCTGAGTTCTTAAGAATGTCGCGTCATGACATGATGTCCTGAGTTGTGTTTGCATACGGATACGGTTCCCTGGTGCTGTTTTTGGAACAGTGGGTAGCCTGTCGAACTTTCATTATTACATTACATACAGTCATAATCTTAGAATCCTGGAGACGAGACTCGTTAGATATGTTTGCTTGTCTGTGCTCCGTTGTGTTCTATCGGTTAAGCCGTGATGTGTTATTATAACTAGTTATTATGTCTTGACTGAATGTACGCAATTATCCGTGTCCTCGTTATTATATTCCACCGAGGGCGGCTTATTTGCATTCCCTCGTGTTGAATTGAAAATTTTCTGTCCTAGTCCACTCTAATGGGCCTTTGTTGAACAAGGCCTGTTTTTAAAAGCTGATCGAGACAGACCAGACCAGCACCCTGTTCGCTTGGCTGATTTGTTGTGAGAAACACTATTCGTTGGCTAAAAAAGTACGGCTTACCAGACAAACGAATAAAGCCAGGTTGTAAAGATTTGTAATCGAACTTTTGAAAAGGATTTGAGAAAAGGCCTTCAGTGTGGTGTTTGTACACCCACTGGAACTGTCCGATGAGGAGCACGAGAGAGTAAAGGTGCCCACTATAGCTATAGGCCGATCACTGGAATTGCCACCGGAGCTTAGGGTGCCAGGCCGAAAACAGTGAAGTTATCCAGCGCTAACCTATTCTTCCAATGCCATCGGAGCATTGGGCTGACATTGTGGTTGCGTTCCGGTGGGGCCAAAACCTTTCGCAGAACTCTCTTGAGTGCAACGGGAACCTCCGGTGGGGTCATTAATTTGGAGGGTTCTCCGGACCTTCACTCCAAAGAGGGTATTTTCCTTTGAAAACGGCGCTAGAGGTCACTGAATTTGTCCGGTGGCACTGAAGAAGAGCTCACCGAAGCTTTGGCTAGTTAATGACTAGTTTGAACTTGCCGTTGGGAGCTCCTGTGGCCTGTGGTAAGCTCTGGTGCTACCACCGGAGCTTTTCTGTGAGTACATAGAGAGCCCTTAAAGTGCATAACGAATAGTTTGATTGTTGCAATGGTGTTTAAGTGCCCGTACATAATATGTTTAGGTGCCATATATGTCTAATTGAATATTTTTAAGTGTCATCTGTGTGTAGTTGGACTCAACAAGTGTAAATCGTATAAAAGTTTAAGTGAATTTAACGATGAACATAGCAAATTGCGAAAGGGCCTCTAGCATAGTGGTTAGAGCATCTGAGTAGCATCCAGTAGGCCTAGGTTCGACTTCTCGTGGGAGCGAATTAAACAGGTCTGGAATAAAAAAATTATAAAAAAATAGGTTGGGGTTTCCCCTACTGACTTCGGTCAAATGAACATAGCAAATTTTAAGTGTTATATATGTGTTAACTGAACAAGTTTAAATGAAGCACATGTTTAAATGCACATAGCAAGTTTGAGTGTCATGTAAGTTTTTTGTGAACAAGTTTAAATGGTAGCCTAGACACTAGACGCAAGACAATTGTCAACCTTCCGACCGTCTAGACGGTCTAGACAAAGATTAGACGTGTCTAGATGTATTAGACAACTCTGTATTGCAGTAGCTAAAATTTCATACAAATATAAAAAATGCACATGTAATTGGCTAAGTATACTCTAGCATCCAAAACACAAAGAAAATATTATGAGAAGGTGATGACACATGAGCAATTCAGATTTGAAATACAATAGCTCCAAGTTCTCAGTTTATCACACATCTAATTCATTATCTCTCTAACATATAGACATGGCAATTTGCAATTTATAGAAACCAAAAGAAGCAAAGAGAACCACATATTGTGATATTGACATAGTACTTAGTTCTCAGTTTTCACTATGCCATGCTATATAATTGATATGACATGATAATTAATTAAATTCTCAACTATATCATTATCAGATCAGATAACTAGCTAAATTATAAGCTATATCATGATATGATATGATTATTAACTTAATTATAAGCAATATCAATCTACGTTGGATGGCTGAATGCTTCCTTGTACGTTGTTTGGGTGAAATTGGGCTGTCTCATTACCTAGACTTAATGTCTAGGACACCTAGTCGATCATCAAATAGAGTCTAGTTCATGTCTAGACGGTCTTTGACTAGAGTTGACTGTCTAGACGGTCTAACTGTCTAGCCCAAAGTCTAGGGGCTAAACTAGTCGTTAACCCCATGACTAGCGTCTAGACAGGCTAGACTTACATCTAGGTGAACACTGCCATATGCTTAGGTGAACATAGCAAGTTTTAGTGCCACATGTGTTTATATATAAGTCATAGCAAGTTTATGTGTTTACAGATGTTAACAAATTTAAATGTCACATATTGTAGGTGCTAAAATAAACATGTTGTGATGTGTATGATGTAGCTCATAAGGATTACTCCCTCCGAACCGAATAAATTAATTCCTAAAGTTGTTTAAGTCAAACTTTTTTTTATGTCTGACCAAATGTATAGAAGAAAATATAAATATTTGTGACATCAAATAAGCACATTATGAAGATATAGTTTTTGGTGTATCTAATAATACTAACTTTGTGTTATAAATCTTAATACTCTTTCCTATAAATTTGGTTAAACTTTTAAAAAAATTGACTTTAGACAACTCTAGAAATCGATTCATTGAGAAACAGAGAGAGAGAAGTATCTAATAATACTAATGTGTTTAAGAGATCGGAATAGTAGTTTATTTCATTCACCAAATTCACTTCGTGCCTACTTATATTGACATCATGCTCGCAACCACGCAGGGCATTTAACTGGTTTTCCCAAGCTTGTGCTTGAGCTTGAACTAGCTATTATCTCAAGTAACGAATGACATCTCACGTGCGGAATGTGCCGTCCTCATTGACCGTAACGACAACACCGCTATTACCAATACGTGGAACTGTTTGATTGATGTTTTCTTCGTCTGCGACATGTTTGACAGTGATCTAACTCTCTCGTTGGCCTCCAAATTTCTAGCTATGTCTCTCGGTCCCTATGGCATAAAACTCGCGTGTTTCCTACTAGACAGAGGCACAGAGTTCAGCTTGGCGCCACAAGAAATAGCACTGCAGCTCAGTTTTGCATTTTGGATGCATGGAAACAGAAAACACCCCATAATAAGACTTTGAATGAATTAGAAAAGAAGAAAAGGAAGACCAAGCCCAGGAGGCCAGGAAGCTAGGGTCGCACGTGCAAGGTCCATGGGCTGGATTCCCAAGCCACGCCTTCCCCGTTCCTTCGGATCTGCGGCCCATCTATCGACGCACCGTTTCATCAGGTGTGCAATTTTGCCATATCATATTCAGAACTTGCCTCGAGCTCACAAAAAACAGGAAACGTTAGACACCGTAAAACTGCAAACTATAGAATACTTGATCTGAGCCTTCAACATACATGCAATTGCAATGCAAACCATCTAAAAGAAAAGGGCCAGATAGTCAGGTGAATGGTGTAGTGAATCCATTTGCTGCTACCACTCCTGTTTCCACGTTCAGCAGGATTGTTGTTTTCTGCACAAGCCAATGACGAATCATGAATTGCGTCTAAAAAAACTGATACAGAAACAATGCACCTCAACTAATGATACATCTGCAGAAAGTTCAGGTCTTTGTCATGATGCAAATGCAGGAATATGTGCTCCTAAAGAAAGCAGCAGCAAATCTGGATCTAAGCACGGCACGGCAATACAGACTGACGACCACAAAGATCATAGATACAGCTAGATGCGATGCATGCTCTGGCCAGCTACTCCCAGTAATATAATCGCCATATGTCCACATCAGCATTAGTAGCAAAGCAGAACTACTGACAGAATAATCAGAATAGACTTCGAAACACTAATAGATTGATAACCACAAGAATAATCAGAATGTACTAAGAAACTTAGAAGCTGTAATAGATTGATAACCACAAGGACCATACATCCCGCGACATTATTTATTCAGCTATAGTTCCAGACAAATATCACAACCCTCTTCAGCCAAAATTATGATAGCAAACGATCTGCCAATTACAAAAGAGTAAACTGAAACAGCAGGAAACATGGTTCATATGAAAAGGAAAATTGCTAAGAGAAACGATATGGTTATGAAATAATTAAACTGGGACTCCTCCAAACAAGCTAATAAGCAAAGGATGGTTCACTGGGCCGGAAGATCCTGTAGATGGAGGCTGCAACCGGTATGAGACCCAGAAGTGCGATCTGGACCTGTTCTGAGGTGCTTGTCCTGACAGTGATCTGCCCACTCAACTTGTTGTTCAGACCAAGTCGCACTGCCATCTTCGACCCCCTTCCGATGGAGAACTGGGACTGCAAGTTTGCGCCCAGAGCAAGGTCCCGACGCCACTTCATGAGAGAGAGACCCAAGGTTGAGAGGGACTGGCCAATCGGATAGTCTTTGTCCTTCAGGCGTGCCTCCAAGTTAGCTCCATATGCAGTGTCCCCTTGGGCTCGCATCGCGCCAGTGCTGGCAACTAGTGACAACCTCTTCCCAAGGGAGAGTTGGTCCTCGACCTTCAGTCCAGTTGCCACAATGTCGCCCAGGAAAGTTACTGAGAACCCTCCTGTGGTTTTGTTCTTCTTGATATTCTTGATTTTTGTCTCCCCACGGAGAATATATGCAAGCTGCCGACCAACAGTCTGGATATCAAAACCAGCAAGTGATGATGCATTCTCTCCATGCTTTGCAGCAATGGAAGAGTCCAAATGGATGCTAAATTCCTTCTTGTCCTTGGTAACCTGAACTGCTACATTTGCTGGGAACCTGCTAAGGATAGCTAGTGTCTCTTCAACACTCACTCCATCATAACCACAGTCATGATCCCATCCATGCGCATCTAAAACAGGCCTTGCTAGGACAGTCGAAGTTGGCTCCAGAAAGCGGTACCGGTATGTGGGATTGTCACAATCAAATGAAGGAGGCAGCACCATATCAGGTAAGGGAACTGATACATTCTCTGGAGGAGGATCCTGATCGTTCTCACCAGCGATATTTGCATACCCATAATCATCCAGATCAGTTTTCCCCCTCTTCTTCATCTCCTTTAACCTGCGGATCTCATCCTTCCATTGTTTCTTCTGGAGAAGCTTGACCCTGTAGTCATACTCATCGAAATAAGCATTCTTCTGCTCCTTTGTGAGCCTTGCAAGCTGACCTTTGGTCAAGGGCTTGAAGGGTGGAAGCTGATCATATTCTTCTTCGTCATCATCTTGTTCTACATCAGAATAGTCATCCAATTCAATATCAGAATCACCTTCATTGCCACCCTGCTCAGCAGAAAGTTTCGGGTGGGCTCTAGACTGCAAGAGTGAGGACAACAAGAAAGGAAGGGGTGGGGAGCGGAAACGGAAGCCAAAAAGCTTTCCAGGATTAGGATCCTGAAGCTTCAGAAGTGAGTTGGCTTCCGATAATATCTTTGAGGAGTAGCACAAAAGCAGCATCTGATGCCTCCAGCTTTGGCCATTCGGAAGCACTTTCTGGCCCTCACGGTTTTTCCTGCACGAAGGATGGTTCTCAACAAGGGCTACTGGGTTCATCAAGCGCATATCTCCAGCAGCCTGCCTGATGGACTGCTGGATGATGTGGGATCTCTGAGCCATCAAGACCTCATATGTCATGGGAGCACCATTCAGGCCTTCAGGAGGAGCAGAGGCAGCATGTGTGAGTGCAACAATGGCATTGAACCATATGGATGAGCCAAGAACAGCAGTAATTGTCTTCAGAAGAGGCAAATCATTGAGATCACGGCTCAGACTATCCAGACGATCCACATATAGAACAATATCAGGTGGACATTTCTTGGTATATTTCTTGACAGCAGCAAGAATCTTTCTGTTTGATCCTTGGTCCATAACGTTGGGCCGAAGGCCAGGTGTATCAATGATTCTAATCTTGACACCATCCACATCACCAACGATTTCCCGCACATTAGTGGTTGCTGAGCTAAAGGCATCAGTTTTGGACTTCTCTTCACCAAATATAGAATTGATAGTTGCACTTTTGCCAACTCCTGTCTTTCCTAGAACAAGTATGTTGCATGAGAAGTTCAGATCCTCCTTTCCCTCTGCTTCAAGAAGTAAGGCCTTCCTACGTGCATTATCAAGGCTGAATGCTCGGTTTGTCTGCCTACCATGTCGGATACCCTCAGCAAGGCTCAGACGGTACAGCACTTGTGCTGCAACCGTTTCTTCAGGAGTAGCTCCCAGTCTATAAACCAGACGCAGAAACTTTACTCTAATCAACTCAACCTTGTCGTGTAGCTTCTTCTCTTCCTCTGTCATCTCTTCTGTAGGGTCAGCAGTAACTGCTAGCTCCGAGGGGCTGAATAGGTTTGACCGGGCAGGTTGGCGAGGCGCAGTCGGCCTCAGAGAAGGGGCTGACGAACCAAGACCAGCAGGTCGGTCCATGGTGAATATTCTAGAACCATCTTGTGAAGAAACTGTGATATTCCCATCTGAGGATCCACCGGTTGCCGCTTTCAGAAGAGCCGCCAAGGCAGCAGAATCAAATCCCTTCTCATCCCCATCATCATTATCATCATCATCCTCATCATCCTCAGAATCATCAAGCATAATCTGCCCATCCATGCTATTGGTGAAGTCTCTTGAGACACTACCACTAGAGCCTCCTGCAAGCTCCTTCATGATCTGTTTCGCGGCTTCAGAGCTCTCTAAGATTGCAACCCGTGCGGGACTCGTGTCAGAGTTCGCCCCGTCATCATCATCATCATCAGCCTCATTTCCAACACCATCCTCGTCATCTGGCACAACCTCAATTATGTCAGTATCAGCAGCCTCCTCTTCACGATCAACAACCTTAGTGGCACCTTCAATCTCATCAGCACCATTATTTTCATTGCTTGATTCTGGAGCCAACTCACGAGACAAGATACCATCAGCACTAGGCGCAGCAACACTCTCAACCTCTGTGGGCTTGTCGACACCAACATCTTCCACCGCTTCACTGGCAGTGGCCTGGTCTTCAGTATTCTGCTCCTTCTCAGGACTATCCTCAAGCACACTGTCAGCACTTGCAGGAGCAAGCTCCTCTATGCTTCCATCATTCAGAACCTGGGTCGGTGTAACATTTGAATTGTTTACATCCCCACTAGCATCAAGACTACTAGCAACAAAATCAGATTGAGGATGCTCACTTACCACTGGACTCGCCTCACTCGGTGGCTCAGGCTTGGTGGCTTCGTCTTCAACATCAGCATCCTTCTTAGTTGATTCTTCTGGTGCTTCTTCACCTCCCAGAGCCACCACATCATCACCATCAGCATCATTGTTAGTCGATTCTTCTGGGGCTTCTTCGCCTCCAAGAGCCACCACATCATCACTTCCTTCCTTCTCATCACCCAATTCACCATTAGCTTCAGAAACATGGGCTACCTTATCCTCTGGTTCAGCTGCCTCGTCGCCCTCGCCCGGAGGAGAGACCTCAACCTCCTTCTCATTGCCCAACTCACCACCAACTGCACCCCCAGAACCTACCTCCTCGCCCTTCTCAACTTCCAGTTCCAGTTTATCCTCTTCGGCCACCGGCACCTCGGCATCATCTGACACCTTATCCACAACCTTTACCTCCACTGCAGCACCTCTTTCCTCCTCCTGCTGCTCCTCCCGCAATTCGCCCTTCTCATCACCTTCCAGCGCATCATGGAAAGCCAAAGAAGGATCCCCCTCCCTCAATTCGCCGTTCTCCGACTTGGACTCTACCGCTGGCACGGGCGCGGCCCCAGAAGCGGCTGCCTCCCCGTCCTCCGACGCCGGTTCCTCGCCGCCGTCATCCTTCTCGGTCTCCGCCGCTCCCAAATTCACACCTTTATCATCCTCCTCCACCTCTTTTACCTCCCCGCCATCATATCCTCCTCCGACACCCTCCGCCTGGCCGTTCTCGGCCTCCGGACCCCCAAAGCCCTCACCTTTCCCCTCCAATCTCACGTCCTCCTTCTCCTCCTCCTCCCTCTCTCCCCCACCCGCCACGACCTTCGTCGGCGCCTCCTTATCCTCCTCCTCCTCCGCCGCCGCCGCCTCAACTTTCTTGGTGGGCTCCTCCTCGGCCGCCGCCTCCGGGGCCGGGGTTTCGTCCTCCACGGGCGCGACTGGGGCGGCGACGGAGGTGGCCACGGCCTCGTCGACTTTCTTGGGCGGCTCCTCCTCGGCGGCCGCCGGGGCGGCGCTCTCTTCCTCCACGGGCGCGACTGGGGCGGCGGCGTCGGTGGTGGGGGCCATGGCTGCCTCTTGCTCCGCCAGCACGCAACGAAGCAAGAAAACAGCGGCAGCAGTAGTAGGATTCGAGGAAGCCGGGTGGGGGAGGCGAGGCGATGAGAAGATAAGGGGAGGGTTTTAGGTCAGGCTGCGGAGTAAAATTATCTCCGGGACATTTATATGTGGGTTTCTTCCGATTCCAGATTTTTGTAGCTGGAAAATACAGATGGTTTTTTTTTACTTTTGGTTTGGCGTGTGATTTTGGGAGGAGATGGCGCCACACAATGGCACAACTACGCAACAGTACAAATCATGGTGAGATGACCAGGCAGGCAAGCAAGCAAAGCTAAGATATAGTGCTACTATCTTCTCCTTTTGTTGCTTTGTATTTGCAGATCTGTGTTGTGGGTTGTGCTAAGCTTTTGTTTTTTTTTATTTTG
The DNA here is from genome assembly GCA_038087645.1 of Saccharum hybrid cultivar R570. Lineage (NCBI taxonomy): Eukaryota > Viridiplantae > Streptophyta > Magnoliopsida > Poales > Poaceae > Saccharum > Saccharum hybrid cultivar. The sequence goes on from JAQSUU010000494.1 coordinate 7,086,544, forward strand.
GAAGGGCTTTTTGTTATTTAATTGGCTTGTCTTGAAGTTATGTGGAGAAATATCTTCATATGGTTTTATTTCACTATGATTTCAAGGGCTACACAATATTTGTGTGATCAGTGATCGGATGTTGTATTTGACAGATAGAAGCAATCCATGAAACAGAAGGTTATGGCACAACTACGCAACAGTACAAATCATGGTGAGATGACCAGGCAGGCAAGCAAGCAAAGCTAAGATATAGTGCTACTATCTTCTCCTTTTGTTGCTTTGTATTTGCAGATCTGTGTTGTGGGTTGTGCTAAGCTTTTGTTTTTTTATTTTGGAAGGGCTTTTTGTTATTTAATTGGCTTGTCTTGAAGTTATGTGGAGAAATATCTTCATAAGGTTTTATTTCACTATGATTTCAAGGGCAACACAATATTTGTGTGACCAGTGATCGGATGTTGTATTTGACAGATAGAAGCAATCCATGAAACAGAAGGTTCTGATTTGCTCATCGCATTTTGGGTTCAACATTTTTAAAGGCAAGGCCTCTCTACCCCCACGGAGCACGGAACTCGACCTAGCCCAACGCCGCGACCCTGAAGGACCTGACCCTGTCAGCGGCGACGGCGCTGGCCACCACCCCGGGCCCGGCGCCCCCACCCCCTCCTCCCCTTCCCTCTCCACCTCTCCTCCCCTCCCCTCCCCAAACGTCGACCCATGCCGTGACCTGCTCGCGCCACCACTGCCGCCGGGCATCGGCGCCGCGGCCACCACCGAGGGCACCCCGTCGGATCCGGCACCAGGGCGCCTCCACGGGCTCCCTCACCGCCCGAGCAGCCGGTGGCACCAGGAGACGCCACGATGGCCGTCTCTGAGCCCACCCTCGCCGGATCTGGCGCTGGGGCTTCTCCGCAGGCCCCCTCACCACCAGCGCCGCTGCCGCCGAGGGTCGCCACCAAGCCCGCCCCCGTCAGATCTGGCGCTGGGGCTCCTCCGCTGGCTCCCTCGACGCCCATGTTGTCGCCAATTCCGAGCGCAGCCGCCCCGGCCGCCACCAAGCCTAGGAAGGCGCCCCTAGAGGCCTTCTCGCTGCCTGGCTCAGCGGACGTCCCAGTGTTGGTGGCCTCAATGTCCAGCTCGCCGCATTTCACATAAGAAAGTAGAAACAACACTTTCTTATGTAAATTAGTATTATTCACTCTAGAAAAAACAGAATATTTCACATAAGAAGTAGAAACAACTTTCACATGAATACATGATCACCTCCACAGACAGAAATATACATGATTATTTTCAGTACTTTTCAATATAGTACTCTAGACTAGGTTCATGCCCGTACGTTGTTACGGGACAACTAAACTTTTATACTAAAACACACGGATCGCATGGTAAGATAACAAAACTATAAAATTAAATACCGACATTAAAGTGATATTTAATTCAAAAAGCAAAGTCGTGAAATTAACACAGTCATGGATAATACGGCGTCGCAAGCTCACATACTCTACTGTATAGATCTTTCCGTGATGCGGCTAAGATAATGTTTTATATTTGTAGAAAGAAATCTCATATATCTATTTCTTTCATAGGCCAATAAATCTACGAATAAATTCCGCCACATTTCTATAGCATCCTGTATACCTGTGTTAACGCTACGGTAAAATACAAACAAATAAATTTTGTAAAAACTAAAACGAACAATCAAATTCATTAAGATACACATCTTTGCATAACCAAATATTTTTGTCACATGATGAATATCACATAACGACTGATCCTTTTGTGCAAGCGAATCCTTGGTCAATCTTGCCAGCGTATGGAGACACTACCTACAGGTTACACATGTACAATATACCTGCCTACACGCCTTACCTATGTTCCGTGGTATCAATCTCAACCAAAACACAAGGACTCGTATTTATGTTTGTCAAGCCTACATCATGTCATCATATTGACGTGCATCCAGGCATTCGGAACATGTATGTACAGCGTATCATTTGGTTCATGAATGCTCCTCATGTCGCTGTCTACATCTTCTGCTTGAACTGATCCATGTCTAAAATTTCAAAAGGGTGTAAAAAAACTCATTTAAACAATACAGAGCCGGCAGTTGCCGCGGCTGACCCAGAGCTCGCAGGAGCAGAGGCGGCAGAAGGTGTGGCCGCGGGGAAGAAGGCAGCGCCCTTGTGGCGCACCATGCACTCGTGCACCATGTCCTCCTCCCCGCCCCTCGTTGTTGTCGCCCTCGCCTTTCTTGCGGGCAACATCGCCACCATCCTCCTCGTCTTTTAACTAAACAATATATAAATATTTTACATACATGGTACACCCACAAGGCCTGGCCATATGCATGACACAACACATCTAGGTGGCTCACTCCAATACAACTCTGAATATTACTGTATTACTATACCAGGAAAGACATGGGAATAGTAGGAAATACTTGCAAATAGAAGTTGGATTGACAGAGTATAGGTAAACAGCTAGGTATAACTTTCTATGTGCCATTAAAAATGGTGTATGCAACACTGAAAGCTTGCCTAAACTCTAGTGCCTGGGGAAGAGAATTCTATGTAGCCTTACCTTTGCTTTTTTTTGCAAGGGAGTCCCACTACTGAGCTACAATAAATTTCAGTGGCCAGAGCAAAATACCTGCAAGATTCTCTGATGGATGAGGGAAATCAGTCTTCTGGTCCAGATGACCAGATCTCATCAGAGCAGGATTACGAATATCAGCATGATTTGTTGCAGGTATCACCTGCAAGTCACACAACAATCCAACGTTCAGTACACCAGATATTAAATAAAACATTGAAAAATATCAGTTCATCTCTCATATCATGATCAATAGAGGTATTTTTGCCAACATCCCTTTCCCTTGTTGATAGTGTAAGGAAAATTTGACCACATCGGATATTAACAAGGTCTAGAATTAATCATAAGGCCAATAGGATTCATTTAGATCTACAGTTTATTAATATCAGGGATTTGAAACAAGAATTTCCTCACAAAAGACACACAGTTTAAGAACTGAATATCATACAACAAAGATATCCTCCCTCCTTAAAAATGACACATAAGTGTGAAGGTTCTGCAAGATGATCTAGATCCAGTTGTTCCATTACAATATAAACTTAAAAAAAATTACAGAGATATGTAACAGTTTCCTCAAAATGCACAAATTAACTACTTAATAATGATGGAGCTGAGGAGGAATCGTATGTACACACTGACAATGGTGGAGGCGTAGTTGGCAATGGCTGCAGCAGATAGTGAACACGGCGAGCAGGACGAGGTTCCTGGTGTGCTTCTCGCTATACTTGAGCATGGGGAACATGACTGCACAAACAAAACAAACTACTGGACATTGTGGACATATAGGAACCAAAGTTTTTTTAGATCCAGTAAAGGGCATGGGTGTGCACATGTAGGCATGATCTTTGAAGGGAAGAGAAGTTAGCAGGCATAACACACATGTAATTAAATCAGATGGGAATATAAATAGCCGATTAGCTTAAGTTAGGGTTGGGTGCTCGGTTTTGCACAGCAGGAAGGGAAGAGAAGGGGTCGGCCCCTTCTTCCCACTCTGAAATCTCAAACTAAAGTAACTACGATACTAATTGGATGCAACTGGAAAAGAACCGTGGCAAGGGAATCTATTTTCTTGTGCACACATTTTGCAAGGCAAGTTCTATACGACAAGGGCATCCCTATATTGATGGAATTGCCAGAAATCAAATCTTTGAAAGGGATACATCTGGAGCGACAGATATCTTTGAATTCAACACTATCTGTTTCAGTTGAGCAAAGTCACCTATTGAACAACTAACTGAATGGGTGGACGAATCTTTTTAATTGACAACCGAATTAAATTTGAAAAAATAAATTGAAACCAATTGAGACCATGTATAATCATCTGAAGCTGCCAAACCACTCCTCTGAAACCAATTGAAACGTTCCATACTTATGCAGTTGCACCAGATTCAGGAAAAAGTGGTGCACGGCGGCAGTGTTCCCGCTTCCATTTTTACTAAACCACAAGTAAATGAAACCACAATGGGGCAGCACCTGTCCACCTATAACTGAAAAGAATGGAAGTTCACACATAAAAAGAACTATGTACTGCAAGCAACCTGTGTATATTCTAGCAGCCATGGCAAATGTAGTGTGTTTCTCTCCCCATCCAATCCAAAAAACATCAAGTAGCACACAATGTTATAGATATATCCAAGCACATCTTTGAGTAACTATTTTTTATAAAGAATTAGTGGGATTACTAATAAAGGATGAGCATTATCAGCTTTAACCATATCAGCATATCATACCTGAACAATCGTAAGGTGTTTTGAAGTACGAGACCCTCGTACCTTGCTGCTGAGACAAAACGGCTTCTGTGTGTTGTCAACCTTGTCACTTTCCTTGCCCTATTTGACGATCCGCCGGTGCTCTACGATGTGCATACAGTATCGACAAAAAAAAGGTGAGAAAGTTCGGTAGTGGTAAATGAAACTTCACTCTTCTTGGAAAAAAGGTTTAGTGAGTCGTTGTGTACTCAGCATTATTCAGAGAATCACCATGGCACGATAGGTAAGTAGAGCACGTTGAAAGGTCTTGATGGCCAGAGGGGGGTAAATAGCGTAATAAAATTTTCTACAAAATTTTCTACAAAATAGCGTAATCAATTGGCGAGATGCGAGTTTTGCGTAGTCTAAGGAAGTGATGCAAGCCACCTATCCAATTAACAATTCTAGTATGGTTCACACAACCACACAAGTTTAGACCACGAGAGTAACAAATGAAGAAGTTACACTACTCAAGCTAACAAAACAACTAAGCAAAACTAAACTACAACAAGATAACAAGATAGTAACACAAGTAATGTAAGAGTAAGTATAGAAATGATTTCACTGAGGGGCGATGAATAAAGCCAACCAATCAATGATTTCAATAGATGATATTCAAGATTATCAAAACACCGGGACGAATCAATCACAATCAAGAAGTGAAGACCAATGATTTATCCCGAGGTTCACGTGCTTGCCGGCACGCCAGTCCCCGTTGTGTCCCCCTACACCACGTGGTTCGGTGGCTAATCGATATCACACATCGAGCCTCTCAAAAAGCGCCACAAGAACCTACCAAATGGTGAGAAGTTCCGACACGAGCAATCCATTAGAGTTGGAATTCGACACTCCGCCGGGAACTGTCACACCCATTTTTAAGGAACAAATGGAATGTATAATCTTATGTGCGCCCAGAGATCAATCACACATAAGTTGACAAATATAAATAGTATCATCACAAATGTTTATTACATAACGAATAATATCACAGAGTCTTCACGTAATTAAGCGGAAACATAGAATAATTCTTGTGGTAGCTAGCTCCATAGCACAGGCACGTCAACTGGTTGACCACAAGTCTAGTAATCTTCAGGAAAATAGTAGTAGTAATCACTATTTGCACTTTCGGGAGTCCATCCTGTAGTGTGGAGAAATGCAAGAGTGAGCACAAAAGAACTCAACAAGTGTAGCATGGGGTTCATGAAGCTCAAGTAGTGATGAGGACATGACACCATCGGATACGACCATTGATTATAAGGTGCGCTTATTCCTATATTTGTATAGTAATTTTGGGTACAATTCACTTGGTTCCACATGTACATGTCGTTATTTGAATGTAGGTACAAATGTGTCTCAAAGTATAAGTCGATCAAAGTTGAACTTTCGGTTCGTCGGCAGCCCGATAGTGTTTCATTGGGAAGACCATAACTCATCCATCCGGAGTGCGATTGAGGTCAATGAGCACTTGATGGAAAGCTTATTTGATAAGCTTTCAAATAGATCTAGTCCCACCTCAATATCACATTGGCAAGGCCTCGAAATCATTGAGACATTCTACCGCTATTTCTGTCGGGTGCTACAGCGTCGTCGCGGACTTGTTATTCACACTTGGGAACCAGGCCCAAGTTGGAGCACGCCCCAAGAAGATGAAGAACACCTAAGAGATGCCCAAGGACGCCCTCCTCCTTGGCCACCACCTTAGGAGTCAAGTAAGGACGTCCAAGCCAAGTTGGAGGCCCAATCCATATCAAGTTCGAGTCCATCTCGGGCTCCAGGACCAGTCTGTAGTAAAACGGACGCACAGGACGCATCTGGACTCCGTTTTCGATGATCCACATATGGATAGAAAGATAATTTCATAAGCTAACCAATGGCTTTTGTTTGAGGCCCAAATTCCATTGGAGTCAACGGGAATTGATGAAACAAGTTGATGTCCAGAATCTGTCAGGGCGCTGCGTCGCCGTCTTTTGGGCCGTTTGGCCCTTGTAACGTGTCGAGACTTCTGAGCGACGTGAGTAGGGGTCCTTGGATGTACCTTAGGCTTTATAATCAGTAGCCGCCGCCTATGTTAGGGTTTGGGGTTTTGCTTAGATTATTCTGTCCATTGACAGTCGCCGTCTTTCGGTTTGCGAGACCTCAACTTCGAGTGCTTAATCATTCATCTGCAATTGTCACTTCAATTAAGTTGCATTTTATCTTGTTCTTGCTTGTGTTCTTCGATTCGCAGCAGGGATTAGCCTTCGTGGCGAGGTCAACCGGATTGTGACACGGTTGATAACCAGAGGAGACGTGGTGCTAAGGTTGCAGGGTTCGGGTTTTTATGATCTGAAGCCGGATCAGTGTGTCGCTTCTGACCAAATCGATAGTTATCTTGAACCTGACGAAAGATCGAGAATCGCGTCCCCATCAAGTGGTATTCAGAGCTAAGGTATACCGTCAAGTTCATATTTACCCTAGTTTAGTTGATTTTTGCCTTTGTCCCATAGTCCACCGCCATATTTGTTTCCTGTCCTACAACCATCCGTGCCATAGCCTTTGCATATTTCAGTTTCAGAGTCCGTCGTGTTGAGTTTGTGTCCTAGGTCAAGGTCTTGTTGCTGGTTTAGATTGTGTTCTTTTCTAGTTTGTGTTGATCCCTCCATCCGCCATCATCCTATCTCAACATCAGTTTGCATCTTGTGTTCACATAAAACCCTGATTCGAGCAGTTTTCATTGCATCCGAACTCGAAACGGGGCAAATTTTATATCTACGGAGAACGCCAAAAAATTTTAGATCTGTTTCATCCCAGCATTGCTGGGTTCACAAAATTTAGAATTACGAAATTCGATCAGGAACATCGAGTTTCGGGGCCCACAAGTTTTGGCCAGCTTTTTAGATCACAATCCTAAATTTGTATAGGCCACATCTTTTGTCCAATTGAGCTCAATTTTTTTTAAGATTTGTTCTTGTGTGCTCCTTAATGAGAAAAAAATATCAAAAGAGCAAAATCTAAAAAAAGTTTGGACAACAAAAGAAAAGAAAAAAAATAGTAAAATAAAAGAGAACATAAGAGAAAAGGGAGCACATAAGGAACACGTCAATAACTCTATTATTTGTGGTGCCTTTTTACCTTGTCCGTATTTCCGTTGCTGTTGACGGTCCATAAGTACCAAATATAGTTATCAAATAAATAAAGAAAAGGATCCAAATGCAACCAACACCTAGACTTAGGGTTTTATCTGACAGAATTCCACGAGTTTTGGTGTTTGTCTGTTTCTGCAGGGGGTTATCAGAAAATACGGAGAAAAGGCCCACACGTCGGGTTTACATAGAGATAATAATGTGTTCACCGATTTTCTATCATCTAGAAGACTCCAGAAGCCACGAGATCGAACGGGAGGCCGAACGAGCCCGGAGGCAGGGCGCCCGCCTTGGCCTGAGAGCCAATCAGGCTCCGTCTCGCGGATTATGCTCCACCGACCTAAGGGATCAAGGAAAACCGTGCGATTAATGTCGGTTTGATCCGACGGCCCACGTTCACTTGAGGGGCTATATAAGCAGGACCCCTGGCCTCTGGAGGAGGCACTCCCTCATTCTCATTCTTCAAACCCTAATCTCAGGAGGAGAGTCTCTGATCAAGCCCTAGAGCCACCACATCAACTAGATCTCTAGTATAGCATAGCTACATAGGATTAGAACTAGAAGGAGTCAATCTTCGATTGCTTTCCGGATCTGTCAAGAGGATTCTCGGTAATTCCTTTACTGTTCTTCATTGTTCATCTTTGTTCTTCAATATTATGAATACAACTTTGTTCTATTTCAATATATTGATTATGACTATGCTTTACTTGTTTATGTTTGCGATTATATTGTTCTTAGTTTATCGTAGTTATACGCTTGGCTTAGTTAGATTGGAATTATATACATGTTTAGGATCGTATAGCGTTTATCCATCGGATCCATGGGTAAATGATAAATATTGTGTAGGCGTGGTGCTTAGACCATATTTATCTGCGATTGCACCTTATATGCCGGATCGTGGGGTGGTCCGCGATGGTGACAGCTTCGTTGGTTCTTATATAGTCCTCCTCCCGTGTGTAAGGCAGGCAGAGCAACATTATTACGGGGGAGTGATTGCTATATTTCTCATCTTCCTTGATAATATCACTATGCATGGGCGTAGTCCTTTCTCGCAATGATTGCCAAGTGTACTTGCACTAACTATGATATGCTAGACTTTATAGTTAAGAATAACTTAGGAAATATCCTTGTAGTTCGTCCTAATACCATGCTAATGACTTGCTAGAATATCTGTTGAGGTGCTTATCATTATTATATGTGGCTAGCTGATCAGATTAATTATCTTTGTCACCATTCATACTTTATCCATATTTTATGTGACACTTACCCCTGTATGCAAGAGATAGATGAATGCTCTCACTTATACATGCAATGATTGATACTCATTCCTATATTCCATTCCATAATCAACATTGATGTTAGTAATCCCTTCCCAGTGGTAAAAATATAAATAACGATACATGGAATACTTCCCGGTTAAAATGCTACATCGGTATTAATCTATGCGCTTGCAGATCTTATTTATTATTTATTTAGAAGAGCAGTTGCATATTTCAATACCGCGTCTCTCATGTCATGCTGGGGATGACAACTTGGCTTAAGTGGCATGAGGGATAGGTTCGGCATTTTTGGCGCCGTTATCAGAATTAGAAAACTAAGTCTACTTTTGGTAATGACGTTAAGAATGCCCAACAAGCATTTTTGGTGCCGTTGCCGGGGAAGGTTGATTTACTAACATGGAATGAATACGGAATTTGAGTCATCATTCGCATCATTAAGTGATTGAGATCATCAATTCTCCCATACAGATTTACCCCTGTATTTTTCCATTCTTATTGTTTTGCAGGGTGATGTATGAATAGAGGACATCTTTCAGAAAATTTTGTTGACAACCCCGAAGCATTAATCAGAGGGGCAAGAGCCAAGCTCAAGAAGTCAACACTTCGACGCAACACTTCATCCAATCCAGAAGACCGCCGAAGTTTCATCCGGAATTTGTCAACAGAGTTCGCAGCTATGGCGAACAAGACGATCCGCGAGTTCTCAGCTCCCACTACGGACAACATCCGCACTGGACCTGCCGCGGCCATCGACAAGAACTTTGAGCTCAAGCCAGGGCTCATCAACATGGTACAAGCCAACCAGTTTTGTGGGAAGCCGCACGAAGATGCAAGTGCTCATCTCCAATACTTCCTAGAGATTTGCAGCACATTCACTTTATTAGATGTTCCCAGAGACGCCATACTACTTCGCCTTTTCCCATTCTCACTATTGGGGAGAGCGAAGCAGTGGTTCTACGCGACGAAGGATAAGAACACTACGTGGGCACTCTGCTCTATGAACTTTCTGGCTAAGTTCTTTCCCATGGGCAAGACCAATGCTCTCCGTGGGAAGATTACAAGTTTTCAGCAACAACATGATGAATCCGTTCCAGAAGCATGGGAGCGCTTTCAAGATTACATCCTAGAATGTCCCCATCATGGAATGGAGAGCTGGCTACTTATGCAGACTTTCTATCATGGGCTCATCACTAGTGCTCGTGAGACCATGGATGCTGCAGCTGGAGGCGCATTTCTATCACTCACCATACCACAAGCTACAGCCCTTGTGGAGAAGATGGCGTCCAACCAAGGTTGGAACGAAGAGAGGATCCAAACACGCAAGAACGGTGGAGGTATGCACCAGCTCAAGGAGGTAGACATGCTGTCTGCAAAGTTAGACCTACTCATGAAAAAGCTCGATGACATAGCTGGAGACAAAAGAGAAGTCATGAACGTCTACGACTCTCACATGACTTGTGAGGAATGTGGAGACACTGGACACTCAGGCAATCACTGCCCTGAGATGCTTGAGGATGCAAGGTACATCAACAACAACAACAACAACTACAACCGTCCTCAACAAAATCAAGGTTGGAATCAACAGAGGCCTAACTACTCAGGTAACTACTCAGGTAATTATCAAGGTAATAACTCTTACAACAGCAATAATAATTTTCCACCCCTGAGAGAGTTAGTGTCTAATCAAGGAAAATTAATGGATAACTTGTCTAAGAAATTGGCATCCAATGATAAAATACTAGAAAACATAAATAATAGAATGGATAATTTCTCTACTGCCATCAAAAACCAAATTAGCTTTAATAAAATGATTGAATCTCAGTTAAATCAAATAGCTGCTGCTGTTCCTGCTACTATCCCCGGTATACCATCACAACCGGAAGGATTAGAATCTGCAAATCTTGTAGACATGTTTGATGCAGGTAACTATTGGAGTAATCCCGCTATCGGAGTACATAATGACCTTCTGCCAGTCAAGAGAGGCGATCCAGGACGCCCCGTCATCCCGATCTCCATCGGCATGGTGGACTTCCCAGAAGCACTCTACGACTTTGGCTCCAGCGTCAACATTATGTCCAGGGTACTCTATGAAAAATTCTTTACATATCCTTTATCAGAAACTACTATGTGTTTGCAGCTTGCAGATCGGACACTAAGCTTTCCTAAAGGAATATTAAAGAACATGTGTGTCCGAGTTGGTACCTCGTATGCTCCAGCTGACTTCGTGGTGATAGAGACCGGGTCCGATGAGAGGTCACCAGTTATTCTGGGAAGGTCATTCCTGAACACCTCGGTAGCTGTCATCTACACCAGCGCTGCGAAGATCAACTTCAACATCAAGGGGAGGAAGGAGACGTTTTCCTTCAAGAACAAGATTACACAAATCCTAGAGCAACCCCAACATGAACCAAGGAAGAGGACCAACAGGAGGAACAAGCAGAACAAGAACAACCAAGGATGGACCGAATCAGCTAAGATGGTCACTGCAGTTCAAGGAGGTCAAGATGGTCGACTCAAGTCGCCGTTCCTAATCAAGAAGGACGACCCAGGTATGTTAAGCATTGAGTGCTCAATCAATGGATACTCCTTTCAGAAGGCGCTCTGCGACACTGGATCAAGCGTCAACATAATGGCCACAGTCACCTATCAGCTCTTGTACGGAACCATGCCCTTAAAACCAACATACACTCAGCTCCAGATGGCAGATCAGACATCCCGAAAGGTCGAAGGTATAGTAACCAATGTCCCTGTTAAAATTAACGATCATTTTGTCCATACAGACTTTCAGGTCATTGACATGGGAGACGACGAGTACGATCCACCCATCATCCTAGGAAGACCGTTCCTAGGCACCGTCAAAGCAATCATCTACATTGGAACCGGAGAAGTCCATATGCATTTCCCCTCTGAGAAGGTACACCGCTACTTTAATGACCCTAACTATATAGTTGAAGATTCTAAGCAGGTCAGGACAAGAAGAAGGCGACGTAACCGTAACCAAAGGAGGCAAACCATCAAGGACGTATGGGCAGACTATGAAGGAAAGGTCATAAGGCCCGAGGATACACAACAGGAGACCGAAGCACTAAGTCGGGTATGGAAAGTGAAGACAGTTACACAAGAAGAGGAGGCGCTGCCGGAACCACCGTCTACGCCACCCAAATCCCAGGACAACTAAGAAGAAAAGAAGTCATGTTCGGAGGACTTAAAAACACCGAACGCCGTGCCAAGAGGTAAACTTGATAGTTATCATTTTCCCTTTAATTATTACTCAGTTAATCATGTTCATTCTGTCTAAAAAAATATTGAAAACAGTAAGCCCCATGTGAGTATGCGAGTGGCATAAAACCCATAAGTACATTCACTGTGGTGGCATAAAAAAATAATAATAATATATTTTTTCTGTTCTATAAAAATGAAAATAAAAATAGAGAGTGACATTTATCAAGGAAGCTCAAACATGATAAAGGCTAGATATTTATGCTGACGCTTAATCAAGTTCCATGAAGCTTTGTTGTCTATTTGAGCTCCACAGAATTCAGGAAGACTAGCAGATGGAGGACATCCTAATCGTTGTCAGGGTGCTGCCGACATTCAAATACACCTCTGCACCTGCTAGCTACATCAGAAGAAATTACGTCAAGATCCAGCTTGGGGGAGAGCACCCCCATTTATCCCGATAAGTATTTTTATCTACATTTATACCTATGCTTTATTAAAATAAAAAGATGCATAATCATGAAAACCCAAATAAATATTTTGTGTTTATATATATTTGCTTAGTTTAATAAATAAATAAAGTAGCTATGCTAAACTGAATCTTGAAAATAAAACTCTAGCATGGATATGATGAATAGTTGCTCTGCCTAATTTTCAAATTTGTTTTCTCTCTAGTTTAGACATAACTGTTATAATTTAAAACTGGCTCTAAACCTGAACTAGTGGGAAGAGAACTTGATCTGAAGTCTCAGTTGTTAACGGATATGATATAGGAAGGTTGAACTGCTGTTTATCTGTTCCTAGAGATGCTAGAATTCTGGAGAATTTTATCTTTGAAAATCTTTAAAATGTTGCATGATGAGTTCCTGTATGATGAGAATTTAAATTCCTATCACAACCATATATACATGCTTGTTAGAATAAGAGCCGCACTTTTACTACTTACTGCTTATGGGTATTGAGTGTGGTCAAGCTGCGTAGACCCTTAGGAACTTGTCATGTGGTTAAAATCAAGATTCACTTGCACGTTCACTCATAGATGCTGCTTCTACTCCGGAAGTACGCATCCACATATATCCACTCATTTCCATCTCTAGATTCACCCAAAATTATTCTACTCCTGACCCGGGAGAGAATAGCCAAAAACATTATCCCATTCCTGTTATTCCCTGTGAAGTTAATGCTCAAGTCATTTCTACTACCACTTGCTATATTTTCAAAAGAGGGAGATTGCTCTAAAATATATATATATATATAAATACGAGGAAATAAAAAGGAGCAAGTGCTCGGAACCTCGAAGAAAGAAAAAGTGAGACGAGAGGTAAAAATGGACAAGTGTCCGACAGTAGAATTAGGGGTACAAGATACCTACCTGAGAGAAAAAAAATAGAGCATCTCATTCCCCTCAAAAGTTTTAAAAAGCAAGAAAGGTATGTATTCCCTCAAAAAGAGCATTAGACTTTTGTTATCACCATACACCACTCATTCACCACACATGCACATCTTGATTTGACTTATTGACTTGTTTCTCTGGATCCATGGTTTGACTATGCAATAAATGTTCTATGAGTATGTATACTGTATCTCCCACCTATGAGCTCCAGATATCAAAGCCTTATTAGAGTAGGGTGAGAGAGAAGGCAATGTCACTACGCCTTATACCATAAATACCACATACTTTGAGAGAGAAAGCATATACCATTACTGCCTTGGTAAGGATCCAGAAATACCACAAAAGAGAGATCTGAGAGAGTCATACAAGGAATCTCTGAGTTTTATTTGAAAATTTGCAAAAAACTCCAGAGCTATAGCTGATCAAGAATAAGAGACATGGCGTGTGACTAGACCGTTCTATCTTTTAACCACTCAAGATGCATGTGACGGTTGCAAGCCCCATGGTGAAAGGTAAAATGAGTAAGTTTTAAGTCTTGATAATTTACTCTAACTCAGGGATGAGACCTTATTTGAAAGCATATGTACCATCAACGTTCAAAGGCGTTGCAGCAACTTCTGATCCATAATGAGTCTATCCTTGCTCAGGGACGAGCAAGAGGTAAGCTTGGGGGAGTTTGTTGACGGTCCTTAAGTACCAAATATAGTTATCAAATAAATAAAGAAAAGGATCCAAATGCAACCAACACCTAGACTTAGGGTTTTATCTGATAGAATTCCACGAGTTTTGGTGTTTGTCTGTTTTTGCAGGGGGTTATTAGAAAATACAGAGGAAAGGCCCACACGTCGGGTTTACATAGAGATAATAACGTGTTCACCGATTTTCTATCATCTAGAAGACTCCAGAAGCCACGAGATCGAACGGGAGGCCGAACGGGCCCGGAGGCAGGGCGCCCGCCCTGCTCCCTAGGGCGCCCGCCCTGGCCTGAGAGCCAATCAGGCTCCGTCTCGTGGATTATGCTCCACCGACCTAAGGGATCAAGGAAAACCGTGCGATTAATGTCGGTTTGATCCGACGGCCCACGTTCACTTGAGGGGGCTATATAAGCAGGACCCCTGGCCCCTGGAGGAGGCACTCCCTCATTCTCATTCTTCAAACCCTAATCTCAGGAGGAGAGTCTCTGATCAAACCCTAGAGCCACCACATCAACTAGATCTCTAGTATAGCATAGCTACATAGGATTAGAACTAGAAGGAGTCAATCTTCGATTGGTTTCCGGATCTGTCAAGAGGATTCTCGGTAATTCCTTTACTGTTCTTCATTGTTCATCTTTGTTCTTCAATATTATGAATACAACTTTATTCTATTTCAATATATTGATTATGACTATGCTTTACTTGTTTATGTTTGCGATTATATTGTTCTTAGTTTATCGTAGTTATACGCTTGGCTTAGTTAGATTGGAATTATATACATATTTAGGATCGTATAGCGTTTATCCATCGGATCCATGGGTAAATGATAAATATTGTGTAGGCGTGGTGCTTAGACCATATTTATCTGCGATTGCACCTTATATGCCGGATCGTGGGGTGGTCCGCGATGGTGACAGCTTCGTTGGTTCTTATATAGTCCTCCTCCCGTGTGTAAGGCAGGCAGAGCAACATTATTACGGGAGAGTGATTGCTATGTTTCTCATCTTCCTTGATAATATCACTATGCATGGACGTAGTCCTTTCTCGCAATGATTGCCAAGTGTACTTGCACTAACTATGATATGCTAGACTTTATAGTTAAGAATAACTTAGGAAATATCCTTGTAGTTCGTCCTAATACCATGCTAATGACTTGCTAGAATATCTGTTGAGGTGCTTATCATTATTATATGTGGCTAGCTGATCAGATTAATTATCTTTGTCACCATTCATACTTTATCCATATTTTATGTGACACTTACCCCTGTATGCAAGAGATAGATGAATGCTCTCACTTATACATGCAATGATTGATACTCATTCCTATATTCCATTCCATAATCAACATTGATGTTAGTAATCCCTTCCCAGTGGTAAAAATATAAATAACGATACATGAAATATTTCCCGGTTAAAATGCTACATCGGTATTAATCTGTGCGCTTGCAGATCTTATTTATTATTTATTTAGAAGAGCAATTGCATATTTCAATACCGCGTCTCTCATGTCATGCTGGGGATGACAACTTGGCTTAAGTGGCATGAGGGATAGGTTCGGCATTTTTGGCGCCGTTATCAGAATTAGAAAAGTAAGTCTACTTTTGGTAATGACGTTAAGAATGCCCAACAGTTGCTACCTTTCATACTTGTTTCACTCTCTTGTTTGTCACAACTGGTGTAGGAACACATATAGGCCAGCAACTAGGACAAGTGCTCTGGACATTTATTCAATATTGCTATTTGTTACTGAATTGTGTGCCACATATATATATTTGTTCTTTGTGTGCCTTCCAAGCTCCAAATATATACTCCAGATTAGTACAGAAAAAAATCCTTGCAATCTTGGTGCCACGTCCTCACAGGTATCTCGAACCAGCCACCGGTTGTACCGTCTACTGCTTTGCGTTGGTAAGAACCTTGTAAGAACTTGGTAAGACGTGTGAGAGTGTATTTCCACCAACACATATAATAGTTGATAGGAATTTATTTTGATTTCTAACGTTATCAAACAACGTGTTTCTATTTAAGAGTGAATTGCAGGAAATCATGGCCCAGATGTTTGCAAGGATGGACCGCATGACGAACAATCTGTCATCACATATTGACTATAATCATCAAGGTATAAGAGGTAAATTTACCATACCATCTTTTGTTGGATCTTATGATGGAGAAGCATATTTAGACTGGGAGATGACTATAGAACAAGAATTTAATTCTCGCCTAGTTCATGAGATAGATAAGGTTAAACTTGCTACTAGTGGATTCAAGGATTTTGCTCAAATCTGGTGGCGACAATTAGCTAATTTGCATCAACAACCTCAATCATGGGATAGACTTAAAGAAGCAATGCGTGATAGATTTGTTCCTATTTCGTATAAACGAGATTTGCGTAAGAAATTACAGCACTTAGAGCAAGGAGATATGTCTGTTCAAGAATATTTTGCAGAGCTTCGAAAGGGCATGATTCTTTGTGGGATAGAGGAGGATCCGGAGGATAAATTGTGTCATTTTTATGGTGGTTTGAGACGTGAAATTCAGGATATTGTTTATTATAAAGATTTTAACACTACAAACCAGTTGTTCCAGCTAGCTATGCTTGCAAAAAAAGAATTGCAGGGACATCAACAAAAGAACTAGACCAACATTGGCGACAACTTCAACCAGGTTTTAGTAAGGGTGGAGCAAGCATTTGCGAAGATCGAGACTGCGATAAATAGACAAGTGGTCATTTCCCCGCTATAGCAGCATCTTCACCACCACCTCCAACACCCACTTTGGAGCATGGTAAAATTTTAAACTCGACTAAAATTGTACAACTTCTTGAAGAGAGTGTTTCTACTAAGAACAAAGAGGTTGATATTAAAAATAAAAATCACCAAGTATCTAAACTAGAAGATCCTTTTATGTTTGCTACAAAATATGATAATGTTCAAATTGGTGATGATGTGCTGAATTTGTCCACCACTCATGCTATAATAGAGCAACATTTAGTGGACACAAAATCTGAATTTTCTTTGTCACAAAATAATTGTTCTAACAGTGCTTGTGATAAAGAAGAGTTGTGTGACAATGCTTTTAATATACATATACCACAACTAGTGAATGAGCATGACGCTTTTGTTTTGAAACCGAATACTTGTGTTGAAAATAAGAATTTGAATGAGCATGATGCTTTTGTTTTAGAACCAAATACTTGTGCTAAAAATAAGAATTTACTTCCCATTGCAGTTGAAAAAGATGAGCTAAAATTATTGTATTCTTTAGATACTTTGGGTTATATTGAGTTTGATACTCTGTGTGCTCTTACTACTTTGGAAGAGAAATTTACATTTACTGATTTGTCATGGTTATCTAGATGTACATTTCACTTTATTGGCAAATATAATAATAAAGGAGAGTATATGGTACACAGAGTTTATATTTGTTCAAATCTGAAATCTTCTTTTGTTGTGCAACAATATGATAATTTTGAGGCCTATAATAGATATAATCATGTCATGTCAAGATCCCCAAGTTTTGTTATAAAGCAACATGTTAAATTTCAAGAAGGGGAGCAATATTGACTACTACCTACAATCTGTCCTCCAACTAAGCTCAAACCGAGGACGGTTTGTTGTCAAGAAGGGGAGGATGATGATGACATGACACTATCGGATACGACATTGATTATAAGGTGCGCTTGTTCCTATATTTGTATAGTAATTTTGGGTACAATTCACTTGGTTCCACATGTACATGTCGTTATTTGAATATAGGTACAAATGTGTCTCAAAGTACAAGTCGATCAAAGTTGAACTTTCGGTTCGTCGGCAGCCCGATAGTGTTTCATTGGGAAGACCATAACTCATCCATCCGGAGTGCGATTGAGGTCAATGAACACTTGATGGAAAGCTTATTTGATAAGATTTCAAATAGATCTGGTCCCACCTCAATATCACATTGGCAAGGCCTCGAGATCATTGAGACATTCCGCCGCTATTTCTGTCGGGTGCTACAGCGTCGTCGCGGACTTGTTATTCACACTTAGGACCCAGACCCAAGTTGGAGCACGCCCCAAGAAGATGAAGAACACCTAAGAGATGCCCAAGGACGCCTTCCTCCTTGGCCACCACCTTAGGAGTCAAGCAAGGGCGTCCAAGCTAAGTTGGAGGCCCAATCCATATCAAGTTCGAGTCCATCTCGGGCTCTAGGACTAGTCTGTAGTAAAACGGACGCACAGGACGCATCTGGACTCCGTTTTCGTTGATCCACATATGGATAGAAAGATAATTTCATAAGATAACCAATGGCTTTGGTTTGAGGCCCAAATTCCATTGGAGTCAACGGAAATCGATGAAACAAGTTGACGTCCAGAATCTGTCAGGGTGCTGCGTCGCCGTCTTTTGGGCCGTTTGGCCCTTGTAACGTGTCGAGACTTCTGAGCGACATGAGTAGGGGTCCTTGGATGCCCCTTAGGCTTTATAATCAGTAGCCGCCTCCTATGTTAGGGTTTAGGGTTTTGCTTAGATTATTCTGTCCATTGACAGTTGTCGTCTTTCGGTTTGCGAGACCCCAACGTCGAGTGCTTAATCATTCATATGCAATTCTCACTTCAATTGAGTTGCATTTTATCTTGCTCTTGCTTGTGTTCTTCGATTCGCAGCAGGTGTTAGCCTTCGTGGCGAGGTCAACCGGATTGTGACACGGTTGATAACCAGAGGAGACGTGGTGCTAAGGTTGCAGGGTTCGGGTTTTTGTGATCTGAAGCCGGATCGGTGTGTCGCTTCCGACCAAATCGATAGTTATCTTGAACCTGACGGAAGATCGAGAATCACGTCCCCATCAAGTAGGGTAGACACTGGTTCAACTGTATGTAGCTTTTAGTTGATCATATTTTAAGCAATTGAGTAGCATCAAATAGTTGATATTCCCATAATAAACACATGATCATGTAAAGAGAATAATGAATAGCAAGAACAAGTAATTTATTAGTGATCTCTATTCCATAAGGGTCCAAGGCCGTTCGTGTCCGTGAGCACGGCTGATATACCAGTTTTACACTCTGCAGAGGTTGTACACTTTCACTGTGAGTCGTGATCCCCAAAAGTCCGAGGTCATGACTCCCCATTAGACAGTTAAGTTTCACTATGAAGTCTTTCCAAGGTTCGTCTAACAAGTTAGGGCCGCTAGGTTTCTGTGGCCTACAAATGTAGAGCCCCCTTTCCGTATGGCACAATGACACGCAGCCTATACTCATAAGGACAGGAGCCGCACTACACCCAACCCGGAACACAACCCCTCTTGCGTCTTAAAGGTAACCACTAACAAGCTAGAAAAAGTCCTCTTATATGACTAAAGCCAGAGCCATATAGCCCTCACAGTTGTACTGTAAGTCCCGGATGTTCGCTTACAGATAAGTCCTTACGGAGAGGAATCTAGAGAAAACTCTAGCCCTCTTGTTCCCTATTGCTAAAAATCATCTTTTAGTGTTATTGCATATATCATTAGTCAAATTACAAGATCATTGTTTATGTGAGCACTAGCCACTACCCAATGCCATAACCATAGGATACAAGGAACAAGATCAATACTAAGGCATCCTTAACAAGGAGACACATGCAGCATGAATTAAGTGAATTAAAGTGAGTAGGTAACAAGGATAATCCCATGCTATACTTGCATTGATCTAGCTGATCCTGTTAATCCGATTCGTATTAGTACTCTTGATCACCAACGAACTGATCACCGTCTATTCTCGATCAACACATCAACAACAATCATCCAAGAGCAATCATGCAAAGCAAACAAAGCTATAGTTAGAATAGTACACCAACAGTAGAAAAATAAGATGAAAAGTTTTTAAAGCGAATCTACATCGCACAGGATCACACAGACGCGAATTGCACGTAAATCGGAGCTAAAACGGAAAAGTTATGATTTAAACGAGAATTACTTTATTAAAGTAATAGATTAAATCTAACCTCAAAATTTAAAAGTGGAAAACCTACTAAACAGTAGTACTAACATGTAGAGTATGAAATTATGAACCTAACGCAACTTGAACTGGTCAAATCAGAGTTAAAACGGAGATTTTATGACCAAAACAAATGTGGTGGCAAAACTGTAGATACTAGAAAATGTATTTTCACTTCAACCAATTGATTTTACGCTTTCAAAAAGATAAAGCGTAATCGGCCTGTACGCCTATGGACCGCGGGTTAAGTCTTTAGAAATCCCAGGGTCTCTTTAGCAAAAGTGGCAAACGAAGGGGTATCCAGAGATGTAGGCCGTTGGATCTTATTTGGAGGGCTGAGATCAGTCAAAGGAGAGGGGAGGGGAACTTCCGGCTGGCTACAGTGCCAAGCACGGTGGAGGCCATAGCCGACGGTGAGATATTCACCGGAGTTCACCGTTTTCGGTGTTCCGGCCACCCTTGACGACGGGACAAGCGCGAAAAGGAAGAGGAGATCGTTGCGGACTCACCAAGACGGTTTTTTGGCAACGGAATTCGAGCACGGGTGGCGCACGGCTTCCCCAGGTGGACGACGAGCCCCTGTTCACGACGGTGCGACACCATAAGCCATCCAAACCAAAATTCGAAGAAGAAAAAGATCTAGACGACCTCGGGATCATGACTCGAAGCTTGTCAACAAACTTACAGCGGTGATTGGCGCTGGGAATCGCCTCGGCGAGCTCGGCAGCGGCAGCTTGGATTGCGGCAGCTAGGGCTAGGCTTTGCAGCATGGCTCGCGTCTAAGATTAAGATGGAGGCGGTGGAGACGGGGCCGCTATTTAAGAGGGAAGGCTCGGCGTGACCTTCAAGCAAGGAGGGGTCCAGGCGGAGGCGGACTCCTCCGACCGGTGGCCGGTTCGGTTACGAGCAAGGGGGAGAAGACAACTCTTACAAGCGGGCCCGGCGTGTCATAGAGACAAGAGAGAGGAGGGCACGGTGGCCTACGACATCAGCATATTGGGCTGGCCCACTGCGCAGCCAGCGGCCCGATCAAGCTAAAGAAGCGCGCGTTGGGCCAAAGAGAAAGAAGGAAAGCTGGGCTTTCGGCCCGAAGCTGAGAAGGAGATTATTTCTATTTCCTTTTTTTCTAATACTTCAAATACATTTTCAAATGATTTTTGAAATAATTTTCTTTTTGAAATAAAAACCTATCACACAAATAAAAATATGCAGTGGCATGTATGCACAAACACGTATCTAACCTTAGATTTGATTTTATTTATTAAAAATTATTATTTCACTAAGTTTCCATGCTCACATAAATGCATAACTAAATCAAATTCTCCTATTTAAAAATATTAAAAAATTTTAGGGTGTTACAATTCTACCCCCTTAAAATGAATCTCGTCCCGAGATTCGGACGATGCTTACTCAAACAACTGTGGGTATGCTTTTCTTAAATTTTCCTCTCTTTCCCATGTAGCCTCTGCTTCCGAATATCGACTCCACTAAACTTTACACATCTTTATAACTCGGCTCCTGGTAACTCTTTCCGTTGTCTCCAAGATTTTTACTGGATACTCCTCAAAAGTGAGATTTTCCTTAACAGTGAGTTCTTCCAACGGTATTTGTTCTTCCGGTACACGCAAACATTTCTTTAACTGAGACACATGGAACACATCATGCACACCTGCTAAGCTCTCAGGCAATTCCAACTGATATGCCACTTCACCACGTCTCTCTAAGATCTTAAAAGGACCGATATACCTCGGTGCTAACTTTCCTTTCCGATTAAACCTTTTCACACCTCTCATAGGTAACACCTTCAGGTAGACATAGTCTCCCACTTCAAAAGTCAACTCTCTCCGTCGAGTATCGGCATAACTTTTCTGTCGTGATTGAGCTGCCTTCAAATTGTTTCGGATCATTCTTACTTGTTTCTCAGCATTCCTAAGCACATCGGGACTGAATACTTGACTTTCTCCTGTCTAATTCTAAAACAACGGAGTTCTACACTTCCTACCATACAAAGCTTCAAAAGGTGCCATCTATAGACTTTTCTGATAACTATTATTGTAGAAAAACTCTGCATATGGCAAACTCTTATCCCAACTTGTACCATACTGCAAAGCACAAGCTCTCAACATATCTTCCAATATCTGATTAATCCTTTCGGTTTGCCCATCCGTCTGAGGATGATACGTTGTACTAAAATTCAGCTTAGTCCCTAATGACTCTTGTACTTTCTGCCAGTAATATGATGTAAATTGAGTACCTCGATCTGACATGATCTTCTTTGGAACTCCGTGCAAACTTACTATTCTTTCCAAATACAGTTCAGCCAACTTTGCACTGGAATATGTTGTTTTAACCGGTATAAAATGAGCAACCTTAGTCAAACGATCCACTATAACCCATATTGAATCAAAACCTCTCTGAGTGCGTGGTAACCCCACTATTAAGTCCATACCAACTTCTTCCCACTTTCACTCAGGTATCTGCATCGGTTGCAACAATCCTGCAGGTCTCTGATGTTCAGCTTTAACCCTCTGACACGTATCACATAGTGCAACATACTCTGCAACATCTCTCTTCAAGCCATGCCACCAATACCTCTCTCTCAAATCCATATACATCTTAGTACTTCCGGGATGAATAGAGTAAGCGGACTCATGAGCTTCACGTAGAATTGCTTCTCTTATAGCTTTGTCCTCAGCACACATAATCGTTTCCCAAACCATAGAGTTCTTTTATCATCCAACCGGAATCCAGGTGCTTTACCTTTCGGTATATTCATCACTATCTCCTTTATTTTGTCATCTATCAACTGACCCTTGCATATCTGTTGCTCTAGCATAGGCTCTATTACTAATTCCATTGCATTAATAGCAATACCCAAGTTTAAATGCTCAAACTCAGCACATAACTCATTTGACATAGGCATTACTTGCACCTCATTAGCATAGCTCTTTCTGCTAAGAGCATCTGCAACAACATTAGCCTTACCCGGATGATAATGTACCTCCAAATCATAATCCTTAATCAACTCTAACCAGTGACGTTGTCTCAAGTTCAGATCTGATTGGGTGAAAATATACTTTAAACTCTTATGATCAGTGTAAATATCACTTTTATGTCCAATCAAATAATGCCTCCATATTTTCAAAGCATGCACCACCGCTGCTAACTCCAAATCATGAGTAGGGTAATTTAACTCATGCTTCCTCAACTATCGAGATGCATATGCCACTACTTTGCCTTCCTGCATAAGCACACAACCAAGACCCAAACGGGATGCATCACAATAGATAGAGAAGCTCTTATTCAAATCTGGCAAAACTAACACCGGGGCTGTTGTCAATCTTTTCTTCAGCTCCTCAAAATTAACCTGACACTTGTTAGACCACACAAACTTAGCATTCTTTTCTAACAATGCTGTCATTGGCTTGGCAAGCTTAGAAAACCCTTCAATAAATCTTCTATAATATCCAGCCAATCCCAAGAAACTATGAATTTCTCCCACATCGGTTGGTGGCTTCCAATTCAACACATCCTTTACCTTGCTAGGATCCACTGAAATTCCACCATTAGAGACCACATGACCAGAAAAGCAACTTCCTTCAACCAGAATTCACATTTACTACGCTTAGCATAGAGCTTATGCTCTCTGAGCTTCTGCAGGACCAACCTCAAATGTTCCGCATGTTCTTCCTTAGTTTTAGAGTATACCAGGATATCATCGATGAACACTACTACAAACTTATCAAGATACTCCATGAACACCTTATTCATCAGGTACATAAAGTATGCAGGAGCATTAGTCAAGCCAAAATATATTACTGTATACTCATACAAACCATATCATGTGGTGAATGCTGTTTTTGGTATATCAGTAGCACGAATCTTCAATTGATGATAGCCAGAGCGAAGATCAATCTTAGAAAACACACAAGCACCTCTCAACTGATCAAACAAGTCATCAATCCTTGACAGCGGATACTTATTCTTGATAGTTACCTCGTTGAGTGACCGATAATCCACACACATCCGTTGAGAACCATCCTTCTTGTCAACAAAGATCACTGGAGCTCCCCACGGTGAAGAGCTAGGACGAATGAAACCTTTCTCTTGCAACTCTTTTATTTGTTTCTTAAGTTCCTCTAATTCATTAACCCCCATTCTATATGGACGCTTAGCTATAGGTGCAGTTCCAGGCAATAATTCAATAATAAACTCAATGTCGCGGTCGGGTGGCATACCTGGCAAGTCATCGGGGAATACATCCGGAAATTCATCCACAACTGGATCCTCTTGATTAACATTATCATCAAGTCGATTTACTGTAGCTGTCTGCGGCTTCTGCACTACAATCTCCACACTAATTCGATCTCCCTTCGGTGTTGTCAGGGCTACTGCCTTTTTCTTACACTGAATCACTGCCTGATTTTGCTTCATCCAATCTAGTCCCAGAATAAGATCAATCCCAGCTGTTCTCAACACTATAGGACTCACTTTGAACTCTACCCCCCCTTAAAATTAAACTAATAGGGAGGCATCGATAGGAAGCTTGCATACTTCCCCCAGGCGAATTGACTAGTATAGGGTTTTTCATGGCACATAAAGGGATGCTATGTGTCTTAACAAATATTTGAGATATGAATGAATGCGAAGCTCCAGAATAAAAAAGAACAGTGGCAGGAATGGAGTGGACATCGAATGTACCGAGCATAACTTCAGGTTCCGCCATGGCAGTTTCCTCCGACACGTGAGTCACCTTCCCGTAGTATGGTGACTTCTGGTTACTGTTCTGCTTCTAAGGGGTTTGCTGATTAGCCTTCTCAGGACAGTTATAAGATAGGTGACCTTCCTTCCCACAACAGAAACACTTAGTTGGAGTATTAGGAGCACTAGTCTTCACTGGGGTGTTGTTGGGGGTACTCTGTCGTTGATTCTGGTTCCCATTCTGCTGCTGAGAGCGTTGATTGCCACTCTGCGACTGATAAGGAGGACGTTGCAGAAACTGATTACGTGGAGGAAGTTTACCACGATTCCAATAGTTAGGCGGATACCTCTGCTGATAACCTTGTTGAAAACCAGTGCGTTGGCGAGTGTTGTTTCCAGATACCTGTCCTAGAAGTCTCTTCCTTTTGACATCCATCTCCTTGCGCTTATTATCCACCACAATAGCGAGATTCACTAATGTTTGATAATCTAGGTAAGCATTAGACATTAGCTGCAATTGAAGACCATCATGTAGACACTTCAAGAAAAGTCGCTGCTTATCGGCATCATTAGCCACCTCATTCGGCGCATAACGTGACAACTGAGCAAACTTGTCTCTATACTCCGCTACAGGCATAGATCCCTGTGTCAAATTGTGGAATTCCTCTGCCTTCAGTGCTATCACTCCCTCTGGTATATGGTAGGACCTAAAACTCTCTGTAAACTCCTGCCAAGTAATGGCGGGAGCATTGGCAGGATGGCCATACTTATATGAATCCCACCAGTCTTGAGCTGCTCCTTGAAGTTGTCCCGAAGCAAACAACACCTTCTGTTGATCATTACACTGAGCAATGTTGAGTTGCTTCTCTACTGCATGAAGCCAATCATCGGCTTCCAATGGATCAGTGGCATGAGTAAACACCGGGGGATGACCCTTCAAAAATTCACCACGCTTATCACGCGCAGGTGCTCTTCCTACTGGCTGATTTTGCTGATTGTTCACCAGAGCCTCCATCAACTGTGTTTGTATGGCCAAAAGCTCATGAATAGTAGGTTGTGGACCAACTCCACGACCACGGCCTCGACCTTGTCCTCTTCCAGACATCTGTTATCCAATACAATATCAAATCTTAGAGATTACCACATTATAGACAATTCTAGAGATAGAGATTAGAATCTGATAACCCTCTGGACATATCCCAATTTCAGCGGTTCGGTAAAACAGACCTATCTCGAGTTACAGATATCCATTAGAGGTGTACTTTATACGGTTGGAAAGCTTATGAAATTATCTACAACTTTTATTTAACTCACACTTCTAGATTCTGTCACAAAGTTACCCAAAAACAGGACACAACAGAAATTATTTCTGATTTCCAGACTGTGCAATAACTTCATCTTGTAATGATTATATCTCATGATCCATAACAGATAAAAAGGTTATTCCAGAGGCATTGGAAAGGTACGTGGGTCTAGATTCTCTCATAAAAATTTCAGAATTTTTCGCTGAACAGTTAATTTCTAGCATAAAAGGAAAGACAGACCGCTCCAGAAAAGACAGAACAGAGGAAAAGGTTAACCCAACTAAACTACTTATTTATCACACTAAAACTTAGTATTCTTTAATTAGGAACTTTTGTAGACAAGCCCACAAAGCTCCAGCACTCATTACAAGGAAAAACCAACTCACACATAGGCACAATAATAACTCAACTAACCACACAAAGTTCACACGACACCACAAAACTCAACTTAACTCGACACTACTCGTACTATCGTTTTATTACATAAATGGTATTCCAACTCCTAGGGACGGGCTTGATGTTCATGATAGTCATAGATCGCCTCCATGCCTTGGTCAATCCTTAGGCCATCTATCACTTCTTGGTACCTCTTGACGTCCTTCCCTAAAGCTTTAACTAGGGCTACCAACCGACGATTCGTCACCATCATGTCATGACCAAAATCCACCATGACCCGAGGAACTAATTTCAAATTCCCAGGGTTCATCATTACCCATCCTTGCTCTGGGTCTCCACGGGAAAAATAGCGATATTGATCATCTTGCATAACCTCATAGCGAAGGTGACGAAGTCCCAAGCATGCTTCAAAGGCTGCATCTTCTATGCCATCTTCTATAGTGGCACGATGACCACAATGGGAAAAACACTTGTCCAGCAAATAAGTATCCATCTCTTCGTTCTTAACGAAGATACACACGTTGCACTTCCAATAAGTAGCTTCCAAAGGATGCTTATGCTCCCAGCAGACATACTCAAACGCAGGATCCCAATCTGTGAAGTAGGCACTAAGCATGCCAACTAGTCGGTGGTGTGAAGGAGTGTCATGGCTTGACTTGTGATGGATCTTTGTAATCCAACCCATAGGAAGGGACGGCACACCAACTTCATCGGAACCATCTTGTGGAGGCGAAGGGGGCTGTTCTCCATCTTGGGCAAGCTCAACATCTTCATCATCACTCAAATAGATAACCTCCTCTTTAGGTTCAAGTTCTTCTTGGGGCAAAACTGGTTCTGGCGCCTGATCTAGTGATGGTGGCGGGGTTGGTGTAGTGTCTTTTGGTTCCTCCTGAGGCTCCTCTGGTTCGTACAAGGAACGGGGTGGATAGTAGCCTCCAGTGGTAATACGGGCAGTCTTGCGAGCATGAGGCATCTACAGATTTTAGGCCAAGGGTAAGTTGGAATTAGAGACAATATTTTTACAATAGAATGAGGCAAAAGAAGCATAACAATTTAGCAATTATTAAGAGTAAAGTGATAAGCATGAAATAAGTGAAGGAAAGAGAACTAAGACGACCATTACTAACTAGGCTTGCGTCCTACAGTCAACATAGCTCTGATACCAATCTGTCACACCCATTTTTAAGGAACAAATGGAATATATAATCTTATGTGCGCCCAGAGATCAATCACACATAAGTTGACAAATATAAATAGTATCATCACAAATGTTTATTACATAACGAATAATATCACAGAGTCTTCACGTAATTAAGCGGAAACATAGAATAATTCTTGTGGTAGCTAGCTCCATAGCACAGGCACGTCAACTGGTTGACCACAAGTCTAGCAATCTTCAGGAAAATAGTAGTAGTAATCACTATTTGCACTTTCGGGAGTCCATCCTGTAGTGTGGGGAAATGCAAGGGTGAGCATAAAAGTACTCAACAAGTATAGCATGGGGTTCATGAAGCTCAAGTAGGATAGACACTGGTTCAACTGCATGTAGCTTTTAGTTGATCATATTTTAAGCAATTGAGTAGCATCAAATAGTTGATATTCCCATAATAAACACATGATCATGTAAAGAGAATAATGAATAGCAAGAACAAGTAATTTATTAGTGATCTCTATTCCGTAAGGGTCCAAGGCCGTTCGTGTCCATGAGCACGACTGATATACCAGTTTTACACTCTGCAGAGGTTGTACACTTCACTGTGAGTCATGATCCCCAAAAATCCGAGGTCATGACTCCCCATTGGATAGTTAAGTTTCACTATGAAGTCTTTCCAAGGTTCGTCTAACAAGTTAGGGCCGCTAGGTTTCTGTGGCCTGCAAATGTAGAGCCCCCCCTTCCGTATGGCACAATGACACGCAGCCTATACTCATAAGGACAGGAGCCGCACTACACCTAACCCGGAACACAACCCCTCTTGCACATTAAAGGTAACCACTAACAAGCTAGAAAAAGTCCTCTTATATGACTAAAGCCAGAGCCATGTAGCCCTCACAACTGTACTGTAAGTCCCAGATGTTCGCTTACAGATAAGTCCTTACGGAGAGGAATCTAGAGAAAACTCTAGCCCTCTTGTTCCCTGTTGCTAAAAATCATCTTTTAGTGTTATTACATATATCATTAGTCAAATTACAAGATCATTGTTTATGTGAGCACTAGCCACTACCAATGCCATAACCATAGGATACAAGGAACAAGATCAATACTAAGGCATTCTTAACAAGGAGACACATGCAGCATGAATTAAGTGAATTAAAGTGAGTAGGTAACAAGGATAATCCCATGCTATACTTGCCTTGATCTAGCTGATCCTGTTGATCCAATTCGTAATAGTACTCTTGATCACCAACGAACTGATCACCGTCTATTCTCGATCAACACATCAACAACAATCATCCAAGAGCAATCATGCAAAGCAAACAAAGCTACAGTTAGAACAGTACACCAACAGTAGAAAAATAAGATGAAAAGTTTTTAAAACGAATCTACATCGCACTAGGATCACACAGACGCGAATTGCACGTAAATCGGAGCTAAAACGGAAAAGTTATGATTTAAACGAGATTTACTTTATTAAAATAATAGATTAAATCTAACCTCAAAATTTAAAAGTGGAAAACCTACTAAACAGTAGTACTAACATGTAGAGTATGAAATTATGAACCTAACGCAACTTGAACGGGTCAAATCGGAGTTAAAACAGAGATTATGACCAAAACAAATGTGGTGGCAAAACTGTAAATACTAGAAAACGTATTTTCACTTCAACCGATTGATTTTACGCTTTCAAAAAGATAAAGCGTAATCGGCCTGTACGCCTATGGACCACGGGTTAAGTCTTTAGAAATCCCAGCGTCTCTTTAGCAAAAGTGGCAAACGAAGGGGTATCCAGAGATGTAGGCCGTTGGATCTTATTTGGAGGGCTGAGATCAGTCAAAGGAGAGGGGAGGGGAACTTCCGGCCGGCTACAGTGCCGAGCACGGTGGAGCCATGGCCGACGGTGAGATATTCGCCGGAGTTCACCGTTTTTGGTGTTCCGGCCACCCTTGACGATGGGACAAGCGCGAAAAGGAAGAGGAGATCGTTGCGGACTCACCAAGATGGTTTTTTGGCAACGGAAATCGGGCACGGGTGGCGCGCGGCTTCCCCAGGCGGACGACGAGCCCCTGTTCACGACGGTGCGACACAATAAGCCATCTGAACCAAAATTCGAAGAAGAAAAAGATCTAGACGACCTCAGGATCGCGACTCGAAGCTTGTCAACAAACTTACAGCGGTGATTGGCGCCGGGAATCGCCTCGGCGAGCTCGGCAGCGGCAGCTTGGATTGCAGCAGCTAGGGCTAGGCTTTGCGGCATGGCTCACGGCTAAGATTAAGATGGAGGCGGTGGAGACGGGGCTGCTATTTAAGAGGGAAGGCTCGGCGTGACCTTCAAGCAAGGAGGGGTCGAGGCAGAGGCGGACTCCTCCGACCGGTGGCCGGTTCGGTTACGAGCAAGGGGGAGAAGACAACTCTTACAAGCAGGCCTGGCGTGTCATAGAGACAAGAGAGAGGAGGGCGCGGCGGCCTGCGACATCAGCAGATTGGGCCGGCCCACTGCGTAGCCAGCGGCCCGATCAAGCCAAAGAAGCGCGCGTTGGGCCAAAGAGAAAGAAGGAAAGCTGGGCTTTCGGCCCGAAGCTGAGAAGGAGATTATTTCTATTTCCTTTTCTTTTTCTAATACTTCAAATACATTTTTAAATGATTTTTGAAATAATTTTCTTTTTGAAATAAAAACCAATCACACAAATAAAAATATGCAGTGGCATGTATGCACAAACACGTATCTAACCTTAGATTTGATTTTATTTATTAAAAATTATTATTTCACTAAGTTTCCATGCTCACATAAATGCATAACTAAATCAAATTCTCCTATTTAAAAATATTCAAAAATTTTAGGGTGTTACAGGAACCACAACAACCCCTCACAACAAGCTCATCGGAGCCAGCCATGAATAATCACCAACACATGTCGGACCTCCTCCGCTGCTCCAGGCCGTCTAGGTGGCGGCAACAACCAAAAGAAATAAGAATCCTACAACAAAAGAACACCCAAGTGCCAACTAGATGCAAACTCACAAGCAAATGCACTTGAGATCACTCAATCTAACTTTGATTAGGCAATCAAGCGAGGGAGATGAGTGGGAGGGGATGTGCTCAGCTCAAGAGGATGTTAGAGAGTCAAAATGTCCAAGAGAGCCCTCTAGGAGCCGGCCAACAAGTATTTATAGGAGTCTCTAAAAGAATAGAGTCGTTGGCTCACGAAACAGCCACACTCGGGGTGACCGGACGCGCTCGTCCGGCCTGACCGGACGCGCACAGCATCTGGTCGCTCCACCGCGACCTCCCCGATGAACGTCACGTGTCTTGTTTTGAATTTCGTTCGACCGATCGTAACGGTCACTTAAATGTACTCGTTCACGCACTAGAGTGACCGGACGCGCCAGTGACATAGACCGAACGCGCAGGTTACGCACAGCCTGTGCGCATGAAACCTCGACCGGACGCGTTGCTAGAGTTGACCAGATGCATTACACCCGACGTCTGGTTAAAGTTCAGTAAGCATCCATGCACGACCGGACGCGTCACCGCGTCCGATCGATCTCGCGTGTTTCGCAGTTTCTCTGAGGCTTGACTGGACGTGCCGGTCCCGTGATCGACCGGACGCGCCGGTGCGAAGCCCTAGTGTCCCGTGCCAGTCTGGTACTGCCATTGACCGGACGCGTCCGATCATTCCGAGACCGCGTCCAGTCACCCCAGTGACCTCCGTTCGCCTCTGTTTCTAACCACG
The DNA here is from genome assembly GCA_038087645.1 of Saccharum hybrid cultivar R570. Lineage (NCBI taxonomy): Eukaryota > Viridiplantae > Streptophyta > Magnoliopsida > Poales > Poaceae > Saccharum > Saccharum hybrid cultivar. The sequence continues at coordinate 7,117,818 of JAQSUU010000494.1, forward strand.
ATGACTTAGAGAGAATCTCTATCTCCGGCTTAGTGGAAAATAGGTGTTTCACTTCCACAAAAAACACCGAATTCCGCCTCGCAAGCTCGGCGGGAGGGAGAGAGGGCCCCAAACCCATATCTACTGCTCAAACACCACCGCCTTCGTAAATGTGCTAACATCACCAAGTATACATCCCCATGTGCATGTGTGTTAGCATTTTCACAATTATTTTTGAGACATTAAGTTAGCTTTCCACTAGATCTAAATGCATATGCAAATGAATCCTCATCCAGTGGCACTTAAGTGATCAATAGCCCTGGAAATTTCTCTATTTATAGTACGGCTATCGATCCTAAGCCATCCACACCCTCTATGGTGTCTTGGATGCAAACTGAAAAACCCTATCATATACCTTTGCCTTGAGCTCCATGATTTGGCTTTGCACCTTCATCCAACTCCATTATGGCAAACACTTGATCACATCACCATTGCTTGATCCTTGCTTCACCATGTCATTGCACCAACCATATCATAGCTACACACAAGTCTTTGCTATGTGGTTAGTACTAGGTATTGTCACTAATTACCAACACCAAACATAGGACTTTCACACGCAACGTAGGCACCTGTACGTCTTGTCCTCTTCTCTCGTGGCCACCGATGCCAATGAGTTGGCGCTGCCGTTAGCCATCTCTTCTTGCTATCGTTGCCCTCCTCGTCTCTCGCTGCTCCTCCCAGTGCATCGCGCCGCTGGCCATGCCGGTGCCAGCGCTGTGCTGGTGTAGACGACTGTTGACACTTCTTAGCATCACTCGCATTAGGTTGTCATCCCCAACATGACACCAAGAGTGTGGTTGTATTATACTCATGCCACTTAACTATATAAAGATATTAAAGTATATATCCGCAAGCGCACAGATAAATACACCCGTTGCAGCATTTCACCCAAGTTTATCCTAGGTATCGTTATTTATATTTAACCAAAGGAGAACAAACAGAGGGGCACATATTAATTAAAGGCTACTCTACACATGTGATATGAATATTCGAAATCACTATCCTTTACTCTCAAACAGGAATCAATCAAATAAAAAGAGATAAAATATATGATAATCAGACCATTCAGATGATATTCCTTAGAGCAGTACTACTATGGCAAGTCATTGATCAGAATATAAAGTAAGAGAATAACTCCTAAGTAATTTGTTAACTATTAGTCATAATCTACATTGATTAGTGCAATTATATCAGGCAATCATTGGCTAGGTTATCTCATATCCATAAACAAGGAACATCTTCATTACGAAGCTGAGAAACAGAGTAACAACTAAGTAATGAGACTGCGTTCTACTAAGTTCTACACTCAGAGAGTGGACTACAAAGGACTCAACAAGAATGTCACACCCGCGATCTACCACATGGCCCGGAGTATAGAGTGCATTTGCAGGTAAACAGTGTATAAGTACCACACTTACACAATGTTGACCACCCACCCATGACTCAATAAGGTGAGTGCTTTGCAAACATATGTATAAACATAATGATAAACTATCTATGCCAAATATATAATCAAAGCAGACTAATCTCATAATAATTAAGGATATAATATAGATTAAGAACAAGATCATATCTAATGTATCAAGAATAATGATCAAGAACAATGAACTAGAACTAGACAATGTTGAACTAAAACAATTATGAACTAGAACATAAACAATTAGAACATGAAGAACTAGAACATGAACTAGATCAAGAACTAGAAGAACTGATGAACTAGATGAATATCTGAAGAACAATGTTGATACAAGAGAGAAGAACTGAATTTACCAAGCTCCTCTTGACTAGATCTGGAGCCCAAGGCTGCTTGACTCCTCTACTTCTAATTCTAATCTAGCTATGCCTAGATCTGATGGAGCTCTAAGGAGATGAGAGTTGCTGGTTGGTCTTCTGCTTTCTGGTTGATGATTGATTGAATGAATTCCCCTTTGGAGGGAGGTCTGGAGCCTCATTTATATAGCCCAGAGCATGGAACCGTGGCCCTTAGATCAAACCAACCTTCATGTAGGGTTAGGATGCATCCTTGGAGGCGGTTGAAGTAGCTTGCAAAGGAAGGAGCCGAGGGACGGCAACCAGGGGCCGGTCGGCCTAGGGTTGAGGCCGGTCGGCCCCACCTGGCGGCGCCTCGTGGTGGCCCTCCTCGTGGAGTCCTCTAGTGTCCTCTAGAAGCCTCTTGCGTATTCGTGACGTGGAGATTAGGCCGATTGACGTGGGTTCCTTCTCGTGGAAGATATCAATTCCTGAATTATTCTGATAACCCCTGCAAAATATAGATTCACCAAAACTCGTGGAATTTCATTAGTTGACACCCTAAACCTATGTTGTTGATCATTTATTAGCCCTTTATATATTTATTTTAACCCTTTATTATGGTAGATAACCATCGTCAACAGTGACCTCACCGCCGAGCCCGTCACCGGACACTTCGCCAAGCTCATCGGCTGAATCAAAATCTGCAGAGCTCTCGACCAACGACCAACAGCAAGATAAATAAAACCCTAGATAGAACCTGCACACAATTCATCTAAATGCAACTCCCAGCAAAGGATTCAAGCTATTGTCACCAAACGCTCCCACTGCAGGAATCCATCCTATCATCCAAGCAATTGAGACACTATCCTCATTCCGCAATCAAATCGACCAAATTCCTACGGCATCATCGAAATCTATGTAGTGTTCAGAACTCAGAAGACGGCAACAAGCCAGTGTGGTGGGTGATGAGGTCGTCGTAGGGGTCCTGATGGCCGGCAGCCTAGAGCAGGGAATGGGTGGGCATACCTGTCGGCTTCTAACTGGAGGGGCCGCATCCTGGCGGCCGCCGCCACCACTAGTTGGAGGCCGCGCACGGACCGCCTGCGCCGCTTGTGCCTCCGGGATGCCGCGCCGCCTACGTTGCCGGGAAGGTGGCCTCGCAGGGCAGCCTAGGGCAGATTTGCTCCATGTCGGAAGGGCGAGCCTGGACGCGGTGTGGGTCAGGGAAGGGCAAGGTGGGCGTGATTGGCGGCTGTGGGTCAGGGAAGGGTCACGAGTGCACGAGGAGGGTGCGTGTACCTGGTGATGGGCGGTCGTCTCCGGCAAAGATGAAACCAAGGCCTGGCTAAGGGAACAACGAAGACCTGGGCACCTGCCGTCGGGCGTAGGCGTCGTCGGTCGTGCAGTTGCCGCACGAGAAAGGGAGCGAGCGTGCACACGGGGGTGGACGGGAGATTGGGGGCACTGCGATTTCCTTCTCACGAAGCGCTGATTGGGGGCGCGACAATTTTGTCGCACGAAGAGAGACAGACGGACGAACCGAAACAAATGTCGCACAAAAAAAAATGTCCACGCTTTGTTCTTTTTAGTTGTGGGAGATTACTTCTTTGGTACCGGTCAAGTTTACGGAACATATATGATAGGTGTAGCGTTATGGATTTTCTAACAAAACAAACATGAAAACGATGGAGATTCAACGAGGTCAAATTTCTTGTTAATAGAAAGCAACAAAATAGTTCAGGGGATTCTAGATAACAAAATAGACAGCTCGTTTGCTGCCACATGGAATCTCCCTAATGAAGCCCTGCCCGCTCAGTGCATGTTTCATTTCGTGTTGTCGTCTCGTCAGCATAGGTAACTGTATTGGCAAAGTTTCATCTCCATGAAACTCAAATCATCCCTCTCTTCTTAATTATCCTACTAAGTCATCTAAAATACTGATGTGGCAAAGTATTTAATGCCAATAAAATTGCCACTAAGACTCATCATAGAGAAACCAGCGGGATCACTCGTCCCTAGATTAGGGATCGCCTCATGGTCACACGTACAGGTTTGTTGCTAGATTTAGATTTAATAATATTCTTTTTTTTTTCTAAAAAACTTACATACTTAATTACTTTTAAGTATTTTTTTTTTGCGTATTAGGAAGACTAGCGAGATCACTCATCACTAGATTAGGGATCTCGTCCAACAATAATATAAAGTATTCATATCGCTTGAGTTTTCTATCGACTAGAAATCTACCATCTCTTTTATGTTTATATCTCCAACTATCAGTATTGCATTTGAATTATTTACATTGTAATTTGTCAAAGTTTTCAACTTAATATTTGAAACTAAGACTTATTATGTTATTCGTGTATGTATACGGAATAACACACAATTTTATAATTGTTTACTGAATTAATAAATGATTTTACCAAATTTCATATGAAATTTTTATGGAGCATTCCCTTTGGTAGAATTTATTGTGGGGGCATACCAAATTACCAAATGGCATATGAAATTTTTTTGTGGGGTTTACCCTTTGGTACAATTGTTTACCTGCAGCGATTCGCACTATGTTCCACAAGGATTTTTCTTGTCCAGCATCACCAGTTTTGTATTTGTCCCAGTTTCAAATTTTAGAAGACCATATAAAACTTAAATAAATCTAAGAAAGGAAGAAAACATAGATCATATTCTAATATTAAATTATCTATGATTTTTCTAGTAATTCTAATAACTAGTTTTATATTTTCTAAAAAATTTTCTATGAATTTTCTAATATCAAATCAGATTATAGAATTTTTAGATGCATTTTAATTTCAAAAAATATTTGCATATTTTCAAAAATCATTTATATAGTTATTTGATAAAGTTTAATTGAGCCCTAAACTATTGCAAAAGTCTGGTTACCTTCCTCGTGGTTGGCATGGCGGTACATATGACAACTAATGTGGCGCCAAATCAGTTAAAACCGTTTTTAAAATCGTTCAGGAGCTAAACGGACAGTTCTAAAAGTTTTGAGGTGCCTACAAATTTAGTTTTGTGATTGAGAGACTTGTGAGAGTGCAATAGCTGAAGTGAAATTGACCTTTTCTTCTTCTTTTCTTAGTTAGATTAGAAAAGTACACGCAGGAGGGTCCATTGGTAGAGTTTGGGCTTTAATTGGGCCCAAAAGTGTAACTGCAAGCTAGATCCGGCCCACGTCCCACCTTCCACACGCTCCCCGAGAACTCCGCCCACTCGCACAAACCAAGACAAAGTTACGATGCTCCACGCTCCACGTCGCGCCGCCGCATCTAACCCTCCGGCGACTCACCGCCGGCGAGCCGATCCGCCACGCCATAGCCTCGTTCTGAAGCGCAATTAATCCTACGCCTCGTTCCTCTCCCGCCCCCGCTACCCTCCGTAGGCATGGGAATGGGGCCCGCGAGAGGGGGCGCAGGGGGCTGGCTCCCCGGCGAGCGGTGGCGGCGGGTCCTCTTCCTGGCGCTGGCGTCCGTCTCCTTCCTCATCTCGCTCATCCTCCTCTTCCTCTCCGCGCCGCGCCTCCGCCTCCCGAGCGTCGTCCTGCCTTACACCGCGGCTGCCGCTTCCGCCGTCCGCCGCGGGCCCGACGCGCCGCCCTGCCTCGCGTATCTCCTAACCGGCGCGCGCGGCGACGGGCGCCGCCTCCTCAGGCTCCTCCTCGCGGTCTACCACCCGCGCAACCGGTACGTGCTCCACCTCTCCGCCGACGCGCCAGACGACGAGCGCCTGAGCCTCGCTGCCGGGGTCGCCGCCGCCGCGCCCGCTGTGGGAGCATTCGAGAACGTTGCTGTTGTCGGCAAACCCACCGCCGGGACGCCCGTGGGGTCCTCCGGGCTCGCCGGCACCCTCCGCGCTGCGGCCGTGCTGCTCCGGCTCCACGCTGACTGGGATTGGTTCCTCACCCTCAATGCCGCAGACTACCCCCTCGTCACGCAGGATGGTAGGGCAACACTGGCATCTATGCATCTCTAAATCAGGGGGGGGGGGGGGGGGGGGGGGGAATCTCTCTTTCCCTGCACATATTTCACGTTATGGTCTTGAAATGTGGCACATGGGGGGTTTCTAATTGGTTGGATTAGCTGGTCAAATCTAGGTTACAGAAGAATGGCAATTGGTAATCTTCTTGCTTTTATTATATGAACATTGCAAGTAGTCTTCTAGTAGCTATTACATCGAATGGAAATGTAAGTTCTGCTTGTTTGTGCTGACTGATAGCAAATAAATACTTGCAACTTGGAAGAGCTGCACATCCAGCCATGAGTCAACCATGCACATTTCATATGATTCCAATTGTCTATTGGGCACACTGTCAGTCTTATTTTGCATTGAAAGTTGTACTGTTAGTAATAATAAATTGAGTCTCCCCTTATTTATTGATTAGTAACGCACATGTCAAAACTTGTGCTGCTGCTATACTTATATCTATTAAAGAGCACACCCAAATATATAGATCTGTTGTAGAGCCTATGCCAAATGATATTCATGATTGCAAATTCTGTTATACATCACGCTTGAGTGCTAGTTATTAATGACTGGATATCATTATAAATCTTTATGTTTTCTCCCTGTTGCAGACCTGATTCATGTCCTTTCTTCTGTTCCAAGGGATCTTAACTTCATTGACCACACCGGTGACATTAGATCAAAAGAGTATGTGGAATCTGAATTTGCAAATAATGTTAGCTGTTGGCGCCAGTGTTACTGATCAAAATTTCTATGCAGACCTGAGAAAGTGCAACAAATTATAGTTGATGCTGGAATTTACTTGTCAGGGAGGACCAACTTCTTTCGAGGAACACAGAAACGACCAGCTCCTGAAGCTTTCAAGTTCTTCACAGGCATTTCTTGCTCTCTGTGCCTCGTTTGTTTCCATTGGTCTGAATAATTTCCTCACCATTATATCTCCTTCTTAATAGGTTCTCCGTGGGTCATATTAAACCGGCGATTTATAGAGTACTGCGTTCTTGCTTGGGAGAATCTCCCTCGGATTCTTCTCATGTACTTCAACAATGTAATACAACCCCAGGAAGGATATTTCCAGTCAGTCATCTGCAACTCGCTGGACTTCCGCAATTTCACTGTGAACAACGACTTGAGGTTTGTGGTGCGGGATGATTCCGCTCAGACAAAGCCCCTTTTCCTGAGCAGAGAACATTACGGCCACATGGTGAATAGTGGGGCGCCTTTTGCAAGGCCGTTTCAGGAGAATGATCCTCTGCTGGACCAGATTGACAGCAACATACTCAAGCGTTGGAGCCATGGACCAGTTCCTGGTGCCTGGTGCACAGGTAGGAAGAGGTGGTTCAGTGATCCATGTTCCCAGTGGGGCGATGTGAATATCGTGAGACCAGGCCCTCAAGCAGTGATGTTGCACCTGTATGTAAATCGGACCCTAGAAGAAGCAAAGTCTAGCAGCAACTCATGCAGGCGGTAGCAGCATTGGCATCAAGGACCTCATATCCCATGGTTGAAAGCTTTGAGCTTTTTCCAATTATCCACCAATGGTTCTCCACTATGCTGAATAAATAGTCGCCACATGCCTAAGCTGAAACAAGCACTCCTAGCACCTGACACAGCCATGGAGGAATGCTCTTTCCTGATATTTTCATGACGACTATCATAGTCACAGACCAGGAGTTCCACTTGGGTCTGTAATTAATCTGCACAATCCCCATATTTGGCTCATGTGACACTTCCAGGCAGATAGCTTAGAGCCGATAATAGGCAGAAACTTATATAACTACTGTTGTTTATATGCTGTGGTAATTTGTTGAACAGCTTATGTTCGTGCTAGTAGACAAAGTTATGAATCCCTTATGCTCCCCTGTTGTGAGGATTGGAGATGGTGTAGAATAAGGGATCTTGTTACTTCTTAGTCTTTACTGAATCCAGGTTGTGCTTTTGACTTAAATAATATATGCCTAGTCCTGTACCTAGAACTAGGCTCCAATTGTCCCAGTTTACCTTTGAATGTTTTCTTCTCTTGCATTGTTTTACTGATACTATTTTTTTTTCTCTGGAAAATTCGCTGTATGTGCATTTGGACACTAAAGAATTTGTTTGCTCAAAAGCCGATTCTGTACTGGAATGCTGATGCTGTACTACAGTTTGGCATGCGGCCATGGAGAAATCTAACTTCAATTTGGATGAAAGAACCTGTTCTATATAAATCGGGAAGGAATTCTTTTGTGGATTCTATGTTCAAATGTCAGGCAAAAATTTCGAATGAGATTTGAACCTTCCAAAATTTCTTGAAATTTTCCATCGTGCCAGGTGGATCTCGGCAATTCCAAAAGTTTGCAGGGTGAAACTGAAAAACGTATACAGCACCTAGGCGGCTGCAAAAGGCCGCTAGCACTACCAGTGTTTTTAAAAGTCAGAACTCGACATCTTCAGAGGGTTGCTCCAGCGAGCCGTGTAGCCTGAGTCCTTGCTGAGGTAGAACTGAAGCTTGAGGAAATTGTTGTAAAGTGAATGGCAAGATTTGGGAACAACTCTCAATTTCATTGATCTCTTAGATATATATACATATGAAAAGATGTCTATTTACAAGGGGAAGGCAAATGTTCGGTGGAACAGAAGACCGATGAAGGGACACGCCCCTTCGCAACATACTAACTGCTAATCTAATCTCTTATCCTAATTACTTGTACGGACACCGTACGAATTTGTACTGACGGATGAGATCACCGATGAACGGGCATCTGCTCGTGAATAGACGTCGTTTTGTAACACTCCCCCTTGATCGAATCTTCCTTGAGATCAATGTAGCTGTAAGCTTGGATTCCTCGAAAAACCCTATGGGAAAAATCTGAGGAATATATATGTATAGATATGCCATAAAAACTCTTTAAAACCTTATAGGAAAATAAAGAGAAAATAGCATATAAGATGTGATTAAATAAATCACTATGTCATTGGTATCCCATTAAAAACCTCAATGGGAGAAAAAAATATTGAAGATACGACATCTAAATAACTCCTCCAAAAACCTTTTCAGGAAAAAATATGAGGAGCAATATAAAATGATATGTCGCTAAAGCTCATGTAAAAACACAGTGGAAAAATTAGGAGAAAATATGACGACATATTATTGGTATTGCCTCTTGGATAACTCACATGAAATACCTTTTTAGAGAAAAATCATGGATGAGTTGTGAGGGCAATATGTTTCTTTGATATTTCTTACAAAAACCCCGGTGGGGAAAATAGGAAATATGACACATGCTTATGTTAATATTACCTCATTAAAAACTTTAACTAGAAACCTCGTGAGTAAAACTTGTCAAAGAAAAGAGTATAATATGATATTGGTACAGGTCAACATTTAAGAGATATCTCCCCCTGATTCTGGCAAATCTCGAAGTCGCCACATACCAATTTTTGAAACACAGAAGTCAGTAAGGACTTAGTAAATAGGTCAGCGAGATTATCACATGACTTGATTTGCAAGATGTTTATTTCCCCGCTTTCTTGTAGTTCACGTGGATAAAACAATTTAGGAACAATATGCTTAGTGATATTGCTCTTTATGTAGCATCTGTGTAACACAAGCGGAACTATCTTCATAGATAATTGTAGGTGATACAATTGCACCAATACCACATGACTGTTGTATGTGGTTAATCATTCTGCGAAGTCATACACATTCTCATGATGCCTCGTATAGAGCAATAATCTCAGAATGATTAGTAGAGGTTATTGTCAGAGTCTGTTTAAAAGACTTCCATGAAATAGCTGTACCTCCATGTAGGAATACAAATCCTGTTTGGGATTTTCTATTATAAGGATCAGATAAGTAACCAGCATCTATATAACCAATCATACTGGGATCATGATTTTTCTCGAAGAATAAATCAAGATCCTTTATGCCATTAAGGTATCTGAGGATACACTTCGCTCCCGTCCAATGACGGCGAGTTGGGCCCGCACTATGCCTAGCTAGTAAGTTCACTGCAAATGCGATATCACGCCTGGTGCAATTTGCAAGATACATAAGTGTGCCAATGACACTGAGATATGAGATATGGGATTTCTGGTCCCAATATCTTTTCCCCAATATCATGTGGTCTGAATGGATCTTTCCCTATTTTTAAGGTACGAACAACCATCGGGGTTTTAATAGGGTATGATATATTCATATTGAATTTCTCTAATATTTTCAGGATAAAGACTGACTGATGCACTAAAATCTCTGAAGGACGGTGCTCAAGTTGTAAGCCTAGGCAATACTTGGTCTTACCCAAATCCTTCATCTCGAATTCCGTCTTTAGATGTTTGGGTGCTTCTTCTATATCCTTTGGGTTCCCAATGATATTTAAATCATCAACATACACGGATATAATATAAAATCCTGTTCGAGATTTCTTAATGAAAACACATGGGCAATCATTATTGTTAGAGTATCCTTTCTTTAGAAGGAATTCACTCAGTCGGTTGTACCACATTCGTTCCGACTGCTTCAAGCCATATAATGATTTTTGTAGTTTTACACAATACATGTTGCGATTTGCGTTTGGATTCGGAATTTGGATTATATCGGGAACCTTCACGTATATGTCCGAATCAAATGACCCATATAGATATGCTGTCACCACATCCATCAACTGCATAGATCAATGATTTTGAACTGCCAATGATATTAAGTATCGGAAAGTAATTCCACTCATTACTGGAGAATATGTTTCATTGTAATCAATGCCGGGTCTCTGCGTGAACCCTTGTGCTACTAGCCTCGCTTTATATCTCACCACCTCATTGTTCTCATTCTGTTTTCAGACGAAAACCCATTTAAAGCCTACAGAATAGACTTTGGAAGGTGTAGGTATTGTAGATGTGAATACCCCTCTTCTAGTGACCGAGGCTATCTTAGCTTGGATTGCTTCTTTCCATTGAGCCCAGTCTGAGCGCTTTTTGCACTCTGCCATGGTCTTAGGATCTGGATTATTGAGAAAGATTTTTTCAATTGCTGCGAAGAAGTACATGTCGACAACAGTAGTCTTACGATCGTATGATTCTCCAGAATCAATATAATTGATGAAAATTTCTTTCACCCCATTATTTGACTCAACATTTCCCAAAACTATGGAGTCAGGGCGTTCCGATGTCCCAGGATCAGAATTTAGATGCACCGTTGATCCAGGTTGTGGATTTGGTCCTGGTGTTGGACTTTTATCCACTATTGGGTGTCTACCAACTTAAGGTTGGCTTGGGTTTACTGATTTGAAGGATTTAATCCTCGATTTCCTCAGACGCTTACTTGGAGCATTATCCTTAGGAGCAGCCGTACTTCTCCCCCTCTTCTTTGGAAGTGGGAGTTGAATGGTTTTTATTGGTAACTCCACTCTTTCGGGCGTATTACGAGCAGGATAAGAGGATTTAGTGACACACTTATAATCAGTAAATGCTTATGGCAGGTTATTTGCAATATGTTGCAAGTTTATGATTTTCTGAACTTGTTGTTCAGTTTCTAGAGTACGTGGATCTGAGGGGAATTGCCTTGGGCATTCCAGTTGATTTCCTAGCATTCACTTTGGTACTTGAAATCTCCCCTAATGCCGGAAAATGATCCTCATTAAATATGCAATCAGCGTACCGGGCCATGAATAAGTCCCCTGTAAGAGGCTCGAGGTATTTAATAATCGATGGAAATTGATATCCCACATAGATACCAAGTTTCCTATGTGAAGCCATAGAAGTACGCTTAGGCAGTGAGATCGGTACGTATACAGCGCAACCGAATTTTCGCATATGGGAAATATTTGGCATATTCCCACATACTAATTGCAATGGGGAGACTACGTGTTATGCAGTTGGTCGCAATTGAATTAAGTTAGCAGCGTGTAAGACTGCATGACCCCAACATGAAGTTGGTAGATTGCAATTTTGTAATAATGGTCTTGCTATGAGTTTAATTCTCTTAATAAGAGATTCTGCTAAACCATTTTGTGTATGGACATATGGGACAACGTGCTGAACTTGAATTCCCATAGCCATACAATAATCGTTGAAATCCTTTGAAAAAAATTCAGCAGCATTATCTATTCGAATTGATTGAATTTGATGTTCAGGATTATGTGCTCTAAGTCTAATTACTTGAGCAATAATTTTTACAAATGCATGGTTACGTGTGGACAAAAGACACACATGAGACCATCTAGTAAATGTATCTATTAGGACCATGAAATACCTGAACGGTCCAGACGTTGGTTGTATGGGGCCACAAATATCTCCTTGAATGCGTTCAAGAAATTTAAGTGGCTCATTTTGGATCTTAACGGGCGATGACCATACGATTAGTTTCCCTGTAGCACATGAAGTGCACATAAAATCTGAAGATTTTGGGAATTTAGCAGTGTTTAACTCATGACCATTAGAACTGCTGATAATTTTCCGCATCATCCTTACACCAGGATGGCCAAGGCGTTCATGCCAAGTTTTGAATGTGTTAACATTTTGAAAAATTACCTTGTACGCAACATGTGGGACAGGTTTGATGTATGTGTAGTACAATCCGGACGAGAAAAAGGGAATTTTATCAATAATTCTTTTGCCATATCCGTTATTTTTAGTAACAAGGAGAATTTCCTCATTATTGTCATCACTGGTTTCGATGTGAAAACCATTTTGACGAATATCTTTATAACTTAACAAGGTACGTTTTGAAGCAGGATACAATAAAGCATCCTCAATTGTAATTTGGATACCCATAGGGAGTACGATAGTGGCACGACCAGAGCCAACAATCGTAGCATCGCACCCAGCGATTGTCAAAACATTTCCTTGTCTTTTAGTAAGAGTTTGAAAATATTTTGTTTTCCTAAGAATAGAATTAGTGGTACCGCTGTCCACCAGGCATAATTCCTCTTCCATCAGATCGACCCTGTAGAAACGTGGAAGGTTAAGAGGCATGTGCCTCTCGTGTCGTAGTGTCGTTCCTCTCTGTGTTCACGAGCAAAGTGCCGATGACGTGTTGTAAAGTGAATGGAATAAATAAGGTTGGACGAAAAACTCGAAGCTCGTTAGCTCGCTCGGCTCATGGCTAGCTCGGCTCGGCTCGGCTTGCCTCGTTACCATAACGAGCCGAGCCGAGCCGAGCCAAGATTTTAGCTCGTTAGCTATAACGAGCCAACTCGAGCTAGCTCGTGAGCGGCTCGCGAGCCAAATGAGCCATAGTTTTAAGAAAAAAGTCATCATAACTTATATTATGTTTGTATTACTTCATGTCTTGCACTCTGTAAATGGTTGATATGTTAGCTCATACGAATATTTTATTCAATTTAAGGCTATTGGATATATTATTTTTATATTATTACTATTTTCAAGCTTTTAATAAATGCAAATATTAAATTTTGTATATTTTTTATAACTGGCTCGTGAGCCTAACGAGCCAGCTCGAGCTTTTAACGAGCCGAGCCGAGCTGACTTTCTGGCTCGTTAAGATAATGAGCCGAGCCGAGCTAGCTCGTTATCCTAACGAGCCGAGCTGAACCGGCTCGTTATCCAGCCTTAGGAATGAATAAGATTTGGGAACAACTCTCAATTTCACTGATCCCTTATATATATATATACATATAAAAATATGTCTGTTTACGAGGGGAGACAACTGTTTGGTAGAACAGAAGACTGACAAAGGGACACACCCCTTCGTAACATACTGACGGCTAATCTAATCTCTAATCCTAACTGCTTGTACGGACACGTATGGATCCGTACGGACGGATGAGATAACCGATGAACGGGCGTCTGCTCGTCAACAGACGTCGTTTTGTAACAGAAATCATGAGGGATGCGCTTGAAACGGCAGAAGCCGCCTTCTCCGGGATGCGCTGGTGGTGCCCACAACAAGGAGAAGGAGAAGGAGAAGGAGAAGGGGTCCTCCGGGCAGCGGTCGGCGGGCGCAGCGGCGGCGGTCGGGTACGTGCCGGTGGAGGACGCCGAAGCCCTCGACTGCGGCGTCTGCTACCGCCTGCTCAAGCCCCCCATCTTCCAGGTACACCCTAAACCCTACACGCGCTCACGCATTGCCCTGATCCGTCCCATACAAATTAGTATAGTAACTAATCCATGGAACCCAAGTCCTGCAACTGCAACCAGTGCTCTAGTATGAGTACCCTAGCAACCTGATTTCCAGCGGTTCCTTTTGAAAGGGGGCACATTTTTGACATTAAAGAAACGCATCCACCAGCTGAAGCATATGGCACTTTGTTTCAGTAAATACAACTGCAGACGTGCTACATTATGAATTAAGTATTCGTGGCTCATGGATGCCGTCGCATCCTTGCGAAGCCAAAGCATCACTTCTATCCCTGCAAATTGCATAATGGCAACTTTATTATTTGTAGAGCCCATGATTGCAAACAATTGCTAGATACAAGAAATTCGATGGTCAAACACGTAAAGTGCATGTGTTTCTGCTTATATGTCATGGTTCTTTACGCTATTTCCTTAACTCCCAGATTTACTTCACCCCACAAAATCTGCCCAAATTGCAATCCAATAACCATGCACCAAATGTTTTTTTTAAAAAAAATCCGGCACCAAAAATACAATCCCCAAATTGTAAGGAAGTTGCTTTATCAGATCCAATTTGATATAAACATGCCCATCCTTGACTGGCTACAGCAGCACAGAAAGAGGACCCACTTAATATGGGGATAAGAGGAGAAACACCACAGGGGTGGAGGGGGACAGTAGGAGGAAAACTCTGAAACAAATGAGGAAACAGAAATAGGAAGCCAAATAAACTAGCACAATACTGGCAAAACTATCTATGTATTTAGTATGCTGTAGTTCCAGCCGAATCTGAGTTCACCGCAATTCCAGGAAATTTCTTTTTTCCTTTGACATTTGATCCCAAACTCTCTATCCATAAGAAAACCAGAATACCTTAATCCTTCGAGATATTTAGTACTTCCAGACTTTAATATTTCAATAGAACCTTCTTTTTGCCACTTATTTATTAGTTAACATGCTTTTGTTAGATTTACACATGCATCTGGTCCTTACCAGCCGTGAATAATTTCTGAGAGCCTAGAGTTGCTCCAGACTTTAAAGCTACATTCCTGTAAAGATCATGAACAACAATCACAGTTCAGGGAATTCAGATTCCAAAAAGGGCAGTCCCCTGTCAAACTTTCTACTATTTCCTAGCACGAATTCCAAATTCATGTGAATTTATCTAAAAGACCATAACCGCTTTTTAAAATTCAGTCTCCTGTAATGAGGTAAGATGCTGTTATCTTGCACCTAATGTTTTGTGGTGCAGGAGTCAGTGTTGTTCTTCCTGATCATTGTCATCAAACTGGCTTAGACAGGAGCTCTCTCCCTCCAACAAACAAAATCTTCGTTCTCCAAACACTTAATTTGGAATTGGACTTCTCCAAAGTCCAAACTCCATCGATGTTATGATTGCCTGCCCATACCACTAGCTCTAGTCCTAGAGCATGAAAAGTACCCGTATTACCTGAAGGCACATATTTCTCAGCAGCAATGCCGTTACCATCTCAGCCAAGCCTCTTAAAATTGCCAGTCCCCTTTCCCCCCCTGTCCTCATCTGTTTTCATTCGTTATCTGTGCCTACTGGATGATAATTAGTTAATTATACTCGGTTTCAACTTTCAACAGTGCCTCTTAAATCCAACTGTGAGCCTCTACCTCCACTGAAATTTGTATATTAGGCTATTATCCGCACGCAAACAGACTGGAAGATTTCACGAATTAAATATTTAAATATAGTCATAATTCAGGATTTATTTAACTCAACGTCTCAATGACATGTGGGGCCTGTTTGTCTGTGTTACATCTCAGATCAAGTTTCCCGAAACACCCTGTACCGTGTTCCATACTAATCTAGAGACACTTTCCCTGATTTCAATGTTATAGCGGTACTGTGCTCCATACTCATTACCTTTTTATACTACGGAGCAATTATCACATAAAAAGGAACATATTATTACAAACAAATCCTAAGAATTGATCACATGGTAGTGGAACTTGTCAAAGTCATAGTTTGCCATTTTGCTAAAAACTGATCGTGTATCAAGCATAGACATTTCTCACAAATTACTGAACTCCCAACATAATCTGGCTAAAAAAAGAATTTTCTTTGAATGTTCCTTTGGAGAGTTCTCGGTTACCTCTGGTTTTATCTTTGGGCATAGATGTTTATAGTGTTTATTTGTTCATGGATAATTTCAACTTGATTACACATGCTGATGTATACCTCTGCAGTGTAACGAGGGCCATGTGGTGTGTTCGTCATGCCGTGACAAGCTTGCGCCGCCGGCAGGCAAGTGCCATGTATGTGGCACTGCCACAAGCAACTGCCACAGGTGCCATGCCATGGAGCGCCTAGTGGAATCCATCCGCGTCCCATGTCCGAACGCGGCCTGTGGCTGCAACACCAGGCCAGCCTACTTCGACCACCATGGCCACTGCAAGACGTGTCCATATGCACCGTACCGCTGCCCGAGCAAGGAATGTACCTTTCTTGGTTCAACAGATGCGCTCCTTGACCACTTGACCGGTGCACATGGCTGGCCTTCCCCCACCAAGATCAGTGTGTTTGAGAGGCACAGCATCTGCCTCTATGACGGCTTCAACTTCCTCCTTGCTGACTGCGCTGAGGATGACAATCATGGAAGCACTACCACCACCATCTGTAGCAGTAAATATCTGTTCCTCCTGAATGTGACAAGGCAATCGCTTGGCCGTGCCATCTCTGTGCACCTCATTGGTCAGGGGTCACCCTCAGAAATTCTAAGATGTGTGCTCAGCTACTCACTGGTAGTCTATGACCCTTGTGAGCGCCATAAGTTCCTGGCCAGCCATTCTCTGCAATCTGATATCAATGTGGAATGCATGGACCTCTCCAATGGGCTGCCTGACCCTGCTGACTGCTTCCACTTCGTTGTGCCAGATTCCGTTCTTGGAGACAAGAACAAGGAGGATCCTATCCAGGTCAATGTCTGTATCAGCATCATCAATCTGCAGTAGTTACCTGTTGTTGTTAGGCTAGTACCTCATGTCATCCACCACCAGTTTCATTCTTGGTGTTTCTATATGTATGCAAGAGTCGATGTCATTTCAAGTGGCATGGCAACGACAAGAGTGTAGAAACAATAGACACAACATGTCTTGTATCCAAACTAAAAATCACATGCTAGCATGTCCCATTCTGTAGACATCAATCGTCTGATGGGGTGGCAGAGTGGTTGCGAATGCCAGTGACAATTATATTAGCTAGAATATGTTTTACTACCTCCTTGTTTGGTTGAATTAGTAAAAAGATGAAATTAATTCATAATCTGATGGAATGATGAGGATCTTAGGTAGCAACACTATCGCTTTAATAAGTCACAAAGCAGTAGTGCTTTGTGTATGTCTGCTTGGCCTCACTCTTCTGAACATTCTATGTACTCCATGAAATATAATGTACCCAAAGCGTTGAAATTGTCCCAAATTAAAAAGGTTTCAGGTGAAGTCATCGCTCAACTTAGCTTAAAAAGACAACATTATCATGTACACCTATCATTAATATTTATCACCAACCCATATATGATAATTATTATATGTCCTCACAATTATGGGAGGGTTATATGCATCATTTGTAGCTCATGGCTGAGAGGAATACATGTCTCAAATACCATTCAAGTGCTCACAACTGAATGATTTCATTGGCAAGCTGATGTTATACACTTAGTTACAGAAGCGGTGTTGTGAACACCAAATGCTAACGCTGCCGCAACACACAGGAGTGTGATCCATAACTTGGGGACGTTGTGGAGCTGAAGATCTGGTAGAAAGTTACTAACAGTCATGTTAACAATTCAGTATGCATACAAAGTAATTAAATCACAGATGGAGCTTCTCTAGTTTGGCAGCTTGGATTTCATGCTGCCACATCTCAGCACTTGAAAACGCCTCTGTTCACCACAACTTCGCCTAATGTAGGACATTCCCATGAACCTGATAATACTCGATGATTAAGTCGGTGCTTCGTATCGTCCAGGAAGGATGCTGCATGAAGGCACACATAGTCAACGAAAGAAAGAAGCAGAAACTAAATTCAGTTTTGCAGCCTATGAAACTAGCTCGTTGGTGTCAGTCAAACCTCAATGGTATCAGGAGAGATCCCTAGTCAGAAACTTTTGTGACGCAAGATGGATCAATTTTTACACGAAGGAAGAGCATATTTCCATGATTTTGGGTCCATTAGTTTAGGCCCTGAAGATGGACAATAATGTAAGGATTCTATATGTGCATCAACTGCACCATAGTCAAAAAAGTAAATGTATATAACTTATAGTAATGTTGAGCTACACAAGTCATAACGGATTGCACATTGCTATAGAAATGTTTACATGCCATTGGTGGTAAATATTCATTTAAGAGTATTCAAACACATACTTCTTCGATAATTATTGAAGTAGATGCTGCAAACAGGGTGCGTTGCAATTCATAACACATAGCTAGAACTACAGTTATTCTGGGACAGAGGTAGTACTTTAAGATACAAGGATGTATAGAGGAGAGGCAGTATTAGGCATAATGGCTTGAAATTAAAAAAAGAAGATTGAGGGGATAGACAAATACCTTCACGAGGATCTCTTGAATGAGCAAGTGACAAGTGACGGTATTCGATGCTGTCAAGCCGTTGTGGGAGGTGATCGTAAAGAGGCTTCATATTTATGGCTGGGCAGTGTTGAACTGTTACTCCCCTAAGAGCAGAGTAATTCCCGTGACTACCAGGTAAGGATGTCAGACGTTTGCAACAATAGAGTGTCAAGTGTTCTAATGCGGGCATGCTCCCCCAATCCGGTGATTCCAACTTAATACAGGGCCCCAAAATATGAATGTCCACGATTGCATCCAAATGCCCTGATATGGATCGAAGCTCTGGACAGTCAAAAACACATAACTTCTTGAGAGACCTTGGTAGATTTGGAAGCGTTGCCAACTTATGGCAACGCACTATAGATAGAGTATCTAGGCAAGGTAAAGAGTTATTTCTTGGCAATTGCTCTGGCACTCTTCTAGGTTCGAGGGCATGGTCTTGCTCCAACTGTAAATTCACCAACTCTGTATCATCTTTTCCCCATATGAATTCAAAACTACTACAATTAAATATGTCGACATATGTAATAGATGGAGGAAGGATGAACAGATCTGTTAACCTTTCACAGTTTCGTATCTCTAGTTTCTTTAGCTGTGGTAGGAGATGCTCCCTTGCTCGTGTTGCTACTCCATTCACTGGTGCATGGCCAGTTAGCTTAGAGCAGCTACCAATGACTAATTTTGTCAAGGATATCAAGCTTAGGAACTCTTCCTCTGGCCAGTAGATGACAGAACTGCAACTATGAATCTCCAGTGCTTGAAGTTGTCCAAACGATTTCCAAATTCCCACCTTTTGTTGTGGAGTTGAGGCGAAGAAAAAGCTGCAGCCAGTAATTTTCATTTCTGGAATTGATAACTCGTGATTCAGATCAAGCTCCAGAGTTGCATCTTTGTCACTTACAGACAATTCTAACAAAGACAATGAAGACAAATATCTGGATGAAAATAGTGAAAGAGACAGTTGTGCCTTGTCTTCTTTTATCTTTATCACCTTGATCTTGGGTGCTTCAGGTAGATTTGTCAATCTGGGGCAGTTCTGAATATCAAGCTCATGAAGCACTGGAAATGCTAGTTCTCTTGTTGTCACCATATTGAAGTCATGTAACTGGTGTTCCTTTGATGATGGAGATTCCATAGATGTCATATTGCCACACAAGCGCTGCAATTTATAAAGCTTAATCAAGTGAAGAACTTGAAGACCCCTGAAATGAGAAAATTCAGGAAATTCCTCACACATTGTACAGCCAACTAGATGGAGCTCGGTCAAGTGTTGGTGAAACAAACTAAGATCTTTCACCCACATAGGTAAATTGCAGCTTTTGTAGTTCACTATCCTTACCATCTCTATCCCACCTGGAGGTTTAAGAGCATCTAGTACCCTCTGATGACAATCTTGTATTAGTTCTTCATGACCCTCACTTTTCCATTTCAGGGATAAGTGTGTAAGTTTCTCTTTCTTTTCAAGACTGGCAGCTTCCGCATGCTCTTCACTTGCATTTTCTAGACCATTTAAATCTAATTCACCTCCAAGGTTTATGTTTTGGAGTTCACCAATAGTGCTGCAACCATAGCTAGAACCCACCACAAAATATGTTAGAGTCTGTAGAGAAGTGAGTT
This sequence comes from Saccharum hybrid cultivar R570, assembly GCA_038087645.1. Lineage (NCBI taxonomy): Eukaryota > Viridiplantae > Streptophyta > Magnoliopsida > Poales > Poaceae > Saccharum > Saccharum hybrid cultivar. The sequence goes on from JAQSUU010000494.1 coordinate 7,137,858, forward strand.
GGCCAAGGTTAGGAGGCATCCATTCCAATGATATGCATCCATTAGTGTAGAGATGCCGGAGGCTTCTCATATATTTCATATCATTTGGAAGCCAGCGAAGAGAGTCACAATTAGAAAGGTCCAATGTCAGCAGATTATATAGTAAGGATATTTGTTGAGGAAGTTCTTTGATCCACCGATTGCCTGAGAAGTTAAGATACCTTAGGTGTTGCAAGTAACTTGGCTTGACTGGACTCTTTTCTGACAGACGTATTTGCATTGCCCGTAAAGAATTGCAGTTCGATAAATATATGGTTGTGTAACAATTGTATGGTTGAGGATATAACAATGTTTGGAGAGTTTGAGACTGCTTCTTCAGAAAATCATTCAAAGGACTGCGAGATGATTTGTATGACATAAACATGTAGCGAGCAGTAGGATTTGACAATGAATTCTCACTGGATCTATCAATTATGGTTGCACATTCATTTCCCATAATATACAGAGCCAAATCGTGCATAAGATCATGTATCTTGCATATTTTTCTATAACGGAGCTGTTTTCTTCTTCCATAAATATCAATCGGTGCTGGGGTTTGCTTCACATCTTGAAAGAATGATCTCCAAGCTAGCTGATTAAAAATTTCCTTGCCTACCATGTCAGGATTATCTTCTTCTTGCACGGGTATAAATTCATTAGCCATCCATAATTGGATCAAACTCTCAACATCAATCTCATAATCTTTGGGAAACATAGCACAAAATGCAAAACACTGCTTCATGTTTGACGGTAGGTCATCATAGCTGAGTTTGAGTATAGGAAAAATCTCTGTCTTCTCATTGCAAATGTTACTTTTGTCTAATATGTCCTTCCATTCTTGTATGCTAGTCTTGGTACTCAACATAGAGCCAAATGCTTTGGCTGCCAAAGGAGAACCAACACATCTGTCCACAATCTTATCAACAGTTACATCTAGCTCATCACTTATTGGTGTTTGGACACTGAATGCTCTGCTCTGGATAATTTCTTTGATATACTTGTTACCCAATTTTTTAATGTTATAGGGTCCAGTTTCACCCGTGGTCATAATTCGAGCTACTTCCACATCACGAGTTGTTGTCAGTATTGCACTGCCCCAGTCACCTTGCTTAAGGCATGTCATCAGTTTTCCCCACTTTTCTGCATCCCAGTTCCATACATCATCCAACACAATTAGGTACCTGTTTCCACTTACTTCTTTCCGGAGATCCTGCAATGCTTTCTCACGATCCTGCTCATGTCTTTGGCAAATGTTTCGTGCAATGCTAACAATGTCAAAATTTTCTGACACACAGCACCACCTCAGGAGACTGAAATGCTTCTGGACTTCAGGGTCATTGTAAATCAGCTGCACAAAGGTAGTCTTACCCAGACCACCCATTCCAATGATAGGAAGAACCATGAGATGCTCATCATGCTGAAGCAATATCTTTATGATCTCCTTCTTCTCCTCATTTCTGGATCTGCTAACTATGTCTATCTCAGAGTCAACCATTATGCTATCAGTCTGCCGCCACTGAGTGGGTGGTGGAACATGCTTCCTTTTGGTGAATCCAAAGTCATTCATCTCTTTGACAAGGACTTCGATGGCCTGCACAATTTTGTGCAGCTTCTTGCTCATCCTGTAACGAAACACAATGGGGTTACGAGCAGGGAAGAGGCTTACAACATCCATGCCGAGCTTGCTGCAGTGTCCCTTTTCCTTGGCGTCACGCCGGAGCGCTTCATACTTGAACTCATCGAAGACGTCGATCGCTTCATACGACACCTTCTTGAGTGCTTGTAGCCAAGCACTTGCTCCTGCTCGGCTAGCCCCCTTCTCAGCATCCTCAATGACGTCCAGGATAGCTGGCAGCCTGCGCTCCAGGATCTCACGCTGCTTCTCCATCCCTTGCATCACCTTGTACCGGTCCAGAAGGTAGCTTGACACCTTATGTTTGAGCAAGGAGACCAACGGCCCGATCATCAGCTCAGCCATAGATGCTCTCACTCTCACAACGTATAGCTAGGATCACACGCAGAGAACACTGGCAAACAAAGATCTGCAGTGGTGAGAGAGCAGAAGAGAAATCTTTTGGGAGCAGAGAGCACTACAGAGGATATGGATGTGAGGGTGTTGACTTTCTGAATGAACCAATGTCTGCTCATAGAAAAGATGCATTCATTTGCAAGAATGCTATACGGAATACTACTAGCTGTGTAGTGTACATTTGCTAAGGACATGAGGAAGTTACCCAGAAGCTGCAGGGAAGAGTACGGGAAGCACCATATGCCGTCACTTCACCTACTGTGAAAGTGACACCGTAATACCAAATGCAGTTATTTAGCAATAATAATGTGAAACAATGAAGGTGTGATCGAACAAATATTCTTCACATTAACAATTAAGAAAATCGCCACTTACCATTGGTCGAACATCCATGATCTTTCTTCCTTTTTTTCGAAAACGAGCTTTGCACGTGTTGCACTAAGTGGAAACAGGAGTTTTACACGCTCGGCGGGTGGTCACGGCGAGGGGCCGATCCACGCCGCGGAGTAACACACAACACAAATCACCGCGAGCGGTGGGACGAGAAAGTTGTACTAAAGGGGATACAAATTTTGCGACAAAAACGGCGGCCCGTGACTACTCGATTAGTGCCATGAGTAGCGCCAACGGCCGGTAGCCCGCCGTGATCCAGGCGCCCGCCTCCACGAGGACAGCGTGTAGCAGCTCGCTCGAAGGCAGGGACGTGTGCTCAAATGTGTGGCGGTTCCGTTCCTTCCAAAGAATCCAAGAGATGAGCATGACGAGAGCGTCGAAGCTCCCCCGCAGCGGCTGTGGCGCAGCCTCTCTACTTGTCAGCCACCAATTGAGCAGCGAGGAGTCTTGCATGGAGGGCGCGACCACGTGTTGCATTTTGGACAGCAGCCGTGTCCACAGTTCCCTCGCGAGGACGCAGGAACATAAGAGGTGGTCGGTCGTCTCGTCCGCCTGGTCGCACATGGCACAGCTCGCAATGGCTTGGAGGCCGTGCCGCTTCCGACGATCTGCAGTCCAAAGGCGACCATGAAGGGTGATCTAGAAAAAATACTTCACCTTCGGCGGCACCGCCGCACGCCAGAGCTCTTTCGCCCCCGCCATTGTCGTCCACCCTGTGAAATACGCCCGGTATGCGGAACGTACAGAATATTGTCCATCTGCAGTCCAGCGCCATACGAACCGATCAGCCTCCGTAGTTGTACGTGTTGTAGCAGCCGCCAAAGGTGTAGCAGCCGCCAAAGGCGGACGTACTCGCACAGACGAATTGATCTTTCTTCCTCATTTCAATTATGATTAGGAATTGGAAAAAAAAGTGGTTGTACTGAAGTTCAAATTGGCAGGGCAACTAAAAACTATTACAGACGAATTTCATCAAACACCTATTTTTCATGCTGTGTGCTTGTGTCATCTATGGAAGACTTCAAGGGATCCATTTTCATTATTTTTTATCCAAGTATTACTAGTGGGTAAGGTAACTTGTCAAATCGAGATGCATCATTACCTAATCCTATTGACGTAATACCAAGATAAGGTTGGTGACAGCTAGCAAAACATCATAACTTAGCTAGTGTCAGTCTATAAGAGCATCTCTAGACTCAGGAAATGCGTTCTTCTTACTCTATATACTGTAAGTAATAACTAGCAGTAGAGGGGTTAAAGGCAAAAAAATGAGCTTTACCAAATCCCCTTTCCAATCTTCTTTCCCTGATTTTTTTTTCTCAATCCCTCGAAACCTCCACTCTCTGTCTCAGATAACGGGCAGCAATCAACAATTTTTTCAATCCCCTTTCTTCATTTCACGCTCTACCGCACCGCTGTGCGGGGCGTGCATGCACGGACGCCATCGCACCAAGGCAGGCAGGCGCACAGGCCCGCCGCGCTGCCAAGCCGGCCAGGCGGCACCACAGCCGCACTGCTCCAGGCAACCGCACATGCCACCGTGCCGCCGAGGTGTGCGTGCAGGCATCCAACTGGGCGAGCAGCAGCCGCGCGCGCAGGCCGCAGGGCGTGGCCGTAGGCTGCCGCACTGGCGAGCCAGGCGCGGCTTGAAGGCGAGGGAGAAAAGAGAGATGGTCAATGGAGAGAGAAGAGCAAGCCGGCCGTGGGCAAGAAGAGGAGACAGAGGAGGCCGGGAAAAGACAAATGAAGAGAAAATTGGAGGGAGATAAATGAGATGTTTTTTTTCATTCAATCTGCTGCAGCAACTATTTTAGGAATGAGGAATTATGTTTTTTTTTCAAAACACTGTAGCAAAATTTAAAGGAAATAGAACATGTGATCTGGTGGAGTTGTTTTAAAGAAATCGAAACCACTAATGGCACTCAGTTAAATATTAAAAAAAATCATAAATTAAAAACGCTGGGACATGTTGTCGGTCTGGATGCCCCCGTTCACAGGCCTGGCGCAGTGATTGGCCCAACAAGGCAATGGATTTGCTCTCCTCCGTCGCTGTCCAGCAACCTTATCTAAAAAAATAGAAATTCCCCGCTCCCTGTTGTGCGGCTTCACCGCGCCGTCCTCTCCACCTCACTTCACGAGACGTGCGGCGCCCCATCCCGCGTCGCGCGCTCCATCCCCTCCACGCGGCCTTCCTCCCAATCACGCGGTCTTCCTCCCAATCCACGCTGCGCCAGCCGCAGGCGCTCACCCCTGCCATCTTGCTCGCTAAGGGTGCTCGCGGCCTCGCGCAGGTGGTGCTCACCCAGGTCGCGTAGTGCTCGCCACTCCGCTGGCGCCGAGCTCCACAACGACGAGCTCCGTTCATCCAAGCAGCAAGGTGACATTGCGTTGAAAACGCATGTTGCAAGCGTATGTTTCAAGTATTTCAGATAAAAGTTGCAAATATTTCGTATGGCTGTTGCAAAGTAGATCGGGATGTTGCATATGTTGTAGTGCTTGTATACGTATGTTGCAAACGTCTGTTCCCAATATTTCATCTGTTTTTTCAGACGTACGTTGCAAGTGTGTTTGTCTGGATGTTGCATATGTTTCACACATATATTGCAAGTGTCTTATCTGGATGTTGCGTATGTGTTGCAATGTTTTTCAAGTGTTTCATATGTTTTTTGCAAATGTTTCATACGAATGTTTTAAGCGTTTCATCTGTTTTCAGATGTATGTTGCAAGTGTTGTATCTGGATGTTTCAAAAGTAGATCGGGTGTTGTGTCTCCCTCCTTGCCTTTTGCTCCTTTGCATCCTTCTCAAACTGCGAAGGATTGCTGTGGGGCCGTTGGAGGGGGCGTGCCGCGGGATGGCACGAATGCGAGCTTATGCTCTCTCCTTCTGTTATATATATGTGGCAGGTAGCGCTTCGGTCCCTTCAGTTTTTCTGTTAGGCAAGATGCTGAGATGGGACAGTCCTGTTGGTGGGCATCGACGCCAGCCCGCGGTTCGGTTGGCGGAGCTGCATCCGGACGCGTTGCTGGCGCCGAACGTCCGGGCACTAGTGCCTCCGAATTAAAAATGTTACTCCCTCCGTCCCTAAATAACTGTGGTTTTTTTGTTTCCATGCCGTAAGTTTAACTATATTTGTAGAAAATACGTACAACATTTGTATCTCCAAATAAATTTATTATAAAAATAGATTCAATGATCTATCTAATTATATTAATTATGTACCATAATATTTTTATATAAAATTGGTCAAAGTTATTTATCGGGAAGCGAGAACGACAATTATTTAGGGACAGAAGGAGTATATCGGATTGTCGCTAACTTCATGATCCACTATATTTTTCAGATCCACCTGCCAGCACTAATATGTATCAAATCATCCATGAATTGTAAATAGCAACATCAACTTATAATAACTAGGATCTACTAACTATTATGGGATTCCCTTGTTGCCACACCACATGCACGCACTAGCTACTAGCCTACTAGGCCATGGTCACCAGATGTATAGACTTTAAGGGTTTGTTTGGTTCAGCTCTTACCTGGCTTCTAGCGGCCACAAGTTAGAAGCTGAAACAAAGAACTCAACTGTTGAATTGGCTTTTGAAAAGCTGGAAAGCTAGCTTCTGAAAAAATGAAACAAACAACCCAGCTGTTGAGCTGACTTTTGAAAAGCTAGAAAACTTGCTTCTAAAGAAATGAACTAAAGCCTGAAAGCATGTTCTGATAAGTTTTTGTGGCTTTTAATGTGTTGAGAAACTCAAAATTATTACAAAAGCCAATAGCAAAATAAACAACAGCCAGATAGCTAGCTTTCGAGCCAAAGACCCAAAGCTGCAAGTTGTAGCTCGTGAAGATGACATCGGTCAAGTCAAGGAGGAAGGCAAATGCGTTTGTGCCTTGGCATAGCTGGATACTCATTGATATTGGTGAGTCACACCTAGCGTGGTGTGTGAGATGTTTGCTAGTTTGGTCCCATTAAAACTAATGGTGGCAACTTTAACCGGTTTGGACCTCAAAATTGGGATGATGAGTTAGAGGATGCATGACACCATTAAAAACTTGTGTTGGGGCAAAGCAAAGTCATGAAAATGTCAGGTCCACTGGATGCACCGACAAAAATATGGATTGTTTTAGCCTTAGAGGTATTTGGGTTGAGTGCTTCAAGTAAGGAAAATTCAAGAAATAATAAGTGACTATATATATAGTGGATATAGATTGGCAGCCATTCCTTGGCGGTGTCTATCTCATTACCTGTAGTATTATACTCCCTCCAGATTGGTAAAAGAAGTCATTTTGGATAAGATTTAAGTCAAACATTGGGAATATAAATCATGAATAACTTTTAAGGTGCTGAGTTTGAAAATATGAAAACCATATGAATAGATTTATCTTGAAAAATACTTTCATAAAAATATACATATATCACTTTTCAATAAATATTTTTATAGAATAAGAAGTCAAAGTTATGTTTTGGAGACTGTGTCGCTGTCCGAAACGACTTCTTTTACCAACCTGGAGGGAGTATTAGTTTTGTCCTAAGTCAACCATTTGTATAAAGCTATAACGATTTTTTAAATGAATGGTCAAATATAGGAATGTTTGACCTAGGACAAACCTAGTGTGACATGTAAAAAAGAACAGAGTAAGTATGCGATTGTGATCTAGAATAATTGATGTATGCCATTATGACTTGATGGATGATTTGATTTCTAGACACAGTAGAAGCACAATTGTTTTTTTTCTGAATGGAGCATTTAACAGTACTAGTGCTAGTAAGGCCAGTCTCAATGAGAATTTCATGTCACTGTTTCTAATACATCCAAATTTTGGAAACAGTGCAGAAGAGTTTCATCCCCATGAAACTCTCTCTGCTCCCATGAAACTCTTATCATCTCTCTCTTTATAAATATAGTGCCACATTAGCATAATTAATGCCCATGAAACTCTGATGAAACCCCATTGAGACTGGCCTAAATAGGATCGCATTTTCCCTGATGACATGGCACCATAAAGCTACATTACTGTTTTGCCCATCCCCATGCATGTTGATTCATCCCACCGGTGCCGGAGCAGGAAGGAAAAGCAAGCAAGAACAATCAGTACTAAAATGTTGCTTGTTAGGCCAGTCTCAGTGGAGAGTTTCATTTCGTTGTTTCCAAGACTATCATGTCATATAGAATAAAATGAAACTCGGATGAAACACCCACTCTCAATGGAAAGTTTCACTCCATAGTTTCATAGACATTTAATTTTATGACTCATAGAGAGTTGGTAACTGTGCCAAGAGAGTTTCATCCCCATGAAACTCAATTCTTCTCTCTCTTCATTAAAACGTTGACATATCATCAAAAATGCATATGTGGCAGGCTATTAAATGCAAATGAAATTCTAGTGAAACTTCCACTGAGACTGGCCTTATGCATATATTTATGTTAATCTTAACTGTCAATTTAGTGGATGATTAATGGAGTCTTCAATTGGCAAGGGGAAAGGGGAGGGGGGCATGATCACATTTCGCATGTCATCCTCCTCCGTGATCCCAATCCTTGTCTGACCCGTTCCTCCTCTTCTTCGTGAGTCAGCATGTCCGAGCATGATGGCTCGGACGACAGCAACCATAATCGCCGCCACCTAGGCCTTGATCAAGGTGGTGATGGGTACCGTGGGCCGAGGACGGTCCGATGTGCCGGGGCTACGGATGCTGATCCACGCCTTGGAGGACGCTGTGGAACTTCGTTTATGCCGCGCCGCACTGTGATCATTGGCACAATTGCTTGTCCTGTTTCTGATGGGGGCCGGGTGGTTGTTGGGACATACAACCGGCCGGTCATGGGCCACTTGTCCGGGCGTGCGGAGGGTGACGAGCTCAGAGGCTTGAACATTCAGGCACCTGCTTCCGCCCGATTGCCGAGTGATGACACCCCGATGATATGTGACGATGCTTCCTGTGATGATGTCATATTCAATGAATGTCTTGATGGTTCACTAGACACGATCGGTTTGCTGGCACAGATACTATATGATGATCCTTCTCTGCATGAGGGCTCCGGTAATCCGTCCATGCCCAGTGCTAAGCCGGTGGGCTCTTCCCCGGTTCATGTCGCTTCTCCCGGTACGCTGCTCCACGACATTCCAACTGGGCGGGCGCGGATGCCATCTGTGGAACGGCTTCCACCCAGGGCCGTCCCATTAATTTGAAGGGCCCTTGGGCGAGTAAGACAAAAAGGCCTAATTATAACTTATATGACGATTATATATTGTATATATTGTACTACTAATAAGAGTTATTAATTAACCAATATATAATTAGATCATAAAAAATAGCGACTGTATAAAAATTTCATATAATATGAAATGATTTCAGTTTAGAAAGAAATTACTATTGCAGCCACTCGTCACTCGATGAATTGATTAATAGATCAACTTCTCGCATGATGCCTGCTTGCCTATATGGTCATATGGACTGGATTGGAAAGACGAAAGGCAAAATGCTAGCTCAAGGCCTCGTTTAGATCAGAGAATTGGTGAGAAAAACACTGTATCAGAATTCCTGTAGTATTTTGTTTGTATTTGGTAAAAATTATTCAAATTTTGACTAACTAGGCTTAAAATGTTCGTCTTGCAAAGTACAACAAAACTGTGCAATTAGTTTTTGCTTTCATCAACATTTAGTACTCCATGTATTTGCCGACATTTTGATGTGACGGGGAATCTTCTTTTTGCATAGTGAAATTTGGGGGAGAATTGGGGGAACTAAACAAGGGGCAAGCAAAAACTGCACTGCTGCAGTCAGCAGGTGCAGGCCTAGCCCTATAAGTCTGTAACTAAAATCACTGCAGCAGCGACAGATCACGCTAGTCAGGAAGTCGCGAGGAAGGGCTGCTGCAGACAGCCACCTACGGCGGCACGAAGCCGCGGACTAGTCGCCCGTGCAGAGTGAACTATACATATACATATACATATACATATACATATACATATACATATACTATGACACACATATACTCCTGGGCTCCCACCAGCAATGGGCCCATGCGCGTCGCACTGCGTGCCCCCCCTCTGGGACGGGCCAGTTCCACCGGAGCGATCCATTCCTCCTGGTGTTGAGGACGAGTCGCTGTCCTCGCCCGCATCCCCGCAGGACACGGCGCTCCTGGAAGACAAGGCGCAGGTCGTGCAGCTCTCGCTAGACGACGCCGAGGGCCACCCACACAACGCCACGTCAATGGACAGCATGGAACACGTTGCCGCCCTGCCTGTTGGCCAGCTGCCCGACGTTGCCGGGGCTGTGGTGCGGCCACTCGATGATGCGCGGCCTCCCGATGTCGCCGGGGCTGCGGTGCGGCCACTTGATGACGCGCGGCCTCATGACGTTGCCGGGCCGGCGGTGCGGCCTCTTGATGAGGCGCTGCCTGCCGGGGCTGCGGTGCGGCCTCTTGTTGACGCGCTGCCTACGGAGAATGTCCCTGTGCTGGCTGTTGTGTCGCAGGTTGCGAATACGCCGGCCTTGGAGCGGCCACTTGCTGACACGCTGCCTACGGAGAACGGCCCTGTGCTACCTGATGAGCCGCAGGACGCACCTGCGCAGGCCTCGCAGTCAGGGGAACCGTCCGTAGCCTTGCCGGACTTCATCAATTCCCTCCGTCTACCACTGCAGGAGCCGCTCGTGGACTACTCCGATTCGTCGTATCTCCCGCAGGGCAAGCCCGCCTCTGGTGCCGCGACGAAGCGTGCGCCTTGCGGCTCTGACACACCGCCGGGACCCGAGACCCGAGGTCCAGGCCAAGAAAGTGTTGCTCAGGAAATGGAGACCTGCTGCGGATCCGCCGTCGCCGGATATCCCAGACTACTCCTATTCCGACAAGTTCAGACGTACATTCAGGGAGCCGATCTCCGACTCCAAGCGGGCGGCCATGCGGGAGCTGTTCCCGGGGCGTCGCCGGCGGGCCGCCGCCTCGTCCGTCGAGGCCTGAGTGCTGGACCCCTGTTGTCGCGCCATGGTTCCTCATGAATCATGACCAATTCCTCATTTCGAACGCCCGAGGACTTAGTCGGGCACGTCGCACTGCCGTGAAGGACGTCGTTGTCCTAGAACACGTCTCTGTAGTCTGCCTACAGGAAACCAAGGTCGCTGCCTTTTACTGACAACATGATGAATGAACTACTGGGACTAGACTTTGCCTACTCCTTCCTGCCGTCAGTGGGAATTTCTAGGGGTGTGCTCATTGGATGGCGTACAGACCGTTGGCGAGGCTCGCACCAATCCTTGGGGACATACTCGGTCACGGTGCGGCTCTCCACGGTCCATCGAGCTGATATGGAGTGCTTGTTCAATTCCATCTATGGCCCTACAGACCTCGCTCTCAAAGAGGCTTTCCTCTCGGAGCTAGAAGGCTTGGCCTCTTCTTGCCCTGAAGGCCATTGACGGCACTTACCGCCCCTATGTCGCTCATTATTGTCAAAATGTAGTAGTTTATTTTCTTGACTAAGCTCGGCTCGCTCTTCTATCTAGGCATCTCGCTCGGGTAGTGGTTGTATACTTTGTGCTACTCCTTCTTAATGAAATACACGTGAAGTCGTGTTCTAGAAAAAAAAAAGCATGCTAGGCTAAGAGAAACCCTTCCTCATCCTAGCTAGGACGAGTGAGTTTGTGAAATTTCTAAGGATAGATAAAGTGGGATATCCTATCTTGTCCCATCCGTTCCTTTAAGATCAAAGGCTACATAACATGCTTTTGGCTCTAGAGGCATGCAGGTTATTTGCATAAGATAGAGCAAGTTAACGATAACACATAGGGCGATGGTGCGCCGTGGGCCCAATCAGTCGCCACGTCACATTCAGCAGGAATTGACGGTGACGGTGGCACATTCACCGAGGAGTAAGGGCAGCTGGCCTTTGGATGTGTTGGGCCGAAATGGGTTAACCGGCGCATCGGGTCTTCCATCCACCAATAATTCCTGACGCTTGGGCTCCCTCTGCCCGCCTCCTCTCCCTATTTAATTTCTGTGTGCGGGTAGCGCATGCGTCTGCGAGAAGGCCACTCGTCGGCGGCGGCGGCAGAGCAAGCGGCACAGCAGCGCGTGCTGCGGCGGAACCTGCACTCGGATCGGATGAACACGATGAGCATGTCAGCAAGAAGCGGCGCCATGGAGTCATGGGAGCAGAAACGACAGAAATCACCGGATCAGGTAAGCATCATCACTTGTGTTTTCTCCCCCTTTCCCGTGCACGAGCTTAATAAATTTCCCAGCATGCTGTTCTTGGAACAACTCCTGATCCATTCCAGATCCAAGGTAACTCTAGCACCGACGAATGGTGCTCCGAGTTCGAGGCTGAGGAGAAAGTTGCTAGTCAACTACCCAACAAACCATGTTTAAATCCAGCAGGTATATATATATATATATATAGAAATATGTATATATATACATCAAACTCGATCGCTAGTCATGCATCAACCACTTTTTTTATGATTGACCATGCTGTTCTTACTACCTGTTCTCTTTCTTTCTTCAGATGTAATGGTGAACATAAAATCGGTTTCGCTTTTCTCCACTGAAATAAGATCCAGCTTATTAGAGCCCACCATGAAAGTATGGGGCTACATCAACAAGCTTCTTCGCCACCCGGAATCTAACCAAAAGATCGTGGTTCCTAAATCAAACGATTCATGGATAAGCATGGCAATGGGATACGTGCGGCAGGATTTGGACAAGATCAAGGAGGCGCGCCTGTTCTGGATAAGGTTGCTCTGGTCGCCAAGATAGCATAGAGCCTGGAGAGCTGGAAAATGCTGCTGCATGGTTATGCCGTCTCAAAGGAGGTATCCAGTTTGATGGTGACGCACAAGCGACGAAGCAAAGCAAAGAAGAACAAATAATGCAGGGCCATCTGAGTCTGACCACGGCGAATAATTCCCTTCGCTCTGTGACGCGTGGCCTTGCTTCTATCAAGGATTATGATGCCAGGCTCGTCGGAGAAGCGGAGGAGAGGAAGAGGCAGCGTCTCTCCAAGGTCAAGGAGCTGGAGAGCGCGCTGCGCCTCGCGCAGTCTGATCTGTCCAAGGAAGAGGAGCGTGAAGCAAACATAGTGAGCTCACGCGCCCGTCACAGCAACATGGTGAGCAGAGTTTCAGAAGCTGTCACAGATCTAGCAAACCTACTGGCACAGACCAGCACCTGCTGGGAGGCCATGAATGGTAGCATCCAAGACAAAGGGATCTCGGCAGAGCTGTGGTTCCAGCTCAAATTCGTGGAGTCATGCCAAATAGAGGGTGCTGATGATGAGTAATATACACACTATCATAATCAGTTTGCCGAAAAGGAAACCGCCTCCGCCACCTTCACCTTCCTAAGCATTGATTCTGATATGGAGTATGCATGATCGATCTGTAGTAGTTATCTCTTCTTTTTGCTAGCTAAGTACCTCATGTTATCCAACACCAGTTTCATTATTGGTGTTTCTTTATGCATGCAAGAGTCGATTTCATGTCAAGTGCCATGGCAATGACAAGAGTTCAGAAACTAATTAATAATCAAATGGTAGCATAAATAATCATTCCGAGGACACCAATCATCTGATTGGGTGGCAGAGTGGTGGTGAATGCCAGTGACGCTCAATGGCTGCTGGGGACAAGGCTGGCCTCACTCGAGTTTTTGAACATTGCTATCTCACATCCCATAGTTCGTGTCTAGTCCCCAAATGAACCTTTTCTTCTGTTACCTTTTCAAGCTTATTCTGATTACAATGTACTTTCTCTTAATATCCTATAATTTCTTGATTCATGTGGTGTACTCTATATTAGCTAATATTTTATGAATTATTTGTGCTTAAATTTCCACTGGAGCGACAAGAACCTATTAACTGCAACAAAACAGCAAAAACTTTATTGCAGCAATGGAGAAACAAGAACACTTGGAGCAATCAGAAGCATTGCACTACAACGTTCAAATCTTCAAACAACACTACCGCAAATGTTGTGACATAGTGTGCCCCCAACATACTCCCTGTGTTTCTTCAAGATGCTAATTTTATTTCTTTTCATTCAAAAATGATATTGGCATGGTCAGCACTTAGTGATATGCAACACAACCATTACTCTCATTCTGAATTTTTTTACAGTAGAAAAAACATCATAAACTAGATATATTATTTTCCCAAATGCACATGAGATTCGCACGTCATTGTATTAAGAAAGAGAAAAAGGTCCAAAACAAAACACCCCTACCAAAAAAGTTCCGAGGCTCCAGGGATTATCTGAACGTGCTCAGTGGGTCAACCACGCGAATGTTTATATCAGTCGTGGTCGTGGGGAAGATGTGGTGCTTCTCTCTCTAGTTTAATTTGCAGCTTGGATTTCATGCTCCCTCTGTCCCTCACATCTCAGCACTTGAACTTGCCTGTGTTCACCACAATTTCGCCTAAAACACACAACGTACACAATATTCCCATGAACCTGATATACTCAAGCTGAAATCACATAGCGATGCTTCGTATCGTCAAGGAAAGGCTGCTGCAACAAGGCGCGCGCACACACACACAGTCAACGAAAGGTAACAGACTAGGAAGCAAGCCCTCCCTGTAAGAAAAGGAACATCCATATAAATAGATATTTGATTTGATGGTGAACTCAACAGCTAAGGGCTTGTTTGGAACGGAGGAATGCAAAAACACAAGAATGAGAGAAAACACAGGAATAGGAAAGGAATAGAGGTGTAAAATAGAGGATTGAAAAACACAGGAATTCTGTAGAAACCAGTGTTTGGAAACAGGTACTAATAGCATCTCAAAGTTTATTGGTTTGTGCTAAACATAGTTGTTTATATTAAATAGGAGCTAATTACTCCTTTACAAAGCGACATATACACTACTGGAGGTGGCGGCTTTGCCGAGGGCTCCAGGCTCTCGGCAAAGCCTCTCAGACCCTCGGCAAAGGCTTTGCCGAGAGCAGCTCTCGGCAAACCTGCCCCGGCAAAAAACCAATCGGCAAAGCCTTCTTTGCCGAGAGCCGTTTATCGGGCTCTCGGCAAAGCCTTTGCCGAGAGCCAACGCGGCCCTCGGCGAAGAAAAGGTGCCGTTAACGGGTCCGCTTTCTTTGCCGAGAGCCCATTTGGCTGGCTCTCGGCAAAGAGTTTTATTTTTTTTTTAAAAAAATCTTTGCCGAGAGCCAGTGTGTCCAGGCTCTCGGCAAACATTTTTCTGTTTTTTTTTAAAATATTTGCCGAGAGCCTGGCCAGACCGGCTCTCGGCAAAGAGTTTTCCAAAAAAAAAAATCTTTGCCGAGAGTCAGTCTGGCCAGGCTCTCGGCAAACATTTTTTTAAAAAAAAAGAAAAATGTTTGCCGAGAGCCAGTATGGCCAGGCTCTCGGCAAACCCTGTCCTTTGCCGAGTGCAACGGCCATTGCCCTCGGCAAAGCTGGGAAATGTGTATTTTTGCAGCCATGTTTCCCAGCTTTGCCGAGTGCACTGACCATTGCACTCGGCAAAGGTAGCCTTTGCCGAGAGCAACCCTAGGCAAAGTGAAAAATTTTGGTTTTTTATTTTGATTTTCCACTTCATTACACATATAAATCGCATTCATCACGCAATAACACATTCATCACAAATAAATCACATTTATCACATATGAATCACATACATCACGTATAAACACATACATCGCATGTACATATCACATTCATCACATACACCACGCATATAGCACATTCATCACAATATTTGAACTAAACGAAAGTTAACCATTACAAGTTATCATCGAAACATAATAAGTTTTCATTCTAAAGTTCACAATCTACTAGAGACGACATTTTAAACACAGTCATGGCCAACCTTGCCCTGGCCACCCCGGAGAAGGAGTCCCGCCTTGACCCCCGGGCGTGTTCCATCCAGGCGCTTGCGGGTTGTTCGAACCCGCCGACGGAGGCTGCAAAAATTAGATGTCTATGTCAGACAAGCAAATGCAGAAACAAAACACTGAGGAATCGATACTCACAGGAGTAGAATCCGCGTTCTGAGACGGCGGTGGAGGAGCCATGAGCGCCGCGGGCACCTGCATGCCCTGGGAGGCCATGAACGTGATGAGATCTTGCATCTGCTTAGCTTGGGCCTCCAACCGGGCCTCCATCTGGGACCGCATCTGGGACTCGGCGAGCTTGCGCTCCTCCCTTTCTCTTTCCAGGCTGGCCTGCGATAATACAAAGGGAATGTTAGAACAATGCAAACATTTAAACATCAATGTACGACGAGTAAAACAAAAATAACCTCGAGCTCGGCGACCCGCGACTGCGAAGGCGACGGGCGTGGGCGTATGGGGACGCTCCCGCTCGTGGTCTGTGCTCGGAGCTGGGACAGAGTGGGAGTGGAGGACGAGTCGATGACGCCGTCGCCAAGCCAATACCGCCCGTGCTTCTTCCCTCCTCCGACCCTCATCACGAGGCTTCCGTCCAGGTCCTCGCTGGCCGGATCAAAGTCGGCCCCATGGACCTTCCTTGCCGCCTCTGTGTAGTCAGTGAGGCGGGTGTGGACGCTGGAGTTGGAGTATGCCTCGGGGGGGTCGTCGGGGTTGTAGGAGGTCTCCGGTGCGGTGGCCTTGCCCTTGTGGGACATGGCGTATGCCATGAACGTGGTGCAAGGCTGGCCACCGTGTGACGCCGTCTGCGAGGAAGACAACAAGATGATTAGTAATTAGGCAACATTTGAGCGTTACAATACATAAAGTGTTTCACGTACCCAAGCTTGTGCGTACTCGGCTAGGTTGCGGTTGCCCTGGTGGTGTGGTACACCTGGCATCTGCAGACGCGCCTCCCGGGCCTCGGCGTGCTGGGCGGTCCACTCTTCAGAGAGCCACCGGTCCACGATCATCTCCCAGCACTCGGGAAACGACTGGCACCATTGGGGGACCATCTGCACATCATCAAGTATTTCACATATAAGCGTCAGATGAAATGAGCATAGCTTAATCTCAAAAGGAATCACTTACCTGAATGTACTGCGCCCGGCTCAGCGTCATGCCTCTCGCCTCGACCTTCGAGACCCTCCGTCCTTCGACCGTGGCGTTGTAGTTGACGATGGCCTGAATTCTCGCCTCGTAGATGATGTCGGTGACGAGCTTCCTGCAGGACCTTGTACTCACCACCTCCGCCTCGGCCTCCTTCCCCTGCTCACACCTATAGAAGTCCTGCATACAGATGCAATACAAACTCTAAGAAATTCAAGAAAAGTACGATGAATGCGATGTTGTGTGACAAAGACTTACCCACAGCTCCGCTCTGACCCTCGCCGCCTTGTTTGGGTAGTTCGGGTCTGGGACGACGGTGTAGTGGTCAAATGTATAGGCCGGCTCTCTCTTCCCGGCATACTGTACTATGTCGGGGTAGTGCTCGCGGCACAGGAGACCCAGGATGCCATTGGGTTTGCGGCCGCGACCCTCCACAAACTCCCAATGCCTGCACAAGTGATACAGAAAGATTATTAGTTTCTATTTCAATTTTAAACATATCATATGAACGAGTAGTTAAAACATGTACCTTTGTCCAACGGGGCGGATCACTGGACGTTGGTGAAGTGGTATCGGTCGAGCCGGGAGGCTGGCGGGACCTCGCAAGTAGGGTGTGGACCCCCCTGAGGCAGCCGAACCCTCGTTTGCCTTGGCCGACGGCTCACCCTCCTGCTCGGGGTCCTCCTGCCCCTCGTCCGCCTCGGCCTCGGGCGTGGCCGGCACCTCGTCCTCCGGTGGAGTCTGCTCCCTCCGGCGGCGACTCCTCCTTTGCCGAGATGGCCCGTCGTCCTGCGAGGCCCGGTACAGGGAGCTCATCGACCTCTGACGTCCGCCTGGCATCTTGGCTCGACCTCCTGCATTTAAACAGAACAAACAATATTGTATTAGAAATAACATAATGAAATATATGCAAAATAAATAAAACCCTAGATCCTAAGAAAAAAACATAACAGGAGTAGAATATAACATAATATTACGTGAATTAGAAATAATCTGCATCATCGGGATTAGCCGGAGCATAAGTGTCATCATCGCTGTCAACCATGTCTAAGCACTCCTCAGTATCCGAAGACGGGAGGTTGTTTTCATTTGCTTCGCCTAAAAGGAATCGTTCTAGCATTTGTATGTCCTTCTCATTTACCACCTCATCCCCAGCGTCCTCGTCATCATTCTCTACTTCCATTTCCATCGCTTCGGTTAAGTCTATCGTGAACGTCCCTTGTAGCCCAGCTTCTTGAAAGAACTCCCCATCATACGTGTTTGTGTTGAAGTTATAATCCTCATCGTTGGGGAGAGGTAGTTTAGCATGTGGCGATATCTTGTGCACAATATACCAACCCAAGATATGCTCTTTGCTTTTGCACGCATATGGTGTGTAATAAACCTGCGTGGCCTGTTGAGCCACAATATACACATCGGCTCCTGGATAGACAGAATCCTGTCAAATTTCAACTAGCCCAAGATTTGGTGTGAGCCTCGTTACTCCAGGGTCGAACCAATGGCATTTGAATATTACAGGACATGCATGTATCTGCTCATACGGCATCTTCAGTGCACGAAGCAGTTTCTGTGACTCGTACAGGCTCTTTGGCAATATGTGGCCGTCCGGAAGCATGCTACCAAATAGGGCCAACATACCATCGAACGCTTCTCGACTCAGGTTGAACTGAGACTTGAACCCCATCACACGGCCAATGGCATCCAGTTGAGAAACCGTTGTCCGATCATGAAGGGGTTTCTGTGCCGAAGACATCATGTCGTAGAACGCCTTTGCGGTCTTCTCCATCTCCTCCTCCGTACGTCCTGCAGCGTACTGTGCTTGTTGGAAGTCATCTAACAGGTCTGCTACCCCAGCATCAGCATCGAAGTCCTCAAGACGTGGTCGCACTGCCTCCTCTCTCAAATGATGTACTTCACCATGGTAGATCCACCGGGTGTAGTCCGGCGTGAATCCATGGTTCAGAAGATGTTTACCCATGTTCTCCTTGTCTTGCCTTCGCCGGTTCCCACATCTGCTGCACGGGCACAATACTTTCATCTCTCCTCACCGAGCCGGGCCAAATGCATGGTTCAAGAAAGCATCTGTCTTGTGCAACCATTCATCACTGAAATCACTCTTGCTTCTGCGGCCCGAGTACATCCACTGACGGTCATCCATCCTACTGTCATCCATCCGAGTACTTACATCTACATCCAAGTACTTACATCCTATTGTCATCTAATAGGCGAGGATAGGTCCTAATCCCACCCGCGGATGCGTAGACGAGGCTAGTTCCCATTTTCTGCCCCAACCCAAGATAGAATTTCGGCAGCACCTCCCCGTTGTTCTCCCGATACACGTCCCTGTAGGGAGAGTGTGTATCCAGAGAACAACAGGGAGGTGATGCCGAAACTCCGTCTCGAATCAGGGCAGACCATGGGAACTAGTCTCATCTACGCATCCGCGGGCTGTCCAAGTAATGTGGACAATCCGAAACAGATATAGTTATCGACATGCAGAGATCTGCATACCTTCAACCGTATCTGTTTCGGATGGGAGACGCCTAATTGGGTTCATGACCTATGACCCTTATCCGGGAGAAGATGTTATTTATACCTAGGGTGGCGGCGGAGTCAGGCTAGCGGCGCAGTGACGAGTCGGTGCAGTGGCGAGGCGAAGCGGTGCAGGCAGACCCGCAGTGGACGATCCTGCTCAGCAGAAAGGACTTGCTCGGAAAAAAGAATTGCTTGCTAGGTAGGAGTACTATGCCAAGATTCCAAGCATAAAAGCGCACGGTGCCTCCTGAAAATGCTACACGTCGCTCACTAGTGCCATAGCCAAAATGCTGGTTGGATTCCTCCTGACAGTTCTATGAGGAGTGCACGCATGTACAATGGATGAGTTGGGATGTGTCCCATATAGCAGAAATACTAGCCCCTAGTAGTTGCACACAAAAAACGCCAATTGGTGAATCACGGCTGTGGTGTTCGCCTATTACAAGGATGGTGCCACTAATCCGACTTTCCTCTACTTTTCTCATGGTCTGAAGGAGATCAAGTGCTAGGCGTGCGGCGAGATCAATTGCCCCATGTTGGGTGTTATCTATGTACTACTGTCTTTTTGTTCTAGCCGCTGTGGCTGAATCCTACTGTGTTAGTCCAAGAGTGTTTTTGAAAAAAAAACTGTCTTAAGATTGAATTGTCTCGAAACATGAGTAAAACTCA
The DNA here is from genome assembly GCA_038087645.1 of Saccharum hybrid cultivar R570. NCBI lineage: Eukaryota > Viridiplantae > Streptophyta > Magnoliopsida > Poales > Poaceae > Saccharum > Saccharum hybrid cultivar. Next base: position 7,157,493 of record JAQSUU010000494.1, read on the forward strand.
ATGTTGCTGCTGTGAGTGGCCACTACTGTCTTATTTTTGAGCCGCTGTGGCTGGAGGACTGGTGATTTGGAAAAGGGCAGCTGACTCTGTTAGTGTTTTTCGGAAAATAATTGAGGGTGGAAAAACAGTTAGGATTGACGAGTGATTAAAAAAACTCTTTTGCAAACACGTTAAAGCTTTCAGTTTTTTGAAGACAACTTTTTTTATCAGTTTTATCTCCAATTTTTCCAAATAAGTTTTTTGAAGACAAACACGCTGCATCTACTTTGGGTATGGATATGTGACTGATGCCGGATCTATTGCAACTTTATTAGTTCCAGAAATACTAGCCCCTAATGCTACTGGATGCCAATTGGTGAATCGTATTAATAAAATGCACACAAAAAACGCTATATTTAAAAGATGAGAAACGCTCCACATGAGAAACAAATCCATTTTAGTATTCTCCTCAAAATAAGGCGTCACTGGTCTAGCAAGCTAATCGGAAGTATACAAAACAGTCAAACGGTGCTACTTCATGCAGTTGCTCATAACTATGTGGGATATCTCCATCCATTGCCAGAGTGACTGCACCGAACGCAGAGAGATGCATGCAAGTCGAGTCTAGCTAGTTCCAACAGACCACCACGGCTGTATGGCCAAATGCATGCAATGCAGCTGGAGTCGATCTAGAGGGATTGGTAGATTTGTGCGAACACCTACAGCCTCACATTCTTACCAAGGTACTGCTTCATGCATGCGTGCTGTGCTACTGCTAAATCTCAAACACACACATACTGCACAGATGGACCCTGCCCACCAAAGACAAGAGCTATAGTATGCTGAAAGATCCAAGAGGCAAGAGACGGGCCATTTTATTTATAGAAGCAGACAACAACGGGATTTGTCACCAAAAATGCCTAGTTAATTTCAGAAGACATACCACTACCACGAAAATAATTTTAGAAGACATGCCATTTTATATATTATCCTCTTTCTCTTTGCTGATGAGAAGTCAACAAGCTTGCTTAGTGTAAGATTGCATCATTTCTATATATTGCCATTTCGAGTTGGCATGTGAGTTATTTAGCATCTGATATTTCTGTACTAATAACATTTTAATAGGTATGCAAAGGTGTCCTGAACCAAAATCCCGTTGTTGTCTTGGTGTTTATTTCCACTCTAGTTGGCTGGGCAGTGAAACAAGTCACCAACGTCATTTCCACTCTAGTTTATTTCCTGCAGCTTATTGCAATTCACACATTTGCATGCATTTAGCCCCGAATCATGTCATTACAAGAGTATAACTAAATAGCTGGTTTTAAATCTGTATGTGGTTTTAGAACTGTTGCTGTGTTGCATATTCTACATGATTCTCATAATGCGATTTGATAGTGGATTCAATAAGAAACTAAAAATTTTGACATCCATGTATTTTCCTGGGTACAGATGAAAACTGCTGCGGATGCATGTGTTGTGTATGATCTGAAGCGCAGAAAATGAAGCTTCAAGCATGAAGACCCGCCTTGACATTTTAATTCAGTTTTGTATCGACACATGGGAGGGAGGGAGAGGGAGGAAGTACCTGAACACGCCGGCGGTTGGGCCCTCCCTGGCTTCCCCTCCGTGGACGGCGGCGGCGGCGGCCGGCGGCGCCGCGGGGGCGGGGGCGCGGCCCTGTGGGGGTGCGGTCGCAGGCCGGGGCGAGGACGCGGCCGTGCGGCGGCGCCGGCGCGGGGGCGGGGGCGGGGAGACGGCCTTGCGGCGGCGGCGCGGGCGAAGGCGCGTCCGGTCGGCGGCGGCGGCAGTGTGAGGTGCGGCGGCGTCGAAGGCAAATGTGAGGGGTGGGGCGCGCGGGCTGGTTTTGATTCAGATAACTCCTCTTTGCTGAGAGCTAGATCAGGCGGCTCTCGGCAAAGAGTTTTTTTGTTTTTTTTTTAATTGTCTTTGCCGAGAGCCCCAGCCCAGGCTCTCGGCAAAGAGGATCTTTGCCGAGAGCCAACTGACTTAGCTCTCGGCAAAATATATATAATTTTTAAAAATTTCGTCCGGCGTTCTTTGCCGAGAGCTAGGTCAGGTGGCTCTCGGCAAAGAAAATAAAAAAAATAAAATCTCTTTGCCGAGAGCTACCTGACCTAGCTCTCGGCAAAATATATATAATTTTTAAAAATTTCGTCCGGCGTTCTTTGCCGAGAGCCCCCAAGCCCAGGCTCTCGGCAAAGAGCATCTTTGCCGAGAGCTGACCAACGCTCTCGGCAAAATATATATATATTTTTTGGATTTTTGCTCCCAATTTTTTCCTGCAGCATTGATATAGTACTAGGTGGCCATGTTTGAAATTTGGTGTATTTTCCATTCTTCTTGCTATATTTCGCGCATTTTCTTTATTTTCTTGATTTTTTCCGCAAGACGCATATTTGAAGTGCAGGTGCATGAAATAATGAATCTCAACAATTTTAAAAATGATATTCATTCTTCCGAGAGTATTTCAACACCATATCTAGGGACAGACGCGGAAACTCGACCATCTCCTGCACGAGACATAGCGACCAAGTTGTGTAGGATTTGATTTAAAAATATATAAAATGCGAACGGAGTCGAAAAATCATGAAAATAGACGGAAGGCCTTGACACGATACGTAGAGTTTATGGAAATAATTTGGGAATGTTTGGAGCAAGTTGTGACACAAGATGGTTGAAACCCTGAGATCTCCGCATGCGATATCTTGTTATCACATGTGGAGATCTCAGGATTTCAACCATCTTGCGGCACAACTTGCTTCAAACATTTTCAAAATTTTTTTATAGCTTCTACATACGATGTCAAGGCCTTCCGTCCATTTTCATGATTTTCCGACTTCGTTCACATTTTATATATTTTTAAATCAAATCTCACGCAACTTGGTCGCCATGTCGCGTGCACGAGATGGTCGAGTTTCCGCGTCTGTCCCTAGATACGGCATCGAAATACTGTCGGAAGAATGAATATAATTTTTTGAATCGCTGAGATTCATTATTTCATGCACCTGCAGTACAAATGTGCGTCTTGCGGAAAAAATCAAGAAAATGAAAAAAATACACGAAATATAGCAAGAGGGATGGAAAATACACCAAATTTCAAATCTTGGCTTCTAGTACTGTAGCAAGGCTGCACAAAAAATTTGGGACCAAAAATCCAAAAAAAAAAATAGTTTGCCGAGAGCCTTAGTTGAGGCTCTCGGCAAAGAAAATATTTTGCCGAGAGCCTAACAGCAGGCTCTCGGCAAAGATGACGGCGTAAGGGTGCCGTTTGTGGGGGTGAGGCTTTGCCGAGATTTTTTGTTTACCGAGAGTCGAGCTCTCGGCAAAGCTTGGCTTTGCCGAGAGCCAATGTTTGCCGAGCGTCGAGCTCTCAGCAAATCTTGGATTTGCCGAGCGCCAATATTTGCCGAGGGTAGGCTCTCGGCAAAGTATTCTTTGCCGAGCGCCCGATATGTAGCCCTCGGCAAAGCATGTGACACTCGGCAAAGATACTGTTTCCGGTAGTGATAGCAGTTAAAAAAAAATGAAGTGTCTTGGACCAGCCCACATGGTTGTGCATGCAGGTAGTGGCTAGGAAGTAGCACAAACTGTGCGTGCATGCAGAGAGGGAGTATGCAGATTAGTGCGCATGAGCCGCAGGAAATATTCCCATGAGGTTAGACTTTATTTTTTCTTTCCTCCAAAACTGCAGGTTTCATTGCCTTTCCTCTGAAACGGTTTGACTCTCTTCCTTTATTCCAAACACTGCTACAGTGAAATTTCCTATAGGAATCTGATTCCTTTGATCTTCCTATGTTTTTCCTATGAACCAAACAGGGCCTAAAATCTACCCCCCTAATCTGGTGAACAAAAAGGAACAGCCATGGCATTACATACCTATTTCCTTCTTTCTCGAATATGTAGTGCAAGCGGGTTGATGTTTCCTTCAAGCTTCCATCTTAAACATGCAGATTTTGTTTTGACCTGTCAAACATGCAAGCGGTGATGCCAGGCATAATATAGCATCAGCCAAGGATGCCATCATTCGCGTCTTTCAGGTGTTCGACAAAATCCGTCACTGGCCAATCTAGTAGTCACATGATCTATTGCAAAGTATGGCTTCGGGAGCAAACTCTCGACAGGAGGTGATGTCTATAGCTATGGGATTACCATGTTAGAAACGCGCATAGGGAAGCGTCTGACAAATGAGATGTTTTCTAATGGTTTGACCCTTCACAAATTTGTGAAAAATATTTCCTCAAAGGATTCCTGAGATTCTAGATCCTTCTATAATTCCGATTATTGAAGATGGTGATAATCTTGCAGTGGATGAAATAACACCTTATTAATCTTGGTATCTCATCCTCTGTAGAGACACCAAAAGACCGGCCAACAGTGAAGGATGTTTGTGCTGGAGTCATCACAATCAATGGAACATTTTCAGAGCTACACCATTGAGAAAAGGAACAGTTAGTTTTACTGTTCAGTTAGGGGAGCACTACGTTTTATTTAACTTATTTATGAGGAAAGCTTAGGAACCATTTGCATTGTGGGTCTCTTGTCCTATATTTGTCATTATTGGTTTGTAGTGTTTCAGAGCTCCTTTGGATTGAAGGAGAAACACAGGGAAAACATAGGATTCGAGATCCTCAGGATTTGGCTACTGTACACTCCTTTGGATCGCAGGAAACCACCGTAGGACAAATGGAGGAAATATTTCTATGCTAGCCATTCCAGAGGAAAAACACAGGAAAACTAACATCCACTTCGACCTTTTTTTTTTCCATTCCTTTGCGCTGGATCGCCGCTCAGGCGAGCAACGAGCTCATCACAGCACGACGTAGACGAAGACAAAAGGAGCTCGACACGCAGGTCCAGCTGCCTACCGCTGTTGCAACTTGCAACTCATCGTCGCTCGCCCGGCCGGCCAGTGTGCGCCACTACCGGAAACAGCATCTTTGTCGAGTGTCATATACTTTGCCGAGTGCCAAATATCGGGCACTCGGCAAAGCAAGACACTCGGCAAAGATCGCTTTGCCGAGTGCCGGATACTCGGCAAAGAAATACACTCGGCAAAGAAATTCTTTGCCGAGTGTCCAGCTCTCGGCAAAGATTTACATTCGACAAAGACGTACGCACAAACGGTGAGCCCGAACGGTGATCCTTTGCCGAGTGCCTGCTGTTAGGCACTCGGCAAAGTTTTTTTTATTACTTTGCCGAGTGCCAGATTTCTGACACTCGACAAAGAATTTCTTCGCCGAGTGTCAGAATCTTGGCACTCGGCAAAGAATTTAATTTTTTTTCTTTTTGCACCTAAATTTTTTGTGAAGCCCTACTATAGTATTAGGAGCTAGATTTTAAAATTTGGTACATTTATGTTTTTTGCTGCACTTAGTTAATTTGTATCATTTACTTGAATTTTTTCGTAAAAAGCAAATTTGAACTGTAGGTGCATGGAATAATGGAATTTAGCCATTCAAAAAATTATATTCATGATTTTGAGTGTATTATGAGGCGCTATCTAGGAACACACCCGAAATTTTAAACATCATGTTCACGAAACATGGGCACCGACTTGCAGGCGATTTGTTTTTAAATTCTATTAAATACAAACGAAGTCCGAAAATCATAAAAATTACCGAGATGTCATGATATCGCATGTAGAGGCTATGATAAAAAATTAAGAATGTTTTGAGGAAGTTGTGACGTACGTTGCTTGAAACCCAGACAAACCACATGTGATATTGTGATAACACATGTGGAGATGTCTGGGTTTCAAGCAACGTACGTCACAACTTCCTCGAAACATTCTTAATTTTTTATCATAGCATCTACATGCGATATCATGACATCTTGGCAATTTTTGTGATTTTCAGACTTCGTTTGTATTTAATAGAATTTAAAAACAAATCGCTCGCAAGTCGGTGCCCATGTTTCGTGAACATGATGTTCGAAATTTCGGGTGTATTCCTAGATAGCGCCTCATAATACACTCAAAAGCATGAATATTATTTTTTGAATGGCTAAATTTCATTATTCCATGCACCTGTAGTTCAAATTTGCTTTTTACGAAAAAATTCAAGTAAATGATACAAATTAACTAAGTGCAGCAAAAAACATAAAAAATATATCAAAATTTAAAATGTAGCTCCTAATATTATATTAGGGCTGTAAAAAAAATTTGGGTGCAAAAAAAAAATTCTTTACCGAGTGCCAGATGCTGACACTCGGCAAAGAAGTTCTTTGCCGAGCGCCAGCATCCTAGCACTCGGCAAAGACATTTTAAAGAAAAAAAATCAAAAAATCTGAGAAATTAAAAAAAATTTGGCAAAAAAAAAATCTTTGCCGAGTGCCGGTGATCTGGCACTCGGCAAAGAAATTTTTTAAAAAAATCTGAGAAATTTTAAAAAAAATTTTGGCAAAAAAAATCTTTGCCGAGTGCCGGCCATCTGACACTCGGCAAAGAAATTTTTTAAAAAAATATGAGAAATTTAAAATTTTTTTTGGCAAAAAAAAACTTTGCCGAGTGCCGGCGATTTGGCACTCGGCAAAGAAATTTTTAAAAAAAATCTGAGAAATTTTAAAAAAAAATTTTGGCAAAAAAAAATCTTTGCCGAGTGCCGGCGATCTGGCACTCGGCAAAGAAATTTTTAAAAAAAATCTGAGAAATTTAAATTTTTTTTTGGCAAAAAAAAAATCCTTGCCGAGTGCCGGCGATCTGGCACTCGGCAAAGAAATTTTTTTTAAAAAATAAAATCTTTGCCGAGTGCCGGCGATCTGGCACTCGGCAAAGAATTTTTTTTTAAAAAAATAAAATCTTTGCCGAGTGCCGAATCACGGGCACTCGGCAAAGTATGTTTTTATACACCCGGCCGGCCGCCCGAACGGCTCAGACGCCCGCCCGTGCCGCTTCACAGAGCCGCCCGCCCGCCCGCCGGAGTCTCCGCGCCGGCCGCCGCTCGCCGCACGCCGCGCCGGGCCGCGCCGGCCGCGCCGCCCGCGCCGCGCCGCCCGCGCCGCAGTGTTGGGGCGCGGTGTTAGATTGCAGCGTGGGATTTCGCTCGCCCGCAGCCCACCTGCCTAGCGATAGCGGCGGTGGGTGGAGCCGTGGGGGTGGTTGGCTGGCGCCTTCTTTTGCCCATTTCTTGAAGAACCCCCACCTGGTAGCTTCCCGTAGCGGCGTAGCCTTCTCCCTTCCATTCCACGCAACTTGCTGCGTGCGCCGTTCTGGATGGAACCTCTTACCTTCCGTGCGTCCGTGGGATTGGAAGTTGGAACATAAGGACGTGGCGGGCAGGCAGGGCAATCTTGCTGCCGCTATCGCTCTTGTTATAGCGAGTGGATTATAGTAGCCCGCGATAGCTTCAGTCGGAGTCACGATTGGTTCTTTCAGCATAATATAATTCCCTTCTCAATTGGCTGCTTGTTTGGGGGTGATTCTGTCTGTAGGCCGGGCGAAATGGAAGGTGTCGTTGTCAGGAGAGTCATCCCTTCGGATAACAGTTGCCTCTTCAATGCTGTGGGGTAAGTCTGTCATAGCTCTGCTACTGCACCATTCATGATTCATGGTCTAGCAAATGGAACCGTCGCTTATTACAGTTTGCCACACCTGTGCTTTGGTACAGCTACGTGATGGAGCACAACCGGAATAAGGCTTCTGAGCTCAGACAGGTAACTGCTTCGACCAACTGTTTGCTGCCCGTGGTGGCCCTCACTTAATCCTGCCTCTTTGTCTTTGGTATTGTTAAAATGGTACCGTATCATGCTTGGATCCGAGCTTGCACTGTTGCCTGAAATACGGCAGAGGCACATCTGTTGCCCGAAATTTATTACTGTCATGATTTCCACCTTCTCTACTAATAAAAGGAGTTGTGGGGTCATGCATAAGTGCGTTAAAATTGGTGCGTCTTGCTGCGCCTGCATAGGACGGTTTGACAGTGGTGTCATTTAGATAGATTAGCAGAGCTGCTGGATGCTAACTGAAATCCATTGATGAGCTGTTTTTGAGGTTTGCATTAATACCATCTGCTGATTATGTAATTGATGACAGCTGTTAGATCGAATAGCATCTTGGCCCGCTGAGTATTGCTTCATTATATTATTGGGTGAACTGTACCAATTCTATTGTCTTAAAAAATGTTTATGCAAGATGTGATGTTTCATCCACTGTCACTGTGCTGCTCACACTTCAAATTAGAATGATTGCAATAGATCACCTTAGTTGAGCTACTACTGATTTGTATTCCATGGTGTTCCTCTTACTTTTAGCCAGAAATTGCTGTACACAGAGTGCAAATCTGCACTTGGTATTGCCATGCATTTTACTTCCTCTCTGATTTTTATGTTGACACACAGCTTTTCTTCCCTCCTTTGCTTGAAGGTCATAGCAGCAACAGCTGCTAGTGATCCCGAGAAATACAACGAAGCATTTCTTGGCAAACCAAATGAAGCGTATTGTGCTTGGATTTTGGATCCTGAAAAGTGGGGAGGTGAGTTCCAGCACTATAGACTTGTACACCAGCGTTAAAGCTGAAAATACTCTCAGCTTGAAGAAGTGTTTCCATACTATTCTATTTGTGAACTGGATGTCTGGATTTCATATATCTGCATTTTAACGAGACTTCACAGCAGCGGATTTTATCACTCCAGGTGATTCCTGTTTTATTCGTCATACATTGATATTTACATATCTTAGCTTTGTATTGTTTATACATTGTGGTGAAATATTGCAGACCCAGATCGAGCAATTGGAGGCCCTGCGGGAGGCCGATCGCCAGAGGATGGAGGCTATGGAGGCCCAGCGCATTGCGATGGAGCAGAGGCAGTAACAGCAGATGGCGGAGGTTCTCCAGTACATGCAAGCTCTTGGGCAAATGACGGGTGTAGCTTCGCCAGCTTCGCTATTCGTTTCACCGCCACTTCCACCTTTAGGGCATGCTACTCCTGTAAGTATAAATATTATTGTTTAAGTTTGTATGTTCATGCTTAGGACCAAACCGTAACACTACTTGTAGCCTAGTGGATTATTGTCTCACATATGCAATGTTTTCTGCTTTGTGCAGCCTCAATCGGCGGGTTCAAATAATCCACCTCTCGGGCCCTCGAATGATCCAGTTCATGGTACACCACAGTCTCAGTGGGGAGCTTGGGGATCTGGGTAGTTGTCTTTCTAGTTGTTGTTTACTTGGTGATGGACTTGTGATGCACTAGTGTTAGTTATTTGGACTTGTAATGAACTTGTGTTAGCTATTTGGACTTACGATGCACTTATGTTATATATGTTGTGATGTATGTGAGATATATGTGATGAATTTGATATATATGTTGTGATGTATGTGAGATATATGTGATGAATTTGATATATATGTGAAATATTACTTTTGTTGCGATGGAATGTAAAAATTCAAAAAAATGGGGCGGTTATGGTCACTTTACCGAGTGTAACACTCGGCAAAGGAAGCCTTTGCCGAGTGCAATCACAAAAACACTCGGCAAAGCTGGGAAAAGCAAGCCAAATTTTCAAATTTCCCAGCTTTGCCGAATGTCAGGAAAGAGGGCACTCGGCAAAGAATTTTTTTAAACAATTTTTTTTCTTTGCCGAGTGTCAAGCAGAAGACACTCGGCAAAGAATTTCAAAAAAAACTGTTTTCTTTGCCGAGTGCTAGCCATAGGGCACTCGGCAAACAAATTTTTTTAAAAAAAATGTTTTTCTTTGCCGAGTGTAGCACTCGGCACAGAATTTTTTTTAAATTTTTTTTTCTTTGCCGAGTGCCAGCCATAGGGCACTCGGCAAAGAATTTTAAAAAAAAAATTTCTTTGCCGAGTGTGGCACTCGGCACAGAATTTTTTTTAAAATTTTTTTTCTTTGCAGAGTGCCACTCGGCGGGCACTCGGCAAAGAATTTTCAAAAAAAAAATTCTTTGCCGAGTGCCAGCCATAGGGCACTCGGCAAAGAAATTTTTTTAAATTTTTTTTCTTTGCCGAGTGCTAGGCTGTGGGACACTCGGCAAAGAAATTTTTTTTTAAAAAAAATCTTTGCCGAGTGCCCACCTGTGGGACACTCGGCAAAGCACCCGTTAACGTTATCTCCCCCGTCACGGCAACTTTTCTTTGCCGAGTGCTGTCGTGGCACTCGGCAAAGCCTTTGCCGAGTGCCCGACAAAAAACACTCGGCAAAGAGGTCTTTGCCGACGAATTTTTTGCCGTGTACTCTTTGCCGAGTGCGGCACTCGGCCTTTGCCGAGTGTATTTATGGCTTTGCCGAGTGTCCTGGACACTCGGCAAAGCGCCTGATTCCTGTAGTGCGCTCGAGCTCGTCGTTGCCCGCCCACAAGCCGTGCGAGCGCTCGAGCTCGTCGTTGCCCACCCGCAAGCCGTGCAAGCACTCGAGCACCTCATCGCTCCAGGTTGCTGCACCGTGCTTGCCGCTCGAGCTGCTTGCCGCACCTAGCTCGAACACCTCATACCGCGTCTGTCAGCTCGCGGCACCACCGCGCCGTGTTTTCCGCTCAAGCTTGCAGCCTTGCACAGTCGCGCGCGCGGCGTGCACGTGCGTCCTGCCTGTTGCCTGCCATCGACGCCGAGAGAGGGCTTCAGTGAAATGAGCGGATGAAAACAATGGGGAGGGGATAAGATCGAGTTGTGCTGACGCAGATGTAAGGCGGGCATCCAGGGCCGGTCCTGAGTTTTCTTGACCTAGAACAGAGCTAAAATTTTGGACCTTTTTATAAGAACATAATGATACTACTAGTACTATCCATTTGTAGTATATACACACATATACAAAATAGTACTAATAAGCAGTTGAGTGAATGCAAAAGCAATATTCATATGAAATAATTTGCATACATATTAAAATACCTCAAAATTTTCTTCTAACATTCATTGATGCGAAGTCATCGATGACATCAATGTCATCTAACCATCGCTTGCGAATGCATAATGTTGCCAATCCATTTAGCCACTCTTGTGACATTGTAATTGGCGGATGAGCCATTATGAGAGAAAGCTACTGCCAATGTTGTGCAACTCAAATTTAGTTCTAGACATGGTCCTGTTAAAATTTAGAGAAACAATTAGTAACTACAATTTCATAAAGCAGGGATCACGTGAAAAATAATTAGAAATTAAATTTCAGATTCCTACCTTGCCCTATGCCCTTGCTGCCGAATGCCGCCTGGAGCCTGGAGCCTGCCTCCTCTGCTGGAACAGACCACTACCGATTGCTGCCAAACAGACTGAATCAGGGATGAGGGATTGAGGGATCATGTGAGACTATGAGAGGTGAGATTAGGGCTTCACCATCGCTACAGCGTGGCGTGCTGCCCCATCCTCCACATCCTCATCCAGTGTCCATGTCACTTGAGAAGGTGGTCTCGCAGGTTGCCAGAGTCTCCTGCAGAGGAGGCGTTTGCTTCAACTGACAAAAGCTGCAGACGGTGAATGGAGCACGCGGTGTTGCGATGGGGCAGCTCCCTCCCTCAGGACCACTTTCCATTCCCGCGTTATCTCCCAAAACTACGCGCCAATTTTACATCTGACAAAATGTATGTTCCCAGCCAGCCCAGGCAGCGTTGAGACTTTTGGATGCCCGAGCCATTTATGCCTATGTGGCTTGTAGCTTTAGCCTAAAGCCTACACCACTTGTAGCCTCCATTGAAGAAGCCCTTAGGGCCTGTGATTTGCTGCCTGCTCTGCTCTGCTGGAAAGTGGAACGCCGCCAGGGCCCCCACGCGGCACACGCCCACGACGCAAGCGCAGGAAGGAAAGACGGAAGGCCGCGCCACTCTCCTCGCACCCTGATCACAGGGAGTCGGAGAGTCGCCGTATACATATTAACTATTATTATTACTGGTGTATACGTATCTGGGAAGGGGCCCATCAGTTCCGTGGGCCTGGAACGGCCGTCCCTCCCGCGCCCCCTCGGGACCAGGCCTGCGGGCATCTCACAGCTAGCTCAGGCTAAGGTCATGGAGTGAGCAAATACGTTCTGTAGTGGCCCACTTGTAAGTGACTTCTTTATAACTATCTTTGCAATTCTTTCTAACAACATTAGCAAACAAATATGCTATTGGCTAAAGTAATATGATAGGTGATTTAAGTTTTCTAAGTTTTCCATTCCTATGAATTTCCTATGCCCATCCAAACAACAACCACCTAAAGTTTCATATGATTTTGAATCCTCTGTTTTCCACATGCAATCACGCATATCCTATTCCTATTCCTGTATTTCACCAATCCTGCGTTCCAAAGGAGCCCTCGGAAGTTCAAAGCTAGGAACTCCATTTGCTTGGTTATTTTGTCTGATTGATGCAAGCTAGTTGATAGCAGACTAACCCTGTTCGCTTGAACTTATCAGCCCGTCTTATTAGTCATGGTACAGTGTTTTTCTCTCATAACAAAACTACATCAGCCGGCTTATGAGCCATAAAAACCATTAGCCGAACAGCGGGTTAGCATCATGGTCAAGCTGCATGCTGGACATGGTGGGTAACCGTGAACGTGGGATGGCATGTTTGTTCATGGGGAGTTTGTCAGCCGTGCATGAGTTCGTCTGCGTCGTGTACGTAGTTTAGTAAACGCTTGAATGAAACCAATGCAATACATAGTAAAAAGATACTACAATCATTGTGTTTGTACGTGTTCTTGAATTCGCTGGAACACGGTATGCTAAACTAGCATGCAAACAGAGGTTAATTAACTGCGAAAATATCACTTGAATTTAAAGAGAATTCGTCATCAGGATATATACCTGTGAATAATAATAACTAAAAAAGTTGTGAAGCAAGTAACTACTGAAAGTTTCACTACTATCCAGAGTTTCTGACCTACTCTCTAATGCAGGTAACATCAGTATATCACTCTTTCTATTGTCCTGATTTTCATCAGGCATAGGGCGTGCCAATGAAGAACTATGTTCCCTGACAGTGTAAGACAGAACAGAGAATGCTTTTAAATAAAAAAAATTATATATGTACACCTGACGAAATGTGTTTACCTGTACAGGAACTGTATGGATCACCATAGTTAAAAATAAAAAATCGAAGAGGACTAAAACACCTAAGATAGGCCACAGACGTGTTGTAATACTACTAAAAAAGGCAGCATCAGTGATCATTTTATCTTTATGACACTTATATAGCCTTGACTTGACTGAAGATTTTACATGGATCTCAAATAATTAACCTCGATGCTTTCCAAATGTGAACGGTTAGATGAAAAACTTAAACAAGCACCAAATCATAGTTGGCTCAGGAAGGGGTCGCAAGCCTTTCCTGTAACCAAGCATCAGATCATTCCTGAAATAAATGTGTTAACCCCATTATTCTTTTTTTTTAAAGGATTAACCCCATTTCTGACCGTTATTCTGAAGCTTGAAATATATCCTGCCAATCCATTGTTAATTCTGGAAGCACTAACTGGCTCAGAGTTGCTGTTGGTTCATGTGGAGAGGAGCTTCTTTAGGTCCAATCGAGTATGAATTTTTTTTTTCAAATACCAACATTGACCTTGACATCGAAGCAGCAGGAAGTGCATGAAAAAGTGGGCCATTTCAAGCCTCCCACCGACGTCCACCAAACCAGGTAGCAATTGCTATCTTGCATGCCCGCAGAAGCTGCTCGCGTGCTTAATGGATTTGGTGTTCCTATTCACTCACGAAGAAGAATGCAACCCCCCAAAACCAAAAGCTAGAACAATGCTATATACAAGAACATAATCAATAACTATTAAGATACAAAATGATTGCTTTAAAATGAATTCCATGGAGAGGAGGAAAAATAAACTTAGCATGATAGTGGAAACAAATGAATCAATACAAACATACCACTGAAGCTGAAGCATCAAGCTGGCAGCTAGCGCTTCAGTCTTTTCTGAATACTCAAAATGCTTAGCTTTTGAAATGCTGAAAATATAACAAATTCACCCCAAACATTTTTTGTTCATGTAAAAATATAAATAAGAACACTACTACAGACAGTTTATCACCGCCGGTTCCACACCCTCTTCACTGACGCTTTTGGCCCCGCTGGTGTAAGTCAACGGTGATAGTCGGACTGATCACTACCAGTTGCGCGCCGGCGGAGGTATTGGTCATTACCACCGGATCAGCGTACGATCCGGCGGTGCTGGCGGTTACTTCACCGCCGCGTCAGATCACAGTCTGGTGGCACTTGGTTGCGTACCACCGCTGGTGTTACGGATGATCCGACGGTGATGACAGGGACAACAACGTCGATTGGACGTACCACCCGGCAAAGATGGCGGAGGCATCACCGTTGGTCAGTGTTATGATCCGGCGCTGATGTAGTTAGGAGCACAGTCGGTCGCCCATTCGATCCGGCGGTGTTGATGGTGGTACCAAAGTCAGTCTAGCATACTATGCAGCTGCGAAGCCCTCTCCATCACTGCCATACTATGCAGCGGTGTTGTTACTATCATCACCACCGGCTGATTCCATATCACCAACGATTTTGACAGGCCTTCACTGATACTGCATTTTCCAGAATCAATTGTAATAATAATAGAAATATTATTTCTATTACACCAGACCTAGGTTGTATACATATATACACAATGTCATACATATATACATCACTGCCAAGATACAGTTCCATAAAACATCCATCCACAGGATGGCACAGTTCCACCATAAAACATATACGACAATGGTCTCCATCGAGATTCATGACTAGGTCCATAATGAAACTGCCAAGGTGTTCTAGTAACCTAAGTGTAGTCAATCAACACCGCTGTACCTTGACCATAGTTTCTGCAACACAAGAAACACAGTTAAGACATGCATTTGCTATAGACTCAGAATTAGGTCGCTAAATTGACTAAGAGGGAACAAGCTAAGAGCCGGAGTAGCCATATATATCTTGGATGAGGGTGGTAATGTAATGCAGGACATACCATATTAATTCAGCGCCCAAGCGATGTGTTGTGATCAAATAGTCTTTAAGTCTGATGGCCCAATCACCCATAAGGGCATCTCTAGTGTATAGGGTTGACCCTGGTTCTATCCGATGATTTAATGGCACTTGTTAAAAATGTGGCAATGTATGGAACCATACACCGGACCTATAAGTAGAGCCCATGACATTAAAAAAAAGATAGCCCAAATACATCTGAATCTTCCACCCGCCTTCTCCAATGGCCGGCTCGCTTCTCCTCCACCACGTCGGTCTCGCCTCTGCTCCTCCGAGCCTAGCCACGACGCCTCCTCCATGTCCGACACCCACTGATTGAGGAGGGCTAGGAGCTCGGGGTGGGTGGGGCCACCGCCATTCCTCCATGCCCCCCTCTCGCACCGCCGTTGCTCCCACATGACCACACCACCCGGTGCTCGGTGCCCCACCCCTTCTTTCCTTGCTAGGTAGTCCGACACCGAATCTGCAAATGGGGACGGCGAGGAGCTCGCGACCGGCGAGCTTGACATCAAGACCTCCTACGCACACTGGTAGGAAGGGCGGCGTCCTATGGGCGGGGCCAGAACGGCAGGAGAGATAACGGTGGATGGGAGCGGGTTCTAGACATGGGAGCAGGTTCTTCACGGAGCTAGGGACACAATGTATGGACCCAACTCCATAAAAGATAGGACCGTTATAGAACTGGCCACTACGGACGCTCTAAGGCTAACTACTGTACACATATATGTTCTCCATGTTTTGCTCAATACATATATATGTTCTCCATGTAATTGAAAAAGTATTTTAGTCAATGTTTATGCAGATATAGACCATGAGTACACAATCTTAATTACCTGAGCAGTTTAATGATTTTGTTGTGTGGAGAGGAATGTTTGCACTTCCTTCCATTAAAATTGATGTGTTCCATAGCTACGTTGCGAGTACATCATTCCGATTATCTAAGGATCATGATCCTCTTCTAAAACCAATTGTCTCGAAGAGGTATACCCTCCTACGAACCAGGAACTTAAAATTGTTGATCCACGTCCCACGTACCCCGTTCCTCGTAAGCTACATACCGGAACTTTGTGACTGTTATTTTGAGGGGGGATTTTGTGACTGTTTTTCAAATGTCCTCTTTTGGCCAATTTTGAGTGTCTAGATTTCTTGCCGGTTGATTTTCCAAAAGAAATCTTAATGTAAAAAAATTGGTTTAAACAGTTATGTAGTATTGTACTAGAGATATTGGTATGTTGAAGTAGACTAGGGTGCACGAGGCGGCGGTCGTAGCGCACGAGAGGCTGGAGTGACCAGAGAGGCGGCCGAAAGTTAGGGTTAGGGAGTTAGGATAGGAAAGGGCGTACATATTTGGGCCCGTCAAGTTTTCGGCCCAAAAAAGAACAGTGTGTTTGGGCTGGCACCTGGCAGTGACGCGGCTCCATTAGGAAGTCACTCATGTGTCTAGATATCAGTGACTCGTCTCGGTAAAACGCGTCACTGCTGTTATAAGTGACGTGTTTTGTTGGGAAGAGTCAATGATATGTCTAGGTAAAACATGTCACTGTTATTATCAGTGACGCGTTTTGTTAGGAAGAGAGTCAGTGCTTGTCATTTGTGATGCGTTTTGTTTGTTGGTCATGGGCGACAACTAAACATCAACGCATTTTGTTTACTCATGTCACTAATACATCATTAGTGACGTGTTTCAATTTTGAGTCACAAATTAAGGTCTCCTTTGTGTTGTTTTGGCATAGTGTTGGTTCCATTACTTTGGACCACATGCTTGACTTAATGCTTCCTTTGGCACTTACATGTAAAATTGATGATTATGTATCTATGTAGATCAAAACAACATACTGTTAAGATTATTGTAGTATCTGATGTCAAAAACAAATCATGTTTTCCATGATCATATTGCATAATTTCAGGTCTTGTGGCAACGCCCGGACATAGACATAGCAATGAAAATAAAATAACAAGCCACTCGTTTGAAACATTATACATAGGCGATCAGTAAACCACCATTTATTCTAGATGAAAAAAACAACACCAACGAACCAAAAAAAAGGATCATAAAGCATCAGGACTGATCATATAAACTAGGAACACAGGAAGGCCGACCACTAGTACTACACAGAGTGGCAGCATACAATTGCTGCAGCAGTTACAAATGCCTTTCAAAATTGCTATGATTGGTTCGAAAAGACAAAACACGCAGCATGCCCAAATGGCTTTCATAGTTGCTTTGATTGCTACGAATAGAACGGTGATCAGTGCACAACAAGCGGTTGGGACATATTTTTCAAAAAGCAATCTAATTTTGGGAAAGACTTGCTCTCGGAAGAGACTATCTATCCATTGAAGTTTGGGAGAGACGTGCTCTTGGACAACACAACATATCCTTTTAAGTTCAGGAAAGACGTGTTTTTGGAAGCGGCTACGAGATAGTCCATGCATGGAGCATCAGTAGGATGAATGGTGTCATGAGTTGTGGTGTAACCGCGGCAAGAGGGAGCACGCAGGCGAGAGTGGCAATGTGTGGATCAACTGGGGCGAAGGCCAGATAGGCTGCCAAGACGAAAATAGCAACTAAACTCAGGCATGCAATCTGGAGGGAGAACCCCGCAATGGAGAGGTATAGAAAGCGAGTTGGGCGGTCCATGATGGAAAACCCCGCGAATGTGCTGCACAATGCTGCCAGTAAGGAGGAAGCAAATGTGAAGGCATCAAACGCGATGAGAGCTTTGAAAGCGCGCACCCTTACCCTTGCCGACCAGCCCTCAATAGCACCGACAGGAACGGGGACGGGAGCAGCAGCAGTGTCTGTGGGGGCTAAGTGCTGCTTCGCCACGTTGAAGAAGGTTGTCACTGACATATTCAGCATAAAAATCGCGCAAACAGCCATAAGTCCGGCGGACTTGCTGATAGTCTCCGATAACTTGTCCTTGTCGAGTTTTCCTGCTACCTCATCGTTCAAAACATCCCTTCGACAGGTACCGTAATGAGCTCCAGAAAGTTTCAAGTGATAGCATATCAGTACTCGGGAGCTCTGCAATACATACAATATAGGCAGGTACCGTATATATGACCAACAGATCATCATCATAAGAAAAAAGAAGGAAGCCAAACAAGAAGGTTAATATATAGTTACCATTAGGAGTCTTAGTCCTGGTCCCATGCTCAACTGGGCGACATCTAGGGGTGTCCACCCTTCCCTGTTTGCGGAACTTAGGTACACTCTTGGGTTGCCCATTAAGTCACAAAACATGCGCTGATTACCGCTCTTTACAGCTAGGTGTAGAGCTGTATTTCCATCCTGATCGGTCAAGTTGAGGATTCTTGCCAAGCTTTGCCGGCTGCAAACGTACTGCACCACGTTCCGCCTTTTCTTGTCGATGGCAACGTGAAGGAAGCTCTGGCCGCTTGCGTTGCGTGACTCAATGCACTCAGGGCACTTGTCGATCAGTTGCTCGATGACATCAAGGCTTCCATTTGCTGCTGCGACGTGTATGGGCAACCAACCTTTGGAGTCCTTCTTGAGAGCAGCACAGGTGGCCGGTTCCCTGTCCCTGGGAGCGCTAGAGAGCAGTAGCTCTGCAATAGCCGGGCCTTGCAGCACTGATGATACAAGGTGCAGCGGTGTATTGCCAGAATTATCTGCCATAATTGTAAGGTCGTCTTGGACACGTTTCATCCATTTGAGGAGCTGCTCAGTGAGTCCTGGAGCATGCAATAAATAAAATTTCCCATATGAGGAAAGGCCATCATGTAAATAATGATTCTCAAAAGGAAACTTTTATTACCAAGCAGTCAATCAATATGGAATGGATTGAGGAAAAGAGAATTAATAACCTTTATTCCAGAGGACGGCAGCATGCAGGGCAGTCTTTCCTCCAGATCCGGAGAAGGATGCTATGTACTTGTTATTCTCGTGAGTGAGAATCTCAACAATGTCGCTGCGGCATAAAGTGGCAGCCAAATAGAGGGGAGATACGCCTTCATAATCCACTCTCCGCACCAGCGGTAGGAGACTGCTCTTGTCGTCATTCATTTCATCAACCAAGATCAATGACATCACAAGTAGTGCGTTGTCTCGCCTGACTGCCTCATGTAGGCACGTCTCCCCCTTGTGGTTTCTTGACCTCAGCAACATGACCAGCTTCTGCTGCTGTTCTACCCCTCTGTCCTCCATTGTGACATAGAAATTGTTCCACATGTCACCAATTTTCCTGGTTGGCTGATTGTTGTTGTCCCTCACGGTGCTCTCGAGCAGTCGTCTTTTCATGTCTTCAAGGTTCAGATCTACATGCACTTTTTCGAAGATGGCACGCAGCAGCTTCAACTCCGCATACCTGGCAGCAATGTGGAGCACCCCATCCCCATCACAAGTGGCTCCTCGACAAATAATGTTTTGCTGCATCGTTTCACTGCTTTGCTCAACTAATATTTTAGCAAATTCGTCTACATTGTTTTCTCTCACTGCCTTAAGCAACTTAGTATGCATCTTACAACGTGTCAAAGTTGGACGGCCTGCAGTTCCATTGTAGGAAAAAGAACATTTAGGGACGGAGACTATTGGTTGTTGTAACGTAACCACAAAAAGTGAAAGGAACAATAACTTGGAATAATATTATATCCAAAGTACCAAAACAGAACATAAAAAGAAACAGAAAAAAAAAACTCAACACAAGACATACCAGCTGAAGCTTTTTGGGCGCGAAGCCTTTCCATTAGCTCAAAGACATCAGGAAGATTGCCAAGGTGCTCAACCTGGTGGTATACTTCATTATAGTTGGAAGAGACTATGTATTCCAGGAAGCCTTTTCGCAGATCTTTCGGCTCCTAATATAAGGATATGACAACAAACTCATTAATTTATTGAGCGATTCATTAACTGACTTCGTGAAAACACAAAAAAAGTAAATGATGACCAAAACAAAATATATGGATGGCGCTATATGGCGGCAGCCGCTAGGAATCTTACTTTGGGAATCTCTTCTGGATGAATAAACCGTTGGCCATCCCAGCGACGCATGAAGTTGAATACAAAGAACCCAGAGTCCTCATCGCTACAAATACGGAGGGGAGTAGCACGTCGCGAGGACCTTTTTCTAAAGTGACCTAAGTCAGTGAATTCATATCTCCAGCTGCTAAACTTGCCGGATGCATTTTTGAACAGGTTGAAATTATCCTTCACAAACTCAAGAGCTTCGCAGATCTTCACCCTGCTATTTTCGTGCTCACTCTCAAGCCTGGAAACGAGCAGCCGCCCCAAACGACTCTTAGTGACAGATGTAGGATCTACAGCACCGAGTTTCTGGTAACTCATGTTGAAAGCACGTTCAGGTGCTGGATCAAAAATACTGAGCTTCTTGTCACTTATGTTGAAAGCATACAAACTCCAGCAGCCATGATGGACGACTGGAATGCATAGCTTCAAATATATATGTAAAAAAAAAGCACAAAAAACCAATATAGACATAATGAGGGGACATAAAATGAAAGATGTGCTTATCATTGGATATATCAACTTATTATACGAAGAACAAATATACCACTTCTTTCTTGGAATGATGACAGGACAAACTAGCGTCTTGGCCAAAAGCATTGTGATGATGATACACAAAATCATTGCGTACACAAGTTTCCAAATCCAATAGCCCATCTTCGCTAGCAAGTCTCTAAACAATAATGGGAAAAGAGAATAAATAATAATTTCACTTGATAACAAACAAATATCTATGTACTGAGCATTAGAGTCATACGTACTGCGAAATCTGTGCTAAAGTAGTACTTGCGGATCATACTCTCAGAATCTGTTGGACTTCTGTCAATAGTTTCCTCTCGCCTTAATTTTCGGATTGCAAAGTTTATGCTATCAGTGTCCATATGTCCCTTATTATCTTTCAGCATTTCCTGAATGCCTTGTAGCTTCAAGCTAATGGGTGATGGGTATGAACTTGACAGTATAACCCTATTGGTCATGAGAAATAAAACGTATCAGCGACACCCTTGAATTCTGACTTAAGTCAGGAATCATTTGCTACTACCTCCATCCTAAATTATAAGTCATTCCAACTTTTTTGGAGAGTGAAAGCATATCAAGTTTCACCGAATTTATATATTAAAACAATAACGCTTATGATACCAGATAAGTATCATTTAATTCTTCATTAACTATATTTTCGTAGTATATCTATTTGATGTCATATTTTTTTTTGTAATTTTCTCTATAATTTTGGTCAAACTTGAGATGCTTTGACTCTCCAAAGCTGGTATGAATTTGGAACGGAGGGAGTATGTACGAATATTTATAATTCCTTTGTTTGAAAAAGAGGTACGCATTTCAAAGTCCAATTGACATATGCATGCAGATCGATCTATATGTAGCTTACTTTTGCAATTTGGTGGTGTCATTCTCGGACGCGATGTGTTCGTACAATTCATCCAGTAGTTGACGGCAGTGTGCTCCTTCACCATTATTAGTTGCCTGATCGCTCTCCTCGCGGGGATTTGTCATTTGAGGAGCTTCTTAGTTCTTTTTACTCTCTGCCTCTACCGCTTCAGAACTCCGAGCCTTAATACTTGTCACCAGAAGCCGTTGATTCTTCATGTATGCATAAAATATCACAGAGGCATAGTTAGAGTATCTCCAAGAGTTTCCAAAATCCACTTCTAATCTTAATTTTTTTTGCTAGATTAAAAAAACTGCTCTCCAACAACTCTATATCTCAACTCTCAATCTTTTTATACTTAGGAAAATTGACCCATTCATGCAGAAATATACCCGCGTGTATTGATGCTCCAATTTGGAGGTGGAAGACGTGGGGAAGAATAATGAAAATATACAAAAGAGAATGCAAAATTACCTTCTGTATTTTAAAAGCGAGATATTGAAATGGTTGAAGAAACCAATAAATATGTTCCCAACTTTTTTTAGTCACTTGAAAATACACAGTAGCTGGGTGACATGAATTCACTCGGTAAACGATATACCACTAATCAATCTATAACACTTACACCCGACATGAAACAAAAAATGGTATATGCTAATAACATGTAAAGAAAATAAAGTGTTTTCACGTGCAATCCAACCGTGCCATGAAATATCAACTAAAACGTTTCACGAAATATCAACTTAGATTGGTGCGTGATAGAGCTTTAAGTGAAACATAGGATGGGTAGCGGTGTTGTTCTGAATAGAATATTAAATTATAGTGCAATGTATGACCTAAAATCCTTATTTTAAAAAAACAAAAGCAGAGTTAGTAAAAGATACAATAAGCACAAGAGTTTAAACTTAACTTGAGGATAAAAATCTATAGCAATTAATAAGATTAAAATTCAAAAATTAAAATTTAGATTCATGGTGTTACTGCAAGAAGAGTAGTTTAAGCTAATCTTTCAACTAAATGCATATACAAGGTACACAAAAATTCCATACAAAGAAAAAAACAATGGATAAAGATGAAAAGACATAATCCATAATTGGTGCGTTTATTACAACAGGATAGAGACTACATAGTATCTATTTGTCCATTATGTTAGGAAATGAGTAGAGTAAAAAACTTGTGCAATTTGATATAAATAATTTATTAGAAAGAGGTATTAAATAATAAGATTTTAGCCTATACGAGAGTATGGGTTGATGAGGTAGTATAAAAAAAATATAAATATCAGAATTTCCCATAAGCTAATAACTTATCGAACTTTCGAGACGGCAGATTATCTGCACTAACTTGCTAGCCACATTTTGGACACCACAAGAACATTAAATTGAAATGTGGTCAACTACGATGTTGTAGATCACAAGTGCTACAATTTGCATATAAACATTATTTTCATCAGATATCATGAGAGAGTTACAATTTTTTAAAATCACAAACAATTGGATTAATTCAAGAAATTGTATACATTCACTATTCTGATTCCCAAAAATATACTTTCGCCATGCGATTTGGTGACTTGATATTAATTATGAAATTCCATCAATCATAAGGTTATTTTTGTACAGATTAAGTGATATTGAAGAATTAGGGTTAATTTGAACGGTGCCATTACAATTCTGTGAGTTTGAAGAAATACCATTACTATTCATGGTATTGGAAGCTTGCCATTATAATTTCACAAGTCTTCGAAATATATCACTACTTACACCTTCGACTCATTGATGTGAATTTTTAGACCAAATTGCCCTCTTCTCCCTCCTTGCTCCCTATCTTTTTTACGAGCTGGACACCGCCATGCATGGCCGGGGCATGCAACGCCGTACTTCGCTAGTGTGCGTCCGCCCACCACTGCAGTCGCGTCGGCACGCCAAGCCCGCGCCTCCCAGTCATGATCGGCGAGGTCGGCTGCCCGACGGACGACGACTGGCACGCCACAGCGGCGGTCGCGGAGTGCTTCTAGGCAGGGCTCCTCAAGCGCCTGGCGGCGAGGCGAGGCACGCCGCTCCGACCTCGCGCGTGCATCGAGGTGTGGCGCTGGGCAACTTCGAGCGCCATTGGGGCATCGTCACCTTCGACGGGCGGCCAAAGTTTCCCGCTGGACCTGCGCGGCGACGGGCGACAGGGGATGCCTGTCCCGTCCAGGGGCGTGGAGTACCTGCCCTGGTGGTTGTGCGTGCTGAACCCCATGAGCGACGGGGACGTCACGGCCGGCGGCCAGCTCGCAGCCAACGTCAAGTACGCGTGCTCCCGCGCCGACTGCACGGCGATGGGCTATGGCTGCAGCTGCGGTGTGCTGGACGCGCACGAGAACGCGTCGTATGCATTCAACACCTACTACCAGGCCAGGGGCAAGTGGAGTCGGCGTGCAACTTCCAGGGGCTCGCTGCCATCATCGACGAGGATGTGTCACAGGGCACGTGTAGGCTCCGACTGCTCACCGGTTCACAGCGTGTTTGGGAGGCCAAGCTTCCACGGTGGCGTGAGGAGGCGCACAAGAACGAGCAACGTGTGGCGCTGCATCTGGCGATGCCTAGGCGCTGGTCATCTCGTACAAAATGGAAGAGGGAGGAAGGAGGAAGACGAGGGCAATTTGGTCTAAAAATTCAGATAAATGAATCGAAAGGGTAAGTTGTGGTATATTTCAGAGATTTATGAAACTGTAATGGTATACTTTCAATATCATGAATAGTAATGGTATTTCTCCAAACCCGCATCCGTTCAAATTAACCCAAAAAATATCCCATTGAATTAGCGGTAGAGTCATAGTTGAATGCCATCAGGCCTGAAACTAGATGTTTATTAGTACTTGTGTGTGTCCTAGCTAGTACTCCCTCCATTCCAGATTATTTTGTAATATGTCATTCTGGATTTTCTAGATATATAATTTGGAAACAAAGGGAGTGTACTATTTAGTCGCCAGAAGTTATACTTGTTTCGTCCGAGAATAAACTTCGTCCAAAAGTTTAGAGAAATGGTGGATAGTAGGATCTCCATATATATAATCATTGCTGCAAGAGCCGCAATGAATAAAGTTTCTTTGTTTGTACTCCTCTATTTCAAATTGTAAGTGGTTTTAGTTTTATTCTAAGTCAATTTTGTCTAAATTCAGCCAATGTATAGAAAAATATATTAACATCTACAATATCAAATAAATACACTATTAAAATAAATTTCATAGTATGCCTAATAAATTTTGTTTGATGTTGTAGATTTTTATGTATTTTTCTTAAAAATTGGTCAAAACTAGAGAAATTTGGGGACAATTTAAAATGGAGAGAGTACTGACAGTCATACACATACCGTATGGTTTCCTATTTGTCTGAACTATATATGTCCGGACGATCTGAGGGAATGTCAGAGAGCTCCAAATTCCCTTCACGATGGCGGTCGCCGATGCCCCAATAAGTGCTAGAATTCGCGAATGCAGCTATGATTGTGGTGGCTAGAATTCCCGTATGCTAGAATGTGCGATCGTGGCCAGCCCTTAAATAGAGCTCCAACCTCCAAAAGCCTGGTTTTTCTTTAACAAATTCTTGAAAAGTCTACTTATGCTGGCAGAGCACTCACCTTCCGAGGTTGCTTTCTCCATCCACAAACCACAAAGTTGCACATTAGTTCTACAAAGAAAGAAGTGAAGGTATGGAAAAGGAGAGGAGATTATATACATTGCACTGATCTGTAAAGTATATATCAACCATCATCGTATTCTGAATCGCGCATGCAATTGTGTGCGCCTTGGGGAGGTGAGAGATGAGCCCCAACTAATGGATGTGCAGTTGTGTGCACCAAAGACCCATCACATATATATGGCTGTAGTAACCTGGACAATTATAGGACGTTAGGAAATACTACTGTGTGTACTTTGTGTTGTTCCCAACTAATGGATCAGATCTAGAAATGGTAGGTATAGCAAGTGAAAACTCTCATGTGTGTGTGGCCATGTGGGGTGGTTACAAATGTGATGGAGAAGCACCATCACTTGTCTAGCGGTAGTGGAACGTACATCATCTACTCTGACCAAGTTGTCGATGAGTCATATTTTATGCTAATGCTAGCTGTTACCGGTCATGTTTAGTGTATACATGCATGTAGTGTGCATGATCACCTTCGTTCATGACGTCGCTTTGTCAACTTGGCCATTTGCCCCATACACCTTTGAGAAAGTCCATGAAAAAAAGCTCGTCATTAACTAACCATGTCTCCACCCACCACACGTAATTAATCAACAAAATACATAAAAAGCCTGCAGGTGCGCATGCACCAGGCTTAACTTATTCAGTTGGTGCGCCTCTTGGCCCTACGTACATTTGCCTACGTAGTACTCAATCCATCCAAACAGCATATACTCTGATTTTTACCAATTCTTTGCTAGAGAGATTATCAGTATGAAGAAATGACTTATGTGTGCCATAGCGAGCTGACACTACAAAATAAAAGTAATATATTCTGTAGGAATAACAATTTCAATGATCGGGAACTGAGCATAGCTCAGTTGGTTAAGTTGGCGAAACCTGTCCACCTCAGTTTAAGTTCTCGACTTGACGCATATGCTTGTGTCTGCATTTGTACTCTGTACTGGATAGATCCGTCAAGATATCTATCTATCAGCTAGTATCTCAAAGGTGCTAATAGATAGAGGATGTTCACGCACATATATGCTCATATGGGTGATGCATAAGTGCCTGCTGTGTTTTGGAAAAAACAGACAAGATACTAGATCACAACTATAAACTCCACAATACAAAGTGAGAGGGAACTATGAGCAAAAAGAAAACATTGCAAAAGTTCTTAACCACCAACTTTTAATTCCCAACCAAGGCCTGCTAATGGATGATGTTGAAGATCGAAATTAGTAGAATCCTAACCTGCTTCACCATTAAGGATCATATTCATTCTCTATAGGTCTGTTTAGTAAGGTGGCTAACTAATTAAGGTCTATCTAGGGTAAGGGTTCTAAGCCACCCTGGCCAGGGCCTGTTTGAATCACTTGCTAGTTACTAGTTAGACTATAAATTAGCTCAAAATAGCTAGAGTTAGCTAGCTTGCTAGTTGGCTAACACTTGTTAGTCCTACTGTTTGGACGCCGTAGAGCTAATTTTGGCTAATTTCTAGCTAGTGAATAATTAACTCTTGTATCTAAATAGGACCTTAATACATGCATGCGACGCGAGGTTGTTTAGTCATATGGCCTACTATTGCTGCACTGAGTTCTGTAGTGCATATTTGGTTGCTTGTCTGGAGCGCTGGCCAAGGAATGTTATGCTGAAGCTTTTGTTTGGTAGTCTGGCCAAGTGGAGGTGATGTCACCCCTGGCCAAAGCGTTACTGCCGCATTTATGTGAAGGATGGAGGAGAAAACTCCCATCATCTTAAAAAAAAACTTGACATTTTTATTTTTCTGACAAACTAGCACTTCCTCCATTCTCTTTTTTAGGCATGTGCTGATTTTTCATTTTGACGCTATGTTAGGCGTGGTTGTGTTAGCGGACCCCTCCGATCCATGGCCCTGCACCTCCCCAAGACAATGAAGACGGAACAGCTGCAGTGTTGCCGGATGCTGAACAGGGAAGCAACGTACGACAACAGCTCCGTGATTCCAGCCCGGCCCAAGAGACTGTCAAGCCCAACACTCGCGTGTGTGGCCCTGCGTGGCAGACAGTGTGACATTAGAGCTCTAGCGTGTGTTGAGAGGAGTATGAAATTTGTAAAGGCTATCTCCAGCTACTGAAATCCTGTCCTCCGATGGCTTCCTCTCTCTTCTCCTCTTCCAAGCCTTCCCCATCCAATTGCTCTTGCTAACACTTTGGCATTTATACTTGTTCGCAGCAAACCTGAAACATTTTATGGATGCAACGTCAAAACCCAGTGCATGGTGTTGTGTTGGCTTCTTTTGGTTGGTTTGTTTCACTGTGGCAATGAAGCGTCGCTTCATGCATCCATGCATGAATATGGCATAAAGTGCTTGCTGCTTAGTGCCATTAAGGGCATGTACAGCGCGTCGATTCAAGCAGTCTACGTGATGTGATTATTGATCTATGGGATAAAACTACTTCCCGTTGCGCCAACACCACAAATTTTCAGATTATTCATCTTTGGGATATTGCGTTTTGTGGTACTATCCCTTACTTTGGAACCCTGTCCAACTTAAATGAATTGGATCTAATCATGAACTATATTGAATCGAAGGAGTGGTCTTTCTTATCCTCGTTAACAAATTGCAGACTGTTGGTGAATTTGTATTTGGATAAAAAAAAACCCTTATAGGAGTCATGCCGAGCTCCGCAGGGGACTTGTCCGGAACATTAGAGGTGTTGGTTTTAAGTACAAATGAAATATCTGGCACAATCCCCAGTGAGGTAGAGTACCTCAGAATCCTCGAGCTTCTTTTTATGGAGCGGAACTTCCTTACTAGAAATATTCCTTGCTCCCTTGGTATCTTCCAAACCTGCTCGTCCTAAGCTTATTGCAGAACAAACTTTCGGGACAAATTCCGCTCTCGCCTAGTAATCTAAGCCAGCTTAGTGAGCTTTACTTACAAGAAAATAACTTGAGTGGCCCGATACCAGGAGCTTTAGGACACTACAAGAAATTAGCTATAGATAGCCTGAATCTACCTTGTAACAGCTTTGGGTAGCATACCAAGCCAGCTCTTTACTCTTTCCATGCTTGCTCAATGTTTGGACTTGTCTTACAACCAACTGTCGGGACAAATACCACTAGAGATTGGCAACTTGATCAACCTTGGTCCGCTAAATATTTCCAATAACAAGTTGACTGGATAAATACCCTCCACTCTAGGTGAGTGTGTTCATTTGGAGTTCCTCCACATGGAGGGGAACCTACTTGATGGGATCGGAGGATCCCAGAATCCTTCACTGCTTTACGAGGCCTCATTGAGATGGATCAAACTTTTTTAAGTTGGCTAAGTTTATAGAAATATTAATATTTAAAACTCCAAATAGATATACTACAAAAATATATTTTATGATTACTGACATATTGACATATATAGGTGATCTTTGGCATGAATATGCCCATATGCGTGCACCATCTTTTTTTTATTTGTTCCTTTGAAGATTAAAGTTGTGGAACGAAGATTAAAGTTGTGGAGCTTAGATTTCCATGTGTCCATTTATTTGTTCATGTGCTAACCTCATTCTACTTTTTATACTTATATATGATTGTAGTCCATGCGTTTATTTCCATGCCGTGGGGCTTATGGATTTCCATGCCTCTTCATGCATCATCTACGGGTGTTCCCTATTTGCAAGCAGGTCTCTGTGTGACTTTCTTATGGACTGCTCCCTGCTATCTTCATCATTGAGCTTTAGCCAAAATGTAAAGGGCCCCGTACGTGTCCCTGAATATAACACCGGCAGTCACTCCACAAGTCAGAGGGCCTCGCAAGACTACACACTCAAAACGTACAATATGTGCGCACAAGCATTGAAAGCCCAAAGGGACAAATTAAGGCGAGAAAAGTTGATCAAAGTGTCGTCGGATGCGTCATAAGACTAGCCAAATGCTTAATGCAATCCAAAATTTCATCATGTAGTGTCTCCAATTATAACATATTTTGTAATAAGTTGACTGATGAATTGGCAGTTTACGAAAGTTGTATGTTGTCCTATGACTCTGAGTCGATGAGCCAAAGCCCTGAGTTTGTAAATGAATTTGTTTTTGACGATTAGGCTAAACGTGCTTGCAGTTGTTATTTGACTTTAAAAAAATGGTACAAATATTTAGGGGTGTGAGGGTGCTCCAGGGCCTGATGCTGGTTTGCCGCGGGTGGGGTCGGGGAGGTGGCAGGAGCTTGTGTCGGCAGGAAGGCCAAAGGCAGTGGTGGCTGGCGAGGGTGTGCGGGGTGCAGGTGATGGATGCGCGGCGGCTGGCGGGGGTGTGTAGGGTGAGGGTGATGGCCGTGCGGCGGCAGGGGGTGGGGATGGAATGAAACTAGGGTTCCTGACTTGCTAGTCTTCCAATATATACTTAGAGCATCTCCAACAATACTACCTAAAACACACCCCTACTTCTCTATTTAGGAAGCCACCTATTTTGAGACTACTCATATTTTGCTTCCAACTCCAGCAATACTACCTAAACCATACTACTTAAATTCGTTTTAGTAGTCAATGATGCATGGGGCTCTTTTGTCATCTCTCTCATCCATATTTTGCATGGTGGAGAGTAAGGGCTAACAGAAGTAGAGGGTGGAGAGGGAAAAGTAGGAGGCCAACAAACGTGGATGGTCTAGTAGGGGCCTGTTGGAGTTGGCTTTTAGCCTCTGCTACCTAAATCTGAAGTAGGGGGTCATGTTGGATGCTTTTAGTTGGTTGTGACCCCACCTGTCAGGTACTAAGGCGGGTTTGCAGATACGAGCAGCCTATATTCTTACCTGTTAACAAATGCCATTGGATTTATACCTCTGCCCGCACCTGTGCCCGTGGATGCACTTTGACGCCTGTATCCGCGCCTGCCGGGTTTGATACCCGCGGGTATTCTATGCCCATTGCCATCTTTATCCTTTTGTTGTTTGCCATTATGGGCCATAGCACGTGATCGTGAGAGAAGCAACTAAAATTGATTTTGGCCCACATGGGTGCTACAGAAGTATGAATGTACGAGCGTCACTTCTTTATACTATGTGAAAAATGCACATGCAGAAAAAACAATTTGGAAGAAAAATGTGTTTGAAAAGTTAGGACAAATTAATTTTGAAAATGTCCTAAAAATCATTACCACTATTTATTATGCATGTCATGGCTCTATTTTTTTTTTGAAAGACCACAACTCTAATTAGGAAGAAAAATACAAACGGCACTCAAATTATAAAAATAAACCCTAAACAACAACAATAAAAAAACAAGTTGTCATCTAGGGATCATGAACACCCCTAAAATAACAACGGTACAAAAAGTTGGCAACCGAGAGATAAATTATAAAAAAGCTACTAAATAAATACATTATAACAAAAAAAGAACAAGCTGCAAATTGGAGACTGAACAAATAAATTAAAGCTAACAACTGGGGACTAAATTATAAAGAAAAAACAAAGATTAAAAACAAAAAATGGCAACTAGCTAAGGGGGCAAATTATAAAACAACCCCGAACAATGTCTACAAAAAAGAACAAGCTACCAACGAAGGGCCAAACTATAGAGACAACCACTAACTCCGCCAACAAAAAAAATGAACAATTGAGGGCAAAATTATAAAAACAACCCCAAACAACAAGAACAAAAAATGGTAAGCTGCCAACTGGAAGCAAAGTATAAAAACAATCTCGAACAACAGGGACAAAAAAATGAAAGCTGCCATGGAGGCCAAATCATAAAAACAACCCCAAACAACAAGAAAAAAAATTAAGCTACCAATTGAAGCCAAATTATTAAAACAAAAAAGATGAAAGCTGCCATGGAGGCCAAATCATAAAAACAACCCCAAACAACAAGAAAAAAAATTAAGCTACCAATTGAAAGCCAAATTATTAAAACAACCGTAACCACGTCAACAAAAATGAACAAGCTACCAACTAAGGGTCACTATAAAAAAACACTAAAACATTAACAAAAAACTAACATTTGAGGGCCAAATTATAAAGACAACCAAAACAACAAGAACAAAAAAGAACAAGCCGCCAACTCAAGGGCAAATTATAAAAATAACCCCGAACAACTAGAACAAATAAATTACTACTACCAACCAGGGGCCAAATTATAAAAAACATCTAACCACGTCAAAAAAAAACAAGCGCGCTGCCAACTAGGGACCAAACTATAAACACAATACTAACACCATCAACAAAAAAGCTAGCAATTGAGGGCCAAATTTTAAAAACAACCCCACGCAACAAGAACAAAAAAAACCAAGCCAACTAAGGGCTAAAGTATTAAAGCAACCCCGAACAACAGAAAAAAAATAAAGCTACCAACTTTTTTTTAGATAAATGATAGTTGATATCCGGCTTCATCTATCAATTGATAGAATGAGGCCCATTATTACAAAGTTCCGCCCGTAGGCAAACACACGGGCTGTAAAAAACTCCAGTTTACAGCCAAGTACAAAGATAAACAAAACGAGAGTAAAGTTTTGACTAAACATGACCAATACGCCTGATTGACAACCATCCATTGGAACCAAAGAAATGCAAGGCCGACGTCTCTAGATGCTGTCCGGCTAGGGTCAGCTGGTCCCGTAGATCATCATGCCGCTGCAATCTTGCCCATTGCCGGAGCCAGTGAGTTCCTCTGAAAAGAACCTGCAAAAAAGATTTTGGTCTACATTTGTCAAAAACCATCTCGTTTCGTGTTATCCAGACCGCCCAACAAAGCGTTGATGCTGCTGTTAATAACAATGCATTATACTTCTTACTAGCCAACTTGACCACCTATTAAAAAGTTCATCTATACTTCGAGGGGGCGATATACCGAAAAGTAAATATACAACGCGCCACAAGAATTTGGCATAAAGACAATCCAAAAAAAAGGTGTTGAATGGTTTCTGGACAATGGCAGAAGCAGCACTTCCTGTCGCCATCCCAGTTACGCTGGGCAAGGTTATCCTTGGTTAAAATCACACCTTTTTTAAATACCACAAAAAACTTTTATTTTCATGGGAACTTTAATTTGCCATATATCTTGTGACACCCTTACCCTATTGTTAATCAACGCAGCATACATGGATTTGACCGTAAAGCTTTCAGATGCATGTAGCGCCCAAACAAACACATCTCTTTCCTCCTGTAAGTTCACATCATGTAAAGAAGCCACAATTCTGTGCCAATCCCTTAGGTTCGCACCCACTAAATTTCGACGAAAAGAGATATTTAGTGGGGAGGAACTAAGGACTTGTGCCACTGAATCTTGTTTTCTTCTTACAATATTGAACAACGCAGGAAATTTATTTTTAAACGGTTTATTTCCCAACCAAGTGTCTACCTAGAACCTAGTTTGCGACCCGTCTTTCACCTTGAACGAACCAAAGCCCATAAAGGTATCTTTGATATTCATCAAGCTTTTCCAAAAATGAGAGTCTATTTGTTTTTTGCTACAGCTCCCTGGAGTCTTATCTTTGATATATTTGTTCCTCAAAAGTTCCTGCCACATGCCATCTTCGTTCAATAATTTGAAAAGCCATTTACTTAACAAGCACTTGTTTTGTAAATCCAGATTCTGTATGCCTAAGCCGCCTTGAATTTTAGGCTGACATAAAATTTCCCATTTGGCTAATCTATACTTCCGCTTGTGTTGGTCGTTTTGCCTATAGAATCTTGATCTAAAGCAGTCAATTTTTTTTCTAACACACCTCTTAGGAGTTCGAAGAAAGACATCATAAACATCGGTAAGCTAGATAGCACCGAGTTTATCAATACCAACCGACCCTCAACCGAAAGCATTTTGCCTTTCCATCCACTAAGCCTTTTTTCAATTCTATTCTCAATCGTTTGCCAGTCTTTGTTGTTTAGTTTCCTAGTGTTCATAGGTAGACCAAGGTAGCGAAAGGGGTACTTTCCAATCTCACAGCCAAACAGCTGCGAATAAAACACTTCATGATCTTTGGCTTTGCCAAAACAAAATATTTCACTTTTGTGATAGTTTATTTTGAGCTCTGATAGTTGTTCCAATGTACTAAGTAATAGTTTCATATTTATCGCTTTCTCAACATCATGGCTCATAAAAATCACTGTATCATCCGCATACTGAAGAATGGACAAACTGTCTTGAATAAGATGGGGAATAACCCCTTCAACTTGCCCTGCTTCCTTTGCTCTGGCAATCAGTATGGCCAGCATGTCTGCCACTATATTAAATAGTATCGGCGACATTGGATCACCTTGTCGTAAGCCCTTTCTTGTTTCGAAATAGGATCCTAATTGGTCATTAACCTTAATGTTAACATTTTCCCCCTGCGTGAATTTTTCCACCCATGTACACCATTTCTGTGAAAATCCTTTCATCCTTAGTGTTTGTTGTAGAAAACTCCATTTAACCTTATCATATGCCTTATCAAAATCTATTTTAAAGATAACCCCATCTTGTTTTTTCGAGTGAAGTTCATGTATTGTTTCATGGAGTATTACTGCACCCTCCATAATATTTCTTGTTGGGAGAAAGGCTGTCTGTGTTGGTCTAATAATCTTCTGGGATATGGTAGATAATTTATTGGTTGCCACTTTAGTGAAGATTTTGAAAGAAACATTCAACAAACAAATTGGCCTGTATTGTTGAATCACTTTCGCATCTTTCTTTTTGGGTAGCAGGATTATAGTTCCAAAGTTAAGGTTGTTCAGTGGCAGGGATCCCTGGTGGAAATCCATAACAGAGCCATCAGATCATCTTTTATTAGATTCCAGAAGACCTGATAAAACTCTGGAGGAAAACCATCCGGCCCAGGTGCCTTATTGTGTTCCATTTGGAAGATCGCAGCCCTCACCTCAGCCTGAGAAAAGTCAGCTACCAAGTACTCATTTTCCAGATCAGATACCTAAGGAATGTCATCGGTATGTAACTCATCCATCATGATAGAGGAGTTCCCTGATGGACCAAATAAATTCTTATAATAGTTGGTGATATGCTTTTTGAGTTGAGCATCACCACTTATTATATTATTCCCATCTTCCAACTGGAAAATATGAGTTTTTCGATGTCTACCGTTTGCTAGTAGGTGATAGTATTTTGTATTTGCATCACCTTCCAGAAGATGTTTTACTTTAGCCCTTAGATACCATTTTAGCTCCTCCTCCCGAAGTAATTCAACGAGTCTTTCATTTAACACATGCTTAAGATTTAATTCTAGATCATTAAGAATAGAAGTTTTTGCCTTTTATCCAATTCATCGAGTTTATTTAGAATCGTCGTTTTTTCTTTCTTATAGTTACCACTTATATTTTTTGCCCAACCTCTGAGGTATTGGCGTAGCCTTCTGATTTTAGCTTGCCACCTCTCTATTGGAGAGCCTTCGACTATTATGCTCTGCCACACATCACGGACCATGTCACAAAAACCATCTCTCAGCAACCATCCCAATTCGAATTTAAATTGGGGTTGATAAGACGAGGATGGATTATTTGTGCATAATAGTAGCGGTGTGTGATCAGAAATCTCTCTATGTACAGTGGTATGTGGATACTTGGACTCAAAGTCTGTACAAACAAGGATCCTATCTAATTTTTCGAAGGTCTGGTTTTGTAAATGATTAGCCCAAGTAAACTTTCTTCCTGACATTTCTATTTCTCTGAGATTTAGAGTGTCGATCACGGCGTTGAACATAAAAGGCCATCTATCATTATAATTATCGTTATTTTTCTCATCCGGTCTATGAATAATATTAAAATCGTCACCTATAACAGTAGGTAAAGCATCTTTTGAACATACCCGTACTACTTCGGATAAGAATTGTGATTTTAGATCCATTTGTGTTGGTCCGTAGATAGAAATCAGATTAAACTTAAAATCATCTTCTTTGTGTCTAAGTTTGAAGCGGATAAAAAAATCCCCCTCTTCAATTTCCCCAATGTCAAAAGATAATAAATTTACACCTAGAATCACGCCACCAGACTGACCCCTCGGAGCCATGCAATGCCAAAGAAAATCTTTACCCGCGCAAATATTATTCAAAGTGGATTGCGGAAAATTGGCTCTACCAGTCTCGGATAAGGCAATGAAATCTAAGTTCTTTTCTTTTGTTAGATCAGAAAGAAATCTACACTTTTTAGGATCAGCGAACCCGTTGCAATTCCAAAAAATACCTTTCATCTAAACTTTTTATGATTTCTGAACATATTAGATTCAAAGCTTCTAAGTCACAGCCCCCATCACCTAGCCCTTCAGATATTTCTGAACATATTAGATTCAAAGCTTCTAAGTCTATGTTATCATCTACAGAACATATAGTCGAAGTATCATCTAGCAAGATTTTGTTTCTCTCCACTAATCTTTCATTAACATTCAAACTGTAAAGTTCTAGATCTCTTAAAGACTGTAAAGAGTTCGAAACAGCTTGTTCATTAACCCCAAGGACAACCCCTAAAGACTTAGTTGCAGCTAACAAAGTGGAATCATCGCGAGAAATAAAAGAGATTGGTTGGGTTTCTTTACCTTTATCTGACGATGTGTCCAAATTTTTGTGTGCCTTCAGTTTTGATGCCTTCTCCAAAGAATCTTAATCCGTAGTTGTTGTGTTTCTTTTGCTTGATCTCACAGGTGACACTGTCCCGCCATCACTAATGGACTCGGGTTCTTTGCCGAGGGCCTCAGACCCTCAGCAAAGGCCCAAAAACTCTCGGCAAAGGCTTTGCCGAGGGCAACCCTCGGCAAAGAGCCATCGGAAAATTTTGAGTCGGCGAAGAGGTCTTTGCCGAGGGCCCTTTATCGGGCACACAGCAAAGCCTTTGCCGAGGGAAAAAAAAACCTCGGCAAAGAAAAACCCTTGGCAAAATGTAAATCGAAAAAAAAACCCGAAAAAAATAGCAAAATAATTTTATTTTTTGGAGGCGCCGACGAGCCATCATCCCCACCCGCGGGATTTTTTTGTAGCATTTTACACAGTATTTTTGACTCTATTTGTAAAGTCGTGGTCGGTGGGATTCGAACTCATGACCTCTCACACCCTCTCTCACTTACCTCCTCTAACCACTCCAACCCTTTATCACTTGTGTTTATATTCCATTTCGATTCCCCATATGTTATAACAAATCGAGTGTAAATTAATTGTTTGAGGCACTAAACGAATTCAAATGAAAAAGTTGCCAACTACAAAGTTTCGTAAATTTTCGAGATCTACAACTTTCGTTTAGAGTGTTTCTCCATCTGAGGTTTTTTTCAAAATTTCTAATTTCAAATTTCAAACTTAAGACACAATTATCGGCAATTAGATGCTTTCAAATATAAAAATTGTCAACTACAAAGTTTCATAACTTTTCAAGATCTACAACTTTCGTTTAGAGTGTTTTTCCATCCAAGACTTTTTTTAAAATTTGAAATTGGAAATTTTAACCTTTAGATATAAATATCCTCAATTAGATGCTTTTAAATAAAAAAGTTGTCAATTATAAAGTTTTATAACTTTTCAAGATCTATAACTTTCGTTTAAAGTGTTTTTCCATCCAAGACTTTTTGAAAAATCTCTTTGCCGAGGGCCATAAGGTAAGCCCTCGGCAAAGACCCTCTTTGCCGAGGGCCATAATGTAGGCCATCGGCAATTGCCTAGGGCCTACATTATGGCCCTCGGCAGAGAGGTTTTTTAAAATATATTTTAAGGAGTTGTCAACTACAAAGTTTCATAACTTCTCGAGATCTGCAACTTTCGTTTAGAGTGTTTCCCCATTCGAGGCTTTTTTTAAAATTTCAAATTTCAAATTTCAAACTTAAGACACAATTATCAGCAATTAGATGCTTTCAAATGAAAAAGTTGTCAACTACAAAGTTTCATAACTTTTTGAGATCTACAACTTTCGTTTAGAGTGTTTTTCCATCCAAGACTTTTTTTAAATTTGAAATTTAAAATTTCAAACTTTAAATATAAATATCCTCAATCAGATGCTTTCAAATGAAAAAGTTATCAACTATAAAGTTTTATAACTTTTCAAGATCTACAACTTTCGTTTAGAGTGTTTTTCCATCTGAGACTTTTTGAAAAATATCTTTGCCGAGAGCTATAAGGTAGGCCCTCGGCAAAGACACTCTTTGCCAAGGGCCATAATGTAGGCCCTCGGCAAAGACCCTCTTTGCCGAGGGCCTACATCATGGCCGGGGTCTTTGCTGAGGGCCTACATTATGGCCCTCGGCAAAGGGATTTTTCAAAATACATTTTAAGGCACTAAATTAACTCAAATGAAAAAGTTTTCAACTACAACATTTTATAACTTCTCAAGATCTACAGACTTTATTTTGGTTGTTTGGTCATTTGTTCAACCGACGTGGTGGTTCTAACATATTTCACAATCCTTATATATCCTCTCTAGCAGTTTCATGAAACTTATTAGAGAGATGTAGATTTTGTGAACAACATTACTATTGATTTGTTAAATGAAGAAATGACCAATATATACTTTGTAGATCTTAAAAAATTAGACAATTTTATAGTAGAAAACTATTTTGTTTGAGTTAATTTAGTGTCTCAAAATATATTTTGAAAAATCTCTTTGCCGAGGGCCATAAGGTTGGCCCTCGCCAAAGACTCTTTGCCTAGGGCCAATAGGAGGCCCTCGGCAAAGATTTTTTTGCCGAGGGTCGTTTCTTTGCCGAGGGCCTGTCTTTGCCGAGGGCTACTTGGGCCAACCCTCGGCAAAAGAGGGCCTTTGCCGAGTGCCCGATATTTAACCCTCGGCAAAGCCGAAAGCCCTCGGCAAAGGCTGCGTTTCCGGTAGTGCATTTTATACTTTCATTTTATTAAGAAGCCCAGAGTCATTCGGAGTAGGCATCAAGTTGGCCTTCCATTGACCAGTACCATTTGTTGTTATCCCATTCTGAGAAATCACTATTATTGGTTTGTTGCTCACTTTCGCCCCTGTTGAGGTGGATTTGACCCCTACTTCGTTGTTTTGCTGGATCATAGAACCAGACCTTCACCCTCTTTCTGGACAACACCACCAGCGGCATTGTGCTGACCATAGGCAGGTAGCTGATTACCATATACATTATTATCTGTCTGTTTATCCCCTTCTTTACCATCCTCATCCATGTTATCCCCTTTTTTCCTCATTAGGTTTCTCTTCATCCATGGCAGAGTCCATGTCAATAACCTGGGGCTCACCATTGGGCATGTCTTGTTCAACCCTAAATTGTAGCTCATAAACAAAATCCCCAATAACTACATCCACTAGATCTGGGATGAGATTAGGATCCAACACGGCTACTTTCAATCTTTATCTACCAAACTTCTTTGTGAATTTAGTATCCACTGCTCGAGGGACACCTAAGATAGAGCCAATTGCCCAAATAATAGGAAATTCTCTAAACTCCTTTGGTAGACCACGAAATTGAACCCAAACCTTGTCAATCTCATATTTGTAGACATCATTTTCAACACCCTTCTCAAAGCGAATTTTTCCTTTCACTGATTTTCTGTCCATGGGACCCTAGTTCACCATAGTATCCAGCAAGTCAGAAGATGGGAAATTAGTGATAAAGGCATCATTGCCTTTCTCATCAATCACCCACTTGTTTTTTACCTGGTAGTAGTTTTTCAAGTTCCACTGCCAACTGGTCAGCAGTAAGAGAACCCTCCAAAACACGTACCACACCTGATTTTTCCTCCAGGTTCAACTTAGGATTTTCAGCAACCGGAATAAAATAAAAACCCAAACCTTCTACGACATATCCACATGGTATAGCAGTAGTGTGCATTTTTTCATCTTTGGGAAAATCTTTGTAACATGTGAAAGTCCCTAGTTTGGTTTTGGCTAATTGATGAAACCTAGGACTAACCTTTGTATCTAAGTGGATGATTTAGATAAAGGTGGTCATTGAATATGAGACATGACATTGACTCATATGACCAAAATGGTGAAGACCAAGATGAGGCTTGGCTCGATGGACCAGTTGTGAAGGTGAAGGGCAAGTCGAGGCTTCGAAGCGAAGGACCATGCGATAGTGAAGCTTGAGCAAGACTTGACGCCGATGGACCAATGCAATGGTGAAGAGCAAGTGAAGTCAAGGTGGATGGATCGAGACGGTCATGTGATGATATGAAGTGGATCATATCATTTGGAGAAACAAAATGGGCTCAAGGCAAAGGTATAACCATAGGGCCATTTTGTTTTACACTCAAGACACCATAGAGGGTGTGAGTGGTTTAGGGTCGATAGCCGAACTATTAAGAGGGGAAGTCTTATCGATTATTCGACGCACGGGTGCCACTAGGTGAATTCATGAAGTGCATTGCATGTAGGGCCTAGTGAGCTAACTGGAAAACCTTTGAAAATGATTGAGAAAAAGCTAACACACAAGCACATGGAGATGTACACTTGATGGTGTTGGCGCATTTGCAAAGGTGGCATTGGTCGCGCTGTGGCTTGCGGGTAGAGAGGGGTTGATTCAGTCGATTTTAGGGAAATGAAATGCCTATTTTCCACTACGTCGGAAGTCGGAAAAGAAACGGAGGCGAACGGAGATCACCAGGGTGATCGGACGCTGCACCAGACGCGGTCACGGTTTGACCGGACACGTCCGGTCAGTATAGCGCAGCAGTCAGGCGCGCGGGCTAGGGTTTGCAACCAGCGCGTCCGGTCACTCACGGGATCGAAGCGTCCGGTCGGGCACCTAGAGGAACAGTGCGTGGTGAAGGGCTGAGCGGGCGCGCGGCGCGTCCGGTCACACGTGATCAGACGCGTCCGGTCGCGAAGGGAGCTTACTGGACTCCGACCGGACGCTGGCTCTGTCGTGTCCGGTCGTTGCGTGGAGCGCGTCCGGTCGTTGCGTCGCGGGTGCGCGGCACTGTGCGTTTGGCGCGTCCGGTCGTTTGAGCTGCGTGTCCGGTCGTCGCGTTTGACCGTTGGCGCGCAGTGACCATTGGAAGATCTGGCAGCCACGTTTGAATTTGAGGGACACGTGGATGGCGCAGGGCGACCGGACACGGTGAAGCATGTCCGGTCAGTTTCGACCGGCACGTCCGGTCGTCCCAAAAAACGCTCAGTGGATTGGCAACGGCTCTATTTGTATGGGATGCTTATAAATACTCGTTGGCCGGCCCTTGGGGAGGTCTCTTGGCATTTCTAACACTCTTGTGCTTCCTTTGAGCTAAAGCTTCTCCTCCCACTCATCTCTCTTGCTTGATTGCAAATCAAAAGTGAGATTGAGTAATCCCAAAGTGCATTGCATAGCTTGAGGGCATCTAGTGGCACTTGTGGGTGGTTTAGCCGGTGGATTTCTTGTTACTCTTAGAGAGTACCGCTCCTAGCCGGCTTGGAGATTGTTGGAGGCGTTGGCAAGAGAAGGTGTTTGTTCTTGGCCACCTCCGGTTGATTGTGAGAGGTTCTTGTGCTTTCCTCGGCGGGACGCCAAAAGCAACTCTAGCTGAATGCGCGTGTCATTGAGTTACCACATTTGAGAGTGGTGTCTTGCGGTGCCTTGCGGGGCGTGCCTTGAGGGGCAAGTGACTTGAGGGTCACACCGGGAAACCACCTAAGTGTTGGTCGACACAACCGGTGACGTAGCTTGTCGGTGCACAAGTGAACACCGGGTGAACAAAAATATTGTGTCTCTTGTCTCCCGGTGATTGGTCTCCATATTGTGTTGTTGTTAATATTGATTGATTGTATACCATCTTGGTGATTGGCAACATCTTCACTCCACCGTTGGTATATGAATTACAATCCTCTCTCTTGCATTTACGTTGACTAGATTATCTTGTGTAGCTCTAGTGGTAGCTTTGCTAGTAGTGTTGTTAGCTTGCTCTCTAGTATAAAATTAGTGACATAGCACTTGTGTGAACTAGAGATCATAATCTACTAGACTTGTGGATAGGAGGCTTGCATCACTTCCTTTGGCTAGGCAAAACTCGCTTTATACCGTTTGTTATTCTAACAAGTTTGCTTAGTGTCATTTGTAGAATTTTTTATAGGCTATTCACCCCCCTCTAGCCATCTAGGACCTTACAAGTGGTATCGGAGCCGTGGTCACCGTTTTAATCAAGGCTTAACATCCTTTGGTGTGAAAAATGGCTCAAATTGTGTTCAATCATGTTGGGGGCAAGCCACCGTTCTTTGATGGTGTTAGTTCTTTTGCTCATTGGAAGAGAAAAATGACAATGTACCTTGGCTCTATTCATGAGGGAGTATTGCAAGTCACCGAGAATGATTTTGCTATCATTGATCCTGATCATCTCACCGATGAAGATAGAGCAAATAGAACATGCAATAGAATGGCTCTCAATACACTCTACAATGGTATTGACACAAAAGTATTTGAGGGCATCAAAGATTTAGAATTGGCAAATGAAGTATGGACAAGGTTGAGTGAAACATATGAGGGCACTAAGGTTGTGAAGAGTGCCAAGCTATATGGGCTCAAGAGTGAGTTTGAGAACTTCAAGATGAAAGAAGAAGAAACAATCTTAGAGATGTTTCATAGATTGCAAGTCATTGTAAATGATCTCAAGAGCTTAGGGCACAAGACACAAGACCAAGATTTTTGCCATAAGTTCTTGTTGAGCTTACCAAGAAGATTCAAAATGTTGATCATGATGCTACAAAGAGATGGGCTTGAAACAATGAAGCCAAATGATTTGCTTGGAGAGGTATTGACCTTTGACAAGTATGATCAAGATGTTGATGAGAAGGAGGAAGAAAAGAAGAAAAAGACCGTGGCATTCAAGGCCACCTCCTCAAAGGGCAAAGCTTCAATTCAAGAAGAAGATGACAACGAAGAAGATGAAGGATTGGAAATTGATGATGAGTCACTTGCTCTAGTTGTCAAGAATATTGGCAAGATGTTTATCAAAAGAAGAGGCTTCAAGAAGAGGAATGATAACTTCAAGAGCAAGGAGTCACAAAGGAAGTGCTTCAATTGTGATAGCACCGAGCACCTTCAAGCGGAATGTCCTTATGATAAGAAGAAGAACAAGAGGGACAAGTTTGAGAAGAAGAAGAGAGAGGCCAAGATGACATTCAAGAAAGGCAAGAATGTTGCCTATGTGATCACTTGGGATAGTGATGATGATGAAGAAGAAGAATCATCATCCAACAAGGCTCTTGCTTCCATTGCTATCAATAAGAAGCCATCACTATTCGGTTCATCCTCTTCATGCTTTATGGCCAAGGAAACTAAGGTATTATATGATGAGAGTGATGACGAAAGTGAAATGGAATATGTTCATGATAGTGATAATGATAATGAAAATGATGATGATGAACCAACTAAAGAATAACTATATGATTTGATGCAACAAACTAGAGACATAGCTATTGCCAAGGACAAGGAGTGTAAGAAGCTTTCAATGAAAGTAGCAATACTTGAGAAAGTCCTTAGTGAGCTTAAGACCACTCATGAGAGTCTAGTGGAAGGCCATGAGGATCTTAGTAAGGCTCATTCCAAGCTTGAAAAGGCTCACTCATTGCTACTTGAGCAACAAGCAAAGAAGGAGGTTGTTGTATCATGTGATATAGGTGTTACATGTGATATAATTGATGAATCCTTTTATGAACCTATCATCATGTCAAATGCTAACCCTTCTTGTAGCTCTTCATCCACCACCACCGACTCTACCTTCACTACTAGTGATGGTTTCACTTGTGATGCCTCACTAATGGTTGAGAATGAGACTCTCAAG
Source organism: Saccharum hybrid cultivar R570 (assembly GCA_038087645.1). Taxonomy (NCBI): domain Eukaryota; kingdom Viridiplantae; phylum Streptophyta; class Magnoliopsida; order Poales; family Poaceae; genus Saccharum; species Saccharum hybrid cultivar. The sequence continues at coordinate 7,200,096 of JAQSUU010000494.1, forward strand.
AAAGAGGTGGATGAGCTCACTCACGCCCAGGCAAGGCCTGTGGTGGTGAGGCCTGCTTGCTTAAGTGCTTGGGTAGCCAAAGGTTCTCTCTTAATAAAGAGGGATTGGGCTACAACCCCAAGAAAGGCAAGTCGGCCTTTACAATTCCAAAGCCTAGCTTTGTGAAGGGCAATGGTCGGTTTTATAAAAGATGCAAGCAAGTTGGGCACCAAGAGCATAATTGCAATAAAAAGAACCAAAGCAAGAACCTTGTTAATGCTATATCTTTTGATTCTTGCTATGTGCTTACCAAGAGTGTGAAGGGTGTGCAAGCTAAGTTTATTGGTACACCAATTGTGGGCCCAAAGAAGAAGGCTATTTGGGTACCAAAGAGCTTAGTTACTAACCTACAAGGACCCAAGCAAAAGTGGATACCTAAGCTTCATTGACTTGCTTGTAGGTCAATTACAAAGCCGGAGGAAGGCATTGGATTATTGATAGTGGGTGCACTCAACACATGACCGGTACATCAAGAATATTTGACTCAATCAATGACAATGATAGTGGGTTGATTCTATCACATTTGGCAATAACAAGAAAGGCAAGGTTATTGGCTTGGGCAAGATTGCAATATCAAATGACATGAGTATCTCCAATGTGTTGCTAGTTAAAAGCTTGGATTTCAATCTTCTATCCATGGCACAAATATGTGATCTAGGCTACAAATGCATCTTTGGGGTTGATGATGTGGAAGTTATTAGTGTGGATGGTTCAAATGTGGCATTCAAGGGTTTTAGATATGAGAATCTCTATCTAGTTGACTTCAATGCTAGAGAAGCTTCCTTGACAACTTGCTTAATCTCCAAATCAAGCATGGGTTGGCTTTGGGATAGAAGGCTTGGTCATGTTGGCATGAAATAATTGAAGAAGCTTACAACTCACAATCTTGTCAATGGTTTGAAAGATGTTGAATTTGAGAAGAATAAGCTTTGTAGTGCATGTCAAGCCGGGAAGCAAGTTGGAAGCTCACATCCAAAGAAGAGCACAATGAGCACATGCAAAGCATTTGATTTTATGCACATGGATCTTTTTGGACCAACAACATACACAAGCATAGGCGGCAACAAGTATGGCTTTGTCATAGTGGATGACTTCACAAGATTCACATGGGTATTCTTTCTTAATGACAAAAGTGAAGTGTTTGACATCTTCAAGACATTTCTCACTAGAGTTCACAATGAGTTTGAGATTAGAATCAAGAAAGTGAGAAGTGACAATGGAAGTGAGTTCAAGAATACAAGAATTGAAGAACTTTGTGATCACTATGGGATTGGACATCAATTCTCAGCCAAGTACACTCCACAATCAAATGGCCTAGTTGAGAGGAAAAATAGAACATTGCATGATATGGCTAGATCAATGCTTCATGAGTACAATGTGAGTCAATCATTTTGGGATGAAGCAATCAATACCGCTTGCTACTATATCAATAGACTATATTGTCATCCATTACTAGAGAAGACCCCATATGAGCTACTTCATAGAAGAAAGCCCAATATTTCTTACTTTAGGGTGTTTGGTTGCAAATGCTATATCTTGAAGAAGGGCACTAGATTGGGGAAGTTTTACAAGAGATGTGATGAGGGGTTCCTACTTGGTTATTCAACTACAAGCAAAGCTTATAGAGTTTGGAACAACTCAAGTGACATTCTAGAAGAAGTCCATGATGTGCAATTTGATGAAACCGATGGGTCACAAGATGAAGAAGAGAATCTAGATGATGTTGGTGGAAACCAATTGGTGGAAGCAATGAAGAACATGGACATTGGGGACATTAGAGCAAAGCAAGTAATTGATATTCAAGATGATGATACAGATCAAGTGCTCAATTCTCCATTCAAGCTAGCTAGTGACTCTCAAGTGCAAGATCATGGTGCTAGTTCATCTCATCAAGATACATCAAGTGATGAACCAAGCTCAAGCAATCAAGTGCAAGTACTCCAACCACAACATGTTGCAAGAGATCACCCTATTGATAGTGTTATTGGTGATATTAGAAGTGGTGTGCAAACAAGATCAAGATTGGCTATGTTTTGCGAGCATGCATCATTTGTGTCAACCATAGAACCAAAGAAGATAGAAGAAGCTTTGAGGGATGCAAATTGAATCATGGCTATGCAAGAAGAGCTTAACAATTTTACAAGAAATGATGTTTGGGAGTTGGTAGAAAGGCCAAATGACTACAATGTGATTGGAACCAAGTGGGTGTTTAAAAACAAACAAGATCAAGATGGCATTGTAGTGAGAAACAAAGCAAGACTAGTTGCTCAAGGTTACACTCAAGTAGAAGGTCTTGACTATGATGAGACATATGCTCTCGTGGCAAGATTGGAGGCAATAAGGATTCTATTGGCTTACGCTTGTGCACACAACATCAAACTATATCAAATGGATGTCAAAAGTGCATTTCTCAATGGGATCATCAATGAGTTAGTCTTTGTTGAGCAACCTCCCGGATTTGAAGATGACAAGAAACTCAACCATGTATATAAGTTGAAGAAGGATTTATATGGCTTAAAGCAAGCACCTAGAGCATGGTATGAGAGGCTAAGGGATTTTCTTCTCTCTAAGGGATTCAAGATGGGCAAGGTTGATACAACTCTATTCACCAAGAAGATTGGAAATGATCTATTCATAGTGCAAATATATGTTGATGACATCATCTTTGGATTAACCGATCAAGCTTATTGTGAAGAATTTGGTGCTATGATGGCCAAAGAGTTTGAAATGTCTATGATTGGTGAACTTAGCTACTTCCTTGGTCTCCAAGTAAAGCAATTGAAGAATGGGGCATTTGTGAGTCAGGGGAAATACATAAGGGACATGTTGAAGAAGTTTAGAATGCAAGATGCAAAGCCAATTTCAACTCCAATGGGTACAAATGGCAATTTGGATAGTGATCTTGATGGCAAAATGGTGAATCAAAAGGAAATCGGTCCTTGATTGGAAGTCTACTCTATGTTACCGCATCAAGGCCGGATGTCATGTTTAGTGTTTGCATGTGTGCTAGATATCAAGCCTCACCTAGAGAAAGTCATCTCATGGCCGCAAAGAGAATATTAAGGTACTTGAAGCAAACAAGAGATGTTGGACTATGGTATCCCAAGGGGTCAAAGTTTGAATTGATCAGATTTTCGGACTCCGACTATGGGGGTTGCAAGATCAATAGAAAGAGCACAAGTGGCACATGTCAATTACTTGGAAGATCACTTGTGTCATGGTCCTCAAAGAAACAAAATAGTGTGGCAATCTCTACCGCCGAAGCTGAATATCTGAGTGCGGGGAGTTGTTGTGCACAATTATTATGGATGAAATCAACTTTGAAAGATCATGGCTTCAACTTCAAGAATGTGCCATTGCTATGTGATAATAAAAGTGCAATCAAGATGACACAAAACCCGGTTCAACATGGAAGAACAAAGCATATTGACATAAGGCATCATTTCATTAGAGATCATCAACAAAAGGGAGATATTGCCATTGAAAGTGTTGGCACCGATGATAAACTTGCCGATATTCTCACTAAGCCACTTGATGAAAAGAGGTTTTGCAAGCTAAGGAATGAGTTGAACATTCTTAATTTCTCAAACATGAGTTGAATGCACCCCACCCACTTATTGACATGCCTCTCCTTCGATATTGCAAGGTAAAGTTGATTGACATGTCATTTATCCTATGCTAAGGACTTGCTAGAGCATGTAGACATAATAGTGGTATGCATGAGCATTCATGTTAAATCAAATGAATTTGATGGATATATGTTACCACTATTGCCTCTATGTTTGTTTTGATCTAGTGGTGGCATATGACATGTTTGTGAGCTTGCACACCTAGTGTTGAATCTAGAAGATTTGCTATAAGTGTTTAATTCAACATAGGCAAGATAACCCTTATTATGAGGTGTGAAGAAGCTTGTCTTTGGTTCAAATCGAATTAAATATCTTTGGCAAGTGTTCTAGGTTGAACCAAATTTGATAAATTTTAACCTACTCCATTAAACTTTTTTCTTCTCTCCACAATTTGATCTCATTTTTGGGTAAATTGTTGACAAAGGGGGAGAGAAAAAGATGATTCAACATGATAAAGGGGTAAATAAAATTTTTGATGCACACAAGTAGGGGGAACAAGCTCATAAACAAAGTTGTTGTATTTTCTTGTGCATTTTCATATGACTTGCTCATTGCACATGTATTTAAATTCAATATACATGCTTGTGTGGTGCAATGCTAGTATAGAACTTGGATGATGAAATGATCTGCTAGCATGCATAGGAATAGTTTACACGTGGTATCTAGACATGCCTAAAGTTTTTACAAGTGGTCCAAGAACCTTTACATATAATGTTGATCTCATGGGGTTCTTGAGTTTTGTTGGATGTCTAGTTACTTCATGATGCTAAGGATGGTGTAAAAGGCAACTCCGATTGGTATCATGCTTCAAAGGTCCATTTCTTACACCTTAGCATCATTTTGGTAGAATTACTCTCCCAACACTTCTATCCATGCATATGTGCAAAGCTTTCAATCCAAACTCTATGCACATATGTAGGGAGAGCTAATGCTACCAAAATCGAGCTTGTGATAATTGTCCAAACTTTACTTATGAGCAAAATGATTGGACAAGTATGACAAGTTCAAAACTTTTATTATCAAAATCATCTTTGTGAGGGTTGTCATCAATTACCAAAAAGGGGGAGATTGAAAGTCCCTAGTTTGGTTTTGGCTAATTGATGAAACCTAGGACTAACCTTTGTATCTAAGTGGATGATTTAGATAAAGGTGGTCATTGAATATGAGACATGACATTGACTCATATGACCAAAATGGTGAAGACCAAGATGAGGCTTGGCTCGATGGACCGGTTGTGAAGGTGAAGGGCAAGTCGAGGCTTCGAAGCGAAGGACCATGCGATGGTGAAGCTTGAGCAAGACTTGACGCCGATGGACCGATGCAACGGTGAAGAGCAAGTGAAGTCAAGGTCGATGGATCGAGACGGTCATGTGATGATATGAAGTGGATCATATCATTTGGAGAAACAAAATGGGCTCAAGGCAAAGGTATAACCATAGGGCCATTTTGTTTTACACTCAAGACACCATAGAGGGTGTGAGTGGTTTAGGGTCGATAGCTGAACTATTAAGAGGGGAAGTCTTATCGGTTATTCGATGCACGGGTGCCACTAGGTGAATTCATGAAGTGCATTGCATGTAGGGCCTAGTGAGCTAACTGGAAAACCTTTGAAAATGATTGAGAAAAAGCTAACACACAAGCACATGGAGATGCACACTTGATGGTGTTGGCATATTTGCAAAGGTGGCGTTGGTCGCGCTGTGGCTTGCGGGTAGAGAGGGGTTGATTCAGGCAATTTCGGGGAAATGAAATGCCTATTTTCCACTACGTCGGAAGTCGGAAAAGAAACGGAGGCGAACGGAGATCACCAGGGTGATCGGACGCTGCACTAGACGCGGTCACGGTTTGACCGGACATGTCCGGTCATTATAGCGCAGCAGTCAGGCGCGCGGGCTAGGGTTTGCAACCGGCGCGTCCGGTCACTCACGGGACCGGAGCGTCCGGTCGGGCACCTAGAGGAACAGTGCATGGTGAAGGGCTGAGCGGACGCGCGGCGCGTCCGATCACACGTGATCGGACGCGTCCGGTCACGAAGGGAGCTTACTGGACTCCGACCGGACGCTGGCTCTGTCGTGTCCGGTCGTTGCGTGGAGCGCGTCCGGTCGTTGCGTCGCGGGTGCGCGGCACTGTGCGTTTGGCGCGTCCGGTCGTTTGAGCTGCGTGTCCGGTCGTCGCGTTTGACCGTTGGCGCGCAGTGACCATTGGAAGATCTGGCAGCCACGTTTGAATTTGAGGGACACGTGGATGGCGCAGGGCGACCGGACACGGTGAAGCATGTCCGGTCAGTTTCGACCGGCACGTCCGGTCGTCCCAAAAAACGCTCAGTGGATTGGCAACGGCTCTATTTGTATGGGATGCTTATAAATACTCGTTGGCCGGCCCTTGGGGAGGTCTCTTGGCATTTCTAACACTCTTGTGCTTCCTTTGAGCTAAAGCTTCTCCTCCCACTCATCTCTCTTGCTTGATTGCAAATCAAAAGTGAGATTGAGTAATCCCAAAGTGCATTGCATAGCTTGAGGGCATCTAGTGGCACTTGTGGGTGGTTTAGCCGGTGGATTTCTTGTTACTCTTAGAGAGTACCGCTCCTAGCCGGCTTGGAGATTGTTGGAGGCGTTGGCAAGAGAAGGTGTTTGTTCTTGGCCACCTCCGGTTGATTGTGAGAGGTTCTTGTGCTTTCCTCGGCGGGACGCCAAAAGCAACTCTAGCTGAATGCGCGTGTCATTGAGTTACCACATTTGAGAGTGGTGTCTTGCGGTGCCTTGCGGGGCGTGCCTTGAGGGGCAAGTGACTTGAGGGTCACACCGGGAAACCACCTAAGTGTTGGTCGACACAACCGGTGACGTAGCTTGTCGGTGCACAAGTGAACACCGGGTGAACAAAAATATTGTGTCTCTTGTCTCCCGGTGATTGGTCTCCATATTGTGTTGTTGTTAATATTGATTGATTGTATACCATCTTGGTGATTGGCAACATCTTCACTCCACCGTTGGTATATGAATTACAATCCTCTCTCTTGCATTTACGTTGACTAGATTATCTTGTGTAGCTCTAGTGGTAGCTTTGCTAGTAGTGTTGTTAGCTTGCTCTCTAGTATAAAATTAGTGACATAGCACTTGTGTGAACTAGAGATCATAATCTACTAGACTTGTGGATAGGAGGCTTGCATCACTTCCTTTGGCTAGGCAAAACTCGCTTTATACCGTTTGTTATTCTAACAAGTTTGCTTAGTGTCATTTGTAGAATTTTTTATAGGCTATTCACCCCCCTCTAGCCATCTAGGACCTTACAAGTGGTATCGGAGCCGTGGTCACCGTTTTAATCAAGGCTTAACATCCTTTGGTGTGAAAAATGGCTCAAATTGTGTTCAATCATGTTGGGGGCAAGCCACCGTTCTTTGATGGTGTTAGTTCTTTTGCTCATTGGAAGAGAAAAATGACAATGTACCTTGGCTCTATTCATGAGGGAGTATTGCAAGTCACCGAGAATGATTTTGCTATCATTGATCCTGATCATCTCACCGATGAAGATAGAGCAAATAGAACATGCAATAGAATGGCTCTCAATACACTCTACAATGGTATTGACACAAAAGTATTTGAGGGCATCAAAGATTTAGAATTGGCAAATGAAGTATGGACAAGGTTGAGTGAAACATATGAGGGCACTAAGGTTGTGAAGAGTGCCAAGCTATATGGGCTCAAGAGTGAGTTTGAGAACTTCAAGATGAAAGAAGAAGAAACAATCTTAGAGATGTTTCATAGATTGCAAGTCATTGTAAATGATCTCAAGAGCTTAGGGCACAAGACACAAGACCAAGATTTTTGCCATAAGTTCTTGTTGAGCTTACCAAGAAGATTCAAAATGTTGATCATGATGCTACAAAGAGATGGGCTTGAAACAATGAAGCCAAATGATTTGCTTGGAGAGGTATTGACCTTTGACAAGTATGATCAAGATGTTGATGAGAAGGAGGAAGAAAAGAAGAAAAAGACCGTGGCATTCAAGGCCACCTCCTCAAAGGGCAAAGCTTCAATTCAAGAAGAAGATGACAACGAAGAAGATGAAGGATTGGAAATTGATGATGAGTCACTTGCTCTAGTTGTCAAGAATATTGGCAAGATGTTTATCAAAAGAAGAGGCTTCAAGAAGAGGAATGATAACTTCAAGAGCAAGGAGTCACAAAGGAAGTGCTTCAATTGTGATAGCACCGAGCACCTTCAAGCGGAATGTCCTTATGATAAGAAGAAGAACAAGAGGGACAAGTTTGAGAAGAAGAAGAGAGAGGCCAAGATGACATTCAAGAAAGGCAAGAATGTTGCCTATGTGATCACTTGGGATAGTGATGATGATGAAGAAGAAGAATCATCATCCAACAAGGCTCTTGCTTCCATTGCTATCAATAAGAAGCCATCACTATTCGGTTCATCCTCTTCATGCTTTATGGCCAAGGAAACTAAGGTATTATATGATGAGAGTGATGACGAAAGTGAAATGGAATATGTTCATGATAGTGATAATGATAATGAAAATGATGATGATGAACCAACTAAAGAATAACTATATGATTTGATGCAACAAACTAGAGACATAGCTATTGCCAAGGACAAGGAGTGTAAGAAGCTTTCAATGAAAGTAGCAATACTTGAGAAAGTCCTTAGTGAGCTTAAGACCACTCATGAGAGTCTAGTGGAAGGCCATGAGGATCTTAGTAAGGCTCATTCCAAGCTTGAAAAGGCTCACTCATTGCTACTTGAGCAACAAGCAAAGAAGGAGGTTGTTGTATCATGTGATATAGGTGTTACATGTGATATAATTGATGAATCCTTTTATGAACCTATCATCATGTCAAATGCTAACCCTTCTTGTAGCTCTTCATCCACCACCACCGACTCTACCTTCACTACTAGTGATGGTTTCACTTGTGATGCCTCACTAATGGTTGAGAATGAGACTCTCAAGAAAGAGGTGGATGAGCTCACTCACGCCCAGGCAAGGCCTGTGGTGGTGAGGCCTGCTTGCTTAAGTGCTTGGGTAGCCAAAGGTTCTCTCTTAATAAAGAGGGATTGGGCTACAACCCCAAGAAAGGCAAGTCGGCCTTTACAATTCCAAAGCCTAGCTTTGTGAAGGGCAATGGTCGGTTTTATAAAAGATGCAAGCAAGTTGGGCACCAAGAGCATAATTGCAATAAAAAGAACCAAAGCAAGAACCTTGTTAATGCTATATCTTTTGATTCTTGCTATGTGCTTACCAAGAGTGTGAAGGGTGTGCAAGCTAAGTTTATTGGTACACCAATTGTGGGCCCAAAGAAGAAGGCTATTTGGGTACCAAAGAGCTTAGTTACTAACCTACAAGGACCCAAGCAAAAGTGGATACCTAAGCTTCATTGACTTGCTTGTAGGTCAATTACAAAGCCGGAGGAAGGCATTGGATTATTGATAGTGGGTGCACTCAACACATGACCGGTACATCAAGAATATTTGACTCAATCAATGACAATGATAGTGGGTTGATTCTATCACATTTGGCAATAACAAGAAAGGCAAGGTTATTGGCTTGGGCAAGATTGCAATATCAAATGACATGAGTATCTCCAATGTGTTGCTAGTTAAAAGCTTGGATTTCAATCTTCTATCCATGGCACAAATATGTGATCTAGGCTACAAATGCATCTTTGGGGTTGATGATGTGGAAGTTATTAGTGTGGATGGTTCAAATGTGGCATTCAAGGGTTTTAGATATGAGAATCTCTATCTAGTTGACTTCAATGCTAGAGAAGCTTCCTTGACAACTTGCTTAATCTCCAAATCAAGCATGGGTTGGCTTTGGGATAGAAGGCTTGGTCATGTTGGCATGAAATAATTGAAGAAGCTTACAACTCACAATCTTGTCAATGGTTTGAAAGATGTTGAATTTGAGAAGAATAAGCTTTGTAGTGCATGTCAAGCCGGGAAGCAAGTTGGAAGCTCACATCCAAAGAAGAGCACAATGAGCACATGCAAAGCATTTGATTTTATGCACATGGATCTTTTTGGACCAACAACATACACAAGCATAGGCGGCAACAAGTATGGCTTTGTCATAGTGGATGACTTCACAAGATTCACATGGGTATTCTTTCTTAATGACAAAAGTGAAGTGTTTGACATCTTCAAGACATTTCTCACTAGAGTTCACAATGAGTTTGAGATTAGAATCAAGAAAGTGAGAAGTGACAATGGAAGTGAGTTCAAGAATACAAGAATTGAAGAACTTTGTGATCACTATGGGATTGGACATCAATTCTCAGCCAAGTACACTCCACAATCAAATGGCCTAGTTGAGAGGAAAAATAGAACATTGCATGATATGGCTAGATCAATGCTTCATGAGTACAATGTGAGTCAATCATTTTGGGATGAAGCAATCAATACCGCTTGCTACTATATCAATAGACTATATTGTCATCCATTACTAGAGAAGACCCCATATGAGCTACTTCATAGAAGAAAGCCCAATATTTCTTACTTTAGGGTGTTTGGTTGCAAATGCTATATCTTGAAGAAGGGCACTAGATTGGGGAAGTTTTACAAGAGATGTGATGAGGGGTTCCTACTTGGTTATTCAACTACAAGCAAAGCTTATAGAGTTTGGAACAACTCAAGTGACATTCTAGAAGAAGTCCATGATGTGCAATTTGATGAAACCGATGGGTCACAAGATGAAGAAGAGAATCTAGATGATGTTGGTGGAAACCAATTGGTGGAAGCAATGAAGAACATGGACATTGGGGACATTAGAGCAAAGCAAGTAATTGATATTCAAGATGATGATACAGATCAAGTGCTCAATTCTCCATTCAAGCTAGCTAGTGACTCTCAAGTGCAAGATCATGGTGCTAGTTCATCTCATCAAGATACATCAAGTGATGAACCAAGCTCAAGCAATCAAGTGCAAGTACTCCAACCACAACATGTTGCAAGAGATCACCCTATTGATAGTGTTATTGGTGATATTAGAAGTGGTGTGCAAACAAGATCAAGATTGGCTATGTTTTGCGAGCATGCATCATTTGTGTCAACCATAGAACCAAAGAAGATAGAAGAAGCTTTGAGGGATGCAAATTGAATCATGGCTATGCAAGAAGAGCTTAACAATTTTACAAGAAATGATGTTTGGGAGTTGGTAGAAAGGCCAAATGACTACAATGTGATTGGAACCAAGTGGGTGTTTAAAAACAAACAAGATCAAGATGGCATTGTAGTGAGAAACAAAGCAAGACTAGTTGCTCAAGGTTACACTCAAGTAGAAGGTCTTGACTATGATGAGACATATGCTCTCGTGGCAAGATTGGAGGCAATAAGGATTCTATTGGCTTACGCTTGTGCACACAACATCAAACTATATCAAATGGATGTCAAAAGTGCATTTCTCAATGGGATCATCAATGAGTTAGTCTTTGTTGAGCAACCTCCCGGATTTGAAGATGACAAGAAACTCAACCATGTATATAAGTTGAAGAAGGATTTATATGGCTTAAAGCAAGCACCTAGAGCATGGTATGAGAGGCTAAGGGATTTTCTTCTCTCTAAGGGATTCAAGATGGGCAAGGTTGATACAACTCTATTCACCAAGAAGATTGGAAATGATCTATTCATAGTGCAAATATATGTTGATGACATCATCTTTGGATTAACCGATCAAGCTTATTGTGAAGAATTTGGTGCTATGATGGCCAAAGAGTTTGAAATGTCTATGATTGGTGAACTTAGCTACTTCCTTGGTCTCCAAGTAAAGCAATTGAAGAATGGGGCATTTGTGAGTCAGGGGAAATACATAAGGGACATGTTGAAGAAGTTTAGAATGCAAGATGCAAAGCCAATTTCAACTCCAATGGGTACAAATGGCAATTTGGATAGTGATCTTGATGGCAAAATGGTGAATCAAAAGGAAATCGGTCCTTGATTGGAAGTCTACTCTATGTTACCGCATCAAGGCCGGATGTCATGTTTAGTGTTTGCATGTGTGCTAGATATCAAGCCTCACCTAGAGAAAGTCATCTCATGGCCGCAAAGAGAATATTAAGGTACTTGAAGCAAACAAGAGATGTTGGACTATGGTATCCCAAGGGGTCAAAGTTTGAATTGATCAGATTTTCGGACTCCGACTATGGGGGTTGCAAGATCAATAGAAAGAGCACAAGTGGCACATGTCAATTACTTGGAAGATCACTTGTGTCATGGTCCTCAAAGAAACAAAATAGTGTGGCAATCTCTACCGCCGAAGCTGAATATCTGAGTGCGGGGAGTTGTTGTGCACAATTATTATGGATGAAATCAACTTTGAAAGATCATGGCTTCAACTTCAAGAATGTGCCATTGCTATGTGATAATAAAAGTGCAATCAAGATGACACAAAACCCGGTTCAACATGGAAGAACAAAGCATATTGACATAAGGCATCATTTCATTAGAGATCATCAACAAAAGGGAGATATTGCCATTGAAAGTGTTGGCACCGATGATAAACTTGCCGATATTCTCACTAAGCCACTTGATGAAAAGAGGTTTTGCAAGCTAAGGAATGAGTTGAACATTCTTAATTTCTCAAACATGAGTTGAATGCACCCCACCCACTTATTGACATGCCTCTCCTTCGATATTGCAAGGTAAAGTTGATTGACATGTCATTTATCCTATGCTAAGGACTTGCTAGAGCATGTAGACATAATAGTGGTATGCATGAGCATTCATGTTAAATCAAATGAATTTGATGGATATATGTTACCACTATTGCCTCTATGTTTGTTTTGATCTAGTGGTGGCATATGACATGTTTGTGAGCTTGCACACCTAGTGTTGAATCTAGAAGATTTACTATAAGTGTTTAATTCAACATAGGCAAGATAACCCTTATTATGAGGTGTGAAGAAGCTTGTCTTTGGTTCAAATCGAATTAAATATCTTTGGCAAGTGTTCTAGGTTGAACCAAATTTGATAAATTTTAACCTACTCCATTAAACTTTTTTCTTCTCTCCACAATTTGATCTCATTTTTGGGTAAATTGTTGACAAAGGGGGAGAGAAAAAGATGATTCAACATGATAAAGGGGTAAATAAAATTTTTGATGCACACAAGTAGGGGGAACAAGCTCATAAACAAAGTTGTTGTATTTTCTTGTGCATTTTCATATGACTTGCTCATTGCACATGTATTTAAATTCAATATACATGCTTGTGTGGTGCAATGCTAGTATAGAACTTGGATGATGAAATGATCTGCTAGCATGCATAGGAATAGTTTACACGTGGTATCTAGACATGCCTAAAGTTTTTACAAGTGGTCCAAGAACCTTTACATATAATGTTGATCTCATGGGGTTCTTGAGTTTTGTTGGATGTCTAGTTACTTCATGATGCTAAGGATGGTGTAAAAGGCAACTCCGATTGGTATCATGCTTCAAAGGTCCATTTCTTACACCTTAGCATCATTTTGGTAGAATTACTCTCCCAACACTTCTATCCATGCATATGTGCAAAGCTTTCAATCCAAACTCTATGCACATATGTAGGGAGAGCTAATGCTACCAAAATCGAGCTTGTGATAATTGTCCAAACTTTACTTATGAGCAAAATGATTGGACAAGTATGACAAGTTCAAAACTTTTATTATCAAAATCATCTTTGTGAGGGTTGTCATCAATTACCAAAAAGGGGGAGATTGAAAGTCCCTAGTTTGGTTTTGGCTAATTGATGAAACCTAGGACTAACCTTTGTATCTAAGTGGATGATTTAGATAAAGGTGGTCATTGAATATGAGACATGACATTGACTCATATGACCAAAATGGTGAAGACCAAGATGAGGCTTGGCTCGATGGACCGGTTGTGAAGGTGAAGGGCAAGTCGAGGCTTCGAAGCGAAGGACCATGCGATGGTGAAGCTTGAGCAAGACTTGACGCCGATGGACCGATGCAACGGTGAAGAGCAAGTGAAGTCAAGGTCGATGGATCGAGACGGTCATGTGATGATATGAAGTGGATCATATCATTTGGAGAAACAAAATGGGCTCAAGGCAAAGGTATAACCATAGGGCCATTTTGTTTTACACTCAAGACACCATAGAGGGTGTGAGTGGTTTAGGGTCGATAGCTGAACTATTAAGAGGGGAAGTCTTATCGGTTATTCGATGCACGGGTGCCACTAGGTGAATTCATGAAGTGCATTGCATGTAGGGCCTAGTGAGCTAACTGGAAAACCTTTGAAAATGATTGAGAAAAAGCTAACACACAAGCACATGGAGATGCACACTTGATGGTGTTGGCATATTTGCAAAGGTGGCGTTGGTCGCGCTGTGGCTTGCGGGTAGAGAGGGGTTGATTCAGGCAATTTCGGGGAAATGAAATGCCTATTTTCCACTACGTCGGAAGTCGGAAAAGAAACGGAGGCGAACGGAGATCACCAGGGTGATCGGACGCTGCACTAGACGCGGTCACGGTTTGACCGGACATGTCCGGTCATTATAGCGCAGCAGTCAGGCGCGCGGGCTAGGGTTTGCAACCGGCGCGTCCGGTCACTCACGGGACCGGAGCGTCCGGTCGGGCACCTAGAGGAACAGTGCATGGTGAAGGGCTGAGCGGACGCGCGGCGCGTCCGATCACACGTGATCGGACGCGTCCGGTCACGAAGGGAGCTTACTGGACTCCGACCGGACGCTGGCTCTGTCGTGTCCGGTCGTTGCGTGGAGCGCGTCCGGTCGTTGCGTCGCGGGTGCGCGGCACTGTGCGTTTGGCGCGTCCGGTCGTTTGAGCTGCGTGTCCGGTCGTCGCGTTTGACCGTTGGCGCGCAGTGACCATTGGAAGATCTGGCGGCCACGTTTGAATTTGAGGGACACGTGGATGGCGCAGGGCGACCGGACACGGTGAAGCATGTCCGGTCAGTTTCGACCGGCACGTCCGGTCGTCCCAAAAAACGCTCAGTGGATTGGCAACGGCTCTATTTGTATGGGATGCTTATAAATACTCGTTGGCCGGCCCTTGGGGAGGTCTCTTGGCATTTCTAACACTCTTGTGCTTCCTTTGAGCTAAAGCTTCTCCTCCCACTCATCTCTCTTGCTTGATTGCAAATCAAAAGTGAGATTGAGTAATCCCAAAGTGCATTGCATAGCTTGAGGGCATCTAGTGGCACTTGTGGGTGGTTTAGCCGGTGGATTTCTTGTTACTCTTAGAGAGTACCGCTCCTAGCCGGCTTGGAGATTGTTGGAGGCGTTGGCAAGAGAAGGTGTTTGTTCTTGGCCACCTCCGGTTGATTGTGAGAGGTTCTTGTGCTTTCCTCGGCGGGACGCCAAAAGCAACTCTAGCTGAATGCGCGTGTCATTGAGTTACCACATTTGAGAGTGGTGTCTTGCGGTGCCTTGCGGGGCGTGCCTTGAGGGGCAAGTGACTTGAGGGTCACACCGGGAAACCACCTAAGTGTTGGTCGACACAACCGGTGACGTAGCTTGTCGGTGCACAAGTGAACACCGGGTGAACAAAAATATTGTGTCTCTTGTCTCCCGGTGATTGGTCTCCATATTGTGTTGTTGTTAATATTGATTGATTGTATACCATCTTGGTGATTGGCAACATCTTCACTCCACCGTTGGTATATGAATTACAATCCTCTCTCTTGCATTTACGTTGACTAGATTATCTTGTGTAGCTCTAGTGGTAGCTTTGCTAGTAGTGTTGTTAGCTTGCTCTCTAGTATAAAATTAGTGACATAGCACTTGTGTGAACTAGAGATCATAATCTACTAGACTTGTGGATAGGAGGCTTGCATCACTTCCTTTGGCTAGGCAAAACTCGCTTTACGCCGTTTGTTATTCTAACAAGTTTGCTTAGTGTCATTTGTAGAATTTTTTATAGGCTATTCACCCCCCTCTAGCCATCTAGGACCTTACAACATGATCACCACAACAGATGTCACAACAGAGAGACAGAGTGCATTCATTCATGGTATGACCTTTAGTATGGCAACGATAACAAAATGGTTTACCCCTGCTTTTTTGCACTCCATGATGATATGACTCTGGCGCTTCATTGGTTGCATTGGTTGGATTAGCATTTGGCGGGGCAACGGTCTTGTTTGCTTTGGGTACCACTTGCATTGTCGCTGCTATTGATGTCGCTGTCGAACGAGAGGCATGTGTCGCTGCCCCTAGAGCAGCAGCCCCGTTAGCCGCCAGGTTGGCAGCAACCACGTGAGCCAGCGGTGTCACCGGGTTGGCAACAGCCCCGTGAGCCGACGGTGTCACCGGGTTGGCAGCAGCCCCGTGAGCCGGCTGAGGCACCGCCTCTGGTGCCTTCCCCTGCCCGACGGGTGGCATGGTCACCAAGTGCGACCCCCCTCCCTGGAAGGTAGGGTTTGGGGAAGGAGGCGGGTGACCTCCCATGGCTCCAGACGTCGTTGCCGGTTGGTGTGGATGAGGGTGTCCGCCCATGTTCAGCGGTCCAGCCGGCTGGTACTGGGGACAGCCGGAGTTTGGCCATCCACCCCGCCCCCTGCCACCGCCGTAACCACCACCGTGTGGGCGACTGCGGCCAGCACCGTGAAACCCCGCATTATAGCCATTGCCGTTGAAGCCGAATCCTCCATGCCCTCCATGACCACGACCACGGCCTCGAGGGTGGAAGTGCTCGTGGCCTCGTCCCCGGCTGCCGAACCCTGGGTTGAATCCAGGGTGGAAACCGGGATTGAAACCTTGCGCCCTTCCTCCTCCATACGAACCATAGTTCCTGTCGTTGTCCTCCCCCTGCACCGCCATGGATCTCCCCTTACGAACCACTTCCGCGAACGTCGGCCGTGATGGAGCAGAGGAAGAAGATTGTGGCGGCTTCGGTTCGGCTCTAAGGCGTCGTCTGGCTCCAGTTCTTGCGAAAAGGGCACGCAACCCTTGCGTGGGCAGGAATAGCTTCCCAGGCCCAATTATCACCCATTTTAGGGAGTCAAGGGAACACCGATCTGCTTCCCCAGCCGCACCGTTCGTGGAGCACGCGACCAAACCGATCGGAAGCTCCACGCGTGGAAGCGGAGGAAAAGTCAGTTCAGAGACCTGAGGTTTCGGACCTTCAAAATTTTTTTAATGGCCATCCGCTGCCCTTGCTGCACCGTTCGTGGAGCACGCGACCAACGCAATCGGAAGCTCCACGCATGGCGGATCAGAGACCTGAGGTTTCAGAAATTCAAAATTTTTTGAATGGCCATCTATCCTTGCCGGACTAGGCCTCGTTGGCAAGCTCCGACCACTGCGTGGACCCAAAGTCCGGTGTGATGCCATGGCGAGGCAGTCTCCAAGTGCTCGAGGTGGAGAGATGCGAGGAGAGGGTAAAGGACCCTGCCATGGCGCTCCCACGAATTTTTTCTGGACCAACGATGAAACAATGTTTTTCGAAAGAAGGAGATCGCCAGAGGACGGAGTCTTACCTGAGGCCAGTGCTTGTTGCACTCTAGCTAGTTGTTTGGTGGTAAAGCCCGCGTCGATGGCATTCATGATGAACTCCGGAGTCAAGGGACTTTGACATGCCTCCGGTTCCTCGCTTTCTGAGTCATCAGACTCATAACCCAAAGCCCAGAATTTGGACTTCAAAGGAGTAATTGTCGAGTGAACGACGTCTCGCCGGGCACCGTGTACAGGCTTTGGCCGTCGACTCAACTCCGCCGCCAGCGCCACTGCTCTTGACAACGCCTCTCGTCCCTCCTTGCATCTCCCATCAACATCGCCCTCCTCTTCCCCATCGCCGACGGTGGCCTCATCATCCTAGGCAGAAGGCTGCAGTGCCTGCCTGACCGCCGGAGCCAGGGTGAGGCGCCTCCCTTTCAGCATGCGCTTGGACCGCATATAGTGGAGCTAAGGCCAAATTATAAAAGCAACCTAAAACAAAAAGAAAAAAATGAGGACCAAATTATAAAAGCAACCCTACATAAAAAGAACATGATGTATGACCAGCTCATCTTCTTTCTTCTGATGATAAGGAAGAACGCATCATCTTTACTTCTCACACATTCTTGCAGTCTGCAGCATGGACTTCTTTCGCCTCCCATGGGTGATCTTATGTCTTTAGACTTATGAACTAAGTTTGTTTGGCTTATGAGACTGATTTTGCTTTAAGCATTTGTATCCTATAATAACTTTGGTCAGATTCTTCAATTATGGGGATGAAGGTGGATATTCATCCATTATATTATCTAAAAAACAGCGCAGTTTGAATAATCTCATAAAAAATCACTTCACTGGTCGAGAAACTAAATTTCTTTCCAGAATTGTGGTTCTGTTGAGTTGTGTAGCCAGTTGATTAATTCTTCTCTCATGAGTTTGTAATGCATGTTCCTATTGACATGGATTTGTGGTAAACATGACTTTGTCTTTTGGTTGCCTGTAACTTTCTACTTTACCCTTGCCTTGCTACGGGCGCACAAAATTAGAACGAAATAATATAATGTAAAACACATGATATATATATTATTTCTTGTGGTGGATACAATTTCATCTCAGGAAGAAGAAAACGTACGAAACTTAGGGTCCGGCTGGAAACCACAAACAGTATAGTCTTGAATTAATAAAGATGAAAGGATTAGAAACAAAACGAAAAGAGTGATTACATGCAACTAATTAATTAACTAGGATCAGATTGGTATGGGTAATCAATTAGCTAGGATTTGGTTTTGGTTCAGTTGTCACTCACCTCTAATTTGTTAGTAGTGACAGTTGTAATATGTTTTGGTCGGCTCAATAGCAGTGCTGTTTGCATCTCTACTTTCGAGTGCCAGCTGCTTTGTTTGAAGAATGGGATATGTATGGTAAATTTTGTGAGATTTATGCTGGTAGTGTAGCAATAGTAACCAAGGCTACAGGAGCCCTGGAGGAGATCAGTTGGAATTGCATGATTCTGCGGATATGATTGAAGCAATCATCGTCAACCGGACTGATGTCGAGTCGATCTCGTTCGTGAATCGTAACAGCTAGCCATGCCATAGTAATATACAGAAAGGTTGTTTTTGTGTTTTTTTTTCTTGCCTGGCGTGGCTGAGCCCAAATTCTGCAGTGCAGCAAGTCAGCTGCTTTGCAGCAGCACAGAAGTGACGCGATGAGGTTTACCTGCCCGGAACCCCAGATAATCGCAAAAAAAAAATGCCCGGACCCCAGATGCCGGAGGCCGTTGACCGATGTCGTCATTGCAATGCCAATTTTATAGAGTTTTATGGACATTAAATATACTGATATGACATTATATTAATGAAGAGAGATAATAAGAGTTTCATAGGAGTCGAGTTTCATAATAAATGAAACTTTATTGCATTGTTTTTAAAATATGAATGTATTAAAAACTAGGACATGAAACCCGGCCCGTGGAGACTGACCTAAATCTGCATGCAAATGCATTGCGTATCTCAGGTCGAATTTGAAACAAAACACCAAAAAAATGTTGGCCATTACGATTACGGATCCGCGATCGTAAGGCTGAGCCTGATGTAGACGCCTAGACCTAGACGACGACGTAGACGCCTAGGCCTAGACGACGACGCATTCAAATTTGAAGCGGACGTACGGGCACTCCAGTGAATAACGGGCCAGATATTTTAAAGGAACACCCGCGGCCTGCATGTCCATATGCATGCATGCGCAGCACAAGTCGGCGAGAGGCGGAGCACGGTAGTTGTGCGATGAGCGAGTTATCGTGTCAAATAATAGACGAGTTCATGCTTATGCATCTTTGGAAGGAAAGGACATATGCCGTCCCTAAAAGGTCCATTAATATGATGACATCTATCATCAGTCATCACTAGATGATACTAGACTCTAAGCCTTAACAATTACTAGCACACATGTCTAATGATCTATTTAATCATCTCTGGTAATAATCAATCATCTAGTAATATTGTATGACCGGGCGAAGTACTGCACGAGCATGAGGACCAGTGCAGCAGAGATGTCGGCGTGCATGGCTCTCAACTCTTCCTGCATGCATGCATACCATGTGCAAATTTTATTAAATTAGAGGCTGTAATATTTTAATAATTGTATGAGAGTAGTACATACTCTCCTCCTGCTTGCATTTTGGGAAGAAGAAGAAATTAAAGAAGAAGAAGATGCATGGACCGTAAACGTACCTGAGCTTCCCCTAGGGATATGGATTGCAAGTCGTGGGTGCGAATGAGGTCGTCGAGTGCATGCTGGATCTCCCTCCTGCTCTCCTCAGCTGCACGCGCCTTGAAACCATGGAGGTTGTCGTCGTCGTCGTCGTCGTTCTGCCCTCGCCGCATGGCCTTGGCCTGCCGCCCATCCACATCGTCCAGCTGGAGCCGCATCTCCCTGAGCCTGTCCACCGCGTCGCCTAGGCTGCGGTAGGACGCCTCCACCCGCGCCATGCCGGCGTCCACCGCGGCCCTCATCGCGGCCAACCCCGCGTGGAGCTCAGCCTGCGCCGCGGTCATCTCGCTGCTGGACGACGACGACTGCTCCCAGACGACGACGACGGAGCGCAGGTGGACGACCGCGTCGGCAATCTGGGCCTGGAGGCTCTTCAAGTCCTGCCGCACACGGTGGGCGCGCTCCGTGATGGTCTCCAGCACCTTGCTGCACCGCACCGCACCAACAAGATCAGATAGATGATAGATCATGGATCGAGAGCATGCAAAAGGAAATTAAACCAATAGTTAATTAATTATAAGATGGTCATCGATCAGAGCGGCCGGCGCGGCGGCGGCCGGCTTACTGCAGCTCGTGGTAGAGGGTGTTGGTCTCGAGGAAGAACTCGCGCTCCGACTCCGCCGCGAGGCCCTTGCCGCGGCAGCGCACCATGTCCATGGCGGAGCCGGAGACGACGGAGACGTCGTCGCAGTCGCAGTGCGGCGGCTGTCCCTCTGAAGAGACGGCGCCGGTTGCAGAGCAGATGCAGATGACGAGGATGAGGAGGATGAAGCGCAAGCCAAGACGCCCTGATGCGCTCCTCATCGCGACGTTGATGATCAACTCGATCGCCTGCGTTGGTGAGTGTACAACTAGCTAGTCTGCAACCGCAGGACAGCAGGGTAGTACATATATTTATTAGGTTTTATACAGCAAATTCAGGGGTTTCTTTTTCCCAACAAACTAGTTAGGCCCCGTTTGGTTTCAAAAAATTTTACAAAAGAACAGTAGATTCCCCGTCACATCGAATCTTTAAACGCATGTATGAAGCATTAAATATAGATAAAAAATAAAACTAATTATACAGTTTAGACGAAATGGACGAGACGAATCTTTTAAGCCTAATTAGACCATAATTAGACACTAATTACTAAATAACAACGAAAGTGCTACAGTTACATTTTGCCAAAAAATTTGTAACTAAACAAGGCCTTAGTCGTAGAGGTTCCCGAGATGTGGCGATCGAGGTGGGCGCGTTGTAGGCGTGTAGAGCACAGAAAACGGACCGATCGGAGCGCATGGCATTCAGTTTCAAACGGACGGGCGGACGGCTGAACGACTGCATGCGGGTCTCTGGAACGGGATATATTTATTTTATTCCTATATAAACCAACATCGGCAGATCACACAACACTCCAACCAGATATTAATTTTGATTTTTAAAAATCTCTGGTGCTGTTGTGCATGCATGCAGAATTCGGCGGGGTACCGTTGTGCATGTATAAGCTTTGTACAGATTCGATTCGATCGATGTGATGTTTTGTTTCTATTAAAAAAAGCAATTACGTCCTCCGTCTCAAAAATAAATGTGGTTATGATATTAATGTCGGTCAAACTTTCTTAAGTTTGACCAGATTTATAAAAAATATTACCATTTCTATCTCGAAATAAGTTTGTTATGAAAATAGATTTAACAATATATCTAATGATACTAGTTATATACTGTAAATATTAATTTTCTTAGTATATATTTGGTCAAAGTTAAAAATGTTTGATTCATCGATCGGAAAGTGAGAATCTATACCTAACTAGTATAATGCCCGTGCTAACGCTACGGTTTAATTAAGTAATGCAAATCAAACAATCAAAAGTTGATTAACAGGCAACCTGAAATTCATGTGACACTTTTCACACAGACAAACATAATTGTCACAAATATAATTCCAGTGCCTAGTACACTACTGCTCCATTGAATGTCCTCTGCAGCGCAGAGCTCCATAGTCCATACTGGATATACATATATATAACTGTCTTTCTGAAGTGTGCACATCCTGATGTAAAGGGTAATCCTCCTCACAGTCGATGCATAGCCTTCTTGAGATAAGAGGTCATCATCATCAGCCCACAAATGCAAACCAAATCACAGAATTAGGTTCTCATGAATCACACTGCAAAATTTATAGGAGGATAGTGAGTTTGGATTAATGATAAGCATCTCAAGCTAAATCAATTTCCAGTAACTTCAAAAGCAGCAACTATGCAAATCCTACTGCATACTGATTGGCCCAATCTAACTTTCCAGTGGTTAAATATAGTTAGCGAGTTTGAGCTCTCGCCCACAAATGAAGTAAAAAAAAGAAGCCAAAATCTAGAAAGTCTTGTGGAGCAAGCACTTCACATTGCTAGCAGGCTGAAAAATTCTAATTAATAAACAAAAAAAGAATTAGCGTACTAAGCACCATAAAAAGGGTTTGCAGTACTGGTTAATTGTGCAAAAATCAACCCAAAACAAAGCAATAGCTAAACTGTAGATCTATCTCAAGGTTTCCTCATTGAGATTTGTCAATCTTTTGCCTATGATCAGCAATAAACTACTGCTATGAGGTAGTAGAGAGTAATTAAATGGTAGCTATGTCTTACTGTCACATTAACGAAAACCAAAATACCAGCCATCCCTTCTTCTCCAAGAACTCCTTCCAATTCCTCCACTAAAACTGTTGCCGAGACAGTGGTCTTGATTGGTACACCTAGTTTGCTGATGCTGAGAAATCCGACTGGCCCGTTCAATGCCTCCACTTCCGGACTGCTTCAATGGCTTGAACACTGATGCAGCATACTGGTGCCTCTTTTTTGATCTGAAAGGATGTTATACGAGAATGTGGCTTCTTGAAACTTCGCTGAGGCAGCAGGGTCATCTGAATTTTGATTTGCATGGTACCTGTAGGACAATTTTTACCAGATATATAAATACTCAAACTCAAACAGCTACACTGTCTCCTCCCTCAATTTATTAGTAAACAAGATACCTAACAATATAGTATATTGCCCGTGCCAACGCTACGGGGACATCTTAAAAAAATAAATCATAAAACTACATTTAGATAGCAAGTCAGATATGCAGCTCCATGTTGCTTCTAAATACTGGCATAGTAGTAGTAGTATTTCTATGGTACTGATACTTTCAAAAGAAAACTATTGCTTAAGACTTGAAAGCAACCAGCAAATGGTAACACCTTCAGATTTGAACCATGTATAGGAATGAGCCCCTTCACAAACTTATCACACACAGATTGTATTCCAGACATTGACAGAACCTCTAATCGATTATTCTTCTGTAGAGCAGGAAGAAGCACAACGTCCATGTTTGTGCAGTCATCTATATACAGTTCTCCGTTGGAATGTAAACCTGTGCAAGTAGTTCAAATATCTCACTGTAGCTTGACACTGCATGCAACAAGAAAAAGTAGTATCATTTCTACTGGAATATGAACCTGTGCAATATTTGAGAAAATAATAGCATTGGGCTTTTGTTCTTGTATAAACAATGAAATTGTAAATGTAAAATGGGTTATAAAATGCAAACTATATTAGCTCTGTTGCAGCTTCATTCTGAACTTGCTCCGGTGCATCATGCCATGGTCTATGCTAAAGTTAAATTTTCCCTAAACATAAAAAATTAGGTGAAAAACAAACTGACCCATTATTTGTTTGCAACTGCAAATGTTAAAGATGTGCAGTTCTCTTGTTAATATAATGATCACTAAAATGCTACTGAAAGTCCACTAAAATGCTTAGCTACAGTCTACTTGAATCATTTTTTTCTTAAAGATGTGCAGTTCTCTTGTTAATATAATGATCACTAAAATGCTACTGAAAGTCCACTAAAATGCTTAGCTACAGTCTACTTGAATCATTTTTTTTCTTAAAGATGTGCAGTTCTCTTGTTAATATAATGATCATTCTTTTGTTTTTACAGCACCAAAGGCAATTAACGTAATGAATCAATGTCTTGTCGGATTCAGCATTGTGCAGTTCCCCATTGTCCTTAGCTGAAGGAAAAGGCATCACTTATAATGAATAGACATATGCAATAATGTTGAGTTTCATTTCTACTTATACCATTTCACCGATCACCATCGTCATCAGCCATCTGCAACGTGGCCTCAAAGAACCACAACAGTTGCATCGTCCGTAAAAGAGAGGCCGAACCATTAGTCAAGTCATTTGTTATTAAGTTAAGCCCTAATAATATACCAGCAAAATTGTGTCCCACCGGACGTCCGTGCTCCACGACTGCCTGTGAGCGTCCACTTGAAACATATCTCTCCCTTGAAATACATGCATCAACAGTCACTCAATTTTGTCAACTTGAAACATATATCTCTTGAAATAATAATTGTGCAGATTGACATACAAACCAGAGGACATGCAAATATATCATGAATCTAAAACCTCAAATGCACTTGAATGGTCATGTCAAGATTGAACATCAATTAGAGATCTTGAGCGATTGAACAATACAAATGTTCAATGAAAAATCCATTCCTCCTGCACAGTGAAAAATATCAAATGGAAGTTAAGAGTTCTTGCCGTTACCTAGCTCCAGCAGTGCATTTCTTAGTAGTCAAATATGTTGCTATTTAAATTCAAAAAAATAATTGAGATGTCAGGCAAATACTCAATCCTTCGTTGAGATAAGCCTTAGACCATTGAGACATTTAGTCAAGCAGATCCTGTGCGTGGTTATCATTGCATTCAGCCTATAATGTCGAGTGCCCTCACCTTGATATTTGATGTGTGTACACTCGAGTTCGACCTCATCAGGACACGATGACCAAGCTTGTTGTGCTGGAGGTGTGCAACGTCTGGGCGTCAGGCATGGCTTTGATGCGCCTATGATTTTTGTGCCCTGCAAATGCATAAACCCAGTACCAACTCAATTTGCAAGAAACATTAGCAAGACACGTGATGTGATTTCCATCCGTCCCAGCGCACCAACACGAACAAAGACTAAAGCATGAAACATGCATTGTTTCTGATTCGTGCTGCGTTTTCACAAACAAATACCACATGGGATTGGATAGGCAAATACAAACTCAAGAACACGGATCCGATCATTGAGGCAACAGAGGACCGGCAATCTCTAGGAAAACACAGGAATAGGTCGTCAGACATCCACAAGGTAGTAAACCGTACCTCTCGCCAATCCTTGGTGTAGATTCTGATTTCGGAGATGCAGGCGAGACGGTGGCAGAAGCCTGTTCGCAATCGATGGCTCCCCTTGCCACCACCGCCGCCGAGCGGAGGAGCAGCTGCCTGGTCTCTCTCCCTCCCCAAATCTCACGTGTGCAGACATCGCCCTAGGGCTCTCGACCGCGCCGAGCTGCCGCCGTCGCTCCGCGCAACCCTAGCCAGGACGGACGGAATGATGACGACTGGCACCTCAGGGAACCGGGCCTCGTGGACGCTGTTTAGCCGGGCCGATAGCGGCCGCCCTGAGAAGGGAGCTCGCCTGTGAAGGGAGATGCGGCGAGGCTGTCGACGCTCACGGCTGGCTGGGTCTGGTGGATCCGGGAGGCGGCGGCCGACGGGATCAACGGACAATGGGTAGGGTTCGCAGCATTTCTTTTTTTATTCGGTGATTGCAAGTTTCGATCGCTGTGCGTTGGCGCTCGGGATGGAGAGCGCGGGGGTGAGAAGGCTTGCGCACGTCCAACCGTGGCCATTAGATTGAGTTTGCATGTTATATTAGCCATTGATTTTAACGGTGTATGATTTCTATGGGTAATTTTCTGGGTGCACGAAGGTTGGAGGCTCTCAGCGGGGGACACTTTTCTAGGTGGACCAAGTGTAATTTAAGAATTCAATTATAGTATATAGTAGAAATATTTAAAAGGGAAAATTTCTGTGTTTTTTTGTGTGTTTACGCCCCTTCTCTGTCTGCCGTTTCTGCTATTCTGGTTTGTCTTCTGATCCACACGTGTCCGTTTCAAATTCCTTCTTTATTCTTCTATATGTTCTTTCCATTTCTATCTATGGAAGTCTGATTTCTTTCCCCATGTTCCTCGGCTCGGTTAGTTTTTTAGATAAAAAAATGACAACGTGTATAGTCAGGTGCTCTGCTCTATCCAACTAGCTTATGCGGCCACAACCTTCCAAGGCACAAAAACTTACAATGGAGATGCTAGGGGAAGAGTAAGGATGAAAACGGTCGGAAAACTCCTCAACCATTTTCTATTTTTATATTTGAATATGAAAATAAAAGCGAAAACGGTAAAGCCGGACACGAAAACGAACGCGAACTTACGGAATATTGAGAATTTCGAAAACGAACCCATTCGAGCGAAATTATGTCAAACACGATCGGTATACGAAAATTCAATACAGAATACCGATCCACAATGCATAACAATTAACAAGTGTCATCGTGGCAAATTTCGAGTGCAAGAGAGCAGACTTATCAATTTGGTTTCTTTGACAAGAGAAAAAAGAAAAGAAAAAAAGAAAAAGAGGAAAATTTGAGATGCCATCGGTACTAGACTAGAAAGGATAGCAACAACGCCTGACCCATCTAGCTCTCTCTCTTTTGGTCGGCCCAGTCACATGCAATGCAATAACAGCGCCATGTGAAGTCAGATGCAACCATGCAAGCATACAACACCGTACGAGGTGATTAGTCCTACCTCGACGACTCAGGGAGGCGCAACGGGGGTGAGCTGCCTATATAATGCGGCCAATGAGCATCAGTGCTCCACACTTGCCTTTACCTAGTTGCCTGGACAGTAATGATTGACAACAAAATTCGGTTTAAACTGAATTTTGAATTCGGGATATTCCGAATTAAAAATGGAAAAGTAGAAAACGGTCGGAAAATGTCTAAACCGTTTTCTACTTTTACATTTGAAATACGAAAACGAAAGCGAAAACGGTAAAGTCGGACACAAAAATACGAATTCGATCGGATAAAATACAAAAAACGATGTGGTTCGGTTCGGGATATTTCCATTCCGTTTTCATCCTTAGGGAAGAGCAATAAATTATTAGCGTCGTAAAAAAGATTTATACTACTAATAATAAATCTATATCTATATTGAAATTTCACTCCATCCATTATTTCAGTCTTTTCCTAACTAACTCAGGGAACGTGGAGTTCAGCTTGATACAAGTCCTTGAGATAACGCATATAGTTAATAATGAATCATAATCAAATAAATCCTTGTGATTTTCTAATAAATAAACATCAAATGTTTTTTTTCATAGTGTCTGTTTCTGTTTCCGCTCGTTCCATTGTTTGATCATTCGTCAGATTTTCTAATAAATAAACATCAGATGTTTTGATCATTCGTCAGACGATTCATTGCGCAGCTACACTTGTGCTATCGACAATACAATTATTGTTTTCCCGTTACAACGCACGGGCATATTTACTAATAATAATAAAGAGGCAAAATTTCTTGTGCATCTAAATTTTTGTCCAATCTATAATCATAAAGTGACTCAACCTCGGTCATCAGCTCCAAAAAAAATTCCAATCCATTTTCACAACAAAAGACGTTCCCGTTGAAGTCTCATTTTCCGGTTATTTTTCCCTTTTTCCATTTCCACTTCCTCATAGCATTTCCAAGAGATATGCTATCTTGGTCATCTATGCTATATTTAGCATTTTTCATCAAAAATTGATGTCTAACAGATGTGCTATCTTGTTTGCTAAAATACCAACCTAGTCATCCCGTACTTCTCGCTGGGTAAAAATAGCATGCCGTAAAGGCTTGCTATCTGCATGGTGGTGTGCAAAGCAAATGGTGGGAATACATGAAATGGGGAAGCGAACCAATCTTAGCTTGACATGTCAACGCTAAAAAATAGATAGTGAGAAATTTAGAAAGGCTGTTGTATTACTCTACTCTTTTGAAAGAATTTCTATTTTAGAGAATGACTAAATCATGGATTTTATACTCTTATTTTACACAATCTCTTGGAGTTGCTCTCACGTGGGGTCTGTACGTGATTTTTTTTTCCTTTTTTGTCTCCCATTTTTTATAAATAAAAATAATAAATAACAAATATAGTACTATAAATCTTTGAACTCTTTATCCTTCTGTAATCTAACAAATAAGCCATGTCTTACATAATTTATCATCTAATATAATATATGTCTATATGCTCATACACATTAGAACAACGTATAGTATTAATATGGAGTCCAATTATAAGACGTATTGGGTTCCGCCTAGCCATGTGTACTGACATACGCAAGTCCATATAACTGTCGTGAACAATAGTTATCAATTGGTATACATGTTTCTTAAACAAACTAAACATCAAAGTAACATAGGTTAAATTAAATTATGGCATGTTTATCCGACTAGAATACATTTAGAACAATCAACCATGTTTCGAACTTTTCGATCCTATTAGAAGTAAATTGATCTGTACTTATATGTATTATATTTGTATCTATAAAGCATAGAGCATTTTATTGGTATGTCACTCTCACAATTCTATATAAGTTAGAGCAAATTATCTAGCTAGCCATGATGCGGTGCAGAGTTTGATCCCAAAACGAATATGAACATATAACATGATCATTAGATAAACATCTAATCCTCTCGTGCTCATGCAAATTAGGGTGGCTAGCGTACGTCAAGGCACGGTAGGGAGTCAACATCCGAGATGAATCGGAACACATGATACGATTATTAATAAATCTAAGATGCAAGTTAGTGAAGTGATAACGTAACAAGTAAACCCTGTTGCAACGCATGAGCACATTTACTAGTAACATTTATTTTGAGACAGACGGAGTACAAAACTGCATCAATGGCGGCGTTGCCTCCCATCTTCCGAGGATAGTACATTCCCCGAGTGCGTCACTATCGATTGACCCGTTTGCGCACGACCGAGTTTGCTTGCAAACTTAGAGCATCTACAACGGCTCTTCAATAGAACTCCCCTAATAACATAGTACAGTAATGGGGATGACCTAATACCACATTTTAGATTTTCAGAGAAGATACTTTTGCATATATCACCAATAATACCCCCGTCAACACATAGACCTCGCGGCCTCGCCTGTCATATATCATTTTTTATTTTCTCCTTATTTTCCTTTTCTTTTCTCCCTGGCCCTTCTTCTCACGTGCTCCCAAAGCCCCTCTCTGTCAGTGCCTCCACGCGTGCTCGGGCCTCCATGCGCGGGGAGGGGCGGCGGCCTTGTCCCTCGGCCGCGCTACGCGAGGTGGCCACGAGGACTCACTGGCATGTCATATATCATTTTTTATTTTCTCCTTATTTTCCTTTCCTTTTCTCCTCGGCCCTTCTTCTCATGCGCTCCCAACGCCCCTCTCCGTCAGCGCCTCCACGCGTGCTCGGGCCTCCATGAACGGGGAGGGGCGGTGGCCTTGTTCCTCGGCCACGGTACGCGAGGTGGCCACGAGGACTCACCGGCGTGTCATATATCATTTTTATTTTCTCCTTATTTTCCTTTCCTTTTCTTCTCGGCCCTTCTTCTCACGCGCTCCCGATGCCCCTCTCCGTCAGCGTCTCCACACGTGCTCGGGCCTCCATGCGGGGAGGGGCGGCGGCCTTGTTCTTCGGCCGCGGCACGCGAGGTGGCCATGACGACTCACCGGTTGAGCGCAGCATGGCGACATCAATGAGGCGAGGGCGAGGTGAGGTGCCCTAGGAGCCGGAGAAGAATGTGGCCTCATCCCCATCTATTGGGCCTTGATTCATGTGTTGCCCTGGTGTAGTTCTTCATGGAGCCTTCAAACACATAGGGCATGTTTGGTTGGGTGGCTAACCTCAAATTAGGCTCCATTAAGCCACCTTTGGGTTGTTTTGTTGCCTGTTTGAAGCCCCAAGCCAGGCTCCAGAAAAACGCAGGAGCCGGCCATTCTTTGGGAGCAAGTAGCCCTGGGCAAATTTAACCGAAAATCGAAAACTGAACCGAAATTGAAACCAAAAGAACCGGAACTGAAAAATTCGGTTCCTTATTCAGTTCCTGATATTGAGGAACCGAAATAACTGAAGAAAATTTGGTTCCTACTTTTAGGTAACTGAATTAACCAAAAGAACCGAATTACATGTATTATATTTCACTTTCGTGTATTTTGTAAGATTATGTTTGGTTTATGTGTGGTGTTTTATATTTGACCTACTATATGTTTGTGTTACTATATTGCTATTATTCTTATAAATTATTACTATAAAAAATTAATATACTATTGCATAAATTTGCTTTACAACACGTATATTTATTGTTGTCTTGAGGTTTTCTGAAAACGTTTGGTTAGTTCGGTTAGAACCAGAACCGAACCGAAATAACCAAAAACCGAAATGGTCGGTTCAGAGAATTTTAAAGAACCGATCGGTTCCTATTTTCTAAGAACCGAATTTCTTCAAAAACCGAGGAACCGAACCGAGAACCGAATGGCCAGGCTTTGGCCACCGATCCGAAGTCTCCTCACTGCCTCTATCCGCGTCACCTCCATCCGCACTACCTTCTTTCGTCGTCTCCGTCCGCGCCACCGGTGGTCCTCTGCTCCTCCTCCACGCCCGAGATCCTATGCTCCTCTCCCAGCCGGTGCTCCTCCTCCCGGTCGCACGTAGCAGGCAGGACACGGCTGACTTGCGCCATTGGAGAAGGACGCGAGGGAGTAGAATGCTGGTGCCGATGCTGGCGGTGGCCAGGCCATCCCCGCGTGTTGCTGCTGCGGAGCGGAAGCGGAGGCTGTGGAGTCGCCTTGACCGTGGCCGCTGTGGGTCTCGGAGCCGCTCCACGCACCACTGCCGTACCCGGCCGGTCAACAATCTTCGAAGTCGGCGGGAGCGCAGGGGCGGGGGCTTGCCGGCGGTGGGAGGCCCGGAGAGGAGTCGACGCCGGGGCACCAGAGCCGCCCACGGCGCGAAGCGGCCCCGACGTGGGGGATGGAGAGGGCAGACGACAAGTGCACGGCGTCCTACTCCTCTGTCCCTGTCTGCTTTCTCCACGTGCTCCGCCGCTGCGGTGCTCGCCGTGCTACTGTCGTGCTTGCCCAGCTGCTCGGGTGCCGTGCTCGCCCAGCTACAAGCAAACGGGTGACTCTTTGCAAAGCAAATCAGGCAACCAAACACGCACCGTGCCCTAGAGGGTAAAGGCTAAAGCTGTCAGAACTAGCCGGTCCGAGTCCAGCGTCGACGTGGGTTAGAGGGTGTCTAGCGACGGTCCGATCGCATCCCCATCCCCATCCTCGACCGCATGGGAGCTTGCAGGCACGAGCGAACGGGTCACGGCCCGTCAGAGCTTGGAAGGGGTATCGCTGGCGGGTCACACCTATGCCAAGAGAGTGTGGTAGCAGGTGGAAAAATTGGTCCGTTGAAAATTGACTAATAAAATAAAACTAAAGCAAAACTAACCGCGACAAAGATCATCAACTGGTGGACAGTTTTGTGCCCGGTGCAAGGAGATAGACACCGAACCAACAACGAGCAGCGATCATACATCATAGTCTACACGCTATAAAATTTATGAAACGAAAGATGTAGGCACATCGTCGACAATGACAACAAAGCACAAAACGAACATCAACTACTAGCAGCGATACAGAATGACATACAGTCGCTCCCGTTAGATCGACGGCATTCGGAGTAGCCTCTTACCAGTGCCCAATTGGGCTGTTGTAAATATATATAGTTATCGATTTCTTCTAATTCTAGTTTAACTGTTAGATGTTTAAGCAATTTCCATGTCAATTTAATCCAGAAAAATAATACCATAAAGATGATGACATATAAAAATTAGCATAGTAATTATAACATCATATATATTTATATGAACCATAAAACCATGATTCAAAACATGTAAGCATGGTATATTTGTCATATAAAGCATACCAACAAGATCATGTAGTATATGAACAATAACGACATAACCCAAATCATCAAAACATGACATAACAGATAGAACATATATATAAATATAAAAACAAGAGTGAGTTTGCGGATATACCCATAGGAGGGTCCCATGCCGAAGGCATCGGAGGCTCCCACTCGCACTAGCACCTCCAGTCATTATGTGCAGATTAGTGAGTTGCTCGAAATAGTGGACCACAGTCATTGCAGGAAGGCGTTCGCACTTCGCAGTGCCGACTCCCAGGCACCAGAGGAAGAAGACGATGGCACGCACGGATCAGGGAAGAAGACATCGACCGATGACGTGGAGAGGAGCAATCGCTTAGTCGCCCCAAAAACCTAATCGCCCACACACCCCGAGCAGGGTTGTCAGGCGAGCGGTGGTTCCGGAGGCGCCTGCTTTCACGCAACCTTGTGCACGCGAAGTCACGGGACGGAGATCGCCATCTAGCAGCGGAGTGGTGGTGTCTCTGTTTCTGTTGTCTCTTGAAAGAAGAAGGATAGGAGTGAGGACTCTTATTCCCGCAGCGGGGAGGAGAAGGGGCCAGCTGTAACACCTCTGGTGTTATGGAGACTAAAATTTGCCATGTCATCATATTGCATTGCAAAGCATCCATGATTAATTCAACTATGATGTGCATTAACTAAAACAAGTTTATATTTCTTAGGTTGGATGTGCTTCTGAGATGTGTGACTCAAACCGAAAACCCTAATTTCGAATGTCATCGCAAATACTTAGTTTGTGCCTGTCGGTGTTCGGACCCGAGGGGGTCCTAGACCAACGAGTAAATGCTGCGTGTCCCTTTCCTGGATGGTGATGCAAGGAGAACACACGAGGGTTTATCCTGGTTCGGGCAAAAGAAGGCCCTACGTCCAGCGGGGGGGAGAGAGGTTTGTATTTCCTTGCACCGAGGTGCTTGTGTAGGGGTTACAAGCTTGCGAGAGAGAGCGTCGAGCCCAAGTCTCAAAGGAGAAAAAGAAAGAGTACAAGATGATTGCTTGAGATGTTGATCTTTATCTTGTGCATGGCTTGTTGTTCGTCTGTTGTCCCTCTGTTGTTGAACCCCGGCCTCCCCTTTTATAGGGCGAGAGGTGGCCAGGACGGTGGTGCCTTGAAACGATGTTTTGCTGTAGCGACGTGCCTTAGGAATGGAAGACCATCCCCGGGCACGTGATGTCGTAGAGGACGAGGTGCTGAAATGACCCGGAGCACCGCGCCATACCGTCCTTCCTTCCCTGTTGCGCTGTGTTGAGGGTCGAGGCCGGTTCGAGGCCGGGTCGAGGCCGGGCGGATAAGTCCGAATCCCTGGAATCGCGGCGTACGGGCTTTGTCGTATCCTCCCTCGAGGGTCACTAGTGACGTATAGTGTGAGGTACGGTGGGTACAGTGACGTCTTTCACCTCCCATCACGGGATGGGCGGTAAAGCAGTGAGGACTGACACTGGTATTGTTCCCACGTCGACCCAGGCTGCGGCCATGCCGGTAGGTGATAGTTGGTGGTTGTATTAAATGCCATGACTTTTGTCCCGTGGTAGGTGGAGAAAGAGGGGATCGAGCGCCTCGACCTGGGCTCACGCGAGTCGGAGCGCTCCCGATGGGCGATCGAGCCTCGTGTGGGTCGGAACGCGGTCGAGGCCTCCCGTCGAGGGGGCCTCGTACGAGTCGGAGACGGGATGCGGTCGAGGCATTCTGTCGAGCCGGCCTCGTACGAGGCGGACCTGTCGCGCGTTTTGAAGTGGGCTGTGCTTTGTCGTGACTTAGTCGTTTTAGTTTTTATTATCGTTAAATGTGGGTACCCCTATACTATTGGTACCGACAGTAGCCCCCGAGCCTTTAGGTGAGTGTATGTTCACTCTCCTAGAGGCTTTTTGCCGATGAACTGGAGTCATAGCACCGTTTGCTTTTCCAGTAGGGGCGTCCGAGCGCTCTCAGGACTTCTCCGGTGGGGGCGCGCGAGCGCACCCGCCGGGTGTAGCCCCCGAGGCCTCGGTGGAGTATTGAGAAAATCTCCTCCGAGGTCTTATTCGTGGTTTATCAGGGAGCAGTTGATGCGGCCGAGCCCCCGAGCCTCGTGCGCACGAGGTCGATCGGAGTCCCTGCCGTCTTTCGTTGTCCGGCCCTCACGCTCCTCCTTCGGAGAGGAGGAGGAGGGGTGGGGAACGTCGTACTACCCCGTTTGGGCGAGTTCGGCGATCTCTGGTGAGCTGCTAGCGGGGAGATTCGAGTGAGAGTCCGTGCTCCAGTCGTTAGGAGTCGGCTTGTGGCCCGGAGGCGCTCTTCAAAGATGCCAAGGAGTGGTCGTGCGGATGTCGGTTCCCTGCGACAGGATCCGAGGGCTCGATGCCTCCCCCGAGGGGATTCCTGCTTCGACCTCGTCCTTTGGCCTCGAATACGTCTTGGGATGCCTCGAGAGCGTGGCTCGAGCCCTGGCCATGTACGGGCGCATCCCTGGTCGTCCCTTGCTCTGTTGCTCGAGGGCAGCTGTCGAACCCGGGTCGAGGGCCAGCTTTCGTTCCCTTGAGACTTTTAGTGGGCTCGGAGCCCGTTATAGGAATCTAGGAATATCCGTCCGTGGATCTCGCCCCGCCCGTTAGCCAGGCGCGCCTTTTTAGGGCGAGATCGGCGCGGTAGTGGGCGACGTGGCGTTCGGTTACGGCGTGGGGGACGGCCACGTGCCTTGCTCCTGTAAGACGTGGGGGACGGTTAGGTGAGCGCATTTATTGCGGGAAACTGTTCCTACCTTTTCGCGCGGCCGTTGGTCTTCCTCCCGGCCTATAAAGGCGAGACCCAGGGGTCTGTGTTCCCCTCCGGTTCTTTGCGCTCTTGCCATCCCTTAGCCTCAGGAAACCCTAGCCTTCTCGCGCCTTCCGCCCACACCGCTGCTGCCGCCGCCACCTCCCCTTCGCTCATTCCCCTCCTGACAGCGTCAATGGCTGGAAAGAGCCAAATTCTCCCCGCCGAGGACTGGGCTACTTCCTCGGTGACGGAGAGGAAGTTAGAGGAGCTGGTCAAAGACGGGTTGCTGCGGCCGAGGACGAACCGGTCGCGGCCGGAGTGGATAGCGCCGCCGCCAGCCCACCGGGAGCCGGCGCCCCCGGAAGGATACGTGGTGAGCTTCGTGTGCTTTCACGAGCGGGGGTTCGGCGTCCCCTCGTCGGTATTCATGCGCGCGCTTCTCCACTACTACCGGGTGGAGCTTCACCACCTTGCCCCCAACGCCGTCGCACAGGCCGCCATCTTCGCGGCGGTCTGTGAGGGGTACCTTGGGGTGGAGCCGCAGTGGAACCTGTGGCTTCACCTCTTCAAGGGCGAACTCTTCGCGAAGAGAGCGGGGGAGAAGGGAGTCCTCTACGCGGCGTGGGTAGGGAGCTGCGTCCTGCAGTTGAGGTTGAGCCGGGCGGATCAGTACATCCCGGCTCGCCTCATCTCCTCGAACAGCGGGTGGCACGAGGGCTGGTTCTACCTCCGCAACGACGACAACCAGCTGTCGAAGTACACCGGCCGCGTGCTGACCGCCCGGGAGGACCGCTGGACATACGGAGTGCCGGATGCCGAGAAGCCACGCCTGGATCCGTTGCTGGCGGCGCTACAGCAGCTTCGCGCTCGAGGCTTGATGGCGGCGGCGGTAGCGACGGTGTTCCATCGCCGTAGGGTGATGCCGCTATGCCAGCGTCGCCTGCGCCTCGACCAGATGACTCCGGAGGCGCCTCTGGAGGGGAGCCGGATGTCCCACGAGGCCCTCACCCTCGAGGAGGTACTTCGTCGAGCCCGCCGGATGGTCGGGACCTTCAAGACGGAGGAAGTTGACCGGCTCCCCATGAGGCCCACTGAGGGGTTCGAGCCCGTGGTGAGTTCTGTGAGTTGGTACGCTCGTTTTGGTTCTGTTCGTTTCTTGGATCCCCTTAACCCGGTCGATGCCGGTGTGCAGGACTTGTCGGCGCTGCGGGAGACGCGACCGCCGGTGCCGGAGGACCAGCCTGCCTGGGAGGCTCGACGGCAGCACGCCTCGAAGCAGAAGGAGGTCAAGGAGTCGACCAAGAAGCGGGCGGCCCGCAAGGCCAAGGAGGCGGAGGCGCGGAAGAAACTCCGGCGCCAGCAGGCCCTCGACGGGCTTCCTTTGGAGCCGTCGCCCTCCGAGACCATCTCGGGGGAGGACGACGACAGCAGCGGCGAGGATGATGATGCCTTGTCGCGGTACGAGGCCGCGACCGGGCTGGGGAGCCTCGCCGATATCCGCCCCCTGCTGGAGCCCATCACAGGGTCATCCTCCTCGGTCGTTGTGGTCGAGGAGGTCGAGGAGGAAGAAGAGGAGAAGAAGAAGAAGAAGAAGAAGAAGAAGAAGAAGAAAGAAGAGAAGAAGGAGGCGGGCCCCTCGGCGGGAGGGGCTGCCTTGCCCCGGACCCAGCAAGTGGGGTCGACGGGGGCGCCTGCCCCAGCCCAGGCCCCGCAAGCTCGGGCGGGGACCGGGGCGGTGGCGCTGACATCGTCGTCGGCGGCGCCACCGTCGGGCGTGAGGACCCGAGGCCAGCTGGCCTGGGAAGCGCAGAAGACGCGCAGTGGTGCGCCGGCGAGGGCCCCATGGAGCGCCCGGTCTGCGGGTGGGGCTGCCGCGAAGCCGCCGTCTGCCGCCTCGAGCGGCTCGGACCGTGCGGGGTCGAGGCCTCTGGTGCTGATCTCCGGGTGAGTTTTCGAGCTAAGGGGATTAGTCTTTTTTCGAATTCGTCGGCCGACCTCATTTTTTACTTTACAGGCTGAAGCGGAAGGCGGAGCACATGGGGCCCACCCCCGTGAAGTCTCTTCGGGCCAGCGCCGTCGTCCTCAACCGGTCGGCGGAGCAGGACGCGAACTGGGTCCGCGAGGTCGAGGCCGCGAAGGAGCGTCATCGACAGCAGGAGGCTGCAGGCGCTTCGACGGTCGCCGGCCCCGACCCTGCCGCGGCGGGGTCAGACCCGGCGAGGGTAGTGGCGCCTGGCCCGGTCGAGGCGGAGCCCAGGGCGCTGCCCTCGGCCGAGGCCACCGTTGAAGCGGTCGTGGAAAGGGCGGGTGCCGATGCGACCGCGGAGGGGGCTGCACCGGCACCGGAGCAAGAGGTGGCACCGGCGAGGGGGCCGCTGCCACAGCAAGACCTGCCGGCGCGGCCGGTGGGCACGGCGGAGGGCGAGGTCGTCGAGCCCTCTACCGGAGCCCCGGAAGAAGTGGTGCCGGAGGTCGAGGTGCCGGTTGCGGGGGCACCGTTGGCCGGAGCGCCGGTTTCTGAGCCGCCAACGGGCGAGGTACCGGCTCCGGAGGCGTCGACGGCGGAGGCGCCAGCTCTAGAGGTACTGGTTGCCGAGGGGCCGGTCACCGCCGAGGGGCGGGTGCCCGTGGTCATTGCCCTCGATGACGCCCCCTAGACAGAGGAAAACAGATAATGGGGGTCGAGGGGGGCGAGGCCACGAGTCGAGCTGATGCCTCGACCTCCGCCGGGGCCGCGGGAGCTGCGGGCGAGGCCAACGAGGCCGGCCCTTCGGCAGGGCCGGGAGACGCCCCAGCCGCG
The DNA here is from genome assembly GCA_038087645.1 of Saccharum hybrid cultivar R570. Taxonomy (NCBI): domain Eukaryota; kingdom Viridiplantae; phylum Streptophyta; class Magnoliopsida; order Poales; family Poaceae; genus Saccharum; species Saccharum hybrid cultivar. The sequence continues at coordinate 7,237,334 of JAQSUU010000494.1, forward strand.
TCGTCGTCGTCGTGGCCTGACATCGCCGCGCTGGCGATAACGCGGGCTGAGGAGGAGATCCCGAGGTGGGGAGGGCCGTCCCTTCAGTTCAGGGACGCTGCGAACCCCGACGCCGAGCCGATCTTCACCCTGAATGACAGGGATGAAGTACATCGCTGGCAGTACCTCGAGGGCGTCCGCCAGCACCTCGATCGGCTACTCCGTGTGGCGTCCGAAGCCGTCTCGCGGGGTATACGGGATGCCACCGAGGTACAATAAATCCGTTAGCTTTTTTCGTGGCTTCCAGTGTCTTTTTTCCTTGGTTTCATTATCTTTCCGGTTTCTTTTGAATTAGGAACTGAAAGAGTGCTCCCGCCGTAAGTCGCTCTTCATCCGGGATGAGAGTGGCGTGTGGGCGTCGCTGTCCCGGCAACGGGCCCTGGTCGAGGAGGCCCAGAAGAGGCTCGCCGACCGGACCGCTGAGATGGCGGAGCTGCACACCACCTACTCGACGGTGAAGGAGGAGGCGGTCCAGGCTTGGGCAGCCGAAGCTGCGATGCGCACCGAAGTGGAGAAGGTCCGGGAAGAGGCTGCCCAGGCTCGCAGGGACCTCGAGCCCCTGTCGGCGCGGGTCAAGGAGCTCGAGGAGGACGTCTCCCAGGTTGGCCATCAACGCGACCTCCTCAGCGTCCAAATCGGGCAGGTAACGGCCCAGTTTGGCGCGCTGAAGGACGAGGTCTCGGTGCTGAACGGGGCCGTCCAAGAGAAGGACGCGGCGCTCCAAACCGCCCACCAGGAGATCGAGGCACTGAAAGCAACCATCCGTGAGAAGGACAGTGCCCTCCTGGGGCTCGAGCAGACGTGCGGGGGACTCCGCGACGAGGTGGTGGGCTTAAAGACCCACGTCGAGGGTAAGTAACTTGTTATGGCCAGAGTGTTGAGGCATCGCGTTAGAGGCTGATTTGCCTTGTCGTGTTTCAGAGCTGGAAAGTGAGAACCGGGAGGCCCACTTGACCGCCAACTCCCTGCAGAGCCTCCTCGAAGCCGAGACCCGGAGGACCCAGCTGCTCGAGGGCGCGATTACCACGGTGTGCGACGGTCTGGGGGTCGAGCCCGACGCCGACACCGGAGAAGACGCTCCAGGGAACTCCTTCATCCGTCGGATGGCGGCGCTAGGTCACCTTGCCCGGGAGAAGATACGGGACAGCCTCCACCACGGCGTGAAGAGGGCGCTGGCCGTCGTCCGCTCGGGGTTTGTATTCGACATGGAGCTCGTTGCCGACGGCTTCATCACAGACCCGGAGCGGACGGACGAGGAGAATGAAGACGCCTGCCTGGAGCTGATTGAAGCCGCGGAGGGGCCTGGGAGCCGTCTGGCCTCACTTTTTGAGCCTGAGGTGGTCCCGCCTGCTGACGACGAAGGCCTGTGAGCCAGATCTAGGCACGGAGGCCCATGTAATAAGTTAGTTATTTTGATTTTCGGTTGCGGTGGCCTCGAGGGCCTTAAGAACTCAAAACATAAACCAGTTCGTGGTGGATCTAGTTTTATTCGAGCTTTCCTTCCCTTAATGGCTTGGACCGTGTTCTTCGTACGATTTACTTGACACGCAGTCGCGCCCTTTGGCGTAGGGGAGCGAGTGGAGGTACCGTAGCCTCGGAGGCGTAAGTGATCTCGCAGCTCGACTGCCCTCGAGCTTTAGGGTGCTCTTGCGGTCTCGCGGATCGTGTGAGAACCTGATCTAAGCGGCAGGGAGTGTAATCTCTTTCAAAGTTAGGAACCGTCGTTTAGGTCTCCCTAGCGTGAAGTTGCATCTCTAGGAGGCGTAAGGAGTGAGTGGAGGCACCATAGCCCCGAAGGCGTAGGTGATACTCCTGGCTTGAGGGTCCTTTCGATCCTTGGAGTGCTCTTACAGCGCTGTCGATCTAGGAAGCGGTTCTTAAATTTAAAAAAGAGCGCAAGTTTTTTCGGGGATTGGGGGTTCCCCCCTGTAGCCCCCGAGGGAGGGTCGATTCTGGTAGTGCAGAGTCGATCCTTCCTCATCATAAAACGAAAGTTTTAACATTGTTGTATTCTTTATTGATGAAAAAGGAAATACAAGGCCTCGAGGCTTTCTAAGGAAAAAAGCGACGTAGCTGTTCAATGTTCCAAGCGTTGGTGAAGATTTCGCCTTTCTCGTTGGATAGCTTGTAGGTGCCCGGCTTTAATACTTCTGCGATAATGTACGGTCCTTCCCATGGTGGCGTGAGCTTGTGGCGCCCCTTGGTGTTCTGGTTCCGCCGTAGCACCAAGTCACCGACGTTGAGGTCACGCTTGCGGACGTGTCTGTCGTGGTAGCGTCGGAGACCCTGCTGGTACCTGGCAGAATGCAACAGAGCCACATCTCGGGCTTCCTCGAGCTGGTCGAGGGCGTCCTGTCTTGTGGCGTCGTTATTTCTTTCGTTGTAGGCCTTTAACCTTGGGGATCCGTATTCTATATCAGTTGGGAGCATAGCCTCGGACCCGTAGACTAAGAAGAACGGAGTGAACCCCGTGGCTCGACTCGGCGTTGTTCTTAGGCTCCATAGGACCGAGGGTAGCTCGGCAGCCCATCTTTTGCCATGTTTGCTTAGCTTGTCAAAGATTCTGGGTTTCAGGCCCTGTAGGAGCATGCCATTGGCACGTTCTACTTGGCCGTTTGTTTTTGGATGAGCCACGGCCGACCAGAGCACGCGAATGTGATGGTGGTCGCAGAAATCCAGAAACTTTTTACCAGTGAACTGGGTGCCGTTGTCCGTGATGATGTAGTTGGGGACCCCAAAGCGATGAATGATGTCGGTGAAGAAAAGCACAGCTTGTTCGGACCTAATGCTGGTGATGGGGCGAGCCTCGATCCACTTGGAGAATTTGTCGATAGCGACGAGCAAGTGGGTGAAGCCGCCTGTTGTCCTCTTTAAAGGTCCGACAAGGTCGAGCCCCCAAACGGCAAACGGCCGTGTGATGGGAATGGTTTGTAGAGCATGTGCCGGGAGATGAGTCTGTCTCACATAGTACTGACAACCTTTACAGGAGCGTACTAGCTTGATAGCGTCGGAGACCGCGGTCGGCCAATAGAATCCTTGTCGAAAGGCGTTCCCGACGAGGGTTCGAGGCGCTGCGTGGTGACCGCAAGCCCCCGAGTGCAGGTCGCTGAGCAGGTCCCTGCCTTCCTCGTTTGTGATGCAACGTTGGAGGATGCCAGTAGGGCTGCGGCGGTACAGCTCCCTACTGTCGCCAATGATCACAAAGGTTTTGGCCCAGCGAGCGATCCGTCGAGCCTCGGTCTTACTCGAGGGGAGGTCCCCTTGGATAAGGTAGTCGAGGTACGGAGCGCGCCAGTCAGGCTCGAGGCCAGGTGGTAGGGTCGAGCCTTCCACCTGCATGGCCTCAGCCCCGGTCGAGGGGGCTTCGGTCTTAGGTGGGGGGTCAAGTGACGTCCCGTCGACCCCTCCGTCTGGCCCAAGGTCGACGGATGGCCGCTGAAGATCTTTTGCGAAAACGTCTGGTGGAACCGTAGTTCGGCTGGACGCGATTTTCGCGAGTTCGTCGGCGGCCTCGTTATACCTGCGTGCGATGTGGTTGAGCTCGAGGCCGTGAAACTTGTCCTCGAGGCGTCGTACTTCCTGGCAGTAGGCTTCCATCTTGGGGTCGCGGCAGCTCGAGCTCTTCATGACCTGATCGATCACTAGCTGGGAGTCGCCTCGAACATCAAGGTGTCGGACCCTGAGCTCGATGGCAATTCTCAGCCCCGTGATGAGTGCCTCGTATTCGGCGACATTGTTGGATGCAGGGAAATGGAGCCAGATGACGTAGCGCATGTGAGCCCCGAGGGGTGAGATGAAGAGCAAGCCCGCGCCTGCTCCTGTTTTCATCAACGACCCATCGAAGTACATGGTCCAGAGCTCGGCCTGGAGCTGTGCGGGAGGCAGTTGGGTGTCGGTCCATTCAGCCAGGAAGTCTGCCAATACCTGTGACTTTATAGCTTTGCGCGGTGCATAAGATAAGGTCTCGCCCATGAGCTCGACCGCCCACTTGGCAATCCTACCCGAGGCTTCCCGGTTCTGGGCTATCTCTCCCAGGGGGAAAGAAGAAACCACAGTAACCGGGTGGCCCTCGAAGTAGTGTCGGAGCTTGCGCCGTGTCAAGATGACAGCATATAGCAGTTTCTGGATTTGAGGGTACCGGGCCTTGGTTTCCGAGAGCACCTCGCTAATGAAATAGACCGGCCTCTGGACGAGCAAGGTATGAGCCTCCTCGGCCCGTTCGACGACCAGGACCGCGCTGACTACTTGTGACGTTGTAGCGGCATAAAGTAGGAGCGGTTCTCCTGGGGTCGGAGGGACGAGAATTGGTGAGTTAGAGAGCGTGACCTTGAGTTTTGTGAGGACTTCCTCGGCCTCGAGGGTCCAGGAAAAATGCTCCAATTTCTTCAAGAGGCGGTACAGAGGGAGCGCCTTTTCGCCGAGGCGCGAAATGAAACGGCTGAGTGCCGCCAAGCAGCCCGTGACCCTCTGCACGCCTTTTAGATCTCGGATGGGGCCCATCTTGGTTATCGCAGAGATTTTTTCTGGATTGGCCTCGATGCCCCGCTTAGACACGATGAACCCTAAAAGCATACCTCGAGGGACGCCAAAAATGCATTTTTCTGGATTGAGCTTGATATTCTTAGCCCGGAGGCATTTGAAGGCAACGTCGAGGTCGTTCACTAGATTATCGGCTTGTCTGGTCTTGACTACGATGTCATCGACGTACGCCTCGACGGTTGGTCCGATGTGTTCTCCGAAAACGTGCTGCATGCATCGCTGGTACGTTGCCCCTGCGTTCCGGAGACCGAAGGGCATCATAACGTAGCAATACATGCCGAACGGGGTAATGAATGAAGTCGCGAGCTGGTCGGACTCCTTCATTTTTATCTGATGGTAACCGGAGTAAGCGTCTAAGAACGAAAGAGTTTCACATCCCGCAGTTGAATCAACGATTTGATCAATGCGTGGCAAAGGAAAGGGAACCTTTGGACATGCTTTATTCAAACTAGTATAGTCTACACGCATCCTCCATTTCCCACTCTTTTTCTTAACTAATACAGGATTAGCTAGCCACTCGGGATGGTGAACTTCCTTGATGAACCCGGCCTCCAGTAGCTTATGGATCTCTTCGCCGATGACCCTGCGCTTCTCCTCGTCGAAGCGGCGCAGGCGTTGCTTCACCGGTTTGGATCCGGCCCGGATCTCCAAGGCGTGCTCGGCGACTTCCCTGGGTATGCCCGGCATATCCGAGGGACTCCACGCAAAAATGTCGACATTTGCGCGGAGAAAGTCGACGAGCACGGCTTCCTATTTTGGGTCGAGGGTGGCGCTGACGTTCAGCGCCTTCCCGTTGGGATCAGCGGGGTCGAGGGGCACGAGTTTGACGTCCTCCGCGCGCTCGAAGCTGCCGGCGTGACATTTCGGGTCGGGAACTTCGTTCGCGAGACCGTCGAGGTCCGCAGCCAGAGCCACCGACTCCAAAACAGCCTCGCCGTGCTCGACGCACTCGACGTCGCATTCGTAGGCGTGTTCGTATGAGGGCCCCACAGTGATGACGCCGTTTGGGCCGGGCATCTTGAGCTTGAGATAGGTGTAGTTCGGCGCAGCCATGAACTTGGCGTAGCACGGGCGCCCGAGGATGGCGTGATATGTCCCACGGAATCCGACCACCTCGAAGGTGAGGGTCTCCTTCCTGAAGTTGGCCGGTGTGCCAAAACAAACGGGCAGATCGACCCGTCCGAGGGGTTCCGCCCGCTTCCCTGGCACAACTCCGTGGAAGCCCCCAACGCTAGGCTGGAGGCGCGCTCTCTCGACCCCCAGGAGGTCGAGGGTCTGGGAGTAGATGATGTTGAGGCTGCTTCCGCCATCCATGAGTACTTTGGTGAGGCGTGTGTTGGCGATGATGGGATCAACAACAAGAGGGTAGACCCCCGGATTGGGGATGTAGTCCGGATGATCATCACGGTCAAAAGTGATGGCCACCACAGACCAGTCAAGGAAACGAGGGACCGCCGTTTGTACGGAGAAAACCTCTCGCCGCTCTCGCTTGCGCTGGCGCGCTGAGAGGCGGGTCGAGGGTCCTCCGTAGATCATGAAGCAGTCGTGGATCTCGGGGAACCCCTCATCCTTGTCATCACCTTTTGGGTCTTCCTTCTTGTCGGTGTTCTTGCTGCCTGCGCCCTCGAAGTACCTGCGGAGCATATGACAATCTTCGAGGTTATGGTTAGTGGGTCCCTTGTGGTAAGGGCATGGCTCTTTAAGCATTTTGTCGAAGATGCCCCCGCCGGGGGGGCCTCGAGGCTTCTTGCGTTCGGTAGCGGTGACAAGCTCGTCGGCCGGGGCCTCGAGCTTGCCCTGCTGGCCTTTCTTCTTCTTGCGGTTGTTCCTCTTGGAGCCCCGGGTGGAGCTCGCGGGATCGTCGGTCTTCTGCTTCCCCGTGTCCTGCTCGCCGCCGAAGATGGCACCAACTGCCTCCTCACCGGCGGCGAAGTTGGTGACGATGTCCATCAACCCGTTGGCAGTGAGCGGGGTGTGACGGCCTAACTCTCGGACCAACTCCTTGCAAGTGGTACCAGAGAGGAAAGCCATGATCACGTCGGAGTCGGTGACGTTGGGGAGCTCGGTACGTTGCCTGGAGAAGCGCCGGATGTAATCCCGTAGGGATTCACCTGGTTTCTGCTTGCAACTCCGGAGGTCCCATGAGTTGCCAGGGCGCACGTAAGTTCCCTTGAAGTTTCCCTCGAACACCCTCACGAGGTCATCCCAGTCGTGGATCTGTTGAGGCGGGAGATCCTCGAGCCAGGCTCGAGCGGTGTCGGAGAGGAACAGGGGGAGCTGTCGGATGATGACCCGGTCGTTGGTGGCCCCGCCCAGTTGACATGCCAAGCGGAAATCAGCGAGCCAAAGTTCGGGTTTGGTCTCGCCGTTGTACTTGGCGAGAGTCGTGGGAGGGCGAAACCGTGCCGGGAGTATCGTTTCACGGATAGCCTTACTGAAGACCCGAGGGCCCGGAGGCTCGGGTGAAGGGCTACGATCTTCCGAGCTGTCATAACGCCCGCCCCTGTGCACGTGGTAACCTCGAGCCACGCCGTCACCGTGCTTGCGCGTGCGGCGCTCGATGATGTTGCCTCGGGTGTCTCGAGGTCCATGGTCGTGAGTGACGGGCTCAGGGGCGGGAGCCATCCGGATCCGTCGGGCAGGTTCGGGATGAACCGAGGCCTCTCTCTCTTGCCGAGAGGGCTCGGTGAGCCGCTCCGAGGCGGGCTCGCGTCGCCTCGAGGCAGAGCTCTCGGCCTGCTGCAGGGCAGCGGTCTCGAGGAGTTCTCGGATCTCATCTCGAGCCCGGCGGGCATCGGGGTTCGACGGCTCGGGCATGTTGCGGAGGAGCATGGCGGCGGCGACGACGTTCTGGCTTGCTCGAGCGAAAACCGGGGGGTTGGTCACCCGGTCCTCGTCGATGCGACGGTTGACGTCGCGAGCTCTCTCGCGAGCCCTCCCGCCAAGTGCGCGTTCCGCACGCTCACGCTCGAGGGTTTGCTGAAGCAGATGCAGGTTTTCTTGTTCCTCGTCGAGTCTTTCCTGTAACTCGCGGATTTGCTCGAGCTGCACTCCTTGATCCGCAAGGAGTTGAGCCTCGTCCCGCTCGACAGGGAGCTCGACATGAGGGGGCGTGTGCCTTCCTCCGACCGGCTGGTCTTCCTGCGAATCCGACGTGCTTTCAACGTCGACGTTGAAACATTCACGGGTTGGATCGTAGGTGTCGTCAGCCGAGTCGGAGTCAGGGGCGCCGAAATAATAGTATGACGGGGGAATGCATGGCCGTTGCGAGTCGCCACTGGGGTTGCAGCGTGGGGAAGCGGTCACACGGGGTTCTGTTTCTGGCGCCTCAGTAGAGTCCAGATAATCAGAAGCCGGCGTGGACGCGACGAGGTCCAGAGTGGAGCGTAGATGGTGCCCGGGGAGTTCCTCATAAGCACTCATGCAAGTGCTCACGGAAGAAGCGTACACCTGGGCAGCCGAATCTAGCCCAAACGGAAACGGCGAAGGAGATGTGGCTATCCATGCCGGAGCGGGTGCTTCGGGTAGCAGTGTCTCACCGGACGGGGGAGCGGCGGGGTTCTCCGTTGGCATGTTGTCCTCGGCCAAGCTTATCCTTCCTAGACCTTCCACGAGAAAATCTGGGACGGCGCCTGGCTGGGAAGTGCCGGAACGAGGAATCCCATCACCCTTCGCGAGGTGGAGACGATGGTTGCGCCGGGCTCGCCGCCGTCGGGCGGCTCGCGCCTGCCTGGAGCGACGGTACCGGCGGATTGCTCCCCCGGGCTGGGAGAGCTCGTAATCCTCGTCGGTAGGGTGCCTTGGCGGGAGTAGGACCATATCGTAGCCATAGCCGAGCGACATGAACTCCAAACTCCCGAACCAGATCACCGTGGCCAACGGGATAGGGCGTTCGGGGTCAGCCATCCAGGAAAAAGGCGGGAAAGCGACGTTGGCACGCAGCGATCCCCTACCTGGCGCGCCAACTGTCGGTGTTCGGACCCGAGGGGGTCCTAGACCAACGAGTAAATGCTGCGTGTCCCTTTCCTGGATGGTGATGCAAGGAGAACACACGAGGGTTTATCCTGGTTCGGGCAAAAGAAGGCCCTACGTCCAGCGGGGGGGAGAGAGGTTTGTATTTCCTTGCACCGAGGTGCTTGTGTAGGGGTTACAAGCTTGCGAGAGAGAGCGTCGAGCCCAAGTCTCAAAGGAGAAAAAGAAAGAGTACAAGATGATTGCTTGAGATGTTGATCTTTATCTTGTGCATGGCTTGTTGTTCGTCTGTTGTCCCTCTGTTGTTGAACCCCGGCCTCCCCTTTTATAGGGCGAGAGGTGGCCAGGACGGTGGTGCCTTGAAACGATGTTTTGCTGTAGCGACGTGCCTTAGGAATGGAAGACCATCCCCGGGCACGTGATGTCGTAGAGGACGAGGTGCTGAAATGACCCGGAGCACCGCGCCATACCGTCCTTCCTTCCCTGTTGCGCTGTGTTGAGGGTCGAGGCCGGGTCGAGGCCGGGCGGATAAGTCCGAATCCCTAGAATCGCGGCGTACGGGCTTTGTCGTATCCTCCCTCGAGGGTCACTAGTGACGTATAGTATGAGGTACGGTGGGTACAGTGACGTCTTTCACCTCCCATCACGGGATGGGCGGTAAAGCAGTGAGGACTGACACTGGTATTGTTCCCACGTCGACCCAGGCTGCGGCCATGCCGGTAGGTGGTAGTTGGTGGTTGTATTAAATGCCATGACTTTTGTCCCATGGTAGGTGGAGAAAGAGGGGATCGAGCGCCTCGACCTGGGCTCACGCGAGTCGGAGCGCTCCCGGTGGGCGATCGAGCCTCGTGTGGGTCGGAACGCGGTCGAGGCCTCCCGTCGAGGGGGCCTCGTACGAGTCGGAGACGGGATGCGGTCGAGGCATTCCGTCGAGCCGGCCTCGTACGAGGCGGACCTGTCGCGCGTTTTGAAGTGGGCTGTGCTTTGTCGTGGCTTAGTCGTTTTAGTTTTTATTATCGTTAAATGTGGGTACCCCTATACTGTTGGTACCGACAGTGCCCTACGTAATTTGAGGTGTATGACTGTGTTATACACTAGTGCCAAGTGTAGGGTAGGAACTCAAGTCCAACCCATAAAATAAAGCTTCAAGTTTGAGCCTGAATTTGGGATCCAAAACTTGTCGCAAGTTTTCCGATTCGAATTTGACTTCAAATTTGGGGAATTACTAAAAGATTTTCAAAAGTCAAATTGGTCAACCAAGAGTGGCATTTGGTCAAACATGTGATGCTTGACTCAATGATGCCCTTGGATGATGGTGTGATCATTAAATACTCACCAATTAATAGCAACAAGTTTCAATTTGAAATTCTTCCGAAAACCCAAAAATTCTAAACCCTGATTTTACCCCATTTTGAATAATTCAAAATCTAGGCAAAATTTGGGAAAAAGTATAAAACCAAGTTTGTAGATCTTGTCAAGGGCTACAAGTTTAGTGTTTTGAGTTTTCAAAGTTTCAATGTAAAATTTTGAGTAATTTTGAAATGAAGCAAATTTCAAATTTGACCCATTTTCAACCCCAAACCCAAATTTCAAAATGGAGGCAAAATTTAAAAATTGTTTGAATAGCAAAGTTGTAGGTCTTGGCTAGATGTACAACTTTTCTATTTTGAGTTTTTGAAGTTTCAAAATAAAATTTAAAGTAATTTTAAAATTACTAAATTCTAGAAAATTATCCCCTTTTGATTTCAAATTCAAATTTCAAAATCCAGGCTGAATTTGAAAAAGCTTTCCACATGAAACTTGTAGAGCTTGAAATTCTGAAGATATTATATCTTGGGAATTTTTTAAGTTGCTACATGTTTTTGGAAGTAATTTTGGAAAAGCAGTTTAGGGTTTTATAATTTGGGGGAATGCTACAGTACTTTAGCGAATGAGAGCAGGGCAGCGAGCGGCATGGGCGCCGGGGAGCCGCCGACGCCGAGCTGGCCAGTTCCACGGTCTTCCAGTGCGTCACGATGATCACCTTGAGCTTCTCGCGTTTTCCTGCCTCATCTCCAGCTTCTCGGCCTCTATAAAGCCAGCCAGTGCCGCCACCAACGTTCTTCTTCTCCATTTTCGCCCGCCACCGTCAAAGCTCTATCGGCCGAATTCGTCCTCCCTGCTCCACCTTAGCCCTCTCCATCTCGCCATCAACGCCGCCATCGCCTCACGAAGCATTTGCGCTTCTTAGTGCAACTGCTACCGCTCGGGATCGCGTGTGCGCCGTCGTCTTCAACCTCGGTCCACCGCCATCCGAAGTGAGCTCCGCCATCGTGGGCAGCCCTGTACAGTCCATGATAATGCTTTTGATCCAGTGTTCCCGCATCATAATTGTTCCTGCTTGCTCATGCGCTTGCTATTCTCTCCAGTGCATGGGGAGACACGCCGGGACATCGGAGTTTCCACCGGAGCGAGCAGCCGCCATAGCCGTAGCCACCGTGTCGCCTCGCATGGCCAGCCACCTCCACCGTTTCTCCACGTCTACCAGTTGCACAGCTACGCTCGTGGTGAGCCACTGATGCTTCCCATGCATTCAATTTGATCGTTACCGGCTCGTATCACCGAAGCACCGTGCGCTGCGGCCGTCGTGTCGCCATGGTCGGGTGAGGCTCCCTTCATGGCGTCTGCGGGCAGGTGATATGTCCAAAGTGGTGCGGTAGGTTGTGTAGGTCATGGTGCTCAGGGTAGCTTGGTCGGAGCTTCGTCGTCGGGGTCGTGGTCACCGACCGGCCGTCATGCTGCCATGGCCGGAGAGTGGGACGCGGGGAAGAAGAAGGGGGAGAAGGGGAGTTGGGCCGGGCTTTGCTGGGCTGAGAGGGAGAGAGTGCGCGCGCAGATGGGCCGCGGCAAGTGAGCGCGAGTGCGACCGCGCGTGGCTGGGCCGCGCATCTGGCTGGGCCGAACGAAGAGAAGAGAAGCGGCCCATGTTGCCGATTTTGTTTTTCCTTTTTAAAAAATAGTAAATAGTAGTAGTTTTTGTTTATTTCAATGAAATTTTTGTAGAGCTCCAAAAATATTGAAATTTTTTGTGTAAGCTTTTTAGAGTGTAAACTATCTAAGAAAAATATTAAATGCCAATTTTGAGTATTTTTTGTATGAACAACAATTAGCTCAATTAAATATTAAATGCAACTTGCAGGAATTTTAGTAATTAAAATATTAATCCAAAAATCATAAAATTTGTTTTGAAACTGTTTTAGACTATGATCAATCTGTAGAAAAAGTTTGAACTCAATTAAATGAAGTTTAATTTATTCTTAATTTATGTCTTAATTGTTTAAGTGATTAAATAAATGTTTATAAGTTGATAACTTTAAGTGTTGTGTGCTCTTTTTGATTGAGTGATGACATTGGGTCATTAACCCTTAATGATTCTTGGCACCTTAATTACTTGTTTGAGCTCATGATTAACGTGTTCTTTGTGTAGTAATAATGTTGCTTAATGTAATTACGGCTAGTAGTGAGTTCTGTTGGTTTGCAACTGTACCGTGAAGGAAAGTTGTACTCAAGTTATTAATCATGGCATATCATCATCAAGCATCATGTTTATCACTGCATCATGTTGACGCATGCCATACTCTCGTGTAGTTCCCGCTTTCGAGGAAATAAACGTTGTTGAGCAAGTTTTCGGAGAAGAGCTATCGTCAGTGGGTTCTGGACCGGACGTCGGAGTTGTTGAGCCTGAGCCAGTCGTCTCGTCTGAGCAAGGCAAGCCCCGGTGTATTTAAACCCTTCCTTAAGTTTTACAAATCTTTATCACTGGTACTATGATTTATTGCATTAAGTAATTAGGAATTGAGTGATAACCCAATTGTTGCATTATCATCCTTGATTATTGTGATATCACCCTTGGTACCTGTTTTATTGAAAAATACGTAGTATGCTTCGCTATGCTTAATAAGTTAGGCTTTTAAATGAAATGCTTATATGGCCACGATGGTATACTTGATGAATAATGAAATTTAAGAATGAACTTGAAGATCAGGCGGGTGGTTAGACCACTGCTAACTTGCATTGAGAAAGGAGTCTCAATGTAGTGTTTCTGCCTTGTCATTTAAGGACCGTTCGTTGTAGGCCCGCTTGTGTTTCGAGACTTTGCAACTAGCCTCATGCCTTGGGTAAGCCCAAGATATTAGTGATTCCATTTCTAGAACATCTAACCTCGCACTAGGAGTGGAGAGATGGTGGAAGTAGCGTATACCCTCGGGGCTAGAATTAGGCCGGGTTCGAGGATAACTGTACTCTCGGGTGGCGATGGACACGTTCTGGTCTTGGGAGATCTAAATGAGAGTTGGCATATGCAAGCTTTGGTTCTACATATGTCGTGAGGTTAGGGATCCCTAGCCGGGTATAATCGGTTCGAATTGTCGTTGCTCCTCGGTTATGGAGACTCGATCGCCTGACCTGCATCGTAGTTAAGAACTAGAATTGGAAGAAAGAATAAGGAAATAATCTTGATGATAATTACTATGATCTAGATTAGGATCACTTAGAATTGATTAATGAACCATCAATGATGAAAATAAAAGGTTGAAAGCAAGGACTTACTTTAATAAGCTTTTCCACAAAAAATCATTTTCATTCTTGAATGCCCGTACCTTGATTCCCTAAAGCTAGCATGCCTTTAGAGTCTTTTCTTTAGTTAGGTAAGTCTTGTTGAGTACCCTCAGTACTCAGGGTTTGTTAAACCCTTGTTGCAGGTGCGGTTCATGAGCAAGTCTGTTTTGAACCTTGCAGCATGACCGTTGTCATTGAAGAAAGTGACGACGAGTAGGTTGTGTGGCATCTGGGCAAGGCACCTCATTTGGGTGTTGTAATGAAGTTACTACTGATACTCCACTATTACTGGTTTGTAATAATGTTACTTAGGTTTGAGGTTCGAAACTGTGGTTTGTAAACTTAAGTTATGTAAGACTTCTGTTCTTTTACTCTGATGGTATTTTGAATAAACTGTTATAATATTGCAATACTCCTATAATTAGATCCTGTTCGGAGGATAGCAGACCTTTTAAGTTATGAGGAACATAAGTATGACTATCAAAGGTCATTATGACAATGACAGATACATGTGGGCCATCATAATTTAGGAGGATCTGTAACACCAGCCGGGGAGATCAGAAGATGGTATCTCACGGGATTAATGCCAACCCACATTCACCATAATGCAAAAGAGTTGAAACTCCCGTAATTATGAGAGGTGAATGGCAAAACCGAGCCACGCCACGTCCGCTCGCTCGCCGCCTGCCTGCCTACCTGCCTCACCACGCCCACGCCCACACCCCCGGCCCGGCCGGCGGCAGTGCGCGCGTGTGTGGCACGCCTTTATCCTTTCATCAACCTCTCAATATAGACGGATAATATTCAACCATATAAGTTGAGTCAACGTTTAGTCAAACTCCCATACGGTACAAATCATACACCACATAATGTTAAATGTATTATGGGCCAAGCCCGCAATAAATCCAACAATCCCCACCAAACTCTAGGGTTTGTAATAAAATGATTTCAGAACCACAACTCTTTTATATACCAGTGTTTCGATAAATATGTTAAGTTGAACATCCATCTAGAACAATAGTTTTACTCAGTCACAGCTGAACAATGGCCTATACCTTAAATTGGCAATTTTGCATAAGGTGAGATTCACTAAAGTCCATTACTAATACTAGACTGCAATAGGCATCCCCTCTGTTTTGAAGCGTATAAGTCATACTTTAGTGTCTTTCATGAGTATTTAGAGGTTACCCAAACCTCATAGACTATGATCAGTAGTCTGACTCATATAGGTGCGTTCCTCAAAAGTTGTTCTGTAGGACAACATTGTTTCTTAATCAAGACACTTGGAACACAATGAGGTAAACACTAACCTACCTTACAGAAAGAAAGATGTACATCAGAAATGAGCTTTTATAAGGGATCTTTCCTCACAATCTACTACTAGCTTATTTTCCCATCCTACTTCACGGGATCTCCGATCACATAGGATAGGTTACCACCATAGTAGATTTCAAGTGGGTCTCATACCCATCCCTCTCGATGCACTCTCTATCACATTTTGTGACAGGCCCTTTGTAAACTGATCTGCCAGATTATTGGATGTGTGAACATAGTCCAACGCAATAACTCTGGAGTTTCTCAATTTTTTGACAGATTTTAATTGTCTCTTAACATGCCTCGTGGACTTCATGTTATCCTTAGAAATGTTAACATTGGTAATCATAATCTAGTTATCACAGTTTATAGAAATAGCCGGTATCGGTTTTTCAACAACCGATAAACCCATAAGGAGATCACGCAGCCACTCGGCCTCAAACCTAGCAGTGTATAATGCTGTGAGTTCTGCTTCCATTGTAAACTTCGTTAAGACAGTCTGCTTGCAAGACTTTCTGGAAACAGCGCCACCTCCAAGCAGAAACATATATCTGCTCGTGGCATAAAGCTCATTAGCATTAGAAATCCAGTTGGCATCACTATAGCCTTTTAGCATAGCTTATAGTACCCTTTAGACAACGTATTACTCTCTTAAGAGCTTGCCAATGATCATCTCCCGGGTTTGACACAAACCGGCTTAGCTTGTACACAGCATAAGAGATGTCAGATCTTGTTGCACTAGCAAGATACATGAGCGAACCAATGATCTAGGAATATCTCAATTGATCCCTTGCTATTCTCCGATTTTTCCTCAATAGCACGCTAGGTTCATAAGGTGTAGAAGCAGACTGACAATCACTAAACCTAAAGCGACTCAGCACCTTTTCCACGTAGTGAAATTGTAACAAAGTTACCCATCATCACCTCCTCTTAAAAGCTTGATATTAAGAATAACATCAGTTTCTCCCAAATCTTTTATCTCAAAATTACTCGATAAAAATTTCTTCACCTCCTCAGTCATTTTGAGGCTTGATCCAAAGATCAATATGTCATCAATATACAAGCACAAAATATCTCCTTCACCCCCACCATACCGATAATACACACATGAGTCAGTTTTATTTATAACAAAGTCAGCAGATGTTAAAGTTTTATCAAACTTCTCGTGCCATTGCTTAGGGGCTTGTTTTAGGCCATACTTACTCATCTTGCCCTCTTGACCATTTGCTATAAACCCATCCGGCTGATCCATATAGATCTCCTCCCCCAACTCTCCATTTAGGAAAGCTGTCTTAACATCTATTTGATAAATGGTAATATCAAAGGAAGCTGCCAGAGAAAGCAACACTCGAATTGTAGTCAATCAGACAACTGGTAAATAAATATTAAAGAAGTCTTCACTCTCTTTTTGAGTATAACCTTTGACCACAAGCCTTGTTTTGTACCTCTCGATAGTACCATCAGGCCTAAGCTTTTTCTTAAACACCTATTTACAGTCAATAGGCTTGCATCCATATGGACGATCAACTACCTCCCAAGTTCCATTAGATATGATAGAATCCATCTCACTCCGTACTGCTTCCTTCCACAAGTCAGCATCAGAAGAGAAATATGCCTGTTCAATGGTCGTTGGTGTGTCATCCACAAGGTACACAATATAGTCATCCCTAAAAGATTTTGCAACTCTCTGTCGCTTGCTCTTCCTAGTGACTACAATGTCATCCTCCTCAGGATTTTGTGTAAGCGGCTCCTCAATTTGTTCTATCAGAATTAAATTTTCATGCTCATGGAGAATTACAGATTCATGATTAGTCATGCTAGGTGCACTTTTCATGAGAAATTCATTCTAAAAAATATAGCGTCTCTAGACTTCATCATTGTATCAACATGCATGTCAGGTACCTCAGAATTTATAATTAAGAATCTATATCAACACCGTAAATAGCATAACCAATGAATACACAGTCAACAATTTTAGGCCCAAGTTTGTGCTTCTTGTTGATTGTCACATTCACTTTAGCTAAGCAACCCCAAGTGCGCATATATGAGAGATTTAATCTTTTCTTTTTGCATTCCTCAAATGGTGTGGTTTCTTTATTCTTTGTAGTCAAAATCGCCTCACCCCACCATTCCTTAGATAGTCTCGCAGTGTCTACCATGGCATTTACCAACTCAGTTAGAGTACGGTTCTTTCTTTCGGTAATTCCATTAGATTGCGGTGAGTATGGAGGTGTCCTCTCATGAATAATACTATGTTCCACGTAGAATTCAGAAAATTCACTAGAGAAATATTCTCCACCTCGACCAGATCTTAACCGTTGAATTTTCCTCTCAAGTTGATTTTCTACTTCAGCTTTATAGGCCTTAAAATAATTCAACGCTTCATCTTTTGTTTTAAGTAGATACACGTAGCAAAATCTAGTACAATCATCTATAAAAGTAATAATACTATGTTCCACGTAGAATTCAGAAAATTCACTAGAGAAATATTCTCCACCTCGACCAGACCTTAACCGTTGAATTTTCCTCTCAAGTTGATTTTCTACTTCAGCTTTATAGGCCTTAAAATAATTCAACGCTTCATCTTTTGTTTTAAGTAGATACACGTAGCAAAATCTAGTACAATCATCTATAAAAGTTATGAAGTATCGTTTACCGCCCTTAGTTAAATCATCATTTATTTTACATAGATCAGAATGAACGAGCTCTAACGGTGCCAAATTCCTCGACTCAGCAGCCATGTGAGGCTTGCGCGGTTGTTTGGATTGTACACACACATGACACTTAGAACCTTTGACCTCATTAAATTTTAGGATTAAATTTATATTCACTAACCACATGAGACAACCAAAATTAACATGACAAAGACGTGAATACCATAAATCCAACTCATTCGAGATATCAACGGTGTTCACAACCTTATTACACACATCAAACAACGATAAGTGGAACAGACCTCCGCAGTCATAACCTTTACCAATAAATGTACCATGTCTCGATACGACACACTTATTAAACTCGAGCACAATCTTGTAGCCATCATGACACAACATAGAACCACTAATGAGATTCTTGCTGATGGAGGGGACATGCTACATGTGCTTCAATAGCACCGTCTTTCCCGAAGTAAACTTCAGAACGACCATGCCAACACCAAGAACACGCGCATGCGAGCCGTTTCCCATCAGCAAGGCTCCAGTCCGGCTGACCTAGATGTTCCTCCTCCAGTCTCGCTAATTACAATGTTGGCTGCTTTCTTCTCTTACTTAAATTTGTGGTCTGGGCACGCACTTGCCCAATGATCATCCTTACCGCAAACAAAGCAACCTCTACATTTCTTGTTGTTTTTCTTCTTGAACTCAGTTATTTGCTTAGACTTGTTTTGATTGTTCTCTTGTTGGTTCTTCTTCTTGTTGTTATTACGGAATACAAATGAGTTTTTCTTTTGCACCATGTTTGTAGCAGAGGTCTCAACCCCTTTTCCACGCCCGTCCTTTGCTCTTGCCCTCTCTTCAACACACTGAATTCTTGTCTCTTATGTTTTAGAGAAGTAGCAAAATCCTTCCAAGAAGGTGGCAGCTTAGTGATTATACCACCAGCTATAAACTTGTCAGGTAACGGACATGGGAAAAGCTCAAGTTCCTTAGCTAGTGCCTAAATCTCATGAGCTTGTTCCACCACATAACGGTTTTCAACCATCTTGTAGTCATACAGTTGCTCCATGAGGTATAGCTCACTCCCAACATCAGAAACTCCAAACTTTGCCTCAAGACCATCCCATAACTCTTTGCCTGATGCATATGATATGTAGCTTTTCTCATACTTACTGTGAAGAGCACTAATCACAACGCCTCAAAATAGGCTATCGACAGCCCGAAACTTAGGCTCGTCCGCAGGAGCTAAGTTCTCAGACTTCCCCTATGCGACGTGATAGCAACTCATAGCAGTTAGCCACAACTCCATCCTAGTACGCCATATCATGAAATTTTTCCCATCAAAAGCATTTGGCTTTAAAGCGGCAGCAAAACCACTGAGAGAAAAATGTCTAATATTAGGTTTTTGGATTGTTAGATGTTTAAGCAATTTCCATGTCAATTTAATCTAGAAAATAACACCATAAAGATGATGACATATATAAAAATTAGCATAGTAATTATAACATCATATATACTTATATGAACCATAAAACAATGATTCAAAACATGCAAGCATGGTATATTTGTCATATAAAGCATAATAGCAAGATCATGTAGCATATGAACAACAACGACATGACCCAAAACATCAAAATATGGCATACCAGAGAACATATATAAATATAAAAACAAGAGTAAGTTTACGGATATACCCAGAGGAGGGTCCCATGCCGAAGGCATCGGAGGCTCCACTCGCACTAGCACCTCCAATCATAGTGTGCAGATTAGTGCGTTGCTCGAAGTAGTTGATCACAGTCGTTGCAGGAAGGTGTTCGCAGTGCCAACTCCCATGCACCAGAGGAAGAAGACGATGGCGTGCGCGAATCAGGGAAAAAGACGTCGACCGATAACGTGGAGAGGAGCAGTTGCGTAGTCGCTCCCCAAAAACCTGGTTCCGGAGGCACCTGCTCTCCTGCAACCTCGTGCACACGAAGTCACGGGACGGAGATCGCATCTAGCAGCGGAGAGCGGTGGTGTCTGTGTTTCTATTGTCTCTCGGAATAAGAAGGATAGGAGCGAGGACTCTTATTCTCGCAGCGGGGAGGAGAAAGGGTCAGCCGGGGAGATCAGGAGATGGTATCTCACGGGATTAATGCCAAGCCACATTCACGCGAGCGCCAGCCGAGGAGATCAGAAGATGGTATCTCACGGGATTAATACCAACCCACATTCACGCTCGCTCACTCGCCGCCTGCCTGCCTGCCTGGCCCACGCCCCGTCCCGGCTGGCGGCAGCGCACGCGTGGTACGCCTTTATCCTTTCCTCAACCTCTCAATATAGACGGATAAAATCCAACCATATAAGTTGAGTCAACATTTAGTTAAACTCGTATATGGTACAAATCATACATCACATAATGTTACGGACAGTAGAGTTTATTGATTTATTAAATGTATTATGGGTCAAGCCCACAATAAATCCAACATTAACACCCATATAACTTACTTGTACTATCTTTTTTTGAGGGAACCTTAGTTATACTACTGTACCAATGTTTTGTAATAAGGTTTTATTTGCTTGGGCTTGAAGCCAGCCGTTTCAGCTAGTGCGGCTGCCATCTGCCAACGATAGATGATGTCTTGAAGCTACAGTGCGAATCAATAGCCACAAGGCTGATAAGAAGCCAGCTGAACGGGCCTAAGTGAAAAGGCAGAACACCTGATAATTACACTAAAAAACTTTTTTTTTGTTATAGAGATAATATATAACTAGACAAAAAACAACCAAAATATTTAGCCAGTTGTTAACTAGTCATTTTTTTCCTTAGAGCAACTCCGGCAGTAGCCCTCAAAACAGGGCCCTTACTTTTTATTTGGGTGCTCACCCCTAGTTTTGAGTGCTTAAAATTTACGTCCACTCCAATAGCACCACCCAAATTTGAGCCCAAATTCATTCCAACTGACTTTGACAAACATGCCTGCTCGTCATAGCTGTGTTCTTCCTCATGCTAGGCAACGCAAGGCATATCCCATCGGTGCTGGGAGGGGATCCAGCCGCGGTGCGCGAGCAGAGGAGGTCCTAGCCGCCGCTGGCCATAGGGAACGATGGATCCGCACCTTTGGGTGCCGCACCCATGCGGGCCCTACACCGCCACGGTCACTGCGGGCATTGCCGGAGGGAGGAGCGCCGGGATCCATGGCGGGGACGGCAGGATCCACGAGGACACGAGTGCATAACGACGCGAGCGGGATCCATGGCGGTTCCATGCGAGCATGCCGGAGCAGGGGCAGCAGCCCACGGCGGAGGTACGTAGGAGAGGGGCCACCCGTGAGGGAGATCCACGGGGAGCCCGTGCGGCGGAGTAGGGGCAGCGTCTTGCGTCGGCGGTAGGAGAGGGGCCAAGGGGAGGAACCGCCGGTGGGAGGGGAGGGGCCGCCGCGCTGTGGCCGGCAGAGGCGGACGCCCGAAGAGGAGGGAGGCGTGGTCGAGGCGGATGTGGGCGCCTCCGTACGCGTGGGGGAGGAAATAGACGGAATCGTGGGATGGGGGCCTGGCCTGGAAACCTAAATTTCTCCAGGAATGGGATATGTGGGGAGGATGTGGGTGCTCACCCCAAATTACGGGCTCTATGGAGGCAAGTAGGGGACTTGCTGGAGTTGCTCTTAAATAATAATGGCTAGAACGAGCCTTCTAAACCAGAGCTTTGATACTCTAGTCAATTGTTATCCACATATTTTGGTTGTTCGAGTACAACAGAGACATTGTTTCTAACAAATCAAGACATAAAAACAAATAGACTACAACAAGTGGACACTCTATCTGCAGCAAAAAAAAAACATCATTGCCACTTTGAAACAAATGAAATAGGACAAATAAAAAAGCATATCCTAGCTACCTCACTGTAGTTCACGATGACCTGCCTTGGCTCGCTCTCTACTGACTCTTGCCGTGACTCGACTGTACAGGTGGCCCCACTCACCCTCCAGATAAGCACCCCGCCCGACGATGACGGTGACTGATGAGAAAGAGCCAGAGAGGACGCGGCACGGCGATTTGGCTGCTGGCTCGCCGCCCACTCGCCCGCCCGCGTCAGCACAGCACGCTCCTCATTTTCTCCCTCCCCTTCCCCTCTTCCGCTTGTCTCCTGCTCCCAATCTAGAACCCCCCTCCTCCCCTGCTTTCCCCCGGCCCCCCGCATCCCCCTTCCGTTCACGGTTGACCCGTCGAGCGTTTCCGTGCCCCTCTCGCGCCCCTCCGACGACTTGTAGGCCGCCGGCGCCGGCGCCGCTCTACGCCAGGGCGCTGAGGCGTTCGTCGGTATCTTCGCCGGCGACGAGCGCCCGCCAGGTATTCCCGTCACTCCTCTTCCCTTCCTGCTGTCGGATTGGGAAGCCGAGCACCCAAACCCTTACCTAAAGCTATTTCGCTATTTGATTGATGCCTCCTAGCTTCAAGCTTTCTGGAAAAAAAATTATCGGGGACCTTTGCTGGGTCGGCCAAGAGGTAGTGACTAGTGAAGTACTGGGATGGTGCAAAGACAAGTTTTTTTTTTCTCTGAGCAAAGACGAGTTGCTACTGGACTACTAGAGTACTAGAAACAGAGTATCCACTCCATGATTCGGGAACAGGCACTCAAGAAGATGGAGGAGGAATGGAGGATGTGCACTAATCGCTGGAGGAGGACCTCATCTTCGTCAGACGAGGTGGTGCCAGCTGGCGTGGTGGGAAGAGAAGAGGTGGCCTGCGGGGCTGGCGGCGAGAGCTTCAGTGTCCTGCCTGCACGAGCTCCCTGCTCCAGTCGTTCTGGTGGCGCAGCAGGGATGGTGGTGGGGAGGAGGCGATGGCAGGAAGGGAAGGGAAGGGTGCGGCGGTGACCAGCGGCGCTGCTTCTC
The DNA here is from genome assembly GCA_038087645.1 of Saccharum hybrid cultivar R570. Classification (NCBI taxonomy): domain Eukaryota; kingdom Viridiplantae; phylum Streptophyta; class Magnoliopsida; order Poales; family Poaceae; genus Saccharum; species Saccharum hybrid cultivar. Next base: position 7,259,322 of record JAQSUU010000494.1, read on the forward strand.
CCCTGCCTGCACGACGAGGATCCTGTTGGTAGCGGCGTGGCTGGTTGGTGGAGAGTGGGGAGTGAGATGCTGGTGGATGGAGAGTGGGGAGTTAGAGGCTTTCAACTGTAGAGGAGGTTTGCAGTCTGTAAACTGGGTGGAAAAAGAAATGCCCAGGTAGTCCCTGGATGCAGCCCACAACCCCAGCTGCCCAGCAGTTGTAAACTTGTTACTTGTTTCAATTCAACCACCCCTTAGTCATCCAACTAACCGTGATTAGTCGATGACTGATAGGACAACCACAATTATAGTCGTCCAGGTCAAGTCGTAGCACCTAGTTGAGTCTGGGGAGCCGACTAGTTGCGATTAATTAGACGACTTGATAACACCGCTTAGTACCTCATGACAAGTATTGTAATTTCTCTGTAGCACTGTTCAACTTAAAATAGTTTTGTCATAGATCCTCAAGCAACCCGAGTAGAAAGCTCCTAGTGATCGGGGATATTTTCACCTGAAGACGTTTGTTCATGCTTTAGTCATTGACTTGGGGAGCTTTATAGCTTGTAAGTTTGTTCTGTTGGTGTAGTTTCTTGCTAGTTCTTCCTCTTATCATCATTAATTTTACTGCAGTTCACTATCTGCGAAGGTTTGTAGCGTCACTCAATCTGTTGTCACACACAACAAAATGCATGTTTCCTAAATTACGACCCAATTGACCTCTTTTTTTTTTTCTCATGCTCCTTGCTAAGCATTATCCTTGTGTCCTTTGCTGTAGGTTGAACTACCTTTTACTCGGTGTTCTGTGCTCTCCAACTGCTTCGCTTGTCACATAAAATTTGTAGAGGAAAATGGGCTCCTATCAGCTGAGTGGATAGCATGATGATGAATTGTATATCCTGCTTCATTTTTATACTTTAGATAAGACAGCTTGATGGAACCTAGAAAAGATGACGTTCGCTCTGCTGCTCAAAGTTCCATTCGTGGGTCCTCAAGCTCAGCATGTACCAGTTATCCCATTCCAGAGTACCCTGTTGCAGGCACCGTTAAGCCTGTTCTTAATTATTCAATTCAAACTGGGGAGGAGTTCTCTCTTGAATTCATGAGAGCTATACCCAAGAAACATCCTGTTCCTGGTATGCCTCATAATCAGAATGTCACTTCCAGTGCTGGTCACAAAGATTCTAGAGTAAGCCTTGGTGCTCAACGCACAGGAGGTGAAACTAGATTTGATGCATCGATATTTCTGACCTCAGATAACCATCAACCAGGTGAGGTTGAAAGAAAACCTTTTTCTGAAAATGAAAACAGAAGAAGGCACATGTCAAGTACGTCAGTTCCACGAGTTCTATCTGGTGGTGGAAGTAGTCAGGGACTGTCCCGTGGCTATGCTTCTTCTGAGGCTTCTGAAACTTCCAGAATGATTAAAATTCTCTGTAGCTTCGGGGGGAAAATATTACCCCGACCGAGTGATGGAAAGCTTAGGTATGTTGGTGGTGAGACCCATATAATTCGGATTAGTAGGAATGTTTCCTGGCAGGAGCTTAAACAGAAGACAACTGCCATATATAATCAACCTCATGCTATCAAGTATCAGTTACCCGGTGAGGATCTTGATGCCTTGATCTCAGTTTCAAATGACGAAGATTTGAGAAATATGATGGAAGAATGTGGTTTGCTTGATGGAGATGGGTCCCAGAAACTTAGGATATTCCTTGTTTCTTCTATTGAATTTGATGACATGAGTTTCAGCCTGGGTAGTATGGATAGTGATTCTGGGATCCAATATGTTGCTGCCATCAACGGGATGGATGGAATAGCTGTGAATTCATCTAGTGGCCAGGGTTTAGTAAATACATCCATGAATGAATCCGATCAGTTCATTAATCTCAATTTTGATAGTAGGCTGACAAACTTAAGCAGAGACGGTTCAAATTTGCATGCAGTGAATGCGTCTACTTTCATGCCTCCAGAGATGCTCTCAAGACCAATGCCATCAGCTCTATACAGTGATAATACTGCAAATTTGCGCTCTTACTATAGCCATGGGGTGCAGAATTTGCAGGGTTCTGATTACTCTAACCCAGCTACCTTTGAAAGATTTCATGACATTGAGGGCCAGATATCTATTCCTGTATCTACACCTTCTGATTATAGATATACGTCCCAGTATGCACCTTTCTCAGGAACTGCTTCACAGCAATCTTTTGATCAACAGTTTTATCAGGATGCTCAGACAGAAGCATCAGTGAAGGAGGAAAAGAGGTTTTCTGGTAACATGCCTAATCAAAATAATGAACTAGAATACTTTCAGTCGCTTGAAAATCTCAGTGGCCATACGAAGCATGATGACTCATCTGCTTCAAACTATATGCATTCAGGAGCCCCCCCTACTGCCGGTATTCAAGAAGGTGTGACATCTTCTCTTCAACCAAGTGACAGTGTCAAGAGCCTAGAGACTTGTTCCATGCCAAGAGCTAGGTCGACAACACAGGGTTCAGATATCAGCGAAGATGATCGCCACTCTGGTGGAGCTTTTGCATCTGGCTGTTCTGACTTTCAGGCTGACATGATAGATCACAGCTATAAGAATCCGCCTCCTCACCCTGGGCGAGTTTTTCATTCTGAGTGGATTCCTAGGGAGCAAGCAGGCTTTCTGAACCGGCTATCTAAATCTGAAGATTCACTTAATCCTGAACTTTTAATTCGTCAATCGCAGTCTGGCGTTGCAAGTGAACACATTGCAGAAAATATTGACTCTGCAGAGGGGACTGAAAAACCAAATTTAGCTGCCCAGGCTATAAATCTGAATGATCCAGCTGTCGATGATAGTCTCATACAGTTTGAGAAAGGGTTTACCAACACTGTACATCAAGCTTCTCCATTTAGTGAACATCTGCTTGGTGAAAAGAGGTCCTCAGATAACACGAGCAATAGAAATGTGGAGAAAGTTAGCCATGCAGCTGAACAGGTTGCACCTAAAGGCAAACTTGATGAGGAAACTTCTCAAGATGTAGAAACAACTAATCAGCTGGGTTCTCATGCTGCTGTGCCACATCATATTAGTTGGGATGCTCCTAAGCCAACACTGCCAACTGATTGTGAATACGATCCTGTTGTACCATGTTCCACCAGCTCTGTGGATGTTTCTCATAAGGAAACTATTATCCCAAGCACACAGAATAGAGACATTGCTGGTAGTACAGAGAGGACCTCCCCTGACATTCTTTCTGATTTCTTTGCAAATGCTAATTCTTCAGCACAGTCATCCAGTCCTTTTATTGATCCTATCCATAGCCTGAATATGCCTAATTATGAACCCCAGCGGTGGTCATTTTTCAGAAATCTTGCACAAAATGAGTTTCCAAAAAAGGATGAGGCCCAAGATCTGGCAAAGATCGAGGAGGGAGTTTATCCCTTAGATCACTTAGAGCATGATACAACTAATGTGAAGAATTTGGCTCCTCAGAGTGATGCCCCTGTGGAAGTGCCTCCAGTAGCTTCCCGCACCAATGTTGATCCTAGCATTTCACTTCCAGGTTTTGTCTCATCACAGATTGACAATCCAACGACAACGAAGAACGTTGAAGGGTTCCAAGTTGATAATCCTTTTACAAATATGCATGAAATGATGCCATCTCATCTGGATTTTGAGGTATGCATGTCTGGAAAGAAGGCTGTAGTATTCTTTATTCTTTGATGTTGAGAGTCCTTCACTTTGAAATTGTTTACTTGGTCCCAGGAACAGAAGACTGAAGAGGGTAGGGCTGTTGGACCAGTCATGGATGCTTCCTTTAAAGACAATGATTTTGAATACTTGCAGGTATAAGTGGCTTTTGCTTGCAGAGAAGTTTATGCTCTTTCCTGGTTGTGATGTCCTTTACATATTATGGGCGCTTGGCTGTATTCTAGAAGTACAATCTCCCAGTGCTGATTCATGCTAATGCCTGTACCCTACTATGTATCTGTATGTAGGCAAACCGATATGTTCTTTGGCTTGAATGAATTTTGAAACAAGTTGTAAAATAGCAAGTTAGGCAGCAGAGGTGTAGCTAAAGCAATGGATTTGGTGAGCTGCCGCTTTATAATACACAATTTGCTAAATCCAACTATATAAATAGAAAAAATGGATTGTCATGAACTGTTACTGGCTAGGTTCCAACTTGTTTGGCCAATCATCTTTTGTACAATTTATTTTCATGTTTGGTTTTTTATTTATGTGGTTATTTTGGTTATACAAGTGACTCCATAAAACCAAAATGATTCTTCGCAGATGTTATTGCCTTTTGCAATTCGTGTCCAAAACCAATGTGGTTGGAGCATTCATCCCAGTTATATGATTCTAGTTCCCTGAAGCAGCATGCATTTTAACTATTATACATTTTCCTCATAGAAAAGAAATCATCAAAACACGTAAAGCCTAAAGGAGTCTTGGTATGCTTATAGGGTTAATATATGGTTTTTTGAACGAATTTGTGGGGTCCAACATATTTGTTTGGTTTAGATTCCCTGTCATTTCATTGGATTAGGAAGCAGTGGAGTAAAGTCTCTTATATTGAAGTCTTTGGATGGTTCATCACATTTGCTATGAGATCCAACACCATACTCTGTTACCAAAGTAACCACAGATTTCTTGCCTGATAAGATGAATTTCATCATGAAAAATGTGATGCTTTATTGGAATATAATTGTAGTAGGCGTGAAGTATTTCTGCGTTATCCATGCCACTAATCATGGCAGTGCCGATGAAAGGGCATTGTGAGCCACAGCTTTGACATCCATATTGTGGAGCATGAAGGGTACCATGCCTCAAATGATGACATTTTTGTGCCTAGCACAATGTGCAACATGTCATGTTGGAAGATCTCATCTGCTCCCTTAGGGTGGTTTCTTGCTCTAGTGAGTCAGTGACATCTTCGTCATCTGAAAATACCAAGTAGGCATCTTTCCTTGGCCAAGCACCAAACCCCTGCTAATATCAGCATGTAGGGTATGATATCCCTAATGCATTGTATTTTGATGCAATCATGCTACCTAGTCTTACCTCCAAGGACTTATCCTGGCTGCATCATGTTCATAGAATGAGTTTTCAATCAATGATAGAGAAGCGACCATGTATAGATATCAACACAAGTGTGGGCCCAAGCTCGTTTCCACATTAGCCATGGCCCATGGCAACACCAGCCATTCCAATTGTTTCGCCTTGAAAGCGATAGATTAAGGGGAGATAAAATTTACTAAGTTAGATATAAGGTGGTTAGGTTTAAATTGATTGGCATTCTTTTGCAAAAACTTGGTAGGTCAATTAATGGTGTCTAAACCTACAAAAATATCATATTGTGGTCTTAAATGGGGTATAAATAAGAAAGGAACTTCCCATGCCACCATGTTTGTGAAGACCAAACCCCTTTGGCACAGCAGGAGGCCAAGGCAAGCAACGATCGACCTTTTGCTATCATTTTCTTTTGTGATGTAGAACCAAAATTACTCCCAACTTTGCCATTTCTTATGCTCGTATGCCGAATGGGAAATGTCTACATACCTTGAAATCATCACTGTGTGTGCCAAGATGGCGATGAGAGAGAGCCTAACAAGGCCTTGGTCAATGCGAACAACATGATGTTATGTTGCATGTGCCACATTTATCACTTTGTGCTATAAGCCGAAGCTCCTCCCAACTTTGCTATCTTTGATGTTCTCAATGTTCAAAAGGCGACGCCTTAGGCGCGCCTAGGCGCAACTAGTCGCGAGTTGGAGGGTGTCCGCCTGGCCTATGGGGGTAGGCGGACCCCTAGGCGGCGGCGGCTCATCGGCGGCGCCGGTGAGAGAGGAGGAGCGCTTGGCGGAGGTCGCCGGTGGGGGAGGAGGAGCTGCGGGCGGCGGCGGACGCAGGCGTGGGCAGCTGCAGGCGCAGGCGCGTGCGCAGGTGGCGGCGAGCGTGCAGTATAGGAGAGAGAGAGATGCCGGAGAGGGAGAGGAATCGGCGGCGGCGGCTGATGCGGGAGACCAAGCAGAGGAAGGCACGAAGAAGAGCGTCGAGCAGATGATGCGGGAGATGGAGACCAACCAGATGGATAAGGTTTGGAGAGACTTGGAGTGGGGAGATGGGCTGGACAGGTTGCCACTTGGGCCTTTCTATCTCTCTAAGCCAGCCTTTCTATCTATCTGAGCCCACTATTCAGCTGTTTATTTTTTCTTTTAGAAGATAACATATGTATATTAGTATATATACAAAACGCCTAGTAAAACGCCTTGAAACGCCTAGGCTAGCCTAGGCCAGCCTAGGCGCTAGGCTATGGGTCATCGCCTAGCGCCTTGTAGAACTTTGGATGTTCTTATGACAAAATGCTTTGGACCTTGGAATAATCATTGTGCATGCCAACATGGGGATTGGGGCATGAGAGGCCAACAACGCTTGGGCCGAGGTGGATGATGTCATGTTGCACATTAATGAAATATTTGTCACACAGTCACACAGACCAGACTAGCCGTAAACTCATTGAACCACATGGTACATGGTGTGAAGGCATTGAAAAGAACCTCCAGTCATAGGTGACAGGGGGTTAGGCCTGGCACAATCCTCGTCCTTGTGACGCCGTCTCGAATTGCTGATTTGCGGACGAGATGTGTCAATGTCCCGATTTTGAATTAATCATGCCTTGCCGTAGGGGTTTAAGATGGGTGCGTCCTAACTCTGGACTGGCCATTGCCCCCAATGCTGCTGGGTTTCCAGACGGGACAAGGTGTAGATGAAGATTATCGTCATACACTTGGGGTTCTTGGTTGCCTAGTGAGGCCTTGTTGTGGCATCGTCGTCTCATTATCTGTGATGATGCTCCATGACTGCACCCATGGCCGATTGCTCGCGCATTGGACAGCTGCTAGCACCTCATCATAGCAAGGCGTGAAGCCATGGACAAAACTTAGAGTGCATCAGGGAAGAGGGATCCATGGGCAATATGTTTTGCTAGTCATAGTGTGTGGCAATGAGTGATTGGTTTGTGGCTTTCGCAGGAGAACAAAGAGAAAAAAAAAGAAAGCAAGGCAGCAAACATGGACGAGAGGCAGCGGCTACTTGTTTGTTAGTCATGATTCATGGGAGGGCGCGAGATGATAGGAGGCTTAGGGTTACAATTGTGGGTCGTATGGCCAGCACACAACCAGTCAACCGCGCATTCTTCTCTTTTTTTTTTCTGTCTTTGTGATCAATCTTACCTTCTAGGAGCAAGTTATACATCGTCCATTGACCTGGGTCATTCGACCCTAACTGCCCGATTCTATCCTCATTTTTAGCTACCTTTGACCCTGACTTACTTGCACCCAGTGGACCTAGATTTTTTGTGACGATGCCTCTATTATCTCTAGAGGCGCCTCCACAACCTTCTGCCAACGCAACTAGATCAAAATGGCCTTCTGCAGTCCTTGAAATCAAGTTGGTTGTCTGGGAGGGCACCTTCCTTTGTTTTGTAGTGAATATTCAAAATGATGTTTGTTGACATACCCCAAGTAGGCTCACTTCATCGCTTTGGTGTACCAGAGGGTCAAGAACTCATGATTCACATGAGCTGCAATAGGCAATTTCTATGTCATTATGTGTACATTACTGTGTGCCTTTGCCGATTGTGCAGAGATCTTCCAAAGCATTGATGTGATGGCTCCCAAGGGTCAAGGGGTAGAATTGTGGTAGAACTATTCATTCCAAACTTTTCTCTTCGCACAGGTTGCATTTACATGATCACTAAAATATACTGTCCTACCAACCCAAGAAAATGAAAGCTGTCATATCAAGGGGGACAACTCAGATTTAGGGATGAAATCGGATAGGATACAAAAGGATATGTACATATACGAATATGGTAGTTGTTTTTTTTTCTTAGATTCGGAGTTGGATACGAATAGTGTCAGATGCATTGGATATTGGTATGCATCCCATATCCATACTAGATATCGGGCGATACGGTACAGATATTGAATGTCCTGATTCAGATACGGATTATCCATTTAGTAACTGAACCCCTTTGGACGGACGGATAGTCGGAAAATATCCATCCTGTTTTCACCCCTACTCAGTTTGATTGGAAAGTATATGTGCAAAAAGTGTCACATTAACCATGGCAGCACCATCTACACCAGTTTGCTTCAGTTTGAAGCAAGCACATCAAGGGGAGTAAGTTTAGTTGATTATCGTCGTTTCCACTTTCCAAATATGTTTTTTAAAGTTTTAGTAGGTCAATTAGTTGCACTTAAACCTGTAATGGCTGCCTATTATGCACTTAGGAGGAGCAAATCCGGACAACCCCTCCCCCCGCCCCCCCACCCACCCCCATCCCCTCTCCATTAATAAATTGGTAAAAGACAAGAGCGTTCTGTCACATCCAGGAGCAACTGGATGTGCCCAGGCGGGTGATCAATCACTTCACCCTATAACAGATGTTCCATGTCCAGAACTGATGGATTGCTCCATAGGCATTTACCCTTTAACTCATGCCACATCAGTAGTGCTACTTTGCTTTAACAGTATCACACACGTTATGCAGGGAGGTAGCCAGCTATGATTTAGTTTCTTAAGCCTTTGTTGTTTAGATCTAACTTAATGTTTAGTGATCCCTTAGTAACTATAGATAGTGTTTCACTGTTTTGTTAGCTTTCTTTTTTATATTTATGTTGGATTTTTGGTACACTCTTGCTTAGAGGAGGCTCTGTAAGTCAGATCAAGCAATAGTTGAACTAAAGTCTCCTCTTCTTTCTAAGGTTCATATCAACAGATTCAAAAGTATTTAGACTGGACCTTTGCTGTCGTACAACTGTTACCTCTTTTATCAACATGGCATTTCCTTTAAAATTGGAAAAAAAAAATAGACACCAATCTAAGAGAAGTCAGCATATTGAAAAGAAATTGCTTTTGTTGTGGTTATCATGTTGTCATGACAATCAGCAGTAATATGGAAAATGAGCTTTTGCAGAATCCATGAGAGAAACATGCAATGTACTTGAGATAGTAGGATTGAAGGAGTTGCCTCGTAGCTGTTGAATTTATGGGGTTTGAACCCTAGTTGACACTATCTACTGCATTTTATGCCCTAGCCGATAATAGAAGATCGATACCGAATACTATTAATCGTCCAATTTCTACCTATACGGAAAAAAGGAGACACTGGATGCTATTTCAATTAAATGGCATCCAATACCAAGCAACCATTCCGTTAGGGTGTTGAAAATGTTGTAGTTTGTGTTACTAGGGGCATAATAGCTGTAGTTCTGTGAAACTGGTAAGTAAAGCCACTATAAAGTACAGTATCTAGTGATAGTTTGACTGTACATATAGATAACCTGGTACAGTGAGGTTATACATGTGGGTGTGGGCACCTTGATTTGATTCTGCTGAGGCGAGTTGTAAACTAACATTTTCCTTAATTTGATTTTATTTTTATAATCTGCTTCAGAGAACATTCTCCTTTTTTTCACATCAAATTGGTAATGTCAATGGACTAGAATGAACATTAGAGCATTTATTAATCTTAATGAGATACTATCCCCTTTTGCTACTGTTCTAGGATTTAGTTGTGCATGTGTGATACCGCACCTTTATTTGCATCATTTTTTGAATTTTTATTTGTTACATTAGTCATGATGAATGGTACATCCTGTCCAGAATGTCCAATAGTTGTGTCTGGTAGGCTGGTACACCATTGAGCTGTATACTCATTTGATTAATTTCTTTTTTAAGCTATCATATTGGTGTACTGAACATAGGAACATTCTCCACAGATTATCAAGAATGAAGACCTTGAAGAGCTTAGGGAACTTGGTTCAGGCACATTTGGAACTGTATACCATGGAAAATGGAGGGGCAGTGATGTAGCCATTAAGAGAATAAAGAAAAGCTGCTTCACAGGACGGTCTTCAGAGCTAGAAAGACTAGTAAGATCTGAACCACCACTCTTGTACATCTACGATTCAGATGTTATGTCCATTTTTGGAGTAATGTGGCAGTAGGCCATTGGATGAAAGGTTGTAGCACTATTGCAGTATAACAACTCTTGACCTATGTCATGTATTAACAATTGCTACATGCACCAAACCAGACATGGCACCACTTTGGCCAGATGCTGATTAATATGGCCTAAACTATCTCAATAAGCAAATAACCTTTGCCTGACAGCTGGTTCATCAAAATTTACTTCCTTTCTTGGTTGTTTAGGCGCACGAATTCTGGCGAGAAGCTGAAATTCTTTCAAAGCTTCATCATCCAAATGTTGTGGCATTTTATGGCGTTGTGAAAGATGGGCCAGGTGGTACATTGGCAACCGTGACTGAGTTCATGGTTAATGGTTCTCTTCGACATGTTTTGCAGCGCAAGGACAAGTAATTGCTTCCTGTGATTACTTTGGTTTCACTTATTATTTACTGTGAGTAACAAAATGCTTTCTTCCTGGACAGATATCTTGATCGTCGTAAGCGGCTTATCATAGCAATGGATGCTGCATTTGGCCTGGAATATTTGCACTCGAAAAATATTGTGCACTTTGACTTGAAGTGTGATAACTTGCTCGTAAATCTTAAAGATCAATCACGTCCCATATGTAAAGTGAGCATCACTTCCATCTATAGTGTTATTGTATAACTGTATTGTGTATGATTTTCAATTACTTTGCATTATACTCATGTGGTGAATTTATGATTTATATACAGGTTGGTGACTTTGGCTTGTCCAAAATAAAAAGAAATACCTTGGTTTCAGGAGGTGTGAGAGGGACTCTCCCATGGATGGCTCCAGAATTACTCAATGGAAGCAGCAGTAAGGTGTCAGAGAAGGTATAATCATAGTTCTTGGATCTTTTCAGCTGTGGTTTTAGGGGGTGTTTGGTTTGTGGGATGAGGTGATCTATTTTGTTCCACTCAGATTTTTGTTTGGTTTGAGGAATGGAATGGGTTGATCCATCACCACCTCATTCCTCACACACATGATGCCTCAAACCAAACACCCTCGTCTTGTTCCAAACTTGTTCATAAAATTTGCCATCATGTGGTGATCCTTTATCTTACTATATTCATTTACTCCAGAACCAATAATATCCATATCTGCTTCAGTTATGTGTATAAAGAAGTTACATTTAAGGTTCTGAGTTTGTTTCCACTGGTACAGGTTGATGTATTTTCTTTCGGTATTGTTATGTGGGAAATCCTCACTGGCGAAGAACCATATGCCAATATGCACTATGGCGCAATTATAGGTATACAATTCATCACCTACAGTTAGTCCATGAATTGTTTGTTTAGACTTGAGAACGTTACTGGTGGTTTCCTATGTTTTTCTATTCAGTTTCAGAGAATGATCTTCCCTCAATACTCAGCCCTACCTTTGTTTTGTTTTGTCTTGTTTTGTCTTGTCTTGTCTTGTCTTGTCTTGTCTATTGACGTTCAGTTTCTAGGGTTGATGATTGGTATGATCAAATAAAGGGCGAAAAGGCCAATAGAAGTTATTACTTCAGCCAATAAAATTGGAGGTTTGGGCCTGGGACTGGTATTTTGGGTAGCTCAAATCCTATGCTGTGTTAAACATTATTACCAAAGTTATTGTCATGGCACTAACCCAGTTTTGGTAATTCACTTTTTTGGGGGGTGGCTACTGAATTGTTGTTAGAAGCTTCTACATTATTGTTACTGATATAAGCAGAAAGAATACAGTTAAGGGTATTCAACCATTAGAATCTTCATCATTTTGCTGTCAATAATGTCTACATTGCCCTTTAGTCGAATTGTTGAAGATGGGACTATGTAAAAACGGATTATCGTGCACCTCTTATTCTCACCACTTCCACTCTTTTACCTTTGGTTGCCCTGGTATTCTGATTTATTTTTTCAACGTCATCTCTGTCTTCTGATGAAGATTTTGCCCCTCCTGTGAATTTATTCATTTTTCCAAGATCCTAGTTTTTTTTTCTTCCTTTGATCAGTTAGCACATGCGTGACTCTTAGAACCTCCTTTGCAGGGGGCATTGTAAACAACACACTGAGGCCACCTGTGCCAGCTTCATGTGATCCGGAGTGGAGAAGGCTCATGGAGCAGTGCTGGGCTCCAGATCCGGCACAGCGCCCAGCGTTCACAGAGATTGCTGGACGGCTTCGTTCCATGTCAGTTGCAGCAAATCAGGCGAAGGCAACCAAATAAGATACAGGTGGAGTACTTCCTTTCAACCCCCTATTTCCTTCTCTTTTTGACTGGAGAGTAATACATATACATGTATGTTATAGAGTGCTGTAAAAATTAGTGCGTCAATTTATTTATACCATGTCATGGGCTGGACGTATCCAGTAATATACTGGACTCGGTTTGAAGGTTGTGATGTGTATAAACTTTTAGTTGGAATTTGTTGGATGGTCGCAGGTGTGCTCCCTCATAAACAGAAATGAATGCTGTAATATATTCGAAACTGTGAACAAGAAGCTCCATACTACACCTTTGGACTTCACATCATACATGTTTCTTTACAAAAGAGTGTACAAAAAGTTTCTTCATTACACTTGTGGTCGTGCCATGCAGTCTTTCCAAAAGGTATATGCTGGATGCTGTTCACGGAAATCGAGGCAACCCATAAATGATTAATCTTATCTTGTTCGCTAGTCTCTACCCATTTAGGCTTTGTTTAGATGCGCCTCAAAAGTTAGAATTTTTTCACTCTCTCGCCACATCAATCTTTGGACTTATGCATGAAGTAGTAAATGTAGGTAAAAAAATAACTAATTACACAGTTTAGTTGGAAATCACGAGATGAATCTTTTGAGTCTAGTTGGTCCATGATTAGACAATATTTGTCAAATAAGACGAAAGTGGTACTATTTATCGGGTTGAAATTTTTTGCAATCTAAACGTGGCCTCAGTTGAGTGCAAGAGTGCATTTTATACCTTCATAGAAAATTGGTACGTTGTGACCGTGCCAAATCATGATATTTCTTTTTTTTTTTTTAAACATGGGCCTCAGCATTACTGAATTCTATGGTGCAGATATTATGAACAGGTAGTACTGTGCAATGTAATTTGGTGTGGAAGAAAATGCGAATGCAACCGGCAACACTTTCAGAGGGCTGAATGTACTATCTCCAAGTGATCTCAAAAATGAAATTTAGTTTGGAAGCACTTAGAAAAAAATAATAATGTCATTACAAGACTTAGTATATTGCACAAACGATATGTTGGGTACAGTAAACCTTCGGGCTAAAATGCTAGAAGCAAGGACACTAGGGCTCTGTTTGGTTGCTCTTTAAGGTGGTAGATGTTGATACTCTTTTAGTCAAATTTAGAATGGCTTGACTTTACCTGAATATATATCATATATTACAGAACCAGGAGTACTTAGAACTAATAAGAGTGCATGTAAACAGCAGTAAAAATTAAAACATGGAGGTTGCGCAAGTGCTAACTAGTACTAGCATTCTAAAAATAGGATGTCTAAACTAAACAGAGCCCAGCATTAGGTCTACGATCTATCTGCTTGGTCAGATGAAAATTACAGCAGTGACATGAACAAGAGCCTCATTTCCACCAACACACTTTGGGACGAAGAACTGAAAGGAGTCGTTGGGATCTGGCAGCCCATTCGAGGGACAAATGCATTCAACTTGGAACCGAGATTTCTCGTAATACCCACGCTGGAGCTGGACATGCTTGAACTGCATGAAGCAGAGCTCGAGTTCGCATATCATGTTCCTGCTTGTCGCCGGTGCCAAGGAGCTGATGTTCATGGTGGCGGCGAGAGAGCTTATCCAGACCGCAGAGATGGCGTGGCCGAACGGTGTACTCGCCATGTTCAGCAGGAGCAGGTAATGGGCGCTGCCGCGGATGGCGGTGAGGAAGTTGAAGCCAACAAGGAGGTCGACGAGGAAGGACTCGCCGGCACGGACCTCAGCAGTGCGCTGCCTTGAGGTGCGTAACGAGCGTTGCTACAGTGCCGACGAAGCCGCAGGCGTCCTCGGGACAGCGGCATGGCGCGTGCGGGCACTCCAGGAGGTGCTCCTCCTGGGCGTGGTATGCAGTCCTCATGTCGCAGCCATACGGCGCGTGTGGACACGGCATGCGGATGGAGTCCACGACGCGCTCCATGGCCAGGCATCGCGACGCGGCATACGTGGCAGTTGACGGCGTCCTTGAGGCTCTCGGAGCACAGCGAGCACACCACATGCCCCTTGGCGCACTGCAACAAATACATGGCGACTCTAACAGTAAGCCAACGAATCGATGAACGGAACGTAGGTATGTCTAGAGCAGGAGCAGGCCGTATATATGTACCTGGAAGATGGGTGGCTTCAGCGGGTGGAAGCAGACACCGCACTCTAGGACGTCGACATCCTCGTCGGCCACCGTCAGATCATGCACCACTGTCGAACCTGACGAAGAGCCATTCTCGATGCCTCCTCCTGCGGTGCCCCAAGGCTCCCATCCTCCTCCTCCTGGGGTGCACCAAGGCTCCCATCCTCCTGCGTCGACGAGAGCGGATCGCATCTGGTTTGGCTGTCGCCCTCCAGCCGGCATGGTGCCCAGGGACCGCCGCTGAGAGATCCGTGATCCAGTGGACATGTCAACTCGCTCTCCTCCGCTGGTGCTGGTGGAACAGAACGCAAGTTGAAATCCACAACAGCCTTGAACAGTTAAGAGTGTTGGGACTGCCGTTTATCTGCAGTCAAGGAAAAGCCCCCATCTCAGAAACTCCTGTACCGGGACAACATATGCCATAGCAAAAGAAAAAAAAATTGAATTTCCGTTCCACACAATGGAAGCCTATGCACCTTACAATTCACTCCTGGTACTTCTCACTCTCGTTGAGCTGATCAGTGAGTCATCAAGTAGGATGCAGGCATGCAGCTGAATTGGAGGAATTAGGTTGGTTGTATTGAATATAAGTATTTAAAGTTGGCATATGCATTGCATCTCTATGGTCATTTGAAGAACAATCATATTAAAAACCATATGGGACATACTAAATAGATTAATACCGTAATATTTACTCCATCATGATATACCAAAACGGAACAACAACATAATCAGTGGCAGAGGACGGAATATATTTGAGGTATGGCGAGTTGATAGCGTAAACTACTGAGCTTTCTAAACTGAGTAGTAATGAACAAAGAACAATTAATCAAGAGGCGGCAGGGTTCATTTTCGGTGCTCTCAATTGAAGAAAAAATAATTAATTAAATAATAAACAACTGAACAAAAAAATAATTAAATGGGGTTTTGACTTCGTGTGACTTAGCATCTTGTGGCTTGCAGGGCTAGGGCGGCAGCACCAGGCCTCCACCAGTGTTCATATGAATGGCTATATTAATTAACTAGGCTGCAAAGCACCGCCAGCAATTTGCAGGGGCATATGCGGTGGAACTGAGGTGGCGAGGGCCATACCTCGCCCTACCGAGTCCTCTGCCACTGAACATAATTGGCCAATACCTATCGAAACAAATTGGCTTAAACTTATCGCGCATATAACTTATTACTTCGAAGCAATATTGCACGCATACAGCCTATTTCTAAAAGTATATTCAACAACAAGCTATATACTATATGAATTACAGAATCAGAAATGTACTAGCTCACTGCTCACCTGTGCTCCAGCATGGTTTAGAATCTTATTTTACGAGTATTAGAAGTTTTGTAGATAAGTTTAGTGTGTATACTAATAAAAGTTAATCATCTTTATTCTCTCCTCATTTCCTAACATAATATCCATTTTGATACTCTACAATCTCTATTCGGTTGTGATGACTGTGTCAAGTTTGATATATGTGTTTTCATCCTTCGAATTGAACCTCAATGAAATTTTAATATGTATCTAATTTAGTTGAAATGAAACCTTAAGTTATATCAGATCTTGTTGCATCATTCCTTTTTTTTCTTTATACGAAAAAGTCTACATCAAATGACTATTATTCAGGATAATGATTTAGAGTCTACCAAATTAAAGTCGTCCGTTCTTTTCTGATATTGTAAGAATTTTATCTTTTTTCCTAGTATATCTCATGAGGACTATATAAGCCTTCGCTGAAGACGTCAATCAGTAATATTAAGATTCTAGTTCAGACTACAATCCTACTTGTTTTTAACTAACAGGACCAAAATCAAACCCTACGGAAACCCCAAAAATGTGTTTGTCGTCTATAAAACCCTCCTCCACCAGCACGAAAAATCGATTTTGAGGAGCGCACGAGCATTCATCCCAGGAAAGAGAGTCTGGGCCCAAGAATCAAAGTATGAACGAGAACAGAGTTACAGAGGAAAAAGAAAAAAAAATTGATAACAAGGTCCAGGAAAACCCCCAAATGTGTTTTGTTTTCCTCTTTTGCAGCCGACTCCACGCCGCCGGTGGAGTGGAGAAGCCACATTTTCTTTCTTTTTTAGGATAAAAGAGGAGAGGAGAAAACCCCAAATCGAAGCTAGCATTCGAGGGCTTTGCTATGGGGGCAATGGGATTGGGGGAGGAAGAAGAAGGGTTTGTTCCACCGCATTCTCACCTGCAGCGCAGCCGACGCGGGGGAGAGCGGCTGCGTCTCCTGCGATCCAGCTTGCTTGGTTTCAGGCGACGGTCGCTTGGCTTGGATTTGGGAAGTTGGCGTTAGCCGCGGCGAGCGCGAGGTGAGAGGGGAGAAGAGACGACGGGAAGAAAGGGAGTGGAGAACTGAAGGACGAGTGCTTTTTTTTTCCCCCTTCCGTTGAAAAAAATTTGGAAAAATTCAAGTGACGCTAACGTGGCTACAGATTGGGCCAAAAACAAACCAGGGCTTGTTTAGATTGGAAAAAATTTCAATCCGATAAATAGTACCACTTTCGTCTTATTTGACAAATATTGTCCAATCGTGGACCAACTAGGCTCAAAAGATTCATCTCGTGATTTCCAACTAAACTGTGTAATTAGTTATTTTTTTTTACCTATATTTAATACTCCATGCAAGCGGCTAAAAATTGATGTGACGGTGAGAGAGTGAAAAAACTTGAATTTTGAGGCGAACTAAACAAGGCCCCAGTGCCATTCGAATTTGTAAAGTTATTTTCACCAACAAAGCTGTACATCATGTGAATTACAGAGTCAGATATGTACTAGCTCATCACTTCAGCTCAAACAGTGTTTAGCATCTTCTTTTACATAAGTATTAGAAATTTTATGGATAAATTTAGTGTGTATATATACTGATGAAAACTAATCATCTTTACTCTCTTCATTTTTTAACACAATACCCATTTTAATACTCTATAATCTTTATTTGGTCCTGATGAATTTGCCAACTATAATCTCTATTTCCCATAAATGAAAAGAGACGGTTTCTGAATATTTAATTTGGTCCAACTATAATATCTATTTGCCAACTATAATTTTATTATATTTTCTTTTTTTTCCGAATTACATAGTATCCATAGTGCATACACTCAGTGACGGATCCAGAAAGCATCTTATTTTACATAAGTATTAGAAGTTTTCGTATAGATTTAGTGTGTATACTAATGAAAATTAGTGGTTCATTACTCTCTTCGTTTCCAAACACAATACCCATTTTAATACTCTGCAATCTCTATTTGGTTGTTTCCGAGTAGCGACTTGCCAGTTGTCACGACGATACCTGCGTTGGCATGGCTTCCGCCACCTCGCCATTCGCCAAGGACTGCAAGCGGCCAAGGCATGCTGCGACGTCAGTGGCGAAGGGTAGCGACCAGCCATGGCGCTCTGCTCGTGGCGGCAACCCACCGGCCTCCCCAACACGCATCCTGCGACAGTGCACCGAACTTGGATGGCGCCGTGTAGGGTGCCTTGGGGGGCGCCAGTGGAACTCGAAAACAAAGGTGGCGACGCCGGATTAAGTTGGCGAGGAACGTCGGCTTCGGTGCGCCGGCCGAGTACGACAACAACGTAGCTGCTGTTGCTGCTGCTGTTGCACGCTGCTTCCCCGAGCTAGATCCGCTGCCATTGGAGCCGTACGCGTGCAAGGGGCATCCTGTGTGGATCGACCCAATGCTGGAGGAGCTCACCGCCTCACTCGTCGTGAACCTCCAGCAGGAGCACCAGCGCCTGGATGCTCGATTGCTCTGACGGCCGCCTCTCATGAAGTCAACGCATCGCTGGGGACACTCGTTCGCCCACGAAGACTGCCCAGTAGATGAGGGACTCGCCTCCGTTGTTGCCTGTGCAGGGGCCACCACATATCACGCCACCACGGGGGACAGCCTAGCATCATGGATGCCGATGCATGCCCTGCCCCAGTGACAGTTGTGGCTGCCACGGACGCTGTCATCAACCGCACTCCATTCCCTCAGACGACCTCCGACGCCTCAAGTGCTTCACTGAGCGAGTCACAATGGCAATGGAACCACTACTCCTGGAGTTGCCCGAAGATGATACGGCCCACGGCGGACGTGCACCGCCGGCGCTCCTCAAGAGGAGCAAGCGAATAGCAGCGTAGAGCATGTCACATATCCTGGTGTCCAAGCGAGGTGTCTGTTCGTTTTGCTGAAAAGTTAGGCTAAAAAGTACTGTTCACTGGTTTATTGTGAGAGAAAAACACTGCACCATGGCTGATAATCCATGCTGATAAGTTCAAACAAACGGGACCTTGTATTGAAGTGTCTGAGACCAACCAGCGGGATGGCCTCTCCATTCACGTCGGATATGAAGGTATACGAAGAAATCTTCAGCGATGACCCCGGTAATATGCAGGCGCTTCATGAGTTGTTTCCGCCGGACGGCGACGTGGGTGCGCGCAAGTGGCGCCACTGCCGCTCGGCAGCCCGGGCATAGGCCTCTAGTTGGCGCCATAATTCAGGTTGATCGATGTCCTATGTAACAGGAAAACTTCCATGTACAACTATTCTGACCCTAGGGCGCCGCTAGAGTGTGCTATATCTACCATAATATAAAGACGCTAAAATTTTTTAGGAGAAAAAATTTGCCAACTATAATCTTGAAGCGCCCTGGTTAATCAGGAACTCAAATGTAATACAATACTAGTCCCAAGAGGCTAGTAACACATTTATTACATCAGATAAGTCTCAGTGCAGTAGTCTCGATAAGCGTGGATAATGAAGACATGCCACGATTAAAAGTAACCACAACATAGTACAGGTCCAACAGACCCAGAAAAAGGTCTCGCTAATACATATCATCTAACGGATCCCAATGCCACAGGCTTAGTTAGGTGCAGACACGACCTTATTCGTATGCCACGTCAGGGTTAAAGTCCGGATCTTCCTCTGTTCAACAAAGTAAGGGTGAGTACAAGGTACTTAGCAAATCCAATCTTACCCTATGGAATGGGATATCAGTACATGCATATGGATAAATCAATGATAAGGCTTAGTTTATTTGCATAAAGCTATCTTTTTACACGTGCAGGGTTTCATTTTATAAATACCTTTGCAAAAGATATATATTTTTCATATATAATAGTATTTCTGAAAAAAGGGGTTAATCACAATTTTAGGTGTTGCTAAACCCTTTGTTCCCGCAACATATGGCAGACAACCATTTATTTCCAAAATCACACTCACTCTCATGTTTTCACTCATCCCAACCCATCTAGTTGTTGAAACCAAACCATAACTCGTCCGATACCGTGGATACGTCTATCTGGATAAATTTTTACACTCTACAGAGGTTGTACACTTTCCCCACGAGTAGGATACCGTAGCTTAACACCGTCATGCAAGCACAGATCCATCGAAGCCATTACCCTCCGTAGCTAGCACTGACGCTCACCACGGGAACACTAAGGCCACATCTCATAATACGATAATTTACAGAGTTCTTTACATTTCATACAATATTCATCAATTTCCACATATATCTCTTAGTGTCTCGTTGCACACCTGCCTCCAGGTGATTGCCATACCAATTAGAGAAATTTAGACTAAGCCTTTCCCATGCAAGGCGAGTGGTTGTACGAAAATAAGTTAGGCAAGATTAATCATCAACTCAGTCCTTAATCGAGACAAGACGAATATCTTCATGCTTAACCACAAAAGGTACAAGCCCCGACACCACGGCATCCCACAAAAAGAACACCGATCCGCCCCATCTCTAGGGTAATCACCATCTATAACTTGTTCATTAACCCTTTCATCATACCTACAATTCATTTCCACAACTCACACAGTTTTTCTTTTAAAATCATTGTATTTGAGAAAACATAGTAATGAGTATCCATGATGAGTATCAAATCCTAAGCATACTAAATAATTATATTTTACCATAGCATATTATTTGTCCCTAAGTTTGAACAAGACAATTATCAGGTAATATCAATTCAAGGATGGCTATTCAAACGGGTCTTAACTAAGCAGCGAAAATACTTCGTACGTATATCGTATATGCAATATTTAAAACGGCTTCTACGGGCTGTATTTAAAATAGGATCAATATGCATCAAAGGGGAATAGGCTAGACTTGCCTCCGTCGGCGTCCTCGAGAAACTCCTGCTGGCAGTCCGGTTCCTCGGCGTCGAACTCGCGGTACTCGCCTCCGACATCCTCGTTCTCCGGTTCGTTCGCTCCGTCAGATAGAAGTACCCAACGAACGCAACAGACAAACAAGCACAGATAAATAATCACATAAATTCAAATGAGCTCTAAAAATCATAAAATTTATATGAGAGATAGATCATGATTTTAGATGAATTTAGAAAGAATAATATTTGGAATCAGAGTTGGCATGTGGCTCTGCAAGATGGCCGAATTTTAATCACGCAGAAAAGAATAATGCACGATTAAGGAACGAGTGATCACGTGGGCATTTGGCTTGGCTGGTAGTGCATAGTATATACTATGTGTGTGCTATTTGGATGGAGTTATAGCTTATGACCCACACGTCATACACACATGCATGGAAAGGGAGAGAGAAAAGGTAGCAAGTGTCTTATTCTTGTTTCTTGCATGGAAGACGCCATGGTTGAGCTCGTGGAGCTCGGGAGCGGCTTGGCACAGGCAAGGGTAAGGAGGGAAGTAAAGAGAAGACCACAGGGAGAGTGGGAAGAGTAAGGGGATGCTCATGGGCCGCTCACCTCGTCGTGCGACGACGGTCGAGCCCGGCTCGTGTGTACGGCCGTATACGGTATACGCGAGGCAAGAGAAGCGAGAGCAGGCAATCGAGTGGTGAGCTGAGCGTGCTGCTGTGGGAGAGCAACCCGGCGTGCATTTTTATAGGCCAGGAAGTGGGGATGTGCCACTGGCTTGCTTGCTTGCCTCCAATGGCATCGCTGTGGCAGAATGCTGGGGCGGTGCGGCGCGTAGCGAGGCATGCAAGCATCTTTGTAGAGCGAAGGACGATGGACAGTGCGGCGTGTAGCAAGTAGATGCTTAGCATGCAAATGGACGGTGCCTAACCTTGCATGGTGGTTGGTGCCTAATTTGCATGCATGTATGAGCTATCTGTATATGTGTATGTGTGGGTGCACTGCTGACATTTGCTTGTATGCTTGCATGGTAAATGTGGGTGGTTGTCTGCGTACGTGCTTGCCTTGCTCTATTTGCTTTTGCTCGCTATTGCTGTACGCGAAGGAGAAAGGAGAGGCAGGTGGGTCCCATGGTGCAAGCAACGAGGCGAAGGTGGTGGGGCTAATATGTCGCAGTGCCGCGCGAGCGGCTACGCTTAGTGAGGGGGTCAGCGCACGCGCCGTTGTCGAGCATCGGGCGAAGCGAGCGAGAGAGATAGGGGACGGACGGGTGATGCCGATGACACGATGCATGATAAACTAAAGAGAGGTAATTGGGATGGACATAAGATGGATAAGATTTAGAAGGATATAGCGCTCAGATGATTTATAGTTTTTGAAATGCACTTGAAAATAATTTTTAACGTGAGTGATTTTTGAATATGAAATTTTGGGATGATATACATCTCTATTTTGCCATAAATGAAAAGAGATGGTTTCTGAATGCTTGATTTGGTCCATCTTATATTAGAAAATTAATTTTTTCAATAAATAATTTCTGAATCGCAATATACACGTCCCAGGCCAGGCCATGGCGTCCTCGGTCTCTGCGCGCTCGCTCTCGCCTCACCCGTCAGATGGTGTCACCTCACACCACTCTGCCCCGCACACGCAATGTCAGAGTCTGGCGCGGCTGCTCCAGCTCCTTCAATTCTCCACCTGGCCTCGTTTAGATTCCAGAATTCATCTCTAAATTTTACTATGTAAAACGAAGATTTCCTATCACATCAAAATGTTAGCACATATATAAAATACTAAATATAGATGAAATGAAAAACTAATTGCACAATTTTGTTGTACTTTGCGAGACGAATATTTTAAACCTAATTAATCAAGATTTAGACAATTATTACCACAAGAAAACAAAACTGCTACGGTGTTCGGGAGTGGCACTGTACCAAATTGGCCACCCCCGAGTTGGGTAACTAAACAAGGCCTTGGAAAGCCTTCGCCCAGGCCAAGACTCATCAGTGCCCCTGCGTACTACTCCTATTCCTATATCTCCCAAGTCCAAACTGGAGGAGAGTAGAGAGTGAGAGAGAAGCGGAGAGAGCGAGAAAGGGAGGACCACTCATGGCGGCTTTGCAGGACTCGGGTTCCAAAGATCCTGCGGCGAAGCGAGCAGGAAAGGGAGGGGGAGGTGAACTGAAGCAAAAGCGAGCTAGATCCATCGGGGTCGACACCCGCGGCGGCGGCGGAGGATCCTCTGCTCCTGCAACAGCGCCGGCGTCTGAGTCGCGCGCTCACCCAGAGAGCGCTGCGGCGTCGTTGGTGGACGTGACGGTGGAGGACGCATTCGCCCTCGACTGCGTCGTGTGCTATCTCTGTACTACGAAAGTAGGGCCAAGCGCGGACGGTCCGGATCGGGCGAGCCTCGCTCGTTTTAAGCTCTGGGAAGCATGGCCACATCGTCTGTAAATCCCGGCCGTCGGATCGGACGCGCGGACGGCCTGGATCGGACGAGCCTGGGTCGTTTTGCAAGAAAACCCTCGATATTTAACAAAATCAACCCGCAGTCCGACCTCCTCTCTCATATATTTTTACGAAAAAATCCTAATACTTTTCCCAAATCAATCCGCAGTCCAACCAACACGGTCTAGGAGCCTCCGGTGCTCTGCGCATAGTCACATAAAACGGGTTCACCACCTTCGATCCTCGACCCGGGTTCGTCGACCCCGACCCGGGTTCACGGGTTCATTTTCGACCCGAAGTGTAAAAAACTCTCGCAAGTAGTGTACCACGTACCACGACCCCATACCTCGACCCGTCGACCCAGAAACTTTGTGACTATGGCTCTGCGGTCTCTGTCTACCCAACCTCCGTCAGGCTCACCGGCACCATGCCTGGCGCACCCCGACAGCAGTCACCGGCACCATGCCCTGCGCCCGCATCGGCGTGGAGGCGGCCGGCAGTGGTGCTCACGCGCCGCACATCCTGACCTGCTACTACAACAACTCGACGTCGGCAGGCCCCACGCTCGTGTCGACCACACCGTGAGGGGAAAGGGGGCGACCAGGCTCCGTGGCACTCGCGTGGTGTCGCGCGGACAGGCGCTCCTATGCAGCCAGCGGCCTGTGGCTGGCTCCCAGCGGCCCCTGCAGCAGACGAGCCCGCAGCCGGCAACCTCGCGCGCCTAGCGGCCCGTGCCTGGACGTGAGCCCAACGACAAGCGCCTCCCGCGCTGCAGCAGACTACCCCCGCGCCAGCAGCCTCGAACCAGTCCTGGTGCCCGCGATCACGTGGCCCGCTGCTCCTCGCCGGCCGGCCTGCGGACCCTACGCCAGGTGCCGTCGTCAGGAGGGAGAGAGAGATTTGGCATGTGAAAGCTGACAGACAGAGCCAGAGAGAGCGCGGAATTGAGAGCTGCCGGACTTAAGTGAGCCATTGTTTAGTTCTCAAAATATTTTGTAAAATATTTTAGATTTCTATTATATCGAATCTTGGACACATGCATGAAGTATTAAATATAGATAAAAAATAAAATTAATTATATAGTTTAGTTGTAAATCACGAGACGAATTTTTTAAACCTAATTAGTCTATGATCGGACAATAATTACTAAATAATAACGAAAATACTACAGTAACACTACAGTTACATTTTACAAAATATTTTGCGCACTAGACGAGGACCGAATCGGAGAACGGACTGGAAGCTCCACTTACCGCAATTGAATTTTATTTTCACGTCCAAAAACTGACACGCATCCAGAGATGCTATTCCTGTCCGCCACGAACGTTGTATCGGTCAGCCGCATGTGCCGCGCGTGACAGCATGAGCATACTGTACACTGCAGTTGCTCCCGCGAGCAGTGTACCAGCAAGAGCGGGCGTAGTCGATCACGAATGCACTGAATGTGTAGCGCTGCAGCAAGGACAAGAATTTTAGGTATCAACACATTCTATAAAAACTTCTCTCCGATTGAACAATTTAAAAGCAAATTCAAAAACTAAACTACAGCAAACGAATTTTTCTCGAAAAAAATCACACACCCTCATGTGTTCGAAAAGTAACCTAATGGAACTTAGACCAAACTCTTCAATTTTCGAGCCATCTTATTTGTTTAACAGATATACACGCTGACACATTGGCCTTTCTATTTACATTGCTATATTTTACCATTGTCTTTATACCTGACCAAAAAAAAAGGTTTACTTATTTGTACTAATTATTTTTCTTATTTTGATAGGAAGAAAGCAACGTGCATATTCATGCCAAAAAACAAAAAAAAACATATTCATGCCAAAAATATTAGTACCACTCTGTGCATTTGCTTTTCGTAGATTAATAATATTGTACTGCTCCAATCCATTCTCTACAAAATCTAAGCAATATTTTCCACAAAACCCTTGGATTTTAATTCAAACCAAACCACAACCATCTGTTTCTTTTACACGAGCAACATTATACGTACAATTTGAGTACCAAATGCGTTCAAATCAAAAGTTGTTCAATACAAAATTTGATAAAAAACTACAACTTTATTACATATCAAATTTTAAAATTTAAAACGCTTTCACAATGAGTTTGCATAAATGTTTACATGCGGTTCGTTGTACCTAAAATTGGGACACCGAAACGTTTTCAAATTAAAAAGAGTTAAATACAAAGTTGTCAAGAATTTCAAAACCTACACCTTTATTACAGAGTAAAATTCCAAATTCAAAGCGCTTTTACAATTCGTCCGCATAAATATTTACATACGATCCATTGTACTGCTATACAACAAAAAAATAAATTCAAAGCGTTTCATCATACTGGCGACAACATGTTCAAATCAAAAGTTCTTCAATATACAATTTGACCAAAAATTCAAAAACTAAAACTTTAATATAGACCTAATTTTTAAATTCAAAACACTTTCGCAATGCGCTTGCATAAATGTTTACATGTGATCCGTTGCACCTACAATTTGGACATCGAAACGTTTTTCAAATTAAAAAGTGTTCAACACAAAAAATATTAAAATATTCAAAATCTACAGCTTTATTACATAGTAAAATTCCAAATTCAAAGTGCATATACAATTCATCTGCATAAATATTTACATAGCATTCATTGTACCTTATCTGTTTTACTATAATATAGAATATATAACATGGTAGAATAACAAGCTCACGGTAGGCGAGGCGTTACCCTGGGTTTCTAGTCTCCCACTAAAGCCCCCCATCTTCCAGGTACTGTACACGAGCACAGCCTGCCCAAAAATCCCATCTCCTGATGGTTCTTCTGAACCCAAAATGTTTTCTTTATATTTGCACAAATGACTCCCTGTGTCATTTCTCCCAAAAAAATGTGTCATTTCAATAACAAGGATGCAATTATATTGAACATGAAGGTGGATAGGATAGCTACATAATGGTCTATAAAAAGATGAGTTATATAAAAACTTACTTTCTCCCCCAATTTGGAATTGAATTTAGTACTGGTCCAATCCTCTTCCTTGTGTTCAAAGTATGATTTCACGGCAAATGAGAGCTCAAAATGCCACATTGAAACCTTAAAAATCTCATAGTAGGTCTGCATTCTTTTTCTCCAACATTAAAGCATCGGATAGAAACTAGTTAACCCACAAAACTGTTAAAGGCTTTCCAAGTCTTTTTCAGAATTATAAGATTTTGTTCAAAATTTATTTTGACCAGGATCTCGTTATTCTGAAACCACACCACCTTAGGATGTCATGTGCTATTGCTATCCCTTGTAGATTCTAATTTCTTCCTGTTTTGCATGAAACCAGTTTGATTCCTGAAAACCTTATGATCAGGTGATAAATTCCAATATTGAGGTGAGACCCTAGTTATGATTTTCTAACTGCAATTCAGCGGACTAGTGGATCAATATTTTATCCATCCCTATCCTCGGGTTAGGAATTGTCCTGTCTAATTCTGTTGACTGACATTCCAGATTCATAAGAAACCAAAGCAATCTTGCTATTCTGATTCTGGAGTGCAATTAGACAAGTTGATTAGGAGGAACACTGCTGGACTGCTCCACAACTTTCTTCCCAGCAGCCAACTTACAATAATATTGTTTCTGTATTTGCTGAAGCATATAATTCTCCTTTTCGTGCATCCAGGAGTAGGGCTAACTGTCTAACAATAGCTCTTGATACTTTTCTGACCCTGCTGCAATATGCTTCTATATGTAAAATAAATCAACACATCCACAGCATTTCTGCCACTGGCTTTGTCTGACCATATTTTGTATATGTTGGTTCATTCATATGGATGATTTACCTTTTGATGTGTTCTGATGACACATGCATGCAGTGCCATGTAGGGCACGCGGTCTGTTCACTATGCCGTGACAAGCTCCAGGCCACGGGCAAGTGCCCTGTGTGTGGCGTCGTCACCGGCAGATACCGCCGGCGGTGCTATGTCATGGAGCGACTGGTGGAGTCCATCCGCGTCCCATGCCCGTATGCTGCCCATGGCTGTGCCTTGAGGCCGGTCTACTATGATCAAGAAAGCCACCGCTCTATGTGCGTGCATGCGCCATGCCACTGCCCTGGTGAGGCATGCAGCTTTGAAGGCTCCATGGCTGCGCTCCTGGACCATTGCAGCACAACGCACAAATGGCCGTGCATCACCGCAGTCAAGCCCGATGATAAGGACGAATTTACCATCGACCTCCACCTCCATGACGGCTTCAATTTCCTCCTCGCTGATTGCTCCACAGGCAACAAGAATCAAGGTGCCACTGCCAGCAACCAGTGCCTGCTCCTGCTGACTGTGGTGCGGCAACCGTATGTCCGCATCATCTCTGTGCACTGCATAGACCCACATGCTGCCGCAGGCAGTGGTGCTCAAGGAGCGACCTCAAAGGAAATGCAATGCCTACTTGATTATTCACTGCGCAAGGACGCCGGGATTCTCAGCGGTAATAATCCTTTCATCAACAGTTGGCAAATCCAGGTATCAAGGTTTAGAGTAGTCCGCACAGACATTTCCAATGGGCTTCCTAAACCTGACGATTGCTTCCAGGTTGTGGTGCCAAATTCAGTTATTGAAGACCATGACAAGGATGGTATCAAGGTCAAACTTAGTATTATTATTATTATCTAGTAGTCAGTTAATCATAACTATTGCTGTAAATATAGAACCTGCTGAATATCTATGCCACCGCCACCACTGGTTTAGTTTCTGCCTTTCTGGACGTGTATGCTCGGCAAGGGTTGATCCCAGTTCAACTGACATGGCAAATCATTAAGTGTAGTTGCTTGTGGTGCTGTTGATTTCATCCCGAACTTTCGATTGACCGCTGCTCTACCTGATATACTGGGCAATGTATGTACTAGAAAATAAGGGTGATGCTACTTGCCGGATGCCGTAAGGCGTTCAGTCTAAGTTTTCAGACACATGATATCCGTAAATGGCTTTGTATTCTGGTTTCGTAGGGTTTACCGCTCCTCCCCAGCTTAGGAACCACCATTTCGAGGATCTTCTGTTTGTCTTGCCGAACAAATGAATTTTTTCAGTTGTGGCTGCAGCTCCCTCACTTGTCAATGTAGAAACAGCAGCTGCGAACGGGTTAATCAGAATCCTTTTATGATTTTATACTTGTATATAGTTCAGAAATTTTTAAACTTGAGTTTACCTTCTATAAAAATGAATCCATTTTTCTTATAAAATAATTTAACCTTTATATCTGAAAATGTTTTTTCAGCAAAAAGGTTAGATTGCAAAAAGCGCACTTAGGTCTTTGCCATCGCATGCCATGCAGTGCCAGTCTGATTTGACCAGAATATTTGGACCAGAATCAAGCTGAAGTCTAAACTGAAGAGAGTCCATATTTTGTCTCGATTTTAATCTATGTTACCATTTGTTAGGAAAATATACATGTTCGTTTAGAGAGAAAATTAATTAGATGTAACCGCTTACACACATCCAAATGAGACAAACCCTCTTGCAATATGATTGAGTTTAGGTTTTGATATTTTATAGATTTTGAAAAAAAATATTACAATAGAGATACAAATACAGGTGAAATTTACTTAGAGATGCCTATACTTGGGATATGGACCATCATATCTGTTAGCTGAACACCAAGTTAAGAAACTCCCACTAATACCAAATCTAAAAGGAAACAGAAACTTCCACTACCATGATGGGCATGTGCTCAACTAGAATGATTTCATGGTAACAATGTGGATTTTATTTACTCATGACAATTGCTCAAGAGGACATAAAAGTAATATGTGGAAATTAGTGACTTGTCGGTTGCCACGGTGTTGCCTGCGCTACCACGGCTTCTGCCACCTTGCCAGGGATTGCAAGCGGCCCAGGTCTGCTGCGATGACGGTGGTGAAGGGTGGCGACCTGCCACGATACCCTGCTCATGGCGCCAACCCACCAGCCTCCCAGCATGCACCCCACGGTGCTCCACCAAGCTTGGATGGGGCCGAGAGCGGGGTGCCAGCGGAATTCGACGACGACGCTAGCGGTGCCGAAGGAAGCTGGCCTGGGGCATCTGCTTGGGAGTGCCTGCCGACGACACCGACAACAATACCGCTATCTTTGCTTCTGCACATGGCTTCCCCGAGCTAGACCCATTGGTGTTGGAGCTGTGCGCGAGCGCGGGGCTTCCCGCGTGGGCTGACCCAATGCTGGAGGAGTTCGCCGCCTTGCTCGTTGTGAGCCGGCCAATAGCAGCGCCAGCGTTGGGGTGCCCGCCTACTACAGCGGCCGCCTCTTAGGAAGTTGAAGCATCATTGGTGGACAACCATTCACCGGTGAAGGCTATCCAATGGACGACGGACTCTCCTCCTATGTTGTCTGTGCAGCCACACGTCACACCACCTTTGGGGGGGGGGGGGTAGCATGACATCATGGATGCCGAGGCGAGCCCAAAAAGCTCCAGTGCCATCCTCCTAGGCGTGGACATGGCCACCCCTCCCGAGCCAACAGAAGGTGGGATCTCCGCCGCCAAGAGACTAAAGCGATTCACCGACTAGATCCTGCATAAGTTGCCATCGCCGTTGCTCCCTCAGCCAGCTGTGAGAGGCACAATGGAAGTTGCTGACCTGTAGCAGGAGGATCGCCGCCCAGGCGCTTTCGCGCGTCCCAATTTCTAAGCGAGGAGAGGTGCTGGGTGATGAAGCGGATGGGCCTGCTTGACAGACAAACGACCACGACAACTAAGAACGCCTACGACAGTATCTCCATCGACCAGTTCAACCCCTTACATGTTGAGGCAATGCAACAGCTCTTCCCTGATTCGCAGGGAGAACGGGTGAGACGCCGCACAAGCAAGCGTGTCTGACCATCGATGTTGGCTAGGTAGCATGATTAGCGAGTAATAATCCATGATCTCCTTCTACTAGTGAGGGCAGAGCTGATTGTATAACACTATTCTCCTAGTGTGGCATGTCCATGGTGCGTCCTTGTAACCTTCACTATTTCTAGACGAGTGAAGTGATTACTATTATATGGATGTGCTGATAGACAAGTGGGTCATGTATTAATAGTGAAGAGCTAACTATTATATGAATGTGCTGAGAGAAGACTATGAAGAACTTTACAACTGGCATTCGGCTGTATTATTAGCCTTGCCCTTAGTCTGTCACTAGGGTATCTTTTTTGGATATGAAATCTTAGAGGATACATGAGTGGCTGATGAAAAAAACATATTTCACAAGGGCATTTGAAATCCAAAGTTGTAGGCAAGCCAAGCTCAAAGTTATAGGCAAGCAAAGGATATTGTCCTGTATGTTTACCACCAATCCATGCCATTAGAAACATGGATACAATACAAACTCATGAGAGAATTAATTCACTGGCCATACAACTGAACACGACGACGATTTCAATACAGAAATTAGCTTGTCAACATGACATAAAGTAACAATATCTAGCACTACTAGGGAAAATCTGCCTAACGGCAACTATCATATTGTCGTCATCGTCTGTGAGGACGTAGTTGGACACAATGAGCTGATAGCTCTTGTCAGGACCGGGCAAACCATCGGAGAGATCTAAGCACGCCACTTGGAACTCTATTTTCTGCTCATGGCTGAAGAATTGCTCACTGACAAAGTGGCATGAGAGCACGAGCTTCACTCCCTTCGCCGCGGGGACGCGAGGACAGATACGGATCACCGACACGGCATGACAGAAGGCATGGCGGACGACGTTGACCAGGTAAAGGTACTTCCGGCCATGCTCGTCGACGACGTCATCGTGGGACACGAAGAAGTTGAACCCATCGCGGAGATGGACGGTGCTGGACGGCACGCCGTAGCGCGCGGTCATGCAGGGCCAGCCGTGCGCAGAGCTGACATGGTCGAGGAGCGCAGGTATGGAGCCCTTGAAGTCGCCGGCAGGGCAGTGGCACGGCGCGTGCGCGCACGCCAGGACGTGCTCCTGGAGGGCGTGGTACACAGGCCTGGCCTCGCAGCCATAGGGCGCGTTCGGGCATGGGCTGCGGACGGAGTCCACCACGCGCTCCATGGCGTGGCACCGCTGGTAGCCGCCGGGCATGGCGACGCCGCACATGTGGCACTTGCCGGCGTCCCTGAGCTTGTCGGAGCACGGCGAGCACAACACATGCCCCAGGGCGCACTGCACATGTACAGTGGAAGCTGTAACAGTAAGCAAAGTGGGAAAGGGAGGATGAACGAATCGACGACGGTGTGTACCTGGAAGATGGGTGGCTTCAGTGGGAGGAAGCAGACACCGCACTTGAGGACATCCTCGTCTGCCACCGTCAGATCAGGGGCCGGCGGCGACGTCATTGTCACACCCAAAAAAAAATTCTGATTTTGGGTTGTGAATAGAAAACACTAAATAAAACAAATAGTTTAAATATTTGTTTAAGACTTGACAAGACTAATTTAAGTTTTAGCAAATTTACACCCTGTTCGGCAGGCTGTTTCTACGGCTTATAAGCCGGCTACGGCTGTTTTGTTGTGAGAGAAAAACACTGTACCACGGCTGATAAGCCGTGCTGAAACAGCCTGTCGAACAGGGTGTTAGTATAGAAAAATTGTGGTATTTCAAACTTTTCCAAATTAATTTAGTGGTCTCTTGCCTGATGTAATGTTTGCTTGTTGCATGATTATGTGTTGTGATTGTGAAAAGTTTTAAAGCGTGTTTAGTATGTCTTTTATTAGTTATCCGTCTTGTCTCTGTCTTTTTCTACAATTAAATTTGCGCTTTCTCGGTCCTAATCTTTTCATTCTGAGTTTCCCCAAAATCCTTTTCTTCCACTCGAAATCACTCATTTCATTTCATCATCCATCAGGGTATCTCTGAAATATTCCTGGGAATTATTCGGGCTTTGTCGGGAACCTTTTCCTATTTTTAGGAGAATAATCTATTTTTAGATGCTCCAAATTATATTATCATGAGCTCCAAATACTTTATTTGGGTTCCTCATGTTCCATAATGTCTCTAGAAAATTTCCTCGAATTTTCGGAACTTTCGAAGTATTTTTCGCGGCTTAAATAATAATTCTGGACTTTTCTAGAATTATTTTATCCACGAAATTAATTAATTCCGAAAATAATAAATATCTCATTTTCCACCAAAGCCTGTGTGCAATAATCCTAAATGTCCATTCATTTATTTACTAATGGGTTTTAATAATTAATTAGGCCTATTAGTAAAGATGGAGGGTGCAACGTCAATTAGTACCATATCGCTAGTTGACATGGAGGTGGAGAGTTTTCCTCCCTATATATACGTACCTACCTCTTGGGCAAAGCACACCAAAACTACCGTAGAGGAGCTCCTAGTTTGGTAAATCTCTCGTGTAGTAAAATATAATTTTCTCTCTTGTCGTCGTCGGCCAAGCCCTATCTCTCGCTCTCTGTTCTGCGTTCGGCTTCACCAAAGCGGCGCCGTGATCCTGGGCCGCTGAGCCTCGTCGTCGTCTTCCTTGACAGGAAGCAGCCTCAGCCCAGCGTCGCCTCCCTCCGTCCGTGTGAAGTGCCGAGTCTGTTGCCGAGCTCCGCTTCGAGGCGACCATCTCCGCCATCCTTAACCGAGCAAGTCGGTCATCATACTCGTCAAGCTTTTCCACGCAGACGCCCAAGCCGGCCGTTGAGTAGTACGTGGTCGTCGTCGCTCGTCTTCGGCCGTCGAGAAACCTCTCGGTAAGATAGCTGTCCCATCCTCTCTGTCTTCCCATGCTCCACAGCAGCCGTCTGCTGCTTTGAGGAAAGCCCGTTGCTGCCCAATCGATTTGTATCATTGATCTTCTAGTTCATCACTGGAGCTCTTTCCGTGAAGATGCGACAACGCATGAGCAAGTAGAGTCAGCAGAGCAGCGCCGGCCATGCGTCCCAGTCCTGATCTTCTAGCTTGATGACGTCATATTGATGTCATGATGATATCACACATACATTATGGCCATTTTCCTTCACAAAAACAAATCAAGAAATACCATGGAAATACACCACATACCATATATGTCATACTGAGGTCGTTTTGACTCCGATTTAGTTCGTTCTTATCGTGTTAGATTTGTGTCGTCATGCTCTACACAGTAATGCTAATGTTTGTCATGTCTTATAATTATGAATTTATCAATTTAAAATATAATTTGATTAGTATTAATTTAATAGCTTTTAATTAAAAGTGACAAAGGTTTATAATTCTGTTTTGTTGCTTTGTGATCGTGGTGATGTAAGCGATATATTAGCAACACTGTTTTTTATGTCACGTGTTTTTCTATATATTGCTAAATATTATATTGATTAATATGTTTGTACTAGCTTTATAATTAAAAGCAATTTAGACTATATAACCACGGTTTCATAAATAAATATTAATTTAAATTCATGTTAACATGTGTGTTTATGATTATAATTTAGTTAGTATCAATGTTTTTCATGTCACTTGACCACGAATTTATTAACTTGAATGCTAATTAGATTAATATTTATTTAATAGCTTTCCAACCAAAAGCGATCTAAGTTTAACTCCGTTTTGGTTGTGGTACAGCTATGCTGACTATAAGTTACATGTTAGTAGGAACTTTTAACATGTCTCACATCTCTAAATTTTGTAAGTTAAATATTAATTAGATTAATGATTACGTAAACTTGTTTCTAAATAAAAGCAACATATGACAATATTGATCTTTTATGATTATCTTTCAACTTAAATAGGTATTCAACACCTTTTTGAATCAAAGTTAATTTAGGTTTATCTCCGGTCTTTTATAAATAATAAAATGTTAACTTGGTAAATAACAACTTAAATATTTCTTTGTTAGTTATTGTTTAGTTAAACATGAAACATATAATTAAGTTGATTAATGTTTATCTAATGACTATTGATTTATTAAAAGTCACTTAGGTTTATAACCTCGGTATCTCTTAAGTAAATGTTCATATAATTTATATCAATGTGAATGCCTTTTCATTTATGACCTGTTTAGTTCAACCTTGATTTATAAATGTTTTCGTTTAGCATTTGCCACATGTTCCATAATTATCTAGATTATAAAATATTTACATGACTTAAATACTAAGATATATTTATGAATTAAATGTTAACTTAATTAATATATCAACTTGAATGTGCCTTTATTTATTCTAACTTGTTTAGTTTAAACACAAAACATATAATGTTTTGATTAGTTGCTCACACATGTTCTATGTTTTCTAAGTTATAAATATTTAAATGACTTAAATATTATGAAGTGTTTATAAATAAAATATGTTTTAGGTTTAACTCAAACTTTTAAATTTGCTATAATATGGTTAATTCAACTTTAGGATAATCCTCTGAAAATGTCTAATCATTTTATTTCATTAACTAAAATAAATCAAGCGTATAGTTTGTCTTCTCCGTTCTGTTGCAAACTCCTCGGTAGTCGCGTGTCCTTTTTGACGGTAGTTCCGTTCACCGTCGTTCTTGCGTTTTCGTGACTGTAGCAACGTACCGTGTCATTTAGTGCGTTCTCTTTTTAAGTGTTTCTTTTGTTTGATGCATGTTCTTAGATGTGTGTATTGTTTGTCTATTTATGTTGTTTGGTTGCTACGAGTAGAGAAATCATGGTTCGTTAGCAATGAAGACGGGAAGCTAAGGCCCGACAAGTACAGCAGAAGCTGAAGGTCAGAGACGAATGTTAAAGACTTCTGAGTAGCTTAACTTTGATAAAAAGACAAGTATAACATGGGACCATTCTTGTTGTCCTATTAACTGAAATTATCATACATATGCATGTGTCCTCCTTGACAACCATAGAGATTATAACTTAGCTATTGATATCTTGTTTCCTTCTCACCTATGGGACTTTGCATTGGGTAGCTTTTGCTAGCACTGAACATAAGCTATGATCTTGTAATATGATTAATGGAATATGCAACAACACTAAAAGATGACTTTTTGATTACTGTTTAAAGAGGGCTAGAGCATGGGGTTATTTTTGGTGCTCTAGTTTCTCTCCATAAGGACTCATCTATGGACGAACATCCGGGATTTACAGTACAACTGTGAGGGCTATATGGCTCTGGCTTTAGCTCAGTATGAGGACCTTTTCTAGCTTGTTAGAGGTTACCCTTGTGGCGCAAATGGGGAAAAGCAGATTGTGGATCCCTGGGACTGGTTGTATCACACAGACTGACTTCTGAAACCAAGCGGCCCTAACTCGTTAGACAAATCTTTAAAAGGCTTCATAGTGTTTCCCTGCCTGCTCGCCTTGGAAGTGTTTTGGGAGTCGCGATCCCGGGCATATGGGTAATCACGACTCACAGTGAAAGTGTACACCTCTGCGCAGAGTTTAATAAACTGGTATACTAGCCGTGCTCACGGATACGAGCGGTCTTGGACCTTCACAGAATAGATGAACATTTATTGGTTTAATATGTGTTTTTGCTATTCGTTATTCATATTTACATTGATCATATGTTTATCGTGGGATTAATGAAATCTTGATGCTACTTATGTAATAAAATTATGACAATTAAAAGCTAAGTGCAGTCAAACCAGTGTCTAACATTTTGAGCCTCATGAACCCTGTGTTATACTTGTTGAGTTCGACATGGACTCACTCTTGCTATTTCCACCATACTTCAGTGTGTAGTAATGTGCTACTTATAAGAAGGATGAAGGTGTAGTGGAGTTTTCAGAAGTCTTTCAGAAGTGCTTGGCATATGGAGCCACCAGTCAGCCATCCCTGAGAAGAATGGAGCCTGAAGTTTAGTCACCGTTCCGCGATACTCTGATGTAAATGTTAATATAGCTATATATACGTTATATAATAACATTGTTTCTGATACTTTTTCATTCTGACATGTGTGGACTTTCTGAGCACACATATGATTAGCCTCGCCGAATCGGACGACGCTACGAGCCTACGACAGACAGCAGCAAATGCAGAGTAGAAAAAAGAAAAATCTAATGTAAAGGAATTTCTCCCAATAATGACCATTAAGAAAATGGAAATGAGAGCAAACAAAAACAGCGGAAGAGAGATCCATGGGATCAGAGGCTCAGGAGCAGCAGAACCCTACCGCCCCACCCGACGAGGCAGATGAAAACCACTGTTATTTCGTTGTAACGGTGCTGATAAGTTCAAACGAAGAAGGCTCAGCAGCTGCCTCTGCCTGTGCTCGCCCTCGAGCCAGTCGTCCGGAGGAAGCGATGGACGTGAAGCTGCTGCAGGTTACAGAGATTAACCTGGTATACGCTATGTCAGCGAGACTCCTATACTCAAACAAAAGTCAAAAGGTGATTCCTTCTCTGTTTTGGGTTATGCAGTGACTCCTCACGCGTCGTACTGCTCTCCTGTGATGTGCACGAGAGTTGAGTGTGTGTCCATTTTGGATGCGTCTTATGTGAAAACACTATTGAATATTAAGTACAAGTATTGAAATTTTGTCATGTTTTAGTATCTTAAGTTTCACCAATCATAGATTAAAAAGTATTAATATTTATGATATTTAAATAAATACTATTAGATTAATTACGAAATGTATTTTCATAATAAATTGATTTGGAGCCATAAATATTGATATCATTTGCTAAAAACTTGATCAAACGTAAATCACTTTAACTGGCACACAAACCATAATTGTATTCTTTTTGGGATGAACGGGTATTCAAGGGCAGTTTCAACCCAAAAACTATGAAATGATTTCTATACCTATCAAATTATGTAGATACTACACATAGAAACCATATTCTTAATGGATGGTTTCTTGAAAATAACTTTTTATCCAATCATTTATCTACCAATCACATTTATTTTTCTGAAACTTACCAATTGCATTTCTTCATATCTTCATTCCCGTGTAGACATAGTTTTTTATATAAGAAACCACTTCCTTCTCCATCCTCTATAATTACAATGTCACATCACCATTTTGCTTAGTTAGCACTATAATTAATATCCATAGAAACCATCTAGTTTCTGAGTTGAAAGTACCTTTAAAGTAGAAGAAGGCCAATCAAGGACATACAAATTTTGTACTGCCTCTGTCCCCAAAAGAATGTAACTATGGGTTGCATGTCAGTTAAAGTACTTAACATTTGACCAAGTTTCTAGTAAATAGTATTCACATTTATACTTAACATTTGACCAAGTTTCTAGTAAATAGTATTCACATTTATGACTCCAAATCAATTTATTATGAAATTACATTTCATAATTAATCTAACGGTATTTATTTGATATTATAAATATTTATATTTTTTTATCTATAACTGGTTAAACTTGATATACTAAAACGAGAAACTGTTCTATAATTGCATTCTTTTGGGGACGGAGGGAGTATATGTAAACACCCCCTCCCCACAAATGCAATTCAAACATAGTGTCCTAGTAAAGTATCTTGAGTTTGACCAATATAAATAAAAATATTAATACTTATGATATCAAAAGATATCATTAAATTTTCCATGGCATATATTTTCATACATTATATATTTGAAGTCATAAACGTTAATGTTTTTATCTATATACTTAGTTAAATTTTTGATGCTTTAACAAAGACGGCGCATGCCTGCGGACGAAGGTAGCCCTACTTTAAACATGTATTTTGTTTTTAAGTGCCACACATGCAAAGGAATACTCCCTCCATTCAAAAAAAGCAATTCTTGCTTCTTAAAGGCGCTAAACAGTTTGAACTTTGACTAAGTTTATATAAAAAGTACTAACAATAAGTATTATTAGATATGTTATAGAATATACCCCCTCACAATAGCCACCAGGACTAAGTATCATTAGATTAGCATGTATGGGAGTTGATGGGAGTTGAATTTCTCTCTCTTCTCTGTCCCCCTCACATAGCCACCGGGAGCTGGTGAAGCCAAAATTTCTGGAACGGCTGGCGGCTGTGTAAGGGGGAGAGAGAAGAGAGAGAAACTCCGTTCCCATGAACAGTAGTGCTACAATAGATTGACAGTGGAAGCCGGAACAAGCAAAATCTCTACCAAAGGGGGGGGGCCTTA
This sequence comes from Saccharum hybrid cultivar R570, assembly GCA_038087645.1. Taxonomy (NCBI): domain Eukaryota; kingdom Viridiplantae; phylum Streptophyta; class Magnoliopsida; order Poales; family Poaceae; genus Saccharum; species Saccharum hybrid cultivar. The sequence continues at coordinate 7,297,166 of JAQSUU010000494.1, forward strand.
GATTGTGTGGCTGTGTGCATTCAAAGCTCGTAAAAGCTGACCTAAGATAGGCTACTTTATAGAGAAAAAATTACCGCAATGCCAATAGTCTCTAGCCTATTGGTGGAGATAGTGAGGGGCAGAGTTGTCTTTTAACGTTCAAAAGCCAGAAGAAGCTGGTTCCCTAAGCTTCCCAAATTATAAAATCTGAGGTTTTCTAGATTCTGTAAGCTGGGTATTCTATAAGATGGGTAGAAGATGTGGCTGTTTAGAGTTGTTAGTGGCTTCTAGAAGCAGTTTCTACAATCCAAGAGAATCGAAACACAGGCCCTAGCTCCTGGTTCCTGGAGAGAAAGTAGCCACCATCACGCAGAAGGCGTGTGCATATCAAATGCTCTTTATCCCTAAAAAATGCTCTTTACTAGTAATGAATAATCATGAAAAACTATGATATTGTTCAACATAGCGTGTAAATGGCAATAAAATTTGTACGGGAGAAAAAGAATACATATTTCATTGGCGATACAGTGAATCGTTTAGATAGGAGATTGAGTCACGGTGTAGTTTAGTTGCTAAGTTTGTTTTGGTGGAAATTGCCAATCCAGATTTAAGCCGTCGACTACAAATGTGGCACCATATCGGTCTCTCAGAGCTCGCTTCTACCGACGACATTGACTTGTGGGTGCCGCCAACAATCTAGGGGCATGATCCAGCTCCTTGGCCGTATGGTTCTTCTCACCCTTCTTTGGCGCTTGTGGGATGAAGACGAGAGACACCAATGGCGCAATGTAGTTTCCCATGTATGTGACGACTTAACAACTTGGGAAGGGCGGTTTGTCTCGGCCTCCAAGGTCCCTTCTTTATGCCAATGGCGATGTATCTTCGCTCATGTGTTTCTGGTCAGCCTCCGATTCGTGCTGGAGTGCCGAAGTTCTGTTTCAATAATATCCAGACAGAAAATCTCTTCCCTTCGTAGTTCTTTTTTTAAAAAAAATAAAATGTCTTTTTGGATTTATTTTTCCTAAAAGAAATATAGCTATTCATTTAGTGATAGATGATGTGCCTCTGGCTTGTGAGACGTCAATGGTGACTTAGAAAAATCAAGATATCTATTTTGAAAAAAAAACATCAAATTGTTCTTTTACAAAAACACACTCCCTCCGTCTCATGATAACAATCATTCTAGCCTTCAGCGCTTGTCCTAAATTATTTCTCTTTTTCCAATACATCTCTATATTTGTCTCTCCCCTCATTTCCTTGCACCACATCTTTTTCACTTCGCCATAATTCCTATGTCTAGAGCTAAAACAACAAATAATATGGGACAGAGGGACTGAAGGAGTATCAAATAGTTACTGTAAGATTTTTTTTGTCTTTACTCTTAAACACAATTGCTTATATTTCAATTTTTTTTGCGTAATGGCAGAGCATACACTACCATAGAACAGGCAATTACTGCCGGATTATCACTGCCGGTTACTCGTAAACTGGTAATGATAGTTTATCCCTACGGTTCGTTTTTTAATAAGTGTTGTTAATAAAAATCAGTTTTGATAATTTATAATTTTATTTTGACAAAAGAGATATATACAATTATGAGTTGTCGGAATTAGTGTTTTTTAATCTCCCGTTGCAACGAATAGGCACATCCGCAACAAGTTTTACCTCTTGTTGCAAGGTACAGGCATATTTGCTAGCTAGGCAGAATAAAAAAGGGGCTGAAACAAACGATTGGCTCTTTAATATTAGTTTTTTTTGGTTAGCCTCTTTAATATTAGGTTACACACTTACATATACGCCTTAGCAGTTGAAAGGTTTTCGAAGCGAGATCGGAACGCAGAGTGTGCGAGAGAGGGCTACTCGATCATGGCGGCTTTGCAAGCAGGAGGTGAAGCGACGGGAAAGCGAGCAAGAGATCCCACGGCGTTGACACCGGCTGCGGAGCATTCGGAAAGTGCTGGCATCCACAAAGAGAAGAAGGGCTTCTCCGTTCCGGCAGCAGCCCCGGCGCCGGTCCCGAAGAGCGCCGTGGCGCCGTTGGTGGACGTGACGGTAGAGGACGCCGCCACCATGGACTGCGGCGTGTGCTACCACCCGTTGAAGCGCCCCATCTTCCAGGTAATTGATCTTCACGAGCACAGCGCCACAGCATGCCCATTAAAGGCATAGTATAGTAGCCAAGTAGTAATAATCTAACCGATTGATCTAGAAGGCAATCTACCAAATCTGTCTTGAACAATTCTTCGCACCAATCATTTTTCTTTCCTCTTTTTTGTCCTCCATTATTCATATTTTGCATTCATGATCATGCTCTCAAACAATTTTGGTCATTCAATTTTGCATATCTATTTGAGGGCATTTTCAAGATATGGGTAACCTCAAAATAGTTAAATAAATGTGAAAATATCTCCTAGAAAATTGAGTTTATGCTTGGATAAGTTTTAATTAATACTTAAAGTCTCGCTTACGGCTTACCTCTGCCTATGTTATTTGTTCATACATGATACATGGATGGCTTATGTTGATGCATATATATGTTGCTGATGACCATGACATATGCACGCAGTGCGTCATAGGGCACATGATCTGCTCACTGTGCCACGACAAGCTCAGGTTGAAGCGCAAGTGCCATGTGTGCAACACCTCAGGCATCTACCGCCGGTGCCATGGCATGGAGGATCTGGTGGAGTCCATCCGAGTCCCATGCCCTCATGCTGCCCATGGTTGTGCCATGAGGCTGTCCTACCATGATCAAGAAAGCCACGGCTTGGTGTGCCCGCACACGCCGTGCCATTGCCCTGGTGAGGCATGTGGATTCGTCGGCTCGATGGCGGCGCTCCTGGACCACTTCTCCGGCATGCACAGCTGGCCTTGCAAGACCGCACGCCAAGGCGTGAGCTCCTTCAGCGTTTGCCTCCACGACGGCTTCAACTTCGTCTTCTCCAGCGCCGCCGATGAGCATGGAAGGAAATACCTCTTCCTACTGAATGTTGTCCGCCATTCCTTCTGCCGCGCTGTGTCCGTAATCTGCATTCGTCCTCACTCTGCCGCCGCAAAGGAGATTAGGTTCGTGCTCTCATATCCGGCTCGGAGCAATGCTAACCAGTTGGTCAAGCACGAGCAGAAAGCAGAGTACTTCGAAGTGCCATGCTCGGATCTCTCCGATGGTCTACCTGATCCCAGCGGGAGTTACCAGTTCATCGTGCCTAACCACGCCGGCGGAGACGATGAGGAGCATGATATGAAGGTCATGGTTGATATCATCACAGATAACACTTCTGATCCGTAGTGCATGCTTGTTCTGTCGGTCCATATCTTAATTAGTGTGTCCATGAGAAACGGCGCTCAAGTATCTTGTTATGCAATGAACTTCAAAATATTACTCATATGTAGTAGTCCTTACTAGGGGTTATGTTTGCACCTACTTTCCTGAGCTTTTTATATGTAGCGCTTTTACATTTCTGTAAGTGCTTTGTTTGTATTGTTTGCCTTTTCTAGACTTGGACTAGGTTGGATTAGGTCTTGGTCGCAAAACTCTTTGTGGGCTTGGATAAATCTAAGTGGGCATCTTACTAGTTAGTTGTTTTAGTTTATTTCACACTCCCCCCGCCGCTGAAACCCTAGTTCATTTCCCACTCCCCCTGCTGCTGAGACTTGCGTCTGCTCTCCTGCTCTCCGTCGGCCGTGGCGAACGGCGACTCCCAGGGGCGAGGGCGGCAGCGGCTCGCCGTCGTCCCCTCCTCTACGTCTCGCCCTCCGGCAGCTTCGGAGCCGGAGCTACGAAGAGCCAGGTAAGATCCCCACCTCTTCTTCTTCTCGCCCTCCGGCAGCTCCTTCATCTAATCATCTTGCTTCTTCTTCTCTAAATCTTGTCTTGTCTTCTACAGATCTGCTGATCCGCTGCTGCTCGGAGGAGTCGAAGCTACTCGTTCTACGTCGCCGGCGAATGCGAGGTAAGAAACCCTAACCCTAACTTCTTCGATCTGACTTCTTCTTCTTCTCCGATCTGACCTCTTTCTTCTTCTTTTGGGTTTTGGTTGGCAGCGGTTTGAGGCTAGGGCCAGTGAGGATGCCGGCCCGGCCTTCCTCTGTCTCTGAGGACACGGTGGAGGCTAGTGTCACTGCCATGGCTGATGAGATGGAGAGGGTCCGCGACCTCCCTGGTGATGACGACAACGACGACATGGGCGATGAAGAGATAGAAGAGCTCTTCGGCCATGGAGCTGTACCTGGTGGAGCTGGCACAGAGGACCCCATCGACCTTGATGGTGACGAAGGTGGTGGTGGAGAAGAAGACGGTGAGAACGCCGACGACGACCAGGACCAGGTATCACGCCCCTCTACCTCCGATGTGTGGCAAGATTTTCAGAAGCTCTTCAAAATGGTCCCAAAGGTAAGAAGATCAGGTATGGCGCTGTCTGCATCCATTGCAAAAAAACAGTACTCTGGTAGATCTGCAGGTGGCACTGGCCACCTCCGTCGTCACAGGGATAAATGTGCTAAGAGGCGAGGGAATACTAGGGGGTTTAGTCAGTCTCAGATTTCTTTTAATCCTGATGGTTCTATGCGTAATTGGGATTACTGTCCTATGCGTGCTCGTACTGAACTGTGTAGATTGCTTGCTAGGGTAGATGTTCCTACCAGCTTTGGTGAATCTGCTGCATTTGAGGAATACATTAATAATGCTCATAATCCTAAGTTTCAGGCTGACTCTACACAAACCACAACTGGAGACTTAGCCAAAATGTTTTCTGATAGAAAGAGTAAGCTTGTTGAGGTACTTGCTTCTGATTCTGTTAATTGTGTGTGCCTTACCTCTGATATTTGGTCTGGCAAAGCCAAAGAGGATTATCTTAGTGTTGTTGCTCATTACATAAACCCTGATTGGCAACTAGAGAAGAGGGTTCTTGGTCTTGTGCTTATTGATTGTTCCCATAATGGACAGAACATTGCTGATAGAGTTGCATATGTTCTTGGTGAATATGGTGTGCTTGAAAAAGTGTTTGCTGTTACTTTGGACAATGCTTCATCTAATGTTTCTGCCATGCGTATGCTTAGACCTATTTTATCTAAATATCTTGGTCTTGAGATTCCTGTAGATGATCCAAGACATCCTGAAACTGTTGTTACTACGATGTTCTTGCATCAGCGTTGTGCATGCCATATAATCAACCTGATTGTTAAGGAGGCACTTGATTATCTTAAACCTTTAATTGAAGTTTTTTAGAACTGCAATATCATTTTTAAACTCATCTAACCAGAGAATTGCAGCATACAAGAACTATTGCATTGCTTCTAGTTATAGGCCTAGAAAGTTTCAGTTGGACATGGATGTAAGGTGGAACTCTACATATCTCATGCTTAAGACTTTGTTTCCTCACAAAGATCCTTTCACTACTTTCATACATGCCAACTATCCTAGAGGTGAGGAAGGTGAGTTGCTTCTAACTGATGAACATTGGGCTGTTGCTGACAAAGTATTTAAGTTTCTTGAACTGTTCTATGATGCTACTGTTGCCTTGTTTGGTGTTTACTATCCTACATCTCCACTTATGCTTCATTATCTGGTTAAGATTGCTATAAACCTGAAAAATTATGGTAATGACATTCACTTGAGAAATGTGGTTCAACCTATGGTAGAAAAATATAATAAATATTGGAGGGACATACCTTTGCTCTATTCTTTTGCATTCATCTTGGACCCTAGAGCTAAAATGAAGGGATTTTCAAAAGTGCTGAGGAAGTTGATGAACCTTACCAGTACAGATTATAGTGCTTACCAGCTTGGCACTAGAGTTAGGCTTACTGATGTTTACAATAAATATGAGGAGAAATATGGAGCTGTTAGGTTGAGGAGGACAGTCCCTCAAAACCTGTCTGGTAAGAAAAGGTCTGCCTAGGATGAAATATATGATGATGATTCTAGTTCTTCTGGTGGGGGTACTTCACTGCTGCATTCTACTCTTAATCTGTCTAGAGATACATCTGCTACTGCTTTGCTGCATGCTGCTACTTCTACAGCTTCTAATGCTTCTAAACTTGTCTCATACTTGGACTGTGACACTGTTAGCCAGTTGGATGATTCATTTGACATCTTGAGATGGTGGCATGAGCACAAACTAACATATCCAGTGTTGTCCATCATGGCTAAAGATGTTTTAACTGTTCCTGTGTCTACCATATCTTCAGAATCTACGTTTAGTATGACTGGCAGGATCATCGAGGAGCGGCGGAGGAGGCTGAAGCCGGAGACGGTGGAGTGGCTCAACTGCATCAAGGACTGGGAGTTGGCGGAGGCAAGGCTGCAACACAATGTGGAGGACAAGGAGCTTGAAGAAGCATTTGAAGAACTCTATCTTGATTAGTGCTCCGGCCGCCAAGGTACATCACTAAACCTAATCCTCAAACTCTTAATCCTTTTCTAGTTTCCTAATGCTAACTGTCTTCTTCTTTTGTAGAACTGCAGCCGTCAAGGAACTTGATGAAGCTTTTGAAGACCTATAGCTAGATTATAATCTGTCTTCATTCTTTAGCATAACGGGTCTGTAATATGAACTTGGACAGATGAACAATGATGTAAGGACTTTGAACTATTTTGGAGCTTGGCTGTACTCTTTTACTGCCTAGGGTTTCTCACAAGGGTGAGTTTATCTAGGTAGGTTTTTAATGAGGCAGCCATTGCACTAAGCTCTAATATATTTCCATTTGCTTATCTTCTTTGTGTGTTGATCTGTGATTGATTGCTTTTCCTTCATTTTCTGCTCAGTTAGACATGAAAATGATCTTGTGCAGTTGATTCTGGTAATCTGGTTAGCAACTTAGCTTGATTATGTGAAGATGTGAACTGTGATATAAATCTGTACTTCTGTCTTCTGGTAATGTAATTGTGGCTTAGTGCCTGGGCCGGCACAGGCACTGGCATGCTGCCATGCAGGCACGGCACGGCACGGTTATGCCCTGATAGGGCCGTGCCTGGGCCGAGATTTGGGCATGACGGCACTATCAGGCACGGCACGGCGGGCCGCCGTGCCGCCCGTGCCCGTGCCTCGCCGTGCCCGTGCCCGTGCCGTGGAAAACTATAATCTCAATAGAGGCCTCTGCTGACCCCCACTAAACCAGGGCAGCCACTACAATGTGAACATTGAAGGATGTGTGAAAATTTTAAATTGTGAAATTTAAAATCTAAGAACTTAATACGTATTTGAGACTCTAAACAACTTTAAATCAAAAACTTTTCTACTACAAAGTTATAGATTGTACTGAGAATATTACTTTGGTGTAGACCATGCCAACATCCAAGGTTATTTGAAAATTTTTAAATTTCAAAATCTATGAACTGAAATAACATTTTGGGACTCTAAACTGTTTCAAATAAAAAAAACTTTTTAACTATAAACTTGTAGATCATGTCGAGAATTATAATTTTGAAATAAAGTTTATCTTTATCCAACTTCAAATGGAAAAGTTATCAATTATTTTTAATACAACTATATTTAGAGACGAACACTTAAAATGGTCGACTCTGTTAATAACGATTTTCAGAGTCAGATATCCTAAGATGAGTGCCTCAGTAGTTTCAATGATTAACATAGGATGTTGTAACAGAACCGCCCAATTATACGAGATTAAGTAAGAAAATCATCCAACGGACGGATAATTTACCAAACTTAAGCCCGTATAACCCGGTAGTCCGTGAAATCTCGACGGATTTCAAACCCTTTCACATCACAGCCAAGATCGTAATAAGTTCAGCGATTACCTTCATAAGTTACACAGTAGTTTGCGGCACAAAATACATCGGAGTTTAAACATAGTTATTACAAACCAGTTCCAAATAAAGTAGCGGAAGCATTAGTTCAAGGCACACACACACACACATCCTTTCCAAAATACAGTGCCAGCTTGCGATCATCTCCCACAAAAGCATCAGGCGAGGAGTAGTGAGTGACCATTGCCCATGGTCCTAGGCTTCGCCCATCGCAGGGTAGAGACAGTTGATACAATAACCATAGTACATCTGTCCATCTGCAACAAGTGGGAACAAAGCCCTGAGTACGAGAAGGTACTCAGCTAGACTTACCCGACAGAACCAAAACAGAAAGACTCCAAGGATCATGATAGGCATTTTGGTGGGATAGCTGACTCATTTGCAAGAAAAGCATTTTTAGCTTACCAATTCATTTACAAAAGCATGTCATCTTTTAATTCTTTATTCTCCTGTCAACTATGTTTGCACTTTACGCTGAAGTAACCATGTAATTAAGCAAGCAAGGATTACCATTGATATTTGACAATAATTACCATGTCATTTCCCACATAACTATCCAAGTGTTTCATCAGTATTACTACGATGAAGTAACTCAAGTCAAGTGTTCACTATCCAGTGAACGATGGCGATTCGAATCGATTATTGACCAGCTGGTAATTTATTCCTCACACAAACCTCACTCACCCGCTAAAGTGAGGTATTGGTCACCGAGTCAACCATTCAGGTAAAGTCGCGAGCTTGCCAGGAACCACATGTACCCGGGGGCCGCCCGACTGCTCTTTGGCCTTATCATCGCGCCCCCGTTTCCTGCCACTACTGCTCCGGTACAGTGCGTTGCGGGCAATCTACTCGGCCCGAATAATCTCCCGGCTTCGCGGTCGAAAGGTACTTTATTCGGCCAGCTAAATGTGAGGCATGCGTTCAACATGACCCGAGGCCCGACATCGGACGGTCCTTAATCGACACAGACGGAAGACACTACAGTCCAGAACCCTGCAAGCTTCCGCCCGGTCTCATATTCATTCCCACACTTAGCTATTCTCACATGACATTTCTTTCACATAAAACCAGGTAATCCCCTATAGCTCGCGGATGACAGGCAATCACCCGACTTCTACCGGTCTAAGCAAGCTAAGCAAATATTGACCGTGGACACCAGGGTGACAAGGATCGGGTAAAACAAGGTGGAAACAAGGTATAATGCAGCAACGTTTGCAAACAACTCCTAAACTTAATGCATCAGATTAAGTGAAATTAATAAATAATTCTTTGCAAACCGAGGGAGAAATGCTCCGGGGCTTGCCTCGCTCGAAGGTACTGGGACGATGGTCGGGGCACTCCGGAAGCTCTTCACCGGACTCCTCTTCTGCTGCTGCTGGCTCCGGCTCCTCGGGCTGCTCCTCTGCGTCCTCGGGAACTACTGTCGGGACCACCTCCTGCGATCCTGTATGATGCAGAAGTATGAGTGCAACATGCATAGGTGCAATGCAGAAGTGACATGAGATGATGAAGATGCGGAATGCATGCGGTGTAATGAATGTATTACGTCATCGGATTATGTGGAACTTATGACTCTTCTACAAGGTAGTCTACATCATCCAAGAACATGTACTCGAAAACTACCACTACTATTCTCTACCATGCAAGAGTACTTGACTAACAAGGTGCTTCAAAGATACACCAAAGTATACTTTACTAATTATCTTTGCATTAAAGAATAAAAGGGAAACCCTAATTAGCCTTACATTTGAACAGCAACACATATTTTAGTAGCTCAGAAAAATCTTAGAAAATTGCAGTGGATTACTACTATCAAAACTAGCATGACACAAGATTTTTACTGCATTTGGATATTTAGAACTTACTATGCAAAAATAACAAACTAAGGCCTGAAATAGCCATTTAAACTACTTTACATTTTGAAAAGTATCAAACAACAGATTTAGGAATTTTTCTACTATCTACTACCTAAACAAATACTATAGAAAAATTATCACTTGCATGTTTTATTCAAATTTATTTAAATAACAAAAATAACAAATATTGGTAATAAAAAGCATTTGAACTACAACTACAAATTTTTACACAGAACAACCATGAAATAAAATTACCCTAGCAAGCACAGGGCATAACAGGATTAATAAACTTGGAATCACATTTTTCTGACTTTTCTAGGATTTATTAAGTATTTACCAAGAAAACAGCCATTTTACTATTTAATTATGAACTCTACAGAAAAGTTCATCAAAATTGACATGCAACAATTTTACATTGTAGATCTGATTCAAATGAGTATATAAAAATTTATTTCACAATTTTTGGAGCTAAAATGACCAAGAAATCATTTTTCCCAATTGTTTTTCATCAAAAATGATAAAAAGGGAAATGAAATAGGTTTATTAAACGTCGCTGGGCCGGCCCGAGGAAAAAGATCGGCCCACGGCGGCCGCGGCCCGTCTCGCTCGCGCGGGGAGGGAACCGAGCCGGCCTGCTCGGGCTCGGCCTGCTGGCGCGGCTCAGCCCACCGAGCGAGGAAGGGGGAGAAGGGAGCCGAGCGAGTCGCCGGTGTTCCCGACGACGACGTCGCGGCGGCGGTCGCGGCCAATCGGCCGGTTCCGGCCAGCCGACGACCCACCAAGGCGCGCAACCGAATCGCCAGGAAGCGGCCAACACGAGACGACAGGGCGGGATAGCACAGAGGTGACGGTTGAGACGGTGGAGAGGTGCGGCTCGTCGGCACCGTGGCGGTGGCGCGGCGAGGCGAGGAAGAAAGGGGCCCTACCGCAGGCGGCGAGGGGGCGGAGAAGCTCGTTCGGAGGAGAGAAGAGCGGGGCGGAGCTCGGCGCGAGGTTAATTTGGTGATGGTGGCCTGACGAGGTCGGAACGGGGAGGCGAAAACCAGAGCTCGCGGCGGCGAGCCGTGCGTCCGCGCGGTGGAGAGAGGAGGGGTGGCTGGCGGGTGAGGGAGGGGAAGTGAGGGAGTGAGGAGGCTCGGGCGGTCGTTTTGAGTGCGCTCGCGCTGGCGGGAGAGCAGGGCGAGGACGACGCGCGGCGAGCGGCGGCAGCGCATGGCCGACACGCGGCGAGCGTGTTCTGCCGCGGCGGCCAGCGTGCGCGGCGCGCGCGGGAGGAGGAAGGAGGCCGGGGTCGCGGGCCGGGCCGGCTGCGTCGCGCGGGCGCGCGCGAGGCTGGCTGGGCCGGGCGGATTCGCGAGCGGGCCGGGAAACGAGGACGCGGCCTGCTAAGACAAAATTCCATTTTTTTTTTTTCCAAATTCTATTTCAAATGTAATTCAAACTTCAAGCCACATTTTGAACAAGAAGAAGACATTTTATAAACTTGGCCCAAAAATAAAAGTTGTTCAAAATTAAATTCTCTACAACTTTGATTAAGGGGCCATTTCAAAATTCCTAATAGATTTTAAATAGCAAAATAAAAGCTAAATTAGGGAAGACTTTTGAACAATTTTCATAATTGCTTTTGAACAAGTTTTTGACCAAATTTGAGCTCCAAAATTTGAACTAGGGTTCCAATTGATATAAGAATTATGGTTGCAAGGATTTTGATATGATGTGATTATCATATTATTTCAATTCGTGAAATGTAGCATGTGTAAGCTTTTCATTTTACTCGAATTATACCATTATCATTCAGGATTATAATGATATGAATGAAATGCAATATGATTGCCATGCAAAGATGCATTGCATAACACCGGGGTGTTACAGCCTTCCCCCCTTATAAAAATCTCGTCCCGAGATTTGGGTTACGAACCATTTGTTATAAAAATCTTCGTAGGCATTTTTTTAAGTATTCACCCGTTTCCCAAGATGCATCCCCTTCATCGTGATGACTCCATTGTATCTTATATGTTTTCACCACACTGTTTCGAGTAGCCCTTTCCTTAGTATCCAAAACTCGAACTGGCTGCTCACGATACACCAGATCTGACTTCAGTTTTATGCCTCGAGGTTCAATCTGTTCCTCTGGAACGCGCAAACATTTCTTGAGATGTGATACATGAAAAACTGGGAATATAGCACCCATTGACTCTGGTAACTCCAATCTGTAAGCCACAGGACCTTTCCGTTCTAGGATTTTATAAGGTCCCACAAATCTGGCGGCCAGCTTTCTGCGCACACCAAACCTTTTCTTTTTCATTGGCGTAACTTTTAGATAGACATAGTCGCCAACTTCGAACACAAGTGGTCTCCTTCTCTTATCTGCATAACTTTTCTGACGTGACTGGGCTGCTCTCATATTCTGCTGGATGATATGAACTTTCTTTTCGGCTTCTTCTACGAAGTCGATGCCATAATACCTTCTTTCGCCTGGCTCAATCCAGTTTAACGGTGTTCTACACTTTCGGCCATATAGAGCCTCAAAAGGTGCCATCTTGATACTCTCTTGATAGCTGTTATTGTATGAGAACTCTGCTAATGGTAACCATGATTCCCATGAACCTCTGGAAGACAACACACAAGCTCTTAACATATCTTCTAGAATAGCATTAACTCTCTCAGTCTGACCATCTGTTTGAGGATGATAGGCAGTGCTACGAATCAGACTAGTCCCCAAACCTTTATGCAAATGCTCCCAAAAGTGAGCAGTGAACTGTGACCCTCTGTCAGACACTATAGTCTTTGGTATGCCATGCAACCTCACAATCTCTGCAATATACTTCTCAGCATATTGAGGTGGTCTATATTCTGTTTTGACAGGCAGAAAGTGAGCTGTTTTAGTAAGACGATCCACAATTACCCAAATGGAATCGTGACCTTTTTGAGTAGTGGGTAAACCTGTGATAAAATCCATACTAATGTCATCCCACTTCCAACTTGGTACTGACAAAGGTTGTAACATTCCGGCAGGCTTCATGTGAATTGCTTTTACTCTACAACACATGTCACATCTGGCTTTCCCAGGGTGATACTGTACATTCAAGTTGTAGTCTTTGATCAGCTCTAACCATCTCCGTTGTCTCATGTTCAATTCTGGTTGGGTGAAAATGTACTTGAGACTCTTATGATCGGTGAAAATGTTGCACACGTTACCCAGTAGATAGTGTCTCCAAATCTTTAAGGCATGCACTACAGCGGCAAGCTCAAGATCATGTGTCGGGTAATTGATTTCATGTTTTCTCAACTGCCGGGAGGCATAAGCAATTACTCTTCCTTCTTGCATCAGCACACACCCTAGTCCTGTTTTTGACGCGTCACAGAACACATCAAAAGGTTTCTCGATGTCGGGTTGTGCAAGAACTGGAGCAGTGGTCAACAGTTTCCGCAAGGTATGGAAAGCTGTCTCACACTCCTCTGTCCACGCGAACTTGTGATCTTTCTGTAACAGACTTGTCATAGGCTTGGCAATCTTCGAGAAGTCTGGGATAAAGCGGCGATAGTAACCAGCTAAGCCTAGGAAACTCCTGACTTCTGACACTGTGGTTGGAGTCTTCCAATCCATAACCTCTTGCACTTTACTCGGATCTACAGAAACTCCATTCTCAGATAGGATATGGCCGAGGAAAGGAACTTTCTTCAACCAAAATTCACATTTGCTGAACTTAGCATATAACTTATGATTCCTCAACCTGGTCAAGACAATTCTCAGGTGCTCTTCATGCTCTTTCTCGTTTTCAGAGTATACTAGAATGTCATCAATGAAGACAACTACAAACTTGTCCAACTCTGGCATGAAAACCGTATTCATCAGATACATAAAATATGCAGGAGCATTTGTTAGTCCAAACGACATAACAAGATACTCTTACAACCCGTATCTGGTAGAAAAGGCGGTTTTCGGAACATCTTGAGGTCTAATCTTTATCTGATGATATCCCGACCTTAAATCTATCTTGGAGAACACTCTGGCTTTAGCTAACTGATCAAACAGAACATCAATATGAGGCAGTGGATATTTATTCTTGATGGTTACAGCGTTAAGAGGTCGGTAATCCACACACATCCTGAGAGTACCCTCTTTCTTCTTCTTGACAAACAAGGCAGGACATCCCCATTCAGACTTACTTGGGCGAATAAACCCCTTCTTTAACAACTCTTCCAACTGTTTCTTCAACTCAGCTAACTCATCCGGAGGCATCCGATAAGGTCTCCTCGAAATTGGAGCCGTCCCGGGGATCAACTCGATTCCGAATTCAACATCTCTATCTGGAGGAAGGCCAGGCAATTCGTCTGGAAACACATCCGGAAACTCACATACTACTGGGATCTGATGGATAGGAGTAACTTCCATGGCACAGGTCACGCTCACAAGATCTGTTCTTTTAGGCAATGGTACCTGAAAAGTACCCTCTGCCTGGGGATCTTTAAGGGTAAGCATCCGACTGCTTGTATCTATGACTGCTTCCCAGTCTTTCATCCAGTTCATTCCTATTATTACATCCAAAACTAGCCCAGGCATAACTACCAGGTTCACTCTGAACTTCCGACTACCTAACTCAAGGGTTGCCCCTCTAACCATCTTATTGGTTAACACATCAGCTCCTGCTGAACTTATGCGATAACCATAACTCAATTCTGTGCATAGTTGTTCATGCTTCCGTGCAAATGCTTGACTCATAAAAGAATGCGAAGATCCAGAATCAAAAAGAACAACTGCAGGGTGATGGTTCACAAGAAACTTACCGGCAGTTACAGGCTCTCCCTCAGGAACTTCATCAATGGCGGTGTGGTGCACACGGGCATTGTAAGTCTGTTGCTTCTTTTTAGGCGGATAAGGGCAGAACTTGGAAAAATGGCCTGGCTGACCACAGTTGTAGCAGGGCCCCTTCACTGTACCAGCAGACCCTATTGCTCCCTTGGAGTTGCTCTGTTCTGCAGCTGCGTTGGTCTTTGTTGGTGGCACTGCCATCTTGTACGGTTTCTGCGGCCCCTTGTAGTTCTGAGTTTTATGCTGCGGCGGCCTGAACCTCGCACCAGGTGCGGACGGACGATAAGATGGACGGTTGGCAGGGACAACTCTGGACTGGGATGATCCTGACTCGAACACTCTCTTGCGATTCTTGGATGCGGTGTAAGCATTATTGTTCTTCTCTTGCTTCAAACAGTCACTGACAAAGTCGTTGAATCTGTTGCGGGTATTGGTACCCACATGCTTCATCATCTTCGGACTCAACCCTCTCTTGAAACTAGCAATCTTCTTTGCATCTGTGTCAACCATGTCTGGAGCATAGCGGCACAAATTATTAAAGGCATGCAGATACTGTGTCACTGTCTTGGTACCCTGATTCAAGGCTAAGAACTCTCCAAGCTTCATCTCAACCAACCCTGGGGGAATATAAACTCCCTTAAAAGCTTCAGTGAAATCCCTCCAAGAGATCTGGGTATTAGGAGGAAAAGTACTGCGGTGATGCTTCCACCACATTCCTGCTGGTCCTTGTAACTGATGTGCAGCATACTCTACTTTCAGAACTTCTGTCATCCTTAACACACGGAACTTATCTTCCATAGTGTTAATCCATTCCTCGGCATCAAGCGGCTCTGCTGCTTCTTTGAAAATAGGTGGCCTCGTATCCATGAAATCCTTGAAACTGCTGTACTGGTTCACTCCCTGGCCACCACCTTGGTTATTTCCCCTTTGAACATTTTCCGCGATGGTACGCAGAAAATCTTCCATATTTCTCTGGGATTGTTCAGTACTGCGTTGACTTCCGAGAAACTGTGTGAAGAACATTTCTGCGGTAAGCGGCGGAGGAGGGGGCAAATGTGGTTCTGGACGTGGTTCTTGGTGGTTGACATTGTTGGCACCACTTCCACCAGCTCCTGCACCATTGCCACCAGTCTCAGCGGCTTCATACGTAGCACGACGAGTGTTGGCCATCTGCATATTTCAGCAACAAGCACCCTTGAGTGAAGTTGTAAAATTGTGTCCGAATGAACAATTATGCCATACTGAATTCATTGGAGAGAACAAGTCATACAAGAAAACAGAGGCGCAATAATTTCATTCCAACTAAACAACAGCACCAATTCAGTTACTTCAAAAGCAACATCATGTTCCATACAACCACGTTGCCAGCATACATACACTGGACTTTTATGCGTTCGGGTATCGCATACACAACCAAACTCCAAAAGATCGTCAGCCTCAAGGTCGAACAGGATACATCATGACACATGAAAACCAAAAGAAGGCCATCGCGTCAAGCCTAACTACTGACGCAGGACACTATCCTACTCCTCGGGGCCATCGTCGATGTCGGAGGCGTCGCCATCGCTACCTTCAGCAGCGGCGTCGTCGTCGAGGTCCATCTGAGCGGCGTTCGGAGGAGCATACGGGCCCATCCCGTTGTAGAGGGCATGGAACTCTTCATGCAAGTTGGCATTGTACTCTTCTAGTTCCTCGACCCTCTGCCTCAGAAGGTCCCTTTCGTTCCAGGCTTCATTCCTTTCTTGTACTAGCTGCTCCAACAGGCGATCTGCATTCCTGTTGGCCTGGGTCAGCCTCTGAACCTGCTGCATGGAACTCTCGCCTCTCTCGAGAGCTCGGTCCCGCTGCAAGCTCATATCAGCCAACTGCTCCTGCAAGCCAGCTATAGCACGCGCTTGCTTTTTCTTCTGCTTCCTTGCTTCAATCCGATCATCACCACGTAGGCCGGTCAAGGTCCAGTAAGTATTCTCCAGACCTTGGTATGCTCTGATGGCTGCATACATGGCACTCATGGTGTGATTGTCACTAGCCCGTCCTTCACTGGGGCCTCTAACCAGGGCACTTCCTTGCGGCTGTACCCAAATGGCGTCGCGAGGATCATCTCTCGGGAAAGTACCGGCCAAAGCTGCTGCTAACTCATTGGGAAATCTGCTCATGATGTCTCGGATGACGCGAAAAGCTGCACCCTCTGCACCCTCGACTGGAGTGCGTCCTTCGAACTCCAGATGCCAACCATCCCATTCTGGCGCATCACCAAGAGCAGGGACGGTGATCTCTACCACAGCAAGTCCATCTTCAGCTAGCTGACTCTCGCTCCAAGAGTAAACTGGCTCTTGTCCCTCCGGGTACCCCACATCATGGAGCACTCTCCAAAGCAAGGTGGGCATGCCAAACTCGCTTAGAAAAGTGTCCGTGTTGCGGTGCTCCCGCGGGGCTAGCTGACGACGGGGTGCTCTTCCTCCAGTGGACTTGCGGGCAGTCTGCTTCGTGCGGGCCATCTGTAGCACAAGTTTTAAATTACCCGGTGAGAACATATTTTAGTTGAGGTCACTTTTATCGAAATGGGATAATCCTTTTATAAGGGGAGGAATGCATGCCATGAATGGAATGCACAAACAATATGATGCATGCACGAATCTTACGTTCTCACAAACTTATGAAAAAGTATCTAACGGTGAATTCGGTGGCATACAACGATCTCTCTTATACGTAACTAATTCGGTCTACACGATACGCTGTTATGTACCTGCAGAAAACTCATTTCAGCCCATTCCCCATGAATGCATGAAAGCAGTAAATCTACCTACACGCTTTACACGAATCCCCAGATGCGTGTACAACGGTAGTGACTACCCAAACACATCGTCCTATTGACGGCATCGCCTCAACGGACGGAACACCCACACATGCGACACTTTTATAAAAACATGTGTAAAACATGTAATTATCCAAGTATCATATAAGCACTTTCCCTAGATCGGCAGTGTATCCGATCATGCTCTCACAACTCACACTTACCGAAGCGTAGAGGCAACTGATCCATACATTACCACTCAATTAAGTGGCACTCATACAATAGCACGCCGTATGAGCAACGAAAAAGAAATATGGTGCAGAACCCCAAGTTAGTACTTAAATAGCCACCTAGAGTCCTTAACTGGGCATACAGGATATGACCACTGGCACACTTTTTAGTTTCAAAATCACACTTTTTAAGCAAGGTTTTGGTTTAAATACACTTATGAACAGTAATTACGCTAAACCATGCTCCGATGCCAGCTGTAACAGAACCGCCCAATTATACGAGATTAAGTAAGAAAATCATCCAACGGACGGATAATTTACCAAACTTAAGCCCGTATAACCCGGTAGTCCGTGAAATCTCGACGGATTTCAAACCCTTTCACATCACAGCCAAGATCGTAATAAGTTCAGCGATTACCTTCATAAGTTACACAGTAGTTTGCGGCACAAAATACATCGGAGTTTAAACATAGTTATTACAAACCAGTTCCAAATAAAGTAGCGGAAGCATTAGTTCAAGGCACACACACACACACATCCTTTCCAAAATACAGTGCCAGCTTGCGATCATCTCCCACAAAAGCATCAGGCGAGGAGTAGTGAGTGACCATTGCCCATGGTCCTAGGCTTCGCCCATCGCAGGGTAGAGACAGTTGATACAATAACCATAGTACATCTGTCCATCTGCAACAAGTGGGAACAAAGCCCTGAGTACGAGAAGGTACTCAGCTAGACTTACCCGACAGAACCAAAACAGAAAGACTCCAAGGATCATGATAGGCATTTTGGTGGGATAGCTGACTCATTTGCAAGAAAAGCATTTTTAGCTTACCAATTCATTTACAAAAGCATGTCATCTTTTAATTCTTTATTCTCCTGTCAACTATGTTTGCACTTTACGCTGAAGTAACCATGTAATTAAGCAAGCAAGGATTACCATTGATATTTGACAATAATTACCATGTCATTTCCCACATAACTATCCAAGTGTTTCATCAGTATTACTACGATGAAGTAACTCAAGTCAAGTGTTCACTATCCAGTGAACGATGGCGATTCGAATCGATTATTGACCAGCTGGTAATTTATTCCTCACACAAACCTCACTCACCCGCTAAAGTGAGGTATTGGTCACCGAGTCAACCATTCAGGTAAAGTCGCGAGCTTGCCAGGAACCACATGTACCCGGGGGCCGCCCGACTGCTCTTTGGCCTTATCATCGCGCCCCCGTTTCCTGCCACTACTGCTCCGGTACAGTGCGTTGCGGGCAATCTACTCGGCCCGAATAATCTCCCGGCTTCGCGGTCGAAAGGTACTTTATTCGGCCAGCTAAATGTGAGGCATGCGTTCAACATGACCCGAGGCCCGACATCGGACGGTCCTTAATCGACACAGACGGAAGACACTACAGTCCAGAACCCTGCAAGCTTCCGCCCGGTCTCATATTCATTCCCACACTTAGCTATTCTCACATGACATTTCTTTCACATAAAACCAGGTAATCCCCTATAGCTCGCGGATGACAGGCAATCACCCGACTTCTACCGGTCTAAGCAAGCTAAGCAAATATTGACCGTGGACACCAGGGTGACAAGGATCGGGTAAAACAAGGTGGAAACAAGGTATAATGCAGCAACGTTTGCAAACAACTCCTAAACTTAATGCATCAGATTAAGTGAAATTAATAAATAATTCTTTGCAAACCGAGGGAGAAATGCTCCGGGGCTTGCCTCGCTCGAAGGTACTGGGACGATGGTCGGGGCACTCCGGAAGCTCTTCACCGGACTCCTCTTCTGCTGCTGCTGGCTCCGGCTCCTCGGGCTGCTCCTCTGCGTCCTCGGGAACTACTGTCGGGACCACCTCCTGCGATCCTGTATGATGCAGAAGTATGAGTGCAACATGCATAGGTGCAATGCAGAAGTGACATGAGATGATGAAGATGCGGAATGCATGCGGTGTAATGAATGTATTACGTCATCGGATTATGTGGAACTTATGACTCTTCTACAAGGTAGTCTACATCATCCAAGAACATGTACTCGAAAACTACCACTACTATTCTCTACCATGCAAGAGTACTTGACTAACAAGGTGCTTCAAAGATACACCAAAGTATACTTTACTAATTATCTTTGCATTAAAGAATAAAAGGGAAACCCTAATTAGCCTTACATTTGAACAGCAACACATATTTTAGTAGCTCAGAAAAATCTTAGAAAATTGCAGTGGATTACTACTATCAAAACTAGCATGACACAAGATTTTTACTGCATTTGGATATTTAGAACTTACTATGCAAAAATAACAAACTAAGGCCTGAAATAGCCATTTAAACTACTTTACATTTTGAAAAGTATCAAACAACAGATTTAGGAATTTTTCTACTATCTACTACCTAAACAAATACTATAGAAAAATTATCACTTGCATGTTTTATTCAAATTTATTTAAATAACAAAAATAACAAATATTGGTAATAAAAAGCATTTGAACTACAACTACAAATTTTTACACAGAACAACCATGAAATAAAATTACCCTAGCAAGCACAGGGCATAACAGGATTAATAAACTTGGAATCACATTTTTCTGACTTTTCTAGGATTTATTAAGTATTTACCAAGAAAACAGCCATTTTACTATTTAATTATGAACTCTACAGAAAAGTTCATCAAAATTGACATGCAACAATTTTACATTGTAGATCTGATTCAAATGAGTATATAAAAATTTATTTCACAATTTTTGGAGCTAAAATGACCAAGAAATCATTTTTCCCAATTGTTTTTCATCAAAAATGATAAAAAGGGAAATGAAATAGGTTTATTAAACGTCGCTGGGCCGGCCCGAGGAAAAAGATCGGCCCACGGCGGCCGCGGCCCGTCTCGCTCGCGCGGGGAGGGAACCGAGCCGGCCTGCTCGGGCTCGGCCTGCTGGCGCGGCTCAGCCCACCGAGCGAGGAAGGGGGAGAAGGGAGCCGAGCGAGTCGCCGGTGTTCCCGACGACGACGTCGCGGCGGCGGTCGCGGCCAATCGGCCGGTTCCGGCCAGCCGACGACCCACCAAGGCGCGCAACCGAATCGCCAGGAAGCGGCCAACACGAGACGACAGGGCGGGATAGCACAGAGGTGACGGTTGAGACGGTGGAGAGGTGCGGCTCGTCGGCACCGTGGCGGTGGCGCGGCGAGGCGAGGAAGAAAGGGGCCCTACCGCAGGCGGCGAGGGGGCGGAGAAGCTCGTTCGGAGGAGAGAAGAGCGGGGCGGAGCTCGGCGCGAGGTTAATTTGGTGATGGTGGCCTGACGAGGTCGGAACGGGGAGGCGAAAACCAGAGCTCGCGGCGGCGAGCCGTGCGTCCGCGCGGTGGAGAGAGGAGGGGTGGCTGGCGGGTGAGGGAGGGGAAGTGAGGGAGTGAGGAGGCTCGGGCGGTCGTTTTGAGTGCGCTCGCGCTGGCGGGAGAGCAGGGCGAGGACGACGCGCGGCGAGCGGCGGCAGCGCATGGCCGACACGCGGCGAGCGTGTTCTGCCGCGGCGGCCAGCGTGCGCGGCGCGCGCGGGAGGAGGAAGGAGGCCGGGGTCGCGGGCCGGGCCGGCTGCGTCGCGCGGGCGCGCGCGAGGCTGGCTGGGCCGGGCGGATTCGCGAGCGGGCCGGGAAACGAGGACGCGGCCTGCTAAGACAAAATTCCATTTTTTTTTTTTTCCAAATTCTATTTCAAATGTAATTCAAACTTCAAGCCACATTTTGAACAAGAAGAAGACATTTTATAAACTTGGCCCAAAAATAAAAGTTGTTCAAAATTAAATTCTCTACAACTTTGATTAAGGGGCCATTTCAAAATTCCTAATAGATTTTAAATAGCAAAATAAAAGCTAAATTAGGGAAGACTTTTGAACAATTTTCATAATTGCTTTTGAACAAGTTTTTGACCAAATTTGAGCTCCAAAATTTGAACTAGGGTTCCAATTGATATAAGAATTATGGTTGCAAGGATTTTGATATGATGTGATTATCATATTATTTCAATTCGTGAAATGTAGCATGTGTAAGCTTTTCATTTTACTCGAATTATACCATTATCATTCAGGATTATAATGATATGAATGAAATGCAATATGATTGCCATGCAAAGATGCATTGCATAACACCGGGGTGTTACAGATGTCTTATTTAGGATGCCCGTCTCTATAAATGATTAACAAAGGTGTGTGTTTGCCTAGAGATTGCCTGACCATTTATGGACATGGTTTCCAATGCAAGTGTACAAATGAGAAAGAAAGAAAGTACAAAATGATCAGAGTGATTTGGAAGTAGTCTGGAATTTATAAAACAAAATTATCTTCTTTTTTTAAGAGCAAGATTTTGGAAATAGTTGGAAGAACATACTCCCTCCATACCCGAAATTCTTGACGTCCTGGGCTGTTGGCCCGTTTTCGCAAAGCTTGACGTTGTATGTCTCCGCGATGGCTTCTTGACGTGATTGCCCCTGGACAAGCTGCCCATTGCGCGCCCGTCTGTTTCGCTGCCGCTGCATTCAACGCGCGCGTGCCCTCCTCGTTCCTCGCCTGCATTCATGGCTCGCTCGTGCGCCTCCCGCGACGCCCTTCGTCTCTTGCAGCATGCACGCCTCCCTCGTCCCTCTGTAGCACGCTCGACTCTAAGTTTGAATAGCACGCACTCCTTCTCCGCAGAATCGTCATTTCATGTCCATGCACCATCTCTTTGTGATCTTGTGGCCACCACTCCTTGCCACGTACACCTTCATCACATGTGTTGCTTATGCCTAACTCAAAACACTTAACACATGGCATTAGCAACTTGGTGTCATTAATTACCAAAACCAAACTTGGGCTTTCAACAAGTACTTAGTTCATCTCCACTAAATATTTCTTTTCGACGAAACTTAGTGGGTGCGAACCTAAGAGATTGACATAGAATTGTTGCTTCTTTATAGGATGTTAACTTACTGGAAGAAAAGGATGTCTTTGTTTGGGGTCTGAACACATCTGGAAGCTTTACGGTCAGGTCCATGTATGCTGCGTTAATTAACAATGGGGTTAGAGTGTCACAAGATATATGGCAAATTAAAGTACCTATGAAAATAAAAGTTTTTCTATGGTATCTAAAAAAGGTGTGATTTTAACTGAGGATAACTTGGCTCGACGAAACTGGAATGGTGACAGGCAGTGCTGCTTCTATCACTCTCCAGAAACCATAAAACATCTTTTCTTAGATTGTGCTTATGTCAAATTTCTGTGGCGCGCTGTACAAATACTTTTTGGAATTTCTCCCCCCCCCCATCGAGATATGAATGACCTATTCTTTAGTTGGTCAAAAATAGCAAACAAAAAGTATAATTCATTGTTATTAACAGCATTATTTGCGCTTTGTTGGGCAATTTGGATAACAAGAAACGAAGTAGTTTTTGATAAATACAAACCAAAATCTTTTTTGCAGGTACTTTTTAGGGGAATGCACTGGCTTCGGCAATAGGTAAGATTGCAATGGCATGATGATCTGCGGGATCAGCTGACCCTAGTTGGATAGCATCTAGAGACGTTTGCTCTGCAGTTTTTTAGTTCCAATGGATGGTTGTCTACAGGGCATATCAGTCATGTTTAGTCAAAACCTTATTTTGTTTCGGTTATCCGTTTGGATGGTTGTAAACTTGTTTTATTTGCAGTCCGCATTTGTGCCCTTGGGCGAAACTTTGTAATAATTGGTCTGATTCTATCAGTTGATAGATAAAGCCGGATACGAACTATACTTTATCTAAAAAAGCATGAAGACTATGACATCTCAACAAAGTGGCTCCATCTAATGGACAGGTTCGATTGTGAGTTCTACATTCCTGATGTGGCTAAACTTGAGATGGATGGTACTAGAATCATGTTGACCGATGAAGTTTTGAAGAAGGTCGATGAGCACATTAAGAAGCAGCAAACAAAGATCACTAAGGTACAGTACATGCATCTCACAATTTGGCCATTGTAAACATAACATGCACGCATCTACTAATTTGCGTAAAGTAACTTGCATCTTCTAATTTGTTTCAGGAAGACTAGCAAGTGATTCGGCTAGCAATGAAGCTTCACAAGGGACAATGGCAGCCTATCTTCCCTCTCTAATCTTTGTTTCTTAATGTGAAGAATCTTGATTTTGTTGCGACCTTTTACCTTCATTGCTTCCTTCAAAATAATTTGTAGTGTCACAAAGATTCTATTTGCTTTCCGTGGAGAGTACTCCAAAAATGCCCACAAAACATGTGTTCAAGCAATGAATCAGTGAGTACATTAGTTGTTCAAGATCAATTTAAACAATCGAATGGATGATCATTTACCTCTTGGACTATTGAAATTAGATCTTGAATTATTTTTGCATCTTTCTTGTATTGAATTGCTTGAATACAGGGATGAAAACGGATCAGATACGGGCGGATATCACTGATATTACATTTATTTTCATATTTTTGTCCGAATTCGGATTCGAATACAGATATTATCAACCATACCGGATAGGATATAATTGGATATCGACATCATAAATATGCGATTTGAGTATTCGGATACGGATACGGTATTGGATGTTGAATATCCGAACTCGGATGCGGACAGATCTGAACCCCTCAAAACGGATTCGATCTCGAATACAGTCGGAAAATATCCGTACCGTTTTCACCCCTACTTGAATAGCTCGAAAGAACCTCAAATCTAAAATGTTAAAATCCAGAGAATTGGGTGTTGACATATAAGCCGAATGTCAAACCCACCTTGCTTAGCAACTTCAGAAAATTGAGGATCATCCACTTTTAAATGAGAAGGTGCATTGTCTTGTTGTATAAAAATAGGCTTGTTCCTATCTTCTCTTGGCTACTTGGCTCGAATTGTAGGCAAAACTTTATTTACCATGAAATCTCTTATCACTTCCCTTGTGATTGATTGAATTGGCTTGATTACTTGTTCTCCACGTAGACGATTGTGACTTCCTCTAATAGCTTGTTCATAAGTTATAAGTGGAAAACAACCTATTTTCCTATCAAACACACACTCTCCATTTCTAAATCTTGGCCGAGCATAAACACACAAAAACATGATCCTAGGGATGTATTTTTTGTTCTTGCAAGTGCGATGTGGATCATCTTCCTCAGGTAGCAAGTAGTATCTCTCGGATTTTTAAGAGAGATAGAACCACTTCTCATCAATGAACACAAAGTCAAAAAAATCCTTAAACTTTGGATCATCAACCAAACCTTACTCAATCATGTCAATGCACCACTTCAACCTAGTCTTCTTGTTAGCATCAGTGAGGTAAGGTTTTATGCTACTAGAGTGGCGCCTACGCAAATCCTTTTTCAAATACCTTTGTATCCTAGATTTGCTAATACCAAGTCTACTAGACACATCTTCTATGGTCATTCTTTGCTTGAGAGGAATGTTGTGCAATTTTTCCAAATCAAGCGGGGTTGCTTTACAGTCACATCTACCTTTTTTTAGGCTAGCAACCACAACCGGAATGTTTTAAGCAAGTTGGTTTTTGCCTTGCTTCCATATGCGCTGAACTGATCGAATCTTTACTCCAAATTGACCGGCAACAATTATTGTATCTTACTTGCCTAGTTTCCCATTATTGCTTCTCATCAACAATGCTTGGAACACTTATTTTCTAACATGTTCAGGATAGTCATGCTTCGGCGGGTGTACTTGAACGTTAGCCTCAACATTTTGTTCTAGGGAAAGGAAAAACACGAGTATATTCATAGTAATAAGTATTCACGGCATATAGGGAAAAAGAACTAGCTTATTCATGGTAGAAAGTAGTCACGGCATGATGTAAATATAGAAAAAAGAACAAGCTTATTCATAGTACAAAGTACTCACGGCATGATGTAAATATAGGAAAAAGAACAAGCTTATTCATAATAAAATGTAGTCACGACATGATCTAAATATAGGGAAAACAACAGGCTTATTCATAATACTCACGGCATGATCTAAATATAGGAATAAAACAAGCATTTTAATAGTACATAATCAAAATAATAGCCATGCTTACCAGCTAGGTTTTGTACATAATGAAAATTAACAGCTCCAAATTCATCTAGTGGCAAGTTCAAATCGAATCTTATAAAAAAAAGAAGAACATGGTCGTTCAGCGACAAGAGAAGAAGAACATGTTGTAGTACAGGCAGCAGAAGAGAAAAAAATGGTGTTTTACATGCACTAGAGAAGAAGAGGTAGTATCGTTGCCATGCTCGTCCTGTACAGGCTCGTTCAGATCAAAGCCAATGTTGTCGTCGCCATCTTCATGCTCGTTGAGATCCAAGGGAAGGTTGCCATCATCATCGTCCTCCAAACGAACGTTGAGATCAAAGCCAAAGAAGGAATCAACCATTGCACCATTGTAGTGGAAGGAGAAAAGTTAGCTAAGCCATGTCGTAGTACTGGAAGGAGAAAAGCTAGCTAAGCAAGCAAGGCAATGGAGTAGTCCTAGTAGATGAAGCGCTCAACAAGGCCTCTTAAATAGAATTAGCAGGACTCTTAAATAGAATTAGCAGGACGAGACTCCAAGCTGGGCTCAAACGAGTGGTACAGGCAGCTCAAACGTCGCCCAAACGAGCGCGAACCATCAGCCAAACTAGCACGCAGGCAAAACACGAATCTAAAATGTGCCCAAAAGCGAAAATGCACAAGCATGCGTGCGCGCCAAGCGAAAATGCAGGCGCCCAAGCGATTCCAGCCATCCGCGCGCCATGAGTACAGGTAGATTCAAACGCGAACGCGCCACGCTGCGACCCGGGATCGAACCTGAGATGCAGCACTCAAGCCTCCGCGCACTAGCCAGTTGAGCTGATTTACTTTCTCGTACAAAGAGCACCCGCAACCATATTTATTAGGGGCAGAGATGAAAAACTAACCCCTAATTAATCACTCCTTGGTTAACACAATCATGTCCTAAACGTCAAGAATTTCGGGTACGGAGGGAGTAACAAATATGCTCTTAACTTGTTTAGCACTTGATAAATTTATTGGTTTACCAATTGTTTTTGTTAGAAACTGTTTGAGATGCTCAAACTCTAGAAATGACGGCACCTGATTAGGAGAACCTACTAATCTTGGTTGTACTAGCTTGACGACGATCAGCCAGCTTGCATTATCCATCCTACTGTTTGATGATGGTGTGGCTTGGGAAATCGAAGCAGACTACTACTAGCTTTCACATTCTAGTAGTGCATACTACTACATTCAGAGATGGAATTGAAAAGATTCCATGCATGCATTCAGCTGGATCCCACTCGTGGCTGGTCAGCTCCCCCTAGAGGGGCGAAACGAATTGCAATGGCTGGAGATCGCATTTATTTTTGGAGAGAAAATTCAAAAAAATTATCTAAAAAATGCCCGGTACAGGGCAGCTAGATAGGCCGCCTCCCTTGCGATGTCCACTGTCCCGACTCCCGATGAGTTCCATGTTGGGTCAATGCTGCTGCTGCGGTGCTGCCTCTTGGGTTCCCGATCTCCATCTGGGCACGCGTGCAAATGACTGCGAGAATTGAGTTCAAGTGCGGCGCGTGGTCTCTAGTTAATATAAATTCGACCGGCGAGGTTAGGGCAGTCCCAACCCTGAAACTGCTAGGTAGTTTCCATAGGTGCCATGTCATTAAGAAACAATGGATGGAAACTAGGCTGCACAACCCAAAAACTATTGGTGTGCCCCCTTCTTTCTTTTCTCCAGTCACGCATGGGCCCTTCTTCCTTCACTCCCGTCCGCTCCTTGCTAGGCAGACTCATTCTTCTTTCTCCTCAGATCCAAAATCAAAGCGAGCGCAAGAGCAGCGGCCGGTGGCAAGTGCATGCCATAGGGAGCAGCGGCCACCATCAACCCACGCGCGTGCGACAAGCAACGATTACCTGCGAGGCCTGGCCGCGGAGCACGCGAAGTCACAGCGACATGACCCAAAGCAGAGGCAGTGTCGGGTTGGGACTGCCCTTAGCAATACGCACACAACAAGTCACAGCGAAGCAGAGGGAGTTGAGACGTGCACCGCACCGATGTCTAGGCGGCGGCGCGACATGACCCAAAGCGGATGCGATC
Source organism: Saccharum hybrid cultivar R570 (assembly GCA_038087645.1). Taxonomy (NCBI): domain Eukaryota; kingdom Viridiplantae; phylum Streptophyta; class Magnoliopsida; order Poales; family Poaceae; genus Saccharum; species Saccharum hybrid cultivar. Next base: position 7,324,690 of record JAQSUU010000494.1, read on the forward strand.
GGAGGTTCTTCCAAGCAGTGGCGCCGGGAAGGGTTCTTCGTCAGCTCCGGCGACGGTCCGTGATCTCACTGTTGACGAGCACGTGCTGGAGTGCAGCGTCTGCTTTTTCCCGCTGAAGCCACCCATCTTCCAGGTATGTCCACATGTGGTCCTGGTCATGCGTGAGCGTGTGACTCGCCGTTGATTTCCTCTGCTTACACAGTGTGGTATGACTTTGTGCATTGCGGCGTGGCCCATGTGGTGTGCTCGTCATGCTCCGAGAAGCTCAAGGATGCCCGCGAGTGTCACTTGTGTGATGTCGCCATGGCCGACGGCTACCAACGGTGCAACGCCATGGAGGACGTGATGGACTCCATCCGTTGTCCGTGTCCGCACGCGCCCTACGGCTGCGATACCAGGCCTGTGTATCACGCCCGCGAGGAGCACATTCTGGAGTGTCCGCATGCGCCGTGCCACTGCCCCGGCGACGGCTGTAGCTTCGTCGGCTCTGTAACGACGCTCGTTCAGCACCTCAAGGCGGCCCACAGCTGGCCGTGCACTGCCGAGGCTTATCCCGGTCATAAATTTGACGTCAAGCTCTGTGATGGCTTCAACTTCCTCACGCCGTCCGCGGCAGCACCAAGTACCTGCTCCTGCTGAACATGGCGAGTACTCCACCGTTTGGCCGCGCCATCTCTGTGGTCCGGCTAGGCTCTCTTGCCGCCTTGACCTTGGGCAGCAAATCCCTGGATCCGGCGACAAGGAACACGACATCCAACCTCAGACTCTTGATCCAAAACTACCTTCATAACCCGCGTGGTGAGTATTACCAGTCAAGTAATAAGTTCCAACTTGAATTGAATGCACCTGTCCTTCGAGTGGGCTACCAGATCCCAACGCCTCCTTCCAATTCTTCATTCCGAAGTATGTTCGTGGATCAGACGAGGCTACTGTTCTGATCAGTGCTACATTTTTCATCAGTTCATCATAAACAAGCCTGTGGATCATCCACCAAATAAGGCTAGGTTTTGTTTAAATATGCTAATTTTAGCATGCTACATATGCTTTTGTCTAGACTAGGATCATGCCCGTGCGTTGCGACGGGAGAAAAATGTGATAGATTGCAGTAGTAAACATGCAGTTCTAAAAATACTTCAAATTGCCAATAATGTATAAGGGTGCTGCAATCTACAGGTTTCGATGATGGATCATACTATTTGTTATTCAGTTACATTCAACAATCGTGGAAAATGAGTTACATTCAACTATCATCACTTTCATTCAAGATACTGGATGCTAATAGTAGACACTTTGAACCAAAATAAATCACAATACCAATATTCCAATCTCTTGTTAATTTCATCGTCCTCAGTTAATTTAATGTTTTCTTTCCTACAAACAGGAAAAATTGCAATAACAAGTGATTAGGCATGTGAATGAAAGTGATTTTACTTTTTTGATGGCACCGCATACAGTATAAGTAAAATAATAATAAACCCATCAAATTATCAGAGCAGTAAACATGCTGCTCGGCGTAGTGTATGCCATACATCGCTTTTTTTTGAAGCCTCTCATCTGTTCATGCACGAACATACACCAAATCTACACACAGACAACACAACTACAGACAGAAGAAGCTGTGTCCCTTTGAAGATTACCCGGACCAACCATGGCTCGAACGCGGGAGGTGGGCGCTCCACCAAGCATGCCCAACCAACCAAGCCACAGCTCGTTCGTGTACGCCATACCTTGCTTGATATTGCTTGGTTGGATAGGCAACTGTGGCAGGAGATGTTGCTACTTGCAAACACATCTGAAAGGGAATATGCTGCTTCCTCAATTCAATTTAGTGCAAACCTTTGCCAAATCTAGCAAGCATAGCCCATTAGCCTCCGAAAGAGAATGGGATTGCTTCATAGCATCAACTAATTAGTGACATGATATCGATTCAATTTAGCTGCTTGCAAACTCCATATTGTCAACAAAAAGAAGAAATGAGCACATAGACATTTGACTTGATATGGATAATTGGAAAGCAAAAGAGGCAAATCTAATTAGTGACTCATATGTCTCTTGCACACTAAAATTGAATAATCTTGCAAAATTACCCAATGCTATGCTAGTTACCAAAAAAACATGAATATGACATTTCCCAATCTATTGCAGCCACCATAGTATACTTTTGAAAAAATAAGGCAGCGCTAACTTATTGAATAGTATTGAATACTCCTCCAAAATTACTCAAGGCTATGTTCATATAAATAGTGTTAACCTAACCATTATTTATTGCATTGTTGGAGAACAAGCAATTTTGCATATGCAATCTGCATCGGGGGGCATCAGTATGTTACAATGCTAGCTATACAGTTTGAAAAATGAATCAGAAAGCATCGTTACTAAACAGAGTTAGAAGAGAAACCGAAGTGAATAGTTCAAATACTTTCAGACAAGAGAACTGTATGTATAAAAATCATCAGACAATGGTGCATATATTCAGCAAGACCAAATCCAGAGTATTTGTTCAGGCTTTACTTTCAAAACTAATGTGCAAAGAAGCAACTATAACAATATGAACCCACTATTGGTAGGATTAAAACTCCATCAACTTAAGAACAACAAAAGTGAAATGCCTTGGAGTATATGATGTTTCTCAACCTGTCAATGAGTTGAAAAATCAATACATTGTTTATCAGGTTCAGGTAGGTATGTAAATATAATTGAAATCAAGAAAAATAACTTCTAACCAACACTACAATCACATTGCCAGAATTCTACACGTGACTGCACATCCACATGTATAGAACACAAGAACTTATGCTCAAATTATTCTTAATAATTACGAATTAAATCAAACATATCAATAAATGAGGGGATCCGGATAAAAAAGAATTGGATCTTGATCAATTACTAACGAAACAGATCAAGAACGAGTGGAAATCTAGAATCATTTCCCTAGATTAGAAATAACAAAAGGATGCCCATGTCTCTGTCATGGTAGCTTGAATTGGGCAGGAACAGCAGTCCACTGCTTAAGCATGTTCAAGGCTTGAATCAAGTGACTTCTTAGCATAGATGTGCTTGACAGAGTTAATACCATAATCTGTGATTGGGTTCATTTTTGTAAGAAAGCATAACTAACAATATGTGTCTCAATTAGATTATAGATAGACTTGGATCTCAGAACTAACAAGTGAAATATTAGCTTACTGCATGCCATGGATCACCAAACATAGAGAGAGAGGTCCCTAATTAAAACTCAAAGTGGTGTCTCTCATTTGAAATCTGCTCAATAACGCACATAAAAAAATTGGTATTAGATAAGGGAACATACTGGAAGCAAAGGACATATTTAGGGAAACTCGTGGACGTAGATTCTGCTGGCGCCGCGTCCCTTTCATCCTCACTGCTAGTTGCTGTAGCACCGCACAGCAGCCAATCGCTTCCTGCTGTTGCCCACGGGATAGGGAAGGGCTCAAGGTGGATCAGGGAGGGGAGAGGCAGCTCAGATCGGGCTGCACTCGAGGTGGGTTCGTGTGGAAGTGCCTTTCGTTCCCATGGATCTCACCTGCCAGCAAAAAGAACAAATTAGATTTAGCAAGGAAGTTCCTACTTCCTAGCAATATAACAAGTGATACTTATGAAAGTTTGTCATTATAGGAGGCTGATAACAGGATACGCTCCTGCTCCGGCAAGCTTACAGAAGCAGGAGATCAGGATCTCAATTGAGGTCTGCTAGGTCCCAGTAATAAAATACAATAAAATACGTGACTGAATGAATAATAGCACTAAGATATAAACTTGCAATCAAAAAGTTCCTATTTCCTAGCAATATAAGAGCAACTCCAACGGTTTTGTAAATGGGCTTTGCATTCCTGTTTTTATAAAAAAAAGTCTACAAAACCCCTATCCAACGGTTTGACAAATGGACTTTGCATTTTTGTTAACTTGGCAAAATCCTGGGATGGATTGGCATATATGCAAGCTTGCGGTCGGCTTGGCATTCCGTCTCACACGCTACTCCTGCGTGCGCTCTGCCCTTCCACGCCGCTGGGTTTCCTTTTTTAGATTTTGGCAAGTCAATTTTGCCAAATCGTTGGAGATAACCTTTTTTTTCTCCTCCCCATATTGATTTGAGAGTTGGCAAATTCTATCTTTTGCTAAACAAAAAATGCAAAACCGTTAGAGTTGCTCTAACAAGTGATCCTTATGGAAGTTTGCCATTATAGGAGGCCAATAACACTAATAGGATGCGCTCCTGCTCCGGCAAGCTTACAGAAGAAACAGGAGATCAGGATCTCAATTGAGGTCTGCTAGGTCCTAGAAATAAAATATGTGGCTGAATGAATAATAGCACTAAGATATAAACTTGCAATCAAAACTAAGCCAGACAGCAGAAATTATATGCAAATTCTGTTTCAGGCTATTAGGTAATCGAATGGTGACTGGAACCGCAAAACATAGGCGAACTGAAGCCAACGCTAGCAAACTGCTATTACTGTGCCTCAAGGGTAGTACAATCTATGATGATTTTATTGTGTGAAAGCACAGAAATAGAGGCAACACAATTTTCCGCAACTATGAAAATATTAACCAAGTGCTAACTTTCACCACTAAACACGCCACGGTTGAAGAGAGCAATCAAATAAATACTTGATTAAGTTACTGCAACCACACAAACATATTTGCCAAGCTGTCTAAATCAAAAATCAAGACAAGAATGGAGTTAAAAATCTAGTGATTGACTAATAAGATAAAGCATAACTTGAGCCAACGAAATTTGTATTAGAAAATAACCTGGGCTGCTGCTGTTGCACATGAGCCGAGCACAGAGGAAAAGTCGATCTAGTTGAGCTACTGCTGCACCCCTGCTACCGGCCTGCAGATCTGTAGACAAAACGGTGACTGACGGACTCCAGAAAAGAATAGATATCCAAGAGGACCAAAGCTGTGAGTTGAAGAACAAAACAGAGATCGGCATGTTCCTCTACCGTGCAGCAACGCTCAATGGATCCTGTGCGCACATAGCCACTGCCTTCACCTTTCTTGCAGAGTGGATGCCGTAGCCGTTGGAGGTGGGGATTCCGAGCCTTGGGGAAGGGACAGAGGGGAAGACGGGGCAGAGAACGGTGGAGGTAGGCGAGGCTAGCGATGTGGGGCTTCCTCCATGGAACACAGCCCCAATACTTCCCATAGCCCGCCACAAGTCGATGTAGGCACCGCTGCCAGCAATGGAGGGCACACCCGGATCCAGCAGGTGAGGAGGAGAGAGCGCACGCGACGCTAGGGAACAGCGCACGCGACGCGAGGGGCCGGGTCCACCGTATTCTGTTGCCTTCTTTGGCCGTGATTGTCACGCGGGGCGGGGAAGAGCATGCGAGGGAGCACGGCGCCGGGTCCACCGCACGCGAGGGCGAGTGAGGGAAGTGTCGGGCGAGCGATGAAGCGAGCGAGCGTGCGATAGCGCCGGTGAACGATTCCCTTACAAATGTTTTAGTTGTAGATCGAGATGTGCTGGTAGCTTTTGCGTTGTAGCGGTGAACTAGTAGTTTCTGTAATAAAGTGGTGTGAACTATTTGCTCCATTCCAAATCATAAATCGTTTTGATTTCTACAGAGTCATAACCTTTTCTATGGATCTAGATATATATTATCTTTAGATATATATAATAAAAACTACATATCTGTAGAAGCTACAACAACTTCTATTTTGAACGGACCGAGTACTAGTGTAAGCTATAGATGGGAAATGGACCGGCCCGGCCCAGCATGGCCCAATAGGGGTCGGACTGCCACGGCACGTCGTGCCTCCCGGACCGTGCCTAACAGGCCTTTCTGCCTGGCCATCAGCCCAAACACGGCCTGCTAGGCCGATTTTCAGGTTGGCCTGGCTCGATAATAAGCACAGCCTACCAGGCAGGTCAGTCTAGCCTGAGACCCACTAAGAGAGGGAAGGGGAGGCAGGGACAGGGAGCCATAGGTGATTGGGCGGAGCAGGTTCGGCATCCATGGCGGTGGCCGTGCTCATGTCTGGCATTTGCGAGCTAGGCGCGTAGGTGGTGGCGCGTCCGCGGCAGTGCTTGAGGCCGAATCCCCATGCTCGGGAGATCCAGTCGAGCCACTGAGGCTAAGGGCGGAGCCGCAGAGGGGAGCCATGGCCGTCACCGGTGAAGGAGAAGGGGAGCACGAGGCCGTGAGGGACAGGTGGCCAGCCAAGCACGGGAAAGGTTACGCGAGGGGTGGCGAGGAAAGGGAGCGCGAGGGGTGACCGTTGAGGGGAGGAACTGAGGAAGCAGCTTCAAACTTGATTGGACGATGCCGATGCGAGCCCTCGTGCTTTGGGATGGATGGTCCCGTGAATATGTGGCCTGTTAAGAGTATGCACGTTGGGCTATATAGATATGGCCTATTAAGCTGCTAGCGGGACAAGCACTAGGCCGGTGCTGGCCGTGCCACCTAGCGTGCCGAGCCTGCGGCCCAAGCATGGCCCTAACGGCCAAGCCGTGCGTGTGCCGAGCCAAAAAGGTGGGCTTCAGGCCAGGCTGTATGCCCATATATAACTTAAGCATTCAAGTGGGTTTGTTAAGAGATGGAATTTTTTTAGCATTGTTAGGAGATGGAATTGAAAAGCTTCCATTTAGCTGCATCCCATCCCATGGCTGATGAGCAACGGAACGGAAAACCGAAAATGCACCTTTTTTTTGCAATGGCATATATGTTATAGAATAGAAGGAAAGAAGACATTAAAACCTCATCTCCTCGATCTCTAATTTAAGAGAGAATTCCGTTGTTGCCATCAAAACTTATAACACTTCCTTGGTTACCATTAAAAATTATAGCATTTCTTCATTGCCATCATTTTGTAATTTTTTATCCCTTCATTCATTGTTATTACCGTTACATATATGTGTTTTGTTCCCTTAAATGCCATCTATTTAGATAATTTGCTTCCCTAATTGCCATTGGGCGGACGGAACCGTGTGAATATACATACGCGCACTTGTAGGCGTCGGCCTTGTTCGCTGGGCTGAAAAGTAAGTATTGTTTGCTAATTTTTATGAAAGAAAAATACTGCTGAATAGATGGCAGATTCGACGGATAACCTCAAGCAAAGCGGTGGTTCCCAGCTCCCTGGCGGGCTGCTAGACGCGTTGCCGGTGGAGGAGGTGACGCGGTGCCAGACGGTGGGAGGACAGTGCGTGCAGCTCTGCGAGACTAGGGGTCCGTTCACTTCCCAAAATATTTCCTCTGTCACCTGTCACCTGTCACATCGAATCTTTGGACGCATGCATGAAGCATTAAATGTAGATAAAAAAATAACTAATTATACAGTTTGTCTGTAAAGTTCGAGATAAATATTTTAAACCTAATTAATTCATGGTTAGATAAATTTTGCCAAATAACAACGAAAGTGCTACAGGAATATTTCTCCAAAATATTTCGGAAGTGAACACAGCCTAGGTTGACTGCTGTAAAGAGACGGGTCCCTCTCTTTCCCTGGCACTTGTCACAGGAGACGGGACGGCAGGGAGTATGTCGAGTACCGAACACAGTTCACGCCGTTCTGTGCGATCAATGGCAATTAAGGAAGCAAATCTATATATAAACAAACTCCACTAAGAGCCTGTTTAGATGCAAAAACTTTTGAAATTTGGCTACTGTAGCATTTTCGTTTGTATTTAGCAATTAGTGTCTAATTATAGACTAATTTGGCTCAAAAGATTCGTCTCGTGATTTACAATCAAACTGTGCAATTAGTTTTTTTATCTATATTTAATGCTCCATGCATATATTCAAAGATTCGATATGATGGGACGAAAAGTAAAAATTTGGAATTTTGAAGGCATCTAAACAAGGCCTAAGTGACCTCCTTGCGCCATGTTACCCACTTACTTTGCAATTAACACAAACCTCAATAAGCTAATTAGCTTGAACCTTCTTGCGCCACGTCACTCACTTATCCTTTACAATCAACACAAACCCTACTAAGCTATTATCTTGAATCTTCTTGCGCTACGTCATCCACTTATATCCCTTTCAATTAACACCGTTTGATCATGTGCATGCATGCGTAGTAGTACTTCGTCTTGCAAGTTCATACATGTAATATAGTAGTAGATATATTTAATTATCCGTATCAGAATGCTAAAATATAGATTCCTCCTTCATACCTGCGGCAACGCACGGGGAATTCTCCTAGTTATCTAAATTGTCATTGAGAAAATTTCAAATTAAAAAAATTCAACTACAAGTTATAAATCGCGTGGAGAGCTATAATTTTAAAATAAAGTTTGTCTTTATCCAACTTCACATAGAAAAGTATGAATTATCTTTTGATATAACCAATGTTTTCCTAAACGCTAAACGGTAAACAGTCGGTCACCTACCGTTTAGCCATTATTCAGGCTAAACAGTCCATTAAACGGGCTAAACGGATGATTAAACAGGGTAAACGGACGATTAAACGAAAACGGAGCATCACTGTGTAGCGTTTACACGGTGTTTAAACGGGCTAAATGGCCATTTAGGCGAACAATGGATATAACTTTCTTTAGAGAGACACTTATAATGACTGTCTCTGTTAATAACGCTTTTCAAAGACAAGCATCCTAAGATAATTGCCTCTGTAAATCGATGAATAATAGAGGATGTCATCTTAGAATCTCCACATCTGTAAATGATTTACATAGGCGAGGGGTTGCCTAGAGGCTGCCTGACCATTCACGGATCCGGAGGCCCAGCAAAAGCCCATACCCCAGTCCATATCGGGTTTATATATAATGCGAAAGTTGGAAACCCTACCCTCATTCCTCTCCTGTCAGCCGCACCCACCGGCCTCCCTCTCTGGAGCGCTTCCTCCCCTCCCACTCTCGAGCACTCCCTCTCCTCCCCTCCCGAGTGCCTCCTCCCCGGCCTCCCTCCCTCCTCCGGCGGCGGCGCTCCTCCCCACGCGCGGGCCCCTCTGGCAGCGTCGCCCCTCCCAGCGCAGGCTCCTCGGGCGGTGGCGCCCCTCCCCGCGCGCAGGCTCCTCCGGCGGCGCCCCACCTCCGCTGCGCACGAATCCGGCGACGGGGAGCCCGGATCCGGTGGCCGGGAGGCGGGATCTGGCGGATCCGTGCAGGGGTACGTGCAGGGGCGGTGGGCGCGTGGGGGAAATAAGATTGAGGATAGAGTTCTTAATGCACATGTACAGATAACAAAGAAAATATAAAAGTGGTCAGAGTGATTTGAATGTAGTCCGAGATTCCTAATAGAAAGTTATCTTCTATTTTTAGAGCAAGATTTTGAAAACAGTTGGAAGGACCGAACAAGTATGCTCATAACATTTTTAGCAGCTTGATAAATTTACCGATTTACTAATTCATTTTGTTAGAAACTGTTGGACATGCTCCAAGTCAAGCCAACGGAAAAACTCTAGAAATGATGGCACTTGATCACGAGAACCTACTAATCTTGGTTGTACGAGCTTGACGACTGCGATCAACCAGCTTGCACTGGTCATCCTACTGCTTGATGGTGTGGCTTGAGGGAAATCGAAGCGGACTACTACAGTACTTACTTGCTTTCACATTCAGAGATGGATTGAAAAGATTCCATGCATTCAGCTGGATTATCCCACTCGATATCTGGTCATCTCCCGCCGGAGGGGCGGAGCATCTGACTTTGCCACATCAACTTGACATCTATCTATTTTTTGTAAAACAAAAAAAATATGTTCCAACAGTTTGGTATCCAACTTGGTAAATTTTAGCAACTTAGCAAATCTCCCCCCTCCACGCGCATATTTGCGCGCTGAGCGCGAGCGCGCATCCGGCTTCACGTGCAAATTTAAGCGGGGCTCTTCGTTTCTTAACGGGGCTCTTCGTTCGCTTAGCGGGCCTCTTCTTATTTTACCAAGTCTAAATGGCAAACTCTTGGAGAAAGTCTATTTTTTCACTTGCCATATATTTTAGCGAATTGCCAAATCACGATATTTGTCAAGTGAATTTTGGCAAACTCTTGGAGATGCTCACATTTGTAAAAAAAATCTCATTTATTTCTATTTATTTTTTCTTTTTGCCATGGCGATTAGTATAGGAGGAGAGAATTTTAAAAAAAACATCCACAAAATGCCCAGTACACGGTAGATGGGCCGGTTTCCTTGTGCGCTGTGCCGACTCTCGAGTTCCTTTTTGGGTCAATGCTGCCTGCCCCTTGGGTTCCCGATCTCCATCTGGCCATCTGGGCACGCGTGCAAATGATTGGGAGAAAATTGAGTTCAAGTTCGGCCCACAGTCTCTATATATAAGTCACAGCGGAGGAGGATTGAGTTGAGACGTGCACCGGATCACCGATGTCTGGGCGGCGGCGCCAGAGGGCCACGCCGGCTCCAGCCGGAGGCCAAGATCCAAAGCGGATGCGACCCGGTCTCGTTGGCGCAGGAGGATCGGAGCCTTTGTGCACACAAGGAGCAGGACCAACGGAGGTTCTTCCAAGCGGTGGCGTCGAGAAGGGCTCTTCGTCAACTCCGGCGATGGTCCATAATCTGACGGTGGTGGATGATGAGGACGTGCTAGATTGCGGCGTCTGCTTTCACCCACTGAAGCCACCCATCTTCCAGGTACGTTCATCGCACAGTTGATTTGTCCACACTTTTGCCCTCACTGTTACACAGCTTGGTATGGCTTTGTGCAGTGCGCCGTGGGACATGCGCTGTGCTCGTCGTGCTCCGCGAAGCTCAAGGATGCCCGCAAGTGTCACCTGTGTCGTGTCGCCATGCCCGGCGGCTACCAACGGTGCCACGCCTTGGAGCGCGTGGTGGACTCCGTCGTCTGCGGCCCGTGTCCACACGTGCCCTATGGCTGTGATGACGCAAGGCTCGTGTACCATGCCCGTCAGGAGCACATCCTGCAGTGTCCACATGCGCCGTGCTACTGCCCCGGCAACGCCTGCGGTTTCGTCGGCTCTGTAACGACGCTCGTTGAGCACCTTGCGGCGGCTCACAGCTGGCCGTGCACTGCCGAGCCCAGTGCCGATGGCTCCTTTGGCGTCGACCTCCGCCATGGATTCAACTTCCTTACCGCCGTCCGTGGCGGCGCCAAGTACCTGCTCCTGCTGGACATGGCGAGTACACGGTTCGTCCACATGATTTCTTCTGTCTGGATACGCTCTGTCCCCGCCATGGCCAGCAACTCCTCGGCACCAGCGACAGTGGACACGACATGTGACCTCGAGCTCCGCTTGTGGGATATGAGATCTCAGTTCCAACTGCAGGGCACGACTTCCTCGAATCGCTTGCCAGATCCCAACGCCTCCTTCCACCGGTTCTTCTTTCCAAACTATCTTGGTGGATCTGACAAGGCTACTCTTCATGTCACGGCTGTGATTTCCATACATTCATCATAAACAAGCATATGAATCATCCATGCAAGGCTAGGCCCTGTTTAGATATGCTAATTTTAGCATCCTAGATATGCTCTGTTTAGATGTGCTGCTGGTCGTCATTTTACTGATAGCTTTTGTGTTGAAGTAGCGAACTAGTAGCTTTTGTAATTAAGTGGTGTGAACTACTCGGTCCATCCTAAATTATACTAGGTCATTCTCCATTCTTAGCTACAAGTCGTTTTGGATTTTAAAAATTCATAGCATTCCCTATATATATATATATATATATATATATATATATATATATATATATATATATATATATATATATATGAGTATACTCTATAGCTAGCTACAAAATAAGTTATTTTGTAGCCACCTCTATTTACGATAATTTTATATACTAATTTACGACAATGTCAGTATATATTTACGATAGTTGAATTATTATAACACATGAGGATATTTACCATAATGTTATAGTAAATCACATAGTAAGGAGTTACTGTAATCTCGTAAATTAGCATAGCAATTATGGTAACTCAAAGTGGCTACAGAATAAGTTATTTTGTAGCCAGCTGTAGGGTAATAGTTCTAGGGAGAGTATACTCTATAGCTAGCTACAAAATAAGTTATTTTGTAGCCACCTCTATTTACGATAATTTTATATATTAATTTACGACAATGTCAGTATATATTTACGATAGTTGAATTACTATAGCACATATGGATATTTACCTATAGTAAATCACATAGTAAGGAGTTACTATAATCTCGTAAATTAGCATAGCAATCAAAGTGGCTACAGAATAAATTATTTTGTAGCCAGCTGTAAGGTAATAGTTCTATATATATATATATATATATATATATATATATATATATATATATATATATATATATATATATATATATATATATATATATATATGCATTGTGTGTGTACACACACTAGTGGAAAACGCGCGTCCTGCGCGCGATCGGAAGGGATATTGATCATTGTTGTTTGGAGAAGATGTAGAGGGCATGATTATGGATATGTGTATTTGCACTATATATTTGGTGATATATATGTGCATTTTGTTCATGGCTGGTTCTGAAATCAGGTTATATACAGAGAGTATTGTACACAGCAAAGGTAGCTATATAGAGCATTCCAGGCGAGAGTGATACATATCAGGTCTATTACATATGTAGCTGCAGTGGCCATTTGAACGAATTGTAGAGTGCTAGGCAGCGATGTCACAGAACATTAGTCGTGCTGCCAATGATTAAAATATAAATGGCCAGGCAATCATATGATCAAGTAAAGGAAAGTAATCAGTTCAAGGTGTTTACCAAAAAAAATATGGGCTTAATAACAACATCAATAATTCAGTAATCTAATGGCAGTTGTAATTTCCTGTATTTGTTTTTAATATATTCACTGGAGAGCAAGGTCGACATTTTTTCCAATAAAAAGGCACTCTAACTCTGAATATTGTTGGGAAAAATGCATGGCCATACAAAAATAAAAAGATTTTAAAAGTTACTAGATCGAACTTTAATGGGAGTCATCAATTCGTATGATTAGTAACTCTTTTTTTTGCATAATTTTTACCATGACAATAGAAAAGTCCATCACTCTCAAATCCTAGGTTTGTGTAACCTTCAAAATACATGAAAGAAAGATGGAGATGGGAAAGTAATAAGGGGGCATTACAGAGGAGACTTGGGTTCAGAAGGGGTGGACTGCTTGAATCATAGCTGTAGGTCTGCCTGGCAATCTGCTGCCTTGCACAAGGGATGTGAGAAACATCAGCCGGAAAGTTTAGGTACGGTAAAACGACAGAAAATTTATGAGCCAGAAAAATTGATTGAGCTGCTATAAACAGGCACTGTATGAACATTACTGCAGCCATGTAAGTTGAGAGCCTTTGATTTCTTTAAAGAATTAGCCGCTGACACTGCAGAGAGGATACATACATAGGATGAGAAAGGAAACAACATTGAACTAATAGTGTGCACGTTATTTCTGAATCAAAGCTAACTCATCGAAAATTAGCAAGGCTGAGGACATTGCCTGGAACTAATGCCAATGATCTTAAGAACAATGGATTCTCAGAGAATGTATGAAACAGTTGCATATAAGACACTGAGAGCATATAGAAAAGAAAGGTTGAGACTTAAATAGTCTCTAATAAAATCCATTCTCAGAGAATGTATGAAACAGTTGAATATAAAAGAAGCAAGCAATCTAGAATTCGTTTATGATAAATATTTTGGGAATACCTCTGTTACATAAGGGTAAGACCAGCCATTCGATTACCAATAGACTGCTGCAGCTCTTGTTGCAGGTATGATTTCTTGTACTGTTCCTTTTTATCAGGCCATCCATTTTTTACCTGAGTGGATTCAAAAAATGTGGGACTACATATTGATATCTGTGCTGTTTCAATCTACAATCAAACACTCATTTCATCATATTTTACTTTGGTAAATATAACAGCAGGTGTAATAAACTGAAGCATTAAGATGCAAATATTCTGAATTAATTTGTGGCCTATTTTCAAGGTTAAAGAAAAATAGAAGTGTTCTAACAAAAAAAACACATGCGGGCAGTCCACCTGGTGGGGTTGCTGCAGGCTGACTTGGATTAGTATATAGTTGAGGCCAGTAGCAAAATTTGATTCTGATCTAGATGTGAGGGTACTGTAGGTGACTCAACTCCATAAGAAGCTGTGTTTCACATATAAGGCAAAAGTTAAGAAGCAGAGCAAGCCTAGAACCTTGTCCATGAAGGGAACAAACATTATCAGCTACATGGTATTGGCATGTTCTTTGGTGCTGCCTAATTCCCCCCATCTGACCCCACACACACGCAAAACAGGAGAAAACAAATGAGGTCTGGTTGGTTCATAATCCATAGCTTCTGTATGCTATAAAACTGAAACCCAGGAACAGACTGAACCTTGCCTATATAATTGTATGTAGCATACATTTAATTCGAAGAATGCAGTAGCCAATACACCAGGTAACTAATGTAAAAAAACTGATGGAAGACATACCAATTTCCATCCTTCTGGATGAAAACAAAAGAGATGATCTACTGATCTTTATCTTCAAAAATCCTGATGGAAGGTATACCAATTTCCATCTTTCTGGATGAAAAAGGCATACAGAGGTTGACCGGTTTAAACAAATTACTGAATGTTAGGAAATCACATGCTTGCTGACAAATAGCTAAATTCCTTGTGAACTCATCTAAAAAAAAAGGTAGCACAAGAATTCCTAGAAGGATATTTTAGAGCTGTAACCGGCAGCATAAAACAAAGATGCAGTATAAATGAGGATCTAGAAAAAGGTAGGCAATATGTGGATCTTTAATGGAGGATAAAGTAAGAGGTAGCATCCGAGGTTTTTTTACCTCCTTATTTCGAACTGGTCTGTACCCAGCATAATTAATTTGGTGTAGAAAAATTATGTAGTTTTTTTGGGTGAACAGTAGAAAATCTTAGGTCCACTATATTAGTGTGCTTTATTGTTTTTAACAAAGCTAAAACCAAAGCTAGATACATGACCACGTATGCCGATGCTCTATAGTGATAATTAACCCATCTGACTTAAGCACAAGATCCTAATCCTTTTTAAGGTGAGGATGATAATATAATTTTATATAAAAAACAAGAAGTCAAATATTCCAACAAACATGATATCAGTTATTTGAGAACAAACCTTGGATATCAATAATTGAGTTGCTTCAATCTATCGTTCTGTATATCAACTTTCTTTAGTAAGACATCTCTTAGGCAGAAGAGGGCCTCATGTTAACTTTTTTTATTTCTGCAAGAAAAAAAACCAAACTGAATAAAAATCCTCCCGAAACCATACACCGGGATGTAGTCTGTATTCACTATAGCTCTAACTCAAACAACTTAAAATGACTTTGTTTATATAAATGATAGTTAAACTTTTGATATCTTCAGTTCGAAAGAATAAGAAAGAGATACACTTACATGAAAGCTAATAAGCTTGAGGATTTAAAAAAGGGGATATTTACAGTGAAAGATATAAGATTTAGGTGTACAGCAAGGTAAGAGTCAGAATCTAGACATTCACATGCACATGTCATCAACTGTCACCCTTTCCATTCATGGGGGGTAGAGCCGAACCAATGTAGCAATCATCTCTATCATATTACGAATTCATGTTGTTAAGAAAACGAATTCATCTTGTTGTCCAAAAACGAATTCATTCTCAGATGCCCAATGAGAAGTATGGGATCATAGGAAAGCAGTACATACCTAATTTGATAGCAGACGTACGTGAAGCAAACAGAGCATGGTCAATGTGCAAGAATAATAATTGGTTAAGGGGCATCATGAGAACATAATAAGCGTCAAAGCATTAGTAAATCTGAGCAAAGCAAACACCATGTTTAGTACAAGGCAAAAGTATGTAAAGCAGCTGATTCAGTAAAGACAGTTTGAGGCGGTTCCATGTGGAGCAGCTGACTGACGTGGAAACCAAGAAGTCTGGCTAAGCCTTTAAACAGCAAAAGGAATCAACTGATATATGATGAACCAAAAGGAATGTAACTGCTATTTGATGAACCATAAGTAATATATCTGATGAACAAAAGTATGTAAAGCAGCTGATTCAGTAAAGACAGTTTGAGGCGGTTCCATGTGGAGCAGCTGACTGACGTGGAAACGAAGAAGTCTGGCTAAGCCTTTAAACAGCAAAAGGAAAAAGGAATCAACTGATATCTGATGAACCAAAAGGAATGTAACTGCTATTTGATGAACTAAAAGTAATAGTGGCAACGTATCTGGTGCAAACCAACCTCTCTGTGCAACCGTGCAAACTTTTAATCTGGTTCATATGATGTTGATCCAAGGGGCGCATGGGGATTGGGTAATTTTGCGCTTAACCGCCCGCTCCTGATCACACTTTTACAAATCCGCCCTCCCACTCTCCCTTGCGCCCCCTTGGATGAACATCATGTGGCCCAGATTAGAAGTTTGTACGGTTGTACAGAGAGATTAGTTTGCACTAAATATGTTGCCTTATTAATTATCTCTCCACTGGACTCGCGGTACCATCGACTAAAATCCAAATCAGATACATTTGTATGCCACGTTATCTGTGACGTTAGCCTTCCTTCTCATCTAGTTCGTGTCCTTACTGCACGGCGGGAAGGCAGGGCGCCGCCGCCGGCCAGGTGCTGCATGGAGAGGAAGCAGTGTGACCGCAGGGCGCAGGCTGTGCTGCATGGGTCTATCTCTTCTCCATTCTAAATTATAAGTCGTTTCGGATTTTAAAAATTCATAGCAGTCCAAACTAGCGTCTGACCAAGGGTCGGTAAAAATATCGAAATGACGTTGGACAGTCGGTCAGTATAACTTAGTAACAGATGGTCGGTCGCTGTTTCTGGTTTTCTCATCCGTAGGTTGGTCGGTATTTTTATTTTGGTTTATCGTTGAAGTATCTTGTTATCAAAGTCCGCCGGTCCGTCGTAATATTGAATTGGGCCTGCGCGCGGAACATGCAGCCCAATTCGTGCCTAAAATTTAGTAGAGCCCACAAGTTAGAGTAAAGAAGCACAGGAGTAACCCTAATTTTTCACTTAACCCGCTCACGGTAGCCGCCACCAGCCATGCGCGCGAGAAGCCACGAAATTTCCCACCACCCATGACTTATCCCCTTCCTTGACTTCCCCAAATCTCGGTCTTTCCGTTCCTGCTCGTGCAAACTCCAATCGCAGCGGCACAGGCGAGCGCCCCACCACGCAGAGGTGCGGCAGCGCCGGCAAGTGCCCCACCTCAGCGCGGCGGTGCAGTGGCGCGGGCGAGCGACCCACACTGGTGCGGCGGCACGGGGCGGGCTCGCACCTCGGCGCGGCGGTGCGGCAGCACGGGGGCGCCCCCCTGGCCCTGCGCGGCATTGCATGGCGTGCATGCCCCCAAGCCGGCGGTGCGGTGGCGCAGGTGGGCAGCAGAGGTGGGCGCGACGGGGTGCTCTGGCGTGTGCTTCACCGACTCCGCGTCCAAGTTTCTTCTACCTCCTGCTTCCCTCTCCACCACCAGGTGCGGTGCCTCCATGACTGGATTTGTTCATCCCACCACTGGAGCGTCCAGATCCGGTGGCTCCGCGGCTGGATCCGTCCTCCCCGCACAGATCCATGGCCTTGGTGGCACCACGCGAGGCCCTTCCCGCTCAGGTCCCCCATGGTGGCACAGCACGAGGTACCCAGCCATGGAAGCGAAAATGTTTACATCTGAATAATTTAGATTTTTAGGTAATTTATTTACCGTTCCATGGAGGAGAAAATGTTTTTAGATTGTTTTAAGCAATTTATTTACCCTTCTAGAGGTGTTAGAACACTGAACTTGAACAAAATAAATGCACTGAATTTTATTGGGCACCTGCATTTTTCACTCGTTTGCCGAACTGACATACAGTCTATTTGTCCTCACTGAGCCATGCCTTATTACATACATATAGGAGCTTACTATTATGCATACAGGAAACAATGCCAATTATATTGAACCAGTTGCTTTCTTGGTTTTGTGAATAATGTATGCAGCTTACAGAAACTTGGGATAATGTACGCATTGTATATGCAGCTTACAGAAACTTGGAATCATAATTAGCTATATGCTACTTTAATGTTTCCTTTCACCAATAGATACAAGGGAATCCTTTTCTTGCAGGTGAAAAGGTTCCAACTCCTTCTGCAGGATGAGACACTTTTCAGCTAGATTAGGTAAAAATTATTCATCAATCATATGCCTACTTTACCTTTGCTCACTTAACAGAAGCAAGCATATGCCTACAGTTGATTATTTCACATGTTTTGTCTTTGCTTATATTTGCTTTAGCTCCAACTGTCAACCTCAGATTTGTTCTGAATGCCATATAGAGTGACTTTGCTACCATCACCTAAAACAATGAATTTGGAGATTATTGTAGTAGTGTTCATTTATTCTGTAGAGCATAAATGAAGCCTAATACAATATCAGGTTGCTTTGTTCCTTGATTGGTGGTTTATTCGTGAATGGAAGTAAATAATCAGATTTGCTTTAGTTCCTATATTCCTGGTTTTATAGATATAGCGGGTTAGCTCTTGCTTTCTCAGCTTTATTGTCATCCTGTGTGGCCATCTCTGCTTGTAGTGCTCTCTATCTCTTTTAATTTAGGGACGTTGGACAAGCAATCGGCTATATTGTTTTACTACGTATTTAACAAGATTTTACTACATACCTTGTTTTTTCTTGTTATATTCTCATTAATTTAGAGACGTTGGACAAGCAATCAGTCGTTCAACGAAACAGCAGCAGGATCTTGCATCCATGGCTGCGAGTGCGGGGATGACTTGGGGGCGAGCGTTTGAGTTGTAAATTAGTGTTGTTGTGGCATGTAGTGTGCTGGCCAATAGTGCAAGAGAGCTTGTGTCTGCACATTATGTTTAGTCATTAGTTTGGTTGCACATTAATTAGCTATCAGAAGATTAGCACCAGTCCTTTCATTAGCTTTCCAACATGTTGTTTATGCTTCCTTTGATTAAAAGGCTTCTTCCATGTTTGGTCTCTAAACCATGTGAACTGCATGGGTTGAATTATGCTTTATTGTATTTATAATTTTTTTATATTTAATTTTCTAGTCTAATGAGTGAAGTCAAAGATGAGAAACATTATCTTGTAGATATCTTGTATCAAGTAAACAGACAAAAAAAAATTGATAAGACAATCTCTCTAAACCATATTGTGCTTTACAGGCAGCCTGGCCATGAAGATATAATTAGTGTTGTTGTGGCATGTAAAGAAAGGATGGATTATCTGTTGAAGTATCAAGATTTGTAGAAGCATTTCCAAACCAGTAAGTGTATATATTCCTTTTGGGCACTTCCTCATAGCAGCTCAGTGTGTTTAATACAAGTAACAAAATTTTATCCAAAAAAATACAAGTAACAGGCTAACAGCCTGTGTAGCAGCTCAGGGACCAAATAACATAGTACATGTTTCTCCTTCTAACATGACTTTGTAAATTGTATGCCATGATAGGCAGGCCAATCTAGTAGCTTGCTACCACTGTATTGATCAATTAACTGGCGGACTATCGTACCTCAACTTTGGTATTATGATTAGTGGCTTATTGTGTGAATCACAGCCAACTTTATGGTTAGTGACTTATTGTGTGAGACTAAATGTTGCTAGCTGCCTGGATCCTGGATTCAACTCTACATCATTTAGGCTATTTTCACCAATATCAAGTTTCATCTTGTATTCATGATGGATGTAAACTTCTATTTTTCAGGTGAGAGGTAATAGATAGAGGTAGCCTGATGCATGTAGCAAGCGGTTGGACCGAAGTGCTCATGGTGACTGTATTGATTAGCTAGAGATAAAAACTCTTGTAAGCACTTTCTAGTGATGAATCATTTGTAGAGAGTACCAGCAAACCATTGAGATGTAAGACAAATGCTTGTGGCCATAATATAATTGTGAGCTATGATAAGCTTCTGTGTCATGATTGTGTATTGTCCAAAATGGAATTATTAATTATATGGTTCATTGATTATATGATTAGTATTGATTCTGAGGTTAATATATAAACAAATGATATTATGTCGCTATTTTCTTATATAGATAGCGTCTAACAGTTTGTCGCTATATCTTTACAATATTGTCCAACGGTCGGACGCTATAAGTTGGGTCGGACGGTATAAGTTATAGCGACGTCACTATCAGCGACATACGAAGTCGGACGTTATATGTCTATACCGACCATAGGTCGCTATTCCCACTTATACCGACCAACCGTAGGACACTATATATATATATATATATATATATATATATATATATATATATATATATATATATATATAGTTTATATACATAATAAAAACTACATATCGGAAAAAAGGCTAG
The DNA here is from genome assembly GCA_038087645.1 of Saccharum hybrid cultivar R570. Taxonomy (NCBI): domain Eukaryota; kingdom Viridiplantae; phylum Streptophyta; class Magnoliopsida; order Poales; family Poaceae; genus Saccharum; species Saccharum hybrid cultivar. The sequence goes on from JAQSUU010000494.1 coordinate 7,344,944, forward strand.
AACGACTTATATTTAGAACGGATGGACTACTGGCTTAAGCTGAAAAACTTCCATTTTGCTGCATCCCATTCGATGGCTGGTGAACAACGGAATGGAAAATGCACTTTTTTCGTGATAGCATTTTTTTTATAAAGGAAGATTTTATTAAACTTTTCAAGTGCATTACATCAAGTTGATACAAAATCTTAAAAATAATTCTTCTGGCCTTTGCTTGACAAAACCACATAGCCAATTAAAAGAGAGAACCACACACACTCTAGCGACTATCAATCCGCAGACTAGGACGTCACCCATGTGCCTAGGAGAAGATAATTAACTTTGGCCACTTGTGCCAAGTACCATGAAGTCACCACATCCAAATCCTATATATCCCGCTTCTAGAGGATAGCTCACATACAGAACTAATGAATGACAAAAAAGATAACCTGTAAAGGAGATGAATAATTTTTTCTTCTCAAAAACTATATCATTCCTATATAACCAAATCGACCAACAAGTGGTGGCAAGAGTTATATTGACCTCCCAAAAGGCTTTAAAACTAGAGTTATTTACCATACATATTTGACATGATACAAGGTTCAGCTAGACCCGAGGCCACATGAGTTTTATTGACCAAACTACTTGGGCGAAACGACAATCAAAGAACAAGTGTCTAATTATCTCTTCCTTGTGACAAAAACATGTTTTGTTACCTTACCAGTTACATTTCGCTAAGTTATGTTTTGTAAGCACTACTCCTCTACGTAGATACCACAAAAAAAATCTTGACCTTGAAAGGGGCTTTTATTTTCCATAAGTGTTATTTAGCTTGGGCACCTCTAAATGGATTTGGGCACCTCTAAATGGATTTCAACGAGAATTGTCCATCTAGAGTTAAGTTCCAGTAAAATACATCAGGCTCATGTCCTAAAGTGATGTTAGCAATATGTGGTCACATATCGTTCTATTATACTAACTTAGGCCCGATAAAATCCCTGTGCCAAGGAAATATTAGGTGGAGATGTGCCTAGGACTTCTACTATGGTAACATGTTAGGTGTAGTTATGTTGTAGAGGAAAGGATACTGACCCCGAAAAGTTGTGTTACACAACCATTTATCCTCCCAAAATCGAACCAATGATCCATCTTTCACAATGAACGAGACAAAGCGAAGGAAATCATGCTTAAGCTTCATGAGTCCGGACCTGAAATGTGAGTCTCCTATACTTTCCAATACAATCAACCTGTGCTAAAGACTTAGAACCCATGTACTCATTTCTGTCACACCCCAAAATTTCTGATTTTGGGTTGTGCATTGGAAACACTAAATAAAATAAATGTTTTAATATTCGGATAAAATTTCCTAAGTTTAGTTTATGATAGCATCAATTAGTTATAAAAATGAAAAAAATAAGAATCTTTAAATTTTCCTAAACTAATTTGACGGGCTATTGTTTGATGTGATATTTGCTCATTAACTCTTGTGTGTTAAGCAATTTTAGCCTAAACGTTAAACGGCGAACAGTCGGTCACCCATCGTTTAGCAAAAAGTCAGTATACACGGCCGTTTAAACGGCCTTTTAAACGGTCGAAACGGTTTTGCACGGCTTTACACGGCTAATCGGCCTACACGGTTACCCATCGAGTAGTGTTTACACGCCGTGTAAACGGCCTACACGGCCGTGTAGGCGAATAGTGGTGTTAAGAGCGAGCAAAGTCTTTAAAAATGCGTTTAGTAGGTCGATCTTTGTTCTCCGGCACGCCTTTATCTTTTTTTGCAATCAATATTCTTTGTTTCTCATCTTAAGTTCTCGTTGGGAGTTTCCTAAAATCTTTTCTTTATAACGTAAATTATTCCTTTCAGTTCCTTATGTGTCAATCAATCTCAGTGAACTCTTCGAGAATTGTTCTAGCTTTTTCTGGAGCTAGTTCACGCTTTTCTGCGAGCGTTATCTAATTTTTAGATGCTCCAAAATATCTTGTCATGAGCTCTAAATACTTTATTTGGGTTCCTTATGTTTCATAATGTCTATGAGAATTTTCCCTGAATTTTTAGAGCTTTCGGAGTATTTTTCATGGCTTAAATAATAATTTTAGACTTTTCTAGAATTATTTTATCCATGAAATTAATTAATTCCGAAAATAAATAAATATCTCATTTTTTCCAATGCTCAAAGCCCATGTGCAATAATCCTAATAAATCTCAAAGGACCATACATTTATTTACTAATGAGCTTTAATAATTAATTAGGCCTATTAGTAAAGATGGAGGGTACAACATTAATTAGTACCGTATCGCTAGTTGACGTGGGGGTAGGGAGTTTTCCTCCCTATATATACGTACCTACCTCATTGGCAAAGCACACCAACACTATCATGGAGGAGCCCCTAGTTTGGGAAATCTCTCGTGTAGTAAATTAGATTTTTTTTCTCCTCGTGTCACCGCTGGCCAACTCTGACGACTCCCGCGGCGGCTGTTCCGGCCATCTCGTCTGTCTCCGGCAAAAACCACCACCTGCCAGTCGGTTGGCTACAGCAGGCTAATGTCAGCCGAGCGGGCTTGCCGGCGCCCGTCTTCAATTCCTCCTCAATTTCAGCGTGAGATTTTCCTTACCCTTCTTTTCTTTTTGTTCATTCTATGTTTACCTATGGAGGCCGACCTCTATCTTGATCTGCACTTCTGCAGCAAGGCCTAGTGCTACTTTGTTGATGCCTGCGCCCATCAGGATGAACCTGTCACCACCATAGTCAGGCAATGCTATCGTTTGCCTCGCTGTCGTTCATCATTGGCTGAAGGTAAAGAAATCATCTGCGTGCCCTCGTGTCCATGTACATTACAAGTTGGCCTTTCCTCTTTCTTTCACCCGTGGCACACCTCTCTGCTTGAAGAAGTTCGAAATTGCTGCTACACCGAACCGTGCGGCCTGCTGCTTGCTCTGTGTGCTGCCCTGATTGTCACCGGTAACCAAGGCCAAAGTGGTTGTCAGCTAACTCCATCACTATTCTCATCAAAGGAATAGTACTTTGCATCCGTATCAGTACTACGTGACTAGACAATAATAGTATGTATCTATTTCTCTTAGTTTTTTCTATCCTCTGATGTTTTGTTTCGTTTTAATTTCGTTTTGCTCCGTTTCAGTTGCGTTAGTTTCGTATAGTTGCGCTCTACGTAGTAGTGCTAACCTTTATCATGTCACTTTTATATGAATTTATTAATATAAATGCAATCTGATTAATAATTATTTAATAGCTTTCTAGTTAAAACCAACCTCGGGTGTAATTCCGATTCCGTTGCATTGCGATCGTGTCGATGTATGTTACATGTTAGTAACAACGTGCAGCATGTATCACATCTCTAAATTTTATAAGTTAAATATTAATGCAACCAAGTTTTAAGTAAAAATAAATTACGGTGTTGTCTCCTACCTTTTATAATTAAATGTCATTTTGATCAATACCAACTTGAGTGTTTTTATTAAATGTAACTTGCTTAGGTATAACCCCTGCATGAAATGTTTCTAGTATACGATTCGACCTATTTTATATTTAAAAAAAATAAATGTTAAAGTGACTTAAATAATATTTATGTTTATAAATAAAAGAAACATAGACAACATATGTATTATAATTTGTTTAGTTAAACATGAAACATATATATACTTAATCTGATTAGTGGTTATCTAATGTCTTTTAATTTATTAAGAAGCAACCTAGGTTTATAACTCTGGTCCTTCATAAATAAATGTTAACATGACTAATATCAACATAAATGCCTTTTCAACAATGACATGCTTAGATCAACCGCGTAACATATAATGATCTGATTAACTGATCTCACATGTTTTATATTTCAAAACTATAAATCTTTAAATTGCATTAATGATATATAATTGTTCATAAATAAAATATGACTTAGGTTTAACTCTAGCATATATAACTTGATATAATTTGGTTAGTTCAACTTTAGGATAATTCTCTAGAAGTCTATTACCTTAATTCATTAACTAAAATAAATCAAATGTATAGTTTGTCTTCTCTGGTTTGTTGTAAACTCCTCGATAGTCGCGTGTCCTCTTTGATGGTAGCTCTGTTATCCGTCGGTCTTACGTTTTCGCGATCATAGCATCATGTCGTATAGTCTAGTGCGCTCTTTTAAAGTGTCTCTTTTGTTTGGTGTATTGTTCTTAGTTGTATTTATTGTCTGTTTGTTCTACTTGATTGCTGAGAGTAGAAGAAGTATGGTTAATTCGCGCTGAAGACGAGGAGCTGAGGACCGACAGTCGAAGCAAGAGTCCAGAAGATAGCAATTGGAGATTCTGAGTAGCTAACTTTGGGAAAAGGCAAGTATAGCATGGGATCATCCTTGTTTCCTATTCACCTTTAATATACTTAATTCATGTGCATGTGTCTACCTTGTTACCCCTAAGGATATCCTAGCTTTTGTATCTTGTACCTTGACACCGGTGGAACATTGTATTGGGTAGCTTTTGCTAGCGCTGAACATAAACTATGATCTTGTAATTTGATTAATAGAATATGCAACAACACTAAAAGATAACATTTTGATTACTGTTTAAAGAGGGCTAGAGCATGATGCTATTTTTTGGTGCTCTAGTTTCTCTCCTTAAGGACTTATCTGTAAGCGAACATCCGGGACTTACAGTACAACTGTGAGGGCTATATGGCTCTGGCTTTAGTCAAGTATGAGGACCTTTTCTAGCTTGTTAGTGGTAACCTTCATGGCGTAAGAATGGCTTGACGAATCGGGTATAGTGTGGCCTCTGTCCTTATGTGTATAGGCTACGCGTCATTGTGCCATTTGGAAGGGGGGCTCTACATCTGTTTGCCGAGTGAATCTAATGGCCCTAACTTGTTAGACGAATCTTTAAAAAACTTCATAGTGAACCCTGCCGACCTTCCTTGGTAGTGGGTCAAGAGGCTGATCACCTCGGGCGAAAGGGTAAATCACGACACACAGTGAAAGTGTACAACCTCTGCAGAGTGTAAAACTGGTATATCAGCTGTGCTCATGGTCACGAGTGGCCTTGGACCCTTACGGAATAGATGATCACTAATGACTATAAATGTGTTTTTGCTATTCATTATTCATCTTTACATTGATCATATGTTTATTGTGGGATTAATGCAAACCTGATGTTACTCATATGATAAAACTGTGATAATTAAAAGCTATTGCAGTAAACCCGTGTCAAACCTTTTGAGCTTCATGAACCCCGTGTTATATTTGTTGAGTTCGACATGGACTCACTCTTGCTATTTCCCTACACTCCAGTGTGTAGTAAGGTGCTGCTTAGAAGAAGGATGAAAGTGTAGTGAAGTTTTCGGAAGTCTTTTCGAAGTGCTTGGCATATGAAGCCCTCAGTCAGCCGTCCCTAAGAAAAATGGAGCCCAAGCAGAAGCTTAGCCACCATACTACGATACTCTGATAGTTGTAAGTGTTAATATAGTAAGTATTCCGCTTTATATAAATATTGTTTTGATATTTCTATTCTGTTGTTGTATGTGTGGACTTCCTGGGCACACATATAACGAGTGCTTGGTCTTCTTTGGAAAACCGGGCGTGACAATTTCAAAGCAATTGTTGCCACATGCCATCTAATGTGAGAAGATTGAAGAACCATTTGCTAAGCAATGCCATGTTTTTGATATCTAGATTGCGTATACCCAAACTGCCTAGGTCTTTTAGTTGGCATAAGACACTCCATTTAGCGAGGCGATACTTCTTTCTTTTGTTCATCACCTTGCCGATAAAATCTAGAATAAAAATAATTCAATTTTTCAGCATGCGTCGTGGTGTGAGATAGAACGACATCATATACATCGGAAGGCTACTTTACTTAGCACTGAGTTTATAAAGTGTCAATCGACCTCCTATAGAGAGGTGTTTACCTTTCCAAATACTAAGTCACTTCTCAAAGCGCTCCTCCATTCGCTTCTGGTTAGTATATCTCATTTTTTCTTATAATGAACTGGGATGCGATGATACTCGATTGGTAATTCCCCACACTGACAACCAAAAACCTCCTTGTATTGACCTAGCGGTGGGGAAAGAAGTGGTGTGGAGTTTCAAAGTCGACAGACTTGAGGAGCAAATTGATGTTTATTGGAAGCAACGTGCTCATGTAAATTGGTTGCAGTTTGGGGATAGAAATACCTGTTTTTTCCATAAGGTGTGCTCGCAGAAGAGAAGAAGAAATAGAATAGGGCGCTTACAAAAAGATAATGGGGGCTAGGTGGAGGAGGAAGAGAAGAAGGTGTTTATAGCTAACCATTTTCTACAACTTTTCAGGTCCACTTGAATTGAGGAGGGGTATACACAGCAGCTCCTTGACGCTGTGCATCCCAGAATCACATCTGATATGAACGCTTTCCTGCTAAGGGAGTTCACAGAGGAAGAGGTGAAGAATGCCCTCGATTCTATCGGAGATCTCAAAGCTCCAGGACCAAATGGCATGCCTTCGGTCTTCTACAAGAACATTTGGGATATTGTCGGGAGCAAGCTGACAGTGGAGGTACTGCATGTGCTAAGGGGTAATAAATTGCCTGACGGGTGGAATGATACGATAATCTCACTGATCCCGAAGACAGATCATCCTAAGCGTGTTTCTGATCTATGCGCGATCAGACTCTGTAATGTTACATACAAAGTGGTGTCCAAGGTGCTAGCAGGATTGAGAGTTATTTTAGATGATGTAATAAGCCCTTCTCAAAGCGCCTTTGTTCCTGGGCGGTTGATATCAAATAACATCCTTGTTGCATATGAGATTACACATTTCTTGCTAAATAAAAGGGAAGGGGATTTGGGTTATGCTGCTTTGAAGCTTGACATGAGTAAGGCATATGATAGAGTTGAATGGGATTTTCTAGACAAAGTGATGAAAAGGTTGGAGTTTGATGATCGATGGATTAAGCTCATAGTGGAGTGTGTTTCAACGGTTTCTTATCAGATAAAGGTGAATGGGGAGCTAACTGATGCTTTCAAGCCTGAAAGAGGTTTGCGACAAGGGGATCCGCTGTCTCCGTACCTTTTTCTTATATGTGCAAAAGGTTTTTCGTCCCTGCTGCAGCAAGCTAAACGTGATGCCAGAGTGAAGGTCTGTCATTCAGCACCTAGTGTATCACACCGATGATTCCTTAATCTTGATTTGTGCGAACAGGGGGATGCTCAACACTTACAGGATATCCTAGATGTGTATGAATGGTGCTCGGGGCAGATGATCAATAAGGCAAAATCGGCTGTCTTATTCAGTAAGGATACACAGGCTGCGCAGAAAAGAGAAGTCTGTGAAAAGCTCCAAGTTGTTAAAGAGGCTATGAATGAGAGATATCTTGGCTTTCCAGTGCATGTGGGGACATCAGTTTGAGGCACCTTTGCATACCTCAAAGATAGAGTTTGGCGCCGTATTCAGGGTTGGAAGGAGAAGTTCCTTTCATGGGCCGGGAAAGAAGTATTAACCAAGGCAGTTGCTCAAGTAAAATGGTGTGCCGATTTTGGTGGAACCAAAAAGAGGGGAAGCATAAAATTCATTGGATCAGAAGAGAGATGATGCAAAAAGATAAGAAAGATGGGGGCCTGGGCTTCCGTGATATTCATGCCTTCAATTTAGCTATGTTGGCAAAACAGTGATGGTGACTATGGAGTAGACCTGATTCTCTCTGTGCAAAAATTTTGAAGGCAAAATATTTCCCAAATTCTTCGGTATTAGATGCTAAACCAAAACGGAGTATGTCTTACACATGAAGAAGTATCTTAAGAGGTCTTGAGGTACTGAAAATGGGAATGATTTGGAGGGTAGAGGATGGCAAAGATCTAAAGATATGGTCTGATCCCTGGATTCCAAGAGATTTGTCAAGGATACCTATTACGCCGAGGAGGGGAAGCATTCTCACAAATGTTGACGATCCTATAGACCCTGGCACCGGCTCATGGGATGTGGCTGTAGTTCGTGATACTTTTTTGGGAAGAGGATGCTGAACTAATTTTAGCCTTGCCGGTGAATGAAGGGAGGGACAATGTACTGGCATGGCATTATGATGAGCGAGGATTGTTCAGTGTGAGAAGCGCCTACAAGGTTTGTCAGGATTCCTTACTCCGCCGGAAGGACAAAGGCAGCGTGCATGGAGGTAGTGATAGAGCTGTTGACCCAACATGGGAAAAGATTTGGAAATCAAAGTGTCCAAACAAGGTGAAGCATTTTATCTGGAGGCTAGCTCATAACAGTCATCCCTTGAGAAGAAGCCTAGTGAGAAGAGGCATGAAGATTGACACCATTTGTCCAGTGTGCAACCATTTCGATGAGTGGCAAAGAATGTGGGGAGAGAACTGAAGCTTGTTCGAGAGTGGGAACAGTTGCAGAACCTGGGGACTGCCCGAGACTTTGTAGCTCAGATCTTGCAGGAGAAAGAGGAGAAGCGATGCCTTATTCTTATCACGCTTTGGTTTTTATGGTCGAAAAGGAATTCGATTTGGGAGGAAGGCCGTCGTCGACCAGCTGAGACCATTGCACGGGCTATCAGGATGTATGCGGAGGAGATGGAAGCTCCAAAATCCCCGCGTCTAAAGGCAGCAGCGGCAAGAACTGTGCGATGGGCGCGGCCACCTGACTGGGTGCTGAAACTACATTGTGATGCCTCTTTCTTACCAGGTGAAGGTTGTGGAGTCTTTTTTGATTCGAGATAGTGATGGAGATGTTGTACTCTCTGGATGGGGGCGAGTTAATCACCTGCCGAATGCTTTGCAAGCGGAGACAACTGCATGTCTACAGGGAGTGCAAGCTGCTAGTAGCCTGGGAATGGGTCACCTATCCTGGAGACTGACGCTTTGAAAGTTAAACAAGCATGGGCCTCAAAGCAGCAAGATCTCTCGGCGTCGGGCATCCTGATTGAGGAGCTAAATTCGTTTACTTTTGCAAATTTTATTAGCTGTGAATGTATTCATGTTCCTAAAGAGTGTAACAAGGCAGCTCATGTCCTTGCTGCTCTTGGTGTGGATAGCACTGAAGGGATGGAGCATATCGTGCGATGTCCCAGATAGTATCAATGTAATTGTTGTTGATGATTCATCAACTCGATTGCAATGAGAAGCTACCCAAGTTCAAAAAAAAGTGCAGCGAAGTATAATATGATTTTATTTTAACATGAGCATGATCATGCAAAAGGATCGGAGCCACTCAGCACTTCTATATCTCAATCCATGGCAGGTACCGCTCTAATTGGTCTTTATTTGTTCTTGGCCCCTAGCCCCCTACTAATCCATTCGATTGCATGAGCCAAGGAGCCAATGTTGCCATCTACTCCCTCTATTTTGAATTATAAAATATTTTAGATTTTTAATACATTGCTTTTTATTTAGACATAGTGCCTATCCAAATTATAAGTCATTCTAACTTTCTTGAAGAGTCAAAGCATCTCAAATTTAACCAAATTTATATAATAAAATAATAATATTTACGATATCAACTAAGTATCATTAAATTCTTTAATGTTTATATTTTTATAGTATATCTATTTGATGTCATAAATCTTTGTAATTTAATTTGTAATTTTCTGAACGACCTAATTGACGTCATAAACCCCAAACGACTTTTCCAAACAATCTCAGATGGAGATACAATAGCTCGAAGAGATATTAAAATTTCTAGTTGATGACTTTTTTATTTAAAATTATTTTTAATAAAAAATTATGTTTTATGTTACCAGAGTTTTAAATTTATTTTTTCTTAATTTTTTCCGGATGACCTCAGATGTAGATATGCTAAACTAAAATTGTAGTACTTGACGAGATATAAAACTTTTCAGTTTAGATTTTTTATTAAAATTGTTTAGAATCTCATATATTCATTACAAGATGTATTAAAGTGAATATAAAAAGAAAGAAATATTCAAGTCACAAATGACATTGTGGTGTAGTGGTAAGTAACAATTCACGCGTGAAACATCGAGTCACAACTCACAAGTTCCTCGATGGGTTTTTGATGCTTAAGGATATTCTGTTTCGTGGTAACGGAAGAGTGTCGAGAAATTTCCTTGCACTGTGCCTACCTTCTACATAACCTAATAGACACAACTACAAAATACAACTGTTTTAAGAATCCAAGTGTGTATCGACGTGGGACTTCCATATGGTCTTTCAATGATCTACCGTTACCGGATCGGATACAAATCCAAGCTAGACATCAACTCGGAAGAAGCAATCTTTGTGTGTGTATATATACTCATAGTAGCTAACAAAAAAATTAAGGATGAAGGAAGTAGTGTGTTTGCATATCTACGGCATATGAAACGAAGACTACGCGAGCGGTTGAGGTAGACTAATCGATGACGAAGTCATCATGGGAGAAGGGGGCCGACTCTGATGATGACTCCGACGATCTCGTGGCGGCGGACGGGACGTCGACAATGACGGTGGAGGACGTCGGCGCCTTCGACTGCGGCGTCTGCTACCACCCATTCAAGCCCCCCATCTTCCTGGTATGGCTTCCTAAACAATCTACAGTAATAATTCACAGATTTGTGGGAGGATATATAACATGCATGTTGATTGATTGGCTTGCATGCAGTGCATCGAGGGGCATGCTGTGTGTTCGACGTGCCGCGAAAAGCTCATGGCCACCGGCTACACAAGGTGCCATGTGTGCCGCGTCGAGATAGGCCGGGACTACATCAGGAGCCATAGCCTGGAGCGCATGGTGGAGTCCGTCCGGGTACCCTGCCCGTACGCTGCCAATGGCTGCGCCGCCAGGCCAGTGTACTACGACCGGAGCACCCACCGCCGGAAGTGCCCGTACCGCTGCCCTGTTGGGCCGCTGCGGCAGTACTACCCCGGCCTGGCGCAGTTGACGATGTGGACGCAAGACGCAGCAACGGTTTACTTATTGAGAAAATTTGTTCACTACCATCAAAATCTATACTGCTTTCCTCATTGCCATCAAAAATAGAAGATTTTGTTATCTGCCATCAATTTGTGTTTTTTGTTTCCTTAGCTGCCATTCTGTTAGTCTTCCGTTAGATGGGATGGGGAAGACAGTTTAGCCCTCCAAAAATTTGATCCCAAAATTCCTTGAATGCCATTGATGTCCAGAACCATATATCAGATAAAATGGAGATCAATAAATGACAGCTACATAAATATGACAGCATCAATATAAATACTATCGGAACATGACAGGCAACATTAAAGCAATATTTTGAACACAGTTCACATGAAATTAGACATACACTACATAGATATTCATTAGTTCAAATGTTTACCAAGCAAAGTAGTAATTCATCGGTTCACAGACCAAGCAAAAGAGCAAGCTGAACCGGTCATCATTGTGCATATAATTTGCAACTTGGCTCATTCTCGCTAAGCAAAATAGGCAGCCATAAGTTTGCAAAGCAAGCAAAATAAGGCAACTGCACTGCATCACAAGCCACATAGATGATAGAGTCTCTAGATGATATGCATGAACTACAAATTAAGATCTGGAAGTTTCCTCTTGCTTCTAGTGTGTGCAGCAGGGCTTTGATTTAGAGGAGTCTTGCTTCTAGTCGCCATAGCTGGACTATCTGGTGGCACTGGAACCATCTTCTTCTTCTTCTTCACTTGCACCTTGGTCTTTCTTTTATCCTTTTTCTGTCCTGTAGGCGTGGATGTGGAAGGTGGTGGTGTTGTTTCACCTAAAGACATGAAAGGGTACTTAATGGCAAGTGGTTCAGGTTCGTTTGAACCACTTCCAGACCTGCATGTGAGAGTTTTACAATTTCAGAGGATAATATTGAGAATGGTGTGACCAGAACATTAACTTTACAATTTGAGCATATGATATTGAGAATACTATAATCAAGAACGGGAGTTTTGCAATTTCAGCATACCTGAGAGAGTTTCCAGAAGCTAAGTAAACTGAAGCGCCTTGGCTGTAATAAAAAAAGGATACATTTTTAAGAAAAACAAATAAGAATATAACATGTGAGATCTGTAAAAGTGTACACATAAGCTATGCATGTAAGCATATGTAAGGAAAATGCAAACTAGCCCTTTTTCTTAAACTTGGTTACCAGTTCCTAATCTAAATAGAGCAAGACATATCAGTTTTTTACAAAAATGCAAAGGTGTGGATGGTACATTAGATGATATACTGATATCACACATTCTTCTTTTCGGAGAGAAAGGAGCTTATAGATTCAATTTAGTGCATATTTATTGACATTTGAGATCTGCTTGTAAAATTTTGCTAGATGCATGGATAACTTTACTTACTGTGGCAAACAAAAAAAAAGGTGATGAAATATCAACTTCAAAAGATTAGCTGGCTATAAGACAAAATAGGAAATGCATAGGTGCTGCTAGTGCAAATTTGTCTGTACTGCAACAGAGAAACAAAAAGGATAATTCATGCATATAAAAATGGCAACATGGGGTGCTTGTAGCATGGAAATACATTTAAGCTACGTGCAAGCTTAGCATTATCTCATCTTTACATTTAACCAATGCTACCCAAGTTTGCCAATTCATCTCCAGGTGAGTAGAGAAACCCATCAGACTCAGAGTCACTGCTCTCAATTTGAGCAGGTCCAGATTTACCATGGGTCAGGTATTCGGCTTCATCATCAATACCCACATGTTCATTATGTGGCTTAGGATTTGCAAGAATACCATCATCAGCAAGAATATCATCATCAACAGGCTCATTTATGCTAGGCTGGCTTGAAGGCATAGTGGACTGGCTTGCTGAAGGCATAGTGGAGTGGCTAGCAGAAGGCATAGTGGACTGGCTTGCTGAAGGCATAGTGGACTGGCTAGCAGAAGGCATAGTGGACTAGCTTGCTTGAGGTAGAACTGGACAAGCCACATATGGAGTACTTGAGATATCAAGGACTTCTGAATTTTCAGAAGTATAAAGCTCAGGGATAGGCACAACATCGCCGGGTTCGGTGTATGTAATGGTCATGCGAACTACCTTGCTATGAACATGTTTGCTAAACATTGCAAGAAGTTCTTGATCTGTTGTGACTTGAGGGAAGATCTTTTGGAGCTCATCATAGTAAAAAACAGTTACTATTTCATTGTAGCCATGTGGATATGCATTGACAATTTCTTCGACAAGATCCTTAAAATTGCATCGATCAGCATCAACCACCTTGGTGATATGAAAGCATGCAAACTCCTTCCTACGCTTTTTAGGATTCCCAGAAAGTCTGATTTTCAGCAGGTAGTTGGACTCAGGGTCCATCCTGTGAATCAATACGCTATCAAAACTATGCACAACCAACAAAGTCTACTCGTTCGTGCTCCATGTTTTAATCGGCAAGAGATAAGAAGAGAAAAGGAAGAGCAAAAGCAATTACCCCGAAGGAAGCCATGATGTGTCGGAGCTATATGCCGGCGACGCCATGCCTCCTCAGACCATGTGCAGTGAGGAGGGGCGGTCGGTTGGGCCAGAGGAGAGGCGTCCCGTCGGTGAAGACGTCCCGACGTCTGTCGATGTCCGGCTGGGTGGTCTCCCGGCGGGTCGGTGTGCCGGCTGCAGTGGCGGACCCAGCCTAAAAATGGAGGTAGGCCGAGCGTCGAGACCCTGATTCGGGAATCAGCAGGGCCGCCCGCCGCCGCTCGCTCCTCGCTGGCCGCCGGCGTAGAGAATGGAGCGCCGCCGCCGCGCCACCAGTTGATGCTTGGAGCGCCGCCGAGCAGCCGAGCACAGCACAGAGCGGAGAGGATGGTGGTGTCCCGGCGTCCGGTCGGGTCACCGGGCGAAGGCGGCGGCAGTGGAGCCCGCCCCGCGGGTGGCGGCGGCGGTGGAGCCCCTCCCCGCTGGTGGCAGCCGCGGTGGAGCCAGGCCCCACGGGCGGCGGCGGCGGTGGCGCCCAGCCCTGCAGGTGGCGGCGGCGGTGGAGCCCCTCCCCGCTGGTGGCGGCGGCGGTGGAGCCGCTCCCCGCTGGTGGCAGCCGCGGTGGAGCCCGGCCCCGCGGGCTGCGGCGGTGGTGGCGCCCGGCTCGGGCGCGAGGCTCGGGGACGCGGGATCGCTGGCTCGCGCGCTGGATCGGGTGGAGCTAGGGTTCGTCGGTCTTTTTTTTTTGTGTCTGCTGGTTGCCGAAGGTCTTGGCTGCAGCGTCGGGTTCGTGGGAGTATCCCACTGCTTTGATCTGGGCAGGGGCAAAATCGGAAAGTGAACATGGAGACACAGGTCACGCCGTATGCTAAATGGCAATCAAGCAAATAAACTATATAACCAGATGGCAGTTAAGAAAAGAAACTACATGTTCTTAACGGTAATGGCAGTTGAGTAAACAAAATAACACAATTGATGGCAGATAACAAAATCTTCTATTTTTGATGGCAATGAGGAAAGCAGTATAGATTTTGATGGCAATGAGCAAATTTTCTCTTACTTATTAGCAAACCGGCTGCACCAAGCTCCGAGAGTACCGTAGCTTATAAACTAGCTCCAGGAGTCTAAATGTAAATATTTTTCTAAAAAAGGGCAAAAAAATAAAAAAAGTCAGTGCTCTCTACCGAGCTGACCAGATGGATCCGCCTGCTCCCATGCCTCACGCGCCCCACCCTCGCCTCGTGCTTCATGTCGCCCGCTCCTCGTGCCTCGTGTTGTGCTCCGCCGCACCTCGCACCTCCCACTCGGACTCTCGCTGCACATAGCAGAGGTCCAACGCGTTGTGGCATCGAGCTCCTTGCCGGCATCCAGCTCCACATCAACGAGCATCCATTGGGAGCAACAAGTAGATGAGCACATGTTGCCACTGTATGTTTCATGCGTTTTAGATGTATGTTGTATATGTTTCGTCTGGACATTGTAAAAGTAGATATGATGTTGCATATGCAATGACTATATACGTATGTTGCAAGTGTATGTTTCAAATGTTTCAGCAGTTTCAAACGTATGTTGCAAGTGTTTTATCTGGATGTTGCGTATGTTGCACTGGCTAAACACGTATGTTGCAAGTGTATGTTTTAGTTGTTTCAGTTATTTCAAACGTATGTTGCAAGTGTTTTAAATGTTTCAGGTGTTTTAAACGTTTGTTGCAAGAGTATGTTTTAAATGTTTCAGCTGTTTTAAACGTATGTTTGGTCTATTTCCATTTAACTACCGGACGATGAAGAGTTTTTTTTTCTATATAGACTCATATATATAACTGTGCTCATACAAGAATCCTAATCTAAATAGAAATCCTTCGTTCCCAGAATATATTTATAATTTCCATGTGGCTCCCGTCCCTGTCCTATCGTTCCATAATATAAGAACATGATAATACTAGAAAAGGAGTCCTAATAGAATAACGATTCCTTTGCATACTCATTAACACTTCCTGATTAGAATACAGCTCAGACAAAGGTTCTATGTAACAAACTATTTTAAATAAAAAATAAAAAAACTGGATAATAGTAGTAAAGGGGTCCTAATAGGATAACGATTCCTCTGTAAATACTAATCAACACAAATCAAACACTATATTAAATAAAGGCTATTTAAATAAAAAAAATAAAAATTGGATAATACTAGGAAAGGAGTCCTAATAAGACAACGATTTCTTTGTTAATACTAATCAACACAAATCAAACCGTGTGCGTCTGGTATAATGGTGTGGGTCCCACTCGTATATCTAACAAAATAGTGCAACCGATCAATATAAATTTAAACCCCACTATAAAAAGACCTATTCTATCTTTTCTGGCCAATTCCTTTCAAAAAAAAATATATATTCCAATATGAAACATATTCTAATTTGCCTTATGACTGCACATAAAATTTAAGCCAGAAGAGGCTCCCAACCACCGGACCCAAGACAAACTCAAGAACTTATTCGTCGATAGCCTGTACAACAACAAAAAAAAGAAATATATCAATTATTATCCCCAATTATAAATTGTCTATAAAAAACACATCATCAGCACAAGCATCATCTTCAAGCAAGGATTTGCTAAAACAATGGCTGAAACAGCTACATCCACAATGTTAAGAAAATTTATAAAAAATCTCTTCAAATTTCAATGCTTCGAAACACATTATAAATATTTTGTAATGAAAAAAATCAACAGAGATTGTATTTTAATTCAATATATACTATCATAATAGGTCATTGTCATTTTTAACTCATATTTTGAAAGATGTCATGGTCTTCAAAAAATAAATTATAGAATCAAAATTTTATCAATAAGACCAAACAATACTACAAAAAATCTTTTGCGACGCGTTTCCGAATTATTTTAGGAGGCGGGCAGCACTCCAAACCACCTCGGTTATTGCATCGATTAACCGAGGCAGTCACTTTTTATTGACTAAGGCGGTTATAAGCACCCGCCTCGCAAACTCAATTAACCGAGGCGGCTGCTTATAAGAGGCCCACCTCCAAAAATGACCTCATTTTCGGAGGCGGGTTTCTTATAATAAGCAACCGCCTCGAAAAAAAAGGTGAGGCCTAAACAGCCCAGACCAGGCCCGGAAACTACTCGCACTATATAATGCGAAAGCTAGGGTTTGGACATCTATCTCATTCACTCCCTCGATCAGCTCCCCGGCCGCGCGACTCTCTCCGCCCGACCCTCACCCATGCGACTCTCTCGTGCACCGCTCCTCCCTCCCCCGTTAGCCGCTCCCCTCCCTCTCCAAGGCACACCTCGCTCTCCTCCCTCTCCCATGGCACAACGGCTCCCCTCCCTCCGCAAGGCGCGGCGGCGCCCTCCCTCCCATGGCGCGGCGACACCCTCCCTCCCCAAGGCGCGGCGACGACGGTGGCGCAATGGAGCAGGCGGCAGCGCGCCCGGCGCCCCTCCCCAAGGCGTGGCGACAACGGTGGCACTGTGGAGCAGGCGGCCGCGATGACGAGTTGCGTGGATCTGGCCTTAGGGCGCACGGATCCGGCGGATCCGGCCTCTGGGCGCGTGGATCTGGCTTTGGTGCGCATGGATCTGGCGGATCCAGCCTCGGGGCGTCTGGATCCAGCGAGCTCGATGGCAGGCACACCTTCCGGCGGCAAATTGAGGGCAGGCGCGGGCAGCGGCTCCTCATCATCCGGCGTCGTGGAGGGAGGAGCTGGCAGCGGCGGATCCAGCGAGCGGCGGCGGCGTGCAGGGGCGGCGGTGCGAGGTCCAAATCCAGGCCCAGTCTGAATTCGGGCTTCTTTCTTTTTATATATTTTTTTATTTCTATTAACCGAGGCGGGCAACTCACCGCCACCGTAAATCAGTGGTTTACGGTGACCTTTTGATCGAGGCGGACGGGTTGCCCGCCACCATAAACACATTTTGCCTGCTCGCAAAAGTTTTATGTAGTAGTGAAATATAAGTAAACATATATCATTTCCGTCATGTTTCTCACAAATATTTGTTATTCTCTTTCTCCCATTGCAACGCACGGGCATATTTGCTAGTCGTAAGAAAAAGAGACATTTACAAAATACAACTGTTGTAAGAATTCAAGTTTGCATCGACATGGTCATGTGGACCTACGGGACTTCCGTATGGTATTTTGACGATTTACCGTTACCGAGCCGGATCCGGATACACGCGGAGATATCGTGCTCCTCCCTCAGACATGAACGGGCAAGCGGCGACAGTAGCTAATATATTTACGATGAAGGAAGTAGTGTTTGCATATCTATCGGCATATCGAACGAAGACTACTACGCGAGATATTGAAGTAGCTAGAATAATCGATGACGACGAAGTCATCATGGGAGAAGAAGGCGGCCGACTCTGACGATGACTCCGACGATCTCGTGGCGGCGGACGGGACGTCGACGATGACGGTGGAGGACGCCGCCGCCTTCGACTGCGGCTTCTGCTACCTCCCGTTCAAGCCCCCCATCTTCCAGGTGTGCATGACGTCCTAAACAACCTAATAATATATATAATTCACAGATTTGTGGGAGGATATATAACATGCATGTTGATTCATTGGCTACTACTGCATGCAGTGCATCGAGGGGCACGCTGTGTGCTCGACATGCTGCGAAAAGCTCATGGCAGCTGGCAACACACGGTGCCATGTGTGCCGCGTCGATTTAAGTGGACGCGGCTACATCAGGAGCCATAGCATGGAGCGCATGGACGGTGCCATGCCCACGGCTGCACTGCTAGGCTGACCTACTACGACCGGAGCAGCCATCGCAAGGCGTGCCCGCACGCGCGGTACAGCTGCTCCGGCCATGGGTGCGGCTTCGTCGGCTCGGCGGGAGCGCTGCTGGATCACGTAGCCAGCGTCCACGCCAACAAGGTGGCCCTGCAGCAGTTCTGGACGGAGGAACTAAGCATGGCCAGGCTGAAGCTGGGCACGGCCGCCGCCGACATCGGCATGGGGATGGATCCCCGGGACGTCGAGCTCGTCATGTCACATGCCGGCATGTCCATGTACAAGGCCGCCAAGGCTCTCAAGGAAAGTAGCGGGGACATCGTCATTGCCATCATGGACCTTACCAACTGACGATACGACCTTCGGTGCAGACGCCGCGTTCTCTATGTTTTATTGTCTGAAATTAACTATATGAGTACTATATATTGGAATCATGAAACCCTTTTCTGTACAGTTTTTTCCCTCTCGCTTTCAGATTCTTGATCCCTCCACATTGCGTAACTGGTTGTATTTCCCAATGCAAACCAGTAGTATCATTTTTGAAGTAGTTAAGCATGAAGGAATTATCAATCACAGTTGTTGATAGGTGAGTTGACAGGTTAAACAATTTTTTTGAACCATCGGCAGGTAAAGATGAGTAAACAGGCCGCCTGGCATGGGAGAAAATTGCAATTATAGGACACCAAACAACGCGCTTCGTAATTATAGGACTCCAAACATCGACTTTGTTAAAATAACCCTTGAAACGTTGACTTCTTATTTTCCATGACATTTGGTGTTTTTCATCAATTTGTTAATCCAAATACATGTATTTTGTCCCTAAGAGAACTGTTTTACCCTTCTGCTATTTTCACGTGTATGAGATCGACGTTTCGTCTTCCGTCCGACTCTTCCTCTGCCGCCGCTCGCCTCCTCGACCTCCCGACGTCCCAGCCATGGATCCCTAGGCTGCGCCAGCCAGCCAACCCTCGATGGCGGCCGGTCAACCCCCGACTACAGCCGGCCAA
Source organism: Saccharum hybrid cultivar R570 (assembly GCA_038087645.1). NCBI lineage: Eukaryota > Viridiplantae > Streptophyta > Magnoliopsida > Poales > Poaceae > Saccharum > Saccharum hybrid cultivar. The sequence continues at coordinate 7,364,016 of JAQSUU010000494.1, forward strand.
GCCCAGACAGCGACCGTCCAAGGCATGGACCTGGCGACCCCTAGGGCTGGCCACGGCGGCCGCCCAACGCCTGACGCCAGCCGGCCAAGGGCTGGACATGGTGACCCTTGGCATGGCCGCGGCCCCCGAAGACCAGGCTGTACCTCCCGATGGCTGCACGTGTGGAAGGCCGGTCGCCCTCAGTCCTGCCCACGACGTCCTTAGGCGTGGCTGCGCCGAACCCGACGCCATGGATGTCGAAGCCCCACCGGAGGCTGCTGCGACTGACCTAGCGAGGTCGTTGCTGCCCACTGCACCGCAGCCGGCGGCCAGCCAGCCCAGGCGGCAGCCAGCCATGGACAGGCGGCGGCCAGCCATGCCCAGGCAGCAGCAACGCAGCCAGGCGAGCGGCAACCAAGCAGCCGGCCAATCACAGCAACGCAGCACAGGCGAGCAGCAAATCAGCCGGCCAATCAACGTCTTTTAAGGCCACCGACCAGTAAAGGGTAAAACAGTCCTCTTAGGAACAAAATACATGTATTTTGATTAACAAAGTGATTAAATACACCAAATGTCATGGAAAACAAGAAGCCAACGTTTCAAAGGTCATTTTAACGAAGTCGATGTTTGTAGTCTTATAATTGCGAAGCGCTTTGTTTGGTGTCCTATAATTACAATTTTCTCCTGGCATGGCCCGGCACAATAGAGCACGTCATGGCAGGGCCTGCCGTGCTGCCAGGCCGGGCCGCACCAGTCCTTCATACCTGGCCAACGGCCCAAGCACAGCCCAGTGGGCTGATTTTCGTGCCGTGCGAGCCCAAAAAGCATGGGCCCAAAAGTGGACTGGGCCAATCCGCAGCCCACGACACAAAAACATCTCACACAACTTGTCTCAGTTCAACAATTTTGAGCTGTTTGTGCAATGTTATCTCATTAAAAATCTTTCTAGGAAAAACTCATACCTCATGACTTACCCTAGGAAGGAAAAACGAGTACGGCCAGCTCATTTTCAAATTGAAATGTCAAAAGTTATTACAAACAATAGTTCAAATGTCTCACTGACTCATCAGGGTGGATACATTTTACCCGAAAATCGAGAACCAAACCGAACTGAGACCGGACCAAAATGTTGGTTTTCCAGTTTTTTGGTTCGGCCTCGGTTTTTACATTCCAGAACTTCATGCTTCTGTTCCCAGCTCCAACCAAACCGTAACACCGATGCAACCGATGTCGAGAAGCGCTCAAGCTTTCCCCTAGTCCTCGTTAGAGCCTCTTGGAATGGCCAAGCTCTTGGTCAGGTAACTCCGAAGATAGCCCCGGGCCTTCCCCATGCGCAAGTGGGTGTCGGGTGTGCCTTCTGGCAAGGCTCTCCTAAACCGCTCCACACCGTCTTCACTATCAAGCTTCGTGAAGAGCTGCTTGTACTGGGTGGAGGCTGCATGGTGGGAAAAAGTCCGTGCAGGAAGACCACAATGGACGGGGGAGGGTCTGGGCATAAGGTGGTGGCGAGCGCGGGAGATTGGTGGTTCTAGTGCCGTGGTTTTGTCGGGGCTTCAAGAGGAGTGGCACCATCTGTAAAGAAGATTTGCTCCGGGTGATGCTGGTGGTGGAGACACGAAGAGTGGGGAAGCCTTGCACCCGAAGGGGAGTTGGGCCAAGGGATACAAGTCATGGGCCTTTTTTCTATCTTGATGGGCTGCACTCAGTTTCATCGTTGAACTTGAACGCTAACCCATCCATGGCCGCCGCAGGTCATCATATGCACAAAACCTCATTTGTGCGTGCGAGCTCCTTCCAGTCCCACCTCGCCGGCGCAGCCATGCCGATCACAACGCCAACTCACGACATCCTCCACGAGCGCCAGTCCATCCGCATGCAGAACGACGGTAATATAACCGCCGCTAGATTCCTCCACCGCGCGTGGCGTGCGGGGTTTCTGAGATCTAGTGTCCCGTGGAGTAGCCATCTATCCGGCCGCTCGCTGGTTTAATTACTGTTTTGGCTTGTTTGATCACAGTGTTGGCGGCGTGCACGAGGGTGGGGCTCGATCTCGGCAAGTTAGGTGGACCTCCTCCCACTCTGATCCATATAAGAAAAGGAGAGATGGCGATGAGTCCACAAACGGAGGTAGCCAACTTGAATGCTGGTGATGACCCCATGGCGAAGAACGTGGACGACAACGCTGACCTCATCGATGAGAACGGTGCTCTGGCCGTGACGTTGGAGGACGGCGGCGACGCCCTCGACTGCGGCGTCTGCTACCACCCGCTGAGGCCACCCATCTTCCAGGTACAGCGCCTACTACGCATGCGAGCCCTATTTTATCTGATCTCGACACAAAATATTTACTAATTCTTTCATGATGAGTAGCAATAGATTAAGCTTGCTGAATGTCCACTCCACATCCATTAGATTAGATAATAAGCTTGCAGTTTCAGACGATGAATAAAATCAGACAGATTAGTTTACAAAAGGAACATAAATTTTGGGACTTATTGTTTGCTTAGTTTCCAGGGAAAAAACAGGAGCTCGTCGTGTTCTGAAGAATTGGTATTATTAGGGTTTATACATGCAAGGGGTGGAGCGAGAATATATATAAATTCGATTTTCTATGTAAAATTCTTTTACCTGCCACAAGAGCTTCAAAATCTCAAATAATGTCCCACTCCAAGTAGGCAACCTTTATCTATATATCAACATTATTGTTAGAGCACTACAACGTACACTTTGTTTTATCAAGCGTTGTGATTGTCAGTTGTCACACATCAGTTCTTCATTACTCCATATACTGCATCTCAATACAAGAACTAACATTTCTGAATGCAGTAGTGTTAAGAAAATTGCTAGAATGTCTCAATGGTTAACCGTACGTCATGTGCCTTTGTATTATGACCACCTTTGTGTTTACCCTGCATGTGTATATATACCACATCATGTGTTCATTTGCACTGATTTGCATGCTGATGATCACCGTATCTATTGAAAGTGCGAGAATGGGCGTGTGTTGTGTTTTCCGTGCCGCGGCAAGCTCGAGGCCACCGGCAACGCCAAGTGCCATGTGTGTCGTGTCGAACTCGACGAAGACGACAGCAGGTGCCATGCCATGGAGCGAGTGGTGGAGTCCATCCGCGTTCCATGCCCGAACGCCGCCCACGGCTGCGCCGCTAGGCTGACCTACTACGACCGGAGCAGCCATCGCACGGCCTGCCCCCACGCGCGGTACAGCTGCTCCGGCCATGATTGCGGCTTCGTCGGCTCGGTGGGAGCGCTGCTGGATCACGTAGCCAGCGTCCACACCAACAGTGAGGCCATGCAGCAGTTCTGGACGGAGGAACTAAGCAGCTTGATGGCCAGGCTGAAGCTGCACATGGCCGCTGCCGACATCGGGATGGGGTCCGTCCCTCGGACGTCGAGCTCGTCATGTCGCAGGCCGGCGTGTCCATGGATAAGGCCGCCAAGGCTCTCAAGGAGAGTGACGTCGCTCGTTTCTTGGCGGACGTGGAAGGAACGCAACTCCCAAGTCTTCGACGGCGTGGCTTCCCCAGCGGCCCAAGGACCTGTTTGGTTCCCCTGTTAAACTTTAACAGGTGTTGACCATAGGGTGTTCGGATACTAATAATGGATTAATTAGGCTTAATAGATTCGTCTCGTAAATTAATCTCAATCTGTACAATTAGTTTCGTAATTAGTCTATGTTTAACACTCCATGCATTTATCAAACATTCGATGTGATAGATGTTAAAAAAACAAGGGGAACCAAACACCCCCAAGTCGCATTGAAAGTGCTGGAGGACGGCGAGGATTGGGTTTGCGCCGGTTTCTCGGCGCTGTCGGCCTTCCTGGCGGCCAGCACAGTGGTGTAGCTTGGTTTTCTTTCTGTGTCACGCTTTTGGTTCCTAATGTAGCTCCTTATGTAAAACCCGGGGTCACTTGGTTCGGTGCCATCGTGGCATCTCGCCTCCAGATGGCATCACGTGTTTGTCTTACTTCTCCTTAATGAAATACACATGAAGTCGTGTTCTTAAAAAAAAAAAGAGTGACGGTGACGTCGTCACGGAGCTTACCAACTGACGATATATACGCCCTTCGCTGCAGACGCCGCGTTCTCTATTATTTACTGTCTGAATGCAAATTCACTGTTATATATTTGAGAATATATATATATATATATATATATATATATATATATATAAGTTATTCTGTAGCCACCTCCATTTATGATAATTTTTATACTAATTTACGATAAAGTGAATACACATTTATGATAATTGGGTTACTATAACATATGCGGATATTTACCGCAACATTTTAGTAAAACACTTAGTAAGGAGTTACTATAATCTCATAAATTAGCATTGTAATTATCGTAACTTTAAGTGGCTACAAAATAAGTTATTTTTGTAGCCGGCCATAAGGTAGTATATATATAGGAATCATGACCCTTTTCTGTATAGTTTTTTCCCTCTCGGTTTCTATGCTTTGCTCCACCACATTGGCTCACAGGGTAACTGGTTGTAATTTCCAATGCAAATCACTATGGTTTTTAAAGTTGATAAGCATTAAGGAATATTTATTATTTCATTCATTCTTAGTATCATGCACCGTCGGTGTCTCGGAATATAAGGGCGTCCCAAACAGTGCCAGCTTAGTTAGCTCGTAGGAATCCAACTCAGCATTTTGCTTACTTGGAAGAGAGAGAAGACAAGAAAGAAACAAGTCCATCTCTTCACTCCACATGCCTATCTCGCTCAGAGTTCGAGGTGATTTGTGAGCCTTCTCCTTGTATGTTCCCTGTTCTCCTCCCTCTCGCCCTCTCTCTCTATCTCTCTCAAACATTAGGCACTTGGCAAGGACAGAGGGCAGGCTCCGGCGACGCGTCATGCGGCGGCACCAGAGTAGGGCATACTCCGGCAGCGCTCCAAGGTGGATTCCAGCGAGTTAGCTGCTGTCTCAATCAGACTGGGCAAATTTACACCGAAAACCGAAAACCGAGCCGAACCGAACCGAACTGAACCGAAATATCGGTTTTTTCGGTTTTCGGTTTCGGTTTCGGTTTTAAGGTTTGCGAAGTTCGGCTCTCGGTTTCGGCCTCGGTTTTACGGTCTGAACAACCGAAGAACCGAGGAACCGAGTCCTGCAGCTTCTACGAGTGGAGCAGCGAGCGCACAACACATGCTGCAGCCCAATAGTCCTACTCAGGCCCATGTATCACTATCACTACACATGTAAAACTCACATCCCGGTCCCCCTCCCCCAGGCAGGCCGCACCCTAACCCTATCTCTCGTTCCCCTCCCCTCCACAAATCGCATTGCGGCGGCGGTGGCGCCCAAGCCGCGGGGCCCTACCAGGCAGCGGCGGAAGGAGGGAAGCGCGGCTGCGGACGCCGGACAGCGCAACGGTGGGAGGCAAGCACGGCCGCGAGCGGCGCGACGGCGGCGCGGTGGTGGCACCCAAGCTGCAAGCTGCACGACGGCGGCGTGGTCGCGGCACCCAGGCCGCGAGGGGCGGCGCCCAGGCCAGGCCACGGTCAGCGTGGTGGCGGACAACGGCGCGAGGCGGCTACGGCCATGTGCGGCGGCACATCCGCTCCACTGCTCCAGGCACCGGCGCTCCTCCTCCTCCCATTCTATTTTTTTTTATTTTTTTCTTCTTCTCTTTCTGAGTTTGTAATCTGAGTACTTAGACCTGAAGCGCAACTTCTTTGTGATCTTGTTTCTCTGCTGATTTGCATTCTTCGGTTCATTCGGTGGAAACCGAAAAGCCGAGCCGAGGAAACCGAAACTGAACTCGTCGGTTCTCGCTTCTACAGATAACCGATCGGGTGTGCATTTCTGGAAACCGAAGTTTTCTACAACCGAACAAACCGAACCGATTTGTCGGTTTAAACCGATTGCCCACCCTAATGTGTCAAGCTGCTGGAGACACCCTAACGGAGTCAAACAAAATTATTTCTTTGAGAAGCTTGAAGCACACTTTGCTTGCGCGGTTTCCTAATTAAGCACGACGAACGTGTCCATGAATGGAGTTGTTTTTTTTTGTTTTTTATTAAAGGTAAAGCAATTCGCTTACCGACGAAAAGGGCCGCCTTTTAGAACGCCAGTTCACTGTACGTGACTACGTTTGGAATTTGAGATGAAGCCCGATCCGTCCATGCTGTAGCTTTACATTATTGGATCTTTCAGGCAAAGAGATGTATTCTTGAGTTTAATTTCTACGGAGAGGGATTGGAGGAGAGTTTTGCTTTACCATCAAATGATTATGGTCTTGCAGAAAATTAACTATTCTATATTGGAGTCAAGAAACTTTTTTCTGTATAGCTTTTTTTCCCTTAGGCTTTCCCAATTTTGCTCCTCCACTTGCCTCATAGGGTAATTGGTTGCAGTTTCCAAATTAGTGTGGTTAAATGATTTTTACAAACGACTCCCATTATATTTTTAACAGAAGCGGATGGCATAAGAAACTCCCTGTAATTATGGTGGGGGACACTATAGCTCAAGAACCGCCCCTGGAAATCAAATTCAGGGGCAATTCCATTAAGAAAAAACACACCTAAAGACATCCATATTTAGGGACAGTTTACATAAGTGAACAGCCCTGAAAATAACATTTCCATGGATGGATGTCTTAGCCGAACCATCTATAAAAGAACCAGATTTTCAGGGACGGTTCTGTTAAGCACTAGTACAAAATTGATTTTTGCTGATGCTTATGGTTTTTTTATAGGCGGTTAATAATGTATAGGCGCTATTGAAAATTGTGAGCCCATGTTATGTACCGGCAGTGAAATTCATTTTTATTGGCTTTTCTTTAGTGTACCACCAGTAAAAATCATGTATTTTTATTGGCGGTGACCTTAAGAAAATAGATGGTAAAAATGCATTTGTACTGGCAGTTATTCCTAACCTAGCGCCACTACAAATAATTTGAAAGTTTTTTTTTGGATTTTCCAAATTATCTCGGATGGAGAAATGGTCTGAATGAATGTCATAATATTCGAAAAGATCTACAACTTGGTAGTTGACTCCTTTTTCATTTGAAATCATTTACAGCTTGAAATTTATTTTTTGAGATTAATGATTTTAAAATTCATATTTTTTTTTGAATTTCTCAAATCACCTCTCGGATGGAAAAATGATCAAGAGCAAGTTTGTAGATTTGAATGAGATCCAAAACTTTGTAGATAAAACTCTTTACTTTTGAATCTATTTAGGGCTTCAAATCTCAATTTGAAAATCTGGTAAACTTAATACTAAGAGAATATTTCTGCTATCACAAGTGACTTTCGTGGGAAAATGAAAAATGTTGAAAACCATGAGTGGCAGCCTAGTGCAGGCCTCCTCGAACAAGAAATTTTTTTTTGGTATTTTTGAAGCCTGCTTTGCAATTTTGGAAAAAAAATCATAAACGGTGGCAGTTTTTCATAAGAAAACCGCCAGTGTAATCATTATAGTGGCGGTTCGTCAGTATAAATATTTGTGGTGGTTCTTAAGTGATGCCAGTAAAGTTTGCTTATTTTTACTAGCCTTTCACACTAGCGGTGGGTAAAAATGCCAGTAAGAATATGAAAAGCACCGCCGGTAAAAATATTTTTTGTACTAGTGAAGAGAACCGTTCCTAGAAATGATTAACCAGGGTTGTCCTCTTAGTCAATCGGCCCTGAAAGAACTCTCTACAAATACAATTCTTCCTCCTCGTGACTGTAGTTGTTTATGCCATTGTTGAGTTCACTTAGAGGCAAGAAACTATAAAAAAAAGAGGGGGAGGTTTTGCCCTTTTATCCTTTGAAGAAGTTGGGGTTTAAGATGTGAGTTTATGCCATCCCTAAAGTCTTCAAAGTTTACCTTTACATTTCTCTCACTAATTTTTGTTGTCATCTAGATGTAGAAAGGTACGATGTTTGATAATTTTTCATTTTTGTTAGCAATTTAGACTGATTTTGTTGTCCAACTTAGCTCACGTCAGTTCTAGTTACTTTGTGTAGTCACTCTATGACTGCACAAGTTTTTAGATTTTTTTAGCTCTACAGCTCTAGGTCTAGATTCTTTCAGGGTTAACTAGAACAAGCACATCCACATTCTATGTTAAGATGCCCATGAGTTATCCAATTTGCTAGCGAAGCAACAAAAAACCTGCTTGAAATTGACTCACTGGGGCGGTTGGACCTCGATATGGCCATTACGGCAAACACACCTGAGGGAGGAAAAGTGACAACATTGTTAAGGGCGCCGCCGGGACATCGATGACCAGGAGCACGTTGCTGGTGGCGGTGCGAAAAATGAGGCATTATGCATAATGAAGAGTTGCTGCTACTCGGTGGTCTAGAGGAGGCAACAAGTTATGGGCGGCGTTGGGGATGGTGTCCTCGCCGTGATATCGCAGCGACGCAGGAGACGGTGCTAGTGAGGTGGAAGGGGTCGGACTACATGTCAAGGCCGCGACCTTGGTTGGTGATGAGGTGGAGGAGGTCGCGATCGGCCTTCGCCTGAGGTGGCCTAGGAAAAATTCCGCGGAGGAAGGCCATCACGAGGTGCTGGCAAGCGCGGGACATCGGTGATGCTGGTGCCAAGGTTTTGTTGGGGACTTGAATAAAAAAGGGTTTTGTTGGGGACAAAGAACAGGGGCGCCATCATCCGTAGATTTGCTTCGGGAGGTAGGGTTTTGGACAATTAATTCATTCAATCCTTAACTCCAATGCGGTGTTAGTGGACTAAGTGAGCTGCAAAGGTATGAAAAAAAATCTCGGACTACCAGGACTCAGTCGTGCTTCTGGTTTCTCACCTAAGTGAATTCTAGCTTGAGCTTTATTTTTTATTTATTTATTTCAGTTCTAGCTTGAGCTGGCATAGTTTGTCACTCGGGTGTGCCTCCCTAAGCCTTGCCCTCGGAGGGGGAGTTGGGCCGAGTGATACAAGTCATGGGCCTTTTTTCTATCTTGATGGGCCGCACTCAGTTTTATCCTTAGCAGAAGCCCGTCGCCTTATTGAAGCCTAACCCATTACCCATCCATGGCTGCCGCAGGTCATATGCGAGCTCCTTCGCCTCGAAGCCTCTCGCAGGGTTAAAAAAACCGCTCGGTTTACCGCGGTAAACCGCGGTTACCGCCCTAACCGGGCCGGACCGGTTCCGGTCTGGTCCGGTTAGGTATTCCCTAAATTCAAATTTAAAATTTGAAAAAAAAAATGCTGAAAAAATTCCTAAAAATAGTTCATGATTTATAGAAGCCAATGGTGTAAAAATTTTTCAAATTCGAGTTCGTTTAGTATTTATTTATACGTATAGAAGTTTGAAAAAAAAGAAAAAAAAATCCCGGTCCCGGCCCGTTAAAGCCCCCAAATTCAAATTTAAAATTTGAAAAAAACAAAAAATGCTGAAAAAATTCCTAAAAATAGTTCATGATTTATAGAAGCCAATGGTGTAAAATTTTTTCAAATTCGAGTTCGTTTAGTATTTATTTATACGTATAGAAGTTTGAAAAAAAAAGAAAAAAGAAAATTCCAAACTCAAACCGAGCGGTAAACCGCTCAAACCGGGCGGTTACCGCTCCAAACCGCCCGGTAAACCGGTGACAAACCGAACCGAAGGAGCGTTTGAATTCAAATTCAAATTCGACCGGTTACCGACCGGTTACCGGTAAACCGGTCCGGTAAACCGCTACCGGAGGCCGGCGGTTTGGGGTGACCGGTCGGTAAAAAAAACCCTGGCCTGTCGCGCTTGCCTTGCCTCCACGCTCCAGGACCCTCCTCCCACCTCGCCGCCGCAGCCATGCCGATCACAGCGCCTACTCCCGACCTGCTCCGCCAGCACGAGGAGGTCCTCACGCTGAACGAGAACGGTAACCGCCGCCACGCCCCTTCCTTGCCACCAGATTCCGCCGCCGCAGCGTGTGGGATTTGTGAGATCTAGTTGCCCCATCGAGTAGCCATCTGGCCGCGCGCTGGTTTAATTACTGTTTTGGCTTTTTTTTATCGCAGCGAGGGCGCGCTTTGCGGCGGTGGCCGACATCGTCAGATCCAGGCTCGGCCCCAAGAAGATGACGATGTATCCACAAACGGAGGCAGCCAACTTGAATGCTGCTGATGACCTTGACGATAACGCTGACCTCATCGATGAGAACGGGGCTCTGGCCATGACGTTGGAGGACGGCGGCGACGCCCTCGACTGCGGCGTCTGCTACCTCCCGCTCAGGCCGCCTATCTTCCAGGTACAGTGCCTATTTTTTTTTTCTAGAACACGACTTCATGTTTATTTCATTAAGAAGGGTACAACGCCTATACATACTACGCATGCGACTGCGAGCCTTTATCTGATCTATCTAATCCCGTGCTATTTATTTACTACCTCTTCTTTGTTCATTCATGTATCTTTTGCACTCATTCACATGTTGATGATGAGTTGATGACCACGTATATACTTATGCATGCTTGAAGTGCATCGATGGGCATGTGATGTGTTCTCCGTGCCGCGCCAAGCTCGAGGTCACCGGCAACGCCAAGTGCCATGTGTGCCATGAAGAAATCGACTCGGACGACAGCAGGTGCCATGCCATGGAGCGAGTGGTGGAGTCCATCCGCGTCCCGTGCCCGAACGCCGCCCACGGCTGCGCCACTAGGCTGACCTACCACGATAGTAGCAGCCATCGCAGGGCGTGTCCGCACGCGCGGTACAGCTGCTGGATCACGTAGCCAGCGTCCACACCAACAGTGAGGTCATGCAGCAGTTCTGGACGGAGGAACTAAGCAGGTTGATGGCCAGGCTGAAGCTGGCCATGGCCGCCGCCGACACGGGCTCATCATGACGCAGGCGTTCAAGGAGAGTGGTGGTGACATCGTCATGGCCATCATGGACCCTACCAACTGATGATACACCCTTCGCTGCAGACGCCGCGTTCTCTATTACTTATTGTCTGACGAAAATTCACTACTATATAAGTATTTGAGAAATTAACTATGAGTACTATATATTGGAATCATGAAACTCTTTTCGAGGTGTATATATAGTCTTTTCCCTCCCGCTTTTCCCTCACAGGGTAACTGGTTGTAATTTCTAATGCAAATCAGTACGGTTTTTGAAGTTGTTAAGCATTAAGGAATCATCGTTTCATTCATTCTTATATTAGTATCATGCACAGTCGGTGTCTCGGACTATAATGGAGTTAAACAAATTTATTTCTCGGAGAAGCTGTGTACGTGTCCATAAATGGAGTTAAACAATTTTTTGTTTTTTTATTTTGTTGATAGATGAGTTGACAGGTTAAACAATTCGCTTACCAATATGTAGAAAAGGGCCGCTTGCTAGAAACTTAGAATGCCAGTTCAGGATGACTACATTTGGTAATTGGAATTTGAGATGAACAATGCTCCATTCATACTGTAGCTTTACATTGTTGGATCTTTCAGGCATAGAGATGTATTCTTGAGTTTTAATTTCAGCGAAGAGGGATTGGAGGAGAGTTTTGCTTTACCATCAAATAATTATGGTCTGTTAAGATCACATCATTCATGACCTAGCAATTAGTAGCTAAAACATATCCAAGTCGGGGAGTAGCGTTCAACCGGGGGAGGCGATGTTTCCAAAGGTGGGCGGTGTCCCTCAAACTTGCCACAACCCGGTTGGAAGAAGGCAGCATGTTACTGAACACAACATCATTATATTTCGGTGCTTTCACAACATCCAGCAGACAGGGTGCAAGAGGGTGCCTGAATGTCGGTGGTTGACAATCGACATAGGGAGTTGCATATGGCCCAGATCCACTACGGGAGAACTGAAATTTCCCGAGTGTCTGTGGCTTCTCCGAGTGCTAAAAAAACGTGCACTCGGAGAACTAGCTCTTCCTCTCGTGTTGCACTCGGGGAAGAATGGCACTCGGGGAAGAGAGGCATTCGGGGAAGAAAATTGTACATAACGGCCAGCCTTCACATGTCGTTACGTTTTTTCTTTTTTTTTAAGCTTCCCCGAGTGTTAGAATTTAGCACTCGGGGAAAGAGGCCTCTTCCCCGAGTGCCTGCTCCTGACACTCGGGGAAGAATTTTTATTTTTTTTTGTTTTTTTGTGATGCCTTCCCACATCATTTGAAACTTCTTATTCAAATTTGGAATAATTTTGATTTTGGTATATTTCGTTAGTTTTTTTCGTTTCTTTGCATGTTTTTTTGGCACTCGGGGAAGAGCTCTTCACCGTTACGAGATTCCCCATTAGCTCTTCACACTCGGGGAAGCCTTCCCTGAGTGTTTTTGCCTCTTCCCCGAGTGCATTAGGCATTCGGGGAAGTGCCAGCCTCGTGTAGTGATCATTTTTTTGCCTACACAAGTGATCCACGTCCACACCAATACGGTTCCAGAACTGGTTTGCAAATGGGCAGGCAAGCATCAGGTGAGTCATCGTTTCCGACTCCGCAGTACAGATCGGGCATGCGTCATCATCGTCCAGGATGTCCTTCTTCAGGTTGGCCCTGCATTTGATCATTTGATGCGTTCTTGTACTAGCAGCCAGCAGAAATGTTGCACTTTTGGGGGTGTCCGGTTACAACCAGATGAACTCAGAGAAAACCACAGTGGCGCTATTGTTCATGATCACCTTGTATACATCTGAGGTGCGCAGTTTGTTGTCTGGTGAATCCACAAGCACGACATTGCTTAAGATTTCTAGTTTTAGGTTCATGATATTGGTATAATATACATAAAAATAAATAAATAAATAAATACATAACATAAATAAAAAATCTAGAGCAAAGCATAAGGAAAAAAAAAATAAAAAACGTAATAGAGAAAATTTTAAAAAATATCACATGGATACTCTTCAAACATCTTAAAATATATTATAGAATATCACATGCATACTAAGTGAATAACACTAAATACACCACAGAACATCACTAAATACATTATAGAACATCACATATATATTAAGTGAACATCAATAAATACATCATAGAACATCACATGTATATTGTGTGGACATCACAAAAAACATAACATGTATAACATGAGAACATCACATATATATTATGCGAACATCGCAAAATACATCATAAAACATTACATGCATACCACGTGAACATAAAGAAAACATAGAATATCAAATGTTTCATGTTTCATGTGAACATGCATACCACGTGAAAAATAACATGAAACAAAAAAATAAACAAAAAAAATTGAAGGAAGGAAATAAAAAATAATAGGAAAAGGAGAGGAAAGAAAAGAAAAGAAAAAAGAAATATAAAAATATAAGAATGAAAAGAATAATAAAAATCACATGAAACATAAAAAGAAATAAAAATGAAAAATGAAGCACGAAAAGAAGCAAGAGAAAGAAAAAAGAAAAGAAAAAAGAAAAAAAGAAGAAGAATAAAAAAAGAAAAAAATGAAACTAAGGTAACGTACGTGGGTTAGCGATGCCAGTATGCCGCCAATTCCTGCGCGCCTCGGTGATTCCCGCACACTAGTTCGGCGCTGCTGCGTGGATTGGGGCCAGCGTGGGACCCTGAAACAATCGGACTCAGATCTGGAACGAATCGACAGAGGATTTAGGCGGGAAAAAATGGGCGGGAGCGCTGTTCGGCGGGCATCTTCCATCCGGCCGTTCGGACGCGAAGAATCACGGCGGCTGAGGTGGCGGAGGTGCTGACATGTAAGGATGAAAACGGACGGAAACGAACGGAAAATACCTCTACCGTTTCCGTTTTCATATTTTTTGACGAAAACGGGAGCGGGAGCCGGACAGCCGGGAGCGAAAACGGTAGCGGGATAAACGGTAATACGAAAACGGGTAAATACGATCGGAAAATAGACGGAAACGGACGGTAAGCGGGAACTTACACCGGGATTACGTGCCGCATGAACTCTCACACATATATTAAAGTTAATAAACAATTCCTTTGAGCGAATAAATAAATAAGTTAAGACAGATCACGGACTAATCTGCTCATTAGCTTTGCTTACCGTTCGTACGTGTGCTGCTGATACTAGGCGCGTCAGCGCCTGTACTGCTACCTGTGTGATGTACGCCTATACAGCAGTGCTGCATGCCACATGGGCCGCAGCCACACACCAGCAATTAATACGTTTTTTTAAACACAATAACACAGCATGGAAAAGAACGCACTAGCAGTAGCAGGCTTCTTAAGGGTGCAGGATACGGAAGTTAGATGATAGATGGGCCGAACCAGGCCTCATGTTTACGAAGTAGGCCAGTAGGTTATCCCGGATAAGCTGTAAACGGGATGAAAACGGGATTATCCCGGTCAAAAACGGTATTCCGTAAATATGGACGGAAAAACCCTCATCCCGTTTTCGATCCCGGTCCCGGTGCATCCCGTCCCGTTTCCGGTCCTGTTTCCGTATTTTCCCGGAAAAACGAAAACAATCAGGATAAAACGGTAAATGGTTGCGGACGGAACGGGATCCATCCCGTCTGTTTTCAACCTTACTGACATGGATGGCGCGTTGCCTATCGGGACAGGGTGCTGCAGAGACTAGAGAGAGGACGGGAGACTTGGGAGGGGACGATCTGGTTTCTTGACATGAGTTATCCATCAACTGAAATTGATAGTTTTTTTTGGTCCGTGAAAGTTAACATCTAATGCGGTTCCTGTTACGCGTCTCTCTGATAGCTCGACGTGTTATCACATACACGTCTTGTTCTCAAATCGATCCATTGGCCACGGGTGGCGGAATACTAGAGACGCCTGTTAACTGCACACGTCTGTGAATTCATATCATAGGCGTGGCTTGGTTTCGCGTCACTGGAGTGAGTGTCTGCTATTTGCGTTTTTTTACATAGTAGATCTTCCCCGTGATTTGTCATGCTTGCACCTATCGGCTACGCCCTCTGCCCCTGCACCACTGGTCACCTGTGTCCTCATGGTCCTTGACTCCTTACATCAATATTGTCGCACTTGGAGGTGCGGGGCCTCCACACCCACATTTGCCCCTAGGACGCAGCGCCGTTGTCTGTCCCACTGTCGCGCAGATGCACTGTCCATGCCCTCGCTTTCTTAGTGGGTGTTTAGTTTTCACCCTATCACATCGAATATTTGACACATGCATGGAGTATTAAATATAGACGAAAAAAGCTAATTGCACAGTTTGGTTGGAAACCACGAGATTAACATTTTAAGCCTAATTAGTCCATGATTAGCCTTAAGTGCTACAGTAACACACATGTGCTAATGATGGCTTAATTAGACTTAATAAATTAGTCTCGCAGTTTCCATACGAGTTATGTAATTAGTTTTTTAATTAGTACCAAAAACACCTTCTGACATCCTATAAAACATCCGATGTAATACACAAAAACTTTTCACCTCCAACATTGTAGGACCGTTGCCTCGTTGTTGTTGCTGCCAGCCCACCTCGCTACCGTTGGTGTAGGGCCTCCTCACCCATAGAGTGGAGCCTCTTGTGTGCCAAGGGACGAGCACACACCTTAGGTGGCAACGTGGCCGCACTGAGGGGTCACCATTCGTTGTGTGCCAAGGGTGGGGCCCCACACGAGAGCAAAGGGCTACAGCATGGGAGAGAGGGAGATATAGAGAGCTAGAGAGAGGGACGGGTAGGATAAAACTGAACGGGAGAGAGAGAGGGGGGAGATAATAGAGTTCGAACGCGAGTAGACTTATTAAATCCAGTTCAAAATTCGGATCCGTGAAGGGTTTTCATCATCTATTCATGTTAAAAAATGGAGTTGAAAATCTTCACCACCGGCTCATAACACGAACCGCTAGTTCCTATGAACCAATGTGAAATATTATCACCAACGTTTTTTTTTGGAGAACCGGTGAAAATGGGTTGCAAAAAATTTTTCTATACTAGCGTTAGTCACTCCCTCCAGTCCAGTTTATAACGAGAACACGGATATCAAGAGGCAACCTTTACAATCTTTGACCAATAATTTAGCCAACAAATTTTAATAATTTCTAGAGTTGTCTTACGCCAAAATTTTGTATGTTTGACCAAATTTATAGAAAAAACACAAATATTTATAACACTATATGGCTATATTATGAAAATATATATTATAATTTATCTTATGATACTAATTTGGTGGCATAAATTTTCACATTCTTTTCTATAAATTTGATTGATTAAAATTTAAAAGCTTGACTTAGGATAACTATAGGAATTGATTTATAAACAGATGGAAAGAGTATTCGATTAACAATGAAATGTACCATATGATAATCATAATGATATAATATAAAATAAATGATGGTCAAAAGTAATTTAGGAGGCCATGTCATGTCATACTACCCCTTATAAACTATAGTGGAGGTAGTATATGTGTGATTCTTGTTCATCGACTACTAAAAAACGAATTTTTGAATTATTTCAAAAAAAAGTTTTAAGGAGACAACCTCTGTGATTAACAGAGGTGGGCATCTTAATACAACCACCTCAGTAAGTCAATTAACAAAGTGGATATATTAAGACTTTCATCTGCCTCCCTCTAGATCCCTTGCTCCTTGCCAAGCGCGCTGCGGCAAAAAACATTACATGCCATGCACTTGCTCCCACAACTCATCGCGCTGCCGTGACAACCACTGCATGCACTTGCTCCCACGACTCGTACCCCCGCCTGCATGCTCCGTGGAATCCCTACGAAATTTATTATTTTTTGAAACTATATCTAGAAACTATGCATTAAGACTGTCCTAAGAGAAGAATAATATAACAATCTGAATTCCTTATAAAAAAAATATGATAATTTGAATCAGGAACGAATGTGAATCAGAAAGAGTTTATCAAATCACATTAAAAAAATACCAGTGTTATAGTGCTAAAACTTAGTTTGACCGACCAATGAGAAGAAGCGTGCTTTTATGAAACGGCAACTCAATCGACTGCGGACTGTCACTCGTCGGTTGTCACAGCGAGTAAATTTAGTCTCACATCGGAAGTCGAAGAGGCTCGCATGGCTTCTCCACTGTCACAGAGTAAATGAACCTCACATCGGAACTTTAGAAGTCTTTGATGGAGAAAAATAACTTTGGTCAAAGAGTATATATGTATACGGCCATATGGGGGATTGCGGAGAGGAGAAGGTTCGCAATGGCCTCTGCCAGCAGGAAGAAGGTTCGCGTCACTCCACCCACGGGGACATCGGCAGCGGCAGCTGTGGCGGCGCCGGCGCCAAACGTGACGGTGGGCGATGCCGACGTCCTGGAGTGCGGCGTGTGCTTACTCCCGTTGAGGCCTCCCATCTTCCAGGTACGCGCCCACGTTATGCAATCTGCCATGTTTGGTTAGCATTTCTTGGAGCAACTGGTGAGATGCATGTACAACGCATGCATGCAGTGCGAGGTGGGGCATGTGGTGTGCTCGGTCTGCCGCGACAAGATGGAGGCCACAGGGAAAAGCAACTGCCATGTCTGCGGCGTCGCCACGCGCGGCTACCGCCGGTGCCACGCCATGGAGCAGCTCGTGGACTGCACCCGCGTGGCCTGCCCGTACGCGGCTCACGGCTGCGACGCGACGCCTCCCTACCACGGCCGGGAGGGCCACCGCCAGGTGTGCCCGCACGCGCCGTGCCACTGCCCCGGTCAGTCGTGCGGCTTCATCGGCTCCGTAGCCGCTCTCCTGGACCACTTCGCCAGCGCACACGACTGGCCGTGCACCACCGTGCGAGCAGCAGCCACGGCGAAGTCCTTTGTCTGGCTCCGTGACGGCTTCAACTTTTTTCGCGTCGCGGACCATGACCACGGCAGTGGTGATGGTGAAGCGGCCGCAAACTGCAGCGTCCCTTGCCTGTTCCTGCTGAATGTGACGCTGGAATCGCTTGGCCGTGCCATCTCCGTGCTCTGCATCCATCCTCATGCCAACGGTGATGGCGATGGCGAGCCGATGTCGATGCAATGCGAGCTGAACTTCTTTCATTCCGGTGGCGGGAGCCTGTGCCGCAGGCACAACCAGACGTCGGAATTTCAGGTCGGATGCACGGACCTCTCCAATGGCTTGCCCAGCCTTGACGCCTGCTTCTACTTCATCGTGCCAAATTTTCTTCTTGAGGACAATAATTGTATTCTGGTCGCAGCAGTTGGGCATTCAACCACAGCCGACTCCGTCGTTTTAATTCGAATTCGTCATTGACGATAATGATGATATTGAAAAGGACTGAGGGCCTGCTAGTTGGATCCCAGAAGCGAGGGGATTGAGGGGGATTGAATCCCCTACAGGTCAAAATGTCCCTGAACCCCCTCTGTCCCTCTTCAATCCCTTTGATTTTAAGAACAACCGAACAAGGTCTGAAGGGGATTAAATTCCCAAGTCAAAATCCGGCTCCCAATCCCTGCAATCCTTTTGGTCCAGGGATCAACTGAACAATGCATAAATTGGGGATGAGGACAATAGTTGTGTGCGCACGCAAGGATTGATCTCAAACCTGGCGTAATGTACTTTTGCATTGCTCTTTTAGCATTTTCGTATTTCCTCAGTTTATCTGGGGCAACTTCGGAGGACGAGACCCAATATTAGGTCATCCGTACCTTTGACGTCAAATTCTTGCAAGTTTTGTACCTTCCTGTTTTTCATGTGCTTCACTCTTGCATTATATATTATTGTTCTCTTTCCTGACTTATATGTGTGTTTAATTTCTTGTTCCATCAGTGCCAGAGTCTGATTATCCTAATTTTGTTTCTATCAAGTCGTTTTTATCTCAGAGCTTAAAGTAGACCATATGGTCTCAGAGTTTCTTCTATATCTTCTCTTTAATGGTGAATCATTATAGTATTAATGATTAACTAATGATTAATAATGAACAGAGGTCACAGGCATCAAAAGATGAAAAAATTGAAACCGAATGTTCAATTTTCTTAAAAGAAGCCCGAAGATTATCTCTAGCCAAGCAACTCCAAAAGACTCTCTATATCCTTCCTCACTGTTAGCAATAGAAATTTTGGTGAAAAAATATCCTCCAACAACTTTTTTAATTGGATATCCAAACATAATTAATAATGAATGCATCAAAAGATGAAAAATTGAAGCTTTTCAATTATCCTAAAAGAAGCTCGTAGATTATCTTTGGCCAAGCAACTTCGAGAGAGTCTCTATATCCTTTCTGACCGTTAGCAATAGAAATTTGATGAAAAAAATATCCTCCAACAACTTTTTTTAATTGGATATCCATACATAATTAATAATCAGAGGTCGCAGGCATCAAAAGATGAAAAAAATGGAAGCTTTCCAATTTTCTTAAAAGAAGCTCATAGATTATCTTTGGCCAAGCAACTCCAAGAGACTATATCCTTTGTGATGGTTAGCAATAGAAATTTTAGTGAAAAAATGTCCTCCAACAACTTTTAATTGGATATCCGGACATAGCAATCTATCCTTTATTTTAAATTTCTTGTTAGCCAAAGATGGAGAGAAAGGCTGACTCTCTAGAGTGTGCACAAAAATAGAAAAACTATTAGGGTGGAAAGATATAAAAAATGATTTTTATTTAAATGATTGTCCAGAGGACGATTTAGAGAGTGAGTTTTAAAAAGGCTATTGGAGATGCTTTTAACGTAACTGCTAAGGAATGCTCATAAAAAAATTTCTTTGGCAATGTATAACAGATCTATTGTCACCATGTGTTCTTCATTTGAGGAGCAAACAACAAACTGGGAATCATGCAAGATGGCTTTACACAGGCTTGGAGCTCAAAATGCACCAAATCAGACTCCATGATAGTTTTTCATCGCTCATGCCCATTTATCTTCTCCTTTGCCACCCCACCAATAATCTTGGACTTATTGCACTTGAGAATTAATAAAATCTAAGCAAACTTAAGGACATAAAATCGATGTCAGCTTGTTGGATGATCAATCCAGTGGTGAAAACAATTTCCATCTGTGGTTTTATGTCCACTATGCTAGCTACTAAGCAACCGACAGAGATTAGAGGTTTCATTACTGGCTCAAGGATTGAACCGGCGATGAAAATGGTCAGGTACAAAACCCCACGTCCCTCCTTGTCACTTTCTCTAGTTTTTTTTTATCTCCGACTTCCACCTTTCTTTTATTATTATTGTTGGGGAATTTTTTCACCAATTTGCTTATAGAGGTTTCCAATGCTCGAAGGATATTCATCACTCCCCTATTTTAAGGTTGGTAACTATTAGCCCTTTAAATTTCTAGACTATTCCTTTCGCTAACTATGATGGAAAGCTAAGTTTCTTTCTTCTAGAAGGCTTCTTGCACCCAATTGATCATGGAGGCTCCCCAATTTTGAAGTTCTTGACATGCATTTTTTATTTTTATTAAATTGAATGTCATAGATTCTTTTTTGTTTGAAAGAAATGTCATAGATTCTTAGCGGGCACTTTTTATTAAATTGACTGACAATTTTACTACCTTTGTTATACATATTGTCCGGGTCATAATACCCCTGGTATCTTAAGACACCGATTAGTGAGCCGCTCGGGCAGCCCATGGTACGCTAGCTAGTATAAGCCCAAATAATCGAGGCCTAGCTAAGCTATATGGACCTAGGCCAAACACTAAGGCAAGGGTTGGCCACGACCCCTTCCCTCTGCCTTCACCGTACGCCGCGCAATGCCTCACGACCTCTCCTCCATCTCGACCCTTAGAGGATCAGGGAGAGGTCGAGCTCTGCCGGCCACGTCTGCTGTCAAAGCAGGCACGCCGCACTGACCTCGCAAGGACCGAGGGGACAACAGTCCCCTCAGCCCTGTCAGACGCCATCCCTGCGCCACGTGCGTAGATAAGACAACACCGCCGAGCGGTGACGGCCAGTATGGTGACCCACCGTCTAAATACGGCCCGACGAGACAGATGTACGACTCCAGCCACTACGGAATTGAGTTCACGACAGTGACCTTGACTTTTGAGGCCATCCAAGCCAATAACATCCCAATGGACATGACTGCTTCCTTATTCGTCGTTATCATCGTAGGTTTGCACCACATAGGGAGAACATATAATCGAGTAGGAAGGCAGTCTGGATAGGCTGGAGATGAAGGACTTCATGCATTTTCTAAAATCACGATCTATATTATGATGCCTAGCTCAAAAATACAATAAGCGCGTGATTTTAAGGAAAAAACTGAACCTGGTTTCAAAATTTTCTGAGTTAAAACAATTTTTTTTACGAACTTTCTAATATTAGAGCATCTCCAGGAATACCAAAAATATACTCCCAAGAAACTAGTTTTCCAACCTTCCCAAAACATATTGTGACACAAAAAAGAATTACAACTCCAATGGTTCCCAAAAATTGGATTGTAAAATTTTTCTCAGAGGCCGAGGAGCAGGACCAGCAGCAGGTCGCTGCAGCCGTCGTCGTCCCTGGGCGTGGCCAGCTGGGCGTGGGCTGTGGCCGCCGGGCACCGGCCAAGGACGGAGTCACAGAGGCTGGAGGGCTGAGGCATGGGCGCGGCCTCCGGTTGTCAGGGAAGTGGGGAATGGCCAATTCCGGCCCGGAGGGTTTGTCGGCGGCAGAGAAGGGGAGGAACCGCAGCCTTGTGGTGGCAAGCCGCATCTGTAGGGACCCGCAGGGTAGCCGAACATTGCCTGAGGCGGCCGGACACCATGCGCCGGCGGCTCGGACGAGCGCACCTCGTCGACGACGCGATGGCAACGGCAGTCCTGGCTAGGAGGATGAGCAGCGCACTCGTGGGGAGTGGGGAAGGGGAAGGTGAGGAAGTGCTTGGCTTGGATGGGGAGGATGGAAACGCGACGGCTGCAACTTGCTTTGCCGGCATCCATGGCGGGCGGAGAAGCACGAGGGAGAAGGGTTGGGCACCTGCGAAGGAGAAAAACACTGGGAAACCTGGCGCGAGGCATATACGCGATGGAGGAATTGCGCATATCTTTACGCGCAAAGGGGTATGTTTTTTCAAGTGCCAAAAGATTGAGAGTTGATATTGGGAACTATTGGAGAGATATTTTTTTAATCTTGCCAAAAATCAAAGGATTGAGAGAGTGTTTTTTTTTTTTGCGACGAGGATTGAGAGAGTGTTTTGGGAACTCTTGGAGATGCTCTTAAGTCAGATTTAGTATTTAGATGCATATTTATTCTACAAAAATATATAGATATTTTCTAAAAAATACTGCTTCTACAAATTTAGTTATAATGTCAAATTGACCTTTCTAAACTATCATGCAAGTCTGATTTATCTCCTCGTTGCTGACGTGGGGCGATATGGTATGTGATATGCGGCCACTTAAGTCAAAACTATTTTTAAAACCCCTCAGGTAGGTAAATCGAACTGTTTAAGAGTTGAGAAGAGAAAAATCTAAAAAAACCAATTTTACGATTGAGAGAGGCAATCTGTCACACGGCTGTAGAACGAGGTCAGATACAGCAAATCTCCCTCTCTTTCCAGACCGGGCCACAAGGCCAACTAAGGCCATGCACTGTACTCCTCGAATCCCCCATTCCCCCATCCGTCCCTAACCGGCTAACCCTACTACCCAGCGGCCGGCGGCAAGGCTCCTGGCAAGGAGGCCTGTCGTGGTTGCTGGTGGCCGGCACCCGGCGCCCGGCGGTGGGACTCCTGGCGGCGGTATTCCTACTCCCCCGCTACGGGCGGTGCGACTCCTGGCGGCAACAGCAGCAACAATGGCACACGAAGGTGACGCCAGGCCCAACATCATCCTGCGGGTGCCGTCGCGGTCGCGGCCGCCTGATTGTGGTAAGGGGATTCCGCTAAGATGTTTATCATTCCGTCGATTATATATGGAGAATCTAAATTTTCTCATGCTGTCGAATGTCGATTGAAGTCGTTCAAGAGGAGGAAGAAAAGCAGGACAGCGTTGTGGAGTTCCTGGAGGAGGACGAGGGTTTGGGCAGCGACAGGGTTCACGCGCCGCCAGACGTGCGTGTTAGGGCCGCAGTGGCGAACGTGACGGTGGGCGATGCCGACGCCCTGGAGTGCGGCGTCTGCTTCCTGGCGCTCAGGCCTCCCATCTTCCAGGTACACATATACTGCAATCTACCATACATGTCTGGCTAGCATTTCATGAATCAACTGACATGGATAACCGCATGCAGTGCGAGGTGGGGCATGTGGTGTGCTCGGCCTGCCGCGACAAGCTAGTGTCCACCGGGAACGGCAACGGCCATGTCTGCCGCGTCGCGACGCGCGGCTACCGCCGGTGCCACGCCATGGAGCGCCTCGTGGACTGCATCCGCGTGCCCTGCCCGTACTCCGCTGACGCTCACGGCTGTGACGCTACGCCTCCCTACCATGGCCGGGAAAACCACCGCCAGGTGTGCCCGCACGCGCCGTGCCACTGCCCCGGTGAGTCGTGCGGCTTCATCGGCTCCACGGCCGCCCTACTTGACCACTTCGCCGGTGCACACGACTGGCCGTGCACCACCAAGGCCAGGGCTGGGGAGACGTTGCGCATCCGCCTCCGCATCGGCTTCAACTTCTTACTCCTCGCGGACCATGACCATTGCAATGGTGAACAAGCGGCTGCAACCTGCAGCGTCCCGTGCCTGCTGTTCCTGCTGAACGTGACGCAGGAACGGCTTGGCCGTGCCATCTCTGTGCTCTGCATCCATCCTTATGTCAAGGGTGTTGATCAGCCGCCATTGATGATATGCAAGCTGGCCTTCGCGCACTCCGGCAACCAGAGCTTGTGCCGTATGCACTGTCAGTCGTCGGAGCTCAAAGTCGTGTGCACGGACCTCTGCAATGGGCTGCCCAGCCCTGACGGCTGCTTCCAGTTCATTGTGCCCAATGTCGTTCTTCGAGAAGAAGATAAGGATCATATCGAGGTCAAAGCCCGTATCAGCATCAACTAGATCAAACCATTTTGGGTGCACTACCGGTTGCGGATGCTTTTTCAGTTAGTCCTCTAATAGCTTGCATCAAACCAGTTGTAACCAAAAATTTTCGTACTTGCTCAAGGCATGCTTTTTCAGTTAGTCTTCTAGCTTGCATCAAGCCTGCTTTTGGATAATTCGGATTCCTCTTTTAACATTTTCGTTACTTGCTCACTTTAGGACTACTTCATTTGTTGGATGACAACCAAACATTAGGCCATCCAGAACTGATGTCAAATTCTTGCAACTTCCGTGCTTTCATTTTTTTTGAAACCTCCGTATCTTCGTGTTGTTCATGTGCTTTACTCCTGCATTATAATGTTTCTCTTTCCCGAGGAAGTTATATGTGTGTTTCTTGCAACCGGACTCAAGTCCAAATGGCTAGAGCAGCCGAGTTACACCCCAGAGACCCGGGTTCAACTCCCAGCGGGAGCGGATTTGCGTGGCCTGGATAAGTATTTCTATTCAAAAATGAATAGGAACGGGGAATCTCCCCAGCTCAAAAAAAATGTGTGTTTCTTGTTCATCAGTAAACCATGATGCAAAATAGGACCACCAAACCAAGAGAAGGCTATGAATTTAATTACTTATGACATTCAAAAAAAAATTAATTACTTATATGTTCTGGCTTTGTTTATGATGAGCTATGTGTAAATAAATATTCATAATGGACACAGGTTGCAAACATCAGAAGATGAAAAGAAAGGGTATCTACTGCTACGAAAGTGTTTTTTAGAGTCAGTCAGATTCAGTTCCTAAAGGCATATGAAGCCACCTCCTAACTTGAACTGGACATCGTCCGCCTTGACTTCGTCAACACTGTCTTAATTAAATTCCTCTTAAATCCATGTCTCTTAAGCATGAGTGATGTGGATCACCCAACTCCATTTCTTCCTCAAGGCCCAACCGTTCAAGATTGTAATTTGTCTTCACCGTGCCTGGTTCAATAGAGCTAAATCTTGTTTATCATTTACCATCTTACTTGTGATTGACCACTATATATGTCGAAAAATATGCATCTACACCTCTTGAACCAAGAAATATGTTGCTTCGCCATCCTCAACTTGACTTCCTTGCTATCTTTAATTTGGGATAAACATAATCAGCATACCCAAATGAAACATCAAAACCACTTCACAACCAATCAGTCACTAAATGCAAAAATGAAACCATACCAACTTGGTTTCTATTTTACTTATGTATGAAAATTGTAGGTATATATTAAAGACATTATAACTTCATATTGCTACCTTTTTCTTTGGAGTTATATAGACACACTGATATTGTTTACGACTAATTCAACATCCATGACCTAGGGTCATTTTCAACTCTTTTCACTGCAATTCACTTTGAAACATCCTAAGAAAGAGTATAGAGTAACAACATTGGTGCTATTTAACTGGTGAAATAGTAGTGTTTGCAACGCTCACCTTGCTCATATTAAAGTTGAAGAAAACATGTCTAGGATACCATAGGTGGCTATGGTAGTGCCCGGACTTTATTTAAAGAGTAAAATTCACATCCGGTCCTCAAACTTGCCTGGTTATGTCATTTTGCTCCCCTAACTTTTAAAATGCACACTTTTGGTCCCTAAATTTGGCTGTCTATGCTATCCCAATCCCCTAACTTGTAAAATGGTCCCTGAACTTGTTTAATTGGTTATACCATCCGAGTCCTTCAACTCCCAAAGTGCCTACTTTTAGTCTAGTTTTGGGTCCTAAAATGGTCTAACTCATAGACTAACATGTCATGTTAACTGCGTGTTAATCACCTAGCTGGTACCCTACCTCTAGCAGTTTCTAGCATGAGTCTGGAGGGACATGAGCGGTGGCCGATAACATGAGGGCCACGGGCGCGTAGCCATGTAGCGGAGCTCGTCCGTACGACAAAGGATAGCAGGCGGCCAGCGTGCCACGCAACGGAGCAGGGTTGCGAATGCCCGCCGCTTGTGTCCCTCCACGACTCATACTAGGAACTAACAGGTAGAGTGCTTGGTGAGGCACACGTTTCGGTCAACACACAGTCAACATGACACATCAGTGTGCGGAGCAAGTTAGACCATATTTTGACTCAGGTGAGACTCGAAACCAAGTTTAGTGACCAAAAGTAGGCATTTTGGAAGTTGGGGGTGCCGCGATGACATTAGCTAGCCAAGTTCATGGCAAATGTAGGCATTTTGGAAGTTGGAGGGACCGCGATGATATAGCTAGCCAAGTTCAGGGACCAAATTTATGTAGACATTTTAAAAGTTGGGCGATCAGGATGGCATAGCAAGTCAAGTTTGGCGACCAAAAGTAGGCATTTTAGAAGTTGGAGGACTAAGATAGTATAGCGAGGCAAATTTGAGGACCAGTATGAATTTCAATCATATCTAAAAAATTGTCATAATTGGAGTTGTAGTGGAACTAGAGCAAATCCAAATAAAGAAGGGCGCGGCCAGCCATACTATGCGCCAGAGTTTGTGGCGGCACCAAACTTTGTGTGGCGAGCAAAAAGCGCTACACTTGTGGCTAAAAATAGTACTAAACTCTATACAAAAGCCTGTGTCATGACAAAATTGAATACTCAACCAAACATGGGCCTTGCATGGTGTGGCAGCCTTCACAGTGGCGTGGCTGGCCGTGGCAGCCAACCACATGCCCTCGGTGAAAATCTAGCTCTTTCTTCCGCCTTTATAATTTTGCATAGGTGTGGGTGCACTCACATGCTGAATATAGCTCCACCCCTGTACATACTCCCTCCGTCCCTATTTATTTGTCGCCGTTGGTGTTCGTGCCACAAGTTTGACTCGATTTGTAGAGAATGCGTGCAACATTTGTATCTTCAAATAAATTTATTAAAAAACTAGATTCAAATATCTTTCCAATGATACTAATTATGTACCATAAGCATTAATATATTTTAATATATAATTAATCAAAGTTATTTCTTGGGAAGCACAAGCGACAAATATTTAGGAACGGAGGGAGTACGTAGCAGGACTCAATCGTAATCCAAGGCTAGGCCGGTTAGTGTAAATAAAAAGGACCTAATTGGACACGAAGGCATTAATTAAGGGGTAGAATTTCTATAGTATGCTTAGGGCCCGTTTAGTTTGCAAAAAATTTTTGCAAAAAATCACTGTAGCAGACTGTAGTATTTTCGTTGTTATTTGGTAATTAATGTCCAATCCTGGACTAACTAGGCTTAAAAGAATCGTCTCGTGATTTACAGCTAAACTGTATAATTAGTTTTATTTTTTTATCTATATTTAATGCTTCATGCATGTGTCCAAACATTGATGTGACAAGGAATCTAAAAATTTTTGGGAACTAAACGGGCCCTTATCCTACTCCTACGCGTTTAAATTTGCAGATCTGTTTTAATTTTACCCTCCAACTTATGTTTATCCACGAGGAAACCTCCTACATATTTGCAAAAATACGAGTCTCCAGGCTGGCTACCTGAGCAACTCCAACAGCTCGGCTATTCTTATTTTGGAGGCTATTTTAGAATTTATATAGCAAAAAATAGGCTACAACAGATGTGCTATATGGTTTTGTAAAATAGAAAGTTAGCTATTCCTTGATTTTAGGGGGCCATATAAAGCCAACTATGGGCGCTAGCTGTCTAAAGATGAAAAATAGCAAGATTGTTGCATACCTCTTCTTTTTTGAGTAGTTTTCTATTTTACAAAATGGCTAAACTATGAAATTTGGCTAGTAAATTTAGTCAAACCATTGGAGTTGCTTAGGGTTTTAGTTTAGAAGGAGGAGAGCCGCCGCCAAAGTGCAGACAGAACGTCGCGACGTGTGGGGGGCCATCTCCTACTCCAGTAGTCAGCGGCCAAGGTGGTTGGTGGCTGGGGCGTCCCTGGCCAGTGTGGGCTGTGCGATCGAACAGGGCCCCAAAACTCATGGCCCTCAAGATTTACAAAATATTCTAAATATATATAGTAATTTAAGATTTTATTTTAATTAATAAATGGGTTAAGTTCACTTTAGGACCTTTAACTATCGTAAAAATCTGGATTTCAACCTCTAACTTCAAAACCGGATAACATTCGTCCTACAACTCTTAAAAAAGTTCATTTCTCAACCTTAAACGGTTTTCTAAGCGATTTGCATGGCACTGTTTGTGATGCTGATGTCAGCGATGACGTCAGCACTCATTTTTAATTTACGAAATTAATATCGTTTTATTCGGAGCTCCAAATATAGCAAATAATATATCAATTTTGATTGTCTCGACGAGCTCTTTGAAATGGTGTACTCCGTTTTGTTGTTTGACATAGTTTTATTTCGTGAAAAATTAAATATTTCTATAAAACAAGTGAGAACGGGGCCAATATGGAGGATAAAACTTTGATTTTTGTGTACTAGTTTTATTAGACTGTCTCCAACAATGGAGACCTAAACTCCACACCCATTCCAGCTTTTGGGTCATCCATAGAAAAAAGTCACCCACCCAAAAATCTACCCTCTCCAACAGCACACCCATCCGTCCGACACCTCCGCCTCGCCTGCCGTGAGCTCCTCCAGCCTCGCCCGCCTCGCACCCCACCGAGCCTCCCTCCCCGCCTCGCCGTTGTCGGGCCCACCTTGCCGTCTTCCTCCGCGCAAATCCGCCAGCGCCGCCCGCCACCGCACGCCATCGAACGCCGCCCGCGACCGCACGCCACCGAGCGCCGCCGCCACCGCACGCCACCGAGCTCCGCCCGCCTTGTGCCGCCACGCACCTCGCCGTCGTAGAAGAGCTCCGCCGTGCCGCTCCCGCCGCTCGCCGCGGGCACACCACACACTGCTCGAGCTGCTCGCCGGCGGTCACGCTGCACCGCTCCACCAACCCCATGCCGCTCACCACCAACGTCGCCCACGTCCGCCGCCTCGGCCCGCACCAGATCCACCGCCCCGTGGCCCTCCCCGCCTCCGAGATGGAGGTTGCTCCTCGCCTCCACCTGGGCCTCTAGCTATGAGGATAACGAGGAATAGCGGGGAAGATTTGCGTCTTCGGTAAGAGACGATGCAAATATGCGTCGTGTTTCGACCAGTACGCAAAATGCCTACTGCCTTTGCGTCTTCTGTTGGAGGCCCCGTTCTCACTTGTTTTATAGAAATATTTAATTTTTTAAGAACTAAAACTATCTCAAACAACAAAACAGAGTACACCATTGCAAAGAGCTCATCGAGACGATCAAAATTGATATATTATTTGCTATATTTGGAGCTCCGAATAAAAATATATTAATTTCATAAATTGAAAATGAGTGTTGACGTCATTGCTGACATCAGCACCACAAACAGTGCCAAGCAAACCACCTAGAAAACCGTCAAAGGTTGAAAAGTGAACTTTTTCAAGAGCTGGGGGCCAATGTTATCCGGTTTTGAAGTTGGAGGTTGAAACCCAGACTTTTGCGATAATTGAAGGTCCTGAAGTGGACTTAACCCTTAATAAATCAGCCACCGCTGTCTTCTTTGGCCCATAAACGCGGCCTGCTGGAGTACAAGAAAGACTTAATGCATTGGCGTTAATAGCACTTAAGAGTGACACGCGGGAGAAGATTGATTATGAATATATCATTGAAGATTTCATTTCAAAGAATGATAAAAGAATATCGCTTTTCAAATGATGGTTATACAACAGATAAAATCATTGGTCTACACTATTATGCTTAGCAATATAAGTAATATATAGATATTTGCCATCATTTTCTTGTTTGGGCACTAGATATTAGGCCTTCACTTATTGTTTCGAATTGGGCCTCATATTTTGCCGGGACACGCCTGGTTGGTGGTGGAGAGAGGGAGGTCCTTGGTCAGCAGGAAGCGGGCTCGTTCGTCGGCACGGCCCTTCATCATCTTTGATGACGACGACGATGAGAACTTCCCCATCGTCTTCGATGATGGAAGTCACGATCAGGACGACCACGACCGCGAAGAGGAGTAGCAAAGGGGAAGCCAAGAGCAGCAAAGGGGGGCTCGTTCATCGGCACCGCCCTTCTGCGTCTTCCACTAGTAGAAAGATGATTTTTCCCAGCGTCCGCTTTTTTTTTACTGGCGGTTTTAGTTATCACGCGCCAGTAGAAATGAAACGATGGATCCTAAGACCAAAACCGCCTGTGAAAATAAGATATTTCTACAGGCGGTTGTCTTAACAAACCGCCTGTAGAAATCCATTTCTACAGGCGGTTCGTTAAGAAATCCGCCACTAGAAATACCCGTGTTTTTTAAAATTCGATTTTTTCAAACGATCTCGGATGAGAAAGTACCCAAAATAAAAGTTGTTCGTCTCGAAAAGTTATGAAACTTTGTAAATTACAACTTTTTAATTTGAAACCATCTTGTCAACGAAAACTACGTTTGAATGGTCTCAAATTTTAAATTCAAATTTTGTAAACGACCTCGGATGGAGAAATGATCAATACGAAAGTTGTTCGTCTCAAAAAGTTATGAAACTTTGTAGTTGACAATTTTTTAATTTGAAATCGTTTAGGACCTCAAACAAGCAAATTACACACGGATTTGTATAGTGTGGTGCAGTAGTAGAGGAGGCTCCGCGTGAGACTGTGGGTTCGAATCCCACCCGGAGCGCGTAGCGCGCGATTTTTATGTGAAAAATTGTGCGACGGAGACGGGCAGGCGGTGGGGTCCTCCCCCTAATTAAAATCTTTTTTTTGCTATTTATTTTCAGGTTTTTTTGGGATTTTTTTGCACAGGCGGTTCGCTAAGTGACCGCCTGTGAAAATCCATTTTCACAGGCGGTTCGCTAAATGAACCGCCTATGGAAATCCATTTCCACAGGCGGTTCACGAGCAATCGCCTGTGAAATTGGTCTATTTTTACTGGCCTCCAGTGCAGGCGGTGCTGAAAAACGTCAGTAGAAGGTTACCAACCGCCTATAGAGTATGCCCGTTTACTGGTGTTCGATGACGACGATGATGGGAACTTCCCCAATCGTCTTCGATGATGGAAGTCACGGCCAGGACGACGATGACCGTGGAGAGGACGAGCAGCAAAGAGGAAGCCAAGACGAACGTGGCTCATCACGGGACGATGGCTCCTCGGGTGGATCTGGTGCCGATGATGTCGTGGATGCCAGAGGAGTGGAGCAGCAGCCGCCGGCGGAGCAGGGAGACAGCGACGATGACAGGCCGATAATCGTCGTGTCACGTGCACGCACCCTCGTTAATCGAGGCTCTACCTCCACTGCGCCAGCGTCCATGCCCGCGGCGGCGCCGGCACCTCCAGAATCCTCACCACCGTCGTCGTCGTCGTCTTCCTCGGATAGCTCCTTGGTGATCAGGAACGTGACGGTGGAGAATTCCTCTGCATTTGATAGTAGCATCTGCTATCTCCCATTGAAGTCTCCCATCTTCCAGGTATGGAATTATATTTTTGATCATATAAACTCATCTGGGTAGATCAACATCTGTACTTTTATAAGGTTATTGATATTAATAATTTCATCAATCGAGCAAAATAATCGGTTCTGTGGATTGCATATATACAGTGCACCGTCGGTCACGTGGTGTGCTCGCCGTGCCACGAGCCCACGACAAGCTGGGGCAGGCGACCAGCTGCCATGTCTGCTGCGCCCCGATCCCCGGCGGCTACTTGCGGTGCAACGCCATGGAGCAGGTGGTCGACTCGATCCACATCCCTTGCCCGCACGCCGCGCACGGCTGCACTGAGACCGGTGTACCACGACCGCGACGCCCACGCCCGGGCATGCGCGCACAAGCCATGCCACTGCTCCGGCGAGAGCTGCGGCTTCGCCAGTTCCGTACCAGGAGAAGATGACGAAGATATCAGGGTCACGGTCACCTATATCAGCGGCACCTATACCAGTGGATCGTGCAAACATCAGTTATAGTTTTGTGCTAAATTTTATCAATCTTTTTTTTGGAATATATATGTTCTATTTTCTCAATTTGGTCTACACAACGCTCTTGCTAGCTAGTTAGTTTCTTCATTGTGTAAACAAATATTAATTATAATGCATGGATTATTGTTGATCACAAATGTTTGAATTCATATTTGAGGTTTTCCAATTGAAAGCTATGTTAATTATTCAATCTCTACAATGTTTTAAATCGCGGGTTATAACATTTAGCAGAGACGTCAGTTCAGCCGCTATATTTTTGGCTATAGCCCGCTATATATTGTAGCAGCAACTATCCTCAGCCATTATAGTTCCGCTATAGCCCACTATTTAAGACACTAATTCTCTATTATATTAGACATGTGCTAATTTATACAAATGCAAACTAAACATTGGCGACATGGTCCACTAATCTGTGGAGGTAATTCCCACGGGTGTGTGTTCACCCAAAATCACTATTCAACGTGCCTGCATTACGGTTTCTCTCTAAGATTAAGAGAGGCAATGCAAGCGGCGTCGGCCTGGACAAAAAGCTCGTTGAATTGGCTCGGTGGCTCAGTACAAAAGTTCTTTGATTGGACTTATATTTTTCTTTTAAAATAAAAATGAGTTAATTTGGAATGACTTGCTCGGCTCGTTAGGCTCGGCTCATTAAGCTACATGAAGTTATGTCTCAAATAATTCAGGAGACTATGATAAATAATGTTATGGCAGTTTCTAAAAAAGCTCGAAAAAAATTGTAGTTTGCTTGATATCAAGCCTGCACGATTTCCAGCTGAGATTAGGGGAGGGACGAAGGTCGTGCAGCGTCGGTGGGTGGGCAAAGAGGTCGCTGGTGAGCAAGGTACTAAATAGCAGATGTAATTATAATATATGCTTAAATTTACATGTAATTTTGGGTGGGCGGTGAGGTCGCTGGTGAGCACTGTGTCCAGTAGTGTTGTACTTCCTCCATTCCAAATTATAAGTCACGTTTGAGTTTCTTGGTACATCTATTTTACTATGCATTTAGATATGATAATATGTCTAGATACATAGAAAAATAGATGACCTAAAAAAGTCAAACCGACTTATAATTTGAAACGAGGGAGTAGTTTTTTCCTATTATTCATGACATATATGCTTAAATTTACATGAAATTATAATATGCCGTTATTGGAACTTAGCGTCCGCAATAGCACCCGCTATCTGCGATCCGCTACCTCGACGCTAATCCATTACCAACCCGCTATACGCTATTTAGTACCTTGCTGGTGAGGGAACCGGCAGCCAAGCCAACAACAAAGGGGCAGTACGGTACAAAGAAGATGGATGCTGAGGGAGGAGGAAGAATGGCAAGGAGAGACGAGGGAGAGAAGAGAAACCGTGAGTCGGTACTGTTACCCCACACATGTGCATTGATGATTAAGAGACCCTATGTTCATCGAGGTTTGGTTTCGCTTTGCAGTGGTCCCCTAATCAAAGTGGCCATTGGATTTTTCTCACCAATAATTTACTCGGCCCTTGTTTAGTTCCCAAAATATTTTGCAAAAAAGATTTACTCGGCCCTTGAATAGATGATTAAGGACATCTATCTTTTTTGTCGGAGGTCCTTGGGAAGTTGATTTGAGATTTGAGATAGATGTTTGTATACATATATAAATGACCAATGCGAACTACTTGTATGGATGGCATATCATATATTCATATCCATACCCTTCTCTTCTAAACTCATAGAATTAATCTTTGTAAGCTTTTGTATACGCATTTAGTATGTAGTATAGGATTGTGTGATTTTTATCCATCAAGTATACTCCAAGTTGGCATTCCAAGAATGTTTGTAAACATTTTATAAATTTTACCAAAAATAGGGATGGACATGATATGCCCCTCCATAAAATTATTGCCGAACTCAAGTACTCAACTTAAGTAAAAGGATAAATAATTCATTTAATTATTTCAATGACTGATTCACATAAGGAACTGGGAATTGCCTGTGAAGAATGTTACCACTAGTACCAAATTTTTTTCAGAGGCAGAAATTTTTTATTTAGTGGCAAGCCGACTATGTTTGTTAAATACTTTGTTAATAGTTTCTAGAAAAAACAAAAATAATTGTTTGTTAGGATTCAAACCTATAATAATCTTCAACTCACACAACATCTCTTTTATATTATCAGTATCCTTATATAAGATGCTATCATTTTGTAATCTTGTATCGCATATTTTGGCCATAAAATGATCTAAAATGAGAGATTTCAACTACAATGTTATAAAGATTGTCAAGCACTATATCCTTGCTCTAGGATGTCTCTTCATCTAAGACAGTTTATTTTTTAATCTTCATGCAAGCCATCCATGTCATCACTTATTAATTACAAAAAAATGTCCACGTCATCTCTATTATGTACAATACTTTTAATCTTTATCTTTAATCTATTAACGTACAAGTCATCTGCATACACTATTTGTTTCATCACCTATTCTTCTATAACATGGTCTAGCTTACTGATTTTTTTACCGGATCTGATACAATAAGATAACATGCAAGTCAAATTTGTATATACACATAGTATACAGAATACCATATAGTATATATATATACACACACACACTACCCTGTAGCTGGCTACAAAATAACTTATTCTGTAGCCACTTTGAGTTACGATAATTACTATGTTAATTTATGAGATCATAGTAACTCTTTACTAAGTGGTTTACTACAACGTTACGGTAAATATCCCTATGTGTTATAATAATTCAACTATCGTAAATATATACTGACATTGTCGTAAATTAGTATATAAAATTATCGTAAATAAAGATGGCTATAAAATAACTTATTTTGTAGCTAGCTATAAAGTATACTTTCCATATATATATATATATATATATATATATATATATATATATATATATATATATATATATATATATATATATATATATATATATATATATATTAAGAAAATGCCGTGGCAATGTGCGGGATATCCTTCTAGTTAATCAAAGGCCTGTCTCCTAAAATCTTTTTTTTTTGTAGTAGTCTACGATAGCCTGTTTAAAGGTGGAAGAAATCCCACTGCTTTCACAGGAAGCCCATAATTTAATCCACTTGTAGAAAAATAGAGTCTCTAGAAAAATGGTGCATTTAGAAGTGTTTCTCAGAAATACTATAGTTGATTTCATAAATTATAACATGGATGATGAATTAAGTTTGAAAAACTACATGAGGGCTAAGGGCTTGATGTATAGTGGTGCCATCCTCATCAAACCAAGAATTCTTTGCGAATTATATATAGTAAAGATGTATATGCATATATACTTGCTTGCGCCTATGGTCATATATAGATCTCGGGATTAACAAAGTCACTGCATGCATTTTACTATCAATGTGAACACTGCTTTTCACAAAAAGAATAGCGTCGTCAAATTCTTAAATAAATCTGGGAAAATACGGACACTTATGCCAAGCCAATCACTTAAACCCGAGTCGCCAAGTTTCATCATAAGAAATCTAACCAACTAAATTTTTATTTGTTTAGTTTGTAAAGTTCATGATAAGATTTTTTTTGTTATGGTACAACAACATTATTTCTAAAGTTCACCAGGGAAGTTATTTTGACAACATAGCTAAAAAAAGCTACTTTGACAACAATACTCCAGGGAAGTTTAGTCCAAATTTATGCAAAAGAGTAAATTTGGTGGTTATCCCTTAAGTTTCAATTACGGATATTACGTGAAAGCTTCCTTGAAACTTGATTTAGAAGCTTGGACCACTGAACCTGGACACGGTGACGACGAGACAAAATGTGTGTGTGTTTGAGGAAAATGCAAGATATGCGGCTGACCTCGTTACGTAGTTTTCGATCTGCACAAAAGGCGAAAGGGATATATGCTTGCATGTCTGCACGGGCCAAGAACCAAGATAGAGCCCAAGAGTCTGGTCCAGCCCACTGGGCAAAAACACTAGGGTTTTTATCTTCTCGGCGGCGAGCTCGTCCGAATCCAGGCCGCTAGTATAAATAACGTACGGTGGCGTGGGGAAATGGGCATGGCGAGGTCGTACCTTGGACGCCGGACACGGCCGGCGGCGTTTGTGTCAGGCGAAGCCTCCTCCAGCAGGAGGAGAATGACTCATGAGTACTTCCCGGCCTCGCCGCCGTGGAAGCCGCCAATCCGACGGTCTCCGTCGTACTCGCCGACTTCTCCACCTTACTCCCCGTCATACTCGCCCACGTCTCCATCCTACTCCCTGAGTTCCCCGTCATACTCGCCCACGTCTCCGTCCTTGCCGGCGGCGGCGGAGGCATATTATCCTCTCCTGCCACGACTTGACGACGACGACGAGTATGCGATCGGCGATGAGGGGCCCGGCCGTGAGGGTCAGAATGATGAGTACCACATCCAAGAGGAGGAGGAGCGAAGTGAAAGTGATGACGGCATGGAACGGGAGGACGATTCCTATTCCTATGGATCTGGTGGTGACAATGGCGTGGAGAGTGAGCAGCAACATGACGAGGACGACGACATCGGAGAGGAGCAGAGTGAAGGCGAGAGAGTACAACAGGTGGTCTCAGATAGATCTGATGGCGAGAATGGCGTGGAAGATGAGCAGCAGGCAGGCGAAGAGGCGCCGGCGCCACAGCCACATGACGTCCAGGGCAACGTTGCCGCTGTTGAAGACAGCGACGATGACAGGCCTATTAGCGTCGTGTCACGTGCACGCACCCTCGTTCATGGAGCCTCCACCACCTCCACTGCGCCAGCGCAAGCACCACCAGAATCACCACCGGCGCCGCCGTCGTTCTCGGATAGCTCCTCTGTGATCAGGAACGTGACGGTGGAGAATTCCTCTGCATTTGATTGTAGCATCTGCTATCTCCCACTCAAGTCTCCCATCTTCCAGGTATGTATGTCCACCCCGACGTATCAACATGTCGATGAACATGAATTATATATTTTTCATCATATAAACTCATCATCTGGTAGACCAAGACCTGTACTTTTATGAGGGTTACTAGTATATTACCCGTGCTAATGCTACGGGCCACATTAAGTCCAAAGTTAATACACATCAAAATCACTTGACATGAACGAAGACGTAAAAACAAACTACAGGAATCTTTATGCACAATAAGGACTGTATGTAAAATAGCTAGCAACCTACAACATATATGCAGAGAGCAAAGCCATTTAACCAATTTTCAGTCTGTACAATTTTTAAATCTCTTATAGCCCAAACTGAGAACAAATTCTTTTGTTGCATATATAAATCTGAACTTGCAAGCAATTGTAAGCTGCATTTTTTTTTGTGGGAAAAATCAGAGTTAGTGAAAAGGAAGCTAGAGATACCTGCAGATAGCCCTGGACCTAATCTTCACTTTTGTTGCCACCATTTATCCAATTTTCAATCTGTACAATTTTTCATTCGCTCATAGCACGAAATGAGAACAAAGTATTTTGTTGCATAAATAAATCTGAACTCATGAACAACTGTAGGCTTCATAGTAAATTTTTTGGAACAAAACAGAGTGAGTGAAAAGGAAGCTAGAGAACAGAGCGAGCATGGTGTAGATTAAATCGTGAACACCTGGTGTGCCTTTTTTTTTGAACCATAACCTGGTGTGCATGTGATTCATTATATTACTGATTCATATCGTAGAGAGTGGAGCATGGTGATTCTGATAGGATCTCAGATCCTACCGCGGCTGCGAAGTGCGTATGGATAGGAGATCGGTGGTCAGGGGCGATAGCCTCGGTGACGTAGGGGAGACGTGGTGGCGGTGGCACAGTAGGGCGGTGCAGGGGAGAGTGAGAAAGGGAGATAGGTGCGTAGGGAAGGCCCCTTGAGGCCAGGCAAGATAATTGTCTTGCTTAATTAACTCAAACCAGTTTGGAGGCATATATCCTCTCCTAGCAAATCAATCTACATCATGATTTCTAGGAATTAAATGGAAATATCTAAAAGCGGAAAACATTTCTCCTGGCCTGCCTGCCCCTATGCTGACGCAACCCCAAGCCACTTGCGCGAGTCTGGCACTGGTAGGTCACGCCGGTCATAACATCTCTCCCCGC
Source organism: Saccharum hybrid cultivar R570 (assembly GCA_038087645.1). Classification (NCBI taxonomy): domain Eukaryota; kingdom Viridiplantae; phylum Streptophyta; class Magnoliopsida; order Poales; family Poaceae; genus Saccharum; species Saccharum hybrid cultivar. The sequence continues at coordinate 7,401,684 of JAQSUU010000494.1, forward strand.
CTTTTCAAACAGCTTGTCCTCGAGCTGAACATCAGGGTAGAGGTCCTTGAAGTCATGCGGCGGCTCCTAAATGGCGTCGTCGCTGGGAAGACCCTGCCACTGCACAAGCACAGCGCGAGGCGCCTCGGAGAAGTTGACCGTGTAGCACACACTCTAGAGCTGGCAGCGGTCGTCCTGCACAGGTGGCACCAGCGGAGGAGTTGTCGGAGGGTCCCCTTGGAAGGGCTTGAGCAACCAGACATGAACATGTCGTGGAGGAGAGCACCTTCTGGTAGCTGAAGGTGGTAAGCCACTTGGCCAATGCGTTCGCGCACCTGGAAGGGCCTCGTGTAGCACTGGCCGAGCTTGCCCTTCAGCTGGGACTCGAGCGAGTGTGTCGGTCGGTGTCGAAAACAAAGCCATGCCCAGTCACCCACTGCGAACTCTAGTTCTCAGTGGTGGTCGTCATAGTACCGAGTGTGACGGTCGGTGTCGAAAATAGAGCCATGCCCAGTCACCCACCACGAACTCCAGTTCTCAATGCGGTCGTCATAGTACCGCTTGGCGTACTGCTGGGCTTGGAGAAGACACTCACGAACCTCCGCAAGGAAGGTGCCATGGTCATGAAGGAGCGCATCCGCTGCCTCCATCTGAGTAGCCCTGGCGGTGTAGGGCAGGAGTGGCAGTGGTGGTCTGCGGTAGACGGTATTGAGAACCATAACATTAGAATAGACTATGACAATATCCGAGGTTTGTTGGAAATTCTAAATTTCGAATTTCAAAAATATTAAATTAAAACAATTTTTTTGGACTCTAAATAATTTCAAATAAAAAACATATCCACTACAAGGTTGTAGATCGCATTGAGATATACAATTTTGGTACAAAGTTTGTCTTCATCTGAATTCATATGGATAAGTTATGAATTAGTTTTCATACAACTATTTGCAGAGGCGAGCCTCTTAAGAGTGCCACCTGTGTTAACCAATTTCTTGAGGCAGAAACTTATTGCATCCTCTATTAATATCCACTAGTAGTGTGCCCGTGCTAACGCTACGGTGATATTAGGACAAGCAAATTAGAATAACCAAAATATGTTTTCTCTCTATATAAACCATTGCAACTTAACACATCACGATGCAAACAAACATATGATCTGGAGTTACTTTTTAGTGAAAATGACTTAAGTTTCTTCGAAGACAGAGAGCATATGACTCAAAATTTCTTCAACAATTATATTGCCACTCTACTAATTACAATACAATAATCTGTTCGCCACAACAACAAAAAACTGTATCTTCATCCACTTATCCATATCTTGATGAACCATCAGTAGCACCAGCATGCAAGCTTCCCTGCATTGTCAAAGCTTCCCTGGTTGTCAAAGCTTCCCTGCATTTTATAAACTGCTAGCTCATGTATCCATTCTCTTTTATAAACTGCTAGCTCATGTATCCATTCTCTTTTAGGTGAGTGACCTGCTTTCTCAATGTGGAAGAAGGCATGCATACAAAGTGCTTAGTTACGACTCACAAGCATGCTCATACTAACACTACCAGACCACAGAAAAATCTTGTCGGCTCCGCGAATTCATGTGGGTTTGTAGAAAACCGTCAGGAACTCCTAATAACTCCTGTTGGCTGAATAAAACCGTCAGGAACTGCTATTTTATTGCTGTCGGTCTTCGAACAACCGTCAGTAATATAAAAAACCGTCAGGAACTTCCATTTTGTTCCTGTCGGTTTCTGGTAGCCGACAGGAAACCAACCGCCCGCGACTCTAAGCCCGAAAACAATGCTTCGCGCGCGTGGTAAAACCCAGGGCGCCAAAACGTTTTCGGCCTCCCGCGAAAACATTGACTGTATTGTGGGACCCACACAAAGACATATATATACACCATACCAAAAACCCTAAGTTTTTCCCCCTCATTCGTCACCCCGCCGCCACCCAGCACAATGGAAGCCGCGGCCCGCGTGGGGGATAGGTGGAGTCACGCACATGGTGGACGCAGGATGGGAAGAGTGATGAGTGATGAGGTCTCGGTCGTTGTATTTGAGTGAGTAAGAGAAAGAAGAGGCTAGAGTGGATCTTGTGTATTCGTTTCAAAGGCTCGCTAGTTCTGGGTGTATTTGTTTTGGGGTACCTAGGAGAGGTCTTGACTGCGGGGGATATTTGTTGGGTAGCTTTAGTTAAGTTTACAACTGATACCTTATTATATACTAATAATATATAGAAAATAGAAATAGATAGAAGAAGATAGATAGATAGATAAATTTATAATTGGTGCCTTATAATATAGATAGAGCAGAAGATAGATTAATAATTTCATCAATCGAGCTAAATATAATCTGTTTTGTGGATGCATGTATGCAGTGCAGCGTCGGGCACGTGGTGTGCTCACCCTGCCACGACAAGCTGGGGCAGGCGACCAACTGCCATGTCTGCCGCATCCCGATCCCCGGCGGCTACTTCCCATGCAACGCCATGGAGCAGGTGGTGGACTCGATCCGCGTCCCGTGCCCGCACGCTGCCCACGGCTGCGCCGAGAGGCTGGCATACCATGACCGCGACGGGCACGCCCGGACGTGCACGCACAAGCCGTGCCACTGCCCCGTCGACGGTTGCGACTTCGCCGGCCCCGTGCATACCACGCTCCTGGAGCACTTCGCCGCCGTGCACGGTTGGCCTTGCAGCACCGGGAGTACCGGGGCCAGTGGCTTTGACGTCGGCCTTCGCAAGGGCTTCAACATCGTCGTCGTCACCGCCGGCGCCGATCAAGGCACCATGGCCACGACGGAGCAGCAGTACACGTTGGTGTTGAACGTGGAGGAGGCGGCGCCGGTGTGCAACACCATCACTGCGTTCTGCATCCACCCTAGCAACACCGGCACTGTCAGACTCGGGCTCTACTACTACCGGCGGTGGGGACTGGACTCCGACTTGTGCTCCACGTACCTACAGTCGTCGCAGCTCGTGTGCACGGACCTCTCCAATGGGATGCCTGGTCCCAGCAGCTGCTTCCCGTTCCTGGTGCCCAGGTGGTCTGCCTCAGGAGGAGAAGATGACGAAGATATCAAGGTCACAGTCAACTACATCCGCGGCACCTAACCACCAGTGGATCGTGCACACATATAGGCATAGTCTTGTGCTAAATTTTTTCAATCTTTTTTTTTTTGAGTTTCGGTTCTATTATCTCAGTTTGGTCTACAGAACACTCTTGCTAGATAGCTACTTTCTTCTTTGTGTGCATGAATAATTATATAATGGATTGTTCATCATCATTAAGTTTGCATTCATATTGGAGGTTTTCCACTTGAAATCTATATAAATTAGAATTAATTCGCTATTATATTAGACTTGTGTTAATTTATACTAATGCAAACTAAACATTCCCCGATTCGTGGTGGTAATTCCCACGCGGGTGCGTGCTGACCCAAATTCAGTATTTGATGTGCCTGCATTACGCTTTTTGACTGAGATTAAGAGAGAAAATGCATGTATTCGATGTGCCTCTGCATTGCGCTTTCTGACTTAGATTAAGGGAGACAATGCATGTGACGTGGAGCGTGGTTTCCCACTAAGATTAGGGGAGGGGCGAAGAACGTGCTGTGTATGTGGGTGCGCGCCATCGCGACCAGCAGTGAGGTCACCGCAGGCTAGGGGCCATGGACTGGGTTCTGGGTTTTAAGGTGAGCTCCAGCAACCTTAGAAAGGGGAGGGGACGACCGACAACAGTTAGCCCAAAGGTTGTGGTGGGTTGAGAGATGGCAAGCGCAGTGGCAGAGGATATATGTTAGGGCAAAGCCGATGACAGGGGTGAGGGGTCACCAGCAAGGTAGCCAATTGGGATTAAGGAAGGACGTGGTGGAGGCGACGGTGGCGTGAGGTAGGCAGTGAGCTCTCCAGCAAGGTCGTCGATAGACAAGGTGGCAGTCAGGGCGGTAGTGAGGTCATTGGATTTTTCCCACCAATGGTAAGAAATAAGACAATGGTGGTTAGGGAAGGGTGGGGCTGTGGTGGCAGAGGTGGAGTCGCTGTCGTGGGATCCGGTGGCCAAGCCAACGGTAGAGGGGTGGTACGAAGAAGAAACGTGTAGAGGGAGGAGGATGAGGAATGAGAATGGCATGGAGAGATCAGAGAGAGAAGAGAAACCGTGAATCGATACTGCTACCCACATATGCATTTTGATGATTAAGGGAGCCTATGTTCATCGAGGTTCTGAACCATGGTTTCGGGTTTGCAGTGGTTCCCCTAATCAAAGTGGCCATTGGATTTTTCCCACCAATAAATAACTGAGTTAAAATCTTTTGTGGGAGCAGCATGATGAACCATGCATGAGGTCAGAGGTCCTTGGGAACCTGATTTGAGACTCGATACAGACGTACATATAAAAAAATGGTCAGAGGTCAGAGGTTCTGAACCATGGTTTCGCTTTGTATGGACGTGCAGAACTGATAACCGATCAAAAATAAGACTGGTCACAAATCTCAATAGTTTTGTTTGTCTCAAAGTCCAATCTCAGTTGGCACCAATTGATAATAAGGGGACTGTTGACAACCAAAATGTGATCGAAGAGTTAAAGATGGATTGGAAAACACATGCAAACAAATAATAAAAAAAGATCAAATTTGAATGGAATTGGGCAGAAATTGCAAACTTTCTGGAAAAACCCAGGTGCCTATATTCTAATAAAACCCCAAGTGACACATCTTCCATAGTGCTTTGTTTTGAATTATCAAATGAAACAATCTTCTCCAATGCATACTCTTATTTTGAAGTTTTATAGATTGGTCATATATCATTTAAATTATGTATGATGTTGTGATCAAGGGTTCCATTTGAATTATGTAGCCACTAGCAATTGTTACAACAATCAATTACTTAGCATACTAATAATTATCTCACTTCCACACAATAATGCATAATTCACAGTAAAACGTCTCTAGCTTCCACACTTAAGAATGCAGTCTTTTTCAATAGTAGATGCTACAAAAAATATTTATAAATGCAGTTGGTAACCCCGCTTTACAGGTGTTTACTATTAATCAATCACTTAAACTCAATAGTAGAAATCACTCATGTCCTTACGTTCAAAAAAAATCACTCATGTCCACAAGGGAAAGATGGGCAACTGACTAGATGTCGAAACCAGATATATATATAAAAAACAGTGCAGAAAAATTAAAAAATCACTCCCAAGGCAACCTACTAACCAACCCAATGCAAGTCACACGCAATTTCTCGTGCGTGTAATTTCTAGGATTAACTCATGACCTCCTCCCTCCCATGGTTTTTTACCATCCCACCACACAAAAATTGTTGCTATTGGCAATAGGATAACCTTTTATTTTGAACTTTGTTGAAAATGATTTTTACAGACCACTTGCTCATAAATGGAATTTTCACATGTGGTCTCTTACGTGAGTCGCTTGTGAATATTTTGAAAAGTGCCTTTTATTTTATATGATTATAAGTTGAGTTTGGCAATAAAATTTTATGCATGGACGACATATCATATATTCATATTCATACCCTTCTCTTCTAAACTCACAGAACCTTTGTATGCTTTTGATATATGCATTTAGAATGTAGTATACGATTGTGTGATTTTTATCCGTCAAGTACACTCGAAGTCAGTATTCCAAGAATGTAAACATTTTATAAATTTTACCAAAGATAGGGCTGAACATGATATGCCCCGGCCTCCATAAAATTATTGCCGAACTCAAGTACTCAACTTAAGTACGGCCATTCTATCTTTGTTAAATAATTCACTTATTTCTATGAGTGACTCACATAAGGAACTGCGAACGGCCTGTGAAGAGTATTTCCAGAGGCAGACATTTTTTATTTAGAGAGGCTGGCAAGCCGACTATCATTGTTAATTACTCCGTCAATTGTTTCCAGAGAAAACAAAAATAAGTGTTTGTTAGGATTCATACCTATAATCTTCAACTCAAACAACATCTCTTTATCACTATCCTTATATAAGATGCTATCATTTTGTATCAACTTTTTTTAGTCTTCGAATATTTTGGCCATAACATGATCTAAAATGAAAGAGTTCAACTACAATGTTATAAAGGTTGTCAATCACTATACCCTTGCTACATGATGTCTCTCCATAACATGATCTAAAATGAAAGAGTTCAACTACAATGTTAGTTTTTTTTTGAAAGTTTGAATCTCAAACTATGAGAACTTAAAACAAATATATGAGACTCCAAACAACTTAGATTAGGTTGACCACTACAAGTTTGGTATTAACCATTTGAACATTCTAGGTTAATATTTGGAAATGAATTTCAAAGTCTAAAGAACTTAGAACACATATTTGTGACTCTAAAACAATTTGTCACTACAAAGTTGTAGACGGTATTGAGAACTATAACATTAGAATAGACTACGACAATATCTGAGGTTTGTTGGAAATTCTAAATTTTGAATTTCATATTTATTAAATTAAAACAATTTTTTGGACTCTAAACAATTTCAAATAAAAAACATATCCACTACAAGGTTGTAGATAGCATTGAGACATACAATTTTGGTACAAAGTTTGTCTTCATCTGTATCCATATGGATAAGTTATAAATTAGTTTTCATACAACTATTTGTAGAGGTGAGCCTCTTAAGAGTGCCGCCTGAGTTAACCAATTTCTTGAAGCAGAAACTTAGAATGCCATCCTCTATTAATATCCATTTTTACAGGTGGACATCTTAACAGGTCAGTCTCTATTAAGTATTAACCAATTGATAGATGTGCTTGTAAATAGTCAATTAATTACATAGGTCTAATCTCTTTAGGATTCGTGGCCCTACAAATGATTAACATAGGTGGAAATTTGACGCGCTAGAGGCTTGGACCACTGAACCTGGTTAATTTAAGAACCTGGAGTCCTGGACAGTGGACACGGTGACGAGATAAGATGTGTGTGTGTGTGCTTGAGGAAAATGCAAGATGTGTGGCTGACCTCGTCACGGGCCAAGATAGAGTCCAACAGTCTGGGCCAGTCCACTGGACTGCGGCATCTGCTCCCTCCCGTTGAAGCCTCCCATATTCCAGGTAATAACTACTTTTTTCTCGTTCTCCATTGTTCGTACTTATGATCTTTAATGTGTGTTCGACACAAATTCATCTGTACATTTCGTGTTACTTCATCTGTATGTGTGTTCGTGTTAAATGAATGTTTGCGTGCACGCATGCAGTGCGACGTGGGGAACGTGGTGTGCTCACCGTGCTGACACGTGTGCAGATCCACGATGGGGTTCCGGCGGTGTCACGCCATGGAGCACCTGGTGCAGTCCATCCGTGTGCCGTGCCCGCACGCAGCGCACAGCTGTGCCACCGCTGGAGCTTCCGTGGCAGCACGACGGCCCCGAGGCCTCCCATATTTCAGGTAATTAATAACTGTTTTTTTCTTGTTAGCCACTTTTCGTACTTCTTATCTTTATTTCGTCGCATCGATAGATCTATATAGGTTAATTCATCTGTACATCATCCACCGTGCTTAATCACTAGCTTTATGTATAAAGTCAAATAATAAACATCATATGGACGAAGTTAACACGTGATGGGTCGCGCATTTGAGGAGTGCGTGACCTCACAGGCATCGTCCTTGCCCCCGCCTCGCCCCTGGCTTGCACCGCCAATGGCCAGCGGCTCCCGACGCCAGCCACGCCGCCCTCCTACCTTCGCCCCTCGACCCTGCCCTCTAACCACCAGCAACGCGACGCCACCGCCTCTAGCCCTGCCCAATCAGCATCTCCAATTGCCTCGTCGGGCAGCGCCCCACCCTACTGCCATCTCACCTACCTCCAACCCCCCCCCCCCCCCCCCCCCCCCCGCTGTGTTTGAGTTTGTGTATAGATTTCATTGTGCATTATACCATCTACGTAAAGATTATTGCACTTCAATAAAAAAAACTCAAACATGTGGGGGTATGACCACCCCAGGCATTGCATGAAAGAGAAGACCTTCTCACCAAGGTCGAGGACGAAACCCCCAAACCCTGCCCCACCCATACACATCAGCACCATAGCCATGTGGCGACCTAAAATCAGATCAAATTTTAGTGGCGGCTAGTTTTTAACATGGCCTGTCTCTAAAAATTATTTTCCAGAAATGATAAAATTGTTATACTACTTTTTCTTAATACCAGGAGAAGCCCACTAATGAAGCAACCACATTGGATCCATTTGATTATGAACCACTTTTCTCTTTACTCTCTCGCCACTCATATATAGGGCCTGTTTCGGACAGCTTCACCCTTGAAAAAGTGAATCTGGATCTGAGATTCACCGTGGATCAGCTCCGCTAGTGAATCTGAGATCCATGGTGAAACCGTTTGGCTATAGAACCAGCTCTAGATCCACGCAAGAGTATTTTGTTTGGAATTGCCTGATTTGCCCTTGGGAGAGAGGGCCCACGTGTCAGGGGGCTAAACGAAAAATCTTTCGTCTTCTCCGTTCCAGCCTTCTTGGACAGGCGAGACGTGGCGCGACCTGCCACGGCCGAGGGCGGGGGCGCGGCCTCGTCGGAGCCTCGTCGGAATTTGGCGTCTAGGTGCGGCATCTCGTCAAGGGCAGACTCGTGGCCTGGCTAAGCGTCGTCGGAGCTCGAGGTGGCTAGGGATGGGGCCGGTGGCCGAATCCTGACCGGGGAAGGCTCTATCATGACACCATTTATGAAAGTGGGTTTATTGTTTATGTACACTTCATATTTTTACCTCACGAGTTCTAAAAGTAAGATGAGGTTAAGATTATGAAATGATCCTCGTAATGTATGCGATATACTTGTTAAGTCTCTATGTGCATATGCTTCCTATAGAAAGCATTTTTGGCATAGCGGGACAGTTCTACAAGGTTCATGACAACTTTTCTAAAATATTAACCCATGATCAGAATTCTAGATAATTGAAAATATATGATCCAGAAGGTCATAATTTGATCCAGAAGGTCAAAATTTGTCCTGAGGACATATGTTATACTCTTTTCCTTGATGAGTTTTCCTGAAGTTTCTCACGTAAGGTTTTTAATGAGGCAACAATGTGCAAATGCATTAAGCGACAATAATGTACTCTTTTTCCATATTTTTTCCATTGGGTTTTTCTGGAGTTTTAACAAGGAACTCCACCAATCTCAGTTTCGTGGAGCACCAGATCCACCAAATAAGTGAATCTGGACCTCAGATCCACCTTTTTGGTGAATCTAGATTTGGAGCTAGAGTGTTTGACAAACTTTTTATGGATCGGAGCTGTTTTTGGTGGATCTGGAGCTGGGAGAGCTGTCCCAAACAGGCCCATATGCACACATATCTTGCTACTAAAACTATCATATTATCGCTAGCACATGGATCATGCTACAGACAAAAATGACAATACATTGGCCGTCCCCTCTCTAGTTTTAACAGTGCAACGCTATGAATCAACAGAGAGCAATAATCGAATATTATGAAAATGTATCTTACAATGAAAAAAAACAATTGAAACAGTGTTCAATCTAACAAATTAAAACCAATAAAGACTACCTAATAACATACTAATAAAGCAAAGACCAAATGTGAGGAATTTTATTAACCGCCTTGATTCTTATCTAAGAAGAGAAACAGGTGTGTGGTGAGCAGTGGCTAATAATTAAGGCACCCTACTTAATAATTAGAATAAAAAAGAACACCTAATAAACTCGATAATATCAAAGTGATAATTTATTAGCCAAGCTATCCTTGGTGGATGATCCATGCATCTACTTCTTTACGACGATTTGATGGAAATCACAGCAGTGACATGAAAAGCAGCCTCATCGGACCCACCACTTACATATTTTGGGACGAAGAACTGGAACGAGTCTTTAGGATCGGGAAGCCCATACGAGGGATCCTTGCATGCAACTTGGAACTTAGATGGCTGGCAATGTCCGCTTGGGAAATGCTCGAAGCGCGAGCATGTGAGCTCGAGCTTGCATGTCGTCGTGTTCGACAAGCTGGCGGCGGCGTGAGAGCCTATCTAGACCGCAGAGATGGCACAGCCAAACGCCGTGCTGACAGGGGCGGATCCAGTATATAAGCAATGCTGTCACCTGAGAGCAATGCCTTATGTCTCGGGCTGAGTATGTTTTTGTATTCTGAAGTGGATGACAGCAGTCCAATAAATCTGATGACATCAGTGCTCCACTAAAATCAGCCACGCTTGAAGCCCAAAACTGATTGCCTGCCATTACTTCACAAAGAATCGCAGCACATCATACATTAGAGAAACCCAAACGACGCACTGCACAGAAACTCATGCATGCCTGCGTTCAGTGCTAATCCATCACGACTTGGCCTGAATTGATCCTCTAGCTAGGCCTAGCTGGTAGTCTAGTCAACTTTTATATTTTGCATGCACCTGGCAACCAACTGGTGATGGAGAAGTGATTGCTGGTACTCCACTACTCCCTCCCTCCTAAATTAAATCATCTTCAATATTTTTCTAAGCTAAATTATTTTAAAGCTAACTAAATTATAAAAAAGAACGCATATATATATATATATATATATATATATATATATATATATATATAAGATAGATCGAGTCCGGATGAAAACAAATATAATATCATCGATATCCGTCCTATCCGATCCGTTTGCACCTCTACTCGCATCGTCCTTCTGCTCAGCTCTGTTGGAGAGGTACTTCGTGGCCAAAAAAAATTGTAATCGGTAAATGCTTCCTTGAGAGGTAAATACCACTGATTTTTTAGTTTAGTTATTGTTTAAGTAAAAGTATCAAAAACATTTGACACATATTCTTTAGAATAGCTATTAAATTATGTATTATGTATTTTTATCTGTTTACTATAGGTCACAATAATCATTAGTTGACAAGTTTATTGTGACATCAGTAACGTGAAATCCTAGATCCGCCCCTGCGTGCTGGCCATGTCTAGCAGAAGCACGTACTGGTCGTTGTCGCGGACGGCTGTCACACCCAAATTTAAGGATAAAATTGAATGCATAATCTTATGTGCTCCTAGAGATCAGTCACACACATAAGCCGACAAATTACAAAAGTACCATCACTATAGTAGTTGGGTCCAGACCTTTAGGCTTCATCATTGCCCATCCAAGTTCATGGTGATGGCGAGGAAGAAACTGGAATTGATCGTCCATCATATCCCAAAACATCGATCGCGGAGACCCATGTAAGCTTCAAAAGTTGCATCATCCATGCTTTCCTCCATAGTTGCATGACTAACCCTATGGGTGTAGACTAAGTACACCCGAAAAGCTCTCTTAGCTTCATCCTAGACAAAGATGCACATCCTAGACTTTCAATAAGTGTTCTCAAGGGGATGCTCGTTCTCCTCGCAGAAATATTCCACAGCTGTCTCCATGTCAGAGTAGTAGGCCTGTAGCAACCCCCATTAGTCGAGTATGGGATTTGGACTCGTAGCCTGCTACTCTGACATGGAGACGTACAGTTGTGTAATATTTATGCGAGGAGAACAAACATCTCTTCAAGAACACCTATTGGAAGTCTAGGGTGTGCATCTCCATCTGGGATGAAGCTAAGAGAGCTTTTCGGATGTACTCGGTGTACACCCATAGGGTTAGTTGTGCCACTATGGAAGAAAGCATTGATGATGCAGCTTTTGAAGCTTAGATGGGTCTCCGCGATCGACATTTTGGGGATATGATGGACAATCAATTCCGGTTCCTTCCTCGCCATCACCATGAATTGGATGGACAATGATGAAGCCTGAAGGTCTGGATCCAACTACGGTAGTGATAGTATTTTCGTAAGTTGTCGGCTTATGTGTATAACTGATCTCTGGGTGCACATAAGAGTATACATTCAATTTTATCTTTAAAATTGGGTGTGACAACGGCGGTGAGGAAGTTGAAGCCGTCGCGGAGGTTGACGCCGAAGGAGCGGTCGGTAGAAGCCTCAGCGATGCACGACCATCCGTGCTTGGCTATGAGGTGCTTGACGAGCATCGTCGTGGTGCCACGGAAGCTGCAGTTGTGGCCCGGGCAGCCATGGCCGTGCACCACTGGCTGCCTAGGACATGGCTGCAGCTTCCGTGGCACTATGATGGCGCTCGTCGAGCACCTCGTGGCTGACCATGGCTAACCGTGCACTGCCGAGGCCTCTGCCGACCACTCCTGCAGCGTCGACCTCCACGACGGCTTCAACTTCCTCACCGCCTTCCGCAGCAACGACTGGAACCTGCTCGTGTTGGACATGGCCAGCACAGTATTCGACTGCGCCATCTCTGCGGTATGGATAGGTTCTCACACTGCTGCCACGCCCGTTAGCTCGTCGAACACAATGACATGCAAGCTCGAGCTCTCATGCTCGCGCTTCAAGCATTTCCCAAGTGGACATGTCATCTAGGTTCTAAGTTGCATGCACGGATCCCTTGAATGGGCTGCTGGATCTAATGATTCCTTCGGGTTCTTCCTCCCAAATTATGTTGGCGGTTGCTCTGGCGAGGCTGCTGTTCATGTCACTGCTGTTATTTCCATCAGATCATCATAAACAAAAGGAGATGCATGGATCATCCACCAGGCACCAAGTCTAGCTTTGTTAATAAACTATCACTTTGATGGAGTTTATTATATTAGGTGTTCTTTTTTTCATTCTAATTAAGTACGCCTCAATTAGCAGCCACTACTCGCCATACTGATTTCTCTTCTCATCGGAGGAGAATAAGGGCGGTTAATAAAATTCCTCACATTTTGGTCACTGCTTTATTAGTATGTTAGGAAGTGTTTGTTGGTTTTAATTTGTTAGGTTGAACACCATTTCAATTGTTTTTGTCATTGTAAGATATTCATAATGTTTGATTATTGCTCTATGTTGATTCATACTGTTGCACTGCTAAAACTAGAAAGGGGATGCAGCCAGTGTATTCTCATTTTTTCTGTAGCATGATCCATGCGTGAAGAAAAGTATAGCCATTTTATCATTTCTGGAAAATAATTTTCAGAGATATGGGTCATATATATTAATTACTGACTAACCGCCACTAAAATTCAATTCGATTTCTAAAGTGCAGATTCTAGCTATTGGAATAATCTTTATGTAATATTACGCATATATATGTTACCATGCAAATGAAATCATCAATAGTCTATATATATTAGATTTATTTAATATATATCCGAATTGGAGTGACTTTACATAAAGCTAAAGCTAGGTGGAGCAATGTAGCCTGAACAGTTAACTCCGTCGAGTAAAGCATGCCCGCATACTCTTGTCACCTTAACCCACTTTGGCAGCGAGATCTTTTCCTTGTCCTGCTCTGTAAACTCCTGGCAGATGGCTGTTACGTTTGCTTGTCTGACTTTCTCGCAGCAGCCAACCTCATATGGCACTGGATACCATGGCGTATTTTTCTCAATGTAGAACTTGCAGTCGCGCATGACTTCATCTTTGGAGACCAGCAGCACCTGGTGGTTGGCACTGGAGAAAGAAGAGACTATCCCCAAGAAGAGGAGGATGTACGTGTACAACAACGCTCCTGTATCTCTAGCACTGGCCATCGATCCTTTCTTCTTTGTTTCGATGTTGATCGATATGTGCAGCCTTAGCTACTTGTGTGTGTGACTGTGTACATATATAGGGGCCGTGCAGTGCAGTGCAGGCCATTTTTCATGTTATATATAAGGCATGTATTCAATATCTTTCGTCTTTAGATAAAGACGTATTTAATATGATTTACTCCCCCCCCCCGGCGAAATATAGTGCATTGTGACTTTGGTTTTTTTTTACTGAAATATAATGCATTCTACATAATAACTATGTTTAGATTTGGCAAAGTTTGTTTAAAAAGAAACAATGATTTAAGGAGAAACTCTATAATTGGAATAATATATGGGTACATGAGTCATTTGGGTGTTCCTTCAAATTGTCTTTGAATTTTTAGAATGCACTGTACTATAGGAGATAGAGTATCTATATAGGAGTATGCTATCCATGGTAGCAGCTAGCTTCCGTATCATAAAGAGGATATCACACCCAGTTAGCCACACTTGCATTTACTGAGGAACAGAAATCTAAATATTTAAATCGCTGATGGACGATAAAGGCCCATGGAGTTTCGGATACAGTCACATTTATTGAGATAGATAGATAGATAGATAGATAGATAGATAGATAGATAGATAGATAGATAGATAGATAGATAGATAGATAGATAGCAGCATATATGTCTTTATTTTTCCATGGGAACAGAATGGGTCTTCCCCCTACTGATAAATTTAATAAGCAAAAGAGTGGTTCCCGAAGGAGAATTAATTGAACTGGCTATGTTTCTTGCTTTTTTTTGCGGTACTTGTCATATCATAGATCCTATGTGACATCATGAAGAGCGAATATAATTAGATCGAAGCTTATCTGACATAAAAATTCCAATATATTAAGGCCCTGTTTAGTTCCCAGAAAATTTTGCAAAATTTTTCAGATTCCCCGTCACATCGAATCTTTAGACACGTGTATGAAGCATTAAATATAAATAAAAAATAAAACTAATTACACAGTTCATACGAAATGGACGAGACGAATCTTTTAAGCCTAATTAGACTATAATTAGACACTAATTATCAAATAACAACGAAAAGTACTACAGTGTCATTTTGCCAAATTTTTGGCAACTAAACCGTGAAGGGTTGGATATGTTCTCTCCTTCCTTTTTGAATCGTGCTGCAATCCTCTATTTCCATATCAAGGACAAAAATGGTAACTGCATTTATAATGTGCGTGCGAATTAATCCCAAGGTTGCCAAATGTAATGGAAGTATGAGTTAGGGACCGACCATGTACTCACAGTTATAGGCCGGAAGTATAGGTGGTTTGTCGTGTTGGACAAGCTGGGCCAGTGTAAATTAATGCATCGATGGTGCTATTGCAGCCTAGTGTCATCTAGATCAGCTGGTTGGGTTCCTTGTGGTGAAATCTGCCCACCTAGATTCAAGTCTTCAACTTGACATGGATGCTCGTATTTTTCTCGATTTATTCTAGGATTTATCGGCGCTATGCTTTTAGTGGTAGGCGACGTCCCTGTCAACAACAAGGCGCCTGTAGTGACTTTATAAATTTCGAGATTTGCTGGCACAGTCCTTCAAAAGTGCTCATAGGGATAGGGGTTAGCGTACGTGTGTTCATAGAGGTGAGTGTGCATACATGTTGTAAGCGTCTACGTTGTACTATGTAATTCTAAAAAAAAAAAAGTATATCTAGCTAACAGGGTTCAAGAGAGGCCTATGTTCTTCATCCCTCCCCCGTGCATGTGTATGCATGCTTCCGTCCTACAATAGAATGAAGTTAGACATGCAACTTAGTGGTATATAAGATGTGTCATAGTCCACAAGTTCGTGATATGCCTGACAAGGGCAACTTGTTGGTAAAAGCGATACAGTGTCTTAACTCGACCAATAATATGTCTTCTTTCGTGTGATGAAAATGTATGTCTTTATATCTTGCCTCTAACATGACACTACTCTGTTCTTTCTACGAATCATGCAGCTGTCGCATTCTCGTTGGTAAACTTCGAACTTGTGTTCGGGTGTATGTAACCAGATCATACCCCAGCTTAAACAGCCATACACGTGGTGCCGGTGGGATCCTCTATATATTTTGCCCAAGCTGGAATTTAGTAATGTCTTCATCTGCCATGTTATTATCATGTAAAAATTTGGACCTCGCTTCTAATTCGGCGCGTAATTGAACCTTGCTTATCAAGTTGTCCTTTGATGATCGACGCTTATGCTCGCAGTCTTTGTTCTAGGCCGGCGTCGGAAGTGGCGTTGTCCACCCAGCCTAGTCCGCCCAGCGACGTCTACACCTGTCCGGTGAGAACTGGATGTTAGATTAAATGTGGGTTTGGTCCATAATTTATTTAATTAAATTAAATAAATCCTAGACCTTTTTTTAGAATTATACAGTATTGCCTAGCCACCTACAATATGCATGTAAACTCATCCCTATGAACACACATACATAAATCCTACCTCTATAAGCACATCAGAAGAACTAAGCCTGTAGATCTTAAGATTCACGAAGTCATTACAGGTACCTCGCTGTCGACGAGGGCGTCGTTTACCGCTAAAAGCATAGCGCCGTTAAATCCCGAAATAAATCCAGAAAAATGTGAGAACCCATGCCAAGTTGAGGACTTAAACCCGGGTGGACAGGTTCGATCAAAAATAGATCCAACAAATTGATCTATGATCTATTTATTGGTATGGTGTAATAATATAGTTTTAATTTCATGTGGAACTTTGTCTATATATTGACCCAACTTAAATAGGGGGACTATGTGTGCACCTATCGAGAAGTTGAGAGAGGTTAAGAGCGTGCCACACGCACACTGCTGAGCCGTGGCGTGCACGTGACAGTGCATGGTCTCAGCCCATGCCATTTGCGACATGGCTTGGTGTTGCCACTTAGGCTGATTGATGGAGGCATTATCAGGATTTTCACGGAATAATGGAGGAGTTTCTATATCCATCTTAACTCTCGTAACTCTCAGGTTGTTACTCCCACTAATACATAAAATCTTAACCAAGGCATTTGGGTTGGGCCGGTTGCCCGCCTCGACTATTTATGGTAGGGCAGCCAGCCCAGCAACTGCCTCGATTAATGGTTAACAAAGGCGAGCAACATAACAGAACCGCCACGGTTAATGCCTATTAACGATGTGGTTTCCCTAACGCAACTGCCTCGGTTAGGTTCAAAGCAACTGCCTAGGTTAATCTATATTAAGCAAGGTGGTTGCCTTAGGTGGCCCACCTCAGTTAATCGATTAACCGAGGAATTTGGTTCAAGGGACCGTCTCGGTTAACACACGATTAACCGAGGCGGTTGCCTTATGGTGCCTACCTCAGTTAAGCCTGGGCTAAAATACAACCGCACACACCCTTCTTCCCCACGGCTTCTCCTCCATTTTTGCGGGTTTTGAGATTCAAAACCCCCCAAAGTTGAGCATTTCCTAGGCGAAGAAGTTTTGCCCTTGGATTTGTTGAAAGGGGGGCACCGCAAGAGGTTGATTCTCACTCTCCAATCCTCTTTCTTCTCTCTTTTTCATCACTTTGGTGCTTTTTCTCTACATCTAGATCTATATGGAGGAGAGAGAAATCAGATCTAGAGCTACCTGGTTGTATTTTTTCCATACTGCTCTGCTTATATGCCTTTTTCACTATGTGTGTGCGCAAGGTTCGCGGTCATGGATAGGGAATGGATGTATAAGACATCGTGGCTGGATCTGTCTTACCTAGATCATGTGAGAAAGTTTATTGCCGCTGCGAAAAAGCATCGTCTGATTCTAGACCGGCCGCGCATTATTTGTTCGTGTAATAACTATAAGAACAAGTTTGCCCAGGAAGATAATGTGGTGCAATTTCACTTGGTCCAGTATGGTTTCGTGAAGGATTACACCATCTGGAAGTTTTACGGCGAAGGAGATCCGAGTGCCGGTGCATCTGGAGGAAACTCGTCAACAACATCAATGACGGCGGTGAATGCAGAACATGACGGAGGACAACAACCTTCATCAGCAGCAATAGCCGGCAGGCACGACACTATTGCTGGCGACAATGTAGATCGTGATTACATCACGATGGACGATTTGCTCCAAGACATGGCAGACGACGATGGTGGTGAGGCGGCGATGGGGATGGTGAGCTGGCTGCTGTGAGGGAGCCTAAGGATGCGGAGCTTTCTAAGGAAATCACTAACCGTCTAGACCACGACGATGTTCTGTTTTGGAGCCCGAGGTGGCTAGAAAATTTCAGAGAGATGAGCAGGCGGCAATTGATCCCCTCTATAAGGACTGTCTGAAGCAGTGGACGGCGCTGCGTTTTAACCTCCAGATGCTCATGATAAAGGCTCGCCATGGGTGGTCCGACACTAGCTTCAATGACCTATTAGTATCCTTGCTTCCACATACCCAGAGGTAACAAGGTGCTCGACAATACCTATCGGCGATGAAGCTTAAAAAGTTCCACGCCTACTCTAACCACTGTATCCTATATCGAGGCAAGTATGAGAACTTGCAGAGCTATCTGCGCTGCGGCGCGAGTCATTACAAGAGGAATGCCGGTTCTCCGTCAATTACATAGGTGTAATCTCCTTAGGATGCCTGACCCTATAAATGATTAACATAGGTGGAAATTTGCTTGGAGCCCATCTTGTGTTTTCAGAGGCAGTGCCCAAAAATATTTGCCTCTATTAATAGAAGGGTTTATCTCCTAAAGTCTTTTTTACTAGTATACCATAGCCAGTTTAAAGGTAGAAGAAATCCCACTGCTTTCACAAGCAGCCCATAATTTAATCCACTTGTAGAAAAAACGAGGAGTCTATAGAAAAATGATGCTTTTTCCCGTGTTTCTCAGAAGTACTATAGCTAATTTAAAAAATTAGAACATAAATGATGAGTTAAGTATGGAAAACTACATGAGGGCTCATGACATGAGGATTGTACAACTATCCATAAAAAAAATAATTCATTGCGAATTATAGTACATAAGTATATGCATACAAACTCGCATGTGTCTATGGTCATAGATTTAGGGATTAACGAAGTCACCAAATGCATTGTACTATCAATGTGAACGCCTAGTACAAAAAAATAGTATCATCAAATTCTTGAATAAATCTAGGAAAATATGAATACTTATGCCAAGGCAAAGCACTTGAACCTGAGTGGCTAAGTTCCATAGTAAGAAATCTAATCAACTGAACTTTAATTTGTTTTGAAGTAGTTTGAAAAAAGATCAAGACAAGTTTTTTTGTTATGGTACAACAACTTTGTTTCTAGAGTTCACCCACAACAAGGGGAGCTACTTTGACAACAATGCTCCAGCAGGCAGCAGGATAGTTTAAACCAAATTATTACGTATATAAAAGAGTAAAGTTCATGGTTATCCTTATTATAAATTTCATTTGGCAAAGATGGGTAACTTTAGGCCCTAGCTCGCCGGATCTCCAGCGAACCCTAGCACCAGTGGCGACCACCCTCTTCCTCTCCCCCCCACCGCCACCATCTTCTCCAGCTCCGGCGAGCCTCCCCCGCCCCAACCTGGCCCGACCACCGCTGCCGCGCCAACTCCCCTAAGCCGCCCATCGACCATCCCCACCGCTTGGCCTACCTGCCTCCCCTCGGATGGCCATTATATACCCACCAGAGTTGGAGAAGAAAGGGAAGAGCTCGCTGGAACACTAGCCTGATCCAGGAAAGGAGAGAGAGGAGAGAGAGAGAGTAGTAGTAGTAGGAGGAGGCCTACCTGGCCCCGCCGCCACCGAATCCGCCATGGCCGCCGCCAGATCCAGCGCCGCCATTGCCGCATCCACCATGTCCGCGCATGGGGGAGGCGGTGGGGACGCGGGCGCAGGCGCGGGGAGCCAGTGAGGCGCGGGGAGGATGCCGGGGTCACCATCGGCGGTGAGAGAGAGAGAGGGCGCGCGCGAGAGGGAGAGAGGTGTACGGGTGTGGGGCGGGGTGTGAGGGCAGCGAGCAGGCGGGGTGTGCGGGCCGCTTCCTCATATCATGCACATTTTTTTTGTTAGCATTTCCATTTTTCTTTTGAGCGAAACATAGTTTATGTTCTGGAAAAAGCCGAAAGGGACATGCTCAATTGCATGCATAGCGCTGCACGGGCCAAGATAGAGCCCAAGAGTCTGGGCCAGTCCACTGGGCAAAAACAAAAAGCTTTAATTTTGGGCCGGTAGCTTAGGGTTTTATCTTATCGGCAGCGAGCTCATCCGAACCGAGGCCGCGAGGTCATACCTTGGACACTTGACTAATGGGGTTGCTACAGGCCTACTACTTTGACATGGAGACAACTGTGGAATATTTCTACGAGGAGAACAAGCATCCCTCGAGAACACCTATTGGAAGTTTAGGGTGTACATCTCCGTCTGGGATGAAGCTAAGAGAGCTTTTCGGGTGTACTCGGTCTACACCCATAGGGTTAGTCATGCCACTATGAAAGAAAACATAGATGATGCAGCTTTTGAAGCTTAACATGGGTCTCCGCGATTGACGTTTTGGGGATACGATGGACGATCAATTCCGGTTGCTTCCTCATTATCACCATGAACTTTGATGGGCAATGATGAAGCCTGAAGGCTTGGACCCAACTATTGTAATGATGATACTTTTGTAATTTATCGGTTTATGTGTGTGATTGATCTTTGGGCTCACATAAGATTATGCATTCAAATTTTTCCTTGAAATTGAGTGACAACAGCGGCGAGGAAGTTGAAGCCGTCACGGAGGTCGATGCCGAACGAGTAATCGGCGGGAAGCCTCGGCAACGCACCGCCAGCCGTGCTCGGCCACGAGGTGCTCGACGAGCGTCGTCGTGGTGCCACGGAAGCTTCAGTTGTGGCCACGGAAGCTACAGTTCTTTGCCCTGCTCCATCTGATCGCAAGCAAAGAATTTTACGTCTGCTCTGCACGTGCATGAAAAGCATTGATTCACATCCACGCGTTCTCAATCATACTATGAACTGGCCACTGGTATTCGATTGACTTGCGAAGTGTGTATGAAAAATAAGCTCGGTAACACCACGGTAACATTTTTATATACTACCGAATAAAAATGAAATATTGATATTGAACAAACAAAAGAAAAACACTTGCAACCTTATGAGTTCATTTTTGGACAGAATTGATGAAGACAGCTCGACCACAAGCTGGCTTTAGCCACGTGATTACCTTCATTGGAGACAACTTTTTTTTGGCTACCCGCATCTCTCTAATTTGTCCCATCGGACAAGTGAAAGTGGATACCCAAAGCATATTAGACAGGGAGGTATTTTGGCTATGGTCCTATGGAGTGCGTTAACGTGCGACCCATCACGCTGTACGGCGCGACCCTGGCCCCGTCATCTTCCTCATGCTCAGCCCCGTTATCTTCCTCGTGCCTCGCCTGCCCCACCCCCCGCCTTCCTCGGCCAGCAGCTCACTCGCCGCCCACCATATACCACCGCCGCTGCTAATCTCAATCGAAGGGCAAGCTCTGATTCGTCGCCCCCGCCACCTGCCCAGGCCAACTGGATATCCAGTACCGCTCGCTCGGCGGTGCCTCCGCTGCCTCACGAGCCGCTAGTCGAACCGCCAACACCGTCGGGCCGGCCACCGCCAACACCCTAGTCACGCAAGGGCATTAAGACGTAGTGTGCCCTAGTCTTCCCACTATCAAACCTACTCTTCAGTGTGAAATCACCGTCAAACTTTTCCTTCACACGCAAAAAAAGGTCGCTGAAGCTAGGAGGATCATCAAATATTTTCATTTCATCTTCTATATCCTCAAACAAACCATTTTTTTTCCTAACACTTCCTCCATAAAACCAACGGACTAAACAATCCATCTACAAAGCATTTGAGAAAACTTCATCAGGTCTTCAAAATCGTCGTGCCGCATACAACTAAACGTAGAGTAAACACTAAACCTTCCAATATATACCTAACTAACTACCTATACTAATTAAAACCTACTAACTACACCAACAAACACTACTACCAGAAACTACCTACACTAACTAAAATACAACATAACTTATCTAACTAACTGTAATAATCTAAGTATTCTAACTATACTAATTTAAATAAACTAACTATTCTACCTGTATTAAACTAAACCCTAAATCCTAACCATACTCACTATACTAATTATACTAACTATTGTAATCACTATACTAAATGACATCACAAACCTTAACTACCAATCAACCAAAATCACGAAATCGACCAAAAAATTCACAAACCCTAACTACTCATCTCATCCAAAAAATCAATAATAATAACGAAATCGAGCAGGGCAATACCTTGGCTAAGAAGGGGCAAACCTTAGGGGTCACCCTTGACGACAACCGGCGAGGAGAGGGCAGCCGGCGGCGGTCGCGAGGAGGAGGTGCCCACGAAGAGGTTGGGGTGACCCCTCAAAGAAGTGGCGGGCGAATTTGGTGGTGGGAAGGATGGGGCGACGATGAACGGGCGGGCGGCGGTGGACGAGCAGGCAAGGAGGAGAAAATGAGGAGCAGGAGGAAAGGGAGAGAGAAAAGGGAAGAGCGGGCCGCGCCCATCTATTCGGGCCTGTCGCGTCAAGCTGGGTGGTGCGGCAAGGCCCGCACCGGAGTCGATGGCACGCCAGGCCCGACCACGTTAGCGAGTCAGCACATGGCTGACTGCCACGGTGGCAGCCTTGCCGTGCCGAGGGTACTAGGCGCGGCCTTAGTTTTTTTTTTAAAAAAAAGATAAGCCGTGTTAGATTTAAAAATAGTGTTAAAATGTGTTAAAAATAAAAAAAAATCACATTTGGTAGGTGCATGCCAATATGCCATAGAGATGGAGCGTACTCCCTCTGTCAAAAAGAAAGAGTCATTCTCGCTTTCCAAAAAGTCAGCAACTTTTTACTTTGACAAAATATATTTAACAAAATATTAATATTTACGGTACATAATTAGTATCATTAGGTAGATTATTGAATATACTTTCATAGTAAACTTATTTGGAGATAGAAATGTTACACGTGTTTTCTACAAACCTAATCAAAGTTGAGAAAGTTTGACCAGCACGATTCCCATAGCGACTATTTTTGAAACGGAGGGAGTAGGGCCATGTTTAGTTCTCACCTTAAAAACTTTTCACCCCGTTTAATCGAATGTTTAGACACATACATAGAGAATTAAATATAGATTAAAAAATAACTAATTGTACAGTTTGCATGGATTTTGCGAGAGGAATCTTTTAATCCTAATTAGTCCATAATTAACCATAATTGCTATAGTAACACACATGTGCTAATGATGGATTAATTAGACTTTACAAATTTGTCTCGAGGTTTTCAGACAAGTTATGTAATTAGTTTTTTATTAATATATAAATATGCCTTGTGACATGCCAGGTATGTAATTAGTTTTTTATTAATATACGAATACCCGTTGTGACGTCCCACCAAACATTAAAAAACATTTCACCCACGAAGCCTAAGGCGAATTGGCGATGGCAACGTGAGACCTTCCCTCAATAGGACGTCGTCGGCGCGTGTCGTACAGACAGAGAAGGGTACGGCGCCGCATCGGTTGGCTCGTCGTGGACACGAGTCAAAGGGCAGACGGTATCGAAAGTTGCACGCCGCAGACTTGAATGCAAAGCAAGGGCGCGGGCGCGTGAGGTGAGCTCGTTGGGTGGTGGAGCCCCCGGTTCTGTGTCCACTGCAGCTGCAAGCCTGCAGCGCGGTGAAGCGAGTGCTGCTCTACCAGCATTTACCAGCCGCTTGCTCGCCTTTCCCTTTCTCGGGTAGCTCGCCATTTTTCTTTAATCAGCAAGGCGAGCTGAGCAGAGCAGCACTGCAGCAGCCAGCGAGTGAGCTCCCACTTCCATTGCCTGCTTGCTTCTGCTCCCCTGCATCTGCGGACCGTTCCAGCGGCCGCCGCCGGCCCGGCCGACTCGGCGGCGACGGCGACCATGAAGGGCGTCGACGATGCGTTCCTCGGCGTCGGCGACAAGCCGTGCGTCCCCTCCCCACCTCTCTGGTCCTTTCAGTTTTGTTCTTTTATTACTGTCCTGTTCGGTCGTATTGTTCTCTGCTAGGACAAGAATCTAGATTCGGGCCTGCATTTGAATATGCCTCACATATCCTATTCCTGCCTTTATTTATTCCCTTTTTTTTCCTTTAATATAAGGGATGCTGACTTTTGCTTAGGAACCAATTATGTACCTGCAAAGTTACTAATAAGCTTCTCCAAGCATGATTTCACCATTTTTGTTATGAAATATGATTCAGAAAGTAAATCTGGGATTGTAGGGGCGGAATGGTTTTCATGATGCTGAAACTGACAGCTGATAGTACCATTTAATCTGGCCAATTTACTTTCTCTATTTCACCCCTGCTCTGTAAAAACAATGTTGCTCCCATTCCAGAGGGCTGGACATTTGGTGCGTTGCTGGGAGGAGCAGTCTGGTCCCAGTTGCAAAACCCCAGCACGGCAAGTTCTACACCGGCAGCACCTACATCATACTGAACGTAAGTATCTTTCTCTCTCCATGAATTGTTCTCTCAAGTTGTGAAATTCTATAGCTTGTTGCCAATTTACGCCGCTTGAGTTCACATGTTCTGTGATTTTTTTTCTCAGACAACCGAGCTGAAATCCGGGGCTCGCCGACACGATGTGCATTACTGGGTTGGGGAGGAGGCCAAAGAGGTGCGTGCTCTTGAATCTTGATGCATCAACAATGGTCCCCCAAATCCAGACTCCTGCTTTGCTGTGCCCCTTTTTGCTTATGACTTTGTTTCTGTCCTGTTCTGGTCACCTAGGAAGATTGTTTCATGGCCTCGGACAAGGCTGTTGAGTTGGACGCGGCACTGGGCTCCAGCACGGTCCAGTACAGGGAGAAACAGGGTGAAGAATCTGACAAGTTCTTGTCATACTTCAAACCATGTGTCATCCCAGTACAAGGCTGCTTCTTTTCGCACCTGAAAGGATTTGGTGATAGATCCAGCGCGACCATGATGTTTAGGTGCGAAGGAGAGCACGTTGCTCGCGTCACGCAAGTAAGAGGGCTACTATCTCAAGATTTTCATTAGTTCGCTGAAATGCTGATGCAAGACAACCTGCTGTGTTTCAAATCCTGTCTCAGGTGCTGTTTTCACGGTCCTCTCTGGATCACAAATCGGTCTTCATAGTGGACGCGCCGTCAAAGATTTTCCTTTTCAGTGGCTGTAATTCTAGTTTGCAAACAAGGGCGAAAGCATTGGATGTTGTTAAGCATCTGAAGGAGAACCGGCACTCGGGCAGATGTGAGATCGCGGCAATAGGTACAGTTATAGACAGTTGATCTTTCAAAATAATGGCTGCAAAGATGCTAGCTCCAATTTTATTTACATAGTCACTGATTGTAGAGGATGGAAAGCTTGTTGGTGATTCGGATGCTGGTGAGTTCTGGAACCTGTTTGGAGGCTATGCGCCTATTCCCCGTGATTTACCTGACACAGTCAAGGAAGAGCCACTGACTGCACCATCCAAGAAACTTTTTTGGTAACTACTCCCCTGCTTAGTTCAAACCTAGCCTGAAGTTGCACCTCGCGAGATGTTTGGTATGCTTTCCTGCATGCAGGATCAATAAGAGAAACCTTGTTCCACTGGAGGCACATTTGTTGGATAGAGAAATGCTGAACTCAGACAGAAGTTACATACTGGACTGCAGCACTGAAATATTCTTATGGATGGGGATGACAACACTGGTTTCGGAGAGGAAGTCGTCTGTTACTGTCCTAGAAGTAAGCAGATGAAACCTCATTATATTCCTTTCTTCTTCTATTACTACAGGCGTTCAATGTTTGAAACCAATATTTTTTCATTTCTCTAGGATTATGTGCACTCCCAGGGCAGGTCATTCAACGTTCGCACATTTATTATGACAGAAGGCCATGAAACTGTTGATTTTAAGCTGCACTTTCAGCATTGGCCCACGAATGTTGAGATAAAGTTATATGAGGCTGGCCGAGAGAAAGTGGCAGGTGTGAGGACCATGGTGATTTTGTCCATCAATTGCTTTCATCTAGAACATTGTAAAAGTCGTGATAGGGTCTGATGCCAAATCATGATACAGCTATTTTCAAGCATCAGGGCTATGATGTCACTGAAATTCCAGAGGATAAACCTCAGCAGCTCATCAGTTGTAATGGCAGTCTGAAGGTAATGTTCCCTACCTAGGTGTTGATATATATATATTTTTTGGAAACAGAAGCTTTTATTAAACCAAAGAGCAGTACATCGAGTTGATACACAGACCTAGGTGTTGATATGTATGTAGCATTTTAAAAACGAATGGAATTCATTGCAGGTTTGGTTGGTGGACCGTGGTTGTACAAACCTCCTTAGCACTGAGGACCAGGAGCAGTTGTACACTGGAGACTGTTATATCATACGGTACAGCTATGTTGAAGATGGAAAAGATTACCATTTATTCTTTGCTTGGTCCGGTAAGAATAGTGTAAAGGTACGTTCTTTGTCATTCTGTGCATGGAACCTATTGATATATCAGAAAAAAGGTTGTTCGAAGTATGTCCCACAACTATTAAGATCCAGATCTATTGCTTGTTTCTGTTTGCACATACATGTAGTGCAGTTTCAGTGTTTTGCATGTTACTTAACTTAGCCTCTGCAGGACGATAGCATGTTGGCAACATCGTTAATGTCTATCATGGCTGATTCAGTCAAAGGGCATCCAGTTGTGGTCAGTTAATTTAGCCTTTACCCCTAAAAAGAATACAAACATCTCTACACTTTCTCTGTTATCATTTCATTTGCAAAATGTATCTCAGGCACAAGTTTTCGAGGGCAGAGAACCAGAATTGTTTTTCTCAGTGTTCAAGTCACTAATCATATTCAAGGTACGCATTGCGCATTCATAAGTGTTTTGTTCTGCAGTCAATGCGCTTGAATATTAATTAGAAGAATAGGAGTAGAGTGAATGCATAACAAGGAAATTAATACTTTGAGTCAGTGCAAAACTTTGTTGTATATTAATATTTGAATTTGTTTGTCATATTTTCTTTCCAGGGGGGCAGGAGTGCTGCATATAAGAGTGCTGTTCTACAGAAAAGTCCTAGAAATGGATATCATCAGAAGGAAGGAGTCGCCCTATTCCATGTTCAAGGGCTTAAACATGATTGTGTGCAAGCCATTCAAGTTGATCTGGTAAGTTTGGTAAAAATAAGGACCATACACATAGTGAGCTTCATAGCCTTAATCATACATAAATTACTTTGATGCTGCTCTAAATCTTTTCTTGTACATGGATTACTTAACTAAATGCAGGTTGCAAGTTCACTTAATTCCTCACACTGTTATATTTTGCAAGACAACGGTTTGTTCCTTACCTGGTTAGGAGGCCTCTCTTCACCAAACGATCATAATATACTTGACATGATGATGAGCAAGTTGTGTGTAAGGAGAATACAGCATGCAAATCCTTCTTTTCTTCTCAGTGATGATGTTGAATCTTTACGGACCATATACAATCTCTTCTGAACTATTGTAGCACCATTTTTGCAGCCGATGAAACAGTCCTTGGTTGTCAGAGAAGGCTCTGAACCAGATCACTTCTGGAAAGCTTTGGGAGGACGATCGGAGTACTCGAAAGAAAAGCGCGTGAAGGGTTGGCCTGCAGATCCATATCTGTATGCTTGTAGATTTGAACAAGGTATGCAGATATTTTACAATAAACTATAGATAATATCGTTGCATAGATGCATCTCTAAGCCTAAAGGATGACCTCTTTGCAGGTTTGCTCAAGGTGTGTGGTACCTTACTCCTTCCAATTACCGGCTAACTATTAACTTGCAGGATCTGAAGCAAATGCCAAATAAACCCTGTTTTTGTTCATATCTTTAAGGTCAAGGAGGTATACAGCTTCTGTCAGGACGACCTGGCAACTGAAGAGACGTTGATTCTGGACTGCAATGAAGAAATCTACGTTTGGGTTGGGCTACACTCGGATATTACATCCAAGGAGCAAGCCCTCAATATTGGCAAGGTCACTAGTGCTTCAGAACTAAGATTTGTTATTATTGATTCAGGAACAAGGCCCCTTGAAACTGAAGTTCTCTGCTTGTTTCTACATTCCTGCAGATGTTCCTTCAGGATGGCGTTCTTCACGGTGGAGGAAGATCGATCGAAACGACGGTGTATGCTGTCACAGAAGGGGACGAGCCTGTATTTTTCACCAACTTCTTCAACAACTGGGACAATTCAAAGCAATCATCTGTAAGTTTAGAGCACACAAATGGAAAAATGGTGGATAATTCAAGATCTCATAAACCGCATCTGTCCAATTCATCACTGCATATAAACAAAGTCACCAAATGACAAGTCTGGTTTCTGTTGTTGTGTATGCAGATGGTTGGCAACTCATTTGAGAGGAAACTGGCCGTCCTGAAAGGGGTCTCTCCAAAACTAGAGGTTTTTGACTGCTTCTGAATGCTGCTGATTCATTGAACCCCATATAGAGCACAGAAACTGAACCATTCCTCGATAGACTTCCTACATCCTTCACAGATAGCCAGCC
Source organism: Saccharum hybrid cultivar R570 (assembly GCA_038087645.1). NCBI lineage: Eukaryota > Viridiplantae > Streptophyta > Magnoliopsida > Poales > Poaceae > Saccharum > Saccharum hybrid cultivar. Next base: position 7,429,725 of record JAQSUU010000494.1, read on the forward strand.
TATCCTTAATGCTCTGTTTGATTAGATTCTTCAAATAAAATTCCTAAATTATATTGTCATGATATTGAGAGTTGAGGCTGTCTGCCTTGGCTGCCTGTGATGTGATGCAGACACCGGACAGAAGCATGCGCAGGCTGCCGTCGAGGAGGCCCGGGGTATCGTCGGAGCCGACCACGCCGGAGCACCAGCACCAGCACCAGCAGCAGCAGCCGATGGTGAGAAGGGCTTTCGGCTCCGCGTCTGCCGGGAGGTTTGCCAGGGAGCGCTCTCCAGCTGCTGCCGCGCCGCCAACGTCATCACCATCTGCCAAAAGCCGCTCGTCGTCCTCGACGTCGTCGATGCCCACGGCGGTGGCACGGCGGCTCTTCCCTGCCTCGGTGCACGCGTCGGAGGCCGTGCACGTGGTCTCCACGGGGACAGCTCGACGACGGTGATAGCTGGCCGGAAGACGTTAGCCGTTGTGTAATCGTGCACGATTGAAACCATGTAGAGTTGCACACCTGTTGACCTGTACTAGACGATGGAGTTGTATCACCGGCGTAAGTACGTGTTTGTATACAGAATTTTCCTGTCACAGCCCGAAAGTTTCCTATTTTGGAGCGTTGGAGTGTTAATAGTGGCCTAATAAGTAAACTAATAGGTTTCTCACATTGTGTTAGAAAAAAGGTTTCTCAAATTTCTAAAGCTTTCCACATTTAGTTAATAATTCTCAAAAAAATAGCTGACCATTTAATAATTATATAAAATATGTTTTTGCCAAAAAAATGTCTAGTATCTGTTATACAATTTCGTTTGTCGTATTCATGCTCAATTAACAGTATTAGTGTTTTATAGTGCAAAATTCTAATTTCGAAATTTTGTAGGTTTCGTTCTGAGTCATTTTTTTATATTAAAAATACTATGGGACTCTTTTTTTTAGCAGAAAAGAAAACTATGAGACTCAAATCTATTCTAGCTGAGCCCAACTCAATTTATTTCTCTCCTGTTCTTTCCCAAACCGGCTGAAACTCCTTTTCTCCACTGGGCCGAGCCCCATCTAACTAACCAGGGCCCCGTTTGTCGTCTCCTCTCCTGTCACTCGGGTGTTGTCTGCTTTTTTCTGCTTTTCTGACTAACCATTTAGTTAAGCGGGGCCCGTTTCTCATATATTTCTAAAACTTTCCAACATTAAGTTAATAGCTGACCATTTAATAATTATATAAACTATGTTTTTGCCAAAAAAATGTCTGGTACCTGTTATACAATGTCGTTTGTCGTATTCATGCTCAGTTAACAGCACAAGTGTTTTATAGCACAAAATTATGACTTCAAATTCAGTAGGTTTCGGTCGAGTCAGTTTTTTTAAAAAAAATTATGGAACTCAAATCTAATTTGGCTGAGCCTAACCTATTGTTGTTCGGAAATGATCCAACTCGGACGTCCGTCTGTGACTTCCGTCCGGACGTGACTCCCCAGGAGCAGCCCCAAACAAAACCCTACTCCCTCGTGCTTATCCGCTCGCCCCCCCCCCCCCCACTCCTTCGTGCTTATTCACCTGACCTCGAAGCAGCGTGGCCGCTCATTGTCCGCGCCCCTTCCCCCACCGTATGCCTCGTCGGCTGTCACGCCGTGCCCCACCGCCCCGTGCCCCATCGCTGGCTGCGCCGCGTGCCCATCCCAAACACCTGTGCTGCTCTCTCCCTCGCCGTCCTTCCATTTGTCTCCCGTCGTCATCGCGCACGCCGTTGACCCCGCCATGGCCGTTGGAGCGGTGCATGCGCCGTGGCGCCTCCGGTCTTCCCTGACCGAGCCAAGGGCACCCATGAGCGCGGACGGTGCTAATGGTGCTCGTGCGCCGTGGCTCGCTGCCAGCTCTGACCCTGATGGCTAGAATCGATAGGTCCAGCCTTCCTCTCCCATATGTTGCATATATATGTTTCAAGTGTTTCAGGCATTCCAGATGTATGTTGCAATTGTTTCATCTTAATGTTGCAGAAGTAGATCGAGAATGTTACACATGCATATTGCATATCTTGCAAGTGTTTTCAAAGGCATGTTGCAAACGTTTGTTCAAAATATTTCATTTATTTCTAGATGTATATTGTAATCGTTTTTTGTTTTTTATCTAGATGTTGCATATGTTGCAAACAGCATGTTCCAAATGTTTAAGTTGTTTCAGTCTTATGTTGCAGCAAGTAGTTTCATGCTACAAGTTGCAAGTGTTTTATTTTGGATGTTTCATGTGTTTCACACACAAATTGCAAAAGCATGTTTCCAAATGTTTCATCTTTTTTTCAGTATTATGTTCTATTCATGTTGCAAATGTTTTATGTTATTCGGCTGGGGGCCGACGGGCGAGGGTGCTGGGGCCGGCGGATGGGGCACGCTGGGCTCGTCCTCAACTGCTCATCCCAGCTCCTGAGTGCCGCCCACGCGGAGAGAGGAGGGGTCAAGGGCAACCAGCGGGCCCAGAGACGAGCGGAGTGCACGCTTGGAGCGTGGGCAGACGAGGTCGGGGTGAAGGCGGACGGGGGTGGGCTGCAATTGGCCTGTGACTGAGAGCTGGACCATGGTTCGGTTAGACTAGGAGGTGCGTCCGGGCGTGCTGCAAGTGTCGGACGTCTGGGCGCTAGTGCCTCCACATTTTGTTTCTCTTCTGTTGTTCTCTCCCAAACCCGCCGAAGCTCCTTTTCTCCACTGGGCCGAGCCCGCTTGACTAAGCGGGCCCGTTTGTCATCTCCTCTCCAGGTGGGGTATTGTCTGCTTTTTTTGACTTTTCGTCAAGTGTTTTGGTAAGCTTGAGCCTGTTTGGACACGGAAATTTTACAAACTCGTCTAGCTCCCGAGCCCCGATTGACTACTACAAGATCCATGCACTATATAAATACGAATGATGTGTGAAATAACACTCAAGAAAATACATATTTTCCTTGAGTGTGTGAAATAACACTCAAGAAATATATATTTCTTTGGGTGTTTTTAGCAACCGCCAAGGTAATATATATTTCTTGAGTGCTTAATCCCGCCCCTCAAGGAAATTGGTGACCCTCAAGGGTATTCCATTTTGTGGCAGTGACAGGCAGACCTTTACTTGTGTGCCAAGTTGGTCTCGGTTAGCCGATATCACATCCAACAATAAGATATACGGTATTATAGTCCATAGGTTCATTATCTGCCTATCAAGGGCAACTTATATTTGTAAAAGCGGTATAATGTCTTGAATTCGGCGTACATTAGGTCTTCTCCCGTGTGAAAATGTTTGTCCTTATGGGCATGTTTGGTTGACGCCGCTGGCCGCCACGCCTAAGCTTTGCCCGTTCCAAAATTACGGTGCTGATTTCGGGCGCCCGACTTGCGGCAGGAATTGGCGTCAAAATGAACAGGAAACAATGGCGGGTCCGTGGCACACCCAAGGTGTGGCTGCAATCCAAACGGCGCCTAAAATGCAGTGCAGGTGGTGCGGCGAAGTTAGGCTACGATCCAAACGTGCCCATATCTGGCCTCCAGTAAATTTGGAACTTGTGTTTGGGTGTAACCAGATCACAGCCCAGCTTATACGGCCATGTACGCATCCTCTATATAAGCCAGAATTTCGAAATAATGTCTTCCTGTGTCATGTTGTTATCTTGTAAAAAATTGGACTTGCTCCTAATTGGGCGCAGAATTGAACATTCCATGCCTTTTGGGAACTACATCTGTCCGGCGAGAAGTGTGTTGCCTGCTATATATCTTGCTTTTGCTATGCTGCCGCCAATGTGATTTTGTTAAGTTTAAATGTTGGTGGCATGGTGCCACAGCCTGCAGACATTATATTATCTAATAGGTACAAACTTTACCTCTAAGGAAGTAATATCTTAAATTAATCTGAGTCATTGATTTTTCATATTTTATGAATTACTTAATAAATTGAAAATCTAAGAACATAAAAAAGTAATCACTGTGGATTCCTCTAATGACGGGAGAAAAGGTCTTGATTCCTCTAATCATGGGATTCCAGCAGTGTGCACGGAAGCGGTCAAGTGCCTGGGCGGACTCGTGTCGAGGGTGTAGCAAAGAGTGCACGCTCGACCGTCCTTGTGCAGGGTGTGATCGGAAATCTCCGATCACACACCTCTTTTATTGGATGGAGGGGAACCATCTCATAGAGGCAACAGTAGGAATTTTAAATTCGAGCTAGGGTGGCTGACAAGGGATGGTTTTTTTGACCTGATAAAAGGGGTTTGGGAGTCCGAGAATAGGGGTAGAACATCCATGGAAAGGTGGCAATGTTAAATTAGAAGGCTGCGACGATTCTTGAGAGGTTGGGCTCGAAACTTAGTCTCCCAAAAGAAGAAAAATAAACTTGACCTGATGGATAAATTAGATGCCCTTGATAGAAAAGCAGAAACAACTTTGTTGTCATCTCAGGAGGTAGAGCTTAGATATCATCTTAAAGGACAATTAACTAAGTTGCTAAGAGAGGAGGAGATCTATTGGCTCCAACGATCAAAAACAATGAAGTTGTTGCAAGGGGATGATAATACTAAGTATTTTCATCTAGTGGCAAATGAGAGACATAGAAAAACAAAGATCACACAACTAGAACAGGAAGAAGGAATTATTGTTGGGGATGCCAATTTGAAACATTATATAACCAATTACTACAAACGACTGTTTGGACACCATATACATAATTCTTTCTCATTGGATGAGACTTTGAGGCATGATATACCTCAAGTGTCGGAGGAGGAGAATGAAGTATTGGTGGCTCCTTTCAGTGAGGAGGAGGTTAAAATGGCAGTCTTTGATATGGAACATAATAAGGCGCCGGGTCCGGATGGCTTCCCTGCAGAATTCTACCAATTCTTTTGGGATGTTGTCAAACAAGACTTGATGAGCCTCTTCCATAAATTCTATATGGGGAGACTGCCTATTCACAGTTTAAACTTTGGGATAATTACACTATTACCCAAGATCTCCGATGCAAGTAGGATACAACAATACAGACCTATTTGTCTTTTAAATGTATCGTTCAAGGTTTTTACAAAGGTGTTAAATAATAGAATTTTGAAAGTGGCAGATAAACTAATAGGGCCATCCCAGTCGGCTTTTATTCCAGGAAGATATATAATGGAAGGTGTGGTAATACTACATGAAACAATACATGAGTTGCATAGGAAAAAACAAGATGGAGTGATCCTAAAGCTAGACTTCGAAAAAGCGTATGATAATCTTAAGCGGCCTTTTATACAACAAATCCTCAGAATGAAAGGATTCTCACCAGTGTGGTGTGAATGGATTTCAAAAGTCATGTCTAGAGGGAGTGTTGCAATAAAGGTTAATGAGAACTTAGGCCATTATTTCCAAACAAGAAAATGGGTACGCCAGGGGATCCGTTATCTCCAATCTTGTTTAATATCGTGGTTGATATGTTGGCAATTCTCATTTCACGAGCAAAACAGGCAGAACAAATCTAAGGAGTGGTTCCGCATTTGGTTGATGAAGGACTCTCAGTCCTTCAATATGCGGATGACACTATTATCTTTATGGACAACGATCTAGAGAGGGCCAAAAACATAAAGCTTTTGCTTTGTGCTTTTGAGCAATTATCAGGACTCAAGATCAATTTCCATAAGAGCGAGTTGTTCTGTTATGGTACAGCTAATGCCAATCAAGCTGAGTTTACACAAATTTTCGGATGTAAAGTAGGATCATTCCCTTTTAGATATCTAGGAATTCCTATGCATCATCGAAAACTTATGAATAAGGATTGGAAACATGTGGAAGAAAGATTTCAAAAGAGACTGAGTGGTTGGAAGAGTAAGATGTTTTCAGTGGGAGGAAGGCTTGTACTCATTAACTCAGTTCTAAGTAGTCTTCCTATGTTCATGATGTCTTTCTTTGAAATACCGAGAGAGGTTTTGAAAAGGTTGGATTTTTTTAGATCTCGATTTTTTCGGCAGATTGATGAACATAAGAAAAAATATAGATTGATAAAATGGAAGATAGTATGCACACCAAAAGACCAAGGAGGATTGGGCGTCCTCAATCTAGGTGTCCATAATAAATGCATCCTAAGTAAGTGGCTTTTCAAATTGTTAAATGGTGATGGGGTATGGCAACAATTGCTTAAAAATAAATATTTAAGGGACAAAACATTGACTCAGGTTCAATACATGCCCGGGGACTCTCATTTTTGGGATGGCCTCATGAAGGTCAAGGATGAGTTCCTGTCGATGGGTAGGTTTGATCTAGTTGACGGATCCCAAGTGCAGTTTTGGAAGGATTCGTGGATATCACCACACCCTCTCAAAACGCTCTTCCCGTCATTGTACAATATTGTGAGAAAGAGAAGTGCAACTGTTAGGTCGGTGCTGTCTACGATACCGTTAAATGTAGCTTTCAGAAGATCTCTTATGGGGGTTAACTTGCAAGCATGGAACAATGTCGTGGCCATGGTGGTGAACGTACAATTAAGAAACCAAAGAGATCGATTTGTGTGGGGGCTTCATCAGAACGGTTTGCTTTCAGTCAAGTCCATGTACAGAGCTTTGGTAGGAGTACAGGCTTTACCTTATAACACTTTTATTTGGAAACTCAAAATACCCCTCAAAGTTAAAGTCTTTATGTGCTACTTGTATAAGGGTGTAATTCTAACGAAGGATAATTTAGCTAGGCGACAGTGGCAGGGAGATAAGAAGTGTTGTTTCTGTTACTCCGACAAGACTATACAACATTTACTCTTTGACTGTCATTATGCTAAATTTATTTGGAGAATTATTCATATTTCCTTTAACCTAAAACCCCCAATTAGTGTACTTAATTTATTTACAAGTTGGTTGGAAGGGCTAAACAGGAAAATGAAGTCTCAAATTCTAGTGGGTGCAAGTGCCATTTGTTGGGCACTTTGGTTAACACGGAATGAAGTTGTGTTTGACAAGATCATAGCACCGTCCTATTTGCAGGTTATTTTTAAGGGGACGTATTGGACCAGGTCCTGGACCTTACTTCAGAAGGACAAAGAGGATCGTCATTTGATTAAGGCGGGTTGCAAGACTATTGAGTCAGCCGCGATGGAGATATTTGCAAGACACGGCTGGAGGTTTAGCAATAGAATTGCTCTTTAGTTTTTCCTTTTGAAAACTTTGTCTTCTCGATGGCTCAAAACTTCGTTTTTGAGATTCCTTGGTTTGTGTGACGCTTGCTTGTAATAATGAATAGCCATATGCATTAGTCGATGCAGAAGCTGGGGTATTAATATATTCTCTTTTCTAAAAAAAAGAGTGTGATCTACTACTCATCTACTGATATTTTTTTCCAAATAAATGCAGTTTTGTGTGAAATTGTCCATATAGCTATTCGCATTGCCAGCCAAGTACTAACACGTACACACGCGCTACCTACATTGAAGGACGTAGACGTATCGACATTACTGGCCACTCGCTAACACGTGTAAACATGATACACACATATATGTCACGTACACGTAATCACGTACATCTGTACGGTAACACATAATCAAATGCTATTACTATCACACATACAAGTCATATTAAATACAAAATCAAGTGTATCAGGCCACGTATACATGGTAACCAAAATATATCAAGTTTAAAGTTGCAAAATTTTTAAAAAGTTGCCATATCCACCAGATCATGCATGCTTCAATCAAATCTAGAAAAAATAATTCAATATTTATTCAATTTTACTAATTAAAAATTAATTAAATATTTTTTCATCTATTATGTGTCATAACCGTCCAATCAAAATAAATAGACAGCTCCCAGTCACTTGGGGGTACCGCACCAAAGCAGACTGCAGCCAACAAAAATTTGGCCGGCCCGCTACAGTCAACAGCCAACGTTGGCTGTCCCCAGGGCCGTGATTTCGTGCGCCACAATAGGCAGACGGGTGTGCCGCCGATGAACATCAATATTGACATTGAAGTGTCTCTTGGTACTAGTTGGTTTAAAAAAATGGCCATACTAAAACAACCCCGTGATTTCACAGCAACCAGCAACCATGTATACTGAAAGTTTGCCTATCCATGCATATTTAGCGGAAGCATTTATGCTCTACTTCTGAGCATCAGCTTGAATATATACCAGCAGGCAAGCAGCATCGATCTAGGCCTGCTTTGCCCTGCTCTGACCGCAAGCAAAGAATTTTATGTCTGCTCTGCACACGCATGGAAAGCATTGATTCACATCCATGGCTTCTCAATCATACTATGAATTAGCCACTGGTATCCGAGGTATAGATTGAGTTGGCAAAGTGTGTATGAAAAATAAGCTCGGTGAAACTTTAAACTAATTAAAGCATGTCATATATTGTATAGATCTACTCATGTGGCGTCTAACAAAACTAGATTTTTCTTTTTACTATTTCTTTTTATAATTTATATTATTTTTCAAAGTTTCAGTCAATTTATGAAATAAAAAAAGAGCACATGGTGCCACATCAGTGGCTACGTAGGCAACAGTGTCCTATGTGGCCTACTTTGGATGGTGACTAAGACGTAGACAAAGTTTATGGATCCAACTGAGCAGAAAAATGTTCATGGATCTAGGTGTGAAGTGAGGAAAAGTTTAAGGACCCACAACACAATTCACTCTTTTATTTATATAAGCTAACGTCATTATATTGCTACTGTTATTGGTATGTAAATCAATGAATATTAAGTGAGGATTAACATAGCTGGTCCACAAATTAAAGATATCAATTCTACGTGAAGCTTTTACATGTCAGACACTTTCTCTCTATCCAAGCAAGCATCTTAACAACCACCGGCAAAGCATCTTAGCAAACTGCTTGTGAATCACTCAACATTTCCGGGTATTATTTATACAGTGCCACTGCTAGGCAACAGTGCAACAACTTCTGTGGTGCTTTCCTGTACCTGAGAGTGAAATGAGGCCAATGGTAACAGGCGAAGGAGTTGGCAGGGGCCATCTGATGGATATGCAAAGGTATTGCAGCATGCAACTATGTTCCTTTCATTTTTTTTATATGCAAATTGGTGCAAGTAGTTTCTTTTAAGTGGAAATTTAAAACAACCATCAATTAATCACATGCCATCTTCTTCCTCGTAACAAATATTGAATGTGGGGAGCATTACAACTCTGCTATATGTGTGATTTCTGCCATGCATTTGATACCATTTGATCTGCTGCATGCTAGCACGTATTATTGTTGTATATATACGTACACCCCTCCTCACGACACAACACTTTGCAACCTTTCTTGATCATGGTGGAATCAACGACTGTTAAAAATCATTTGTCAGCACTGCATTCATTGATCAGATCAGGAACTCTAAAATTGACATTGAGTTCTAGCTATTTTCCCATCTGTCTCCTAGTAGTAACGTACTCTCAAAGTCTCAATAGTACCAGGTCCAAATGAAAGCCACGCCATTCTTGCTGTTTTTCTTAAGTAGGTTCAGAATTGATATTTTTTTTCTAAACAGTACACAGTGGAAACACTCTTGTACACTCACCTACACTCAGGCCGCGTTCACTTGCTACAGTAACCCGAAATATTTCATCTTCCACCCATCACATCAAATCTTTAAACGCATGCATGAAACATTAAATGTAGGAAAAAAATAACTAATTGCATAGTTTGACTGTAAAGTTCGAGACGAATCTTTTGAGTCTAATTAATCCATGGTTGGACAAATTTTACCAAATAACAACGAAAAGTGCTACAGTAACTTTTCACCCCAACTTTTTCATCTAAACACACCCTCACTCATATGAATGCATGCACACTACCCCTGTGAGTAACTTTGATAGACCAGGCTAGCAGATATTAAGAACAAGTCATCAAAAGCATCTCCCTGCTGAGCATGTTGTCTACCACTAAAATAATAACTCTGATAATTTTAGAATAAATTAACAAATATACGAGGAGTCCTGCACTCCTCATGAGCCTAAGACTCAAATATACTTGGATGGACAATTTTCACCATAAAGAACCACTATCGGAGCTGGCTGCTTTGCCGAGGGGCTCAGGCTTTCGGCAAAGCCTCTAAGGCCCTCAGCGAAAATCCGATCGGCAAATGCTTCTTTGCCGAGAGCCGTTTATCAGGCACTCGGCAAAGCCTTTGCCGCAAAGCACACGAAATAAAAAAATGCGAAAAAAACCTGGAATTTTTTTTTAATCGGGGGAGGGGCATTTTTCGCGCAAAATTCGCGGCTACGTGGTCGGCAGGATTCGAACTCATGACCTCTCCCTCACGCGATACCTCCTCTGCCATATGCACTACACACTCACATGCGTCCATATGCCGTTTCGGTTACTCAAATATTATACTAAACCAAGTGAAAATTGATTGTTTGAGGCCCTAAATGAATTCAAATCAAAAGGTTGTCAACTACACAGTTTCATAACTTTTTGAGCTCTACATTTTTCATATAGAAAGTTTTTCCATCCGAGGTCTTTTGAAAAATTCAAATTTTAAAATTTTGAATTTCAAACGTAGTTTTGCATGACAAGATAAATTCAAATGAAAAAGTAGTCAACTACAATGTTTCATAACTTTTCGAGATCTACAAACTTCATTTAGGAAGTTTTTCCATCCGAGGTCTTTTGAAAAATTCAAATTTTAAATTTTTGAATTTCAAACTTAGTTTTGCATGACAAGATGAATTCAAATGAAAAAGTGGTCAACTACAATGTTTCATAACTTTTCGAGACCTACAAACTTTATTTAGGAAGTTTTTCCATCCGAGGTCTTTTGAAAAATTCAAATTTTAAAATTTTGAATTTCAAACGTAGTTTTGCATGACAAGATGAATTCAAATTAAAAAGTGGTCAACTACAATGTTTCATAACCTTTCGAGTTCTACAAACTTCATTTAGGAACTTTTTCCATCCAAAATTGTGGTGTTAACATTGTTCACAAATCTTATATATCTCTCTTGTAGTTTCATGAAACTACAAGAGAGACATAGATTTTATGAACAACGTAATTATTACTTTGTCGAATAAAAAAATGACCAATATAAAGTTTGTAGATCATGAGAAGTTATAAAACTTTGTAGTTGAAAACTTTTTTATTTAAATTAGTTTAGGGCACCAAAACGTGGTTTAAAAAATTGCTTTGCCGAGTGTTTTACTTTGACACTCGGCAAAGAAGCCTTTGCCGAGCGTTTTTTTGGCACTCGGCAAAGAAACTTCTTTGCCGAGTGTTTTTTATTTGACACTCGGCAAAGCCTTCTTTGCCGAGTGCAGATGCTTTGCCGAGTGTTTTTTATTTGGCTCTCGGCAAAGCCTTCTTTGCCGAGTGCTCGAAAAAAACGCTCGGCAAAGAAGCGGATTCCGACAGTGAACTAAAGCCGAGCTATATTAATTCACGGCTCTGATCTGAAATGGCTATTCACAGTGCTTATGCATCAGATGCGCCAAATTATAAGCCTATTCCTAATGCACCGTACTATATACTCCGTATGTCATTTTCTTCGCAAAACTGACATGCTAGAAAAATACAAGTCCGATCCAATCATTTAGTGCAAATTATAAGAAACACACATGCTAGTGAGATAAAAAAACACACCGTGCCACAAGCTATAGTTACACTTCTTTATAATCTTTTGCATGCTCATTCATTGTTTTTTTTTCCTATTTGCATCACACTTCCATGTGTGTTTCTTCACATATGTTCAGTTGAATCTATCTCACATGAGTTTGTATTCTAACAAAGTACTGATATAGATGCTTCCTTATATCTTTCAAGTTGTTGTAAACTTGGTTTATACATTGTTCTGTTGCCATTCATATTTCCCTTTGCATTACTCCTCCAAGTGCATTTGAAATGGTTTAGTTACAACCTTAGTTGCCGCTATGTATTTTCCATGAAATCGACATGTGCTTTAGTTAGAAGCACATATAAAAGTGCTTTGATACTGGTAATGTAATTTTAATAGCATAATTTATTAGATGCAAAATTAGGTGATTACCTTAATTTTATAGCTTCAATTAGTTTTATATATTGATAGTGAGTCAAATTGTTTAATTTGTAGCATATATGGAAGCAAATCCCTAAATTTGCATCTGATACCCACATCTACTATTATCTATGCTATTATGAAAAATACCCACCCCTACCTTGAGATAGTTTTATATATTCGCCACAACTACTATTATGAAAATACACATAATAAACCACTAAATTTTTGTCTACATTACCCACACACCAGTTCCATTATAAAAAGATAATTTAAAATAATCCCACCACCTCTGCCAATATGAAACATAACCCAAAGTAAATCTAGGCCTAAATCTGATTTCAATTACCCCCCATGAATGATATTATTTAGATTTGTTTAGATAATATAAAGCAATGCATTCAATTTGCACCAAAATAGTCTACTTGTACTATCAAAAAATAATGTAAAATATCCCACAAATCTATGTCTAAATACCAATATAATCTATTAGAAAAATAATTGAATAACTTGGGGAAGTATATATGTTCTAAATTATCCACTTCTACCACAGTAAAACTAAAAGTAAGCATAATTTCCATGTACTACCCTAGAAACCAAGTAAGCATACATACATTAGGATAAATATCCTATTAGTAATTTATTAGTTATGAAAAAAATCTCTTAACAAACCACATAGAAATGACATATTTTACATAAATTAAACTAATAATACATGGACAATAAATTTTGTAAGCCATTACCTTTGATATTTTATATATTTTGGCTCAATCGCTATTCATATCTATATAGGAAATAGGAAAAGACAAAATAGGGATAGCATGGGTAAACATCTTGTGAAGAATGGATTCATGCCAAACTATACTCGGTGGGTACACCATGGTGAAGCCCATCGTATGAGAGAGGAGGCGGTGAGACCACGCGTGGAGGATTTTGATGCTGATGCCAGGGTAGCAGACATGTTAGATGACTTTCACGAAGCACATTATGCTGAAGGACATACGGAGGAGGAGATGGAGGCAACCGCAAAGGCATTCTACGACATGTTGGATTCGGCACAGCAACACCTTCACGATCGGACAACGGTTTCTCAACTGGATGCCATTGGACATCTAATGGGGTTCAAGTCCCAGTTTAACTAGAGTCGAGAAGCCTTCGATGTTATGTTGACCCTATTTGGCGGCATGCTTCCGAAGGGCCACATTCTTCCAAAGAGCATGTATGAGTCAATGAAACTGCTTCGTGCACTTAAGATGCCGTATGAGTAGATACATGCTTGTCTGAAGGGGTGCGTCCTATTTAGAAAAGAACACAAGGATGCAAATTACTGTACAAAGTGTAAATCCTCCCGGTACCTGGAGGCTGGTGATGGCCAGCAGCATTTTATCCCCATGAAAATCCTACGGCACCTTCCGAAGGAGGAGGTGCCGCCCACGGACGAGGAGGAGCGGTAGGCGGACGAGCAGGAGCAGGAGGCGGACGAGGACGATGAGGAGGAGGCGGTATGTACGGGTTCCGCTTCCTCTGGTTCGTGCAGTGTCTACTTGCGAGGTCCCGCGAGCCTCCTAGCGCGACTGATACCTCCTCATCAATGCCCACTAATCCGCCCCGAAGGGCAAACGTAAGTAACTTTATATGTTATCACTACTTCTTCATGTGATATGTTCAAAATCGAAATAGAAACTAAAATTTTTTCTGAATCACTTGTGCAGGAACTGGGTGCCTGTGGAGGGTCGCGGGCGCTCCATCAATGGCATCCTGGGTCTTCTGTGCAGAAAACACTACCCTAGCCTGGTGCAGTTTGTCAGGAAGATGGAGCTGGCCTACTCGTTTGACCACTTCACCACCGCTCGCGATTTGGTTTACGGGAACAAGGCGGAGCGGGTGAGGCAGGAGCTGTGGGTAAGTCTCCCTCACACTATATCGCATTCATTGTAGTTTACTTGAAATAATTAATGGATACATTGTGCCTGTATGCAAGACTTTTTCAGATGCCAGGAGGGAATGCGGGAGCAGGCGGATTTGGTTGCTACCAATTCCTGCAAGAAACTCGTTGTGCACCTGCATTACGAGGCGCATATCCAGGCCATCGTAACTTACTACGGCTTCGTCCTTGGACAAAGGCTCAAAAAGGGGGATGCAAGAACCATGCAACTGAACCGGGATCAGTACCTTCAGATAGATAAAGAACACTAATATTTGATTCCTTTTAAGATTAAGTTATTCTAATTTGATCTTCTTACGTGTCAAATACTTGATGACATGTAGATGATTCCCCCTTGGTGCGCCTCGTATCCGAGTGCTGGGAGATGATCGTGGACAAGTGGTTGTCCGAAGCCTGGGCCTAGCAGCACAATGATGCCCGGGAACGGCGTATGATGATGCCAGGTGTACCACACCATCAAGGCAGCCGCAACCTTGCCGGATATAGAGAAGCATGGGTACGCGAATTCATTTATCTATTCTAATGCTCAATTCTGCCTGATTTCTAATCATCTTGTTGTCTTTCTCGCAGTCGGCGTCACATGGTGGCCAGCCTTGCTCCACCTTGCAGGCATGGGCTATGTCCCACAAGGGCAAGGCAATGTCTGACGTCTCTTACAACCCGGAGGACTCACCCGAGGCGTACACCAACGCGAGCGTCCACACCCGCCTCAACGAGTACATGTCAGCGGCAAGGTCGGTTCATGGGCCAGAGCACGATCCGAGCACCTAGGACCTTGACCCAGAGCTCGTCATGAGGCTGGGAGGAGGCAGGAAGCATGAGCAGTTATGTATGGGCGATGACATCTTCAACACGGCCTCTACTCCCTCTCTCTCCGAGATCCGAGCACGGAGCACGAGTGCAAGCATCCCCATACGCCCATGGCACTCACCTGCATAGCATCGGGTCGACGCACTTGAGGTTATTCATGTTTTATTCATCATACATTGATCTTTTACCTTTGCATTATTGTAACATTACCTTTGCATTATTGTAGACCCAGTTGGAAGAAAAAAAGGAGGCAACATCAAGCAGAGCACGAGATGATGCAGGCCCAACTGGCAGCTGAGAGGGCCGAGCGGGAGGCCCAGGAGATGAAGTTGGCGGACCTGATTCAGTTCGTGTCCAGGATGGGGGCCCAAAATGGTCTACAGTTGCCAACTACGCTATACGCTCCACCTCCGACTCCTGCTGCACCTACTCCAGTGAGTATGAATGTTTATTACTTTCGTTTGTGCTTTGCTTGTCTCACACATGCAATATCTCCTACTTTGTGCAGCCTCAGTTGGCGGGTTCCAATAACCCACCTCATGCGCCAGGTTGGCCTTTGAACGATCAAGGTACACATTCACCACAGCCGAGGTGCCCAGGTTGGCAGTGATAGTGTGAGTCACACTTCTATTTGGATGATGGATTTTCATGGACTTGTGATGTTGTGATGCACCTGTTATGTTTGGACAACTATTCTGGACTTGTTTGGACACCTATGATGCACTTGTTGGTTGTTTGGATGATGTGAGAACTTATTTTGATCTATATTTGCGATGGATGTGATATATGCGATGGATGTGACATACGTGATGGATATGCTGTTATGATGCATGCAATATATATATGTTTGGATGCCATATTTACCGTTTGTCGTGATGGAACGCAAAAAAATACAAAAAAAATAGTTCTGGGTCACTTTGCCTAGCGCAATGGCCATGGCACTCGGCAAAGCTGGAAAATTTGCACATGAATTTCCCAGCTTTGCCGAGTGCCATGGCCATTGCACTTGGCAAAGAATTTAAAAAAAAATAAAAACATTTTGCCGAGTGCCCTGGCTCGGCGGCACTCGGCAAAGAATTTTGAAAAAAAAAATAAAAATGTTTTGTTGAGTGCCTTGGCCATTAGCATTTGGAAGATTTTTTTTAAAAAAAATAATAAAGGTTTTGTCGACTGCCCTGGCCCAGTGGCACTTGGCAAAGAATTTTGAAAAAAAAATAAAAAAAGGTTTGCCGAGTGCCCTGACCCAGTAGCACTCGGCAAAGCATTTTTAAAAAAATAAAGGCTTTGCCGAGTGCCGCTCCGCCTGGGCACTCGGCAAAGAATTTTGAAAAAAAAAATAAAAAATATTTGCCGAGTGTCTGTAGGGCTGGCACTCGGCAAACCGCCATCATCGTCTCCGGCGCCATGACGGCGTTTTTTTCCATGACGGCGAGATCCTGGTGGCGCGTTGTGAGGCCGCCAGCCACGCGCGGATCATTGGCTCTGAGATCCTCCTCGGCCTCGCTGTGGAGTAATAATTAAAGTGGCCATTGGATTTTTTCTCAGTAATAATAATTAACTCAGTTAAAATCTTTTGTCGGAGGTCCTTGGGAAGTTGATTTGAGACTTGAGACAACACATAAGTGACCAATGCAAACTACTTCTATGGATAGGCAGAACTGATAACCGATCAAAAAATAAAATTGGTCATGAATCACCATTGTTGTGCCGGTTGCCCCCATCCTGAGCTACGGGGTTGAGGCTCTCGTTGGCGTGGCCAGCCTTGAAAGTCAAGGCTGGGGTCATGCGCCCCATCCCGTGGTGAGTGGGCTGGTCAGGCCGTATTTGGACGGTGGGTCATTGTACCTATAGTCACCGCCTGGCGGTACGGTGCTGTCATGTTTGCACAGCGTGGCGCGGGGATAGCGCCGGCTCCGAGATGGCTGTCCTCTCAGTCCCTGACAGAGTGAGGCAGGTGTATTTGATGGAGCCCGACCCCTCCTCATTCCTTCCCTAGGTTTGGGATGGAGGAGAGGTCGTGCTGTCACTACTACACAAAAACGTTACAGCGACCTTTTGAAAAGACCCTCGGAGAGTTAATCCTGGCCGGGCCGCCGGCCAAGCAACCGCGTCGGTTAATACGTTAACCGAGGCGTGCCACATAAGCCAAGCGTCTCGGTTAATCACCCATTAACTGAGGTTGTTGTCTTAAACCTCCGTTAATCTATTAACTGAGGCGGTTGTCTTAAGCAAATTGCCTCGTTAATCGATATTAACCGAGGTGGTTGCCTTAAGTGACCCGCCTCGATTAATTGAATAACAGACAACTCAGTGGTATAAGTGTTGAAATAGATCTTAGTCATAACAGGATCTTATCTTAGCCTAAACATGATCACTAACACAACTTAGTGGGGAACTGATCTTAATACTAACAAGAATGTGTGGATGCCATCTGAGCCTATGTAGAGTAGAGTTGATGTAGATGCGCTGATATTCACCAATCTGAGAGCTAGGGTTATCTCTTGATGTAGAACTCGATGTAGATCCAATCTGCAACCTCTTGGAGTCTTGGAATAGGAGTCGTGCTTACCCTTTCAACGTCTAATTAATCAGTTGGTGGGGTTAGGTGTCGAAAGAATTAGCTTAATCCTGAAATGGTCTTATTTGTATACATAATGTGGGGGCCAGGGTCGACTCCAACAGGCAGACCTTTACTTGTGTGCCAAGTTGGTATCGGTTAGCCGATATCACATCCAACAATAAGATATACGGTATTATAGTCCATAGGTTCATTATCTGCCTATCAAGGGCAACTTATATTTGTAAAAGCGGTATAATGTCTTGAATTTGGCGTACATTAGGTCTTCTCCCGTGTGAAAATGTTTGTCCTTATGGGCATGTTTGGTTGACGCCGCTGGCCGCCACGCCTAAGCTTCGCCCGTTCCAAAATTACGGTGCTGATTTCGGGCGCCTGACTTGCGGCAGGAATTGGCGTCAAAATGAACAGGAAACGATGGCGGGTCCGTGGCACACCCAAGGTGTGGCTGCAATCCAAACGGCGCCTAAAATGCAGTGCAGGTGGTGCGGCGAAGTTAGGCTACGATCCAAACGTGCCCATATCTGGCCTCCAGTAAATTTGGAACTTGTGTTTGGGTGTAACCAGATCACAGCCCAGCTTATACGGCCATGTACGCATCCTCTATATAAGCCAGAATTTCGAAATAATGTCTTCCTGTGTCATGTTGTTATCTTGTAAAAAATTGGACTTGCTCCTAATTGGGCGCAGAATTGAACATTCCATGCCTTTTGGGAACTACATCTGTCCGGCGAGAAGTGTGTTGCCTGCTATATATCTTGCTTTTGCTATGCTGCCGCCAATGTGATTTTGTTAAGTTTAAGTGTTGGTGGCATGGTGCCACAGCCTGCAGACATTATATTATCTAATAGGTACAAACTTTACCTCTAAGGAAGTAATATCTTAAATTAATCTGAGTCATTGATTTTTCATATTTTATGAATTACTTAATAAATTGAAAATCTAAGAACATAAAAAAGTAATCACTGTGGATTCCTCTAATGACGGGAGAAAAGGTCTTGATTCCTCTAATCATGGGATTCCAGCAGTGTGCACGGAAGCGGTCAAGTGCCTGGGCGGACTCGTGTCGAGGGTGTAGCAAAGAGTGCACGCTCGACCGTCCTTGTGCAGGGTGTGATCGGAAATCTCCGATCACACACCTCTTTTACTGGATGGAGGGGAACCATCTCATAGAGGCAACAGTAGGAATTTTAAATTCGAGCTAGGGTGGCTGACAAGGGATGGTTTTTTTGACCTGATAAAAGGGGTTTGGGAGTCCGAGAATAGGGGTAGAACATCCATGGAAAGGTGGCAATGTTAAATTAGAAGGCTGCGACGATTCCTGAGAGGTTGGGCTCGAAACTTAGTCTCCCAAAAGAAGAAAAATAAACTTGACCTGATGGATAAATTAGATGCCCTTGATAGAAAAGCAGAAACAACTTTGTTGTCATCTCAGGAGGTAGAGCTTAGATATCATCTTAAAGGACAATTAACTAAGTTGCTAAGAGAGGAGGAGATCTATTGGCTCCAACGATCAAAAATAATGAAGTTGTTGCAAGGGGATGATAATACTAAGTATTTTCATCTAGTGGCAAATGAGAGACATAGAAAAACAAAGATCACACAACTAGAACAGGAAGAAGGAATTATTGTTGGAGATGCCAATTTGAAACATTATATAACCAATTACTACAAACGACTGTTTGGACACCATATACATAATTCTTTCTCATTGGACGAGACTTTGAGGCATGATATACCTCAAGTGTCGGAGGAGGAGAATGAAGTATTGGTGGCTCCTTTCAGTGAGGAGGAGGTTAAAATGGCAGTCTTTGATATGGAACATAATAAGGCGCCGGGTCCGGATGGCTTCCCTGCAGAATTCTACCAATTCTTTTGGGATGTTGTCAAACAAGACTTGATGAGCCTCTTCCATAAATTCTATATGGGGAGACTGCCTATTCACAGTTTAAACTTTGGGATAATTACACTATTACCCAAGATCTCTGATGCAAGTAGGATACAACAATACAGACCTATTTGTCTTTTAAATGTATCGTTCAAGGTTTTTACAAAGGTGTTAAATAATAGAATTTTGAAAGTGGCAGATAAACTAATAGGGCCATCCCAGTCGGCTTTTATTCCAGGAAGATATATAATGGAAGGTGTGGTAATACTACATGAAACAATACATGAGTTGCATAGGAAAAAACAAGATGGAGTGATCCTAAAGCTAGACTTCGAAAAAGCGTATGATAATCTTAAGCGGCCTTTTATACAACAAATCCTCAGAATGAAAGGATTCTCACCAGTGTGGTGTGAATGGATTTCAAAAGTCATGTCTAGAGGGAGTGTTGCAATAAAGGTTAATGAGAACTTAGGCCATTATTTCCAAACAAGAAAAGGGGTACGCCAGGGGGATCCGTTATCTCCAATCTTGTTTAATATCGTGGTTGATATGTTGGCAATTCTCATTTCACGAGCAAAACAGGCAGAACAAATCTAAGGAGTGGTTCCGCATTTGGTTGATGAAGGACTCTCAGTCCTTCAATATGCGGATGACACTATTATCTTTATGGACAACGATCTAGAGAGGGCCAAAAACATAAAGCTTTTGCTTTGTGCTTTTGAGCAATTATCAGGACTCAAGATCAATTTCCATAAGAGCGAGTTGTTCTGTTATGGTACAGCTAATGCCAATCAAGCTGAGTTTACACAAATTTTCGGATGTAAAGTAGGATCATTCCCTTTTAGATATCTAGGAATTCCTATGCATCATCGAAAACTTATGAATAAGGATTGGAAACATGTGGAAGAAAGATTTCAAAAGAGACTGAGTGGATGGAAGAGTAAGATGTTTTCAGTGGGAGGAAGGCTTGTACTCATTAACTCAGTTCTAAGTAGTCTTCCTATGTTCATGATGTCTTTCTTTGAAATACCGAGAGAGGTTTTGAAAAGGTTGGATTTTTTTAGATCTCGATTTTTTTGGCAGATTGATGAACATAAGAAAAAATATAGATTGATAAAATGGAAGATAGTATGCACACCAAAAGACCAAGGAGGATTGGGCGTCCTCAATCTAGGTGTCCATAATAAATGCATCCTAAGTAAGTGGCTTTTCAAATTGTTAAATGGTGATGGGGTATGGCAACAATTGCTTAAAAATAAATATTTAAGGGACAAAACATTGACTCAGGTTCAATACATGCCCGGGGACTCTCATTTTTGGGATGGCCTCATGAAGGTCAAGGATGAGTTCCTGTCGATGGGTAGGTTTGATCTAGGTGACGGATCCCAAGTGCAGTTTTGGAAGGATTCGTGGATATCACCACACCCTCTCAAAACGCTCTTCCCGTCATTGTACAATATTGTGAGAAAGAGAAGTGCAACTGTTAGGTCGGTGCTGTCTACGATACCGTTAAATGTAGCTTTCAGAAGATCTCTTATGGGGGTTAACTTGCAAGCATGGAACAATGTCGTGGCCATGGTGGTGAACGTACAATTAAGAAACCAAAGAGATCGATTTGTGCGGGGGCTTCATCAGAACGGTTTGCTTTCAGTCAAGTCCATGTACAGAGCTTTGGTAGGAGTACAGGCTTTACCTTATAACACTTTTATTTGGAAACTCAAAATACCCCTCAAAGTTAAAGTCTTTATGTGCTACTTGTATAAGGGTGTAATTCTAACGAAGGATAATTTAGCTAGGCGACAGTGGCAGGGAGATAAGAAGTGTTGTTTCTGTTACTCCGACAAGACTATACAACATTTACTCTTTGACTGTCATTATGCTAAATTTATTTGGAGAATTATTCATATTTCCTTTAACCTAAAACCCCCAATTAGTGTACTTAATTTATTTACAAGTTGGTTGGAAGGGCTAAACAGGAAAATGAAGTCTCAAATTCTAGTGGGTGCAAGTGCCATTTGTTGGGCACTTTGGTTAACACGGAATGAAGTTGTGTTTGACAAGATCATAGCACCGTCCTATTTGCAGGTTATTTTTAAGGGGACGTATTGGACCAGCTCCTGGACCTTACTTCAGAAGGACAAAGAGGATCGTCATTTGATTAAGGCGGGTTGCAAGACTATTGAGTCAGCCGCGATGGAGATATTTGCAAGACATGGCTGGAGGTTTAGCAATAGAATTGCTCTTTAGTTTTTCCTTTTGAAAACTTTGTCTTCTTGATGGCTCAAAACTTCGTTTTTGAGATTCCTTGGTTTGTGTGACGCTTGCTTGTAATAATGAACAGCCATATGCATTAGTCGATGCAGAAGCTGGGATATTAATATATTCCCTTTTCTAAAAAAAAAGAGTGTGATCTACTACTCATCTACTGATATTTTTTTTCCAAATAAATGCAGTTTTGTGTGAAATTGTCCATATAGCTATTCGCATTGCCAGCCAAGTACTAACACGTACACACGCGCTACCTACATGTAAGGACGTAGACGTATCGACATTACTGGCCACTCGCTAACACGTGTAAACATGATACACACATATATGTCACGTACACGTAATCACGTACATCTGTACGGTAACACATAATCAAATGCTATTACTATCACACATACAAGTCATATTAAATACAAAATCAAGTGTATCAGGCCACGTATACATGGTAACCAAAATATATCAAGTTTAAAGTTGCAAAATTTTTAAAAAGTTGCCATATCCACCAGATCATGCATGCTTCAATCAAATCTAGAAAAAATAATTCAATATTTATTCAATTTTACTAATTAAAAATTAATTAAATATTTTTTCATCTATTATGTGTCATAACCGTCCGATCAAAATAAATAGACAGCTCCCAGTCACTTGGGGGTACCGCACCAAAGCAGACTGCAGCCAACAAAAATTTGGCCGGCCCGCTACAGTCAACAGCCAACGTTGGCTGTCCCCAGGGCCGTGATTTCGTGCGCCACAATAGGCAGACGGGTGTGCCGCCGATGAACATCAATATTGACATTGAAGTGTCTCTTGGTACTAGTTGGTTAAAAAAAATGGCCATACTAAAACAACCCCGTGATTTCACAGCAACCAGCAACCATGTATACTGAAAGTTTGCCTATCCATGCATATTTAGCGGAAGCATTTATGCTCTACTTCTGAGCATCAGCTTGAATATATACCAGCAGGCAAGCAGCATCGATCTAGGCCTGCTTTGCCCTGCTCTGACCGCAAGCAAAGAATTTTATGTCTGCTCTGCACACGCATGGAAAGCATTGATTCACATCCATGGCTTCTCAATCATACTATGAATTAGCCACTGGTATCCGAGGTATAGATTGAGTTGGCAAAGTGTGTATGAAAAATAAGCTCGGTGAAACTTTAAACTAATTAAAGCATGTCATATATTGTATAGATCTACTCATGTGGCGTCTAACAAAACTAGATTTTTCTTTTTACTATTTCTTTTTATAATTTATACTATTTTTCAAAGTTTTAGTCAATTTATGAAATAAAAAAAGAGCACATGGTGCCACACCAGTGGCTACGTAGGCAGCAGTGTCCTATGTGGTCTACTTTGGATGGTGACTAAGACGTAGACAAAGTTTATGGATCCAACTGAGCAGAAAAAAGTTCATGGATCTAGGTGTGAAGTGAGGAAAAGTTTAAGGACCCACAACACAATTCACTCTTTTATTTATATAAGCTAACGTCATTATATTGCTACTGTTATTGGTATGTAAATCAATGAATATTAATTGAGGATTAACATAGCTGGTCCACAAATTAAAGATATCAATTCTACGTGAAGCTTTTACATGTCAGACACTTTCTCTCTATCCAAGCAAGCATCTTAACAACCACCGGCAAAGCATCTTAGCAAACTGCTTGTGAATCACTCAACATTTCCGGGTATTATTTATACAGTGCCACTGCTAGGCAACAGTGCAACACCTTCTGTGGTGCTTTCCTGTACCTGAGAGTGAAATGAGGCCAATGGTAACAGGCGAAGGAGTTGGCAGGGGCCATCTGATGGATATGCAAAGGTATTGCAGCATGCAACTATGTTCCTTTCATTTTTTTTATATGCAAATTGGTGCAAGTAGTTTCTTGTAAGTGGAAATTTAAAACAACCATCAATTAATCACATGCCATCTTCTTCCTCGTAACAAATATTGAATGTGGGGAGCATTACAACTCTGCTATATGTGTGACTTCTGCCATGCATTTGATACCATTTGATCTGCTGCATGCTAGCACGTATTATTGTTGTATATATACGTACACCCCTCCTCACGACACAACACTTTGCAACCTTTCTTGATCATGGTGGAATCAACGACTGTTAAAAATCATTTGTCAGCACTGCATTCATTGATCAGATCAGGAACTCTAAAATTGACATTGAGTTCTAGCTATTTTCCCATCTGTCTCCTAGTAGTAACGTACTCTCAAAGTCTCAATAGTACCAGGTCCAAATGAAAGCCACGCCATTCTTGCTGTTTTTCTTAAGTAGGTTCAGAATTGATATTTTTTTCTAAACAGTACACAGTGGAAACACTCTTGTACACTCACCTACACTCACTCATATGAATGCATGCACACTACCCCTGTGAGTTCCTTTGATAGACCAGGCTAGCAGACATTAAGAACAAGTCATCAAAAGCATCTCCCTGCTGAGCATGTTGTCTACCACTAAAATAATAACTCTGATAATTTTAGAATAAATTAACAAATATACGAGGAGTCCTGCACTCCTCATGAGCCTAAGACTCAAATATGCTTGGATGGACAATTTTCACCATAAAGAACCACTACCGGAGCTGGCTGCTTTGCCGAGGGACCCAGGCTCTCGGCAAAGCCTCTAAGGCCCTCAGCGAAAATCCGATCGGCAAATGCTTCTTTGCCGAAAGCCGTTTATCAGGCACTCAGCAAAGCATTTGCCGCAAAGCACACGAAATAAAAAAATGCGAAAAAAACCTAGATTTTTTTTTAATCGGGGGAGGGGCATTTTTCGCGCAAAATTCGTGGCTACGCGGTCGGCAGGATTCGAACTCACGACCTCTCCCTCACGCGATACCTCCTCTGCCACATGCACTATACACTCACATACGTCTATATGCCGTTTCGGTTACTCAAATATTATACTAAACCAAGTAAAAATTGATTGTTTGAGGCCCTAAATGAATTCAAATCAAAAGGTTGTCAACTACACAGTTTCATAACTTTTCGAGCTCTACATTTTTCATATAGAAAGTTTTTCCATCCGAGGTCTTTTGAAAAATTCAAATTTTAAAATTTTGAATTTCAAACGTAGTTTTGCATGACAAGATAAATTCAAATGAAAAAGTAGTCAACTACAATATTTCATAACTTTTCGAGATCTACAAACTTCATTTAGGAAGTTTTTCCATCCGAGGTCTTTTGAAAAAATCGAATTTTAAATTTTTGAATTTCAAACGTAGTTTGGCATGACAAGATGAATTCAAATGAAAAAGTGGTCAACTACAATGTTTCATAACTTTTCGAGATCTACAAACTTTATTTAGGAAGTTTTTCCATCCGAGGTCTTTTGAAAAAATCGAATTTTAAAATTTTGAATTTCAAACGTAGTTTTGCATGACAAGATGAATTCAAATTAAAAAGTGGTCAACTACAATGTTTCATAACCTTTCGAGATCTACAAACTTCATTTAGGAACTTTTTCCATCCGAAATTGTGGTGCTAACATTGTTCACAAATCTTATATATCTCTCTTGTAGTTTCATAAAACTACATGAGAGACATAGATTTTGTGAACAACGTAATTATTACTTTGTCGAATGAAGAAATGATCAATATAAAGTTTGTAGATCATGAGAAGTTATAAAACTTTGTAGTTGAAAACTTTTTTATTTAAATTAGTTTAGAGCACCAAAACCTTGTTTGAAAAATTGGTTTGCCGAGTGTTTTACTTTGGTACTCGGCAAAGAAGCCTTTGCCGAGCGTTTTTTTGGCACTCAACAAAGAAACTTCTTTGCCGAGTGTTTTTTATTTGACACTCGGCAAAGCCTTCTTTGCCGTGTGCAGAGGCTTTGCCGAGTGTTTTTTATTTGGCTCTCGGCAAAGCCTTCTTTGTCGAGCGCCCGAAAAAAATGCTCGGCAAAGCCTCCGGCGCTCGGCAAAAAAGCGGATTCCGGCAGTGAACTAAAGCCGAGCTATATTAATTCACAGCTCTGATCTGAAATGGCTATTCAATCAACGGCTACATATATAAGTCACAGTGCTTATGCATCAGATGCGCCAAATTATAAGCCTATTCCTAATGCACCGTACTATATACTCCGTATGTCATTTTCTTCGCAAAACTGACATGCTAGAAAAATACAAGTCCGATCCAATCATCTAGTGCAAATTATAAGAAACACACATGCTAGTGAGATAAAAAAACACACCGTGCCACAAGCTATAGTTACACTTCTTTATAATCTTTTGCATGCTCATTCATTGTTTTTTTTTCCTATTTGCATCACACTTCCATGTGTGTTTCTTCACATATGTTCAGTTGAATCTATCTCACATGAGTTTGTATTCTAACAAAGTACTGATATAGATGCTTCCTTATATCTTTCAAGTTGTTGTAGACTTGGTTTATACATTGTTCTGTTGCCATTCATATTTCCCTTTGCATTACTCCTCCAAGTGCATTTGAAATGGTTTAGTTACAACCTTAGTTGCCGCTATGTATTTTCCATGAAATCGACATGTGCTTTAGTTAGAAGCACATATAAAAGTGCTTTGATACTGGTAATGTAATTTTAGTAGCATAATTTATTAGATGCAAAATTAGGTGATTACCTTAATTTTATAGCTTCAATTAGTTTTATATATTGATGGTGAGTCAAATTGTTTAATTTGTAGCATATTTGGAAGCAAATCCTTAAATTTGCATCTGATACCCACATCTACTATTATCTATGCTATTATGAAAAATACCCACCCCTACCTTGAGATAGTTTTATATATTCGCCACAACTACTATTATGAAAATACGCATAATAAACCACTAAATTTTTGTCTACATTACCCACACACCAGTTCCATTATAAAAAGATAATTTAAAATAATCCCACCACCTCTGCCAATATGAAACATAACCCAAAGTAAATCTAGGCCTAAATCTGATTTCAATTACCCCCCATGAATGATATTATTTAGATTTGTTTAGATAATATAAAGCAATGCATTCAATTTGCACCAAAATAGTCTACCTGTACTATCAAAAAATAATGTAAAATATCCCACAAATCTATGTCTAAATACCAATATAATCTATTAGAAAAATAATTGAATAACTTGGGGAAGTATATATGTTCTAAATTATCCACTTCTACCACAGTAAAACTAAAAGTAAGCATAATTTCCATGTACTACCCTAGAAACCAAGTAAGCATACATACATTAGGATAAATATCCTATTAGTAATTTATTAGTTATGAAAAAAATCTCTTAACAAACCACATAGAAATGACATATTTTACATAAATTAAACTAATAATACATGGACAATAAATTTTGTAAGCCATTACCTTTGATATTTTATATATTTTGGCTCAATCGCTATTCATATCTATATAGGTAACGTAATTTTAAGCACTCTATTTTATAAAAATATATTATTGTTCGTAGAATTCTCGGTATAGCAAATTCAGTATCTTGAATGTTGTGGTATATGTTGAAACTACTGTTTATGCCATTGTAGAATTAAGTGTGTAGTCAAGTTCATAGAATCTATTTTTTAATAAAACAAAAATGGCAAATTATGAATAAAAGATTGGTGAGTGCTAAAGTTTCAACTTAATACATGGACCAAAAATGCAACAACTAAAAAGATTAAAAGTTGATCCCGAAATATAGATTCATGATGTCGTCAAGGAAAAATATGCAACGAGAGCTGATATAGTTGACGCTTAAGTTTCAACAAAATCCATATGAAAGTGCATAGAGATGCAATAAAAAAAGGATAACAACACATGTCTCAACGTTACTAACAAGAGGTCTTTATTCTCCACATTAATTATCGCAAGATGCACTAAAACTCTCTAAAAATTCTCATATAATAAAAATATATGGTTGTTAATTTAGATGACTCTAATCATCACAGAGCATAATAGCCCTTGGATCTATTCCATTATGTTAAACACAACCATTCCTGCCACTATAATCAAACCGTAAATAACCTCCTAAATCTACATCAACTAATGTCTATCGTATGAAAAATAATTTAAAGAAACATCTAATTTTCTTCCAAATTACTCACCTCTACTATTATTAAATATTTAAAAAGTAACCATGCTAGCATATGAGTTACCCCCAAATCTATTTAACCATACTAGTTTTCAATAAAATGTAAAGGTAAATTTTTAAATAAAAGATACATTAAGCACTAGAATTTGAACTTAACACATGGGTAAATAAGCTACAACAACTAATAAGATTAAAAGTTGAAAATGAAACCACATGGGTATACATTTTGGCCGAAACAATGTTACATATCAATAGCGGAGCCAGAGTTTTGACTCTAAGAAATTTCTTTTATAAAACAAATACTCTTATATAACTAACTTTTTATAGAGGATATTCAACATCTTGGGTGCAGGGGTGCAGGATGAAACCGCTGTTTATACTATCATAATAAACTAATAACTAAGAGTGCAGTATAGGGACCTATAATCTATCTATAGCTAATAATATTAAAGACTGAAAATTTTCTTTTTCCAAATTTTGGTCCATCTCACTTTCTCTTTCTGTCTCTGTGTCCGTCCACTCTCCAAAGTATAAAAGTTGTAGCCGATATTACTAAGAGTACGTAGTAGTAGATGATGAATTAGATATTAGAGTTCTAATTATTTTATTGTCCCACCCATGACCCGTACACACAACTTATACGTGTTGGCTTCCAACCACGATTTAAAGCCTGATTCCAAAACATATTAGAACAATGACGCTAGATGTTCAATGCACGAACAAGTTTACTAGTTTTCAATAAAATGTAAAAGGAAATTTTTAAGTAAAAGATACATTAAGCACTAGAATTTGAACTTAACACATGGGTAAATAAACCACAACAACTAATAAGATTAAAAGTTAAAAACGAAAATATACATTCGTGGTGTGAAAACAAAAGGATGCAACAAGAGCTTATAACTTAATCTTAGTTTTCAAGTTTTCAAGTAAATAAATCATATTGAAATGCACATAGGTGCAATGCAAAGAATCTAAACATTTATAGAGGAATTGATATACTTATCACAAGAAGATAGATATTATGGAGTATATATCTAATTAGAATTGGCATTGTATTAGAAATGAATGTTTGATAGTAAAAATAATCTAATTTGAATAATGGTATGCACAAAATTTGTCCACGAAAAAAATTAATTTAGTACTTATATGACTTCATGTTCTAGGCCGTGCTGATGAGTATGAGTGTTAGGATTTTAATAGTGGTTATCATTGACAGAGGCTGAAACTTTGTTCCATTATCTAAAAAAATTGACAGCAACAAATAACTTAGGCTGTGATGAACTTATTAATCCATGGATGTCCTGTCTCAGCTTGGTGCCTGCCGTCCAAGAGCTGTGGAAAGCGTGGGAGATCCACTTCCTGATCCTCGTCAGCCTTTTCTTGCAAGTCTTCCTCTTCCTCTTCGGGGGCATGCGGAGGCACAGCTCGAACTGGTTCCTGCGCACCGTCCTGTGGCTTGCCTACCTGTCGGCCGACTCCGTGGCCGTTTTCGTGCTTGGCCACCTCGCGGTTCGCGCGAGAGAGCCTGGCCACGAGCTCGTGGCCTTCTGGGCGCCGTTCGTGCTCGTCCACCTGGGCGGGCAGGATACCATCACTGCCTTCTCCAAGCAGGACAATGAGCTATGGTTGAGGCACCTGCTGAACCTGGTCTTCCAGGTAGCAGTCGCTGGGTACGTGGTGGCTAAAGCTTCTTGGCCGGACGCCCGGCTCAGGGCTGCCATGGTGATCATGTTCGTCTGTGGGTGCATCAAGTACGCCGAGCGTGTCTATTGCCTCTTCTCTGCGGACACAAAGTGGCTTAAGGATTATGTCGAGGATGCTCGTGTGGTAGGCAGAAGGAGCAGGGAGAGAACGATGATGGAGGAAGCTACAAAAGATATGAGTGACAGACTTGATATGATGTCAAAAGGTTGTTCATCAGGGCCTCCAAGTGTATTGTTCTGGGACATCCGTGCTACAATCATAGATGACATCATCTCAGTGGATGCTCCCCTCAACAAGGCGCAGAGCATCACTGTAGCCGCACATGGCGATCTACTACCAGGCATGCTCAATAGTTTTCTGTCTAGCAAAAGCCGCCATAGTGCCTACGAGTATGTGGGAGCCCTTCTAGAATATTGCTACCGACGACTCTACACCAAAGACTTTGTTCGACTTGCTGTCTTTCCACCCCGCCGGCTTCCATACCTGTCTCGTCGTAGTCGTATTTTGAAAACTTGCCTATACATCTTGTCCATGACATGCTTCCTACACTTCATCCTTCTTTCAACCATAGCTGCCTCAGTAGCCTTGACACTCTTCATGGCTGTCCACAAGAGGGACCAACTCCACACTAGCAACAGAGTTGATATCACGGTGACCTATGCACTGCTTGTAGGAGCCATAGTCCTAGATGTGTCCTCTGCTGCCAGCTTCATTTTCCTCCACTTGAGCTTCTATCTTCCATGTCTAGCCAAGCCTATTCAGTCTGTGCTGACATGCTGCACGAAACAACAGTGGTCCCAGGAGCTCGGACAATACAACATCATCATTTGTCGTAATGCTGCGTTCACAAGGCAAGCAACATGGTTTGGCCTTGACTATAATGTACTAAAAAGTAAACCCGTCACAAAAGATCACACGTACATCAAAAAGTTCATCCTCGACACTTTGTTATCCTCCGGTACAAGAAAAGAATGGAATATCGCCAGCACCCGTGGCAAGTTAGCACTTCAGAAGTGGATGGATTGCCACAAGCAGGACGATAATCAACAAACAGCTCATCATGATCTAGCCACGACGACATTCAAATCACTTGAGGAGATCATCACAAGCAGTGCTGACTTCCCGACGAGTGTGCTCATCTTGCACATTGCAACAGACATATGCTACCACTATGGAGATGGAGGCACTAATTCTGATCATCAAGCAGTGAAGAAGCACAAGCAGACAAGCACTGAACTATCAAACTACATCATGTACCTGGTCTTCAAGTGCGGTGTGATGCTTACCACCAACTCCCAGATCGTACATAACTTTGCCCGTGATGATATACTCGGAGTTTTACCACGGGATTCACAGTCCCGGTTGTGGTATAACCTTCTGTTTGGTCCAGGAGACCACAAGGATGATACCTTGAAGCTTTTTGATGAAATTAAAAAGCAACAACAAGAATCGATGGCTGAAATCCAGGTCATGCACCAAGAATCAGAGGAACAACAGGATGCACCGACTGAAACCAAGACGGAAGAATCGGCTGACAATGATGATAATGCTGCTCATCATATCAAGGAACTCCAGAAGAACTCTCAAACTCTCAAGTCTCCAGTGTTGCCCCGTGCAGTTGCAGTAGCCCAAGAGTTTATGAGCATCAACGATGAAGCTGAGCGTTGGAAGCTCATCGCCGCGGTGTGGGCGGAGATGCTTTTCTACATTGCGCCTCGTTGCGGGGGTGCTTTCCACTATGAGTATCTAAGCAGAGGTGGTGAGTTCGTCACACACGTTCTCCTTCTCATGTATCATCTTGGCCCATTCCTGCCACCACGCTCCTGATGCTCCTGATGATTGAGCTCCTTGCGTTCTGGCTGTGCTATTGTCCAGCAGACGTAGCGAGTGATTTCGTCATCACTATTATGATTATGATTGTATCCGTCATCCATCAGCACCAATAACTAGCAGACACATGTAGCTGGACTCCAACTTCCATCTCCTCAAGTAGGATGGAAGAATAGACACGAAATTGCCGGGATCGAGTACAGTTATCTACTTGTCTGTTCCATTACAGTTGTAGCTATCAATGAGATCTATAACTTTGTAGATTTGAGTTTTTACATTTGATGTCTTTAAGATGCTAACATTTTAAAGACCTTAAATATAAAAACTCAAAACTACAAAGTTGAAGATCTTATTGAGAGCTACAACTTTGACATAAATGGTATCTTCATTTGAACCAATACAAAAAATATATTATTTTTCTAATGCGACAAGCGCTAATACGCGATCATTTTGGTGCTGAAACTTTATATAATTTTTTGAGCACCTTAATGTCGTCAAACGAAAAACCTCAAAACTAGAAAGTTGTATATCTTGTCGAGATCTACAATTTTTATATAAAAACTATCTTCATCCGACATCGTATTGAAGAGTTATGATTTTTCGAAAGTTTAGTCTCGTCACGCCACTCCCAGTGGTGCGACAAGACAATACTGTCACGCCAGCGGGAGTAGCGCGACAAGCTTTTCCACATCGAAAACGCCGTCGAATGTGCCGTATCTTGCCACGCCGATACATGTGGCGTAACTATGTTATTTGATCGCGCTAGCGGGACTGGCGCGACCAAAGGAGCTACCTGATGCAAAATATTTTCTGGGACGGTTAATATTAAAATATTTATTATAAAAGGATTAAATTATAAAAATTCTCCACTAAATGACCATGTATTTTAAAAAATGGGCTATTAATGTAATTGTGTTTAGGGAAGAGTTTTGACTAAATGCATCAAATACTTACAGGTTGTGTATCAATCAAATTGGTTGTCGGTTCTTGTGGCCCAATATAAGAAAATGAAGCAATAGTAGGGGAACAGCTTCTAGTGGGACCCAAATGTAAAAAAATATCTACCGCACTAACTTATCCATAAGTCTCACGAACGCCATCGACGGCCTCCTACTCCACTTCCGCCCAACAGCGGCCTCCTGCCTCGCCCCGCCATCGGCCTGCCATGCCTCTGCGGCTGTAACATCCAGGTCCGGCACACGACCCAGGTCCACTCTATAGAGGGATGGGCTCACCTCTGTAGTAACCCGCTTACGCTTTCATCCTCGCTTCGCGCAAAACGGTTAACTGAAAGTTATTACGCGTCCTGGCTTTGGCTCTGGCTTTTAAGTCAGCTAGCAGTTCGGTACTAACCAAACCTTGGATGAACAGTGCTCCATGAAGCTACAGTACCCACATGTACAGCACCCGAGATACAGTAACCCGATTGCGGCCCGGCCATTACAATGACCCCCTTGGAATTCGACGTCCCCGTCGAATACCAGACCGGCTTACCCTATCCGGGACACCGCCCAGTTTACCTTGTCTTGGTCATGTCCATGCATCCAGTGCCTGTGCATGTGCCATGTTGTGTCCTCTCTGGGCCCAAGTGCATGCGCACCATGCCCGCGCATCTGACCCGCGAGAGCCAGCCTGATACCTCCAGGCCCGGCGCACGGCCCAGGCCGACTCTACCGAGGGGTGGGCCCACCTGCATAACAACCCGCTTGCCCTTTTGTCCTCGCTTCGCACAAAACGGTTAACCGAAAGTTGTTACGCGTCCCTGGCTCTGACTTTTAAGTCGGTCTCGTCATCCCTCAGCTAGCAGTTTGGTACCCTCGGCGCTATAGTACCTCGCGCCTACAGTTTCCTTGGCCTAGCACTATTCAATTCGGCCCAACTTGGCCCGGGGATGTTACTGCGGCCCACATCAGAGCGCATGTGTGGCAGCTGTAGCGCTAGTCCTGACCTAGTTATGACGAGGCATGGCCGGGTTCAGCTCGACCCTCGTCCAAAGCTCCGCCCCCACTCCCCCTGCTCCATCTGGCGCTCCTCCCCACAACCTCCGCAATCCAAACCTCCGCTGGTTCCCCTTCCTCTTCGGCGCTCCTCCCCTGGTTCGTCATGCCGGAATCCACATGGTGGAGCCATGGAGATGCGGGTGCCGGCAGCGCATGGAGGCACGGCGAGGGCGTTGGAGGGGGCATGAAACATGAAGATTCGACGATTTGGGTCATATGGTGTTTGAACTCGATCTGTATATGATGATGCGAGCTGAGGAAAGATTCGATGATTTGGGTCATTGGGCGTCCGATTCAACTCGATCTGGTTCGATCTATTGCTTGGTTGTATTCTATTTGTGGTTGATCTGGTGTGGGTATGCTTTGATTTTCTGATCTGGAAGTTGTATTTGATTTGTGGTTGATCTCGTGTAGTATGCTATATGATTTCCTAATCTAGAAATTGTATTTGATTTGTGGTTGAATTTGGTGTGGGTGTGCTGTGATTTCCTAATCTAGAAGTTGTATTTGATTTGTGGTTGAATTTGGCGTGGGTGTGTTGTTTCCTAGTCTAGAAGTTGTATTTGATTTGTGGTTAAATTTGGTGTGGGTGTTTTGTGATTTCCTAATCTGGAAGTTGTATTTGATTTGTGGTTAAATTTGGCGTGGGTGTGCTGTGATTCCCTGACCATGGTACGCACGGACAGGAGAGTTAGGAGACAGGGCACTTGAAAACAACAGAGCAGCTTTTATAAAACAACAAAAACTTGACCCGTGGCCGTGGATGTAGAGATGTAGAGTGAGTGGGCTGGGTGGTTGGGTCAAATTATATGGGCTAGACGAAAAAAATAACCTAAAATTTTGTCTTTTTATTATTAGGGATAGATAAGTTGTAAACTTTATTTCTATTGTGCTTGATAAGGTATTTGCTTTACTAATCTTCGTTTATATTCTCCAACCTCCTGATGCAAACATTCGGCCAACCTCAAGCAATAGGCCTATCATAAACCAAATAATAACTCACAGGATTTGTCCTTGCACTATATTTTCATAAGGAACTATAAATCATATCCTATGCCAGAACTGATAATTACTGGCGGGGCAGAAACCCCCATCAGTGACAGAATTTATGCGGGTAGAGGTTAATCAGCAG
This sequence comes from Saccharum hybrid cultivar R570, assembly GCA_038087645.1. Classification (NCBI taxonomy): domain Eukaryota; kingdom Viridiplantae; phylum Streptophyta; class Magnoliopsida; order Poales; family Poaceae; genus Saccharum; species Saccharum hybrid cultivar. Next base: position 7,463,849 of record JAQSUU010000494.1, read on the forward strand.
TGATGGGATGGCCTGTCATTGCCGGTTCGATGACCTGGCAGTGATAATAAAAACAACACTGCCGGGTCAAAGCATCATCCGGCAGTGGTACTCATGCCTATCATTATCTTATGAACCAACAGTGATATGGTGAGTGTTACTGCCAGTTTAGGCTATGATCCAGCAATGGCACTCATGGCACCACTGTCGAGTCAGTGCACATTCGACAGTGAATTGTTGAGTGTCACTGCTAGTGCAATACCACAACCGACAGCTACTATTATAACACACCAGAGAATTCTCATTGCCATCGCATTTATCATAAGATAGAATGCATCATATATAACTATAAAGCTCAAACTTAATAGTTACAGGTAATAAAGTTACAAACTAAAGTTTCAGTACTCGTAGTCTCTTAACTCTAAAATTATTACAAACTACTACTGAGCACACCCACTATTCTTAGTATCTTCACCACGTGTAATGACGTAGTCCATGTAATGAACATCAGTATGTATCCGAGTACATCATTTAAGTATATCAACACTTGAATTAGTGCACCCTCTCTTGCCTCATAAAGCACATGGTCTACCATAGAAAGAACAAATTGGAGGCACTGTAGATGGGTTAGGACCTACAGCAAAATTCAAGTAACCCTGCAATGTTTCTGTCGTGGTCCTCGAACCTATATAGTACCAGCGGTACCCGAGTTTCTCCGCTTCTTGAGTTAGAATGGCTTTACTGTGTAACCATCCAGTGTACACATTGTTGTCTAGTGCAATAGTTGTAGCTACGCATAGATTCTTCGCGAGTCTTCATTCAGGCTTCTTCCACTTTGTGTCTTGGACTCTTGCTTGTACTTGTAGGTCTTCGACATGTCTTCTAATGTCATACTTGAGGTGTTGATCATTCGGATTACCATGTTGCCTCAGTCCATGTCCACTTTTGCACCCTTTGAACTATATCCAAAGACCCTAGCAATTGTTGTTAGTCCAAATGGTCATGTTGATCATTAAACACTAAAATCCAAACTAAATAGCCCATAGGGTTCATTTTTCTTACAAGTAGCCATGGTTACAAACCCACGACAGTGATGTTTAATAGATAGACTCATATAGGTGTGTTTCTTTAAATCATGCTTTTTAGGACATCATGTTCGCTTAGTATATAGCTGTAAAACCATATTAAGGCATGTTGCCAACCTACTTACATCTTTTATTAGTATTGCATCTTCACTTAGAGAGGGTTATAGGTTACTCTCCTCTAATAGCCAATAGCTTGTTTTTTTGAGGTCCTAAGTCATGGGATCTTGATAAAAAAGGTTGTGTTACCACTACAGTAAAAAGTCACATGGGTCTCATACCCATGTCCCTCAATGCATTTTCTATCACATTACGTGATAGCCCTTTTGTGGGGTTTTTGCCTATGTGAATATAACTCATAACTATCGCTTGATTCTATTCCATAACAAACTTCGTAGGTTTTCGTTATTGTGCATTGATGACTTCACACTATCATTATCATTGTTCACTTTTATAATATGTGTTTGGTGGTCACATTTAATAAGGATAGTCAGTATGAAAGCCCTAGTTTGGTTTTGGCTAATTGATGAAGCCTATTTGGACTAATCCTTTATCTAAGTGATGGATGAGTTGGGGTGGTCCAAGTCCAAGTGGTGGAGCAAGATGAAGGTCATGGTAAAGGTGATGGCTAAAATATGATCAAGTGCTCCTCATTTGGAAAAGAAGAAAGAGAAAAATAAAAATAGGCTCAAGGCAAAGGTATAATTGTTAGGGCCATTTTTGTTTTGCCAAACAAGAGATCATAGAGGGTGCGTTGGATTTAGGATAGATAGTGTAGGATTGAGATGGCGAACTAGAGGGGGTGAATAGTCCTTTCTAAAACTTAATTGCACCGGCTAACCGAAATAAATATGGAATTAAACTAATCGGTCTAGCCAAGACTACACCCCTCTATCTAAGTTCTCAAGCACCTTACAAAGATCCTAATTAAGCAACAAAGGTGTCGGGCTAGGTAGAGCTCACCTAAACAATTCTAGCTTGCAAGGTCACACAAACCTAAACAACTAGTACTTCAAGCAAACCGGGGAGCTCCTACACAAACTAGTAATGCGAAGCGCACAAAGCCTAATCTCACTAGCAATGCTCAATAGCAAGACTACACAAGCCAAACTTGAGAGCTCAAATTACTTAGCTACACAAACTAAGCAATGTGACTAACAAGGCTACTCAAGCCAATTAGTCACACAAGAGAGCTACTTTTATGCTACACAAGCAAGAAAGGTAACTTGCAAGCTACATAAGCTAACTAATTACAAGAGCAACTACACAAGCAAAATATATGAATAAGTAAATACAAGCTTGTGTAAGGGGATTTCAAACCAATGGGATGAACAAAAACAAAGTTGACATGATAATTTTTATTCCGAGGTTCACTTGTTTGCCAATAAGTTAGTCCCCGTTGAGATAAGCTCCAAGGTTGCCACCAGTCCTCTTGCTAGTGGTGACCCGCAAGTCACACTCTCTCACGTAGAGTGCTTACCAAAAGCTCTTAGCACTTGACTCAGCTGGACCACTTGTCGCCCTTCATATCTCACTCTACTAGAGTTGCTCTTCACGGCTCCCATGGGGTGAGCACAATACCCCTCACAATCATTTTTCCGGAGCATCGCACAATCTTTTGCGAGCTTCATGACGGAGACACGCCACCAAGCCATCTAGGAGGTGGCAACCTCCAAGAGTAACAAGCACCACCAGCTTGCAACTCGATCACCTAGTGCCACTCGATGCAATCTCGCAATGCAACGCACTAGAATCACTCACTCACAATCAATCCGATGATCACTATGCTCACAAGTGAGTTATAGGGCTCCCAAGCACACCTACATAAGCCACCAAGGCTTAAGGGTGCTTAGCAACCAGCCCAAGGGTAACACCTCTGGTGTTACGAGCTGCTTAGCACCTCGCTTAAAACCTAAGAAATTATCACAACAAGTTCTCAAGGTTTACGATTTTACCTCCTAGGAAATGATAAACAAATGATGTAAGTTAGTTTGTTTCATGTGAAATCATGCTAATGAGATCTAAGTTGTTTTAATTAACTGACATGAAAAACAATTTCTATAGACAAAGGTGTACTATAGTTGTGATTAAAAAGTGCTATTTTTGGGTAGTTATGTTGTGCAAAATAATTAAACAATGCCTATGTATTTTGCTTCTATGAGTTAGTATAAAGCATGGATTATCACATGGGATATTTGTTAGTTGAAATTAATAAGGTTTAGACCTTTTAAAATTTGTGCTTAAAGTACTAACGGACGTTAGTCCTAACCGCACTCATGACTTCTCGTCTGTGTTAGTGATGGCAATGCCATTTTGGCATTTAAATTTCAAACAAGAATACTCAAGCACTAATGTCGTGTTTTTACTTTGTAGTCGCGTTTTAGTGAGTACTTTGTAACAGTATATTGGTTGTCCTTATTAGAGTTTGCTTGGGCCACTAATTAAATTAGTAAAGGTAGTTAAGACCACCTCTGTCCAGCCCGGTTCACGCTCTGGAACACAGCCTGACAAGCTCTGGTTGGCGTCCATGTTTCTCCCTTGGGTCACTAGTTGACCATGGGGTTTGCTTCATTGGATAGTTGGCAGTATCGGCTTCCGGATAAGGGCCCTGAGCTAGAACAGGATTGAGCTGTTGATTAGCTTAGGCACGTTTTAGAATTCGTGCTTGCTTCGGTTTTAGCCTTTCGGGCTCTGGGCATGGTCACCGAGCACGTGTACGCTGTTGGGCCAGGCTCGCTCTGGGCTGCGGCCACTGCCCTGCTGGCCGGCCTCTGTGACTGCTGGTTGTGCGCCTGGTCCAGTCGGCCACGGCGATCCCTCTGCCAGGTTTCTGTCTCCGCTGTTCCGTAACGCAGCCACCTTGCCGCCCACGCGTCGCAGCAAGTCAAGTCGTGCCCTAGGCCGCGCACTGCTGGCCGCTGCCGTATGCTGCTGCCGCACGTAATCATGTCTGGCCACTGCCGTCTGCGCTGGGCTGTGCGCCACGCGGTTGCCGCCACGCTAAGCCAGTCCCGTGTGCCTCGTCGCTATCTTTTTGCGCTGTGGTCGCTTCAGCCTCGGCTCTACTGCCTCACAGCGCTAGCCGATGCCACCACGTGGGCCACTGTTGTGTCGCTCACAGCCCAGACCGAGTCATTCCATCTAGCACTTCCGGACCCGCTCCGCCCTCCCTGCTCGCTCATTTATGAAGGCCACCGAGTTGATTCCACTCGACGCGCATCCTCGCTGTGATCATGGACGACCGGCCAACGTTTGCTCCCCCACACGTGCCGGGTTCAAAACTCTCTCACCTCGGTCCATTAAAGCTCAAGTCGTCACATCTATAGTTTCGCTATGAAGTCTCCTAGCAACTCGACCCACACCCAAGCACGGTCAGGCTCTGCCGTCGGCCAATTTTGAGTTTGCCCACCATCGGTTGAGTTCGCCGCCGTGCACTGGCGTTTTGGGGGTAAGGCTCTCAAGGCCGGTAGCAGTTCAATTCTTGGCACCTGTAGTCTCGCCTTGATCCCCTCTATCGGGTGCTCACCCTATTTTGGCCAGGGCGTTCGTCGTCAGCAAGGTGATGCGTCGGTGTCTGCCTCGGAGTGCCGCCGCCCTGACTTGGTGCACGTGGCCGAGCCATCTTGGCACCTCTCCGCCTCAGCCATCGCCTTGGCGAGCACCACGGTGAGCCGCTGGTGCTTCTCAGTGATTTTTACTCGTCTAAAAGGTCGTTGCATCGATGAAACAGGCACGCCGCCGTGGTAGCTGGTCCGCCGCCGTGGGTAGCGCGATAGAGGTCACCATTTAGTTTCCAATCTCCGCTTTGGGGTTCGCCTTGGCTCCGCGTTGCTTGTCGGCCCTTTCAGTGCGCCGTTTCGGCCCCTGGTTGCCTGGCGTGGCTGCGCCGACATATGCAGGGGCATCGGGGACTGTTCGTTGTGAAGATGATTTGTTCTAGGGTTCTTAGTGCAAAGCCTGTGTCTGTTGGAATAACGTTTTACTATGTCACTCGATTATCCAAAAGTGTGAGTACCTTTTCGCAAAATCGCAAGCGTGTGCTGGCTTCCCGGCCTTGGGCCGTGGTGGGCTGCCTTGACGCATGCACGGCCGCGTCGCACGTCGAGCTGCTGGGCTGGTTTGGGGGCTGCTAGCCTTTTCCCTTTTCTAAATGGTTTTCTAAATTGATTTCTGCAGCAAATTGTAAATTCAATATAAAATCTTGCAGGGATCCAAAAATGGTGAAACCAATTTTTTTAGATTCCAAAAATCATAATCTAGCTATTGGTGTGCTTGGTTCACACAGCTCTAAGATATTTCCAGATTGCCTTAAATATTTTAACATGCATAATGGCATTAAAATGTAAACTTGTAGGAATTTTTGTGAGAAAATGGTGATAGGGGTGACTCTAACAGTTTTACAACAAATTCTTAACATTAATATTTGCTCACTGTAATTTTTGTGGCTCCATAATGATTAATTTGTTAGGGTAGCCAATGAACCCTAAATTGAATACCTATGTTTAATCGATAAAATGGTAAAGCAACACCTCGGTTTGTGTTACAAAACATTTGTTGGGAAAATAATGCCGTGTTCGTCAGCGTGGGTACGTGGCCTAGTGCATTAGCCATTAGAGTTAGCTTGTTAGCTTGTGAAGCGTATCGTGTTCCCCTAGTTGCAATTATCATTGTCTATTTACGTCTCTGCGATTGCATTCACGCATATCATCATAGGAATGAGGATGGATCCCGGAGTCGATCGAGGTAGCAGAAAAGACGGTGCTTTGATGATCGAGTCATCGTGTTGGAATGCTAACTTCTGGTTAAATCTTACCTAGGCAAGCTCCGGTGCATAACCCCTATTATTCTGCACTTTAAATTATGCTTGTGCATTAAGTTTAAAGGAGTTGAATAAAACCCACTTGCATATATATATATCCTTATCCTATGAGTCTTACTAGTATGATAGGATCGGGTAGCGTGCTATGCTATAGGATTCCGGTAGAAGACGAGTGATTACCTATCACTCGCGAGAGATAAGAAATATATTATTGTTACTATTATCATGTTACTATCACATGGAATAAATATGTATACTAATTGGAGACCGGGCGGGACTGGGCTTTGATGGACTTGGACTTGGTTGGGCAACAGAGCGGGGCTCTAGTTACAGTTGTCCAACCTGTGTCGATTAAGGACCATTCGTTGCATTGGATTCCATAGTCAGGTCACAGACCTACTTGTCCCAAGCATATACTTGCTTATGGGAGCAGGAAGACTTATTTCTCTCTTGTCATGGATTCCGGCCCTTTCTGGACCGGCTTTTTAGGTGGTTATATATATTGGGATGAGGAGGTCTAAGCACCATACTGAGGCTAGGCATGCAGTGTTATGGGGCTTAGAGTCCGAGCTTGGACGGGGACCTAGACCCCTTGACAAGAGTGGAACGGGTTGGTCTTGCTTGTGCTCGAGGTACAAGTAAGGCGTGTCTTTTTAGGGCACCCAGCTGGACACATTGATTCGTGAATCACCGTCAACTTGACGCTACGACATGACTATAATCTGGCATCATAGTAAGAACTATGAAAAATGGTGAAATGGTTCTGATTGCTTACCACTTGCTTGAAAGTAGCATTGGTGCTTACATAGAATGGTCGATTAATGAACTAATGATGACCGCTAACAAAAAGAATTATAAGAATGCACATTTAGTAATGCTTCTTGCAGATACAATAAACTCACAAGCCAGAAAGCCTTGCATAATCCTTGGAGTATTTTTCTTTCCTCCTGACGGGTAAGTCTTGCAGAGTACAATTGAGTACTCAGGGTTTGTTCTACCCTATTGCAGGTGGCAGGTGCTGATAAGCTGACACTTGAGTGTGAAAACCTCCTGGTGGGCTCAGCGAGGATTTCCTTTATGATGCGGAGTAGAGTTATTTATTAAAACTCTCACCAAAAGTTTTACAAAGAAAATACTGACAACTTGTTATCATTTCATGCTCATAAAGTTTATCATGTTAATGGTTATCTTAACATTAATTGGTTTTATTTCTGTTGTACTCTGATAACATTTTATATTCCGCTGTTATAATCCAATAATGAATTACTCTAGTGTTGTACTAAAAGTGTTGTAAGAAATGGCAAGGATGTTGTAAGCTTTGCCCTCTCATTTATGATCCTGATGTAAAAATATGGATTTTTGAGTTTTCCCTTAGGGTGTGCTCGACGGAATCGTATAGTTTAATGCTCTCCCTTGGGTACTTAGTGTCTAATGGAAGACAAGTACTCTTGGGAGGGTATTAGATTAGGCGGTTCTGCCACACCAAGGCCGGCTAATGCTTGGTTTTATAGCCCCCTAAAAAATAGAGCCGTTATACCCCTTCACTGGGCTATCTGCATACTGACCGGACTCGCTGCAAGGTGCACCGGATGCTCCTGTAGTAGAGTCCGGTCGATCGATGGACGCCTCGTATCCTAGCCGTTCGAAGCCAACCGTTGCTATCCAATGCTTACTTCACATGCAAACTTTCTTCCTTTGGACCAGAATCTCCTGTTCACCTAACCAGACTTGCTCACCCCCAGCGTCTGGTCTAATACAAAGAGGTTCCAGAGAGCCTTTTTCGTGACCGAACCCATCTGGTCATTCTGACCGAACTCACGCGGCATCCAGTCACTCTCAGTCAACGTGAGTTAATAGTCACGTGGTGGCATAGGCGCGTCCAGTCGGTCCCAAGAGGCAGCGTCCAGTTGCCCTGGCCAGCCAGCCCACAGTGAACACGTGATTGACCGGACGCGCGTGCCAACGTCCGGTCTCTCTCTCGCCCATACCCTCAACCAGAATTTCTTGTTGACAAAAGAGAATTGCTGGTTGAGCTTTCTCTCTCACTAACACGCTGACACACGCATGCAGTCTTGCCCCCTTGCAATATACCTCCACAAGAATTTTTGTTGATGAGAGAGAATTTCTTGTTGAGCTATTTTCACCATTTTAGGCACTATTTCTTCTCCTTTTCAAAAGTGCTAACACCACCAAGTGTACACCATCTTATGCATGTGTGTTAGATTTTCACAAACATTTTATCAAAGGATTTGTCTCTTTTCACCATGCCACTCAATCCTAGCAACATCGCAAAGTTAGATCACTCGAGTAGCACTAGATGACCGATAGGCAAACAAGTTTGCCCCTCTTGATAGTACGGCCATCTATGCTAAACCCAGTCATAAACTTCTCTACACACCTATGACTGGTGAAATAAAATGCCCGATAAGTTATACCTTTGCCTTGCACATTCCATTTCATCTCCTCCAATGTTGATGCAACACATGCACCAACCATATCACCAAATGATATGATCCACTTCATATCATCATGTGATGTATTGGTTCATCGATCTTAACTTTACTTGCTCTTCACCGTTGCCCTTATTCATCAGCGCCAAGTCATTGCTCAAGCTTCCCGCCATGCAGTCTAACGCTTCAAAGCCTCCGACTTGCCCTTCACACTTGCAGCTGGTCCATCAAGCCAAGTCTTGTCTTCATCTTCTCCACCTATCCACATGACTCCATGTCATGTCTCATATGCAATAAACTCCTTCATTGTATGTGGACTAATTCCCTATGTATCTCACATAAATACATATTGGCACATGGAAGAAAGGGAAGAGGTTGGAGTAGAAAAGGATAAGAGATGGGTCACTGGGTGTGACCAGATGCTAGCTCCGGAGTGACCGGATGCGTCCGGTCAGTGACTGTCGCACCCATTTAAAGACCAAAATGGAATGCATACTCTTATGTGTGCCTAGAGATCAATCACACATAAGTTAACAAATTATAAAGGAAGTATCACCACAAATGTTATTACATCACGATTATTAACACATAGTCTTTACACAGGTACATTGACTGGTTGACTGCAAGTCTAGTAATCTTCAGGGAAGTAGGAGTAGTAGTCACTATTTGCACCATCTGTTACCCATCCGGGATTTTTATCCAACTAAGAAAAATAAACAAGCATAAGTACATCTCGTACTCAACAAGTGTAACATGGGGTTCATGAGGCTCAAAGGCATGACATTGGTTTTTCAGCATGTAGCTTTTAGTGGGCATAATTTTAGCATATCAATAGCATCAAGATTTCTCAATATAACAATAAACATATGAACCATGTGAAATGATTAATGAATAGCAAAAACATATTCATTATTAATGATCAACTATTCCATAAGGGTCCAAGGCCACTCGTGACCGTGAGCACGGCTGTTGTAATAGTTTTACACTCTGTAGAGGTTGTACACTTTCACTGTGAGTCGTGTTGCCCATATGCACAGGTTAATTACTCCCAAAACACTTCCAAGGTGAGCAGGCAGGGAAACACTATAAAGTCTTTCGAAGGTTCATCGAATAAGTTAGGGCCATTAGATTCACTCGGCAAACTGATGTAGAGCCCCCTTCCAATTGGCACAATGACACGCAACCTATACACATAAGGACAGAGGCCACACTATACCCGATTCGACAAGCCATTCTTACGCCAAAAAGGTTACCACTAACAAGCTAGAAAAGGTCCTTCTATATGACTAAAGCCAGAGCCATATAGCCCTCACAGTTGTACTGTAAATCCCGGATGTTCGCTTACAGATAAGTCCTTGAGAGAAACTAGAGCACCAAAAATAACCCCATGCTCTAGCCACCTTTAAACAGTAATCAAAAGTCATCTTTTAATGTTTATTGCATATTCCATTAGTCAAATTACATGATCATAGTTCATGTTAAGCACTAGTAATGCTACTCAATGCAATATAATAGGTATCAAGGTATAAGATCAAAACTAAGTCATCCTTATCAAGGGAATATATGCATAATGATATTATTTGCTTATTGTGAATAGGACAACAAGGACAATCCCATGCCATACTTGCCTTGCTCAAACTGGTCCTGAAGATCTTGCTCATAGAAAAACTCTTGATCTCCAACGAATTGCTCACCGTCTATACTCAATCAACAATGGCAACAACATTCATCCAGAAACAATCAAGCATAAACAAACAAGACTATAATTAGAACAGTACACCATTAGTAATAAAATAAGATAAAAATTCTTTAAAACGAGCCTACAACTCGCTAGGATCACACAGACGCGAAGATCACGAAAAACGGAGCTAAAACGACGAAGTTATGAATTTACTAAGATTTCCTATAGAAAAATAATTACTTTAATTCAAACTCGAAAATAAAATGTTACAAACCTACTGTATAGTAGTACTAACATGTAGATCTCGCAAATACGAACCTAACACAATTTGAACGGGTCAAATCGGAGTTAAAACGGAGATTCTATGCATAAATTAACCTAGTGGCAATTCTGTAAATAAGTGAAAACGTATTTCTGAAGTTACCGCGATCAAAAAATGCTTTATGAAAAAGAAAACGTAATTCGGGAATACGCCATGGACTGTGGGTTCTATATTTAAAAATTACAGGGACTCTTTAACAAAAATGCCGGCCGAACCGGTATCTTCTAATCCGAGCCGTTGGATTTGATTTGGACGTTCCAGATCGGATCGGGGAAAAGCTGGGCGGCGCTCTGGCCGGAACAGTGGCCCGACGGCAGGTTCCGTGGCGGCGCCATTACCGGAGACAACTATCTAGCGCTACAAAGCATGAGCTCGCGAAAGAAGGACACGAGAGGGTAGAGCACATCAATGCGAACTCACCAAGGGTGAAATCAAGGGCGTGGGACGGATGGAGGCGACGGTGTGCTCGATATGGCGGACGGTGGTGGCGAGGTAGGGTTTCTAGCTCGCGGTGGCGTCTCGGGAGCATGGCTGACGCTGGGAAAGGGTTGGATGGGGGCGGCTGTGCGTGGCACCCTTGCTTATATAGCCCGAAGGCGCTCTGAGTAAGGAAAGGGGAAGATTGGACGCGGGATTCAGCGTCGGCAAAGAAGGAAAGCGACGCCGGTGATGGCTTGAGGAAGGAGGTGACCCTGACAAGCAGGCCTGCAGTGTCAGTGATGGGCAGGCAGCGCGGTGAGCGTGCGCGAGCTAGGCCGCTGGCTGGGCTCGGCCCAAGCGCGATGCGGGGAAAAGAAAATGGGCCACGCGCGGTGAGAGGTGGGCGCGCGCTGCTGGGCTACGGAGGAAAAATAAGGCCAGGCCGGAATTCTGGGCTGAAACCGAAGGGGAGAGGAAAATCCTTTTTTTTCCTTTTCCAAAAAGATTTTGAATCCTCTTTTGAATTTGGTTCAAACCACTCAATACAAAAAATCAAATGCAGCAGCATAAATGCTCAATAATGTTTCTACCATTATATTTGATTTTAAATTAATAAAAATTATTACTTTTCTAAGTTTGTATGCTCACAAAAATACATAAAAATCATATTCACCTATTTTAAATCATTCCAAATTTTTAGGGTGTTACAATTCTACCCCCTTAAGATGAATCTCGTCCCGAGATTCGGCTGGTGCTTACTCGAACAGTTACGGGTATGTTTTCCTCAAATCCTCTTCTCTTTCCCAGGTGGCCTCATCTGTAGTATACCGATTCCACTGAACCTTACACATCTTGATAGTCCGACTCCTCATGACTCTTTTAGCAATCTCTAAAATTCTAACTGGAAACTCTTCATATGTGAGATCCTCTTTAACAGTGAACTCCTCTAACGGTATCTGTTCCTCTGGTACTCGCAAACATTTCTTAAGTTGAGACACGTGAAACACATCATGTACACCTGCCAAACTCTCAGGTAATTCCAACTGATATGCCACCTCACCACGTCTCTCTATGATCTTGAAAGGCCCAATATACCTTGGTGCCAATTTCCCCTTCATGTTGAACCTTTTCACACTCCTCATTGGTGATACTTTCAAATAGACATAATCCCCTACTTCAAAAGTTAACTCTCTCCTCCGAGTATCAGAATAACTTTTCTGTCGGGACTTAGCTATTTTTAGATTATCTCTAATCATCCTTACTTTCTTTTCAGCATCCTTGAGTACATCAAGCCCAAACACTTGACTTTTCCCTGTCTGATTCCAGAACAACGGGGTTCTACACTTTCATCCATACAAAGCCTCAAACGGTGCCATCTGAAGACTCTTCTGATAACTATTGTTATAAGAGAACTCCGTGTAAGGCAAACTCTTATCCAAACTAGTACCATATTTTAAAGCACAAGCTCTCAACATATTTTCCAATATCTGATTAATTCTCTCCATCTGTTCATCTGTCTGTGGATGGTAAGCTGTACTAAAGTTCAGCTTGGTTCCTAGTGATTCATGTATCTTTTGCCAATAATAAGATGTAAACTGGGTACCCCGATCAGACTAAATTTTCTTAGGAACTCCATGTAGACTCACTATTCTTTCCATATACAATTCAGTCAACTTTGCACTGCTATATGTAGTCTTAACTGGCAGAAAATGAGCAACCTTTGTTAGACGATCTACTATTACCCAAATCGAATCGTACCCTCTCTGAGTACGTGGCAACCCAACTATGAAATCCATACCAACTTCTTCCCATTTCCATTCGGGTATCTGCATAGGCTGTAACAATCCTGCAGGCCTCTGATGTTCAGCTTTTACCCTTTGACAAGTGTCATACAAAGCAACATATTCAGCAACATCTCTTTTTAAACCATACCACCAGTATTTCTCTGTCAGGTCCAGATACATCTTAGTACTCCTAGGATGTATGGAATAAGCTGACTCGTGAGCTTCATGCAGAATTGCCTCTCTGATAGTCTGATCCTCAGGCACACATAGCCTTTTTCCAAACCATAGCGTACCATTATCATCCTTACGGAATCTTGGTGATTTGCCCTTCGCTATATTCTCCGCTATCTCTCTCAACTTTTCATCTTTCAACTGACTCTTGTATATTTCTTGCTCTAGACTAGGTTCTAGTACCAGTTCTACTGCATTGGTGGTAAACCCTAAGTTCAGATGCTCACATTCAGCAGACAACTCTCTTGGCATAGGCATTACTTGCACTTCATTAGCGTAGCTTTTCCTACTAAGAGCATCAGCAAAGATGTTGGCCATTCCTGGGTGATAATGCACCTCCAGATCATAGTCCTTTATCAACTCCAACCATCTACGCTGCCTCAAGTTTAGATCTGATTGAGTGAAGATATACTTCAGACTCTTGTGATTAGTGTATATATCACTCTTATGTCCAATCAAATAATGTCTCCATATCTTTAGTGCATGAACCACCGCAGCTAATTCTAGGTCATGAGTAGGATAATTTAATTCATGCTTTCTCAACTGTCTCGATGCATATGCCACAACTCTACCTTCTTGCATAAGAACACATCCCAAACCCAAACGAGATGCATCACAGTAGATAGAGAAGTGTTTACTCAGATCTGGCAAGACTAATACTGGTGTAGTGGTCAATCTTTTCTTCAATTCCTCAAAATTAGCCTGACACTTCTCAGACCACACAAACATGGCATTCTTCTCCAACAGTGCAGTCATTGGCTTCGCAAGCTTAGAAAATCCCTCTATAAATCTCCTGTAATAGCCAGCTAATCCCAAGAAACTACGGATCTCACTTACATTGGCTGGTGGCTTCCAGTTCAATACATCTTTCACTTTGCTAGGATCTACTGATATTCCTCCATTTGAGACAACATGACCAAGAAAGGAAACTTTCTTCAACCAAAACTCACATTTACTCCGCTTGGCATATAGCTGGTGTTCTCTGAGCTTTTGCAAGACCAACCTCAAATGTTCAGCATGTTCCTCCTCAGTCTTGGAGAATACTAGGATATCATCAATGAATACCACTACAAACTTATCCAGATATTCCATGAACACCTTATTCATCAAGTACATAAAGTATGCAGGGGCATTAGTCAGACCAAAAGACATCACTGTATACTCATATAATCCATACCGTGTGGTAAAAGCTGTCTTTGGTATATCACTAGCACGAATCTTCAACTGGTGATATCTAGAATGAAGATCAATCTTGGAGAATACACAAGCACCTCTCAACTGATCAAACAAGTCATCGATTCTAGGCAACAGGTACTTATTCTTGATAGTAACCTCATTGAGAGACCGATAATCTACACACATTCTCTGAGTGCCATCTTTCTTGTCCACAAAAATCACTGGTGCTCCCCAAGGTGAAGAACTAGGACGAATGAAACCTTTATCCTGCAACTCCTTAATTTGTTTCTTAAGTTCTTCTAATTCATCTACTCCCATTCTATATGGACGCTTAGCTATGGGTGCAGTTCCAGGTAATAATTCAATAATAAATTCAATGTCACGGTCTGGTGGCATACCTGGCAATTCCTCGGGAAACACATCAGGGAACTCCTCCACAATCGGGTCCTCCTTGTTGGCACCATCATTAAGCTGGTTCACTATAGCAGTCTTCTGTTTTTGCACTTTCACCTCAACCCTGATTCTATCTCCCTTCGGTGTTGTTAGTACTACTGATTTCTCCTTACACTAAATCTCTACTTGTTGTTGTATCATCCAATCCATTCCCAATATGAGGTCAATCCCAGCTGTTCTCAATACTATAGGGCTCACCTTAAACTCTACCCCCTTAAAATGAGACTAATCGGGAGACAACGATAAGATGCTGGCATGCTTCCACCAGGTGAGTTTACTAATATAGAGTTCTTCATGGCACACAAATGAATTCTATGTATTCTAACAAATGCTTGTGATATGAAAGAATGTGATGCTCTAGAATAAAAAAGAACAGTGGCAGGAGTGGAATGGACATCGAACGTACCAAGCATAACTTCCGGTTCCTCCACTGCTGTTTCTTGAGACAAGTGGTTCACCCTTCCAGTGTTAGGTGCAGGCTTCTAGTGACTACTCTGCCTCTAGGGAGTTTGCTAGTTGGGCTTCTCAGGGAAATTGTAAGACAAGTGACCTTCTTTTCCACATCGAAAACACCTATTGGGGGTATTGGGAACACTAGTCTTCATGGGAGTATTGTTGGAAGGGCCCTAATGCTGAGTCTGATTCCCACTCTACTGCTGAGGGCGTTGGTTGTCATTCTACAGCTGGGATGGGGGACGTTGCGGAAACTGATTGCGGAAAGGGATCTGACCACGATTCCACTGACCAGGTGGAGGCCTCTGTTGATTACCTTGCTGGAAACTCGTACGCTGACGAGTGTTGCTACCGGAGGCCTGTCCCTGAAGCCTTTTCCTCTTGGCATCCATCTCCTTACGCTTGTTATACACCACAATAGCACGGTTTACAAGTGTTTGAAAATTGGGATAGGTATTGGACATCAGCTGCAACTGTAGCCCATCATACAATCCCTTCAGGAAGCGGCGCTGCTTATCACTATCATTAGCCACCTCATTTGGAGCATATCATGACAACTGAGCAAACTTGTCACGATGCTCAGCTACAGACAATGACCCTTAGGTCAAGCACCTGAATTCCTCTACCTTTAGCTCTATCATCCCTTCTGGTATATGGTAAGCCCTGAAGCTCTCTCTAAACTCCTGCCAAGTGACCGCGGGAGCATTGGCGGGGCGGCCATACTCATACGATTCCCACCAATCCTGAGCCTCTCCCTGGAGTTGTCCAGAAGCAAACAACACTTTCTGCCAGCCATCACATTGTGCAATGTTGAGCTGCTTTTCCACGGCACGAAGCCAATCATCGGCTTCCAATGGATCTGCGGCATGCGTGAACACTGGGGGACGACCCTTCAAAAATTCACCACACTTATCACGTGGGGGTGCCCCAGCAACTGGCTGATTCTGTTGGTTCTGTACTAGTTGTTGCATAAGCTGTGTCTGCACTACCAATAGTTGCTCAATAGTTGGTGGCGGTGGTGGTGGTGGATTTGGGGGAACACCTCCACGATCCCTGCCTCTTCCTCTTCTGGCCATCTGCCATCCATAAAAATACAAACTTTGAGATTTCCATGTTATCAACCACTTATAAGATAAAGAATGAGATCTGAAAGTTTTCTGGGCGAGTATCAATATTAACAGTTCAGTAAATCAATCATATCTTGAGCTACAGAAGTCCAATAGAGGCGTGCTTTATATGCTTTATATTTAGACATGCCTACAAGCCCCAAAACTGATAACAAAATCCAACTCACACATAAACATAATGACAAAGCAACTATCACACCAAAGTTCAAACCACACGACAGTCTCGAAGACTCAACTGATGTTACTAAGAACATTCTTATTACATAAAGGACTCCTATTTTCTAAGGACATGGCTCATGCTCTAATGTCTCATAAATCTTGGCCATGCCTTGGTTTGCTCGGAGTTCATCAATCGTCGCCTAGCACCTCTTGATGGTCTTCCCCTGTGCCTTCACCATCTCCTCTAACTGCAGCTTCCTCTCCATCATATCATAGACAAGGTTCACCATCACCCGAGGAAGTGGTTCCAACTACACTGGATCCATCACGGCCCATCCAAGGTCGGGTTGTGCACGAGGGAAGTAACGGTGAACATCATGCTTCATGCTGTCAAAGCGAAGGTAGCGGAGGCCCATACATGCTTCAAAGGCGGCATCTTCAATGCTAGCCTCTATGGTAGCTCGACGACCCATGTGAGAATACATCATGTCCAGCTGGTATGTCCCTTTTTCCTCATCCTTAGGAAAAATACTTGCTCTTGCCTTCCAATAAGTGTCCTCCAGTGGATGTGTATACTCCCAGTAGACGTACTCCACAGCTGGGTGCCAATCAGCGAAGTAGGCAGCGAGCATTCCCACCAGTCGATGGTGAGAGACAGCGTCTCCTCCAGCCTTGTGGTAAATCTTCACAGTCCACCCCATTGGAGGAGGTGCCACATCCTCAGCAGCTTCATCATGTGGTGGAGATGGGGGTTGCTCTCCTCCATTAGCTTCCTCCTCTTCATCATCTTCAATCTCAATGATCTTAGGATCTTCTTCAGGCTCGGGTTCTTCCTGAGAAGGTGTTGGCGCTTGGATTTGTGCTTCAAGGGCGTGCTCCTGTTCTTGGGGTGCTTCCACTTGTGGCTCTTCTGGTGTAAGCAAGGCACGAGGTGGGTAGTGACCTCTAGTGGTGATGCGGGCAGTCTTGCGGCCACGAACCATCTACAGAGTTTTAGATGTAGTTAGAATAGAGGCAAAATTTCATAATACAATGAGACATAAGAAGCATAAAAATTTATAAAATAACAATAGCAAGATAATAAGCATAAAAATAGTGAACAAGAAGATACTAAATCGACCATTTCTAGCTAGGCTTGCGTCCTACAGTCAACAAAAGCTCTGATACCAATTTGTCGCACCCATTTAAAGACCAAATGGAATGCATACTCTTATGTGTGCCCAGAGATCAATCACACATAAGTTAACAAATTATAAAGGAAGTATCATCACAAATGTTATTACATCAGGATTATTAACACATAGTCTTTACACAAATGTAGCGGAAAGTAAAAAGATAAATCTCTCATGGTAGCTCCAATCACAGGCACATTGACTGGTTGACTGCAAGTCTAGTAATCTTCAGGGAAGTAGGAGTAGTAGTCACTATTTGCACCATCTGTTACCCATCCGGGATTTTTATCCAACTAAGAAAAATAAACAAGCGTAAGTACATCTCATACTTAACAAGTGTAACATGCACTACGTGAAAAATGATTTGTAAGAGCCAGCCCTATTTTACTGTAGGGGCGGTTCAATCACGAACCCCCCTTACAGTGGGCTGATCGGGGCCCAGTAATTCAACCGCCCTTACAAATGCCTCAATAAGGACGGTTGGTGATATCAACCGCCCTTACAAATGGTATAATTTTTAAGGGCGGTTGGATCACCAACCGCCCTTACAAATCGATTTGTAAGGGCGGTTCAATCACCAACCGCCCTTACAAATCAATTTGTAAAGGGGGCTGGTGATTGAACCGCCCTTACAAATGACGGCTGTATAAGTGGCTGCACCCACCTTCTTCCTCCTCGAGCCACACACTCCATCTCGCAAAAAAAGGTTGGGAGGCCTTGGGCTCCTCCCAAAAAAATGCTCTACTAAGGGGGGAGGTTTTCAGCTCAATTCCTTTGGTGGGAAACTTGTAGAAGGTAAGAAAATGCTTGTTAATTAATTTCAGATAGATGATGCATGCATGCATGTCAGCAGCAGCAACTTGCGTGGAGTGCAACTGGGCCGGCCGGTTGCAGCCAAGCAGCTTATTACTAACTGCACGAGAGCTAGCTAGCTAGGAATCAGCTTATTTTTTAAAAAAAAATTCTTTGCCGGGTGCCGCCTTGACAGGGCACTTGGCAAATGAAAAGTTGACCAAAACAAGAAATGTAGATCTTGATGAGTTTGACAAACTTGGTATTCATGACTTTTTAAGTTGAAACAATTTAGAGCTTCAAAAACTGACGTCAATATGTCGTTTTTTTAAAATTCAAAATTTGACTTGGTCAAACTTGGTCAAAGGAGACACTAAATGACCTCAGATGAAAATTTTTTGAATACAAAGGTGTTAGAACTCATCAAGATCTACAATTGTTATATAGGCCATTTTTCCATTTAAGAAAGCGTTAGTAAACATGAGTCGCAAATTCATGAATCTCACATACGGTTTTTGAAACTACATGAGAGACTTGTCAATTTAGAACTAAACTTTCCTGACACTTTCTCAAATGCAAAAATAGCCTATATAACAATTGTAGATCTCGATGAGTTGGTCAAACTTGGTATTCATGACTTTTCAAGTTGAAACCATTTAGAGCTTCAAAAACTGACGTCAATGTGTCATTTTTTTAAAATTCAAAATTTGACTTGGTCAAACTTGGTCAAACGAGACACTAAATGACCTCAGATAAAAATTTTTTGAATACAAAGGTGTTAGAACTCATCAAGATCTACAATTGTTACATAGGCCATTTTTCCATTTAAGAAAACGTTAGTAAACACGAGTCGCAAAATCATGAATCTCACGTACGGTTTATGAAACTACATGAGAGACCTGTCAATTTAGAACTAAACTTTCCTGACACTTTCTCAAATGGAAAAATGGCCTATATAACAATTGTAGATCTCGATGAGTTGGTCAAACTTGGTATTCATGACTTTTCTAGTTGAGACCATCTAGGGTCCCGAAAACTAGTTTGGAGCTCTCAAAATTTTAAAATCCAAATTTGTACCGTTCAAACTTTGTCAAATGAAAAGTTGACCAAAACAAGAAATGCAGATCTTGATGAGTTTGACAAACTTGGTATTCATGACTTTTTAAGTTGAAATAATTTAGAGCTTCAAAAACTGGCGTCAATATGTCATTTTTTTAAAATTCAAAATTTGACTTGGTCAAACTTGGTCAAAGGAGACACTAAATGACCTCAGATGAAATTTTTTTGAATACAAAGGTGTTAGAACTCATCAAGATCTACAATTGTTATATAGGCCATTTTTCCATTTAAGAAAGCGTTAGTAAACATGAGTCGCAAAATCATGAATCTCACATACGGTTTATGAAACTACATGAGAGAACTGATGTTGGTGTAGTCTGTGGTAATGGGCACTTCTTTGTTTTAATATCTTGTTGCTCCTTGGTGGCCGCCCTGTTGCTTTATGGCCACCATGTTGCTTCGTTGCTGCTATTTTTTTAAGAACGATTGAATGTTACTGCTAGACGTATATATTAGAGATGTGCTTTTCAGTGAGCATCGGTCCATGATTTTGGACACTTGGTTGCTATGAATTTGGATGATACTGTTCTGAATTTTGAAATAGGCCAAAAAAAATCTTTAGGCAAACTGCTGCAAAACCAACCGGTGGATCAGACTAGTTTGTCCCGAAATAGAAGAGGGTCAAAAGGGTCGCAATCCTACTGAAATACAACAAGATGCCGGATGTGCTATTGAGTTGAAGATATTATAAACTACAATCAATTTATTTTGAAGACATATATGTTATTTGTCATTCATTTGAATGAATGTTCAGAGTTGCCTGGAGACATCGATCTTTGACCCGGGTTAAGTCCCATCGATCTTTGACCCGGGTTAAGACCCATCGATCTTTGACCCGGGTTATGTCAGCATAAGGGTTTGACCTGGAAACCTGTAGGAACTGTAAGTCTTGCAAAATTAGAATGGTAGTTTTTTTATTAGTGCATTGATACACTGGACTGATTGCTCCACTGCGGCCTAAACGGACCAGCTCCTCACCAGCCAAAACGGACCAGCTCTGTGCCCTGAGCCAAAACGGACCAGCTCTGCGCCCTGAGCCAAAACGGACCAGCTCTGCATCCTGCGCCAGAACGGACCAGCTCTGCGTCCGCCACCCAGCCAAAACGGACTAGCTCTGTGCCCTGAGCCAAAACGGACCAGCTCTGCGCCCTGAGCCAGAACGGACCAGCTCTGCGTCCGCCGCCATTGTTCCGCCTTGCCGTCCCCCATTGCCGCAGCTTCCACCGCGCCGGTAATCTGCAACCACTGCACTCTCTAGTTGAGTGCATGGGTAGACTTGTGATTTGATGTTATTTATCGCAATCTGAACCTTGGTATTGTAATGAATGAATTAATTTCTCAGACTCTGTTGTATGGAATGGACTAAGTCCTACCGTCTTTCAGGGGATTTTACCCTACCCCTCTATAATCATGATTTTTCCCTACCGGCCTTTAAGCCTCATTTTATTCATTCAGTGGATTTTACCCTACCCTATCTTTAAGGGAATTTTACCCTACCGGCCGATAATCCTCAGTTTACCCTACCTTCCTTTAAGCCAAACTTTACCCTACCGTCTTTCAGGGGATTTTACCCTACCCCTCTATAATCCTGATTTTACCCTACCGGCCTATAATCCTGATTATACCCTACCTTCCTTTAAGCCAAACTTTACCCTACCGGCCTTTTAAGCCTCATTTTACCCTACATTAATTCAGTGGATTTTACACTTCCCTATCTTTAAGGGGATTTTACCCTACCGGATTATAATCCTGAGTTTACCCTACCTTCCTTTAAACCAAACTTTACCCTACCGGCCTTTTAAGCCTCCTCCATGGCCTGCCCCGGCCCAGCTCGCATCCGGTCCACTTGTCCATTTTTGCCTGCAGCACCACGGCCCCGGTCCACTTGTCCGTTTTTGCCTGCAGCACCACGCCCCGGCCCATCTCGCATCCGGTCCACTTGTCCGTTTTTGGTAGCCCTGCTCCCTGCGCCTATAGCCCACCCCTACCTCCGCCCTGCACCGACGCTCCTCTCTGCCTCTCCGCCACCACCTCCGGCGCGACGCCCTTCTCTCCACTAGCGGCGAGTGCACGGGAGACTGCGGATAATCACTTCGGTGAGTTCTTAATGGCGAAGGGTGTACTTTTTATGGTCCAATATATATATCAATTGCAAAACTAAATCCCCTCTTCAGCCCCAAACATTAAACCTTAAAACCCTAAAAAGTCGTGCTCTGGTTTTACCATGACATAGACCAGACTGAATGCTATGCCTGAAACTTAGTTGTTTTGTTTTTTGACAAAAAACCACAATATATTAGCAGCAAGTTGCTGCAATACCTTACAAAGTTCAGGGATACATGGGTCAGTGCTTCCAGTAGCGGGCACTGATTATCATGGCAATTGTACAGGCATACATGTTGGACATTGCTAGACTATCAGCTATGCTGTTGCAGTTCCTGTTGATCTTAGAAATATTGCATTGGTGGGTGGAGCTGAAGTTGTCGAAAACCTGGGTAAAAGGTTTCGTTCTCCAATCGGGTGGGTTTGTGTGATCCTGCGAGTTCAGGAACTGGACCAGCTGGCTCCAGTCCGAGAAAGAAGGAAATGCTGTCGAGGTAAAGGTGCTTTGCAATGGATGCTGCAAGTGCCAGGCCAGCCGCCTCCGCCAAGACAACTGATGATGCTGAATCAAGGATCGCCATGACTTTTTAAGTTGAAACAATTTAGAGCTTCAAAAACTGGCGTTAATATGTCGTTTTTTTAAAATTCAAAATTTGACTTGGTCAAACTTGGTCAAAGGAGACACTAAATGACCTCAGATGAAAATTTTTTGAATACAAAGGTGTTAGAACTCATCAAGATCTACAATTGTTATATAGGCCATTTTTCCATTTAAGAAAGCGTTAGTAAACATGAGTCGCAAAATCATGAATCTCACATACGGTTTTTGAAACTACATGAGAGACTTGTCAATTTAGAACTAAACTTTCCTGACACTTTCTCAAATGCAAAAATAGCCTATATAACAATTGTAGATCTCGATGAGTTGGTCAAACTTGGTATTCATGACTTTTCAAGTTGAAACCATTTAGAGCTTCAAAAACTGACGTCAATGTGTCATTTTTTTTTAAAATTCAAAATTTTACTTGTTCAAACTTGGTCAAACGAGACACTAAATGACCTCAGATGAAAATTTTTTGAATACAAAGGTGTTAGAACTCATCAAGATCTACAATTGTTACATAGGCCATTTTTCCATTTAAGAAAGCGTTAGTAAACACGAGTCGCAAAATCATGAATCTCACGTACGGTTTATGAAACTACATGAGAGACCTGTCAATTTAGAACTAAACTTTCCTGACACTTTCTCAAATGACAAAATGGCCTATATAACAATTGTAGATCTCGATGAGTTGGTCAAACTTGGTATTCATGACTTTTCTAGTTGAGACCATCTAGGGTCCCGAAAACTAGTTTGGAGCTCTCAAAATTTTAAAATCCAAATTTGTACCGTTCAAACTTTGTCAAATGAAAAGTTGACCAAAACAAGAAATGTAGATCTTGATGAGTTTGACAAACTTGGTATTCATGACTTTTTAAGTTGAAACAATTTAGAGCTTCAAAAACTGGCGTCAATATGTCGTTTTTTTAAAATTCAAAATTTGACTTGGTCAAACTTGGTCAAAGGAGACACTAAATGACCTCAGATGAAATTTTTTTAAATACAAAGGTGTTAGAACTCATCAAGATCTACAATTGTTATATAGGCCATTTTTCCATTTAAAAAAGCGTTAGTAAACATGAGTCGCAAAATCATGAATCTCACATACGGTTTATGAAACTACATGAGAGACCTGTCAATCTAGAACTAAACTTTCCTGACACTTTTTCAAATGCAAAAATGGCCTATATAACAATTGTAGATCTCGATGAGTTGGTCAAACTTGGTATTCATGACTTTTCTAGTTGAGACCATCTAGGGTCCCGAAAACTAGTTTGGAGCTCTCAAAATTTTAAAATCCAAATTTGTACCGTTCAAACTTTGTCAAATGAAAAGTTGACCAAAACAAGAAATGTAGATCTTGATGAGTTTGACAAACTTGGTATTCATGACTTTTTAAGTTGAAACAATTTAGAGCTTCAAAAACTGGTGTCAATATGTCGTTTTTTTAAAATTCAAAATTTGACTTGGTCAAACTTGGTCAAAGGAGACACTAAATGACCTCAGATGAAAATTTTTTGAATACAAAGGTGTTAGAACTCATCAAGATCTACAATTGTTATATAGGCCATTTTTCTATTTAAGAAAGCGTTAGTAAACATGAGTCGTAAAATCATGAATCTCACATACGGTTTATGAAACTACAAGAGGGACTTGTCAATTTAGAACTAAACTTTCCTCACACTTTCTCAAATGCAAAAATTGCCTATATAACAATTGTAGATCTCGATCAGTTGGTCAAACTTGGTATTCATGACTTTTCAAGTTGAAACCATTTAGAGCTTCAAAAACTAACGTCAATGTGTCATTTTTTTAAAATTCGAAATTTGACTTGGTCAAACTTGGTCAAACGAGACACTAAATGACCTCAGATGAAAATTTTTTGAATACAAAGGTGTTAGAACTCATCAAGATCTACAATTGTGACATAGGTCATTTTTCCATTTAAGAAAGCGTTAGTAAACACGAGTCGCAAAATCATGAATCTCACGTACGGTTTATGAAACTACAAGAGAGACCTGTCAATTTAGAACTAAACTTTCCTGACACTTTCTCAAATGCAAAAATGGCCTATATAACAATTGTAGATCTCGATGAGTTGGTCAAACTTGGTATTCATGACTTTTCTAGTTGAGACCATCTAGGGTCCCGAAAACTAGTTTGGAGCTCTCAAAATTTTAAAATCCAAATTTGTACCGTTCAAACTTTGTCAAATGAAAAGTTGACCAAAACAAGAAATGTAGATCTTGATGAGTTTGACAAACTTGGTATTCATGACTTTTTAAGTTGAAACAATTTAGAGCTTCAAAAACTGGCGTCAATATGTCGTTTTTTAAAATTCAAAATTTGACTTGGTCAAACTTGGTCAAAGGAGACACTAAATGACCTCAGATGAAAATTTTTTGAATACAAAGGTGTTAGAACTCATCAAGATCTACAATTGTTATATAGGCCATTTTTCCATTTAAGAAAGCGTTAGTAAACATGAGTCGCAAAATCATGAATCTCACATACGGTTTATGAAACTACATGAGAGACCTGTCAATCTAGAACTAAACTTTCCTGACACTTTTTCAAATGCAAAAATGGCCTATATAACAATTGTAGATCTCGATGAGTTAGTCAAACTTGGTATTCATGACTTTTCTAGTTGAGACCATCTGGGGTCCCGAAAACTAGTTTGGAGCTCTCAAAATTTTAAAATTCAAATTTGTACCGTTCAAACTTTGTCAAATGAAAAGTTGACCAAAACAAGAAATGTAGATCTTGATGAGTTTGACAAACTTGGTATTCATGACTTTTTAAGTTGAAACAATTTAGAGCTTCAAAAACTGGCGTCAATATGTCGTTTTTTTAAAATTCAAAATTTGACTTGGTCAAACTTGGTCAAAGGAAACACTAAATGACCTCAGATGAAAATTTTTTGAATACAAAGGTGTTAGAACTCATCAAGATCTACAATTGTTATATAGGCCATTTTTCCATTTAAGAAATTGTTAGTAAACACGAGTCGCAAAATCATGAATCTCACATACGGTTTATGAAACTACATGAGGGACTTGTCAATTTAGAACTAAACTTTCCTATCACTTTCTCAAATGCAAAAATGACATATATAACAATTGTAGATCTCGATGAGTTGGTCAAACTTGGTATTCATGACTTTTCTAGTTGAGACCATCTAGGGTCCCGAAAACTAGTTTGGAGCTCTCAAAATTTAAAAATCCAAAATTTGAATCATTCAAACTTTGTCAAATGAAAAGTTGACCAAAACAAGAAATGTAGATCTTGATGAGTTTGACAAACTTGGTATTCATGACTTTTCCAGTTGAAACCATTTAGAGCTTCAAAAACTAGCGTCAATGTTTCATTTTTTAAATTCAAAATTTGACTTGGTCAATTATGAGACTATATTTAAATAAGAAAATATGCATTTATATATATAAATTAATCATCAAAATACATGAAATAGTTTAAAATTATTATATAAATATATTTTGATTTTTGAGTATATATAAAATCTATTTTTAAAATAAGATTTGATTTTACATTTTCAAAAAAAACCACTGTAAGGGCGGCTGATAACCTCAACCGCCCTTAGAGTGGATGCCCCTGAATAAGAGAGGAACAGAGCACGCAGCGGCTAAGTTACGGGCGAACATTTCATTTGGACGCCGTCAGGCTGCCCGATTTGCGCCCTGGCTAGGGTTTGGCACCGCCGCGCGCTGCCGGTCCCCGCTCCTCCCCCCACCGGCGCCCCTCCTCTAGCCGGCGCTCTCCTCCCTCCAGCAACTCCTACCGGCGCGCGTTCCTCTCCTCTCTCCAGCAACTCCTGCCGGCGCGCGTTCCTCTCCTCCCTCCAGTAACTCCCGCCGGCGCGCGTTCCTCTCCTCCCTCCAGCAACTCCCGCCGGCGCGCGTTCCTGTGGGAGGGCGCGTCCCGGGCGTCCGACCACCGCCCGAGGGTCTCCAACCTCCTCCTCATCGCAGCCGCCAGGTACCAGATCGATTCATCCGGCCCCTTGTTCCTCTCCTCTCTCTGTAGCCGCCTCTGTCTTGTTTACTCATGTCGCTCGCCCTTGGAGTCCCTGAAACCAGGGTTATGCATACATTAGGTTACTCATGTATTGAACTGTTGATTGAGTCTATGGTCGAGTTTTGTTTTGTTTGATGAAAAAATCTATGCTAAAAAAGACAATTCACTGTTTGCTTGGTCATGTATTGAGTTGTGCTGTAATCACTGCTTGCTTGGCTCTAGTGGCCCTGGCCTATGGCAATGTAGCATTGTTCTGTGCTCGAGTAGGTTTAAGGTGTTTGAAATCTAGATGTTATGTTTCACCATTTTACCTAGCATTACTTGTCTCTGGTTATTCTTATTTGCTAGCCTAACCCGATGGATGACATGTTTAATTGTGACATCCAAGTGAAATGCTGACTTTGTTTCGCTTGTTATCCTAACCTATATAATTTGATCAATTTAAATTTGCTTATATGTTTAAGAGTAATGATCTGTATATTTTTAATCTGACCAATTTGATTAATTTGAGATCGTTTGTCAGTATACAGTAGGAATTTGTTAAGACTAGCAATCTGTATATATCCGTATAGGCTATAGCTTCGGAGTGTTCATCACCAACGGTCCAACACGAATGTGATAGACTGACATCTAATTTATTGTTCTTATTCAGCCATAAGTTATTGAACTGAGAAGTAGTATATCAGGGTACATTGCGATGAGAATTGGAGCTTAAGCCCTTCAAAGTTACAACTCTAGCAGCTTAAGTGTTCTGTAGTCCCTCTACTAACAAAAAAGTGACATGTTACTTACAATAGCGTGCAGTCTATCAATCATATCTTTGACTGCTGTCTTAGATTTGTCTCCAAAAATGCTTTTGTAATACCCATAATTTAAGTAGGCTAGCTGCAAGCATATATATTTTATTGTAAAACTGCTGGAATGAGCTAAATCACACACTTCTATTGTGATCTTCTACACTTATCTGTTATGATACCTTTATGCTCCAAGACTATGATCAAATGATGATTGACATGTTTCTGAGGCCTTCCTCTCTTCTCCTTCCTCTCTTCTCCTTCTATCTCTCTCCTCTCCTCTCTTCTCCTCTCTTATCTGTACTCTATTGTGATCTTCTACTACTCTACTAATACTCTACACTCTCCTAACACTCTAGTACTCTACTTGTACTACTACTACTACTACCACTACTACTATTACTACTACTCTACTAGTTCTACTGTCCTAGTACTGTCCTACTCTTACTACTGTCCTACTCTTACTACTACTGTCCTACTCTACTACTGTCTATTTGAAACCATTTGTGGTGGCTTACTGTCATTTTGATTTGATTTGTGGCTTACTGTCATTTTGATGCTTAAACTTAACTGAGAATTTGGCAACTTGTTTTAATAATTCTGCCCTGGCACATGGTTTTGTTATTCATGAGTGACACTTGGTGTTTAATAATTTGGCAACTTGTTTTAATAAACTGCAACTTTTGGGAAAAAGTTTTTTCTGTTGCTGGCTAGTGCTATGCTGAATCTGAAGGGCCTGTTATGCTAGTGCTATGCTGCTTGCTTGCTACTACTCTGCTCCTACTAATCTTACTACTCTACTATTGCACTACTCTACTACTCTTACTACTGCAGTACTCTACTACTGCTAGATGCTGCCCTACTCTCACTGTCATTTTGAATCTGTCCTACTACTACTACTTGCTTGCACTGGATTTTTTTGATTTGTGAAAGTTTTTTATTTGAGCAGTCTACTATTACTACTACTAGTCCTACTACTAGTACTACTGTCCTAGTACAGTCCTACTCTTACTACTATCCTACTCTTACTACTACTGTCCTACTCTACTACTGTCTATTTGAAACCATTTGTGGTGGCTTACTATCATTTTGATTTGATTTGTGGCTTACAGTAATCCTACTCTACTACTACTACTATACTCCTACTCTACTACTACTCTACTACTACTGTCCACTACTACTAGTACAATCTGTCCAACACATATATGCTCGTATTTGGCAAATGCAATGAACTTTTAAACCTCTATGTTTGGGAAGCAGCAGGTGCTTTTTTTGACACCTCTCTATGTTTGTTAAGCAGCTGTTGCTTTTTCCCCAACTCTTACCTTCACTCTCCTCTCCTCTCCTTTGTTTTGCCGATGATGAAATTGTCTAAAATCCATACATAATATGGAATATGAGCTGATGATCAAGAACTTGTGAGGAACTTGGCATCATTACTAGCTGCCCCAACATTACCTTCTCCTCTCTTATCTGTTATGATACCTTTATGCTCCAAGACTATGATCAAATGATGATTGACATGTTTCTGAGGCCTTCCTCTCTTCTCCTTCTATCTCTCTCCTCTCCTCTCTTCTCCTCTCTTATCTGTACTCTATTGTGATCTCCTACTACTCTACTAATACTCTACACTCTCCTAACACTCTAGTACTCTACTTGTACTACTACTACTACCACTACTACTATTACTACTACTCTACTAGTTCTACTGTCCTAGTACTGTCCTACTCTTACTACTGTCCTACTCTTACTACTACTGTCCTACTCTACTACTGTCTATTTGAAACCATTTGTGGTGGCTTACTATCATTTTGATTTGATTTGTGGCTTACTGTCATTTTGATGCTTAAACTTAACTGAGAATTTGGCAACTTGTTTTAATAATTCTGCCCTGGCACATGGTTTTGTTATTCATGAGTGACACTTGGTGTTTAATAATTTGGCAACTTGTTTTAATAAACTGCAACTTTTGGGAAAAAGTTTTTCCTGTTGCTGGCTAGTGCTATGCTGAATCTGAAGGGCCTGTTATGCTAGTGCTATGCTGCTTGCTTGCTACTACTCTGCTCCTACTAATCTTACTACTCTACTACTCTTACTACTGCAGTACTCTACTACTGCTAGATGCTGCCCTACTCTCACTGTCATTTTGAATCTGTCCTACTACTACTACTTGCTTGCACTGGATTTTTTGATTTGTGAATGTTTTTTTTGAGCAGTCTACTATTACTACTACTAGTCCTACTACTAGTACTACTGTCCTAGTACAGTCCTACTCTTACTACTATCCTACTCTTACTACTACTGTCCTACTCTACTACTGTCTATTTAAAACCATTTGTGGTGGCTTACTGTCATTTTGATTTGATTTGTGGCTTACAGTAATCCTACTCTACTACTACTACTATACTCCTACTCTACTACTACTCTACTACTACTGTCTACTACTACTAGTACAATCTGTCCAACACATATATGCTCGTATTTGGCAAATGCAATGAACTTTTAAACCTCTATGTTTGGGAAGCAGCTGCTGCTTTTTTTGACACCTCTCTATGTTTGTTAAGCAGTTGTTGCTTTTTCCCCAACTCTTACCTTCCCTCTCCTCTCCTCTCCTTTGTTTTGCCGATGATGAAATTGTCTAAAATCCATACAAAATATGGAATATGAGCTGATGATCAAGAACTTGTGAGGAACTTGGCATCATTACTAGCTGCCCCAACATTACCTTCTCCTCTCTTATCTGTTATGATACCTTTATGCTCCAAGACTATGATCAAATAATGATTGACATGTTTCTGAGGCCTTCCTCTCTTCTCCTTCCTCTCTTCTCCTTCTATCTCTCTCCTCTCCTCTCTTCTCCTCTCTTATCTGTACTCTATTGTGATCTCCTAACACTCTAGTACTCTACTTGTACTGCTACTACTACTACTATTACTACTACTCTACTAGTACTACTGTCCTAGTACTGTCCTACTCTTACTACTGTCCTACTCTTACTACTGTCCTACTCTTACTACTATTGTCCTACTCTACTACTGTCATTTTGATTTGTGGTGGCTTACTGTCATTTTGATTTGATTCGTGGCTTATAGTAGTCCTACTACTCACCCTGTTCATGGTCCGGTTACAAACCGGCCCAACCCACAAACCAGCCCATGACAAACCACGTAAGGAGCCACGCACGGGTTGGTTTGGTCCAGTTTGGTACCCGTGACCCGTCTTCTTTGTTCGGAACAGGCGAACAGCCGCCGCCGGTCGCTTGAGGCCATGCCGAGACCAAGGGCGGTGAGTGCCGGGAGCGCCGCGACCTCGGGTGGCGGGGTGGCGGCCGGTGCCGGGATCGCCGCGACCTCCAGTGGCGGGCGACGGGAGTGCGAGTCCAGGAGCAGCAGCAAGCAGCAACGGTATGGTATCATGGCCACCGAGATCAATGGGGGCTTCCTCACGGCCGGCGGGTTGAGGCAGCAAGGTCGGCGTCGACGGCTTCCTACTACGTTGCTTGTGGGCTGCAGCGTTAGCACTCTTCGCCGAGTTTAACCGTGGAAACCGTGAACCCGGTGATTCCAAACCGCTCATGCAACATCTTCTACGGCTTGGGCTGGGTTTTGCCCAGAAACCGGTTAAACCGGACCATGAACAGGGTGACCTACTACTACTAATGCTATACTCCTACTCTACTACTACTCTCTCTACTACTACTGTCTACTACTACTAGTACAATCTGTCCAACACATATGCTCGTATTTGGCAAATGCAATGAACTTTTAAACCTCTATGTTTGGGAAGCAGCAAATGCTTTTTTTGACACCTCTCTATGTTTGTTAAGCAGCTGTTGCTTTTTCCCCAACTCTTACCTTCCCTCTCCTCTCCTCTCCTTTGTTTTGCCGATGATGAAATTGTCTAAAATCCATACATAATATAGAATATGAGCTGATGATCAAGAACTTGTGAGGAACTTGGCATCATTACTAGCCGCCCCTACATTACCTTCTCCTCTCTTATCTGTTATGATGCCTTTATGCTCCAAGACTATGATCAAATGATGATTGACATGTTTCTGAGGCCTTTTTTTAAACCTTTCCCTCTCCTCACCTCTCGTCCTTCCTCTCTTCTCCTTCTATCTCTCTTCTCTCCTCTCTTCTCCTCTCTTATCTATACTCTATTGTACTCTTCTACTACTCTACTAATACTCTACACTCTCCTAACACTCTAGTACTCTACTTGTACTACTACTACTACCACTACTACTATTACTACTACTCTACTAGGACTTTTTTTGATAACTACTCCACTGGGACTACTACTATTTTTTTCGTATCTAATTCACACTTTATTCCTTGCATCTATTAGAACAAAGAACGAAATGACGCAGACAACAGATAGTCCAACCCGATCCCACAAAAGTCAAGAACTACTAGAACAGCTTTCGCAGGAGCAGTTCGATGATGAGGTAGAAGATGATCTAGCATTGTTGCTTTCTCAAGGGAAAGGTGGAGTAGAAGCGGAAGTAGTAGGGGGAGCAGAAGGGGGAGCAGAGGGAAGAGGAGGAGAAGCTGATGAAGGTGAAGGAGAAGAGGATGATGACGAGAGATCATCTTTGGGATATGAAAGCCCTGAGGATCCTCACCCACAACCACCTAGACGGAGGCCAACGGAGGACGAGTTGGACCTGGATTTCGACCCAATGTCTGAAGAGGTAGGGATGGAGCCTTTATAGCTTGTAAAATTTGGTTTGCCTTTGGCTATATTACCTCTGCTAACGCTTGTGACCTGTCATATATGCAGGTCCCTGCTAGACCTTCGAAAAGACGACGTCGACGTCCGACACGTTATGCCGAACAAGACGGAGTAGGGGAAAGGAGGGCAGAGGCAACAACCACAGACACGGACATTGGGGCCTCTGCTCCAGAGCCCTCGACTACCGAACCAAAGAGGAAACGAGGGAAAAGAATGGCGAACCAATATCCAAAGACGGGGGTATGTTATGTGATAACACATGTTGGAGAAGACGGGCGCATCCTTGATCCACCGGAGTACATCAGCCGATTCCGTAATGCTTGTGGGGCACTAGTAAGAGATAAACTGAACCCAGCAATCCGTTTCTGGTCTGGAAAACTTGGCGTACCTGAGGCAAAAAAGCAAGAGCTATGGGATAAATGGCTAATGGCCAGTTTCAGGTTGCCGGATGGAACGCATGAGCTGGTAAAACAAAATGCTTACAAGATAATGGGCAATGCCTTCCAACGTTGGAGGTGGGATCTGAACAAGAGGTTTATCCAGAAGGGGCTAACTCCCTTTCATGAGTTTGGCAACATAACCCATAATCAATGGGCAGAGCTCGTGGCTGAGAAGACTTCACCCGAAGCATTGACCCTCAGTAAACGTAATAGTGAGCAGGCGAAGAAGAACAAACACTACCCTCGCCTAGGCCCGGGTGGCTACCACGCCAAGCAAGAAGTGTTTAGGAAGATGGATGAAGTGGCCGAAGCTTCTGGGGATCCAAAGAAACAAAAAGTGAAGAATTTGAAGCCACGTTTGAAGCAATGGATATATGCAAGGAGTATGGATTCCTCAGACCTCGTCTTTGCGGAGCCGGAGACCGAACAGGCAGTATCAAGGATAATGAAATATGCTGAAGACACGGAGACGGGCACGTTCATTCCTTCCAGAGAGAGATGAGCTGAGCCTTGGCTTGGGAAACCCCGAGCACCCAGGACGCACTAGGGGGCTAGGGAAACGGACAACATGGAAGCAAGGATTCCCAGCAGACAACAACATGTACAAGAAACATGGTAGAAACCGAGAGTCCTATCTTGAGCTCCAAGTGAAGGCTCTAGTTGCAAAGGTGCTTTCGGAGCAAGGTGTGAATACAGAGCCACGGATGCTAATGGAGCCACCGGGGGAACTAGCTTTAATTGGTAGCCCTCCGGATGTTCCCAGCAGCCAAGGTTCCAATGCATCTGCAACTGTCGTCGATCACATACGGGTGCCAACTAGTTGCATCCTAGTACTTCCCATGGGCAGGGGAGACACGTTTCTTGAGGTGGCAACAGGTGTGGCACATCCTCCGGGCGACCGCTGGCACAATCGTGAAATCCCAAAGGACTACACTAGGGTTGAGGTGCATACCGTGAAGCCTGAGTTCATGATATGGAAGATAGATCACCCAACTCCTGAGGGGCTCCGTGAGCTTGGAGCAGTCATGAAACAGTTCATCCTCTGGCACAAAAAGGACATTGTGTTGAATGTTTCTTCGCCAACTCCAACTGATGTACATTTGGAGCGAGCTAATCAAGACGAGGAAGTGTATTCACCGGCCCATGGAGACCACATGCCTGAGGTGGCACATTCTTCCCTGCCTCCTAGGGACCATGTGGTTGATGAGCCACAGACTTCTCTAGCTCGTCGAAGCGAGCAAGGGCATGATGAGATGCCACAACACTCTCCAGCTCGTCCTACCGAGCAAGGGTATGATGAGATGCCACAACGCTCTCCAACTCGTCCTACCAAGCATGATGAGATGCCACAACACTCTTTAGCTCGTCCTACCGAGCAAGGGCATGATGAGATGCCACAACATTCTCCAGCTCGTCCTATCGAGCAAGGGCATGAAGTGATGCCACAGCCTTGTCCAATCGAGCAAGGGCCTAAACAAGGTCTACCTTCTGAAAAAGAAGTTGAGCGCGCACCTGTATCGGAGGCCCGAAAGAAGATTCCCATCCATACGAGGCCAATGTTTGAGTCAATGAAAACCGTCCCCTTGATTGATAAGTGGTTTGCTCGAGACCAGTACAAGCCTGAGAACCAAGTTAAAGATGTCTACGCACATGCTTCTGAGCCGCTCGACACTAGCAAACTACACCAACCAGTAAAGAAGTATCCAAGTGTTGAGGACATCAAATGGACAAATGATTGCCCGAAGAAATATGTAAGAGGCAAGAAGTTCCTACCAAACAGAATCATGCAGTGCATGCCAATTGGAATGAGAAAGTTCCATGATTGGTACTTGCGTGCTCAGTCGACGGGACTAAATGACATAAAAGCTGCCTTTAGTGAATACACATTTGGAGGCGCAGCTGGGAAAATATTATTTGACTTCCAAGACATGTAGGAATGCTTTCACCTCGGAATGATGGAAATGGGTCTAGTTCGCTTGTGGTGCCTGTAAGTCCTTGCCCTCTCGATATAATATAAATGAAATATTTGTATTTTTGTTGTAACTAACCACATTGTGATTTGTAGAATGCAAACACGTATTGTGAAGAAAATGCCAAGTCTAAGAGCCGGGTATATAGACCCTTGGTTGATATGCGCATCAAATTTCCAGTACCCCAAGCATTGGAAATTGGATGATGAAGAACTAGCTGTCGGAGAGACCATTGAGGAGAAAGAGAAAATCCGGGCAAATAAGATGTATAGAGAGGGCCTTAAGGTTGCATGCCGGATTGCCAAATGTCTTAAGAAACTACAACATAATGAAATGGTTTGGTTACCATACCACTTTGGGTAAGTTCGACTATATACTTAAATAAAGCATTATTTGATATACTTAGTTCGATGTAAAAGAGCTTATTTGTTTCTTCATTGATTAAATTCATGCAGGGCGCACTGGATTCTTGTAGGGATCGATGTTGGGATGAGCATGGCAGTTGTCTATGACTCAGCAGATTATGCGCTTGAGTCATACATGGACTTCATAGCGATTTGTAAGACGTACATATCGACAATAATTCTCATTAGCTTATATTAGTTTGTATATATACTTGTAAACTTCGCTTTTTGATACTAACAAGTTGCATTTGCTAAAACCGTTCAAGCAGGGCATTCAGGCACTATGTGAATGAACATAAAGGAAGGCATGATCCAGTAAGGGGAGACGATTTGGGTATCAAAACTCTATGTCCGGTACGTGTAACTTACATCGGTACACTCCATTACGTGCTTTGTCAATAACATTACTTAACATTTCATATGCGAAACACACAGTGTCTCAAGCAGAGGCCTGGGAGTCTACATTGTGGATATTATGTATGTTGTATGATGAGTAACACTAGTGCCTACAGGAGACACCCCAATTTGGTTAGTTTGACATTTTCTTCACTCATAGTATGAATACTTAGCTTATGCTATGAAATACTAGACCTAAACTTGTTCTCTTGTAGTGGAAAGAAGAGGTTGACCAGCAAAGGGACGTATACAAGGATGATCAACTCTTGGAGCTCGTCGGCGACCTTTGCAACTTCATCATTGACCAGGTTGTTTCTTCTAGAGGCGATTACCATGATCGATCATCTGACTTAGGAAGTAATCCTATGTACCAACACCTCCGTGAGACTCATAGGTTAGCTCTAGGCCATTGAGAACCATTTGGAATGGTTTGGACTTGTGAAACTTTTGAACTTGTGATGGTTTGGACTTGTGGACTATTTGAACTTATGAATTATGGCTATGTAATGTGATAATGGACTTTGTGAATTGGACTTTTGAACTTGTGAATTATGGCTTGTAATTGTGGTTTATATCTTGCTCGTGTGTTTGTGGATGTGTATATCTGGTCAGATTTGAATTTGAATTTGTATTCTATATTATATTCTGTGGTCAGAAATGTATTTGATTTTGATTTTTTTAATAGAAAATCCACTGTAGGGGCGGTTCTAGATCCAACCACCCTTACAAATTATATTTTTAAGGGGGGCTGGTGATCCAACCGCCCTTACAAATAGTATTTGTAAGGGCGGTTTGTAAGGGCGGTCGGTGATCCAACCGCCCTTACAAATATTGTAAGGGCGGTTGGTGATCAAACCGCCCTTACAAATGCATTTGTAAGGGCGGGCTATGCCAACCGCCCCTACAGTGGGCTGATTTGTAAAAGCCCCCTGGGAGGGGCGGTTGGGCCACCCGCCCTTATAGTGCCTTTTGACCCGCCCTTACAGTGCCTGACTGTAGTAGTGATGGGGTTCATGAGGCTCAAAGTCATGACATTGGTTTTTCAGCATGTAGCTTTTAGTGGGCATAATTTTAGCATATCAATAGCATCAAGATGTCTCAATATAACAATAAACATATGAATCATGTAAAATGATTAACGAATAGAAAAAACATATTCATTATTAATGATCAACTATTCCATTAGGGTCCAAGGCCACTCGTGACCGTGAGCATGGCTGTTATAACTGTTTTACACTCTGCAGAGGTTGTACACTTTCACTGTGAGTCGTGTTGCCCATATGCCCGGGTCAATTACTCCCAAAACACTTCCAAGGTGAGCAGGCAGGGAAACACTATGAAGTCTTTCGAAGGTTCGTCTAACAAGTTAGGGCTATTAGATTCACTCGGCAAATAGATGTAGAGCCCCCCTTCCAAATGGCACAATGACACGCAGCCTATACACATAAGGACAGAGGCCACACTATACCTGATTTGTCAAGCCATTCTTACGCCAAAATGGTTACCACTAACAAGCTAGAAAAGGTCCTTCTATATGACTAAAGCCAGAGCCATATAGACCTCACAGTTGTACTATAAATCCCGAATATTCGCTTACAGATAAGTCCTTAAGGAGAGAAACTAGAGCACCAAAAATAACCCCATGCTCTAGCCCCCTTTAAACAGTAATCAAAAGTCATCTTTTAATGTTTATTGCATATTCCATTAGTCAAATTACATGATCATAGTTCATGTTAAGCACTAGCAATGCTACTCAATGCAATATAATATGTATCAAGGTATAAGATCAAAACTAAGTCATCCTTATCAAGGGAATATATGCATAATGATATTATTTGCTTATTGTGAATAGGACAACAAGGACAATCCCATGCTATACTTGCCTTACTCAAACTGGTCCTGAAGATCTTGCTCGTAGAAAAACTCTTGATCTTCAACGAATTGCTCACCGTCTATACTCGATCAACAATGGCAACAACATTCATCTAGAAACAATCATACATAAACAAACAAGACTATAATTAGAACAATACACCATCAGTAATAAAATAAGATAAAAAGTCTTTAAAACGAATCTACAACTCGCTAGGATCACACAGACGCGAAGATCACAAAAAACAGAGCTAAAACGACGAAGTTATGAATTTACTAAGATTTCCTATAGAAAAATAATTACTTTAATTCAAACTCGAAAATAAAATGTTACAAACCTACTGTACAGTAGTACTAACATGTAGAGCTCGCAAATACGAACCTAAGGCAATTTGAACGGGTCAAATCGGAGTTAAAACGGAGATTCTATGCATGAATTAACCTAGTGGCAAATCTGTAAATAAGTGAAAACGTATATCTAAAGTTACCGCGATCAAAAAAACGCTTTATGAAAAAGAAAATGTAATTCGGGAATACGCCATGGAATACGCCAATTTTTCAAAGCCTTTTCCAAAAAGATTTTGAATCCTCTTTTGAATTTGGTTCAAACCACTCAATACAAAAAATCAAATGCAGCAGCATGAATGCTCAATCATGTTTCTACCCTTATATTTGATTTTAAATTAATAAAAATTATTACTTTTCTAAGTTTGTATGCTCACAAAAATACATAAAAATCATATTCACCTATTTTAAATCATTCCAAAATTTTAGGATGTTACAGTGACCCTAGGTGCGGGCAGTGGCCTGGCTACAATCGAACTCTGGCCGAGCCAGGGACCAGACATGCCTGTGCTATTTTTTCTCAGGTTGGCTTGTGCGTAGTAGGTGGACCAAACGCTGGGCGAGTCTGGTCAGTGCTGACCGGACGCGTCCAGTCAGCAAAAGCACACTCTAGGAGCTCTCTGTGTTAGACCAGACTCTAGGGTTTCGCAAGTCCTGGTTAGGGGACCGTCGTGTCCGGTCCAAAGGCGATGAGCGCAAGTGACTTAGCTGTTGGGCTCCAACATATACTTTCAAATGGCTAGTACATGTGGCGTGCTGTAGGCAATCAGACGCTGGTGACCGGACGCGTCTGGTGGCACCCTGTAGCGTGTCCAGTCAGTGAGCAGAAGCTGTGTTAAGGGGGGCATTGGGCATGTAACCTTTGGGGCTCTATAAATAGATGTTGGCCAGCTTAGGCTTACTCTCTTGGCCATTTTCATTGACAATACAACCTTGTGAGCCTTGCCAATCATCTCCTTCCTTGATAGTGCTAATTAAAGTGAGATTGAGTGATCCAAGTGTATTGCTTGAGTGAGTTCATCTAGTGGCACTTGGTGATTGGGTTTTGCTGCAGATTTCTCTTGTTACTCTTGATGGTTGCCGCCACCTAGATGGCTTGGAGCAGCCAGGATCATTGAGTGGAGGGTGGTGCTTATCTTCGACTTCGATCAAGTGATTTGTGAGGGGTTCTTGTGCCTTCCCCGCGGGAGATCACAAAGGCAACTCTAGTGGATTGCTCGTGACTTATGTACCCTCATCTTGTGTTGGTTGTGTGGCACCCTAGTGAGGGTTAGGCATGTGATGCCTATTAGCGCATGAACCTCCAAGTGAGTGAGTCGTAACAACGGGGAGTAGCTTGTCGGCAAGCAAGTGAACCTCAGGATAAATCTTGGTGTCAATTGGATTTCATATTGTGATTGATTTATCTCTTGCCAGCTTGGTATATCCCTCTATCACTTGTATTTACATTCCTAGCTCATACTTGTGTAGTGATAGTTGTAGCTTTGCTTAGCTTGTTAGTGTAGCTAGTTTAGTTAACTAGAAGTAATTAGCTGTAACTAGCTTTCTAGCATGCTCACTAGAGTAGAATTAGTGACATAGACTTGTATGTGCCAAAGAGATCATACTTGACTAGTATATGGGATAGGTGGCTTGCAACACTTGTTAGAGCTAGTGCAAAAAGCTTTATAGCCTTTTAATTGTCTACCAAGTTTGCTTAGTGGTTTGTAGAATTTTAAACTAGGCTATTCACCCCTCTAGCTAATTAGCACCTTTCACAGTGTTAATTTTTTTAACCATAGGCAAGTCCAGCAAGAATTCATGTAGCCATTTTTGCCTCTGCTTTAGCTTCATTCAAAGTAGTAAGTTTTGCTTTTATGGTTGATCTCGTCAAAATAGTCTATTTGCAAGACCTCGATGAAACTTGAAAATTAGAATTTTCAAAATAAAAAAGTTAGAATTTTTGAATGACCAATTCTAAATATTAAATCCAAGGTCATTTGAAAACTATAAATTTTGAATTTTTGAATCTAAGAATTTTAAAAGAATTTTAGCACTATAAATAATTAAAAATAAAAAACTTCTCAACTATATAGCTGTAGATCTCACTAAGCTCTACAGTTTTGATATAAAAGTTCATCTTCGCCCGATTTTGTATGCAAAGGTTATGAATTTTTTGGCCAACTATCAAGGGTTGAATAGCTAGGTGCATAATTGTCACTTTAAAATTCTCTCTGCTCTCTATTCCTAGAAATTATTGTTTAACAGCTATAGAGCAAATTGCCATGATTAAAGAGTGTCATTTAGTAAAACAACATTGAGTAGTGTCCTCTAGCAAAATAACATTAAGTAGTGTCTATTAACAAAATACAACATTGAACTTCAACAAATTTACTCTAATAATATGTTTGATTTGAGGACAAAGTTTGTGAAAAGACCTAATTGGCCTAGAGGGGGGTGAATAGGCCTTTTTTGCAAACTCTAAAACTCACAAACTCGAATTTGTGGAAGTTAAATACAAGGTCGGAAGTTCCAGTGGTCTGGATCGGAAGTTCTGGTCAGGGGGACTAGAACTTCCGGTGCCCTAAATGAGCTACGAAATTAGAGTGTATCGAGTTGGGATTTCAGATCCAAGTGTTACCACACCCTCCTAGAGGTTGTTGATGATGATGTTGAACTCCTCAAGGCTTGGCACCACACCAAACCATAAATTGGGACCTCCCACCTAAGATTTTGGGGGTAGAGAGGAAGAACAACAAGAACACAAGAACAAAGGGTAGTTGATGCTACCGCCACAGAAAGACAAGCTATTTTTACCGAGGTTCGGCAATCCCCACGAAGGAGTTCCTGCGTCCTCATTGTTGAGGTGACCACGAATGTCCAACCACGAAGGTCTCTTCCCTCAAGCAACCACAAAAGCTAGCTTGAGATTTCCACTAAGGATCAAAGGGTAATACAAACACTTCAGGGCGCCCTCACAAATGAATCAACATGGGCAACCACAAAGAACGCCTAGTTGGCTAGGGTTCCAAGAACCCAAGAGTAACAAACAAAAACCAAGGTAGCAAAATGAGGAATCCAAGTGCTCAAGTCGAAGATCGATGCTCCCGCTCTCAAATCTCACGTCCCTAGCTCAAACAATCGAAGATTGAAGCTTGGAGGCAAGTGGGGAGAGAGAGTGGGCGAGTCACAGCTTAGAGAGAGTTGGGAGAGCAAAAATGAATGTGCAAAGCTTGGGCCACGGTTAGAAATGAGGTGAGAAGCTTATATACTCAGGCTCAGATGAGCCACCAGAAGTTCTGATGGAAGCCACCGGAACTTCCAGTCAAACGAGATCAGACCGTTGGGCTTGTCAGTCAACTCGGGTCCACCGGAACTTCCGGTGCCAGGACCGGAACTTTTAGTCCATACCGGAACCTCTGGACGGAGCCTGGAACAATTCCCTCACACGCGCATGCGCACACAAACTGCACCAACCGAAACTTTCGGTGCCTGACCGAAACTTCCGGACGGAGGCCAGAACAAAATACTCGCATGCGCACACGCACGGGCGCCAGCGACCGGAACTTTCGGTGTAGCTCACCAAAACTTTCAGTGCACATCTCTCCAGCCTACTAAGCTTCAACAAGAGCACTTTTTATCCCCATTTTGCCAACTAGATTTATATCCCTCTTGATAGTGCAGCGTTTCCTACGACTCAAATCAAAATAAAAGGTGTTGAAGCCCTTGAGTCGAAGCACCTTTTGTCCATCAAAATTTAGGGCGCTTTAATTCACCAAATATTCGTTTTCAATTCCATCAATGGACTAACACTATAGATTACACTTGATAAATATGTTAGTCCCTAAT
Organism: Saccharum hybrid cultivar R570; assembly: GCA_038087645.1. NCBI lineage: Eukaryota > Viridiplantae > Streptophyta > Magnoliopsida > Poales > Poaceae > Saccharum > Saccharum hybrid cultivar. The sequence goes on from JAQSUU010000494.1 coordinate 7,504,593, forward strand.
TTGATTGTCATTAATTATCCAAAACCCACATCAGGGCGAATGTACTTACAAACCCCCCCTTTTTGGTAATTGATGACAACCAATTTAGGCTTACAATAGATAGAAAGAATTGAAGCTTTTGAATTCCAAAATTCAAGTTGAGCTCCCCCTTAATGTATGCATAGGATTTGGAATTTCAAATCTTGATTCAAATCAAGATTGCATATATTAAGAATAAGCTCCCCCTAAATTTTGCAATCCATGGGGTGCCTAAGTGTGTGTGAAACAATAAAATCATGATGCATATGACAGGTTATATCACAAGAATAAATCAAGAGAACTTGAATGGTTATGCAAGAAAGAAAAAGGACATAAACTCATCATAACCATTTTAAATAAACAACCATCATAAGCATCAACACAAAAGGCTAAACAAGCAAAGATAGACATTAAGCATAAATGTTTTAGCCTACACTCAACCATCACACACACATAGTTCAAGTTTACCACATGGTTCACCACACGAGATAAAGTTATTACATAACAAAATTTTTAACTACCCCTATTACATCAAGATAAAAGTCTAACACTCCCCCTTTGGCATCAAATGCCAAAAAGGGTAGGCTCTAAGAGGCTCCAAGGGGCAAAGGCAGCGAGGGATCTACTCGTCATCATCGTCGTCAATAGCATAGTCCACCAGATTGTTCTTGCCAAGAGGATCTGCTGAAGTAGACTGCCCATACTGAGGGGCAAAAGCTGGAGCATGGGAGGTAGAAAGCCGAGTAATACCATCTGCACCACTGAAGAGGTCCTGATAAGCAGAGCCTGCCTTGATGTCCTCCACAGTGTAGCCTTTAGGAATACCACCACCATAGATGGGATCAAAGGCACTAGGCTACTGAAAGCCCTACTGCTGCTCAAACTCCTGATAATCCTTAGTGTCATGCTGCTCCTCGTCATCAAACTGCTGTCCATAGTTGTTGTCATATTCCACATAAAGATCTACAAAGGGATGAAGAGGAGAAGCTGGAGGAAGACCAGCCTTCTCCTCCAAATGCCGCATGTGCTTGTCCTGCTTGACCTGGCAATAGCAGAAGTAAGACATGAACCTCTGAAGCGCATGGCGAGTGGCGTCCATGGGACCATGACCATGGCCATGACTACGGCCACGCCCACATCCATTCCCATGCCCACACCCTCTAGAGGCTCCAGCTGAAGGGTCCACAGGAGGTGCATTCTCCTCCTCCTCTACTGCTGCAGCATCCACATCATCCTGTCCTGCACCACTATCACTAGCCTCAGTAGCTGTCACACCCGGTTTTCTAAAGAACAAAACCAGGCAAATCATATGTGTGCCCAGGAAGTCCACACATATGCCAGAATGGAAAAGTATCAGAAACAATGTTATTATATAACGTATACATAACTATATTAACACTTACATCAGAGTATCGCGGAACAGTGACTAAACTTTAGGCTCCATTCTTCTCAGGGACGGCTGACTGGGGGTAACATATGCCTAGCACCTCTACTAGTCTTCTGGAAACTCCGCTACACCTTTGTCCTTCTTCCGAGTAGCATCTTACTACACACTGGAGTGTGGGGGAAATAGCAAGAGTGAGTCCATGTCGAACTCAACAAGTATAACACAGGGTTCATGAGGCTCAAAAGGCTAGACACTGTTTGACTGCGTTTAGCTTTTAGTCATCATATAATTAGCAATTGAGTAGCATCAATGTATTCCAATTCCCGTTAGTGAACAAATGATCAATTGTAATAAGAATAATGAAATAGCATTAACATGGTATAATAATAACAACATCAGTATTAAGCATGATATATCAATGGTGATCATTTATTCTGTAAGAATACCCAAGGCCGCTCGTATCCGTGAGCACGGCTAGTATACCAGTTTATTAAACTCTGCGCAGAGGTGTACACTTTCACTGTGAGTCATGATTTCCAAATGCATGGGTTTGCAAAGCCCAAAACATCGAAAACCATATAAAGCCATTCAAAAGTTCGTCTAACAAGTTAGGGCCGCTAAGGATTCTCAATTGGAAAGCATGAATCTCCCTCCAAGGGGCGACTTACAAAAGACTGCACCCACCTTGGTAGGCCAAGACCATACTAGACATGACCCCTCTTGCGCCTTTCGGTAACCACTAACAAGCTAGAAAAGGTCTCTTGAACAACTAGAGCCAGAGCCATATAGCCCTCACAGTTGTACTGTCAATCCCGGTTAATGCTTACAGATAAGTCCTTATGGAGAGTAACTAGAGCAACAAACAAACAACACAGTGCTCTAGTCCCCTTGTAACAGGAATTAAATCATCTTAATGGTTGATTGCACCATTCATTAGTCAAATTACAAGATCAATGTTCATAAATCAAGCACTAGCCAAGCTACCCAAATGCATAATCCCATAGGTGACAAGGAATCAAGATATCAATAGCTAAGTTATAATCTCTATGGTTGTCAAGGAGGACACATGCATATGTATGATAATTTCAGTGAATAGGACAGCAAGGATAGTCCCATGTTATACTTGCCTTGATCAAGTTCTCCGATAGATACTGCTGGTCCGGCTCAAAATAATACTCCTAATCGTCGTAGTACTGCTCACCGTCTAAATTCGATCACCAAGCATCAACGTACAAACATTCCGAGCAAACATACACGAAGCAAACAAAAGATACAATTAGAACAGTACACCAACAGTAGAAAAACATTTAGGAAAGCTTACAAATTTATTCTACACGTTACTACGATCACACAGACGTAAAGATCACGAAATTCGGATCTAAAACGTGAAAGTTATGAATTTTCTAAGATTTCCTATAGATAAATAATTACTTTAATATAAACTCGAAAATTAAATTTTCTAAACCTACTGTACAGCTACACTAACATGTAGAGCTCGCAAATACGAACCTAACGCAACTTGAACGGGTCAAATCGGAGTTAAAACATAGAAGATATGGCCTAATCAAGATTGTATGTATATACGTATTTTTATCGTATTTCGGGATTTATTTTACTAAAGAAAAACGGCCACAAATCATACTCATGACATCATATGATGTCATCAAGCTAGCTAATTACTTTTACTAAACAAAACCAAGTGAAATGCATTAATTCATATTAGCCGCTATGCATTTTAATTTCATTACCAAGCTCGCTTTGGTCATGTCTTAATTAATTATAAATATTTCAATATTCTTTATATGTCGATTATATAATTTAATTTGTATAACAAAATAACAAGTTAGAGCATCTACTGGTATGCATCCTGCGTTTACACTAAGTACAGTTAAAAACATATTTAAGTTAACAATTAATCAAATTAGCATGCTATGTATAACCACCAGGATATAAACCTACTTTACTTTTCAAAGAGAATAAACGTGGGAGAGCATCCACATGAGTCTATTATATGTAGCATGTTTAAACTAACCATTTCATAACTAGAAACACATATGTTAATATTAATCAAATTAAATTCATTTATGAAACATCCATGTTTACTTATGTTGCTTTTACTTATAAAACTGGTTGCACATATATTAATCAATTTAATATTTAACTATGTATAGTAAAACATATGACCTGAAAGACATCGGACACTAACATATAGATCACGTCGATATGAATCTACGGCAACTTAAATGAAGCAAAACGCATCTAAAACGAGAAAACGGCGGAGATTAAAAGATCTCATACGTGAACTAATATTATACAATTCAGAATAAACAGTAAGGATCAATTATTGCATATGAATGAAATAAGCATGACATCATTAGCATATTAATTTGATGAATAAAATATCTACGTAGCAAGGGAGGTTGACCTTCTGGTCGCAGGACTTGTCGCCAACGATGACAAACATGGAGTGCTGCCGCTGCTATACTTGTGCGGGAGGAAGGGGAAGGACTTCAGCCGAGATGAGCGGCCGGCCGGGCACCAGGCCGCCCGGGGTGGCACGCCCAAAGGGCAGCAGCGGCTGGCCATGTGCAGGCAGCCTGCACGCTCGAGCACGGCAGCGGCGCTGCCATCGCGCAGGGGCGCGCGGGGCTGCGGGGTTCAGCTAGGGTTTTGCCGCCTCGCAAGCGCCGGCATGAATCGGTGAAGGCACAGGCGGGAGAACGGAGACGGGGATGATGGATGATTGGAGCGTGGACGGCGGGATGGTTGCGCGCGGAGCTCCATTATGGGCGGCGGCGAGGGGATGGACATATGAACAGATCGCAGCGTCGGCGAACGGCGACAAGCTTTTCTTCTCGGCGAGATCCTGGGCAGCACCGGCGCTTGCGCTAGAGTTCGGGGAAAACGGCGGGCGCAAGGGCCGCTTTTATGGGGACCTCGGCGTGGGGCGCACACTACTCGGCGAAGATGGCACGGAGGCGGACTCCGGATCACGGCAGAGTCCGGGTCGATCTCGACTCGAGGTAGGAGACAACGGTGGCACATATAATCTGCAGGGCGTCTAGGGCAGCAAGAGTTTGCTATTTATAGATGGGCACGTACGACATGGTGGACCTGGTGCCGTTGCATGCAGATTACGCCCAATCCCGAAGAAATCAGAACTCTCCGTGGCGCTTTCCAACAAGAAAGGAAATGTCCGCATCGGACTCAAGGTGGGAGACGAGGTGGTCACTGACCTGCGGGACCTGATGGGATTTAATCGATTGGCTTAAAGGTTCTCCCGGTTTGGAGAAAGATCAATGGTTGTTATTTATAGATAGATGATCATCCCATTCCTGTCATGATGAAGTCCTTGACGTGCACGACGTACAGATTAGTTTTGTGCTTGGAAAAAAGGAGAGGACTAGCTGTTTGCTTGCACGTATACACACACACACACACACACACACATATATATATATATATATATATATATATATATATATATATAAGATACGGCGAGAGATAGAGAGAGCTACGAGCGACGGCTCACGATAAGAGTTGTACTTCTGGAACCCGGGCGTCGAGGGCTACGCTGGCGTATATATAGTTGTAGAGTTTGGAAACTTTTCGGAATTTCTTAATTTCGGAATTATTTTAATTTCGTGAATAAAATAATTCCAGAAAATCTAGAATTACCTTTGGCCGCGAAAAATAGCCCGGAGCTCAGAAAATCACGGGAAAAATCCTGGAGACTCGTGGAAAGATAAGGAACTCAACTAAATAGGTTTGGACTCATAAAAAGATTGATGAAGAGATCAAGGAAAAAGATTAAGCTCACGGAAATTGAAATTATAAATCCAGAAAATGCTAAAAAGTTTTCCGATGAAAAGTAAATGTCGTCCTATGATATTTTGAAAAATAATAGCACTCACCAACACCAAAGACAAGCATCACACAAACACCACATTATCAAATTAATATGAAAAAGTTTAAAATCACAATTTTCTATATTTAAATTAGCAACAACTTAACTTATCTAATAAATTTATTCAAATATTGAAATCATTTATTTTATTTAGCGTTTTTCCCGCACAACCCAAAATAGAAAATTTTGGGTGTGACAATTCTACCCCACTTAACAGGAATCTCGTCCCGAGATTCAGAGAGACCAGGGAGAAAGATAAAGTTGATCTGCAAGTCTTCACTCTTTCCTGATCGACTCTTATCCAATGATGATGCCACAAGCTCAAATCCAACTTTGTAAATATCTCCTTTAGACCCTTACAATCCTTGTAGATGGTTCTAACAGATTACCACTCTGAGAAAGGATACCTACGCTCGATAATGACTTTGCAACCATGTAGATAGCGTTGCTTCCAGATGACGAAAATAGAACGTATGAATCCTCCATCATGTATCGTCTTTAGTTTGAAAACCCCTCTTAGGAAGAGATCAATTAGAGAACACCAATGGATATATTGCATTTGTTTCTGAGTGATAACTACCATCATGTCCTTCTGGCATCCCAAAGAGATTCATGAGCATATGCAAGAACAAGTAATCCTGCTCTTCCTCACGAGCAGAAAAATAGCAGTGCAGAAATACAGTTATAACTCGAGTTCTACGAATCCGATGATATTGTAGCTTATACCGTTGGAAAGCTTATCAAATTTACTACAACTTTCTTATAGAACACTTCTCCAGATTCTGCAGTTAAGGTAGTCGAAAACTGTGCACAGCATAATCTATTCCAGGTTGCTGACAGCACAAATGCGTCGTCTTGTGATTTTCATAACTCCCAAACCATAATAGCTATCAGGGTGATTCTTACGGTCAGAGAAAGATATTGAAGTCTACTATTGTCCAGAATTTATCCATGATTTTTGGGCGTCCAAAAATAGAGATATAAGCTAAGGAAGACAGACTGTTCTAAAAAGACAGGATAAGGTAGGAACAAGATTCAGAGAGACTAGAGAGATCGATGACACTAATCTTCAAGTCTTCATGCTTCTTTGATTTGCGTTGATGAGATATAAGACATAGATCAAGGATAGCCAAAAGATGACAAGAAAGATAAGGTTTGATCTTCAGTTCTTCGTACCTCGTCGCTTGAGATTGTTGATGGTAGCGGACACTACCCCACTTAACAAAGATTTTGTTCCACCTAGCAATGTCATTGAAGGCAACACTTTGCAATTCATAAAAATCTTGATCAGGATCAAACTGTTGATGATACCACAGGTTCATAACCAACATAGCGAAGATATCCCTCAGATTCTTGTGATCCACGTAGATGTCGCTCTTATAATCCCAATAAATGCCACACTTACAGCCTTAAGAGCTTTCCACATTCAACTCTCTTGAGCTCTTTTTCATAGTAGCTCCACTAGAGAATACCTATCCAAGTAGAAAACTCACTTCACTTAAAACTTACTAAACATACTTGATATGGGGGTGATGTCATCTAAGTTTTCATGAAACTAACTATAGACTTCCAACATCTCCTTCCTATGTCGTCCATGCTAACTTGTATAGAGTATGTTGAATTGAATGTTGAACTCCCAACTGATGATAGCTTGAAGTGAAGACCAGTCCTGATGAATACCCGAGCTTCTTGTAGATGATCCAACAAAGCACTGATCCCAAGCAAACAACACTAGCACATGAATAGACTTCCAATCATAGAGATAACCACTTCTTCCAAGTGAAGCACTAGGACATTCGAAACCTTCATCTTGCAACACTCACAACTTTGCTACCCCCTTAAGAAAAAGAAACTAGGGGACACCAAAGTAACTTGCATCTCCTTTTATACTAGATAACCATAATCTTCTCCAATGTAAGATTCCAAGGTAAATCAATGAGGTTCAAAGATATCCAATGATATATTCACTCATACAAGATAAGGAAGTTATGCAGAAAATTTCTGGGCGAATTCTAATTTTAGTAGTTCAGTAAATCTGACATATCTCGAGCTACAAAGATCCAAATGAAGTGATCTTTACATGGTTGGAAAGCTTATGAAATTATCTACAACTTTTATTCACAACACTTTTCCAGATTCTGTCCATAAGTTAGTCAAAAACTGATCTTAACCAAAACTGTTTCAGGATTTCAGACTGTGCAGTGACCCCATCTTGGAACAGGTATATCTCTTAGCTCAAAATATATAAAAAGATAAGTCCAGTGGGTTTGGAAAGATACAGAAGTCTAGTTATTCCCAGTAAAATTTCATAAATTTCTCATGTCCATATCTTGAGATATAACAGAAACATTGCAGTCTGCTATAAAAATCAGCATGCAGAGTATTACGTAAAACCTACCCCACTTATCATGGATCGAGCTACTCATCAAGACGAAACCTTCCGGGCCACTTTCAAAACACGAGAACAAGGACAACACACAAGCAACACATCAAGCAAAACAAGCACACATCACATCATCGGTACTACACGTGCTTCTTCAACAATGGTGGTCATCCTAAGGGAAAAGTATAGATGATGAAAAACCATCGAATCTTTGAACCAGGTAAGATCAGAAAACTTTTAGTAAAAATAATATAAAACAAAATCCAATGGAGTGAGAATTAATAGCTCAAAGGAAGCTATCAAGGATGGGATACAACAGGATAAGGAAGAGGTAATAGTCAAAATCAATGAATCAAGGGATCACAAAATAGTTTTATAGTAAAAATGAGTTTCAGAATACATCCAGTGCTACTTGGCATACGTCCTACAGTCAACACCGCTCTGATACCACTCTGTCACACCCGGTTTTTTAAAGAACAAAACCAGGCAAATCATATGTGTGCCCAGGAAGTCCACACATATGCCAGAATGGAAAAGTATCAGAAACAATGTTATTATATAACGTATACATAACTATATTAACACTTACATCAGAGTATCGCGGAACAGTGACTAAACTTTAGGCTCCATTCTTCTCAGGGACGGCTGACTGGGGGTAACATATGCCTAGCACCTCTACTAGTCTTCTGGAAACTCCGCTACACCTTTGTCCTTCTTCCGAGTAGCATCTTACTACACACTGGAGTGTGGGGGAAATAGCAAGAGTGAGTCCATGTCGAACTCAACAAGTATAACACAGGGTTCATGAGGCTCAAAAGGCTAGACACTGTTTGACTGCGTTTAGCTTTTAGTCATCATATAATTAGCAATTGAGTAGCATCAAGGTATTCCAATTCCCGTTAGTGAACAAATGATCAATTGTAATAAGAATAATGAAATAGCATTAACATGGTATAATAATAACAACATCAGTATTAAGCATGATATATCAATGGTGATCATTTATTCTGTAAGAATACCCAAGGCCGCTCGTATCCGTGAGCACGGCTAGTATACCAGTTTATTAAACTCTGCGCAGAGGTGTACACTTTCACTGTGAGTCATGATTTCCAAATGCATGGGTTTGCAAAGCCCAAAATATCGAAAACCATATAAAGCCATTCAAAAGTTCGTCTAACAAGTTAGGGCCGCTAAGGATTCTCAATTGGAAAGCATGAATCTCCCTCCAAGGGGCGACTTACAAAAGACTGCACCCACCTTGGTAGGCCAAGACCATACTAGACATGACCCCTCTTGCGCCTTTCGGTAACCACTAACAAGCTAGAAAAGGTCTCTTGAACAACTAGAGCCAGAGCCATATAGCCCTCACAGTTGTACTGTCAATCCCGGTTAATGCTTACAGATAAGTCCTTATGGAGAGTAACTAGAGCAACAAACAAACAACACAGTGCTCTAGTCCCCTTGTAACAGGAATTAAATCATCTTAATGGTTGATTGCACCATTCATTAGTCAAATTACAAGATCAATGTTCATAAATCAAGCACTAGCCAAGCTACCCAAATGCATAATCCCATAGGTGACAAGGAATCAAGATATCAATAGCTAAGTTATAATCTCTATGGTTGTCAAGGAGGACACATGCATATGTATGATAATTTCAGTGAATAGGACAGCAAGGATAGTCCCATGTTATACTTGCCTTGATCAAGTTCTCCGATAGATACTGCTGGTCCGGCTCAAAATAATACTCCTAATCGTCGTAGTACTGCTCACCGTCTAAATTCGATCACCAAGCATCAACGTACAAACATTCCGAGCAAACATACACGAAGCAAACAAAAGATACAATTAGAACAGTACACCAACAGTAGAAAAACATTTAGGAAAGCTTACAAATTTATTCTACACGTTACTACGATCACACAGACGTAAAGATCACGAAATTCGGATCTAAAACGTGAAAGTTATGAATTTTCTAAGATTTCCTATAGATAAATAATTACTTTAATATAAACTCGAAAATTAAATTTTCTAAACCTACTGTACAGCTACACTAACATGTAGAGCTCGCAAATACGAACCTAACGCAACTTGAACGGGTCAAATCGGAGTTAAAACATAGAAGATATGGCCTAATCAAGATTGTATGTATATACGTATTTTTATCGTATTTCGGGATTTATTTTACTAAAGAAAAACGGCCACAAATCATACTCATGACATCATGTGATGTCATCAAGCTAGCTAATTACTTTTACTAAACAAAACCAAGTGAAATGCATTAATTCATATTAGCCGCTATGCATTTTAATTTCATTACCAAGCTCGCTTTGGTCATGTCTTAATTAATTATAAATATTTCAATATTCTTTATATGTCGATTATATAATTTAATTTGTATAACAAAATAACAAGTTAGAGCATCTACTGGTATGCATCCTGCGTTTACACTAAGTACAGTTAAAAACATATTTAAGTTAACAATTAATCAAATTAGCATGCTATGTATAACCACCAGGATATAAACCTACTTTACTTTTCAAAGAGAATAAACGTGGGAGAGCATCCACATGAGTCTATTATATGTAGCATGTTTAAACTAACCATTTCATAACTAGAAACACATATGTTAATATTAATCAAATTAAATTCATTTATGAAACATCCATGTTTACTTATGTTGCTTTTACTTATAAAACTGGTTGCACATATATTAATCAATTTAATATTTAACTATGTATAGTAAAACATATGACCTGAAAGACATCGACACTAACATATAGATCACGTCGATATGAATCTACGGCAACTTAAATGAAGCAAAACGCATCTAAAACGAGAAAACGGCGGAGATTAAAAGATCTCATACGTGAACTAATATTATACAATTCAGAATAAACAGTAAGGATCAATTATTGCATATGAATGAAATAAGCATGACATCATTAGCATATTAATTTGATGAATAAAATATCTACGTAGCAAGGGAGGTTGACCTTCTGGTCGCAAGACTTGTCGCCAACGATGACAAACATGGAGTGCTGCCGCTGCTATACTTGTGCGGGAGGAAGGGGAAGGACTTCAGCCGAGATGAGCGGCCGGCCGGGCACCAGGCCGCCCGGGGTGGCACGCCCAAAGGGCAGCAGCGGCTGGCCATGTGCAGGCAGCCTGCACGCTCGAGCATGGCAGCGGCGCTGCCATCGCGCAGGGGCGCGCGGGGCTGCGGGGTTCAGCTAGGGTTTTGCCGCCTCGCAAGCGCCGGCATGAATCGATGAAGGCACAGGCGGGAGAACGGAGACGGGGATGATGGATGATTGGAGCGTGGACGGCGGGATGGTTGCGCGCGGAGCTCCATTATGGGCGGCGGCGAGGGGATGGACATATGAACAGATCGCAGCGTCGGCGAACGGCGACAAGCTTTTCTTCTCGGCGAGATCCTGGGCAGCACCGGCGCTTGCGCTAGAGTTCGGGGAAAACGGCAGGCGCAAGGGCCGCTTTTATGGGGATCTCGGCGTGGGGCGCACACTACTCGGCGAAGATGGCACGGAGGCGGACTCCGGATCACGGCAGAGTCCGGGTCGATCTCGACTCGAGGTAGGAGACAACGGTGGCACATATAATCTGCAGGGCGTCTAGGGCAGCAAGAGTTTGCTATTTATAGATGGGCACGTACGACATGGTGGACCTGGTGCCGTTGCATGCAGATTACGCCCAATCCCGAAGAAATCAGAACTCTCCGTGGCGCTTTCCAACAAGAAAGGAAATGTCCGCATCGGACTCAAGGTGGGAGACGAGGTGGTCACTGACCTGCGGGACCTGATGGGATTTAATCGATTGGCTTAAAGGTTCTCCCGGTTTGGAGAAAGATCAATGGTTGTTATTTATAGATAGATGATCATCCCATTCCTGTCATGATGAAGTCCTTGACGTGCACGACGTACAGATTAGTTTTGTGCTTGGAAAAAAGGAGAGGACTAGCTGTTTGCTTGCACGTATACACACACACACACATATATATATATATATATATATATATATATATATATATATATAAGATACGGCGAGAGATAGAGAGAGCTACGAGCGACGGCTCGCGATAAGAGTTGTACTTCTGGAACCAGGGCGTCGAGGGCTACGCTGGCGTATATATAGTTGTAGAGTTTGGAAACTTTTCGGAATTTCTTAATTTCGGAATTATTTTAATTTCGCGAATAAAATAATTCCAGAAAATCTAGAATTACCTTTGGCCGCGAAAAATAGCCCGGAGCTCAGAAAATCACGGGAAAAATCCTGGAGACTCGTGGAAAGATAAGGAACTCAACTAAATAGGTTTGGACTCATAAAAAGATTGATGAAGAGATCAAGGAAAAAGATTAAGCTCACGGAAATTGAAATTATAAATCCAGAAAATGCTAAAAAGTTTTCCGATGAAAAGTAAATGTCGTCCTATGATATTTTGAAAAATAATAGCACTCACCAACACCAAAGACAAGCATCACACAAACACCACATTATCAAATTAATATGAAAAAGTTTAAAATCACAATTTTCTATATTTAAATTAGCAACAACTTAACTTATCTAATAAATTTATTCAAATATTGAAATCATTTATTTTATTTAGCGTTTTTCCCGCACAACCCAAAATAGAAAATTTTGGGTGTGACAGTAGCCTTCCCTTTCCCTTGGTATGATTGAGCCTTCAGACGCCTGACATTCCAATCCGAATGCTTTAAAACCAATGACTTGCTCAATGATGTACATGAGGTAAGGAGCATAAGGGAAAGACTGATTTGAAGTCAAAGACACCTCTTCAATATGATACCAGGCCAGAGATGGGTCAGGGTGGAGGAAGGATGGAAAATTTTATTTTTATCACACGGCTCGCTTATATACCGCCATCAAAATGGTTGATCGGAAGTTCCGGTGAGGGTTACTAGAAGTTCCGGTCGGTCAGGTCAGATTTGCGCATAGAATTTGAACAGCCGGAAGTTCCGGGCCACAACCAGAAGTTCCGGTTGGGGCCATCGGAAGTTCCGGTAGGCCAAAATCTAGCGAGAAGCAGTCCTAGAAGTGGTGAATAATATGATATGCTCAAACCAACTCAAATATGTCTAGATTTCATGAAATCAGTACATACCTATGGACACATTGGAGCTGAGAAAAATAGGTTTTTAAAGTTTCACACAACTTTTCACAAGAATTTTATCCAATTCTAAATCATACAAGTGTGCACAAGATGTCAAGCCACGTTATGAAAATCAATGATATTTAGCTCATGCCTCAAAGCACAAAATCTTGACTCATCTAGAGGCTTTGTGAAGATATCGGCTAGCTGAAATTTGGTTCTCACATGTTGCACATCGATATCTCCTTTGGCTTGGTGGTCTCTCAAGAAGTGATGGCGAATGTCTATGTGCTTTTGTTCTTGAGTGGTTTACAGGATTCTCAGCTAGCTTGATTGCTCCCTCATTGTCACACAAGAGAGGAATCTTACTTTGCTCACAACCAAAGTCTCTCAAGGTTTGCTTCATCCAAAGCAGTTGGGCACAGCAAGCGCCGACCGCCACATACTCGGCCTCAGCAGTGGATAAGACAATAGAGTTTTGCTTCTTAGAACTCCATGACACCAATGACCTACCAAGAAATTGGCATGTCCCAAATGTACTCTTTCGCTCTACCCTGCAACCGGCATAATCTGAATCGGAATAGCCAAGTAGAGTGAAAGAGGAGCCCTTAGGATACCACAAGCTAAGGTTAGGAGTGAGCACAAGATACCAAAAATTCTCTTAACGCCCATGAGATGACATTCTTTCGGATTGGCTTGAAATCTTGCACACATGCACACGCTAAGCATAATATCGGGCCTAGATGCACAAAGGTAAAGCAAGGATCCAATCATAGAGTGATATACCTTTTGATCTACGGCCTTGCCGTCTCCATCAAGGTCAAGATGTCCGGTTGTAGGCATTGGGGTCTTAATGGGCTTGGCCTTGTCCATGTCAAACTTCTTTAGCATGTCGGTGGTGTACTTGGTTTGACTTATGAACGTGCCATCCTTGAGTTGCTTGATTTGAAATCCAAGAAAGTATGTCAACTCCCCCATCATGGACATCTCAAACCTTATTGTCATGATCCTACTAAATTGCTCACAAAAAGCCACATTAGTACTACCAAATATAATGTCATCAACATATATTTGGCAAACAAAGATATCATTATTGACTTTGCGAGTAAATAAAGTAGCATCGGCCTTCCCAATCTCAATCCCTTGTTTGAGTAGAAAGTCCTTGAGACAATCATACCAAGCTACAGGGGCTTGCTTAAGCCCATAGAGTGCCTTGTCAAGCTTGTAGACGTGGTCAGGATGATGTGGATCTTCAAAACCCGATGGTTGCTCCACATACACGGTTTCAGAGAGCGGGCCGTTGAGGAATGCACTTTTCACGTCCATTTGAAACAACTTGAAATCATGGTGAGCAGCAAAGGCAAGCAATATACGAATAGATTCAAGCCTAGCTACAGGTGCATAGGTCTCCCCAAAATCCAAACCTTCGATTTGAGTGAAACCTTTGGCTACCAACCGTGCCTTGTTCCTTGTGACCACGCCATACTCATCTTCTTTGTTGCGGAAGACCCACTTGGTACCTATCACATTTTGCTTGGGCCTTTCCACCAAGGACCAGACTTCATTCCTAGTGAAGTTGTTCAACTCCTCTTGCATAGCCATCACCCAATCCGGGTCCTTCAAAGCATCCTCCACCTTTTCTGGCAATTTGGAAGAGACAAAAGAGTAATGCTCATAAAAAGCTACTAAAAGAGAGCGTGTTGTTATCACTCTTTGTATGTCCCCCAATATGCTATCAATGGGATGGTCTCGTTGAATGGATTGATGAACTCTTGGGTGAGGAATGGTTGATCTTATTTGGATTGGACCATCATCTTCATCTTCATTGTCTTGATTGATTGGAGGATCAAGATCTTGATTGTCTTGATCACCACCTTGGTTGTGTCCTTGTGCTTGTGGTAGATCTTGACTAGCTTGTTCTCTTGAGTCAGTCCCCCTTCTTGAGGTGGAAGCATCACTATGGGCATTGGTTGACCCATGATGCATGTTTGGATCATGAGGAATTTGCACATGCACATCATCATCTTTATCTTCAACGGGTCTCACTTCACCGGTGGCAAGCTTCTTGATCACTTGATGAGATGGTTCTTCTTTACCTAAAATTTTAGCATTGACTTGCTCCTTTTGAGAGCCGTCGCTTTCATCAAAAGTCACGTCTACCGCTATTTCAATTTGGCCGGTGGCCTCATTGAAAACATGGTAGCCATGTTCGTTTGTAGCATAACCAAGTAAGAACCTTTCATCAACCTTTGGTGCAAACTTAGAGCTTTTGGATTTCTTATTAAGTATGAAACACTTGCATCCAAAAACTATAAAGTAATCCACATTAGGCTTTTTATCGGTTAGAAGCTCGTAGGCGGTCTTGTTCCTTATCTTGTGGAGGTACAAGCGGTTGATGTCATGACATGCCGTGTTGACCACTTCCGCCCAATAATCTTTCTCCGAAATCTTGTACTCATCCAACATTGCTCTTGCGGCTTCAATGAGTGTTTGGTTCTTCCTCTCCACAACACTATTTTGTTGTGGAGTGTATGGAACCAAAAACTCATGCTTGATGCCTTCTTCATCAAGGAATGCTTCAATGTTGGTGTTCCTAAACTCCATCGTATTGTCACTTCTCTCTTTCTTGATCTTCACTTCAAACTTATTTTGAGCTCTCCTTGCAAACTTCTTGAAGATACCTTGGGTTTCACTTTTATCTTTCAAAAAGAACACCCAAGTGAAGCGAGAAAAATCATCAACAATTCCAAAACCATATTTGTTACCTTCAATGCTTATATAAGCATTGGGTCCGAATAGATCCATGTGAAGTAACTCAAGTGGCCTTGTTGTAATGACGATGTTCTTGGCAGGATGCTTGGCTCCAACTTGCTTACCCGCTTGACATGCACTGCAAATTCTATCTTTCTCAAAAGAAACATTTGTTAGTCCAAGGATGTGTTCGCCTCTTTAAAGATCGGTCAAGTTCCTCATGCCAACATGAGCTAGTCAGCGATGCCATAACCAGCCCATGCTAGATTTTGCCACAAAACAAGTTTCGGACCCCACTCTATTAGATGAAAAATCAATTAAATAGAGCTTGCCTTTCAATTCACCCATAAAGACAATAGAGGAATCTGATCTTTTAGAGACTTCAACACCCTTATCCGTAAAGAGACAATTGTAGCCCTTCTCACAAAGTTGTGAGATGGATAACAAATTGTATCCCAACGAATCCACAAGTAATACATTTGAAATTGAATTATCATTTGAGATAGCAATTTTACAGAAACCAAGGATATCTCCTTTACTATTGTCACCAAAGCTAATCCTTTCACATGCAACTTGATCTGGTTGAAAGGAGGTGAACATGTTCTTCTCTCCAGTCATATGATTGGTGCATCCACTATCAAGCACCCATTTTGGTCCGCCGGAGGAATATTCCTACAAAACAAGATTAAGCTTTTGGTTTAGGTCCCGAGATTGAACCTAGGGGGTTAGAAACATAAGACTTGGGCGCCCAAACACTCCTCAAGATTTGTCTCTTCTTGAGGGCGCCCACATACTTCACAACAATTTTGCCATCCTTGTCCCAATAACACATGTAATCACAAATGGGACAAGGACCATCCAACTGTCTATTGAACCCTACCTGGTTTGGAGGAGAGGTTGGTTGGGGTAGAACCCGTAGGGTGGCGGCGCCGGCTGGCTATAAAAGTGTGGAGGCGGCGACGATTGTGGGAACTGCGGGTACTGATTCCACCCACCTCCGCCCCACCTCTCCCAGTCCTTCTCCGGGTTACACGGCCTAGGTCCTCTCCCCCTTCCTCGCCCCGCCATTGCACCTCTCACCACCTAAGCAAAGGATGCCTTCTTCTTGTCACCCCAGAACAGCTCCGCGAATTTCAACTTGGATGGCGACTCGATCCAGACGTCTCCCTCCCCAACAAGGGAGAAACGACTTGGATCTCCATAGATCTCTCCTTATCCACACCAGGTTCTCCCCTTGGCACGCCCTAACCCTATCCCAATCTGGACGAGGATGCGAGTTTGGGAAGTACCAAAGCTGACCCCAAAAGTCTTGTATCTCCTCTTCCCCACTCATGGGCTGCAGGGTTTGGATCCACCCGAAACCCGATTCCCAGCCCGCCATGGATGGGAGCTTGCCACCTGCTCGCTTCTCTTTGTGCCAAGTCTCTCCTTTCCCCAGAGAGAGAGAACAACAGGCGGGCCCTGAGACAAGGAGATTCTCCTGACCCGTTGGGGAGCCACGCTCTCGAACGGGCGAATCGGGGGTCCTCCTCGTTGGCAGTGAGGGGGCGCCGCTCCTTGTCGCCGCGGGGTCGCCGAGACGCTTGCCTCTCATTAAAATATTCCAAAATTAAGAATGGGTTTTCCAATGCTAGGAGCTGTGATGATCCATAGCATTTTAGCTTCGTCCAATCAATAGTCCATCCATATGAGATTTATTTATTATATATCCGAATTGAACTGACTTTATTACATCAAGCTAGTGATTAAGCACGGTGGAGCAATGTAGCCTGCACAGTTAACTCCGTCGAGTAAAGCGTGCCCGCATACTCTTGTGACCTTAACCCACTTTGGCAGCGAGATCTTTTGCTTGTCCTGCTCCGTGAACTCCTGGCAGATCGCTGTTACGTTTGCTTGTCTCACTTTCTCGCAGCAGCCAACCTCATATGGCACTGGATACCACGGCGTATTTTTCTCAATGTAGAACTTGCAGTCGCGCATGACTTCATCTTTGGAGACCAGCAGCACCTGGTGCTTGGTACTGGAGAAAGAAGAAGAGACTATCACCAAGACGAGGAGGAGGATGCACATGTACAACGCATCAGCTGTATCTCTAGCACTGGCCATCGACCCTTTCTTCTTTGTTTTGATATAGATAGATCGATCTGTACATATATATAGGGGCCGTGCAGTGCAGTGCAGGCCATTTTTCATATTATATGTTGCGCACTTATTTTCAGTATCTATATATTTGTTTATTTATTAGTGTCATGGTATCCATGGTAGCAGCAGCACCGTTTTCGACTCAGAAAGGATACACGGTGGCATTTATTGAGGAAACAGAAACCCAATTACTTAAATCGCTGATGGAAGATATAGGCCAATGGAGTTTTGGATACAGTCGCATTTATTAATAGAGATATATAACTAGTAACATATATGTTTTTATTTTTCTTATGGGAACAAAATGGGTCTCCCCGTACTGGTAAATGTATATTAAACAAAACAGTGGTTCACAAAGGAGAATTAATAGAACCAAGCAACCAGCTATGTTTATTGCTCTTTTTGCAGTACTTCTCATAGGCCCTTTGTGACATTGAAGAGCGAATATATATAGTTAGATCCAAGTCAAGCATACCTGACATAAAAATTCAAATATATAAGAAAATCGGTAATGCTTCAAGGCGTCCGTCCGCCTGGACGCTCCTTGACGGGCCGGCGCACTACCGCTACCAGCCCAACAGGCCTATCTACTCTCTGCGTCGTCTCCTCGTCTCTCACAAAAATATCTCCCCGCTCCGCTCACATATCACGTGCTTCACCACACGGTGCGGCCATCTGCTCGCCCCAATCCGCATCGTAGCCGAGGCTGTCTCTTCGCGCGTGCCCTCATCCTACGCCACGTCGTGCCACTCTTCCTTGCCGCCACGGCCATCTCCCCTCATGTGCCGCAATCTGCCTCACCAACGTGGCCATCCACCACCACGCTGCCCCACTCCACGCTTGCCCGTCGCGGCCATAGCATGCATCGTGCCACCACCACCTCGATGCCACCAGGTGAAGGTCGTCGCCGGCCGGGACATCGTCTCCCGTGGTTGGCCGAAGACAACACAACAGGATGAAGCGCATGTTGCAAGTGTATGTTGCAAGTGTTTCAGATGTATGTTGCAAGTGTTGCATATGGATGTTGCAAAAGTGGATCAGGATGTTGCACATGTTGCAATAGCTATACACGTATGTTGCAAGCTTATGTTTGAAATACGTTTCATATGTTTTAGACATATGTTGCAAGTGTTATTATCTAGATGTTGCATATGTTTTACACAGATGTTGCAAGCGTTTGTTCGAAATGTTTCGTCTATTTCAAACTTATATTTGCAAGTGTTTTTATCTGGATGTTGCATATGTTTCACACAGATGTTGCACACGTTTGTTCCAAATATTTCATCTATTTCAGATGTATGTTGCAGCAAGGTTTTTTTATGCTGTTGCAAGTGTTTTCATGTTTCAAGTGTTGGATGGGACGACTAGAGTCACACGGTGCACATCCGTAGGCGGGGGTGCAAGCGCGATACGGAGCAAGCGCAGCCGGTCCTGCGTGCGCGATATGGAGCAGGACGCAGGCGGTCCCCACCTACATGCAGGAAGTGGAGCAGAAACG
The DNA here is from genome assembly GCA_038087645.1 of Saccharum hybrid cultivar R570. Lineage (NCBI taxonomy): Eukaryota > Viridiplantae > Streptophyta > Magnoliopsida > Poales > Poaceae > Saccharum > Saccharum hybrid cultivar. The sequence goes on from JAQSUU010000494.1 coordinate 7,523,808, forward strand.
TGCAGTCCCTTGTGTGCGAGCGGGTGGTGCAGGCAGGGCGGTGCTGGCACTGGAAATGAAGGAGGGTGAGAGAAATGCAGATGCAAGCGATACAAGGTGCAAGCGTGGGCGTCCGGACGCCGGAAACGAAGGGGAGCGCGGGAAATGGAGATGCCCGTGACACGGGGTGCAGGCGCGGGCGTCCGGACAGATGTTCGAGCGGTAGCATCTCGGAAAAGAAATAGAGTGATTTGCTTGTTTTACTTGTTTAGCATGTCGATGAAGGGTTTGATATGTGTAAAGCAAAGGAAAAATCACGGCGAGGTGCTGGGCATGCTGGTGAAGATCTAGGAGCTCTAGTTCTTGTTGGTCTGGCCACAGCTTGAGCTCACCGCCGACGCCTGGGCACACCTGCGTGGAAAGGAGCCCACCAGCAGCAGTGGGCGGATTCCCATGAAACTCAATTCTTCTCTCTTCATTAAAACGTTTTTTTTCACGACCGGGGATATAGCCCATTTTTCATTAAGAGGAGTGAATTACAAGTCAGTTATGAGAGAACCCTCATAGCGCAGATTACAAACCACTAAGATAGTAGTAAGTAACCTGGAATAAACATAGAAGCAACAAAAAGATACAAAGAGAGCGCGACCGCCCTCAACACCGAAGACCTACAACTGTGCCTGCAATAAAAACGACCTCGCAATGGTTCCCCACATAACAGACCAAACCACGGTGGCAAAGCATCCACTAAGAGAGCGAGCATCGAGAAACAGCAACGGCGGCAAAGCATCCGCCAATGAACCGAGCAACCACGGTGGCAAAGCATCTGCCAGGAAACAGGCCAACACACTCTCGGTAGCAAAGCATCTACTAGAGAGGGAGCCCAATAGCAGCAGGAGACACCCCTTGCGGCAAAGCATCCATAGGGGGGCGACCTTCACACTCTTAACAGCAAAGCACCAGTTAAGAGGAGGCCGGCGACAGTGACGACAAAGCATCCGCCAAAGGATAAAGCGACACTGGCTTGGTCAAGTGCAGCAGGGCGAACCATTGCGGTGGAATACATGAAGGCACGACAGGCACAGTTAGGAACTTCCGCAGCAACCAGCGGCAAGACGGGAACCACGGATGTCGATGAAGCGAAGGGCTCCAGCGATGGTAGTGGGTGACGGGGTGCAACGACGCTCCAACGATGCCTTCAAGAAGGGAATTGACATCCGCAGACGCCAACAACGTTGGAATAAGTACACGAGTAGGACTTTCATCCCCAGCCTGCTCCAAGCGAAGAAGCATCGGCGACGCCTCCAAGGAGGTGGATGACGCATACTGCACCACCGCCGCCGGCTCGGAAGAACCGGGCAGGGTTTTCACTCCGATTCTTGCCTCAGGCGCAGGCCACTCGTGGCACCCGAAGCAGCGACGACGACGACGAGGATCAAAGCCGCGGCGCAGGCGCCAGGACTGCAGCACCTATCACACCACCACCGCACTGCCAGCAGGGGGAGTCGGCGCGGCCCCGCCATTCCTAACCGCCCCGGCACCAGCCGAACTTGGGTGCCCGGCCATGGCCGGCATATACGCTGAACCACAACACCGCTAGAAGACACGAAGAGCGACGTCGAACCCGGACAGCGGCACCGTCCCAAACGGGCAGGGGGGCGCGGGATCTGCCCGTCCCGAGGCCGCGCGCCAGCCACGGCGTCGCCCTGGCCCAGGACGGGGGAGGCACACCGGCCGGCCAGGCACAGTCCCGCAACGAGCTGGGGGCGCGGGATCCGCCCGTCCCCAGGCCGCGCGACAGCCACGGCGCGTCGCCCCGGCCCAGGACGAGCGTCACGGGGGAGGCACACCAGCCGGCCGAGACCGTCTTGCAATGAGCAGGGGTGGGGGGTGCGGGGTCCGCCCGCCCCAGGCCGCCACGGCGTCGCCCAGGAGCGACGGGGGAGGCACCCCGGCCGGCCAGGACGGCCACGCGAGGGCGGCCGACGCCCAGCCTGCGCCGCCACAGATCCGTCAAGGGGGAGACCGGATCCGGTCCAGGGGAACCCGGATCCGGGCCACCGACCGACGAGCCCGCTGGAATGCACCGGGGAAGAAGGTGGTAGAGGGTTGGGAGGGGGAAAGAGAGAGGGGGGCGGAGGGTGAGGGGACGCAACAGGCACCTTATTTTTGGGCCACTGCAGGCCACCGCCGCCGGACGCCGGAGGGCGGCGACGGCGGCCGGAGATGGGCGGCCGGTATGGGAGCTAGTGGTGGCGCGGTAGTCGCCCCCGAGTCGCCCCCGGGGGAGCGCTCAGGGGATTCAAAATGGAATATTGGAAGGTTTTCTGATTCCCCTTCATTAAAACGTTACCATGTCAAAAAAATGCATGTGGCAGACTATTAAATGTAAATGAAACTCTAATGAAACTCTCTAAAAGGCCAAGCCAATATTCGGCCTGCCCTCAAACTTTGTCCCTTTGTTATTATCCAGCCAACAAAAAATTGGCGCCGGCCCGCTACAGTCAACAGCCAACGTTGGGTGTCGGGTGTGCCCCCGATGAAGATCAATATTGACATTGAAGTGCCTTTTGGTAATAGTTCGATAAAAAAAAAATTGGCCACACTAGAAAAACAGTCACAGCAATATACTGAAAGTTTGCCAATCCATATTTAGCGGAAGCATTTATGCTCTACTTCTGAGCATCAACTTGAACAGCAGCAGGCAAGCATGATCTTGTCCTGCTTTTCCCTGCTCTGACCGCAAGCAAAGAATTTGAGATTTTATGTCTGCTCTGCACATGCATGAAAAGCACTGATTCACATCCACGCCTTCTCAATCATATGTATCCAAGGTATCCATTGAGTTGGCAAAGTATGTATGAAAAATAAGCTTGAACACCACGACAACATTTTTTATACTAGTAGAGCATAAAAATGAAATATTACATAAAGGAGAAAAAACACTTGAGTTCAGACAGCTCGGTCAAAAGCTGACTCTAGCCACGTGATTACCTTCATTGGAAACAACTTTTTTTTGGCTATCTGAATCTCTCTAATTTGTGTCATCGGACAAGTGGAAGTGAATAGCCAACACATTAGCCAGGGAGGTATTTTGGCTATGGAGCACGTTAACGCGTGACCCATCGTGCTGTATGGGAGAGCGCAGTCCCAGCCCCATCGTCTTCCTCGTGCTCAGCCCTGTCATCTTCCCTCGCGCCTCGCCTGCCCCACCCCCGCCTTCCTCGCCTGCCCCCAGCCAGCGGCTCCCTTGCCGCCGGCCGAGCCGCCCCACCACACCACCCCCGCGGCGCCACCCCACCCTCCGCTAATCTCGATCGAGGGGCAAGCTCTGAATCGTCTCCCCTGCCGTCAGCCCAGGCCAACCGGATGTCTAGCACAGCCCGGTCAGTGGCGCCCCTGCCGCCGGGCCCCTCCTCTTTCTAAGGACACCGGCCATAGAGCCCTGCAGAAACCCAAGCCCCTAACCCTGAAACCCTAACTAGTTCCAAATACAGTACTGATAAAAGCAAATGGGCATACTGAACAAAATACTCACAGCAACTAGCAACCATACTGAAAATTGGCTAATCTATATTTTGAAACTTGAACTATACCCAACAGAACGAACAGGACCAAAGGGGGGAATATTTACCAGAAGCACTTGTGCGAACAGGGTTCTGAGCATCAGCTTGAACACCAGGCAACCTGATGCCCTTCGCATTGTCGGTCACGTCAATGGGTGCCCTTGCGGACTTGCGGTCCAGCTACGTAAAGGCCATTGTTGTGCCCTGCTCTACTATTGAACAAGTATACACCTAGGTAAATCAATAACTCAGTCATACATGCTCCACTAAAGCTGAAATGTTTACCATATATAGCTCAAGCCTACAATGTCTAGTCTACCATAAAATTTTCACCACAACTGGAGCACAGGAGCTCCAGTTATTAATTAAACACAAACACATAGATCTACAGATACAACAAAAACTTTAAACTAAATCATGTCATATTATATATCTATTGCATAGACCAACTCATGTGAAGTCTAACAAAACTGCATTTTTTCTTTTTACAACTTTTTTACAGTTTCATACCATTTTTCAAAGTTTCAGCCAGTTTATGAAATAAAAAAAGAGCACGTGGCGCCACATTAGCGGCCACATAGGCAGCAGAGTGGTCTGCTTTGGACGGCAGCTGTTAGAATTTATATGAATAGTTCCCCTAAATTCATATGAAGAAATTCTAATAAATCTCAAAAGCCTAATATCTGTGTTTTTTAATGGGCTTTAATATTTAAACCCATATGTAGAGATGGGAGGTGCAACATCTATTAGTACCATATTGTTAATTGATGTGGAGATAAGGAGTTTTCCTCCCTATATATACATACCAATTCTCCTGGGAATAGACACACCAAAAACTACTATTGAAAATTCCAGTTGGAAAATCTTAAGGTAGTAAAATAGAATTTTCTTCTCGCTACTGCGCTGCCGCCGTAGTCTCTCCATCCCGATCATCTGCGTGCACCGACGTTTGGGAGCAGATCTCCGGAACCCTCGTCTTTGCAATCCTGCACCGGGAGAAGGCGAATAAGGTTTTTGAGAAGCGCTATCCGCGCGATTGCTCTCAACTTTCACAACGGGTCGTCTTCCATCCAAGTCAGGCGGCGCTACGTCCCAGCGTATTCGTCGTCAACTACGTCGAGCTCTTCCTCCACCTCTCATTGACGATTTCGACGACGATTTCAATATCAACGACTTCGACATCGATCTCGTTCCATCATCACCACCATCTGCATCACCAACGACTACAACTACAGTTGGCAGGTATAATTCTCGTGATCTAATCTTGTCGTTCATAATATCCAATATGTTGATCTGTTATGCTAGTATACTATCGTTCATAATATCCAATATGCTGATCTGTGATGCTAGTATGCTATACATACTTGATCTAGTTCATCTGTTTTACATGATTTATATTTTGGTTTTAATCTAGAAATTGACTAATTACTTAACAATCCAAAAACATTACTATAGGCCGTTTCCAGAATTATCTATGGCTAGTTTTGTTGATGCGTTGAAACCGGAAAAGTTTTCTGATGCGCATTTTAAGTGGTGGTCTGTCAAAGTCACGAATTGGCTTACTGCTATGAAAGTTTTCTGGGTCAAAGATGGCTTACCTAAGGGAAATATCTCTGATGAAGATATGAGAAAATTACAGGAAGCAAGTGAAATCTTTGTGGGAGCTGTGCGTAATGTGCTTTCAGATCATCTGTTTGTTTCGATGATGCACATAAAAGACGCAAAGACTTTGTGGGATCATCTGAATGGTACCTATGGTGCATCAGATGTAGGCAAAGAGCTATATATCATGGAGAGCTTTAATGACTACAAGATGGTTGCTAACAAATCAGTAGTCGAGCAATCTCATGAGATTTAGCTCCTGGCTAAGGAACTTGAACTCCTGAAATGTGTCTTATCCGATGAGTTTGTGGCTAGGTGCATTATTGCTAAATTGCCTTCTTTATGGAGGAATTTCGCCACAAGTCTCAAACACAAGAGACAGAAAATATCAGTTGAAAACCTAATAGCATCTCTTGATGTTGAGGAGAAAGCTCAGGCTAAAGACAATATTGACAAGGAGAACAAGGAAAAAGCTAGCGCCCACTTCATCCAGAAAAACCATGGTAAGAACAAGGAAAAGCATAAGCAACCTGCTTTCAATGCTAAACAAAATACTACCTTCAAGAAGAAGAAGAAGAAAGGCAAAGCAGAGTTACCTTGCTTCGCGTGTGGAGAGCTTGGTTATTTTGCTAAAGATTATCCGGAGCGAGCGGATAAGAAAGAGAAAAAGAAAGTCAACCTCGTGACTGCTAGCAGTGCTGATGACGGGTAAGGTAATTTTCCTATTGTACTTTCAGTGTTTCAATCTCCAAGTTGGTGGGTTGATACAGGTGCTAATATTCACGTGTGTGCTAACATCTCTTTGTTTTCTTCTTACCAGGGGCTCCAAGGTTCCTCCGTCCTGATGGGGAATGGATCACATGCTTCTGTTCATGGTGTTGGTATGGTAGATCTGAAGTTTACTTCGAGAAAGATCGTGCAGCTGAAGAACGTGCAGCATGTCCCTACTATACGCAAGAACCTTGTTAGTGTCTCTCTTCTTTTGAGAGATGGGTTTAAGGTAGTGTTAGGGTCCAATAAAGTAGTTATGTCTAAGCATGGACAATTTATTGGTAAAGGTTATGATTACGGAGGTTTGTTCTGCTTATCCTTGATAGATTTTTATAATAAGTCAGTGAATCATATTTGTGGCACAATTAATGATAGTTTGAGTGTTTGGCATTCTCGTTTATGTCATGTGAACTTTGGTTTGATGTCACATTTATCTAGCTTGAGTTTAATTCCATATTTCACTATTGCCAAAGGTTCTAAGTGTCATAGTTGTGTGCAATCTAAGCAACCTCAAAAGCCTCACAAGGCAGCGGAGGAGAGAAACTTGGCACCTTTAAAACTCATACATTCTGATCTTTGCGAGATAAATGGTGTGTTGACAAAAGGTGAAAAGAGATATTTTATGACTTTAATTGATGATGTAACTAGATTTTGTTATGTTTACTCGCTAAAAACTAAAGATGAAACACCAGACTACTTTAAAATCTATAAGGCTGAAATTAAAAATCTACTAGAAAGAAAAATTAAACATATAAGGTCAGATCGTGGTGGTGAATAACCTATATTATTTGATGAGTTTTGTGCGGAACATGGTATTATTCATGAAAGGACAGCTCCCTATTCGTCCGAATCAAACAGGATTGCCGAGCGGAAAAACCGCACGCTGACTGACTTGGTGAACGCCATGTTAGACACTGCTAGTCTATCTGAGGCAGGGTGAGGTAAGCTTTGTTGACTACGAGTCATGTCCTGAATAGAATTCTAAACAGAAATAAAAGAAACAACTCCATATGAGAATTGAGTTGGAAGGAAACCATCACTTTCATACTTGCGCACGTGGGGTTGTTCGGCGAAAGTCAATGTTCCAATTTCTAAGAAGCGTAAGCTTGGACCGAAGACCGTGGATTGTGTCTTTCTAGGATATGCTCACCATAACATTGCCTATAGATTTTTAGTAGTAAAATCTAAAGTTCTTAATATGCATGTGGATACAATTTTTGAATCTCGTGATGCTATATTTTTTAAAAATATATTCCCTATGAAAGATATGTGTAGCAATGCTAGATTTTCCTCTAAGATAGCTCCTGATTTTACTATACCTATTGAGTCTCCTATTGAGTCATTTGAGCAACCATCTGAAGAAGTCCTTGAGAAGAATGACAATGAAGTTCCTATGAGGAACAAGAGATGAAGGATTGCAAAATCCTTTGGTGATGATTTCATTATGTATCTTGTGGACGATACTCCTACCTCTATTATAGAGGCATATGCATCTCCAGATGCAGATGATTGGAAAGAAGTTGTTCGTAGTGAGATGGACTCGATTCTTTCTAATGAAACTTGGGAGCTATCTGAACTACCTTTTGGTTGTAAATCAATTGAATGTAAGTGGGTGTTCAAGAAGGAGCTTAGGCCCGATGGTACTATTGATAAGTACAAGGCTCGGCTTATGGCTAAGGGTTATACCCAGAAGGAAGGCGGAGATTTCTTTGATACTTATTCACCTGTTGCTAGAATGACCACTATTCGAGTTCTACTTTCTCTGGCTGCCTCGTATGGTCTTCTCGTTCATTAAATGGACGTGAAGACAGCTTTCCTTAACGGAGAGTTGGATGAGGAGATTTATATGGATCAGCCTGATGGGTTTGTAGTAAAAGGTGAAGAACAAAAGGTGTGTAAGTTACTAAAGTCTTTATATGGCTTGAAACAAGCACCTAAACAATGGCATGAGAAGTTTGACACTACTTTAACTGGTGCGGGCTTTGCTGTTAAGGAGGCTGATAGATGTGTGTATTATTGACATGGTGGGGGCCAATCTGTTATATTATGTTTCTATGTTGATGATATTCTAATCTTTGGAACAAACATTGATATTATTAATGAGGTCAAGCATTTTTTGTCAAATAGTTTTGATATGAAAGATCTAGGAGAAGCTGATGTAATTCTAAACATTAAGCTGATTAAAAAAGATAGTAGGATTACCTTGTCACAATCTCACTATGTTGAGAAGGTATTGAGCCGGTTTGGCTTTATAGATAGCAAGCCTTCTCCAACACCTTACGATCCTAGTGTGACATTAAGAAAGAATAAGAAGATTGCTAGAGATCAATTAAGATATTCTCAGATAATTGATTCACTCATGTATCTAGCTAGCGCAACCAGACCAGATATCTCTTTTGCCGTGTGCAAGTTGAGTAGGTGCATGTCCAACCCGGGTAATAATCATTGGCATACACTTGAAAGGGTCTTCCGTTATCTCAAAGGTACTATGAGTTTTGGGATTCACTATTCTAGGCTCCCACTGTGCAAGAGGGATATAGTGATGCGAACTGGATTTCTGATATTGATCAAATCTACGCCACTAGTGGGTATGTTTCTACTCTTGGAGGTGGCGCAGTGTCATGGAGGTCTTGTAAACAAACTATTGGGACTAAATCAACCATGGAAGCAGAACTTACTGCTTTGGATATAGCTTCTGTAGAGGTAGAGTGGCTACATGAGCTCTTGTCTGACTTGCCGGTGGTTAAAAAATCAATACCGGCTATTCTTATGAACTGTGATAATCAAACAGTAATCACTAAAGTGAATAGTGCTAAGGATAATGCGAAGTCAACAAGACATGTTAAAACACGTTTGAAGTCTTTCAGGAAGTTAAGAAACTCCGGAGTAATAGTTGTGACTTATGTGCAAACAGACAAAAACCTGGCAGATCCCTTTACAAAAGGGCTATCGCGGAATGTGATAGAAGTCGCATCAAGGGAGATGGGTATGAGACCCATGTGAGTTTGTAGTAGTAGTAGTAACCCAACCTTTTCGATCGAAGATCCCGTGACTAAGGATATGAGAAAAACAAACTATTGGCGAACTGAGGAGAGTATAATTATAACCCTCTCTATGTGAAGATGCAATACTCTCAGAGCGATGAGGCACTGTAAGGAAGGTTGGTGAATGCCTTAATATGTTCTATTGGCTTTAACAAGCGAAGGTGTTGTCCTGCAGAACATTCTTGAAAAGAACATACCTATATGAGTCTGACTATAAAACGTTGCAGTCTATGAGATTTGTGTGATCTCTAGTAAGCTCATGAAGAGACCAGGGAGTACAACGTATATGATCCACCCACAGGGAGGCTACCGGTAGCCAGGTACTAGTTTGACTTTGAGTGAAACTCGTTTGCACAAAACTTGCAATTCAAGGCGTAGTCCATTGTTCAAGTTGTAAATGGATGTAACTTGATGTTCTAGGCAGATGTTCAACTTAACCGTCTCTGTTGAAACACTAGTATATAAACAGTAGTGAGAGAAGAAAAGTATCTATAATGGGCAGTTGAGATCTGGTGGGGTATTGTTAGAATTTATATGAATAGTTCCCCTAAATTCATATGAAGAAATTCTAATAAATTTCAAAAGCCCAATATCTGTGTTTTCTAATGGGCTTTAATGTTTAAACCCATATGTAGAGGTGAGAGGTGCAACATCAATTAGTACCATATTGCTAATTGATGTGGAGATAGGGAGTTTTCCTCCCTATATATACATACCAATCTTCCTGGGAATAGACACACCAAAAACTACTATTGGGAATTCCAGTTGGAAAATCCTAAGGTAGTCAAATAGAAAAAAAAATTCTTCTCGCTACTGCGCTGCCGCCGCAGTCTCTCCATCCCAATCGCGTGCACCAACGTTTGGGAGAGCAGGTCTCCGGAACCCTCGTCTTTGCGATCCTGCACCGGAAGAAGGCGAATAAGGTTTTTGGGAAGCTCTATCCGCGTGACTGCTCCCAACTTTCACAACGGGTCGTCTTCCGTCCAAGTCAGGCGATGCTACGTCCTGGCGTATTCGTCGTCAACTGCGTCGAGCTCTTCCTCCACCTCTCATTGATGACTTCGTCAACGATTTCAACATCAACGACTTCGACATCGACCTCGTTCCATCATCACCACCATCTGCATCACCAATGACTACAGCTACAGTTGGCAGGTATAATTCTCGTGATCTAATCTTGTCATTCATAATATCCAATATGTTGATCTGTCATGCTAGTATACTATCGTTCATAATATCCAATATGTTGATCTGTCATGCTAGTATGCTATACATACTTGATTTGGTTCATCTGTTTTATATGATTTATATTCTGGTTTTAATCTAGAAATTGCCTAATTACTTAACAGCAGCTAGGACGTAGACAAAGTTTATGGACCCACAGCGCAATTCACTCTTTTATTTATATAGGTCATTATATTGCTACAGTTATTGGTATACAAATCATTAAGAATGTTAAGTGGGGATTAACATAGTGGGTCCACAGATTAAGATATCAATTCTACGTGAAGCTTACATGTCAGACATTTTCTCTCTATCCAAGCAAGCATCTTACCAACCACCGGCGAAGTATCTTAGCAAACTGCTTGTGAATCACTCATGATTTCCAGGTATTATTTATACACCACTGCAAGGCAACAGTGCAACACCTTCTGTGGCGCTTTCCTGTACCTGAGAGTGAAATGAGGCCAATGACAACCGGCGCGGGAGCTGGCGGGGGGCATCTGCTGGAAAAACAAAGGTATTGCAACATGCAACTTTGTCCCTTCCATTTTTTCTACATGCAAATTGGTGCAAGATTCTTTTAAGTGCAAATTTGAAACAACCATCAATTGATCATATGCCATCTTCTTCCTTATAACAAATAATGAATGTGGGGAGCACCTTGACAACTCTATTGTATGTGTGACTTCAGCCATGCATTTGAAACCATTTGATCTGCTGCATGCCAGCACGTATTATATATACCCCTCACGACACAACACTTGCAACATTTTCTTGATCATGGTGGAATCAACTGCTAAAAATCATTTGTCGTCACTGCATTCATTGATCAGATCAGGAACGTTAAAACTGACATAGAGTTCTATTTTCCCATCTGTCTCCTAGTAGTAACTCTCAAAGTTTCAATATAGTACCAGGTCCAAATTAACTATGAAAGCCACACCATTCTTGCTGTTTTTCTTAAGTAGGTTCAGACTTGATATTTTTTCTAAACAGAGACGCTCTTATACATGCACCTACGCCTCACTCATATGAATATATAGATGCACACTACCCTGTGAGTACCTTTGATAGACTAGGCTAGCAGATATTAAGAATAATAAGTCATCAAAAGCATCTCGTGCTGGTTAATGCTTGAGATTAACTGAGACGGTCGTTTTTATTAATCGAGGTGGTCACAATTAACCGCCTCGCAAAATCGATTTACGAATAACCGCCTCCTAAAATCTATTAACAGGCCTCAAAAAATGCCCCATCTACGAACACACAAACGCGAAAAGCATGCTAATCGAAGCTATGGTGAAAAAAAACTACCGAAGATTTATTTTTTAGGAGAAAAAATAAGAACTATAAGCTTTGTTTGTTTTAATTATATAAAAGATTATATAAGATATTTTAGAGAAATGCCTAAATTGAATTAAGTCAAATTAGATCTGATTTAGAAAAACCAAAATAAAGCTAACCTTATTTTATTTAGAAAAGATCGAAGTGGAAAACGTAAGTTGCTTTTAATTAGAAAACTAATTGCATATAGATCGATCAAATTAATATTTTATAACATGGAGAAGGGAAGCTGGGCTCGAGCTACTGGGCTTGCAAGAGGAAGGCCAGGCTAGAGAGTGGGCCTTCAGGCCAAAAGAGGAAGGGAGGGACTTTTATTTTTATTTTATTTTCTTTTATTCAAAGCATTTTCAAAACCAGTTTAAATCATTTTGAATTTTCGTCAAAGCTATACATTCCAATAAATCTAGTGCAATGGCGTGAATGCACCAACAATGTTGCTAAACCCTATGAGTAATTTTAATTTAATGAAAAGATATTATTTTTCCTATACTTCATGAGCACAAAAATGGACAATTAAATCAATTTATCTGTATTTCAAAAGGAGCAAATTTTAGGGTGTTACAGTATGGAGTATTTATCTAATTAAACAGGCACTGTATAAGGAATGAATAGTTTGAGGGTACAAAATAATCTATTTTGATTAATTGTATGTACATAACTTTGTCCACAAAAGCTTTAATAATACTTATTATATATATGACTTAGGTTATCTACTAGGCCGTGTTAATGATGATAAATAAATGTGTTATAATAGGCCCCGTTCGCTTCGCTGAAAAGCCTGTTAGCTGATTTATTGTGAGAGAAAAATATTGTTTCGGCTGAAAAAATAAGCTGAAAATTACGAATTATAAGACAAGCGAACAGGACCATAGATCAGTCTACAATAACATAGCCAGTTGGAACATTAAAAAAATATATTACTAAGAGAGCCAGTAACACTTTTTTCAACGTAACACATTATAGTAGTGATGAGTGTTAGTACTCTATAAGTGGTAATCATTGACAGCAACAAATAACTTAGGCTGTGATGAACTTATTAATCAATCGATGCCCTCTCTCAGCTTGGTGCCTGTCGTCCAAGAGCTGTGGAAAGCGTGGGAGATCCACTTCCTGATCCTCGTCAGCCTTTTCTTGCAAGTCTTCCTCTTCCTCTTCGGGGGCATGCGGAGGCACAGCTCGAACTGGTTCCTGCGCACCGTCCTGTGGCTTGCCTACCTGTCGGCCGACTCCGTGGCCGTTTTCGTGCTTGGCCACCTCGCGGTTCGCGCGAGAGAGCCTGGCCACGAGCTCGTGGCCTTCTGGGCGCCGTTCGTGCTCGTCCACCTGGGCGGGCAGGATACCATCACTGCCTTCTCCAAGCAGGACAATGAGCTATGGTTGAGGCACCTGCTGAACCTGGTCTTCCAGGTAGCAGTCGCTGGGTACGTGTGGTGGCTAAAGCTTCTTGGCCGGACGCCCGGCTCAGGGCTGCCATGGTGATCATGTTCGTCTGTGGGTGCATCAAGTACGCCGAGCGTGTCTTTTGCCTCTTCCGTGCGGACACAAAGTCGCTTAAGGGTTATGTCGAGGATGCTCGTGTGGTAGGCAGAAGGAGCAGGGAGAGAACGATGATGGAGGAAGCTACAAAAGATATGAGTGACAGACTTGATATGATGTCAAAAGGTTGTTCATCAGGGCCTCCAAGTGTATTGTTCTGGGACATCCGTGCTACAATCATAGATGACATCATCTCAGTGGATGCTCCCCTCAACAAGGCGCAGAGCATCACTGTAGCCGCACATGGCGATCTACTACCAGGCATGCTCAATAGTTTTCTGTCTAGCAAAAGCCGCCATAGTGCCTACGAGTATGTGGGAGCACTTCTAGAATATTGCTACCGACGACTCTACACCAAAGACTTTGTTCGACTTGCTGTCTTTCCACCCCGCCGGCTTCCATACTGCTTTGGCCTGTCTCGTCGTCGTAGTCGTATTTTGAAAACTTGCCAATACATCTTGTCCATGACATGCTCCCTACACTTCATCCTTCTTTCAACCATAGCTGCCTCAGTAGCCTTGACACTCTTCGTGGCTGTCCACAAGAGGGACCAACTCCACACTAGCAACAGAGTTGATATCACGGTGACCTATGCACTGCTTGTAGGAGCCATAGTCCTAGATGTGTCCTCTGCTGCCAGCTTCATTTTCCTCCACTTGAGCTTCTATCTTCCATGTCTAGCCAAGCCTATTCAGTCTGTGCTGACATGCTGCACGAAACAACAGTGGTCCCAGGAGCTCGGACAATACAACATCATCATTTGTCGTAATGCTGCTTTCACAAGGCAAGCAACATGGTTTGGCCTTGACTATAATGTACTCAAAAGTAAACCCGTCACAAAAGATCACACGTACATCAAAAAGTTCATCCTCGACACTTTGTTATCCTCCGGTACAAGAAAAGAATGGAATATCGCCAGCACCCGTGGCAAGTTAGCACTTCAGAAGTGGATGGATTGCCACAAGCAGGACGATAATCAACAAACAGCTCATCATGATCTAGCCACGACGACATTCAAATCACTTGAGGAGATCATCACAAGCAGTGCTGACTTCCCGACGAGTGTGCTCATCTTGCACATTGCAACAGACATATGCTACCACTATGGAGATGGAGGCACTAATTCTGATCATCAACACTACACGAAACGGACAATTTGCCGGGTGCAAAATGGTTTGCCGGGTGCTTTTTATCGGGCACCCGGCAAAGGCATTATTTGCCGAGTGCCAGACCCCACGGCACCCGGCAAAGAAAAGCACCCGGCAAACCAGCCTTTGCCGAGTGCCGAACACTCGGCAAAGTCCAGCCTTCGGCAAAAATTATCCTTTGCCGAGTGCCCGGCACTCGGCAAAGCTAGACCGTCGGCAAAGGTGGTCAACGTGATTGTCTCCACCTGACATCATCCTTTGCCGAGTGTCGCGCCGTGTGGCACTCGGCAAAGAATTTTTTTTTTTATTTTTTTTTAAATTTCTTTACCGGGTGCCGCCTAACCTGGCACCCGGCAAAGATTTTTTATTTTTTTTAAAATTTCTTTGCCGGGTGCCGTCTACCCTGGCACCCGGCAAAGATTTTTTTTATTTTTTTTAAAAATTTCTTTGCCGGGTGCCCCCTGACCTGGCACCCGGCAAAGCCTTCTTTGCCGGGGGCCCAAGCTGGCACCCGGCAAATTATTTATTTATTTTTTGCTTTTTTGGCCCTATTTTTTTGTGGGGCCTTGCTACAGTAAATAAATCCCTATTTTAAAATTTGGGATAATTTTGAGTTTTTGAACTATATTTTCTTAATTTTTTTCGTTTCATTAAATTTTTACGATTATTCCAAATTTCAATAGCGGGTACATGAAATAATGGAATTTGGTTATTAAAAAAATAGTATTTATGATATTTAGGGTATGTCGAGGCTGTATGCAGGAAGTGGTATGAATTTTCGCGTATCATGTTGTCGTAACATGATGATGTAATCGCGGGAAAAGTGTATTTAAATTATATAAAATCCAAACGAAGTCTGAAAATCACGAAACTTGTCGATGTGTCTTGTTATTGCATGTGGGGTCCATGGTAAAAAATTCAAAAAGTTTCTAGCAAGTTGTGACGTCGGATGCCTAAAACCCAAACAACTTGTTAGAAACTTTTTGATCACATATGTGGAGATGTCTGGGTTTTAGGTATCCGATGTCACAACTTGCTAGAAACTTTTTGAATTTTTTACCACGGCCTCCACATACAACAACAAGACACATCGACAAGTTTCGTGATTTTCAGACTTCGTTTGGATTTTATATAATTTAAATACACTTTTTCCGCGAGTACATCGTCATATTACGACAACATGATGCGTGAAAAATTCATGTCACTTCTTGCATACAGCCTCGACATACCCTAAATATCATGAATACCATTTTTTGAATAACAAAATTCTATTATTTCATGTACCGGCAATTCAAATTTGGAATAGTTGCAAAAATTCAATGAAATGAAAAAAATTAAGGAAATATAGTTCAAAAACTCAAAATTATCCCAAATTTTAAAATAGGGATTTATTTACTGTAGCAAGGCCCCACAAAAAAATTGGGAAAAAAAACAAAAAACAAAAAAAAATAATTTGCCGGGTGCCAGCCTGGGCCCCCGGCAAAGAAGCCTTTGCCGGGTGCCAGGTCAGGGGGCACCCGGCAAAGAAATTTTTTAAAAAATAAAAAAATCTTTGCCGTGTGCCAGGTTAGGCGGCACCCGGCAAAGAAATTTTAAAAAAATAAAAAAATCTTTGCCGGGTGCCGGGTCAGAGGCACCCGGCAAAGAAATTTAAAAAAAAATCAAAAAAATCTTTGCCGGGTGCCTCTGGGCGCGGCACCCGGCAAAGGTTCTAGCCTAAAAGCCCATGGCCGGCCCAACACTCCTCAGGCACCCGGCAAAGGTTGCAAATGGCTTCGACAGTAAGGTGAAATCTTATTCAGGTTATGATGTGAATGGATATCGCTTTCACACAAGAAGCTATGAGCGAGCTCGGTCTCATCGAAAAACCACAAATAGCGGAGTTTGTACTCCCGGCACTGATGGCCTCGAGTATCATGGCATAATTGAAGATATCTATGAACTTTCATTTTATGGTTCGAAACCTCTTCGTCTCGTCATGTTCAAATGCCACTGGTTCAATCCTCGACTAACGAAACGGAGCCCTAATATTGGTCAAGTCGAGATTCGACACGATTCCGTCTTTCAAGAAAATGATGTCTTCATTGTGGCGGATCAGGCCGTGCAGGTTTATTATTTGCCATACGCATGCCAAGGCAACAAGGCTCTTCAGGGTTGGTCTATTGTGCACCAGGTATCGCCACATGGTAGATGTCCTGTCCCAAACGATGAAGATTACAACTTCAACCCAAACACATATGATGGAGAGTTCTATCAAGAAGATGGGCTACAAGGGAGGTTGGTGATAGACTTAACTGACGCGATCGGAATGGAAGTAGACAATGAAAGGGTTGATGATGAGGAAGAAGGAGATGAGGTGCAAAATGCCAAAGACATAGAAATGCTTGAACGATTACATTTAGACGATGACGATGAAGGCAACATTGAACCTTCAGACAGTCTTGTTTATTTGGACAATTTTGATAGTGATGACGAGACATATGATCCAGATAATCCCAATAATGATGATTACTTCTAATACATGTAATACAATATTATTTTGTAATCATGTTTTGTTTATTTACTTAGCATCTATTTCTAATACATGTAATAATATGTCTTGTTTGTTTTTTAATTGCAGGTGATTGAACAAAGATGGCGGGCGGCAGTGGGCCAAGGAACGTGAACTCGAGGTACCAGAGAGCACGTGAGGATGCAGATGTCAGAGAGAACTCATCGGACGGGAGGAGGCAGAGGGCTAGGAGCAGCGGCAGTGGCAGCGGCACCGACAGCAGGAGGGGCCGACCTCCTCTAGGCAGGCCGCGTGACGTGCCGGAGGAGGAGCGCCGTACCTCGGACTCCTCGGAGGACGAGCAGGCTCGAGCGACGGACAACGAGGGAGATGCACAGGAGGGCGGCGAGGCTGGAGGTAGTTCCACTGCTACGGCCAGGCCCTACTTGCGAGGTCCCTCAAAACTCCCTGGGCCTCCGCTTCCTCCCCTGCGCCCAGTGATCCGCCCCCAGGGGGACAGGTAACTAACTTTAGATTTTATCACAGCTACTTCATATAACCTGTTGAAAATTATTAGAGAAACTAATATTGTTTGTTAATGACTTGTGCAGGCACTGGCAGGTTGTGTCGCCTGGTGACTCACGCAACCCCAACCACATCTTGGGGCTTGTGTGCAGGCACTATTACCCCGGCATTGTCACGCACAAAGGGACTATGGGGCCGGCCAAATCGTGGGACCACTACAAATCTGCCCCTGATGCAGATTATGAAAACAAGCAGGAGCGGGTCAGGAGAGAGTTCTGGGTAAGTCTCGTTCGCACAACTTTGTTCAATATATCGCATTCATTTGACTTTTTTTGACATAATTAATTGATACATTGTGTCTGTTTGCAGACTTTTTTCAGGTGTGAAGAGGGACAGGAGGAGAGGGCGGAAAAGATCTTGGTGAAAAGTGCTAGGAAACACATCTCCGACATGCACTATGAGGAGCGCCTCACTTGCATCATCAAATACTACGCCATGCGACTTGGTCAGAAAATCACCAAGACACAGGCAAGACAGATGTCTCTGACCCGAGAACAGTTCCTTGAGGTAAATGAAGAAAAATACTAATTCATTTTGAGATTAAGTAGCTTTAATTTGGTCGTCTTATATCTCAATTATTTATGACATGCAGATGATTCCATGGTGGTGCGAGTCGTATCGGGACTGCTGGGAGATGATTGTGGACAGGTGGTTCACAGAGGTTTATATCCAGGAGCATGAAGCCCATCGGGAGCGGGCTTTGCAGGCGACAGGCCCCACACACCACCAAGGCAGCCGTAGCCTCGCCGCGTACAAGAAAGCATGGGTACATGAATTCATTTTTAGTATTCTGACGCTCCATTCTGCATGTTTCTTCTAATCATCTTGTTGTCTTTCTCGCAGTCGGCGTCGCATGGTGGCCAGTCTTTGTCCACGTTCATGGCGTATGGACTGGCCCGCAAGGGAAAGGCGGCTTCCGATGTCACCTTCAGCCCGGATGACCCGCCCGAGTCGTACAGCAACTCGAGCACCTACACCCGCATCAGCTCCTACGTGTCGGAGGCAAGGTCGGTCCAGGGGCCAGAGTGGGATCCGAACGCCGACGACATTGATGGGCCGACTGTCATGAGGATCGGACAGGGCAAGAAGCATGGACGGTACTGGCTTGGCGATGGCACCCTCGAGTCCGGCTCTGTTCCAACCCTCTCCCAGATCCGAGCAGAGACCCCGACCGGAGGCCCGGTCATACACCAACGGCCGTCCCCTTCACAGCAGCGGGTTGATGCACTCCAGGTTTGTCCCGTTTAACTCTTCGTACATTGATCTTTACATAACTTAGTTGCCTTTATATCACTGAAACAGATGGGTTGAAATGTTGCAGGCTGAGAACGAGAGGATGGCTCAAGAGCTGCGGGACCTGGTGGCGAGGACCGAGCAGGCCGAGCGGGAACGAGAGGCCGAGCGGGCCGAGCGAGAAAGACAGGCCAAGCAGCTAGCGGAGATTACGGCCTTCCTGCAGCACTTTGGGCAAGTCAACGGTGTACCTGTGCCGCAATTCGCTCCACCGCCGCCAGTTCTATCTAGTCCTGTGAGTATGAAACCAAATTGCTTCGACTAGTGCTTTCATTAGATGACCACTCTAACACATGCAATCTCTTGTCCTTTATGTAGCCTCCGTCGGCGGGTTCGAATAACCCATCTCACGGGCAAGTAGGCGACGGCGCTTTTCCTTCACCAGGCACTCAGTTTCCCCCCACCTCTAGTTTGATTCTCTTTTTCACCGCTTGATGGACATGTGATGCACTGTGAATGACTATCGACTTGTGACGATAGATATTGGACCTATTATGTTTGCGATGTCGTGTATGTGAGATATTGTGTTGGCGATGTGATATATATATATGTGAGATTGAGTTTGTGATGCGATGGATGTGCTATATTGTGTTTGTGATGCTTCAGATGTGATATATATCTTTTATATGCTATGTTTATAATTATAGAATCAAAAAAATAAAAAAAAATTGAGGCTTTGCCGGGTGCCCTGGCCCTGGCACTCGGCAAAGCTGGAATTCCAGCTTTGCCGAGTGCCAGGGCCAGGGCACCCGGCAAAGATTTTTTTAAAAAAATTCTTTGCCGGGTGCCTCCCTGACAGGGCACTCGGCAAAGAAAATACTAAAAAAATAAAAAACTCTTTGCCGGGTGCCCAGAGGAGCGACACTCGGCAAAGAAAATTTGAAAAAAAAAATAAAAAATCTTTGTCGGGTGCCTCTGACATGGCACCCGACAAAGAAATTATAAAAAAAAATAAAAAATCTTTGCCGGGTGCCTCCCGGTAGGGCACTCGGCAAAGAAAATATGGAAAAAAAATTAAAAAATCTTTGCCGGGTGCCTATGACATGGCACCCGGCAAAGAAATTGTAAAAAAATCTTTGCCGGGTGCCTCCCGGTAGGGCACTCGGTAAAGAAAATATGAAAAAAAATTTAAAAAATCTTTGCCGAGTGCCTCTGACATGGCACCCGGCAAAGAAATTGTAAAAAAAAATAAAAAATCTTTGCCGGGTGCCTCCCGGTAGGGCACTCGGCAAATAAAATATGGAAAAAAATAAAAAAAATCTTTGCCGGGTGCCTCTGACATGGCACCCGGCAAACCAAAGGCTGACGGAGCCGGCGCCGTGACGGCCACTTTTCTTTGCCGGGTGCCGGATTTGCACTCGGCAAAGTCTTTGCCGGGTGCCCGATAAAAAGCACCCGGCAAAGAAATCTTTGCCGACTAACTTTTTGCCGGCGGCTCTTTGCCGAGTGCTGCACCCGGCAAAGGCTTTGCCGAGTGCAAAGTAGTCTTTGCCGGGTGTTTTCGGCACCCGGCAAAGCACCTGAATCCTGTAGTGCAAGCAGTGAAGAAGCACAAGCAGACAAGCACTGAACTATCAAACTACATCATGTACCTGGTCTTCAAGTGCGGTGTGATGCTTACCACCAACTCCCAGATCGTACATAACTTTGCCCGTGATGATATACTCGGAGTTTTACCACGGGATTCACAGTCCCGGTTGTGGTATAACCTTCTGTTTGGTCCAGGAGACCACAAGGATGATACCTTGAAGCTTTTTGATGAAATTAAAAAGCAACAACAAGAATCGATGGCTGAAATCCAGGTCATGCACCAAGAATCAGAGGAACAACAGGATGCACCGACTGAAACCAAGACGGAAGAATCGGCTGACAATGATGATAATGCTGCTCATCATATCAAGGAACTCCAGAAGAACTCTCAAACTCTCAAGTCTCCAGTGTTGCCCCGTGCAGTTGCAGTAGCCCAAGAGTTTATGAGCATCAACGATGAAGCTGAGCGTTGGAAGCTCATCGCCGCGGTGTGGGCGGAGATGCTTTTCTACATTGCGCCTCGTTGCGGGGGTGCTTTCCACTATGAGTATCTAAGCAGAGGCGGTGAGTTCGTCACACACGTTCTCCTTCTCATGTATCATCTTGGCCCATTCCTGCCACCACGCTCTTGATGCTCCTGATGATTGAGCTCCTTGCGTTCCGGCTGTGCTATTGTCCAGCAGACGTAGCGAGTGATTTCGTCATCACTGTTATGATTATGATTGTATCCGTCATCCATCAGCACCAATAACTAGCAGACACATGTAGCTGGACTCCAACTTCCATCTCCTCAAGTAGGATGGAAGAATAGACACGAAATTGCCGGGATCGAGTACAGTTATCTACTTGTCTGTTCCATTATTTGAACATCGTCTGTATGTACTGTAAAAATTACTGTTATGTCAAACTATAGCTAGCCCATCAATCCATGGTACTGCACTGACTAGCAGCTATATGTTCCTAATATCTCAAAAAAAATATATCTATAAATATAAATTGTCACACAACCAAACCAAAACATGTATATCGTCTTTTATGTTGTACTAGCAAACGTGCCCGTGTATTACAACGGAGCATACAACTTGTAACGCATTCACCTAAATGACTTATAACTCAGGTATTTTTTTCAATGATAGTGTCAATTAATCCAATACATTTCTTAATTAGACTTGGTACCATGGCTAGATGTGTTGTTCTAGCCCATATGCAGATTTAAAGCAATCAAGACTATTATCTCTGATTTATCACGTACTACTACTTTTACTAAAACCAATGAGTCTTATGTTCAGGGGAGTAGAGAGATAGATGGGAGGCTCCTGCAAATTTTAATGGATGAAAGAGAGTACCTTTGCATTTAATAGTACAGGCTAAATGAGGATTTTTTTAAAAAAAATCTTAATCCTTTTTTAATAAATATTTTAATATTAACCAGCCCAAAAAATATTTTGCATCAGGTAGCCCCTTTGGTGCGACCAAATAACGTAGTCGCACCACATGCGTTGGCGCGGCAAGATACGATACATTCGACGGCGTTTCTAACGTGGAAAAGCTTGTCACGCCACTGCCGCTGGCGTGACAATATTGTCTTGTCGCGCCACCGGGTGTGGCGTGATAAGATTGAACTTTCAAAAAACCATAACTCTTCAAAAGAACATCAGATGAAGATGGTTTTTATATGAAAATTGTAGATCTTGACGAAATCTACAACTTTCTAGTTTTGAATTTTTTCGTTTGACGATGTTAAGATGCTCAAAAAAATTATATAAAGTTTCAGCACCAAAATGATCGCGTATTAGCGCTTGTCGCATTAGAAAAACAATATATTTTTTTTGTAAGGGTTCAAATAAAAATACTTTTTACATTACAGTTGTAGCTATCAATGAGATCTATAACTTTGTAGATTTGAGTTTTTACATTTGGTGTCTTTAAGATGCTAACATCTTAAAGACCTCAAATATAAAAACTTAAAACTACAAAGTTGTAGATCTTATTGAGAGCTACAACTTTGACATAAATGGTATCTTCATTTGAACCAATACAAAAAATATATTATTTTTCTAATGCGACAAGCGCTAATACGCGATCATTTTGGTGCTGAAACTTTATATAATTTTTTGAGCACCTTAATGTCGTCAAACGAAAAACCTCAAACCTTAATGTCGTCGAGATCTACAATTTTTATATAAAAACTATCTTCATCCGACATCGTATTGAAGAGTTATGATTTTTCGAAAGTTTAGTCTCGTCACGCCACTCCCAGTGGTGCGACAAGACAATACTGTCACGCCAGCGGGAGTAGCGCGATAAGCTTTTTCACATCGAAAACGCCGTCGAATGTGCCGTATCTTGCCACGCCGATACATGTGGCGTAACTATGTTATTTGATCGCGCTAGCGGGACTGGCGCGACCAAAGGAGCTACCTGATGCAAAATATTTTCTGGGACGATTAATATTAAAATATTTATTATAAAAGGATTAAATTATAAAAATTCTCCACTAAATGACCATGTATTTTAAAAAATGGGCTATTCATGTAATTGTGTTTAGGGAAGAGTTTTGACTAAATGCATCAAATACTTACAGGTTGTGTATCAATCAAATTGGTTGTCGGTTCTTGTGGCCCAATATAAGAAAATGAAGCAATAGTAGGGGAACAGCTTCTAGTGGGACCCAAATGTAAAAAAATATCTACCGCACTAACTTATCCATAAGTCTCACGAACGCCATCGACGGCCTCCTACTCCACTTCCGCCCAACAGCGGCCTCCTGCCTCGCCCCGCCATCGGCCTGCCATGCCTCTACGGCTGTAACATCCAGGTCCGGCACACGGCCCAGGTCTACTCTATAGAGGGATGGGCTCACCTCTGTAGTAACCCGCTTGCGCTTTCATCGTCGCTTCGCGCAAAACGGTTAACTGAAAGTTATTACGTGTCCTGGCTTTGGCTCTGGCTTTTAAGTCAGCTAGCAGTTCGGTACTAACCAAACCTTGGATGAACAGTGCTCCACGAAGCTACAGTACCCACATGTACAGCACCCGAGATACAGTAACCCGATTGAGGCCCGGCCATTACAATGACCCCCTTGGAATTCGACGTCCCCGTCGAATACTAGACCGGCTTACCCTATCCGAGACACCGCCCAATTTACCCTGTCTTGGTCATGTCCATGCATCCAGTGCCTGTGCACGTGCCATGCTGTGTCCTCTCTGGGCCCAAGTGCATGCGCACCATGCCCGCGCATTTGACCCGCGAGAGCCAGCCTGATACCTCCAGGCCCGGCGCACGGCCCAGGCCGACTCTACCGAGGGGTGGGCCCACCTGCATAACAATCCACTTGCACTTTTGTCCTCGCTTCGCGCAAAACGGTTAACCGAAAGTTACGCGTCCCTGGCTCTGACTTTTAAGTCGGTCTCGTCATCCCTCAGCTAGCAGTTTGGTACCCTCGGCGCTATAGTACCTCGCGCCTACAGTTTCCTTGGCCTAGCACTATTCAATTCGGCCCAACTTGGCCCGGGGATGTTACTGCGGCCCACATCAGAGCGCATGCGTGGCAGCTGTAGTGCTAGTCCTGACCTAGTTATGACGAGGCATGGCCGGGTTCAGCTCGACCCTCGTCCGAAGCTCCGCCCCCACTCCCCCTGCTCCATCTGGCGCTCCTCCCCACAACCTCCGCAATCCAAACCTCCGCTGGTTCCCCTTCCTCTTCGGCGCTCCTCCCCTGGTTCGTCATGCCGGAATCCACATGGTGGAGCCATGGAGATGCGGGTGCCGGCAGCGCATGGAGGCACGGCGAGGGCGTCGGAGGGGGCATGAAACATGAAGATTCGACGATTTGGGTCATGTGGTGTTTGAACTCGATCTGTATATGATGATGCGAGCTGAGGAAAGATTCGATGATTTGGGTCATTGGGAGTCCGATTCAACTCGATCTGGTTCGATCTATTGCTTGGTTGTATTCTATTTGTGGTTGATCTGGTGTGGGTATGCTTTGATTTTCTGATCTGGAAGTTGTATTTGATTTGTGGTTGATCTCGTGTAGTATGCTATATGATTTCCTAATCTAGAAATTGTATTTGATTTGTGGTTGAATTTGGCGTGGGTGTGCTGTGATTTCCTAATCTAGAAGTTGTATTTGATTTGTGGTTGAATTTGGCGTGGGTGTGTTGTTTCCTAGTCTAGAAGTTGTATTTGATTTGTGGTTAAATTTGGTGTGGGTGTTTTGTGATTTCCTAATCTGGAAGTTGTATTTGATTTGTGGTTAAATTTGGCGTGGGTGTGCTGTGATTCCCTGACCATGGTACGCACGGACAGGAGAGTTAGGAGACAGGGCACTTGAAAACAACAGAGCAGCTTTTATAAAACAACAAAAACTTGACCCGTGGCCGTGGACGTAGAGATGTAGAGTGAGTGGGCTGGGTGGTTGGGTCAAATTAAATGGGCTGGACGAAAAAAAATAATCTAAAATTTTGTCTTTTATTATTAGGGATAGATAAGTTGTAAACTTTATTTCTATTGTGCTTGATAAGGTATTTGCTTTACTAATCTTCGTTTATATTCTCCAACCTCCTGATGCAAACATTCGGCCAACCTCAAGCAATAGGCCTATCATAAACCAAATAATAACTCACAGGATTTGTCCTTGCACTATATTTTCATAAGGAACTATAAATCATATCCTATGCCAGAATTGATAATTACTGGCGGGCAGAAACCCCCATCAGTGACAGAATTTATGCGGGTAGAGGTTAATCAGCAGTGATGGGATGGCCTGTCATTGCCGGTTCGATGACCTGGCAGTGATAATAGAAACAACACTGCCGGGTCAAAGCATCATCCGGCAGTGGTACTCATGCCTATCATTATCTTATGAACCAACAGTGATATGGTGAGTGTCACTGCCGGTTTAGGCTATGATCCAGCGATGGCACTCATGGCACCACTGTCGAGTCAGTGCACATTCGACAGTGAATTGTTGAGTGTCACTGCTAGTGCAATACCACAACCGACAGCTACTATTATAACACACCAGAGAATTCTCATTGCCATCGCATTTATCATAAGATAGAATACATCATATATAACTATAAAGCTCAAACTTAATAGTTACAGGTAATAAAGTTACAAACTAAAGTTTCAGTACTCGTAGTCTCTTAACTCTAAAATTATTACAAACTACTACTGAGCACACCCACTATTCTTAGTATCTTCACCACGTGTAATGACGTAGTCCATGTAATGAACATCAGTATGTATCCGAGTACATCATTTAAGTATATCAACACTTGAATTAGTGCACCCTCTCTTGCCTCATAATCACATGGTCTACCATAGAAAGAACAAATTGGAGGCACTGTAGATGGGTTAGGACCTACAGCAAAATTCAAGTAACCCTACAATGTTTCTGTCGTGGTCCTCGAACCTATATAGTACCAGCGGTACCCGAGTTTCTCCGCTTCTTGAGTTAGAATGGCTTTACTGTGTAACCATCCAGTGTACACATTGTTGTCTAGTGCAATAGTTGTAGCTATGCATAGATTCTTCACGAGTCTTCATTCAGGCTTCTTCCACTTTGTGTCTTGGACTCTTGCTTGTACTTGTAGGTCTTCGACATGTCTTCTAATGTCATACTTGAGGTGTTGATCATTCGGATTACCATGTTGCCTCAGTCCATGTCCACTTTTGCACCCTTTGAACTATATCCAAAGACCCTAGCAATTGTTCTTAGTCCAAATGGTCATGTTGATCATTAAACACTAAAATCCAAACTAAATAGCCCATAGGGTTCATTTTTCTTACAAGTAGCCATGGTTACAAACCCACGACAGTGATGTTTAATAGATAGACTCATATAGGTGTGTTTCTTTAAATCATGCTTTTTAGGACATCATGTTCGCTTAGTATATAGCTGTAAAACCATATTAAGGCATGTTGCCAACCTACTTACATCTTTTATTAGTATTGCATCTTCACTTAGAGAGGGTTATAGGTTACTCTCCTCTAATAGCCAATAGCTTGTTTTTTTGAGGTCCTAAGTCATGGGATCTTGATCAAAAAGGTTGTGTTACCACTACAGTAAAAAGTCACATGGGTCTCATACCCATGTCCCTCAATGCATTTTCTATCACATTACGTGATAGCCCTTTTGTAAATGAATCTGTTAGGTTTTTGCCTATGTGAATATAACTCATAACTATCGCTTGACTCTATTCCATAACAAACTTCGTAGGTTTTCGTTATTGTGCATTGATGACTTCACACTATCATTATCATTGTTCACTTTTATAATATGTGTTTGGTGGTCACATTTAATAAGGATAGTCAGTATGAAAGCCCTAGTTTGGTTTTGGCTAATTGATGAAGCCTATTTGGACTAATCCTTTATCTAAGTGATGGATGAGTTGGGGTGGTCCAAGTCCAAGTGGTGGAGCAAGATGATGGTCATGGTAAAGGTGATGGCTAAAAGATGATCAAGTGCTCCTCATTTGGAAAAGAAGAAAGAGAAAAATAAAAATAGGCTCAAGGCAAAGGTATAATTGTTAGGGCCATTTTTGTTTTGCCAAACAAGAGATCATAGAGGGTGCGTTGGATTTAGGATAGATAGTGTAGGATTGAGATGGCGAACTAGAGGGGGTGAATAGTCCTTTCTAAAACTTAATTGCACCGGCTAACCGAAATAAATACGGAATTAAACTAATCGGTCTAGCCAAGACTACACCCCTCTATCTAAGTTCTCAAGCACCTTACAAAGATCCTAATTAAGCAACAAAGGTGTCGGGCTAGGTAGAGCTCACCTAAACAATTCTAGCTTGCAAGGTCACACAAACCTAAACAACTAGTACTTCAAGCAAGCCGGGGAGCTCCTACACAAACTAGTAATGCGAAGCGCACAAAGCCTAATCTCACTAGCAATGCTCAATAGCAAGACTATACAAGCCAAACTTGAGAGCTCAAATTACTTAGCTACACAAACTAAGCAATGTGACTAACAAGGCTACTCAAGCCAATTAGTCACACAAGGGAGCTACTTTTATGCTACACAAGCAAGAAAGGTAACTTGCAAGCTACATAAGCTAACTAATTACAAGAGCAACTACACAAGCAAAATATATGAATAAGTAAATACAAGCTTGTGTAAGGGGATTTCAAACCAATGGGATGAACAAAAACAAAGTTGACATGATGATTTTTATTCCGAGGTTCACTTGTTTGCCAATAACCTAGTCCCCGTTGAGATAAGCTCCAAGGTTGCCGCCAGTCCTCTTGCTAGTGGTGACCCGCAAGTCACACTCTCTCACGTAGAGTGCTTACCAAAAGCTCTTAGCACTTGACTTAGCTGGACCACTTGTCGCCCTTCATATCTCACTCTACTAGAGTTGCTCTTCACGGTTCCCATGGGGTGAGCACAATACCCCTCACAATCATTTTTCCGGAGCATCGCACAATCTTTTGCGGGCTTCATTACGGAGACACGCCACCAAGCCATCTAGGAGGTGGCAACCTCCAAGAGTAACAAGCACCACCAGCTTGCAACTCGATCACCTAGTGCCACTCGATGCAATCTCGCAATGCAACGCACTAGAATCACTCACTCACAATCAATCCGATGATCACTATGCTCACAAGTGAGTTATAGGGCTCCCAAGCACACCTACATAAGCCACCAAGGCTTAAGGGTGCTTAGCAACCAGCCCAAGGGTAACACCTCTGGTGTTACGAGCTGCTTAGCACCTCGCTTAAAACCTAAGAAATTATCACAACAAGTTCTCAAGGTTTACGATTTTACCTCCTAGGAAATGATAAACGAATGATGTAAGTTAGTTTGTTTCATGTGAAATCATGCTAATGAGATCTAAGTTGTTTTAATTAACTGACATGAAAAACAATTTCTATAGACAAAGGTGTACTATAGTTGTGATTAAAAAGTGCTATTTTTGGGTAGTTATGTTGTGCAAAATAATTAAACAATGCCTATGTATTTTGCTTCTATGAGTTAGTATAAAGCATGGATTATCACATGGGATATTTGTTAATTGAAATTAATAAGGTTTAGACCTTTTAAAATTTGTGCTTAAAGTACTAACGGACGTTAGTCCTAACCGCACTCATGACTTCTCGTCTGTGTTAGTGATGGCAATGCCATTTTGGCATTTAAATTTCAAACAAGAATACTCAAGCACTAATGTCGTGTTTTTACTTTGTAGTCGCGTTTTAGTGAGTACTTTGTAACAGTATATTGGTTGTCCTTATTAGAGTTTGCTTGGGCCACTAATTAAATTAGTAAAGGTAGTTAAGACCACCTCTGTCCAGCCCGGTTCACGCTCTGGAACACAACCTGACAAGCTCTGGTTGGCGTCCATGTTTCTCCCTTGGGTCACTAGTTGACCATGGGGTTTGCTTCATTGGATAGTTGGCAGTATCAGCTTCCGGATAAGGGCCCTGAGCTAGAACAGGATTGAGCTGTTGATTAGCTTAGGCACGTTTTAGAATTCGTGCTTGCTTCGGTTTTAGCCTTTTGGGCTCTAGGCGTGGTCACCGAGCACGTGTACGCTGTTGGGCCAGGCTCGCTCTGGGCTGCGGCCACTGCCCTGCTGGCCGGCCTCTGTGACTGCTGGTTGTGCGCCTGGTCCAGTCGGCCACGGCGATCCCTCTGCCAGGTTTCTGTCTCCGCTGTTCCGTAATGCAGCCACCTTGCCGCCCACGCGTCGCAGCAAGTCGAGTCGTGCCCTAGGCCGCGCACTGCTAGCCACTGCCGTATGCTGCTGCCGCACGTAATCATGTCTGGCCACTGCCGTCTGCGCTGGGCTGTGCGCCACGCGGTTGCCGCCACGCTAAGCCAGTCCCGTGTGCCTCGTCGCTGTCTTTTTGCGCTGTGGTCGCTTTAGCCTCGGCTCTACTGCCTCACAGCGCTAGCCGACGCCACCACGTGGGCCACTGCCGTGTCGCTCACAGCCCAGACCGAGTCATTCCATCTAGCACTTCCGGACCCGCTCCGCCCTCCCTGCTCGCTCATTTATGAAGGCCACCGAGTTGATTCCACTCGACGCGCATCCTCGCTGTGATCATGGACGACCGGCCAACGTTTGCTCCCCCACACGTGCCGGGTTCAGAACTCTCTCACCTCGGTCCATTAAAGCTCAAGTCGTCACATCTATAGTTTCGCTATGAAGTCTCCTAGCAACTCGACCCACACCCAAGCACTGTCAGGCTCTGCCGTCGGCCAATTTTGAGTTTGCCCGCCATCGGTTGAGTTCGCCGCCGTGCACTGGCGTTTTGGGGGTAAGGCTCTCAAGGCCGGTAGCAGTTCAATTCTTGGCACCTGTAGTCTCGCCTTGATCCCCTCTATCGGGTGCTCACCCTATTTTGGCCAGGGCGTTCGTCGTCAGCGAGGTGATGCGTCGGTGTCTGCCTCGGAGTGCCGCCGCCCTGACTTGGTGCACGTGGCCGAGCCATCTTGGCACCTCTCCGCCTCAGCCATCGCCTTGGCGAGCACCACGGTGAGCCGCTGGTGCTTCTCAGTGATTTTTACTCGTCTGAAAGGTCGTTGCATCGATGAAACAGGCACGCCGTCGTGGTAGCTGGTCCGTCGCCGTGGGTAGCGCGATAGAGGTCACCATTTAGTTTCCAATCTTCGCTTTGGGGTTCGCCTTGGCTCCGCGTTGCTTGTCAGCCCTTTTAGTGCGCCGTTTCGGCCCCTGGTTGCCTGGCGTGGCTGCGCAGCACCGGTCGGAGCCGCGCCGACATATGCAGGGGCATCGGGGACTGTCCGTTGTGAAGATGATTTGTTCTAGGGTTCTTAGTGCAAAGCCTGTGTCTGTTGGAATAACGTTTTACTATGTCACTCGATTATCCAAAAGTGTGAGTACCTTTTCGCAAAATCGCAAGCGTGTGCTGGCTTCCCGGCCTTGGGCCGTGGTGGGCTGCCTTGACGCATGCACGGCCGCGTCGCACGTCGAGCTGCTGGGCTGGTTTGGGGGCTGCTAGCCTTTTCCCTTTTCTAAATGGTTTTCTAAATTGATTTCTGCAGCAAATTGTAAATTCAATATAAAATCTTGCAGGGATCCAAAAATGGTGAAACCAATTTTGTTAGATTCCAAAAATCATAATCTAGCTATTGGTGTGCTTGGTTCACACAGCTCTAAGATATTTCCAGATTGCCTTAAATATTTTAACATGCATAATGGCATTAAAATGTAAACTTGTAGGAATTTTTGTGAGAAAATGGTGATAGGGGTGACTCTAACAGTTTTACAGCAAATTCCTAACATTAATATTTGCTCACTGTAATTTTTGTGGCTCCATAATGATTAATTTGTTAGGGTAGCCAATGAACCCTAAATTGAATACCTGTGTTTAATCGATAAAATGGTAAAGCAACACCTCGGTTTGTGTTACAAAACATTTGTTGGGAAAATAATGCCGTGTTCGTCAGCGTGGGTACGTGGCCTAGTGCATTAGCCATTAGAGTTAGCTTGTTAGCTTGTGAAGCGTATCGTGTTCTCCTAGTTGCAATTATCATTGTCTATTTACGTCTCTGCGATTGCATTCACGCATATCATCATAGGAATGAGGATGGATCCCGGAGTCGATCGAGGTAGCAGAAAAGACGGTGCTTTGATGATCGAGTCATCGTGTTGGAATGCTAACTTCTGGTTAAATCTTACCTAGGCAAGCTCCGGTGCATAACCCCTATTATTCTGCACTTTAAATTATGCTTGTGCATTAAGTTTAAAGGAGTTGAATAAAACCCACTGGCATATATATATCCTTATCCTATGAGTCTTACTAGTATGATAGGATCGGGTAGCGTGCTATGCTATAGGATTCTGGTAGAAGTCGAGTGATTACCTATCACTCGCGAGAGATAAGAAATATATTATTGTTACTATTATCATGTTACTATCACATGGAATAAATATGTATACTAATTGGAGACCGGGCGGGACTGGGCTTTGATGGACTTGGACTTGGTTGGGCAACAGAGCGGGGCTCTAGTTGCAGTTGTCCAACCTGTGTCGATTAAGGACCATTCGTTGCATTGGATTCCATAGTCAGGTCACAGACCTACTTGTCCCAAGCATATACTTGCTTATGGGAGCAGGAAGACTTATTTCTCTCTTGTCATGGATTTCGGCCCTTTCTGGACCGGCTTTTTAGGTGGTTATATATATTGGGATGAGGAGGTCTAAGCACCATACTGAGGCTAGGCCTGCAGTGTTATGGGGCTTAGAGTCCGAGCTTGGACGGGGACCTAGACCCCTTGACAAGAGTGGAACGGGTTGGTCTTGCTTGTGCCCGAGGTACAAGCAAGGCGTGTCTTTTTAGGGCACCCAGCTGGACACATTGATTCGTGAATCACCGTCAACTTGACGCTACGACATGACTATAATCTGGCATCATAGTAAGAACTATGAAAGATGGTGAAATGGTTCTGATTGCTTACCACTTGCTTGAAAGTAGCATTGGTGCTTACATAGAATGGTCGATTAATGAACTAATGATGACTGCTAACAAAAAGAATTATAAGAATGCACATTTAGTAATGCTTCTTGCAGATACAATAAGCTCACAAGCCAGAAAGCCTTGCATAATCCTTGGAGTATTTTTCTTTCCTCCTGACGGGTAAGTCTTGCAGAGTACAATTGAGTACTCAGGGTTTGTTCTACCCTGTTGCAGGTGGCAGGTGCTGATAAGCTGACACTTGAGTGTGAAAACCTCCTGGTGGGCTCAGCGAGGATTTCCTTTATGATGCGGAGTAGAGTTATTTATTAAAACTCTCACCAAAAGTTTTACAAAGAAAATACTGGCAACTTGTTATCATTTCATGCTCATAAAGTTTATCATGTTAATGGTTATCTTAACATTAATTGATTTTATTTCTGCTGTACTCTGATAACATTTTATATTCCGCTGTTATAATCCAATAATGAATTACTCTAGTGTTGTACTAAAAGTGTTGTAAGAAATGGCAAGGATGTTGTAAGCTTTGCCCTCTCATTTATGATCCTGATGTAAAAATATGGATTTTTGAGTTTTCCCTTAGGGTGTGCTCGACGGAATCGCATAGTTTAATGCTCTCCCTTGGGTACTTAGTGTCTAATAGAAGACAAGTACTCTTGGGAGGGTATTAGATTAGGCGGTTCTGCCACACCAAGGCCGGCCAATGCTTGGTTTTATAGCCCCCTAAAAAATAGAGCCGTTATACCCCTTCACTGGGCTATCTACATACTGACCGGACTCGCTGCAAGGTGCATCGGATGCTCCTGTAGTAGAGTCCGGTCGATCGATGGACGCCTCGTATCCTAGCCGTTCGAAGCTGACCGTTGCTATCCAATGCTTACTTCACATGCAAACTTTCTTCCTTTGGACCAGAATCTCCTGTTCACCTAACCAGACTTGCTCACCCCCAGCGTCTGGTCCAATACAAAGAGGTTCCAGAGAGCCTTTTTCATGACCGAACCCATCCGGTCATTCTGACCGAACTCACGCGGCATCCAGTCACTCTCAGTCAACGTGAGTTAATAGTCACGTGGTGGCATAGGCGCGTCCAGTCGGTCCCAAGAGGCAGCGTCCAGTTGCCCTGGCCAGCCAGCCCACAGTGAACACGTGATTGACCGGACGCGCGTGCCAACGTCCGGTCTCTCTCTCCCATACCCTCAACCAGAATTTCTTGTTGACAAAAGAGAATTGCTGGTTGAGCTTTCTCTCTCACTAACACGCTGACACACGCATGCAGTCTTGCCCCCTTGCAATATACCTCCACAAGAATTTTTGTTGATGAGAGAGAATTTCTTGTTGAGCTATTTTCACCATTTTAGGCACTATTTCTTCTCCTTTTCAAAAGTGCTAACACCACCAAGTGTACACCATCTTATGCATGTGTGTTAGATTTTCACAAACATTTTATCAAAGGATTTGTCTCTTTTCACCATGCCACTCAATCCTAGCAACATCGCAAAGTTAGATCACTCGAGTAGCACTAGATGACCGATAGGCAAACAAGTTTGCCCCTCTTGATAGTACGGCCATCTATGCTAAACCCAGTCATAAACTTCTCTACACACCTATGACTGGTGAAATAAAATGCCCGATAAGTTATACCTTTGCCTTGCACATTCCATTCCATCTCCTCCAATGTTGATGCAACACATGCACCAACCATATCACCAAATGATATGATCCACTTCATATCATCATGTGATGTATTGGTTCATCGATCTTAACTTTACTTGCTCTTCACCGTTGCCCTTATTCATCAACGCCAAGTCATTGCTCAAGCTTCCCGCCATGCAGTCTAACGCTTCAAAGCCTCCGACTTGCCCTTCACACTTGCAGCTGGTCCATCAAGCCAAGTCTTGTCTTCATCTTCTCCACCTAGCCACATGACTCCATGTCATGTCTCATATGCAATAAACTCCTTCATTGTATGTGGACTAATTCCCTGTGTATCTCACATAAATACATATTGGCACATGGAAGCAAGGGAAGAGGTTGGAGAAGAAAAGGATAAGAGATGGGTCACTGGGTGTGACCAGATGCTAGCTCCGGAGTGACCGGATGCGTCCAGTCAGTGACTGTCGCACCCATTTAAAGACCAAATGGAATGCATACTCTTATGTGTGCCCAGAGATCAATCACACATAAGTTAACAAATTATAAAGGAAGTATCACCACAAATGTTATTACATCATGATTATTAACACATAGTCTTTACACAAATGTAGCGGAAAGTCAAAAGATAAATCTCTCGTGGTAGCTCCAATCACAGGTACATTGACTGGTTGACTGCAAGTCTAGTAATCTTCAGGGAAGTAGGAGTAGTAGTCACTATTTGCACCATCTGTCACCCATCCGGGATTTTTATCCAACTAAGAAAAATAAACAAGCATAAGTACATCTCGTACTCAACAAGTGTAACATGGGGTTCATGAGGCTCAAAGGCATGACATTGGTTTTTCAGCATGTAGCTTTTAGTGGGCATAATTTTAGCATATCAATAGCATCAAGATTTCTCAATATAACAATAAACATATGAACCATGTGAAATGATTAACGAATAGCAAAAACATATTCATTATTAATGATCAACTATTCCATAAGGGTCCAAGGCCACTTGTGACCGTGAGCACGGCTGTTGTAATAGTTTTACACTCTGTAGAGGTTGTACACTTTCACTGTGAGTCATGTTGCCCATATGCCCAGGTTAATTACTCCCAAAACACTTCCAAGGTGAGCAGGCAGGGAAACACTATAAAGTCTTTCGAAGGTTTGTCTAACAAGTTAGGGCCATTAGATTCACTCGGCAAACAGATGTAGAGCCCCCTTCCAATTGGCACAATGACACGCAACCTATACACATAAGGACAGAGGCCACACTATACCTGATTCGTCAAGCCATTCTTACGCCAAAAAGGTTACCACTAACAAGCTAGAAAAGGTCCTTCTATATGACTAAAGCCAGAGCCATATAGCCCTCATAGTTGTACTGTAAATCCCGGATGTTCGCTTACAGATAAGTCCTTAAGGAGAGAAACTAGAGCACCAAAAATAACCCCATGCTCTAGCCCCCTTTAAACAGTAATCAAAAGTCATCTTTTAATGTTTATTGCATATTCCATTAGTCAAATTACATGATTATAGTTCATGTTAAGCACTAGCAATGCTACTCAATGCAATATAATAGGTATCAAGGTATAAGATCAAAACTAAGTCATCCTTATCAAGGGAATATATGCATAATGATATTATTTGCTTATTGTGAATAGGACAACAAGGACAATCCCATGCCATACTTGCCTTGCTCAAACTGGTCCTGAAGATCTTGCTCGTAGAAAAACTCTTGATCTCCAACGAATTGCTCACCGTCTATACTCGATCAACAATGGCAACAACATTCATCCAGAAACAATCAAGCATAAACAAACAAGACTATAATTAGAACAGTACACCATTGTTGACGGTTCTTAAGTATCAATTTTAATTATCCAATAAATAAGGAAAAGGACCTATATGCAAGCAACACCTAGAATTAGGGTTTGATATGACAGAATTCCACGAGTTTTGTTGTTTATCTGTTTCTGCAGGGGGTTATCAGGAAATACAAAGGAAAGGCCCACACGTCGGAATTACATAGAGATATTAACGTGTTCACCGATTTTCTATCATCTAGAAGACTCCAGAAGCCACGGGATCGAATGGGAGGCCGAACGGGCCTGGGAACAGGGCGCCCGCCCTGGACCCTGGGGCGCCCGCCCTAGGTCTGCAACCAATCAGGATGAGTCTCACGGATTATGCCCCACCGACCTAAAGGATCAAGGAAAACCGTGCGATTAATGTCGGTTTGATCCGACGGCCCAGGTTCACTTGAAGGGACTATATAAGCAGGACCCCTAGCCCCTGGAGAGGGGAATCCAAGTCCATTATTTTCATATTTTCCAGAGAGGATTCAGAGAGAGAGGTTCCCTTAGGGTTCCCACCTCATTAGGGCTTATCATCCAATGTGAGATTAGACTTAGTTCTTCTAGATTGAGAGAGATAGAGTGGAGGTATAGATCGAAGGAAGCCCGGCCTGTCGGTGACTACTTCGAGGTTGTACCTGTAGGATCAAGTTCTCCTAACCCGAGGCTTGCTCCTAGGATTCTTCAGTATTTCGACTTCTAAATTCTAGTAAGTTCTTTGTTTTATTATTCTTTGGTTTATGAGTTTACTTTAATCTCTTCGCGTAGAGTTTAGAGTAATCATCTCTAGCGTAAACGAGGTGTTTGGGCTAGGATACTCATAGATATGCCCTGTCTAGCTGGACCGTGGTAGTAGCGAGGAACGTGACATTTCCGTAGCTACCTTTGTATTCCATATCCCGTTAGCAGGATCGATAGGGTTTATAGGTGCGGGTCGAACATCCTTTGAGGTGTCTAGATTCCGTGAGCCTCCCCAATAGAGCAGTAGATCATCCTTACCAAGGTTAGAACGAGAGTGCAGTTGCAGTCTTCTCTATACATCGCTCACATCAAATCACAATGGTTGTAGCCTAAAGGTTAGTAGTAATAGATTTGGTTAGTCAGATGCACGCTTTCTCCTAGTGGTAAAAAAATAAATACGATACTCCGGATAACATCCCGGGTGAAGTGCTCACCGATATCCGTGCGCTTGCGGATCATTTCCTAATTGCGTTACCAAATATCAACAAGCATTTCTGGCGCCGTTGCCGGGGAGAAAGACGGTTTGCTGAGATAACCTTGAATCTTACTACTAGCTTGTACCTATACTTTTATCTTTCTTTATCTTTTTATTCCTTATCTTTTCTTTATTCTTACCTTATGGAGAACCAAGATTCTAAATCAATCTATCAATTTGCAACACCTTCGGAAACTGACCTTTTACCATGGGAGTCATCACAGCCTATCCAAACATCCCAGTATAGGTTAAGTTCAAGGTTAATTGCCATGATTGAGAACCTATCCTTTTCGGGAAAGGAAGACGAAAATCCTTACCTTCATATTAGAGATTTTGAGCAAACATGCGATTGTCTTCGCATTGAAGGCATTTCTGATAAGACTTTACGTTGGAAGCTTTTTCCTTTTTCCTTAAGAGGAGAAGCTAGACGATGGTATAGTCAGAAGGTAAGTCAACAGCGAGGTGAATGGGGAGTCTTACGAGCCAACTTCTGTTTAGATTTTTATTCCCTCGATCGTATATCGCCGACCTTAGACTCGAAGTTCTATCTTTTAAACAAAAAGAAAATGAAACTTTGGGAAAATCCTGGAAACGTTTTTCTGATCTTTTAGAATCTGGTCCAAAACTCAATATTGAAGACCCTATTCTCCTTTTTCATTTCTTTCGAGGTCTTCAGAAAGATCATAAACAAATGCTACATACAATGTCTAGAGGTTCTTTCTTTCGTATCCCTACTGATGAAGCTAGAGCGATCCTAGATAGAATCCTAGAAACTGAGATGGATAATACCCTCCATGATGAAACCTACAAAGCCGAAGTAGACACTCTGCCGAATTCTTCACCTACTTCAGCTATCCCAAGTTTTGAGCTACAAAAGGAAGAAATTCCACCACCTGATTTCATGCTGGATATAGAATCCGATCTTTTTGCCGATTTTGGAAACATTTCAAACTACCATTCTATAGACAAACCCCAAAGCGGCCATTATAGCATTTGTTTACCAAGTGAATTGAGAGAGCTTATCTCAGTCGTGAGTAGCGAATGGTTGGAGGAGTCAGAGCTTTCCTCTAAAGTGATCCGTTTGGATACACCTCCTATCACTATACGCTGTGCTTATGATTCTGATCAATTTGATGCTCTCTATAATCCTGTTGTGGGGATCAATATTATGTCTGAAGCTTTTGCACTTAAATTATTTGGAAAATTAATTTTAACCCCCACAACAAAGTTCATGAAGGAATCTTCGGGACGATTGGTCCCCAGTCTTGGAATTGTGAATGTCCTACCCTTTATGGTAGAAGGCTCCATGATTCATTTGAACTTTTATATCTTTGATACATGGGACTTCGACCTGTTGATAGGACAACCATTTAGAAGACTCCTTTATAAAGGTCAAACTGGAAAGCTACACATTTCTTTTGGAAAGGATTTTAAATTCCCTATGACAATTTCTCACTCCTTGAATAATAAGATCGAGTCATCTCTTTTGCCTGATCCTATGGAAGAGGTAAAAGCTGCGTCTCTAGAGCTTTTAAATGAATCAGACTTAGAAGAAGAAGCCCCTTTCTTCATAGAAGAGGAAGTTGAACCTTCTAAACCTGAACCTTTAGATGAGTTTGCAGAAACACCCAGACCTCCTATAGAGCTTAAAACTTTACCACCCGGTCTTATCTATGCTTTCCTAAACAATAATCCAGAGTTTCCTGTGATCATTAGTAATAAACTCACTCAGGAACAAACTCTGCGATTAATGACCATTTTAGAAAAACATCACTCAGTCTTTGGCTACTCACTCCAAGATCTTACAGGAATCAGTCCTATGATTTGCACCCATCGCATTCCGACAGATCCTTCTGTTTCACCTTCTCGGGAACCCCAACGTAGACTCAACAACGCGATGAGAGAAGTAGTTAAAAAGGAAGTTATAAAGTTGCTGCATGCAGGGATTATATATCCTGTGCCGCATAGTGAGTGCGTGAGCCCTATTCAAGTTGTGCCTAAAAAGGGAGGCATGACTGTTGTTACAAATGAGAAGAACGAGCTAATTCCGCAACGCACCGTCACAGGGTGGCGGATGTGCATTGACTATAGAAAACTGAATAAAGCCACGAAAAAGGATCACTTTCCTTTACCTTTTATAGATGAGATGTTAGAGCGGTTAGCGAGCCATTCGTTCTTCTGTTTCTTAGATGGATATTCAGGGTACCACCAGATCCCGATCCATCCTGATGATCAAAGCAAAACCACTTTTACCTATCCATATGGAACTTATGCTTATCGTAGAATGTCTTTTGGGCTATGTAATGCACCAGCTTCTTTTCAAAGATGCATGATGTCTATATTTTCTGATATGATTGAAGAGATTATGGAAGTTTTCATGGATGATTTTTCTATTTATGGAAAAACTTTTGATAATTGTCTTGAAAACTTAGACAAGGTTTTGCAAAGATGCAAAGAAAAGCACTAAGTCCTTAACTGGGAAAAATGTCATTTTATGGTTAGGGAAGGAATAGTGCTAGGACACCTAGTGTCTGAAAGAGGTATTGAGGTAGATAAAGCTAAAATTGAAGTAATAGAACAACTACCTCCACCTGTGAATATAAAAGAAATTCGAAGCTTTCTTGGCCATGCTGGTTTTTATCACGGATTCATAAAAGATTTTTCATTTATTGCTAGACCACTCACTCTTTTGCTAGCCAAGGATGCTCCTTTCGAATTTGATGATGCATGTTTAAAAGCTTTTGAATTATTAAAGAATGCACTCATCTCTGCACCAATCATTCAACCCCCTGACTGGTCGTTGCCTTTTGAAATTATGTGTGATGCTAGTGATTATGCTGTGGGGGCAGTTTTGGGGCAAACAAAAGACAAGAAGCATCATGCAATTGCTTACACCAGTAAAACTTTGACAGGAGCTCAACTTAATTATGCAACCACTGAAAAAGAGCTTCTGGCTGTTGTCTTTGCCATTGATAAATTTAGATCTTACTTAGTAGGAGCTAAAATAATTGTTTACACCGATCATGCTGCATTAAAATATTTGCTCACTAAAAAAGATGCTAAACCTCACCTAATTAGATGGATCTTGTTACTCCAAGAATTTGACTTAGAAATAAAAGATAAAAAGGGAGTAGAAAATTCTGTTGCTGATCACTTGTCTAGAATGCACTTTAAGGATCCACAGGAAACACCCATTAATGATTCACTCCGGGACGACATGCTCTATGGAATCAACAGGTCTGACCCCTGGTATGCAGATATTGTTAATTTTATGGTTTCAGGGTATGTACCACCAGGAGCGAACAAGAAGAAGCTTATTCAAGAAAGTCTTTCACACATATGGGATGAGCCATACCTCTTCCGAGTATGCGCTGATGGCTTACTCAGAAGGTGTGTGACCACTGAGGAAGGGTGGAAGATCATCGACAGATGCCATTCATCACCATACGGAGGTCATTATGGAGCATTCGTACACATTCAAAGATCTGGCAATGTGGATTCTATTGGCCTACAATGTATGAAGACACAAGGCAATATATCAGAAGATGTGGGCCATGTGAAAGGCACGGAAACATAAATACAAGAGATGCTATGCCACTCACTAACAACCTTCAGATTGAGCTCTTTGATGTTTGGGGAATAGACTACATGGGTCCATTTCCTCCATCAAAGAAGTGTGAATTCATCTTGGTGGCAGTTGACTACGTCTCCAAGTGGGTAGAAGCACTACCTTGCAAGCGTGCCGACAATATTAATTCAAAGAGGATGTTTGAAGAGATTATATTTCCAAGATTTGGAGTCCCTAGGGTGGTGATAAGTGATTGGGGATCACACTTCATCGACAAATGCTTTGAGCATTATCTAGCAAAACATGGAATCCGTCACAACGTTGCTACCCCATATCATCCTCAGACAAGTGGCCAAGCAGAGACTTCCAACAAGCAAATCAAGAACATTCTTCAGAAAACAGTAAATGAGATGGGAACAGCATGGAAGGAAAAGTTACCCGATGCACTCTGGGCATACCGGACAGCATACAAGACCCCAATTGGAATGACCCCATACCAATTGGTGTACGGGAAGACTTGCCACTTGCCTGTTGAACTAGAGTTCAAAGCACACTAGGCCATAAGAAGATGGAATATGAACCTAGATGTTGCTAGAGATCATAGAAGAATGCAACTATCAGAATTGGAAGAATGGCGAGAGAAAGCATATCACAATTCGAAGATCTACAAAGAAAGAGTCAAAAGATGGCATGACAAGAGGATCAAGAAGAAGGAGTTCTCACCCGGAGATAAGGTATTACTTTTTAATTCCAGGGTGAAGCTTTTCAGGCATGGAAAACTCCGGAGTAAATGGGAAGGACCATACAAGGTAGTCAATTCATCATCCCACGGAGCTATTACACTTCAAAACGACGAAGGTACGTTATTCAAGGTAAATGGTCAACGTCTTAAATTATTTTTAGAACCCAATAAAGAATTAGAAGAATAGACGTGATCCATTTTTACCTTCCGATGGAGAATTAAAGCCCGACCTTTTTAATCTGATGTTTTTGGGCCACGTATATATTTTTCGGGATAAAAATACTTCTAGAAACACGCTCGAGCAAGCGGGCCCGCAGAGGAGGCAGGCCCAGGGCGGGTGCCCTGAGGATGAGGGCGGGCACCCTGCCCTGGTGTCCCCTCGGCCCCGGCCTCTTCCGACGTGCTTTCCTCATCTATGGTTATCCAGAAAATTCCGCGAATGGGTTGTTACGCACGCCCGGCGGCGGGATGGATCTATGGAAACCCTAGAGGCACTTTTTGACCCCTATATAAACAGACCCCTGACGTCAGCTTTCAACACCAATTCATTCAATCCTTCTCTCCTCCTCAATTAGAGCTTGTCTAGTTCCTTGCTTCTCCAATGGCCAACAAGACCCACCGCAACTGGGAGATCGTCCCTTACGACCTCAACCGCAAGCCTAAGGATGACCCCGACGCCTATGTCCCGGCCAACACAGAGCGACAGCTAGCAGCCCCACCATCAAACCAGCGCAGCTCAATCTCATCCTACTACGTCCAACCAGTTCTTACTGCACCACCGCAGCCCCTTCTTCTCAAGGGACTGTCGTCCAAGCAAGAAGCCATCGTCAAGGTACCAGCCGGCACGAAAATCCTGCCACCTAAACCCACTGAGTGGGTTGTAGGCGTCAAAACCAACCGGAGCGGCGAGATCAGCAGCATCCACTACACTACGGAGAAGGAGAGGCCCCGCTTCGAAGGAGTTAGGACAGCAAAAGTTCACTTCATCCCACCAAAGGAAGCTCCTAAGCACGCTCTCAATTCGTTTGAGACACCACCGAAGCGCCGCAGGACCATAGCAGATGTGGATGAGGACACCAGGACAGCAAATAGACATATTATGGAACTTCAGTCCACAGTTAGCTCCCTTAGTAGGCAGGTCTCCAACCTAAACACTACTGTGCTCGCGCTTAAACGTGACCTTTCTGATGCCCTTACTAGGATCAGGGATTTAGAGCAACACTGAACTATCTAGATTAGACCTTGAGGCAGTGTGTCTTAGTCTTCATCATTAGATTAGATTCAATTCAGTTTAGATTAGTTCGCTTCATTAGTCAGTGTAATAAATGCCTCAAGACAAATAAAGATTATTATTATTATTATACCTCGTGTATCTCCACTTTATTTTTATGCAAGAAAGCAGGAAACAAGTATGAGGGAATCCCCCCGACATGGTAAATGCACTTCGATTGCACCACTCCACGATTCAGGTACATACTCTGCACGCTTTATTTACATATATACAAATACATATTGGGCTGTGTAGAATATTGTTCCTAACATGATAATTTAAAAAGACAAAAATATTTTTAATCATGATCAATCTCACTCTATGATATTTCTGAAAACCTGCATTTATTGAAAATCATTTTAAAAACCATGTGTTACTCAAGTCATTGTGGAATGTGAGATGGTAGAATATGAGTATCTTATTCTTGAAATCTTTGTCGCTTGGAGATTTTCTTTTCAAAAACTTCAAAAATATAGCTACCATCCTCAATATTTTATATGCCTGATAAACCTAAAAATATTAATTTGCTTTGTATTGAGTTTGTGCAAAACGAGTTAGACCCTTGTTGAGAGATTTATCATGCTCCCAAGATCAAGACATTTTTATTCAGAAAGATTCACTCTTCCGAAGTATTATTGCATTAGAGGCATGGGCTATGCAAAAATATATTTCAAGGAAATAAAAAGGAGCAAGTGCTCGACAACCTCGCAGAAAAATGGACAAGTGTCCGGAAGTAGAATTAGGGGTACCTCAGTATCCACCTGAAAAAAATGAGATGATAAAAATATATATGGTAAAAAGAAAATGATAGCCCATGGTCCCTCTAATAAGCAATATGCCAGTAAGAGTTGACAAGTTTTAATTTTCAAAGTCTTTGATCTAAGAGTATGGCATTCCTCTCCTCGGATCCCGTTTTGACCCAAGCAATATATGCAAAGTAAGTATGCTTGAGAATTTCTACAAATTAAAACAGCCTCAGTGAGATATACAAAAGATAAATGAGTGATCTGAGAGCCCCTATGAGGATAAAGGT
The DNA here is from genome assembly GCA_038087645.1 of Saccharum hybrid cultivar R570. Classification (NCBI taxonomy): domain Eukaryota; kingdom Viridiplantae; phylum Streptophyta; class Magnoliopsida; order Poales; family Poaceae; genus Saccharum; species Saccharum hybrid cultivar. The sequence goes on from JAQSUU010000494.1 coordinate 7,566,704, forward strand.
ATGCTAAGTTTTCTATTCAAAAATATATAAAAAAACTCCAAGTGACAGGGTTGAGAAGAATAAAGGATCTCTACTTCAACCATATATTTCCCTGACTACAGTGCACAGTGGACATTCACAACACCCTGCAGGTATAAAAAGAATGCTTTACAATGTTTCAATCCCAGTTATTTTTCTGAACCATCCTTTTCTCGAGGACGAGTAAAAGCCTAAGTATGGGGGTGTTTGTTGACGGTTCTTAAGTATCAATTTTAATAATCCAATAAATAAGGAAAAGGACCTATATGCAAGCAACACCTAGAATTAGGGTTTGATCTGACAGAATTCCACGAGTTTTGTTGTTTATCTGTTTCTGCAGGGGGTTATCAGGAAATACAAAGGAAAGGCCCACACGTCGGAATTAAATAGAGATATTAACGTGTTCACCGATTTTCTATCATCTAGAAGACTCCAGAAGCCACGGGATCGAACGGGAGGCCGAACGGGCCCGGGACCAGGGTGCCCACCCTGGACCCTGGGGCGCCCGCCCTAGGTCTGCAACCAATCAGGATGAGTCTCGCGGATTATGCCCCACTGACCTAAAGGATCAAGGAAAACCGTGCGATTAATGTCGGTTTGATCCGACGGCCCAGGTTCACTTGAAGGGACTATATAAGCAGGACCCCTGGCCCCTGGAGAGGGGAATCCAAGTCCATCATTTTCATATTTTCCAGAGAGGATTCAGAGAGAGAGGTTCCCTTAGGGTTCCCACCTCATTAGGGCTTAGCATCCAATGTGAGATTAGACTTAGTTCTTCTAGATTGAGAGAGATAGAGTGGAGGTATAGATCGAAGGAAGCCCGGCCTGTCGGTGACTACTTCGAGGTTGTACCTGCAGGATCAAGTTCTCCTAACCCGAGGCTTGCTCCTAGGATTCTTCAGTATTTCGACTTCTAAATTCTAGTAAGTTCTTTGTTTTATTGTTCTTTGGTTTATGAGTTTACTTTAATCTCTTCGCGTAGAGTTTAGAGTAATCATCTCTAGCGTAAACGAGGTGTTTGGGCTAGGATACTCATAGATATCCCCTGTCTAGCCGGACCGTGGTAGTAGCGAGGAACGTGACATTTCCATAGCTACCTTTGTATTCCATATCCCGTTAGTAGGATCGATAGGGTTTATAGGTGTGGGTCGAACATCCTTTGAGGTGTCTAGATTCCGTGAGCCTCCCCAATAGAGCAGTAGATCATCCTTACCAAGGTTAGAACGAGAGTGCAGTTGCAGTCTTCTCTATACATCGCTCACATCAAATCACAGTGGTTGTAGCCTAAAGGTTAGTAGTAATAGATTTGGTTAGTCAGATGCACGCTTTCTCCTAGTGGTAAAAAAATAAATACGATACTCTGGATAACATCCCGGGTGAAGTGCTCACCGATATCCATGCGCTTGCGGATCATTTCCTAATTGCATTACCAAATATCAACAACCATCAGTAATAAAATAAGATAAAAAGTCTTTAAAACGAGTCTACAACTCGGTAGGATCACACAGACGCGAAGATCACGAAAAACGGAGCTAAAACGACGAAGTTATGAATTTACTAAGATTTCCTATAGAAAAATAATTACTTTAATTCAAACTCTAAAATAAAATGTTACAAACCTACTGTACAGTAGTACTAACATGTAGAGCTCGCAAATACGAACCTAACACAATTTGAACGGGTCAAATTGGAGTTAAAACGGAGATTCTATGCATGAATTAACCTAGTGGCAAATCTGTAAATAAGTGAAAACGTATTTCTAAAGTTACCGCGATCAAAAAATGCTTTATGAAAAAGAAAACGTAATTCGGGAATACGCCATGGACTGTGGGTTCTATATTTAAAAATTACAGGGACTCTTTAACAAAAATGCCGGCCGAACCGGTATCTTCTAATCCGAGCCGTTGGATTTGATTTGGACGTTCCAGATCGGATCGGGGAAAAGCCGGGCGGCGCTCCGGCCGGAACAGTGGCCCGATGACGGGTTCCATGGCGGCCCCATTGCCGGAGACGGCTATCTAGCGCTACAAAGCATGAGCTCGCGAAAGGACACGAGAGGGTAGAGCACATCAATGCGAACTCACCAAGGGTGAAATCAAGGGCGTGGGACGGATGGAGGCGGCGGTGTGCTCGATATGGCAGACGGTGGTGGCGAGGTAGGGTTTCTAGCTCGCGGTGGCGTCTCGGGAGCACGGCTGACGCTGCGAAAGGGTTGGATGGAGGCGGCTGTGCGCGGCACCCTTGCTTATATAGCCCGAAGGCGCTCCGAGTAAGGAAAGGGGAAGATTGGACGCGGGATTCAGCGTCGGCAAAGAAGAAAAGCGACGCCGGTGATGGCTTGAGGAAGGAGGTGACCCTAACAAGCAGGCCTGCGGTGTTAGTGACGGGCAGGCAGCGCGGTGAGCGTGTGCGAGCTAGGCCGCTGGCTGGGCTTGGCCCAAGCGCGATGCGGGGAAAAGAAAATGGGCCACGCGCAGTGAGAGGTGGGCGCGCGCTGCTGGGCTACGGAGGAAAAATAAGGCCGGGCCGGAATTCTGGGCCGAAACCGAAGGGGAGAGGAAAATCCTTTTTTTCCTTTTCTAATTTTTCAAAGCATTTTCCAAAAAGATTTTGAATCCTCTTTTGAATTTAGTTCAAACCACTCAATACAAAAAATCAAATGCAGCAGCATGAATGCTCAATAATGTTTCTACCCTTATATTTGATTTTAAATTAATAAAAATTATTACTTTTCTAAGTTTGTATGCTCACAAAAATACATAAAAATCATATTCACCTATTTTAAATCATTCCAAAATTTTATGGTGTTACAATTCTACCCCCCTTAAGATGAATCTCGTCCCGAGATTCGGCTGGTGCTTACTCGAACAGTTACGGGTATGTTTTCCTCAGATCCTCTTCTCTTTCCGAGGTGGCCTCATCTGTAGTATACCGATTCCACTGAACCTTACACATCTTGATAGTCCGACTCCTCATGACTCTTTCAGCAATCTCTAAAATTCTAACTGGAAACTCTTCATATGTGAGATCCTCTTTAACAGTGAGCTCCTCTAATGGTATCTGTTCCTCTGGTACTCGCAAACATTTCTTAAGTTGAGACACGTGAAACACATCATGTACACCTGCCAAACTCTCAGGTAATTCCAACTGATACACCACCTCACCACGTCTCTCTATGATCTTGAAAGGCCCAATATACCTTGGTGCCAATTTCCCCTTCATATTGAACCTTTTCACACTCCTCATTGGTGATACTTTCAAGTAGACATAATCCCCTACTTCAAAAGTCAACTCTCTCCTCCGAGTATTAGAATAACTTTTCTGTCAGGACTTAGCTATTTTTAGATTATCTCTAATCATCCTTACTTTCTTTTCAGCATCCTTGAGTACATCAAGCCCAAACACTTGACTTTTCCCTGTCTGATTCCAGAACAACGGGGTTCTACACTTTCGTCCATACAAAGCCTCAAACGGTGCCATCTGAAGACTCTTCTGATAACTATTGTTATAAGAGAACTCCGCGTAAGACAAACTCTTATCCAAACTAGTACCATATTGTAAAGCACAAGCTCTCAACATATTTTCCAATATCTGATTAATTCTCTCCGTCTGTTCATATGTCTGTGGATGGTAAGCTGTACTAAAGTTCAGCTTGGTTCCTAGTGATTCATGTATCTTTTGCCAATAATGAGATGTAAACTGGGTACCCCGATCAGACACAATTTTCTTAGGAACTCCATGTAGACTCACTATTCTTTCCATATACAATTCAGCCAACTTTGCACTGCTATATGTAGTCTTAACTGGCTGAAAATGAGCAACCTTTGTTAGACGATCTACTATTACCCAAATCGAATCGTACCCTCTCTGAGTACGTGGCAACCCAACTATGAAATCCATACCAACTTCTTCCCATTTCCATTCAGGTATCTGCATAGGCTGTAACAATCCTGCAGGCCTCTGATGTTCAGCTTTTACCCTTTGACAAGTGTCACACAAAGCAACATATTCAGCAACATCTCTTTTTAAACCATACCACCAGTATTTCTCTGTCAGGTCCAGATACATCTTAGTACTCCTAGGATGTATGGAATAAGCTGACTCGTGAGCTTCATGCAGAATTGCCTCTCTGATAGTCTGATCCTCAGGCACACATAGCCTTTTTCCAAACCATAGCGTACCATTATCATCCTTACGGAATCCTGGTGATTTGCCCTTCGCTATATTCTCTGCTATCTCTCTCAACTTTTCATCTTTCAACTGACTCTTGTATATTTCTTGCTCTAGACTAGGTTATAGTACCAGTTCTACTGCATTGGTGGTAAACCCTAAGTTCAGATGCTCACATTCAGCAGACAACTCTCTTGGCATAGGCATTACTTGCACTTCATTAGCGTAGCTTTTCCTACTAAGAGCATCAGCAACGATGTTGGCCATTCCTGGGTGATAATGCACCTCCAGATCATAGTCCTTTATCAACTCCAACCATCTACGCTGCCTCAAGTTTAGATCTGATTGAGTGAAGATATACTGCAGACTCTTGTGATTAGTGTATATATCACTCTTATGTCCAATCAAATAATGTCTCCATATCTTTAGTGCATGAACCACCGCAGCTAATTCTAGGTCATGAGTAGGATAATTTAATTCATGCTTTCTCAACTGTCTCTATGCATATGCCACAACTCTACCTTCTTGCATAAGAACACATCCCAAACCCAAACGAGATGCATCACAGTAGATAGAGAAGTGGTCAATCTTTTCTTCAATTCCTCAAAATTAGCCTGACACTTCTCAGACCACACAAACGTGGCATTCTTCTCCAACAGTGCAGTCATTGGCTTCGCAAGCTTAGAAAATCCCTCTATAAATCTCCTGTAATAGCCAGCTAATCCCAAGAAACTACGGATCTCACTTACATTGGCTGGTGGCTTCCAGTTCAATACATCTTTCACTTTGCTAGGATCTACTGATATTCCTCCATTTGAGACAACATGACCAAGAAAGGAAACTTCCTTCAACCAAAACTCACATTTACTCCGCTTGGCATATAGCTGGTGTTCTCTGAGCTTTTGCAAGACCAACCTCAAATGTTCAGCATGTTCCTCCTCAGTCTTGGAGAATACTAGGATATCATCAATGAATACCACTACAAACTTATCCAGATATTCCATGAACACCTTATTCATCAAGTACATAAAGTATGCAGGGGCATTAGTCAGACCAAAAGACATCACTGTATACTCATATAATCCATACCGTGTGGTAAAAGTTGTCTTTGGTATATCACTAGCACGAATCTTCAACTGGTGATATCTATAATGAAGATCAATCTTGGAGAATACACAAGCACCTCTCAACTGATCAAACAAGTCATCGATTCTAGGCAACAGGTACTTATTCTTGATAGTAACCTCATTGAGAGACCGATAATCTACACACATTCTCTGAGTGCCATCTTTCTTGTCCACAAAAATCACTGGTGCTCCCCAAGGTGAAGAACTAGGACGAATGAAACCTTTATCCTACAACTCCTTAATTTGTTTCTTAAGTTCTTCTAATTCATCTACTCCCATTCTATATGGACGCTTAGCTACGGGTGCAGTTCCAGGTAATAATTCAATAATAAATTCAATGTCACGGTCTGGTGGCATACCTGGCAATTCCTCGGGAAACACATCAGGGAACTCCTCCACAACCGGGTCCTCCTTGTTGGCACCATCATTAAGCTGGTTCACTATAGCAGTCTTCTGTTTTTGCACTTTCACCTCAACCCTGATTCTATCTCCCTTCGGTGTTGTTAGTACTACTAATTTCTCCTTGCACTGAATCTCTACTTGTTGTTGTATCATCCAATCCATTCCCAATATGAGGTCAATCCCAGCTGTTCTCAATACTATAGGGCTCACCTTAAACTCTACCCCCTTAAAATGAGACTAATCGGGAGACAACGATAAGATGCTGGCATGCTTCCACCAGGTGAGTTTACTAATACAGAGTTCTTCATGGCACATAAATGAATTCTATGTATTCTAACAAATGCTTGTGATATGAAAGAATGTGATGCTCCAGAATAAAAAAAGAACAGTGGCAGGAGTGGAATGGACATCGAACGTACCAAGCATAACTTCCAGTTCCTCCACTGCTGTTTCTTGAGACAAGTGGTTCACCCTTCCAGTGTTAGGTGCAGGCTTCTAGTGACTACTCTGCCTCTAGGGAGTTTGCTAGTTGGGCTTCTCAGGGAAATTGTAAGACAAGTGACCTTCTTTTCCACATCGAAAACACCTATTGGGGGTATTGGGAACACTAGTCATCATGGGAGTATTGTTGGAAGGGCCCTAATGCTGAGTCTGATTCCCACTCTACTGCTGAGGGCGTTGGTTGTCATTCTACAGCTGGGATGGGGGACGTTGCGGAAACTGATTACGGAAAGGGATCTGACCACGATTCCACTGACCAGGTGGAGGCCTATGTTGATTACCTTGCTGGAAACTCGTACGCTGACGAGTGTTGCTACCGGAGGCCTGTCCCTGAAGCCTTTTCCTCTTGGCATCCATCTCCATACGCTTGTTATACACCACAATAGCGCGGTTCACAAGTGTCTGAAAATTGGGATAGGTATTGGACATCAGCTGCAACTGTAGCCTATCATACAATCCCTTCAAGAAGCGGCGCTGCTTATCACTGTCATTAGCCACCTCATTTGGAGCATATCGTGACAACTGAGCAAACTTGTCACGATACTCAGCTACAGACAATGACCCTTAGGTCAAGCACCTGAATTCCTCTGCCTTCAGCTCTATCATCTCTTCTGGTATATGGTAAGCCCTGAAGCTCTCTCTAAACTCCTGCCAAGTGACCGCGGGAGCATTGGTGGGGCGGCCATACTCATACGATTCCCACCAATCCTGAGCCTCTCCCTAGAGTTGTCCAGAAGCAAACAACACTTTCTGCCGGTCATCACATTGTGCAATGTTGAGCTGCTTTTCCACGGCACGAAGCCAATCATCGGCTTCCAATGGATCTACGGCATGCGTGAACACTGGGGGATGACCCTTCAAAAATTCACCACACTTATCACGTGGGGGTGCCCCAGCAACTAGCTGATTCTGTTGGTTCTGTACTAGTTGTTGCATAAGCTATGTCTGCACTGCCAATAGTTGCTCAATAGTTGGTGGCGGTGGTGGTGGTGGATTTGGGGGAACACCTCCACGATCCCTGCCTCTTCCTCTTCCGGCCATCTGCCATCCATAAAAATACAAACTTTGAGATTTCTATGTTATCAACCACATATAAGATAAAGAATGAGATCTGAAAGTTTTCTGGGCGAGTATCAATATTAACAGTTCAGTAAATCAATCATATCTTGAGCTACAGAAGTCCAATAGAGGCGTGCTTTATATGCTTTATATTTAGACATGCCTACAAGCCCCAAAACTCATAACAAAATCCAACTCACACATAAACATAATGACAAAGCAACTATCACACCAAAGTTCAAACCACACGACAGTTTCGAAGACTCAACTGACATTACTAAGAACATTCTTATTACATAAAGGACTCCTATTTTCTAAGGACGTGGCTCATGCTCTAATGTCTCATAAATCTTGGCCATGCCTTGGTTTGCTCGGAGTTCATCAATCGTCGCCTAGCACCTCTTGATGGTCTTCCCCTGTGCCTTCACCATCTCCTCTAACTGCAGCTTCCTCTCCATCATATCATAGACAAGGTTCACCATCACCCGAGGAAGTGGTTCCAACTGCACTGGATCCATCATGGCCCATCCAAGGTCGGGTTGTGCACGAGGGAAGTAACGGTGAACATCATGCTTCATGCTGTCAAAGCGAAGGTAGCGGAGGCCCATACATGCTTCAAAGGCGGCATCTTCAATGCTAGCCTCTATGGTAGCTCGACGACCCATGTGAGAATACATCATGTCCAGCTGGTATGTCCCTTTTTCCTCATCCTTAGGAAAAATACTTGCTCTTGCCTTCCAGTAAGTGTCCTCCAGCGGATGTGTATACTCCCAGTAGACGTACTCCACAGCTGGGTGCCAATCAGCGAAGTAGGCAGCGAGCATTCCCACCAGTCGATGGTGAGAGACAACGTCTCCTCCAGCCTTGTGGTAAATCTTCACAGTCCACCCCATTGGAGGAGGTGCCACATCCTCAACAGCTTCATCATGTGGTGGAGATGGGGGTTGCTCTCCTCCATTAGCTTCCTCCTCTTCATCATCTTCAATCTCAATGATCTTAGGATCTTCTTCAGGCTCGAGTTCTTCCTGAGAAGGTGTTGGCGCTTGGATTGGTGCTTCAGGGGCGTGCTCCTATTCCTGGGGTGCTTCCACTTGTGGCTCTTCTGGTGCAAGCAAGGCACGAGGTGGGTAGTGACCTCCAGTGGTGATGCGGGCAGTCTTGCGGCCATGAACCATCTACAGAGTTTTAGATGTAGTTAGAATAGAGGCAAAATTTCATAATATAATGAGACATAAGAAGCATGAAAATTTATAAAATAACAATAGCAAGATAATAAGCATAAAAATAGTGAACAAGAAGATACTAAATCGACCATTTCTAGCTAGGCTTGCGTCCTACAGTCAACAAAAGCTCTGATACCAATTTGTCGCACCCATTTAAAGACCAAATGGAATGCATACTCTTATGTGTGCCCAGAGATCAATCACACATAAGTTAACAAATTATAAAGGAAGTATCATCAAAAATGTTATTACATCACGATTATTAACACATAGTCTTTACACAAATGTAGCGGAAAGTAAAAAGATAAATCTCTCGTGGTAGCTCCAATCACAGGCACATTGACTGGTTGACTGCAAGTCTAGTAATCTTCAGGAAAGTAGGAGTAGTAGTCACTATTTGCACCATCTATTACCCATCCGAGATTTTTATCCAACTAAGAAAAATAAACAAGCGTAAGTACATCTCATACTCAACAGGTGTAACATGGTTCATGAGGCTCAAAGTCATGACATTGGTTTTTCAGCATGTAGCTTTTAGTGGGCATAATTTTAGCATATCAATAGCATCAAGATGTCTCAATATAACAATAAACATATGAATCATGTAAAATGATTAACGAATAGCAAAAACATATTCATTATTAATGATCAACTATTCCATTAGGGTCCAAGGCCACTCGTGACCGTGAGCATGGCTGTTATAACCGTTTTACACTCTGCAGAGGTTGTACACTTTCACTGTGAGTCGTGTTGTCCATATGCCCGGGTTAATTACTCCCAAAACACTTCCAAGGTGAGCAGGCAGGGAAACACTATGAAGTCTTTCGAAGGTTCATCTAACAAGTTAGGGCCATTAGATTCACTCGGCAAATAGATGTAGAGCCCCCCTTCCAAATGGCACAATGACACGCAGCCTATACACATAAGGACAGAGGCCACACTATACCTGATTTGTCAAGCCATTCTTACGCCAAAATGGTTACCACTAACAAGCTAGAAAAGGTCCTTCTATATGACTAAAGCTAGAGCCATATAGACCTCACAGTTGTACTATAAATCCCGGATATTCGCTTACAGATAAGTCCTTAAGGAGAGAAACTAGAGCACCAAAAATAACCCCATGCTCTAGCCCCCTTTAAACAGTAATCAAAAGTCATCTTTTAATGTTTATTGCATATTCCATTAGTCAAATTACATGATCATAGTTCATGTTAAGCACTAGAAATGCTACTCAATGCAATATTGTAACACCCTAAATTTTTGAATATTTTTAAATAGGGAATTTGAATTACTTACGCAATTTTGTGAGCATTTTAACCTAGTGAAATAATATTTTTGTTTAAATAAAATCAAAAATAGGGTTAAATAAGTGTTTGTGCATACATGCCGTTGCATATTTTAATTGGGTGATTGGTTTTTATTTTAAAAAGAAAATTATTTCAAGAATCTTTTGGAAATGTATTTGAAGTATTAGAAAAAGAAAAGGAAAAGAATATTCTCTTTCTCAGTTCGGGCCGTAACCAGCTCTTTTTCTTTCTCTTTTTGGCCCAGCCGCCTCCCCTTTCCCTCCTGGCCATGGGCCGCGAAGGTGGGCCGGCCCAGCCTGCAGCTGTCGTCGTGCCTCCCTCCCTTTACTCTGACTGCCATTCGGGCCCGCGCGTCGGCCGCTCCGGGTCGTCCCCTTCCTCCCGACGTGTTCGAGCTGGACTCCGGCAATGGGAGTCCGATGCCGCCCCGATCTTTCCCCTGGCTTGCTCCTCACGTCGAGCCCCTCATAAATAGCGCCCAGCCGCACCTATCTCCCCACACCGCCCTAAAACCGAGCTGCGTTTTCGGATCTCGAGGGGGCCAACGTGCCGAGCCGCCACCGACCAACCTTGGAGAGCCGCCGGCCTTGAAGCTACCCGACGACACGTCTCCGGCCCGATTCCCTTCTTCGGTGAGTGCGGTGGAAGCTCCTCTTCCTTCCCGTGTCGTTTTTGAGTCGATTCGTGGTCTCTAGGGCTTCAACGTGTGCGCCGGTGAGGAGTCTCACCGCCGGCCATGTCCTCCACCGCGCCGGACACCGTAGCCGGCCGGGTTTCCTTTCTCTCCCCTCCCCGATCTAATCCCGGCCATTGGTTTGAGATCCAACGGCTCAGATCTCGACATACCCCTTCGGCTGCCTCTTTTGCAAAAGAGCCCTTATGTTTCTTTGTTTTTAAACCCGCAATCCATGGCGCACTCGCTGGTTTACGCTTTGTTGTTTTGAAAACGTAATTTTCGTCGGGTTAAATGAAAATACGCTTTCAGTTATTTACAGAATTGCCACTAGGTTTAATTAGGTCATAAAATCTCTGTTTTAACTCCGATTTGATCCGTTCAAGTTGCATTAGGTTCATAATTTCATATTCTATCTATTAGTACTGCTGTATAGTAGATTTTACACTTTTAAAATTCGAGGTTAGATTTAATCTATTACTTTAATAAAGTAAATCTTGTTTAAATCATAACTTTTCCGTTTTAGCTCCGATTTGCGTGAATTTCGCGTCTGTGTGATTCTAGAGCGATGTAGATTTGTTTTAAAAACTTTTCATCTTATTTTACTGCTGTTGGTGTACTGTTCTAATTGTAGCTTTGTTTGCTTTGCATGATTGCCCTTGGATGATTGTTGTTGACGTGTTAATCGAGAATAGACGGTGATCAGTTCGTTGGTGATCAAGAGTACTATTACGAGTCGGATCAACAGGATCAGCTAAATCAAGGCAAGTATAGCATGGGATTATCCTTGTTACCTATTCACTTTAATTCACTTAATTCATGCTGCATGTGTCTTCTTGTTAAGGATGCCTTAGTATTGATCTTGTTCCTTGAATCCTATGGTTATTGGCAATGGGTAGTGGCTAGTGCTCACACAAACTATGATCTTGTAATTTGACTAATGATATATGCAATAACTCTAAAAGATGATTTTTAGCAACAGGGAACAAGAGGGCTAGAGTTATCTCTAGATTCCTCTCCGTAAGGACTTATCTGTAAGCGAACATCCGGGACTTACAGTACAGCTGTGAGGGCTACATGGCTCTGGCTTTAGTCATATAAGAGGACCTTTTCTAGCTTGTTAGTGGTTACCTTTATGGCGCAAAAGGGGTTGTGTTCCGGGTTGGGTGTAGTGCGGCTCCTGTCCCTATGAGTATAGGCTACGTGTCATTGTGCCATATGGAAGGGGGGCTCTACATTTGCAGGCCACAGAAATCTAGCGGCCCTAACTTGTTAGACGAACCTTGGAAAGACTTCATAGTGAAACTTGATTGTCCAATGGGGAGTCATGACCTCGGGCTTTTGGGGATCACGACTCACAGTGAAAGTGTACAACCTCTGCAGAGTGTAAAACTGGTATATCAGCCGTGCTCACGGACACGAGCGGCCTTGGACCCTTACGGAATAGAGATCACTATTAATTTAATTGTTCTTGCTATTCATTATTCTCTTACATGATCATATGTTTATTTCAGGAATATTACCTATTTGATGCTACTCAATTGCTTAAAACATGATCAACTAAAAGCTACACGCAGTTGAACCAGTGTCTATCCTACTTGAGCTACATGAACCCCATGTTACACTTGTTGAGTACTTTTGTGCTCACCCTTGCATTCCCCCACCACAGGATGGAATCCCGAAAGTGCAAATAGTGACTACTACTACTACTTTCCTGAAGATTACTAGACTTGTGGTCAACCAGTTGACGTGCCTGTGCTATGGAGCTAGCTACCACTATATTTATACTATGTTTCCGCTTATTTAAGTGAAGACTCTGTGATTCTATTCGTTATGTAATAAGCATTTGTGATGATACTATTTATATTTGTCAACTTATGTGTGATTGATCTCTGGGCGCACATAAGAATATGCACTCCATTTGTTCCTTAAAAATGGGTGTGACAGATTGGTATCAGAGCTATGTTGACTGTAGGACGCAAGCCTAGTTAGTAATGGTCGTTTTAGTTCTCTTTTCTTCACTTGTTTCATGCTTATCACTCTACTCTTGATAATTGCTAAATTATTATGCTTCTTTCACCTCATTCTATTATGATAATATTGCCTCTAACTTCAACTTACCCTTGGACTAAAATCTGTAGATGCCTCGTGCCCGCAAGACTGCCCGTATCACCACTGGAGGGTACTATCCACCCCGTTCCTTGGAAGAACCAGAAGAGCTTCAGGAGGAACCCGAAGAGCTTCATGAGGAACCCGAAGAGCTTCAGGAGGAATTAGAAGACACTACACCAACCCCGCCATCAACACCGGAACAAGCGCCAGAACCAGTTTTGCCTCAAGAGGAAATTGAACCTAAGGAGGAGGTTATCTATTTGAGTGACGATGAAGATGTTGGGCTTGCTAATAATGGAGGACAGCCCCCTTCGCCTCCACAAGGTGGTTCTGCTGAAATTGGTGTGCCATCCCTTCCTATGGGCTGGATTACAAGGATCCATCATAAATCAAGCCATGACACTCCGTCACACCATCGACTGGGTGACATACTTAATGCCTACTTCACAGATTGGGATCCTGCAATTGAGTATATCTGCTGGGAGCATAAGCACCCTTTGAAAGCTACTTATTGGAAGTGCAGTGTGCGTATCTTCGTTAAGAACAATGAGTTGGGCACCGTTTTGCTGGACCGGTGTTTTTCCCATAGTGGACGTCGTGCCACTATAGAAGATGGCATAGAAGATGCAGCCTTTGAAGCATGCTTGGGACTTCGTCACCTTCGCTATGAAATTATGCAAGATGATCAATATCGCTATTTTCCCCGTGGAGATCCAGAGTATGGATGGGTAATGACTGACCCTGGGAATTTGGATTTAGTTCCTCGGGTCATGGTGGATTTTGGTCATGACATGATGGTGACAAATCGTCGGTTGGTAGCCCTGGTTAAAGCTTTGGGAAAAGACGTCAAGAGGTATCAAGAAGTGATAGATGGCTTAAGGATTGACCAAGGCATGGAACCGATCTATGATCATCATGAACATCAAGCCCGTCCTTAGGAGTTGGAATACCATTTATGTAATAATACGATAGTTCGAGAAGTGTCAAGTTAAGTTGAGTTTGTGGTGTCGTGTGAACTTTGTGTGGTTAGTTGAGTTATTATTGTGCTTATGTGTGAGTTGGATTTTCCATGTAATGAGTGCTGGAGCTTTGTGGGCTTGTCTACAAAAGTTCCAAATTATATAATATTAAGTTTTAGTGTGATAAATAAATAATTTAGTTGGGTTAACTTTTCTCTATGGTCTGTCTTTTCTGGAGCGATCTGTCTTTCCTTTTATGCTTAAAATTAACTGATCAGCGAAAAATTCTGAAATTTTTATGAGAGAATCTAGACTCACGTACCTTTCCAATGCCTCTGGAATCAACTTTTTATCTATTCTGGATCATGAGTTATAATCGTTACAAGATGAAGTTACTGTGCAGTCTGGAAGTCAGAAACAGTTTCTGTTGTGTTCCGTTTTTGGGTAACTTCGTGACAGAATCTGGAAGTATGAGTTAAACAAAAGTTGTAGATAATTTCATAAGCTTTCCAACCATATAAAGAACACCTCTACTGGATATCTGTAACTCGAGATAGGTTTGTTTTATCGAACAGCTGAAATTGGGATGTGTCCAGAAAATTTTTAGATTCTAATCTCTATCCCTAGAATTGTCTATTATGTGGTAATCTCTAAGATTTGATACTGTATTGGATAACAGATGTCTGGAAGAGGACGAGGTAGAGGCCGTGGTCATGGAGTTGGACCAACACCTACTATTCATGAGCTTTTGGCCATACAGACACAGCTAATGGAAGTTCTGGTGAACAATCAGCAAAATCAGCCAGTTGGAGGAGCGCCTGCGCGAGATAAGCGTGGGGAATTTTTGAAGGGTCATCCCCCAGTGTTTACACATGCCTCAGATCCATTGGAAGCTGATGATTGGCTTCGTGCAGTAGAGAAGCAGCTCAACATTGCTCAGTGTAATGATCAGCAGAAGGTGTTGTTTGCTTCGGGACAACTTCAAGGAGCAGCTTAAGATTGGTGGGATTCATATCAGTATGGCCGTCCTGCCAATGCCCTCGCTATTACTTGGCAGGAGTTTACCGAGAGTTTTAGGTCCTACCATATACCAGAGGGGGTGATGGCATTGAAGGCAGAAGAATTCCGCAATTTGACACAGGGATCTATGCCTGTGGCAGAGTATAGAGACAAGTTTGCTTAGTTGTCACGTTATGCGCCAAATGAGGTGGCTAATGATGCTGATAAGCAACGACTTTTCTTGAAGGGTCTACATGATGGTCTTCAACTGCAGCTAATGTCTAATGCTTACCCAGATTATCAAACTCTAGTGAATCACGCTATTGTGGTGGATAATAAGCGCAAGGAGATGGATGCTAAAAGAAAGAGACTTCAGGGACAGATATCTGGAAACAATACTCGTCAACGTACTGGTTATCAACAAGGTTTTCAGCAGAGGTATCCGCCCAACCAGTGGAATCGTGGTCAACTTCCTCCACGTAATCAGTTTCTGCAACGTCCTCCTTATCAGTCGCAGAATGGCAATCAACGCTCTCAACAGCAGAATGGGAACCAGAATCAGCGACAGAGTACCTCTAACAACACCCCAATGAAAACTAGTGCTCCTAATACTCCAACCAAGTGCTTCCGTTGTGGAAAGGAGGGTCACTTGTCTTATAACTGTCCTGAGAAGGCCAACCAGCAAACTCCTCAGAAGCAGAATAGTAATCAGAAGCCACCATACTATGGGAAGGTGACTCACTTGTCGGAGGAGACTGCAATGTCAGAACCTGAAGTTATGCTCGGTATGTTCAATGTCCACTCCATCCCTGCCACTGTTCTTTTTGATTCTGGAGCTTCGCATTCATTCATATCTCAAATATTTGTTAAGACAAATAGCATTCCTTTGTGTGCCATGAAAAACCCTATACTAGTCAATTCGCCTGGGGGTAGTATGCAAGCTTCCTATCGATGCCTCCCTATTAGTTTAAATTTAAGGGGGGTAGAGTTTAAAGTGAGTCCTATAGTGTTGAGAACAGCTGGGATTGATCTTATTCTGGGATTAGACTGGATGAAGCAAAATCAGGCAGTGATTCAGTGTAAGGAAAAGGCAGTAGCCCTGACAACGTTGAAGGGAGATCGCATTAGTGTGGAGATCGTAGTGCAGAAGCCGCAGACAGCTACAGTAAATCGACTTGATGATAATGCTAATCAAGAGGATCCAGTTGTGGATGAATTTCCGGATGTGTTCCCCGACGACTTGCCAGGTATGCCACCCGACCGCGACATTGAGTTTATTATTGAATTATTGCCTGGAACTGCACCTATAGCTAAGCGTCCATATAGGATGGGGGTTAACGAATTAAAAGAACTTAAGAAACAAATAAAAGAATTGCAAGAGAAAGGTTTTATTCGTCCTAGCTCATCCCCATGGGGAGCTCCTGTGATCTTTGTGGATAAGAAGGATGGTTCTCAACGGATGTGTGTTGATTATCGGTCACTCAACGAGGTAACTATCAAGAATAAGTATCCGCTGCCAAGGATTGATGACCTGTTTGATCAGTTGAGAGGTGCTTGTGTGTTCTCTAAGATTTACCTTCGCTCTGGCTATCATCAGTTGAAGATTTGTGCCACGGATGTGCCTAAGACAGCATTCACCACCCGATATGGTTTGTATGAGTATACAGTAATGTCCTTTGGTTGACTAATGCTCCTGCATACTTTATGTACTTGATGAATAAGGTATTTATGGAGTATCTTGATAAGTTTGTAGTAGTGTTCATCGATGATATCCTGGTATACTCTAAGACTAAGGAAGAACATGTGGAACATTTGAGGTTGGTCCTGCAGAAGCTCAGAGAGCATAAGCTCTATGTTAAGCGTAGCAAATGCGAGTTTTGGTTAAAGGAAGTTGCTTTTCTGGGTCATGTGGTCTCTAATGGTGGAATATCAGTGGATCCTAGCAAGGTAAAAGATGTGTTGAATTGGAAACCGCCAACTGATGTGGGAGAAATTCATAGTTTCTTGGGATTGGCTGGATATTATAGAAGGTTTATTGAAGGGTTTTCTAAGCTTGCTAAGCCAATGACGGCGCTGTTGGAAAAGAATGCCAAATTTGTGTGGTCTGATAAGTGTCAGGTTAATTTTGAGGAGCTGAAGAAACGATTGACAACAGCCCCGGTGTTAGTTTTGCCAGATTTGAATAAGAGCTTCTCTATTTATTGTGATGCATCCCGTTTGGGTCTTGGTTGTGTGCTTATGCAGGAAGGCAAAGTAGTAGCATATGCATCTCGACAGTTGAGGAAGCATGAGTTAAATTATCCTACTCATGACTTGGAGTTAGCAGCAGTGGTGCATGCCTTGAAAATATGGAGGCATTATTTGATTGGACATAAAAGTGATATTTACACTGATCATAAGAGTTTGAAGTACATTTTCACTCAATCAGATCTGAACTTGAGACAACGTCGCTGGTTAGAGTTGATTAAGGATTATGATTTGGAGGTACACTATCACCCGGGTAAAGCTAATGTGGTTGCTGATGCCCTTAGCAGAAAGAGCTATGCTAACGAGGTACAAGTAATGCCGATGTCAAATGAGTTATGTGCTGAGTTTGAGCATCTAAACTTGGGTATTGCTGTTAATGTAGTGGAATTAGTAGTAGAGCCTATGTTAGAGCAACAAATACGCGAGGGTCAGTTGATGGATGATAAGATAAAGGAGATAGTGAGGAATATATCGAAAGGTAAAGCACCTGGATTCCGGATGGATGACAAGGGAACCCTATGGTTTGGAGAACGATTATGTGTGCCTGAGGACAAAGCTATAAGAGGAGCAATCCTACGGGAGGCTCATGAGTCTGCTTACTCTATTCATCCTGGAAGTACTAAGATGTATATGGATTTACGAGAAAGGTATTGGTGGCATGGTTTGAAAAGAGATGTTGCAGAGTATGTTGCACTATGTGACACGTGTCAGAGGGTTAAAGCTGAACATCAAAGACCTGCAGGATTGTTGCAACCGATGCAGATACCTGAGTGGAAGTGGGAAGAAGTTGGTATGGACTTCATAGTAGGATTACCACGCACTCAGAGGGGTTTTGATTCCATATGGGTTATAGTGGATCGTTTGACTAAAGTTGCTCATTTTATACCAGTTAGAACTACGTATTCCAGTGCAAAGTTGGCAGAGCTGTATTTGGAAAGAATAGTAAGTTTGCATGGAGTTCCAAAGAAGATAGTGTCTGATCGAGGTACCCAGTTTACATCGTATTACTGGCAGAAAGTACAAGAGTCATTAGGGACTAAGCTGAATTTTAGCACAGCATATCATCCTCAGACGGATGGGCAAACAGAAAGGATTAATCAGATATTGGAGGATATGTTGAGAGCTTGCGCTTTGCAGTATGGTACAAGTTGGGACAAAAGTTTGCTGTATGCAGAGTTCTCCTACAATAACAGTTATCAGAAAAGTCTACAGATGGCACCCTTTGAAGCTTTGTATGGTAGGAAGTGTAGAACTCCATTGTTTTGGAATCAGACGGGAGAGAGTCAAGTATTTGGTCCTGATGTGCTTAAGAATGCTGAGAAACAAGTAAGAATGATTCGAAATAACTTGAAAGCAGCTCAGTCTCGGCAGAAAAGTTATGCCGATACTCGACGGAGAGAGTTGACTTTTGAGGTGGGAGATTATGTTTATCTGAAGGTGTCACCTATGAGAGGTGTGAAAAGGTTTAATCGGAAAGGAAAGTTAGCACCGAGGTATGTCGGTCCTTTTAAGATCTTAGAGAGACGTGGTGAAGTGGCATATCAGTTGGAATTACCTGAGAGTTTAGCAGGTGTGCATGATGTGTTCCATGTGTCTCAGTTAAAGAAATGCTTGCGTGTACCGGAAGAACAAATACCATTGGAAGAACTCACTGTTAAGGAAAATCTTACTTATGAGGAGTATCCCGTGAAGATTTTGGAAATAGCGGAAAGAGTTACCCGAAGCCGAGTTATAAAGATGTGTAAAGTTCAGTGGAGTCGGTATTCGGAAGCAGAGGCTACGTGGGAAAGAGAGGAAGATTTAAGAAAAGCATGCCCACAGTTGTTTGAGTAAGCATCGTCCGAATCTCGGGACGAGATTCTTTTAAGGGGGGTAGAATTGTAACACCCTAAATTTTTGAATATTTTTAAATAGGGAATTTGAATTACTTACACAATTTTGTGAGCATTTTAACCTAGTGAAATAATATTTTTGTTTAAATAAAATCAAAAATAGGGTTAAATAAGTGTTTGTGCATACATGCCGTTGCATATTTTAATTGGGTGATTGGTTTTTATTTTAAAAAGAAAATTATTTCAAGAATCTTTTGGAAATGTATTTGAAGTATTAGAAAAAGAAAAGGAAAAGAATATTCTCTTTCTCAGTTCGGGCCGTAACCAGCTCTTTTTCTTTCTCTTTTTGGCCCAGCCGCCTCCCCTTTCCCTCCTGGCCATGGGCCGCGAAGGTGGGCCGGCCCAGCCTGCAGCTGCCGTCGCGCCTCCCTCCCTTTACTCTGACTGCCATCCGAGCCCGCGCGTCGGCCGCTCCGGGTCGTCCCCTTCCTCCCGACGTGTTCGAGCTGGACTCCGGCAATGGGAGTCCGATGCCGCCCCGATCTTTCCCCTGGCTTGCTCCTCACGTCGAGCCCCTCATAAATAGCGCCCAGCCGCACCTATCTCCCCACACCGCCCTAAAACCGAGCTGCATTTTCGGATCTCGAGGGGGCCAACGTGCCGAGCCGCCACCGACCAACCTTGGAGAGCCGCCGGCCTTGAAGCTACCCGATGACACGTCTCCGGCCCGATTCCCTTCTTCGGTGAGTGCGGTGGAAGCTCCTCTTCCTTCCTGTGTCGTTTTTGAGTCGATTCGTGGTCTCTAGGGCTTCAACGTGTGTGCCGGTGAGGAGTCTCACCGCCGGTCATGTCCTCCACCACGCCGGACACTGTAGCCGGCCGGGTTTCCTTTCTCTCCCCTCCCCGATCTAATCCCGGCCATTGGTTTGAGATCCAACGGCTCAGATCTCGACTTACCCCTTCGGCTGCCTCTTTTGCAAAAGAGCCCTTATGTTTCTTTGTTTTTAAACCCGCAATCCATGGCGCACTCGCTGGTTTACGCTTTCTTGTTTTGAAAACGTAATTTTCGTCGGGTTAAATGAAAATACGCTTTCAGTTATTTACAGAATTGCCACTAGGTTTAATTAGGTCATAAAATCTCCGTTTTAACTCCGATTTGATCCGTTCAAGTTGCGTTAGGTTCATAATTTCATATTCTATCTATTAGTACTGCTGTATAGTAGATTTTACACTTTTAAAATTCGAGGTTAGATTTAATCTATTACTTTAATAAAGTAAATCTTGTTTAAATCATAACTTTTCCGTTTTAGCTCCGATTTGCGTGAATTTCGCGTCTGTGTGATTCTAGAGCGATGTAGATTTGTTTTAAAAACTTTTCATCTTATTTTACTGCTGTTGGTGTACTGTTCTAATTGTAGCTTTGTTTGCTTTGCATGATTGCCCTTGGATGATTGTTGTTGACGTGTTAATCGAGAATAGACGGTGATCAGTTCGTTGGTGATCAAGAGTACTATTACGAGTCGGATCAACAGGATCAGCTAGATCAAGGCAAGTATAGCATGGGATTATCCTTGTTACCTATTCACTTTAATTCACTTAATTCATGCTGCATGTGTCTTCTTGTTAAGGATGCCTTAGTATTGATCTTGTTCCTTGAATCCTATGGTTATTGGCAATGGGTAGTGGCTAGTGCTCACACAAACTATGATCTTGTAATTTGACTAATGATATATGCAATAACTCTAAAAGATGATTTTTAGCAACAAGGAGCAAGAGGGCTAGAGTTATCTCTAGATTCCTCTCCGTAAGGACTTATCTGTAAGCGAACATCCGGGACTTACAGTACAGCTGTGAGGGCTACATGGCTCTGGCTTTAGTCATATAAGAGGACCTTTTCTAGCTTGTTAGTGGTTACCTTTATGGCGCAAAAGGGGTTGTATTCCGGGTTGGGTGTAGTGCGGCTCCTGTCCCTATGAGTATAGGCTGCGTGTCATTGTGCCATATGGAAGGGGGGCTCTACATTTGCAGGCCACAGAAACCTAGCGGCCCTAACTTGTTAGACGAACCTTGGAAAGACTTCATAGTGAAACTTGATTGTCCAATGGGGAGTCATGACCTCGGGCTTTTGGGGATCACGACTCACAGTGAAAGTGTACAACCTCTGCAGAGTGTAAAACTGGTATATCAGCCGTGCTCACGGACACGAGCGGCCTTGGACCCTTACGGAATAGAGATCACTATTAATTTAATTGTTCTTGCTATTCATTATTCTCTTACATGATCATATGTTTATTTCAAGAATATTACCTATTTGATGCTACTCAATTGCTTAAAACATGATCAACTAAAAGCTACACGCAGTTGAACCAGTGTCTATCCTACTTGAGCTACATGAACCCCATGTTACACTTGTTGAGTACTTTTGTGCTCACCCTTGCATTCCCCCACCACAGGATGGAATCCCGAAAGTGCAAATAGTGACTACTACTACTACTTTCCTGAAGATTACTAGACTTGTGGTCAACCAGTTGACGTGCCTGTGCTATGGAGCTAGCTACCACTATATTTATACTATGTTTCCGCTTATTTAAGTGAAGACTCTGTGATTCTATTCGTTATGTAATAAGCATTTGTGATGATACTATTTATATTTGTCAACTTATGTGTGATTGATCTCTGGGCGCACATAAGAATATGCACTCCATTTGTTCCTTAAAAATGGGTGTGACAAATATAATATGTATCAAGGTATAAGATCAAAACTAAGTCATCCTTATCAAGGGAATATATGCATAATGATATTATTTGCTTATTGTGAATAGGACAACAAGGACAATCCCATGCTATACTTGCCTTACTCAAACTGGTCCTGAAGATCTTGTTCGTAGAAAAGCTCTTGATCTCCAACAAATTGCTCACCGTCTATACTCGATCAACAATGGCAACAACATTCATCCAGAAACAATCATGCATAAACAAACAAGACTATAATTAGAACAGTACATCATCAGTAATAAAATAAGATAAAAAGTCTTTAAAACGAATCTACAACTCGCTAGGATCACACAGACGCGAAGATCACAAAAAACAGAGCTAAAACGACGAAGTTATGAATTTACTAAGATTTCCTATAGAAAAATAATTACTTTAATTCAAACTCGAAAATAAAATGTTACAAACCTACTGTACAATTGTACTAACATGTAGAGCTCGCAAATACGAACATAAGGCAATTTGAACGGGTCAAATCGGAGTTAAAACGGAGATTCTATGCATGAATTAACCTAGTGGCAAATCTGTAAATAAGTGAAAATGTATTTCTGAAGTTACCGCGATCAAAAAAATGCTTTATGAAAAAGAAAATGTAATTCGGGAATACGCCATGGAATACGCCAATTTTTCAAAGCCTTTTCCAAAAAGATTTTGAATCCTCTTTTGAATTTGGTTCAAACCACTCAATACAAAAAATCAAATGCAGCAGTATGAATGCTCAATCATGTTTCTACCCTTATATTTGATTTTAAATTAATAAAAATTATTACTTTTCTAAGTTTGTATGCTCACAAAAATACATAAAAATCATATTTACCTATTTTAAATCATTCCAAAAATTTAGGGTGTTACAGTGACCCTAGGTGCGGGCAGTGGCCTGGCTACAATCGAACTCTGCCCGAGCCAGGGACCAGACATGCCTGTGCTATTGTTTCTCAGGTTGGCTTGTGCGTAGTAGGTGGACCGAACGCTGGGCGAGTCCGGTCAGTGCTGACCGGACGCGTCTAGTCAGCAAAAGCACACTCTAGGAGCTCTCTGTGTTAGACCGGACTCTAGGGTTTCGCAAGTCCTGGTTAGGGGACCGTCGTGTCCGGTCCAAAGGCGATGAGCGCAAGTGACTTAGCTGTTGGGCTCCAACATATACTTTCAAATGGCTAGTACATGTGGCGTGCTGTAGGCAATCGGACGCTGGTGACCGGACGCGTCTGGTGGCACCCTGTAGCGCGTCTAGTCAGTGAGCAGAAGCTGTGTTAAGGGGGGCATTGGGCATGTAACCTTTGGGGCTCTATAAATAGATGTTGGCCAGCTTAGGCTTACTCTCTTGGCCATTTTCATTGACAATACAACCTTGTGAGCCTTGTCAATCATCTCCTTCCTTGATAGTGCTAATTAAAGTGAGATTGAGTGATCCAAGTGTATTGCTTGAGTGAGTTCATCTAGTGGCACTTGGTGATTGGGTTTTGCTGTAGATTTCTCTTGTTACTCTTGATGGTTGCCGCCACCTAGATGGCTTGGAGCAGCCAGGATCATTGAGTGGAGGGTGGTCCTTATCTTCGACTTCGATCAGGTGATTTGTGAGGGGTTCTTGTGCCTTCCCCGCGGGAGATCACAAAGGCAACTCTAGTGGATTGCTCGTGACTTATGTACCCTCATCTTGTGTTGGTTGTGTGGCACCCTAGTGAGGGTTAGGCATGTGATGCCTATTAGCGCATGAACCTCCAAGTGAGTGAGTCGTAACAACGGGGAGTAGCTTGTCGGCAAGCAAGTGAACCTCAGGATAAATCTTGGTGTCAATTGGATTTCATATTGTGATTGATTTATCTCTTGCCAGCTTGGTATATCCCTCTATCACTTGTATTTACATTCCTAGCTCATACTTGTGTAGTGATAGTTGTAGCTTTGCTTAGCTTGTTAGTGTAGCTAGTTTAGTTAACTAGAAGTAATTAGCTGTAACTAGCTTTCTAGCATGCTCACTAGAGTAGAATTAGTGACATAGACTTGTATGTGCCAAAGAGATCATACTTGACTAGTATATGGGATAGGTGGCTTGCAACACTTGTTAGAGCTAGTGCAAAAAGCTTTATAGCCTTTTAATTGTCTACCAAGTTTGCTTAGTGGTTTGTAGAATTTTAAACTAGGCTATTCACCCCTCTAGCTAATTAGCACCTTTCACAGTGTTAATTTTTTAACCATAGGCAAGTCCAGCAAGAATTCATGTAGCCATTTTTGCCTCTGCTTTAGCTTCATTCAAAGTAGTAAGTTTTGCTTTTATGGTTGATCTCGTCAAAATAGTCTATTTGCAAGACCTCGATGAAACTTGAAAATTAGAATTTTCAAAATAAAAAAGTTAGAATTTTTGAATGACCAATTCTAAATATTAAATCCAAGGTCATTTGAAAACTATAAATTTTGAATTTTTGAATCTAAGAATTTTAAAAGAATTTTAGCACTATAAATAATTAAAAATAAAAAACTTCTCAACTATATAGCTGTAGATCTCACTAAGCTCTACAGTTTTGATATAAAAGTTCATCTTCGCCCGATTTTGTATGCAAAGGTTATGAATTTTTTGGCCAACTATCAAGGGTTGAATAGCTAGGTGCATAATTGTCACTTTAAAAATCTCTCTACTCTCTATTCCTAGAAATTATTGTTTAACAGCTATAGAGCAAATTGCCATGATTAAAGAGTGTCATTTAGTAAAACAACATTGAGTAGTGTCCTCTAGCAAAATAACATTAAGTAGTGTCTATTAACAAAATACAACATTGAACTTCAACAAATTTACTCTAATAATATGTTTGATTTGAGGACAAAGTTTGTGAAAAGACCTAATTGGCCTAGAGGGGGGTGAATAGGCCTTTTTTGCAAACTCTGAAACTCACAAACTCGAATTTGTGGAAGTTAAATACAAGGTCGGAAGTTCCAGTGGTCTGGATCGGAAGTTCTGGTCAGGGGGGACTAGAACTTCCGGTGCCCTAAATGAGCTACGAAATTAGAGTGAATCGAGTTGGGATTTCAGATCCAAGTGTTACCACACCCTCCTAGAGGTTGTTGATGATGATGTTGAACTCCTCAAGGCTTGGCACCACACCAAACCATAAATTGGGACCTCCCACCTAAGATTTTGGGGGTAGAGAGGAAGAACAACAAGAACACAAGAACAAAGGGTAGTTGATGCTACCGCCACAGAAAGACAAGCTATTTTTACCGAGGTTCGGCAATCCCCACGAAGGAGTTCCTGCGTCCTCATTGTTGAGGTGACCACGAATGTCCAACCACGAAGGTCTCTTCCCTCAAGCAACCACAAAGGCTAGCTTGAGATTTCCACTAAGGATCAAAGGGTGATACAAACACTTCAGGGCGCCCTCACAAATGAATCAACATGGGCAACCACAAAGAACGCCTAGTTGGCTAGGGTTCCAAGAACCCAAGAGTAACAAACAAAAACCAAGGTAGCAAAACGAGGAATCCAAGTGCTCAAGTCGAAGATCGATGCTCTCGCTCTCAAATCTCACGTCCCTAGCTCAAACAATCGAAGATTGAAGCTTAGAGGCAAGTGGGGAGAGAGAGTGGGCGAGTCACAGCTTAGAGAGAGTTGGGATAGCAAAAATGAATGTGCAAAGCTTGGGCCACGATTAGAAATGAGGTGAGAAGCTTATATACTCAGGCTCAGATGAGCCACCAGAAGTTCTGATGGAAGCCACCGGAACTTCCGGTCAAACGAGATCAGACCGTTGGGCTTGTCAGTCAACTCGGGTCCACCGGAACTTCCGGTGCCAGGACCGGAACTTCCGGTGCCAGGACCGAAACTTTCAGTCCATACCGGAACCTCTGGACGGAGCCTGGAACAATTCTCTCACACGCGCATGCGCACGCAAACTGCACCAACCGAAACTTTCGGTGCCTGACCGAAACTTCCGGACAGAGGCCAGAACAAAATACTCGCATGCGCACACGCGCGGGCGCCAGCGACCGGAACTTTCGGTGTAGCTCACCAAAACTTTCGGTGCACATCTCTCCAGCCTACTAAGCTTCAACAAGAGCACTTTTTATCCCCATTTTTCCAACTAGATTTGTATCCCTCTTGATAGTGCAGCGTTTCCTACGACTCAAATCAAAATAAAAGGTGTTGAAGCCCTTGAGTCGAAGCACCTTTTGTCCATCAAAATTTAGGGCGCTTTAATTCACCAAATATTCGTTTTCAATTCCATCAATGGACTAACACTGTAGATTACACTTGATAAATATGTTAGTCCCTAATTTGATTGTCATTAATTATCTAAAACCCACATCAGGGCGAATGTACTTACAAACCCCCCCTTTTTGGTAATTGATGACAACCAATTTAGGCTTACAATAGATAGAAAGAATTGAAGCTTTTGAATTCCAAAATTCAAGTTGAGCTCCCCCTTAATGTATGCATAGGATTTGGAATTTCAAATCTTGATTCAAATCAAGATTGCATATATTAAGAATAAGCTCCCCCTAAATTTTGCAATCCATGGGGTGCCTAAGTGTGTGTGAAACAATAAAATCATGATGCATATGACAGGTTATATCACAAGAATAAATCAAGAGAACTTGAATGGTTATGCAAGAAAGAAAAAGGACTTAAACTCATCATAACCATTTTAAATAAACAACCATCATAAGCATCAAAACACAAAAGGCTAAACAAGCAAAGATAGACATTAAGCATAAATGTTTTAGCCTACACTCAACCATCACACACACATAGTTCAAGTTTACCACATGGTTCACCACACGAGATAAAGTTATTACATAACGAAATTTTTAACTACCCCTATTACATCAAGATAAAAGTCTAACACTCCCCCTTTGGCATCAAATGCCAAAAAGGGTAGGCTCTAAGAGGCTCCAAGGGGCAAAGGCAGCGAGGGATCTACTCGTCATCATCGTCGTCAACAGCATAGTCCACCAGATTGTTCTTGCCAAGAGGATCCGCTGAAGTGGACTGCCCATACTGAGGGGCAAAAGCTGGAGCATGGGAGGTAGAAAGCCGAGTAATACCATCTGCACCACTGAAGAGGTCCTGATAAGCAAAGCCTACCTTGATGTCCTCCACAGTGTAGCCTTTAGGAATACCACCACCATAGATGGGATCAAAGGCACTAGGCTACTGAAAGCCCTACTGCTGCTCAAACTCCTGTTAATCCTTAGTGTCATGCTGCTCCTCGTCATCAAACTGCTGTCCATAGTTGTTGTCATATTCCACATAAAGATCTACAAAGGGATGAAGAGGAGAAGCTGGAGGAAGACCAGCCTTCTCCTCCAAATGCCGCATGTGCTTGTCCTGCTTGACCTGGCAATAGCAGAAGTAAGACATGAACCTCTGAAGCGCATGGTGAGTGGCGTCCATGGGACCACGACCATGGCCATGACTATGGCCACGCCCACATCCATTCCCATGCCCACACCCTCTAGAGGCTCCAGCTGAAGGGTCCACAGGAGGTGCATTCTCCTCCTCCTCTACTGCTGCAGCATCCTCATCATCCTGTTCTGCACCACTATCACTAGCCTCAATAGCCTTCCCTTTCCCTTGGTATGATTGAGCCTTCAGACGCCTGACATTCCAATCCGAATGCTTCAAAACCAATGACTTGCTCAATGATGTACATGAGGTAAGGAGCATAAGGGAAAGACTAATTTGAAGTCAAAGACACCTCTTCAATATGATACCAGGCTAGAGATGGGTCAGGGTGGAGGAAGGATGGAAAATTTTATTTTTATCACACGGCTCGCTTATATACCGCCATCAAAATGGTTGACCGGAAGTTCCGGTGAGGGTTACTAGAAGTTCCGGTCGGTCAGGTCAGATTTGCGCATAGAATTTGAACAGCCGAAAGTTCCGGGCCACAACCAGAAGTTCCGGTTGGGGCCATCGGAAGTTCCGGTAGGCCAAAATCTAGCGAGAAGCAGTCCTAGAAGTGGTGAATAATATGATATACTCAAACCAACTCAAATATGTCCAGATTTCATGAAATCAGTACATACCTATGGACACATTAGAGCTGAGAAAAATAGGTTTTGAAAGTTTCGCACAACTTTTCACAAGAATTTTATCCAATTCTAAATCATACAAGTGTGCACAAGATGTCAAGCCACGTTATGAAAATCAATGATATTTAGCTCATGCCTCAAAGCACAAAATCTTGACTCATCTAGAGGCTTTGTGAAGATATCGGCTAGCTGAAATTTGGTTCTCACATGTTGCACATCGATATCTCCTTTGGCTTGGTGGTCTCTCAAGAAGTGATGGCGAATGTCTATGTGCTTTTGTTCTTGAGTGGTTTACAGGATTGTCAGCTAGCTTGATTGCTCCCTCATTGTCACACAAGAGAGGAATCTTACTTTGCTCACAACCAAAGTCTCTCAAGGTTTGCTTCATCCAAAGCAGTTGGGCATAGCAAGCGCCGACCGCCACATACTCGGCCTCAGCAGTGGATAAGACAATAGAGTTTTGCTTCTTAGAACTCCATGACACCAATGACCTACCAAGAAATTGGCATGTCCCGAATGTACTCTTTCGCTCTACCCTGCAACCGGCATAATCTGAATCGGAATAGCCAAGTAGAGTGAAAGTGGAGCCCTTAGGATACCACAAGCTAAGGTTAGGAGTGAGCACAAGATACCAAAAATTCTCTTAACGCCCATGAGATGACATTCTTTCGGATTGGCTTGAAATCTTGCACACATGCACACGCTAAGCATAATATCGGGCCTAGATGCACAAAGGTAAAGCAAGGATCCAATCATAGAGCGATATACCTTTTGATCTACGGCCTTGCCGTCTCCATCAAGGTCAAGATGTCCGGTTGTAGGCATTGGGGTCTTAATGGGCTTGGCCTTGTCCATGTCAAACTTCTTTAGCATGTCGGTGGTGTACTTGGTTTGACTTATGAACGTGCCATCCTTGAGTTGCTTGATTTGAAATCCAAGAAAGTATGTCAACTCCCCCATCATGGACATCTCAAACCTTATTGTCATGATCCTACTAAATTGCTCACAAAAAGCCACATTAGTACTACCAAATATAATGTCATCAACATATATTTGGCAAATAAAGATATCATTATTGACTTTGCGAGTAAATAAAGTAGCATCGGCCTTCCCAATCTCAAACCCTTGTTTGAGTAGAAAGTCCTTGAGACAATCATACCAAGCTCCAGGGGCTTGCTTAAGCCCATAGAGTGCCTTGTCAAGCTTGTAGACGTGGTCAGGATGATGTGGATCTTCAAAACCCGATGGTTGCTCCACATACACGGTTTCAGAGAGCGGGCCGTTGAGGAATGCACTTTTCACGTCCATTTGAAACAACTTGAAATCATGGTGAGCAGCAAAGGCAAGTAATATACGAATAGATTCAAGCCTAGCTACAGGTGCATAGGTCTCCCCAAAATCCAAACCTTCGATTTGAGTGAAACCTTTGGCTACCAACCGTGCCTTGTTCCTTGTGACCACGCCATACTCATCTTCTTTGTTGCGGAAGACCCACTTGGTACCTATCACATTTTGCTTGGGCCTTTCCACCAAGGACCAGACTTCATTCCTAGTGAAGTTGTTCAACTCCTCTTGCATAGCCATCACCCAATCCGGGTCCTTCAAAGCATCCTCCACCTTTTCTAGCAATTTGGAAGAGACAAAAGAGTAATGCTCATAAAAAGCTACTAAAAGAGAGCGTGTTCTTACCACTCTTTGTATGTCCCCCAATATGCTATCAATGGGATGGTCCCGTTGAATGGATTGATGAACTCTAGGGTGAGGAATGGTTGATCTTGTTTGGATTGGACCATCATCTTCATCTTCATTGTCTTGATTGATTGGAGGATCAAGATCTTGATTGTCTTGATCACCACCTTGGTTGTGTCCTTGTGCTTGTGGTAGATCTTGACTAGCTTGTTCTCTTGAGTCAGTCCCCCTTCTTGAGGTGGAAGCATCACTATGGGCATCAGTTGACCCATGATGCATGTTTGGATCATGAGGAATTTGCACATGCACATCATCATCTTCATCTTCAACGGGTCTCACTTCACCGGTGGCAAGCTTCTTGATCACTTGATGAGATGGTTCTTCTTTACCTAAAATTTTAGCATTGACTTGCTCCTTTTGAGAGCCGTCGCTTTCATCAAAAGTCACGTCTACCGCTATTTCAATTTGGCCGGTGGCCTCATTGAAAACACGGTAGCCATGTTCGTTAGTATCATAACCAAATAAGAACCTTTCATCAACCTTTGGTGCAAACTTAGAGCTTTTGGATTTCTTATTAAGTATGAAACACTTGCATCCAAAAACTATAAAGTAATCCACATTAGGCTTTTTACCGGTTAGAAGCTCGTAGGCGGTCTTGTTCCTTATCTTGTGGAGGTACAAGCGGTTGATGGCATGACATGCCGTGTTGACCACTTCCGCCCAATAATCTTTCTCTGAAATCTTGTACTCATCCAACATTGCTCTTGCGGCTTCAATGAGTGTTTGGTTCTTCCTCTCCACAACACTATTTTGTTGTGGAGTGTATGGAACCAAAAACTCATGCTTGATGCCTTCTTCATCAAGGAATGCTTCAATGTTGGTGTTCCTAAACTCCATCGTATTGTCACTTCTCTCTTTCTTGATCTTCACTTCAAACTTATTTTGAGCTCTCCTTGCAAACTTCTTGAAGATACCTTGGGTTTCACTTTTATCTTTCAAAAAGAACACCCAAGTGAAGCGAGAAAAATCATCAACAATTCCAAAACCATATTTGTTACCTTCAATGCTTATATAAGCATTGGGTCCGAATAGATCCATGTGAAGTAACTCAAGTGGCCTTGTTGTAATGACGATGTTCTTGGCAGGATGCTTGGCTCCAACTTGCTTACCCGCTTGACATGCACTGTAAATTCTATCTTTCTCAAAAGAAACATTTGTTAGTCCAAGGATGTGTTCGCCTCTTTAAAGATCGGTCAAGTTCCTCATGCCAACATGAGCTAGTCAGCGATGCCATAACCAGCCCATGCTAGATTTTGCCACAAAACAAGTTTCGGACCCCACTTTATTAGATGAAAAATCAATTAAATAGAGCTTGCCTTTCAATTCACCCATAAAGACAATAGAGGAATCTGATCTTTTAGAGACTTCAACACCCTTATCCGTAAAGAGACAATTGTAGCCCTTCTCACAAAGTTGTGAGACAGATAACAAATTGTATCCCAACGAATCCACAAGTAATACATTTGAAATTGAATTATCATTTGAGATAGCAATTTTACCCAAACCAAGGATATCTCCTTTACTATTGTCACCAAAGCTAATCCTTTCACATGCAACTTGATCTGGTTGAAAGGAGGTGAACATGTTCTTCACTCCAGTCATATGATTGGTGCATCCACTATCAAGCACCCATTTTGGTCCGCCGGAGGAATATTCCTACAAAACAAGATTAAGCTTTTGGTTTAGGTCCCGAGATGGAACCTAGGGGGTTAGAAACATAAGACTTGGGCGCCCAAACACTCCTCAAGATTTGTCTCTTCTTGAGGGCGCCCACATACTTCACAACAATTTTGCCATCCTTGTCCCAATAACACATGTAATCACAAATGGGACAAGGACCATCCAACTGTCTATTGAACCCTACCTGGTTTGGAGGAGAGGTTGGTTGGGGTAGAACCCGTAGGGTGGCGGCGCCAGCTGGCTATAAAAGTGTGGAGGCGGCGACGATTGTGGGAACTGCGGGTACTGATTCCACCCACCTCCGCCCCACCTCTCCCAGTCCTTCTCCGGGTTACACGGCCTAGGCCCTCTCCCCCTTCCTCGCCCCGCCATTGCACCTCTCACCACCTGAGCAAAGGATGCCTTCTTCTTGTCACCCCAGAACAGCTCCGCGAATTTCAACTTGGATGGCGACTCGATCCAGACGTCTCCCTCCCCAACAAGGGAGAAACGACTTGGATCTCCATAGATCTCTCCTTATCCACACCAGGTTCTCCCCTTGGCACGCCCTAACCCTATCCCAATCTGGACGAGGATGCGAGTTTGGGAAGTACCAAAGCTGACCCCAAAAGTCTTGTATCTCCTCTTCCCCACTCATGGGCTGCAGGGTTTGGATCCACCCGAAACCCGATTCCCAGCCCGCCATGGATGGGAGCTTGCCACCTGCTCGCTTCTCTGTGTGCCAAGTCTCTCCTTTCCCCAGAGAGAGAGAACAACAGGCAGGCCCTCAGACAAGGAGATTCTCCTGACCCGTTGGGGAGCCACGCTCTCGAACGGGCGAATCGGGGGTCCTCCTCGTTGGCAGTGAGGGGGCGCATGACTTCATCTTTGGAGACCAGCAGCACCTGGTGCTTGGTACTGGAGAAAGAAGAAGAGACTATCACCAAGACAAGGAGGAGGATGCACATGTACAACGCATCAGCTGTATCTCTAGCACTGGCCATCGACCCTTTCTTCTTTGTTTTGATATAGATAGATCGATCTGTACATATATATAGGGGCCGTGCAGTGCAGTGCAGGCCATTTTTCGTATTATATATTGCGCACTTATTTTCAGTATCTATATATTTGTTTATTTATTAGTGTCATGGTATCCATGGTAGCAGCAGCCCCGTTTTCGACTCAGAAAGGATACACGGTGGCATTTATTGAGGAAACAGAAACCCAATTACTTAAATCGCTGATGGAAGATATAGGCCAATGGAGTTTTGGATACAGTCGCATTTATTAATAGAGATATATAACTAGTAACATATATGTCTTTATTTTTCTTATGGGAACAAAATGGGTCTCCCCGTACTGGTAAATGTATATTAAACAAAACAGTGGTTCACAAAGGAGAATTAATAGAACCAAGCAACCAGCTATGTTTATTGCTCTTTTTGCAGTACTTCTCATAGGCCCTTTGTGACATTGAAGAGCGAATATATATAGTTAGATCCAAGTCAAGCATACCTGACATAAAAATTCAAATATATAAGAAAATCGGTAATGCTTCAAGGCGTCCGTCTGCCTGGACGCTCCTTGACGGGCCGGCGCACTACCGCTACCAGCCCAACAGGCCTATCTACTCTCTGCGTCGTCTCCTCGTCTCTCACAAAAATATCTCCCCGCTCCGCTCACATATCACGTGCTTCACCACACCGTGCGGCCATCTGCTCGCCCCAATCCGCATCGTAGCCGAGGCTGTCTCTTCGCGCGTGCCCTCATCCTACGCCACGTCGTGCCACTCTTCCTTGCCGCCACGACCATCTCCCCTCATGTGCCGCAATCTGCCTCACCAACGCGGCCATCCACCACCGCGCTGCCCCACTCCACGCTTGCCCGTCGCGGCCATAGCATGCATCGTGCCACCACCACCTCGATGCCACCAGGTGAAGGTCGTCGCCGGCCGGGACATCGTCTCCCGTGGTTGACCGAAGACAACACGACAGGATGAAGCGCATGTTGCAAGTGTATGTTGCAAGTGTTTCAGATGTATGTTGCAAGTGTTGCATATGGATGTTGCAAAAGTGGATCAGGATGTTGCACATATTGCAATAGCTATACACGTATGTTGCAAGCTTTTGTTTGAAATACGTTTCATATGTTTTAGACATATGTTGCAAGTGTT
Organism: Saccharum hybrid cultivar R570; assembly: GCA_038087645.1. NCBI lineage: Eukaryota > Viridiplantae > Streptophyta > Magnoliopsida > Poales > Poaceae > Saccharum > Saccharum hybrid cultivar. Next base: position 7,599,710 of record JAQSUU010000494.1, read on the forward strand.
ATTATCTAGATGTTGCATATGTTTCACACAGATGTTGCAAGCGTTTGTTCGAAATGTTTCGTCTATTTCAAACTTATATTTGCAAGTGTTTTTATCTGGATGTTGCATATGTTTCACACAGATGTTGCACACGTTTGTTCCAAATATTTCATCTGTTTCAGATGTATGTTGCAGCAAGGTTTTTTTTATGCTGTTGCAAGTGTTTTCATGTTTCAAGTGTTGGATGGGACGACTAGAGTCACACGGTGCACATCCGTAGGCGGGGGTGCAAGCGCGATACGGAGCAAGCGCAGCCGGTCCTGCGTGCGCGATATGGAGCGGGACGCAGGCGGTCCCCACCTACATGCAGGAAGTGGAGCAGAAACGTGCAGTCCCTTGTGTGCGAGCGGGTGGTGCAGGCAGGGCGGTGCTGGCACTGGAAATGAAGGAGGTTGAGAGAAATGTAGATGCAAGCGATACAAGGTGCAAGCGTGGGCGTCCAGACGCCGGAAACGAAGGGGAGCGCGAGAAATGGAGATGCCCATGACACGGGGTGCAGGCGCGGGCGTCCGGACAGATGTTCGAGCGGTAGCATCTCGGAAAAGAAATAGAGTGATTTGCTTGTTTTACCTGTTTAGCAAGTCGATGAAGGGTTCGATATGTGTAAAGCAAAGGAAAAATCACGACGAGGTGCTGGGCATGCTGGTGAAGATCTAGGAGCTCTAGTTCTTGTTGGTCTGGCCACAGCTTGAGCTCACCGCCGACGCTCGGGCACACCTGCGTGGAAAGGAGCCCACCGGCGGCAGCGGGCGGATTCCCATGAAACTCAATTCTTCTCTATTCATTAAAACGTTTTTTCACGACCGGGGATATAGCCCATTTTTCATTAAGAGGAGTGAATTACAAGTCAGTTATGAGAGAACCCTCATAGCGCAGATTACAAACCACTAAGTAGTAAGTAACCTGGAATAAACATAGAAGCAACAAAAAGATACAAAGAGAGCGCGACCGCCCTCAACACCGAAGACCTACAACTGTGCCTGCAATAAAAACGACCTCGCAATGGTTCCCCACATAACAGACCAAACCACGGTGGCAAAGCATCCACTAGGAGAGCGAGCATCGAGAAACAGCAACGGCGGCAAAGCACCCACCAATGAACCGAGCAACCACGGTGGCAAAGCATCTGCCAGGAAACAGGCCAACACACTCTCGGTAGCAAAGCATCTACCAGAGAGGGAGCCCAATAGCAGCAGGAGACACCCCTTGTGGCAAAGCATCCATAGGGGGGTGGCCTTCACACTCTTAACAGCAAAGCACCAGTTAAGAGGAGGCCGGCGACAGTGACGGCAAAGCATCCGCCAAAGGACAAAGCGACACTGGCTTGGTCAAGTGCAGCAGGGTGAACCATTGCGGTGGAATACATGAAGGCACGACATGCACAGTTAGGAACTTCCGCAGCAACCAGCGGCAAGACGGGAACCACGGATGTCGATGAAGCGAAGGGCTCCAGCGATGGTAGTGGGTGACGGGGTGCAACGACGCTCCAACGATGCCTTCAAGAAGGGAATTGACATCCGCAGACGCCAACAACGTTGGAATAAGTACACGAGTAGGACTTTCATCCCCAGCCTGCTCCAAGCGAAGAAGCATCGGCGACGCCTCCAAGGAGGTGGATGATGCATACTGCACCACCGCCGCCGGCTCGGAAGAACCGGGCAGGGTTTTCACCCCGATTCTTGCCTCGAGTGCAGGCCACTCGTGGCACCCGAAGCAGCGACGACGACGACGAGGATCAAAGCCACGGCGCAGGCGCCAGGACTGCAGCACCTATCACACCACCACCGCACTGCCAGCAGGGGGAGTCGGCGCGGCCCCGCCATTCCTAACCGCCCCGGCACCAGCCGAACTTGGGTGCCCGGCCATGGCCGGCATATACGCTGAACCACAACACCGCTAGAAGACACGAAGAGCGACATCGAACCCGGACAGCGGCACCGTCCCAAACGGGCAGGGGGGCGCGGGATCTGCCCGTCCCCAGGCCGCGCGCCAGCCACGGCGTCGCCCTGGCCCAGGACGGGGGAGGCACACCGGCCGGCCAGGCACAGTCCTGCAACGAGCTGGGGGCGCGGGATCTGTAACAGAACCGACCAAATTATAAGAGCACAAGTACGAAAACAAGCACCGAAGCGCTCAAATTTTCAAACTTGAGCCCATATAATCCCGGTAGTCAATCGAAATCACGAAGGATTTCAAACCAAACTGCTTACAACCAGGATCGCATCATTCAACATACACATCGTACGTTACATTTCACAGATAGATCCGAAATAAGTTTACACCACGGAGTAGCAAATATTACAAACCAAGTTTTGAAAGTAGCGGAAGCATAACACACACATTAGTTACTTAATTACTGCCAGTTTGGATGATCGACATCCCGCAAAAGCATGAGGAAAGTACATAAAGACGATCACGCCCTTGTGACCTAGTCATCATCACCCGCAGGGTGGAGACACGTCTTGCAGAATCCCTGATAAAGCATGTCATCTGCAACAGGAGGGAATAAACCCTGAGTACTGGAATGTACTCAGCTAGACTTACCCGTCAAAAACCAGAAATAAATAAGACACCAAGGATTATGCAAGGCTTACACAAGAGGCTAGCTGACACCACATTTTGCATAAAGGCATAAGTAGTTGAAACTCTTATAATCTGTACTAGCATTTATTTTTAGCATTTACCTGTCATCTATCTTAGCACCTGTACTAAACATGCACTTGATTATCATCAACAATTATTCGTATTATTCCATAGCAGGTATAAATTGTGGCAACATTATATCTTTCACTTAACCATCTGTTCAATTAATGAGATCTACGTTGCCGCTGCTCAAGTCAAGTGCTCACTAACCGGGAGCGACGGCGATTCGAATCGAATTCCTATCCAGCTGGAGGGGTATTTCTAACACTCACCGTGCAGACCCCTGCCAGGGTCGCACAGGCCACCATTTCATATGATTCAGGAATCGCGGGTCCGAATGATGTCGCAACCCCAAGGGCGACACTCTGCCAGGTGATAGGGACTCTAACCCCCCCTTGGTCTCACGCCAATGTCCCCAAGCACATCCTTTCTCTCCTCCAAGAAGCAACCTACCATTCGATTCCCGGCCTGAATCACATTACTCGGCTTCGCGGTCGGAACGACTTATCCGGCCAACTAAGTGTTAGACTGCGTTCAACATGACTCAAGGACGTACAACGAATCGGTCCTTAAACGACTCAGACGGGCATGGCTCCACACCCAAGACGTGAAGTGTCTTGCAGCAATACCATCGAACTCCCGCTCGGTCTCAATTTCATTTTAAAGCATGGTTCCATCACGATAGCCATAAGCCACTCACGACCCAATCCTATCTCTCGCGGATGACCGGAAATCACCCGACTTCTACCGTACTAAGCAGAGCTAAGCATTGACACGTGCCTACACCTAATATAGGATTAGGGCACAATATCTGGACAAGGACAGGTATAATGCAACAGTTGTTTTCATACAACTCCTACTACTTAATGCAGTAAACAATTAAAAGTACTCAAGATATCTTTATAAAACAATGGGTTCAGCATGCACCGGGGCTTGCCTTTGAGAAACGTTGCGGGTCTGTGGTCCGAACACTCGGGTAGATCTTCTGACGGAGTTTCCCCGGCGTTGGGTTCTTCTGCTGATTCCTCCGGTTGGCTCTGCACTTCCTCTGGTATCGCTTGTTCGAATTCGAGGAGTGTCACCCCCTCCGGTACACCTATTGCATGAGTGCATAATAAATCCCATGAATGCATAATGAAATATGCAATATGCTCGGAATGAAATGCATTATAACAATTTAACGCTCTATTCAAATCACTTCAAAAGAGTAGGTGCAAATTTCCTCTCCGGTAGAGAAGTACTCACCTAATCTACTTAATCTAAGATAAAGCTGCTCATCCTCAGTTAAGGCCCTAACACCTAACAATTACAAAAGTAGCATGTCTTAGGATACCACACCATATCAATCAGCAAAACACCACAGTAAGCATTCTGGACAGCAGCTACTTGTTTTTATCACAACTAGAGATTTACAATTCCAAAAGATATGATCTAAGGCAAACTGGAAAGCTTGAGAAATGCTCTACCATTCATTTTCAGACCTCAACCCCAAACTCCTAAGTTTTCCATGTCAAACTTCACAAGTTCCAGAATCTGTCCTCTCAAAACAGAGAGTAGCAGATTCTGAACTGCCACTTAAAACAACAGTAACTCTCAAACTACTAAGCCAAATGCTCCCAATTTTTGACACAAGCTAGTTCATCAAGTTTACTGTGACTTTGGTATTTACAAGTTTTCCAGCAACCAATTTTATCAAAGGTCAAACTTAGAAATACTACCAGCTGTCCAGAAAACCTAAAATTACAAAGGTTAAATATTTGTTGATGTGACCAAAGTCCCCTAAAACCAAACTAATGTTACCAAAAGTTCACATGAGGTACAAAAACACCAGAAAGTAGGGTGTGACTACCTAGAACATTTATTTATACCCATTTCTTATTTCACTTAATTAATTAGGTGGAATTTTAAACATATATGTAAATTTCTCCTAAAATTCTACAAAAATTACAGAGGGCTCTCTGACCCGAAAAGAGACCACTGTAAAAATTTGAACAAATTTTATTCACAGAAACTCCCTAAACAAAATTCACAAGTCCAAAAGGCTGATTTTTGTATAATTAATACATCACCTTGAAAAGTATCAAACAACAGATTTCATATTTTTCTTAGATACTCTAGGGTACCAAGACATTCTCCAAAAAGTTACAAGAACATTGCACATGTAGAAAAATTACAAAAATTCATTCAATTATTTCCTAGAATAACATGATAGCCTTATAACTTGAAAATTACTTAAGCACTGATGCCCAAATTTTTACCAGAGCTAGGGCTAGCCTAGAGTAACCTACCCACCAAATTTCATGATTTATGGAACACTACAGCTCAAGTTATAATTTTAACAAGTTTGCATGCATTCCAAAACACATTTAAAGGATCTATTAAATTCTTACAGAATTTAAACATCTCATACCAGATTTATATTTTTCTAAAATACTACACAACATGTAGATCCTAACAAAATTTATTTCATGATTTTTGGGTCAGTAAAACCCTAGATCTACATTTTTCAAACTTGTACAAAAATCTGTGACAAAATAATAAAAACGGAATTTATAAATCACAGGAGTTGGGCCGGCCCGGGACACGCGGCCCACACACTCGCGCGCGCGGCCCGTTCAGCAACCCGCCCGCGCGCGACACTGATGGGCAGGCCCCCGCGGTCAGTGACCGGAGACAGGGGAGGCGGCGACCCGCGAGCTCCGACAAGCTCGAGCTCGCCGGAGAAGGGCTCGCTCGGCCAATCAAACACCGCCTCGTGCTCTCCGTCACACGGTGCGTCGATTGGTGCCCGCAGAAGGGATGGGGATGGGGCGGAAGGGGCTTGCCACCGTGAGCGGCGGCCGGTGAGGTCCGGTGGTGGCGCACCGTCGCCGGTGAGGGTGTACGGTGCTGGCTAGGCTCGGTACGAGCTTCACCGAAGCTAGGCGAAGCCATTTAGATAGGAAGGAAGGATGGAGAGAGACCCGAGGTACCCCGGCCACGGTGAGGGTCCATGGCGGGCTCCGGCGACCTCACGGAAATGGGGAAGGAAGCAATGCGGCTCACCTCGAGTCAAATCACGGGCGTCGGTGGTTCGAGGGGATGGAGGGTGGTGAGGCGGAGGAGGTGGCGAGGTCTGGCGACCGGTGATGCGGTGTAGCTCACGCTCGAGCTCGCCGGAGAAGAACGGCAATGGCGGCTCGGTTTCGGTGTTTTTGCAACTGGAAGAGAGGGGGCGGAGGAATGGAGGCCGGCTCGCGCGTCGTGGCGTCTTGAAGGTGTCGCGGCCTGACCGGTGGGGCCAGGGCCGGCGTATGGGCGCCACCGTGCCTCCACGCGTCGGCGCGGCGCTGTGGCCGATCGGCCACCTCACACTGAAGCCTGAATCGCGATGACAGTGCCCCCATCAGTGACTGACAGAACGATTTCGAACGCGATTAACTTCTAAACTAGCTGGTTTCAGTCCAAGGTGGAAACATCAAGTTCGTAGAGCTATGTTAGGGCAACAACTTTGTCAATTAGTGTTTGGGCTGGTTCGGCCTATAATTGAAACTACATGGCCTCAAAGTGGTGCTCGGTGAAACTGAAACCGGGGTTCAGTTAACGATGCCGACTGAAAGCCTAAGTTCATGACACGATATCTCTTGAACCATTGAGAACCAGGCTTGGGTGATGTTGACAAAGTTGTAGGGCTACATGTGATCTACAAGTTTGTCAATATGAGTGAAAGCTGGTTTGGCCTGGTTTGCAAACTACAAGCTCCTAAAGTAGGCATCAGTAAAACTGTAGGGTCAGATTCCAGACTTAGAAAAATTCTAAGTCTTGGAGCTACTTCTCTAGCTGACTTGTGGGCCACTTTTAAGCATGTTGTGGTCACTTTCATGAGATGGTCATATTGAGACTTTTGTTCCCCATGAATTTCTTTACAACTTTGCTTAAGGGTGCTCTTCCATGCAAGGTCTCTAAGTTAGACTTTTTAATTGGTCAAACTAGAACCTTCTAGGGTCAAATGGTGGTCAAACTTTTCTTGGAGGGCAATTTTGTAATTTTGGTCAACATGAACCTTGTTCCAAATGTTACCCTAAGTATAACTAAGGTGTTGTAGGTCATGATTGGCTACCTTACCTTTTTGTTTCACCAACTATCAATTACTCATGACACAAACCAAACAAACCCTAAACAATCACATGAATTGCATTACATAAAATAGTAAACATGGATTATGCATGTCATGCTTATGCAAATGCAATGCAATTAAGGACTAAACACTTGAGGTGTTACAGCCCTCCCCCCTTATAAAAATCTCGTCCTAAGATTTGGAAAGCGTACCATTTTTCATAGAATTCCTTATAACCATCCCGCAAATAATCTTCCCGTTCCCACATAGCATCACTTTCACTACCCTGATTACTCCACATCACTTTGTACCACTTAACCACTTTACTTCTAGTTACTCGTTCCTGAGTATCGATCACTCGGACGGGCTTTTCCTCGTAGGTTAGGTCGGATTCAAGCCTGATATCTCCTAAAGGAACCTGTTCCTCAGGAACTCGAAGACACTTTTTAAGCTGAGATACATGGAAAATGTTGAATATGGTTCTCATTTCAGGAGGCAACTGGATTTTGTACGCAACAGCTCCACTCTTGCCTATGATCTGGAAAGGACCCACGTATCTTGGTGCAAGTTTCCGCTTAACACCAAAACGTTGGACACTCTTCATTGGAGAAACTTTCAAATAAACGAAGTCTCCAACTTCAAATTCGAGTGGTTTTCTACGACGATCCGCATAACTTTTCTGTCTAGCTTGGGCTGCAGCCATGTGTTTCTGGATAGTACGGACTTGTTCCTCGGCCTCCTGGACAAAATCAATACCATAATACCTTCTTTCCCCAGCTTCTACCCAGTTTAACGGCGTTCGGCACTTACGACCATACAAAGCTTCGAATGGGGCCATCTTAATACTCTCTTGATAACTGTTATTGTACGAGAATTCGGCTAAAGGTAACCATTTTTCCCAAGAACCCTTGGATGAAATGACGCATGCCCGCAACAGATCTTCCAAGATTTGGTTAACTTGTTCCGTCTGACCAGATGTCTGGGGGTGATAAGCAGAGCTTCTCACTAACTTGGTTCCCAGAAGGTGATGCAAATGCTCCCAAAAGCGAGCAGTGAACTGGGGACCACGGTCAGAAACGATAGTACGAGGTATCCCATGAAGCCGGACTATCTGATTGAAGTACAACTCAGCATAGTCAGTGGGACGATAGTCCACTCTCACTGGAATGAAGTGAGCTGATTTGGTCAAATGATCAACAATTACCCAGATAGAGTTATGATTTTTGACTGTGGGAGGAAGTCCGACAATGAAATCCATACTTATCTCTTCCCATTTCCAACCTGGAATGGAAAGTGGCTGAAGTAGCCCAGCTTTCATGTGCACAGCTTTAACTCTGCAACAGGTGTCACACCTAGCAACATATGCAGCTATCTCCTTCCGCATCTTAGTCCACCAATAAAGTGGCTTCAAATCATAATACATCTTATTACTACCCGGATGGATGGACAACTTGGACGAATGTGCTTCGGACAGGATCTGATCTCTAAGCTCACGGTCCTTAGGTACCACTAATCTATCCTTAAACCATAGCACACCTTCGTCATCTAACCTGAAATGCTTAGTCTCTCCTTCATTCATCTTCCGTTTTATGTGAAAGATACCCGGATCAGTCTTTTGGAGCTCAATGATTCTATTTCTAAGAGTACCACTGACAGTGATGTTGTACAAGACTGCCGGATGTAACAGGCGGGATCAGTGAAAATCAGTTTCAACTAAGGAATGGCAGTGAGACTTACGGCTCAAAGCGTCCGCAACCACGTTTGCCTTGCCTGGGTGATAGTGCACTTGAAGATTATAATCTTTAATCAACTCGAGCCATCTTCTCTGACGCATATTTAGCTCGGGTTGGGTGAAGATGTATTTGAGGCTTTTGTGATCTGTATAGATATTGCAGACATTGCCCAGCAGATAATGCCGCCATACCTTCAAAGCATGAACAACTGCGGCCAGTTCTAAGTCATGCATTGGATAATTCACCTCATGCTTTCGAAGTTGTCGTGAAGTATATGCAATTACTCAGCCTTCTTGCATCAAAACACCTCCCAAACCTATGCCTGAGGCATCACAGTAAACATCAAAAGGTTTCTCGATATCCGGTTGTGCCAAAACCGGAGCCGAGGTTAGGAGGGTTCGCAGTTGGTGAAAAGCCGCATCACACTCAGGAGTCCAGACAAACCTGGTGTCTTTTTGCAGCAACCGAGTCATGGGTTTCGCTATTTTTGAGAAATCCGGGATGAAGCGACGATAATAGCCAGCCAACCCAAGGAAACTCCGGACCTCATGAACCGAAGTAGGAGCCTTCCAATTCAATACTTCTTGTACCTTTGTGGGATCCACCATAATTCCTCCATCAGACAACACATGCCCAAGAAAAGGTACTTCACGAAGCCAGAATTCACACTTACTGAACTTCGCATACAGTTGATGCTCACGAAGTCTGTTGAGGACAATACGCAAGTGTTCAGCGTGTTCTTCCTCATTTTCAGAATACACCAAGATGTCATCGATGAACACCACAACAAACTTGTCCAATTCGGGCATAAACACCGAATTCATCAAGCACATGAAGTGAGCTGGGGCATCGGTCAGGCCGAAGGACATAACAAGATACTTATAAAGACCGTATCTTGTCGAGAAGGCTGTTTTTGGAACATCTTCAGGACGGATTTTAATCTGATGGTACCCAGACCTTAGATCAATCTTGGAAAAGACTTTAGCTTTGGACAATTGATCGAACAAGATGTCGATACGCGGTAGAGGATACTTATTCTTAACAGTGACTGCATTCAGAGGTCTATAGTCCACGCACATCCGCAAGGTTTGATTCTTCTTCTTTACAAAGATAGCAGGGCAACCCCACGGAGACGAGCTAGGACGGATCAACCCCTTCTTCAAAAGTTCATTCAACTGCACCTTAAGTTCAGCTAACTCATTTGGAGGCATTCTATAGGGTCTCCTAGAGATGGGTGCGGTGCCAGGTAGCAACTCAATTTTAAATTCCACATCCCGATCCGGAGGGAGTCCCGGCAAATCATCGGGAAAAACGTCCGGAAATTCATTTACTACGGGAATTTCAGCCAACGCCTTTGCTTGCACAGCATGAATTTCCCCTGACAATTCAACTTTTCTGGGAAGTTGTACTAGAAAACCCTTTTGATCTGTAGGATCTCTGAGCATAACTACCCGAGCGGATGTGTCAATGAGTACCCCATTCTGGCTCATCCAATTCATGCCCAAGATAACATCTATGTCTAACCCAGGTAAAACCAAAAGAGCAAGCGAATAACTTCACCCTTCTATCTCAAACTTAAGGTTCCCCACTACTTTGTTTGTGGAAATATTCCCACTTGCAGCACTAATGCAATAACCCACACCTTCAACAGTATGCAACTTGTGTGCAAATTTGGATGCAAACTTAGGACTGATAAAGGAATGCGAAGCACCTGAATCAAAAAGTACCACTGCGGGGTGTTGGTCAACTAGGAACTTACCAGCCGTGACCACCTCACCAGATGGAATTTCTTCAATGCTGTTATAATGAGCGTGTCCCTGACGCCCACCTTGGTTGACATTTTTCTTAGGGTACAGACAGTTCCGGGCCCAATGGCCTGGCTTGTTGCAATTCCAGCAAGGCATATTGCTAGGAGGAACACTAGGGCTGCTCTATCCAGAAGTCCCCTTTAGCAGAGCGACAGTATAAGCCTTACGGAACCCAGTTTTTGCAGCAGGCTTTTTCTGTGGCAGACGAAACTTCGTATTCTGAGCAGGCGGGCGCGGAGAAGACCTTGGTGCAGCTGAGGCCCTTGACTGAGAAGCACTTGCCTCAAGGGCCCTTTTACGGCTCTTAGAAGCAGAATAAATAGCATTGTTGTTCTCCTGTGTCAAAGCATCGCTGATGAAATCATTGAAAGTGGTACACTTGCTAGTGCTCATAGTCTTCATTAGCTTTGGGCCGAGGCCCCTTTTGAAACTAGCAATCTTTTTGGCATCGGTATCCACAAACTCCGTGGCATACCTTGCCAAGTTGTTGAAGGACTGCAAGTACTCAGTCAAGCTCTTGTTTCCCTGTGACAGCCTCATAAACTCCGTGTGCTTGATTGCCATAAGACCGGGAGGGATATAATTCCCCCAGAATGCCGCCTTAAACTGATCCCAAGCAATCGGGACATTGGCAGGCAGTGTGGAACGATAGTGGCTCCACCAGATGCCCGCTGGACCATGCAACTGATGGGAAGCATACTCAGTTTTCAACTCATCAGTTAGACGTAGCAGACGAAACTTTTGTTCAATGGTATTCAACCACTCGTCATCCTGCAGTGGTTCTTCTGCTTCCTTGAAGAGCGGGGGCTTTGTATCCAGGAAGTCCTTGAAATCGCTGTACTGATTTGGCCTGGGCCCTGGCGGCCATGCCGAGCCTCTCGATTAGCCAGTTGGCGCATGGCGTCAGCCAACATACGCTGCCCCTCAACCACTGATTGCATCAACTCGGCCGGAGTAGGTGGTGGCGGAGGGGGCGGCTGGTCCTCCTCCTCATTTCCACGACCCCGACGTAGATTGTACGACATCTGCAAAATGCATAGCCAATGAGCACTAACGATGTGGGAAATTTGTAGATGAATTATTGTGAAATGTCAAACTGTCTTCATGAATAGAATAATAATTAAGGCACAATAATTCATCACAACCGCACAATCCATTCAAGCGCATCAATTGACGAACTCATACTCGGTAATCCAACAAGATGTTCTTTGATAAAGGCTCACTCACAGGGAGCACAACGGTTATCGGACCGCTTACGTTGCTATCTACGATTTTTTTGACCTTTCGCACGGTACTTGGATTCAATCTCAAGATTTTTAGTTGACTGTGAAAGGCTATTTCAACTGACCACAAAGAGACTTCTCAATGGAGAGTTCTATGGTGGATCAGGACTAGCCACCTCGATACCTGCGCGTGCCAAGCAGCACAACCTTATGTTGCGCGCCATAGGAGGCCCTCGGTTTCGTCGCGGCACCGAAGGGTGCTAATCGTGACACCATCATCGAACACAACACAATAAGACATCCCATTGCGATCGAAATTAACAGGTTCAAACTACATCCAGGAAACATACGGTTCAACCTTACATCCAACGTCAAGTTATTACAAGGCCTCACTCCTACACAGGGAGGCGCAAAAGACGATCCTAACATTAAAGGTACGTGATGACTACTCTAAGCATCATCCTCCGAGTCGGTGTCAAGGATCTCCCCGCCGTCCTCATCACTGACCGGCTCTAACTCCTCGTCTTCTTCTTCTTCTGACTCTTCCTCTGGTGCTTCTGCAGGTGGGGCATCCTGTGGTCCATCTACCTCCGCTTCATCATCATCCTCAGCCATGAAGATTCCCGAACCCATGTCCTCGTCTACGTTGTTGTTTCTAGGTAGCAGAGGATTAAGCTGGTTGTTCAGGCGGTGCACTTCTTCATGAAGGTTGTCATTGTATTCTTCAGCATTCTCTAACTGTTGTTCGAGCTCAAACTGACGGGCCCTCAGAACGTTCTCCTCGTGCCAGGCTTCATCCCTCTGTTCCATCACACGGACCAACATACGCTGACAGTTGCGATTTGCCATTGTCAACCTCTGGACTGTAAGCGTTTCTTGATCCCTGTTGACGGTCCATAAGTATCAATTATAACTATCAAATAAATAGAGAAAAGGATCCAAATGAAACCAACACCTAGACTTAGGGTTTTATCTGACAGAATTCCACGAGTTTTGTTGTTTATCTATTTCTGCAGGGGGTTATCAGGAAATACGAAAGAAAGGCCCACATGTCGGATTAATGATGGGATATTAACCGAACACGTAATTATCTTACATCTAGAAGAGTCCAGAAGCCACGAGAACGAACGGGAGGCGTAACAGAGCCGGACATAGGGTGCCCGCCCTGGCCCCGGAGCCAATCAGGCTCCGCCTCGAGGATTATGCTCCACCGACCTAGAGGATCAAGGAAAACCGTCCGTTCAATGTCGGTTTGATCCGACGGCCCAGATTCATCCGAAAGGGCTATATAAGCAAGGCCCCTGCCCCTGGAGGAGAGGCCCTCGTCTCATACTTCAAACCCTAATTCAGGAGGAGAGCCTCTGATCAAGCCCTAGAGCCACCATATCAACTAGATCTCTAGTTAGCATAGCTACATAGGATTAGAACTAGAAGGAGTCAATCTTCGATTGGTTCCCGGATCTGTCAAGAGGATTCTTGGTAATTCCTCTATTGTTCTTCAATTGTTCATCTTTGTTCTTCAATATTATGAATATGACTTTGTTCTATTTCAATATATTGATTATGACTTTGCTCTACTTGATTATATTTGCAATTATATTGTTCTTAGTTTATCATAGTTATATGCTTGGCTTAGTTAGATTGGAATTATATACATGCCTAGGATCGTATAGCGTTTATCCATGTGTACAGTGGGTGAATGATAACTATTGTGTAGACGTGGTGTCTATACCGTATTTATCTGCGATTGCACCCTATATGCCAGATTGTGGGGTAGTTCGCGATAGTGACAGCTTCATTGATTCTTATATAGTCCCCCTCTCGTGTATAGGGCAGGCAGAGCAACACTATTACAGGGGAGTGATTGCTATGTTCTTCATCTTCCTTGCTAATATTCACTATGCATGGATATAGTCTTTTCTCACCATGATTGCCAAGTATAATTGCACTAACTATGATATGCTAGACTTTATAGTTAATAATAACTTAGGGAATATCTTTGTAGTTCATCCTAATTCCATGCTAATGACTTGCTAGAATATCTGTTGAGGTGCTTATCATTATTATATGTGGCTAGCTGATCAGATTAATTATCTTTGTCACCATTATCACTTTACCTTTACTTAATGTGACATTTATACCTGTATAAAGAGATTGATAAATACTCTCGGTTATACATGCAATGATGTGTACTCAGTTCCATATTCTCATTCCATTATCAACCATGATACTTAGAAATCCCTTCCCAGTGGTAAAAATATAAATAACGATACCTGGAATACTTCTCGGTTAAAATGCTACATCGGTATTAATCTGTGCGCTTGCAGATCCCTTTTATTATTTATCTTGATGAGAAAATTTATATTTCAATACCGCGTCTCTCATGTCATGCTGGGGATGACAACTTGGCTTAAGTGGCATGAGGGATAGGTTTGACATTTTTGGCGCCGTTATCAGAATTAGAAAACTAAGTCTACTTTTGGTAGTGACGTTAAGAATGCCCAACAAGCATTTTTGGCGCCGTTGCCGGGGAAGGTTGATTACTAAGTAGGAATGAATACGGAACTTTGAGTCATCATTTGCATCACTAATCTGATCGAGCTTATCAATTCTCTTATACAGTTTTACCCCTGTATTTTCCATTTTGATTATTTATTGTAGGGTGATGCATGAATAGAAGACATCTTCCAGACAACTTTGTTGACGATCCCGAAGCCTTATTCAGAAGAACAAGAGCCAAGCTCAAGAAGACATCGTCAACACTTCAGCACAAAGCTTCATCCAAATCCGAAGACCGCCGAAGTTTCATCCGGAATTTGTCGACTGAATTCGAAGCCATGGCGAACAAGTCGATCCACGAGTTCTCAGCTCCCACTACGGACAACATCCGCACTGGACCTGCCGCGGCCATCGACAAGAACTTTGAGCTCAAGCCAGGGCTCATCAACATGGTGCAAGCTAACCAGTTCTGTGGGAAGCCACACGAAGATGCTAGTGCTCATCTTCAACACTTCCTGGAGATCTGCAGCACTTTCACCATGGCTGATGTCCCCAGAGACGCCATACTACTTCGCCTTTTCCCATTCTCACTGTTGGGGAGAGCGAAGCAGTGGTTCTACGCTACAAAGGAGAAGAACATTACGTGGGCACTCTGCTCTACGAACTTTCTGGCTAAGTTCTTTCCAAATGGGCAAGACCAATGCTCTCCGTGGGAAGATTATAAGTTTTCAGCAACAACATGATGAATCCGTTCTAGAAGCATGGGAGCGTTTCCAAGACTACATCCTAGAATGTCCCCATCATGGAATGGAAAGCTGGCTACTGATGCAGACATTTTATCATGAGCTCATTAACAGTGCCCGTGAAACCATGGATGCTGCAGCTGGAGGAGCATTCCTATCACTCACCATACCTCAAGCCACAGCTCTTGTGGAGAAGATGGCATCCAACCAAGGTAGGAATGAAGAAAGAACTCAGAC
Organism: Saccharum hybrid cultivar R570; assembly: GCA_038087645.1. Taxonomy (NCBI): domain Eukaryota; kingdom Viridiplantae; phylum Streptophyta; class Magnoliopsida; order Poales; family Poaceae; genus Saccharum; species Saccharum hybrid cultivar. Next base: position 7,614,731 of record JAQSUU010000494.1, read on the forward strand.
ACGCAAGAGAGGTGGAGGTATGCACCAGCTCAAGGAGGTAGACATGCTGTCTGCCAAGCTAGACCTACTCATGAAGAAGCTCGATGATCGAGCTGGAGAAAAGAAAGAAGTCATGCACGTCTACGACTCCCACATGACTTGTGAGGAGTGTGGAGGTACTGGACACTCGGGCAATCACTGTCCTGAGTTGCTGGAGGACGTGAACTACATCAACAATAACAACAACAACTACTACAACCGTCCTCAGCAGAATCAAGGTTGGAATCAACAGAGGCCTAACTACTCAGGTAATTACCAAGGTAACAATTCTTTCAATAATAATAATAATTATCCACCTTTGAGAGAGTTAGTGTCCAACCAAGGAAAGCTAATGGATAACCTATCTAAGAAATTGGCATCTAATGATAAAATACTAGAAAATATAAATAATAGAATGGATAATTTCTCTACTGCCATCAAGAACCAGATTAGCTTTAATAAAATGATTGAATCTCAGTTGAATCAAATAGCTGCTGCTGTTCCTGCTACTAACCCCGGTATACCATCACAACCGGAAGGACTAGAATCTGCAAATCTTGTAGACATGTTTGATGCAGGAGATTACTGGAGTAACCCTATCGTGGAAGTAAGTACTGACCGTCTGCCGGTCAAGAGAGGCGATCCAGGACGCCCCGTCATCTCGATCTCCATCGACATGCGAGACTTCCCAGAAGCACTCTGTGACTTTGGCTCCAGCGTCAACATCATGCCCAGGGTACTCTATGAAAAACTCTTTTACAATCATTATTAGAAACAACCATGTGTTTGCAGCTTGCAGATAGGACACTGAGTTTCCCGAGAGGAATATTGAAGAACATCTGTGTCCGAGTGGGTTCCTCGTACGCTCCAGCAGACTTCGTAGTGATAGAGACCGGTTCTGATGAGAGGGCTCCCGTCATCCTAGGGAGACCATTCCTGAACACCGCGGGAGCTGTCATCTATGCTAGTGCTGCCAAGATCAGTTTCTACATCAAGGAGAGGAAGGAAACGTTTTCCTTCAAGAACAAGACCGCACAAATCCCAGAGCAACCCCAATATGAACCAAGGAAGAGGACCAACAGGAGGAACAAGAGCAAGAAGCAAGTATGGACCGAGACAGCTAAGATGGTCACTGCCGTGCACAAAGGTCAAGATCGCCAACTTAAGTCACCGTTCTTGCCTAAGAAGGACGACCCAGGTATGCCAAGCATTTATTGCTCCATTAATGGGTCCCACTTCTACAAGACACTTTGCGACACTGGGTCGGGCGTCAACATAATGGCCAAGGTCACCTATGAACTTCTGTTCGGAACCATGCCCTTAAACCCAACATATATTCAGCTCCAGATGGCAGATCAGACATTCCGACAGGTCGAAGGTACAGTAACTGACGTCCCTGTCAAGATAGACGATCACTTTGTCCATACAGACTTTCAGGTTATTGACATGGGAGAAGATGAATACGATCCACCCATCATCCTTGGAAGACCATTCCTTAGTACTGTCAAAGCAATCATTTACATTGGAACTGGAGAAGTCCACATGCACTTCCCCTCTGAGAAGGTACGTCTTTACTTTACTGACCCTAACTATGTATTTGAAGAATCCAAGCAGGTCAGGACAAGAAGAAGGCGGCGTAACCACAATCAGAAGCAACAGGTCATCAAGGACGGATGGGCAGATTATGAAGGAGAAGTGGTAAGATCTGAAGACATACCACTCAACCAACACTGTCCTGAGGAGACCAAAGCACCGAGACAGGTATGGAAAGAAAAGACAGTTGCACATGAAGAAGAGGCACTGCCGGAAACACCGACTACGCCATCCACCAAGTCCCAGGACGACTGAACGAATAAGAGTCCCGTTCGGAGGACTTAAAAACACCGAACGCCTTGCCAAGAGGTAACTTGGTAGTTATCCTTTCCTTTTAATTATTTACTTTATCTTAAATAGTTTGCTTAGTTAATCATATTCATACTATCTTAAAAAGAAAATAAAAATGTTAAAAACCCTAAAGCCCCATGTGAGTATGCGAGTGGCATAAAACCCATAAGTACATTCACTGTGGTGGCATAAAAATATATATATATATAATAAATACATAAATATTTTCTTCTACTTTATAAAAGAAAAAAAACAACATAAAAAAATCAAGGAGGCTCAACATGATAAAGGCTAGTTATTTATGCTAACACTTAATCAGTTCCACAAAGCTTTGTTGTCTATTTGAGCTTCACAGAATTCAAGGAGACTAGCAGACGGAGGACATTCTAATCGCTGTCAGGGTGCTGCCGACTTTCAAATACATCTCCGCCATCTGCTAGCTACATCAGAAGAGATTATGTCAAGATCCAGCTTGGGGGAGAGCACCTCCATTATCTTGCTAAGTATTTCTATCTTTATCTTTATATTTATATATACTTCTACCCTATAAAAATAAAAATATACATAACTATGAAAAAAACCAAATAAAGATTTTGTGCTTAAATATATATACCTATATCTTTTGCTTAGTGTGTTTTAATAAATAAATAAAGTGGCTATGCTAAACTGAATCTAAATAATAATAAAACTCTAGCATGGATATGATGAATAGTTGCTTTGCCTAACTTTCAAATTTGAAGTCCTCTCTCTAAGTTTAGACATAACTGTTATCATTTAAAGCTTGCTCTAAACCTGAACTTGTGGGAAGATAACTTGATCTAAAGTCTAAGTTGTTAACGGATATGATATGGGAAGGTTGAGCTGCTGTTTATCTATTCCTAGAGATGCTAGAATTCTGGAGAATTTTATCTTTGAAAATCTTAAAATGCTACATGATGAGATCCTGTATGATGAGAGTTTAAGTTCCTACCACAGCCATACATACATGCTTGCTAGACTTTAAGCCATACCTTTACTTTTTACTGCTTATGAGCATTGAGTGTAGTCAAGCTGTGTAGACCCTTAGGAGCTTGTCATGCGGTTAAAATCAAGATTCACTTGCAAGATCACTCATACATGCTGCTTCTACTCCAGAAGTACGCATCCACATATATCCACTCATTCTCATCTCCAGATCCACATAAAATTATTCTACTCCTAATCCGGGAGAGAATAGCTAAAAATATTTTCCCATTCTTGTTATCCCCTATGAAATAAATGCTCAAGCTATTTTGGTTACTACCACTTGCTATATTGTTCTAAGGAGATGAGTGCTCTATACGAGGAAATAAAAAGGGGCAAGTGCCCGGAACCTCGAAAAGAAAAAGATACGAGGAAATAAAAAGGAGCAAGTGCTCGGAACCTCGATGAAAAAAAAAGAAAAAGTGTGAGAAGAGAGGTAAAAATGGACAAGTGTCCGACAGTAGAATTAGGGGTACAAGATACCCACCTGAAAAAAAAGAGAAAATATAGAGCACCTCATTCTCCTCAAGAGCTTTAAAAGCAAGAAAGGTACGTATCCCCTCAAAAAGAGAAAAAGTAGAATTAGACTTTCATCATTGTTATCATCACTACCACCATACACCATTTATTCGCCACATATGCACATCTTGATTTGACTTATTGGCTTGTTTCTCTGGATCCATAGTTTGACTATGCAATAAATGTCTGTAAGTATGTATACTTTATCTCCCACCGATGAGCTCCAGATATCAAAAGCCTTATTAGAATAGGATGAGAGAGAAGGCAATGTCACTCTGCCTTATACCACAAATACTACATACTTTGCTTTGAGAGAAGGCAAACATCATTACTGCCTTGGTGAGGATCCAGAAATACCACAAAAGAGAGACCTGAGAGAGTCATACAAGGAATCTCTGAGTTTTATTTAAAAATCTGCAAAAAACTCCAAGAGCTATAGCTAATCAAGAATAAGAGACATGGCGCTTGACTAGACTGTTCTATCTTTTAACCGCTCAAGACAAAGGTGACGGTTGCAAGCCCCATGGTGAAAGGTATAATGAGTAAGTGTTAAGTCTAGACAATTTACTTTAACTCAGAGATGAGACTCTATTTGAAAGCATGTGTACCGTCAAAATTCAAAGGTATTTCAGCAACTACTGAGTCTCTCCTTACTCAGGGACGAGCAAGAGGTAACCTTGGGGGAGTTTGTTGACGGTCCATAAGTATCAATTATAACTATCAAATAAATAGAGAAAAGGATCCAAATGAAACCAACACCTAGACTTAGGGTTTTATCTGACAGAATTCCACGAGTTTTGCTGTTTATCTATTTCTGCAGGGGGTTATCAGGAAATACGGAAGAAAGGCCCACATGTCGGATTAATGATGGGATATTAACCGAACACGTAATTATCTTACATCTAGAAGAGTCCAGAAGCAACGAGAACGAACGGGAGGTGTAACGGAGCCGGACACAGGGCGCCCGCCCTGGTCCTTAGGGCGCCCGCCCTGGCCCCGGAGCCAATCAGGCTCCGCCTCGAGGATTATGCTCCACCGACCTAGAGGATCAAGGAAAACCGTCCGTTCAATGTAGGTTTGATCCGACGGCCTAGATTCATCCGAAAGGGCTATATAAGCAAGGCCCCTGCCCCTGGAGGAGAGGCCCTCGTCTCATACTTCAAACCCTAATTCAGGAGGAGAGCCTCTGATCAAGCCCTAGAGCCACCACATCAACTAGATCTCTAGTTAGCATAGCTGCATAGGATTAGAACTAGAAGGAGTCAATCTTCGATTGGTTCCCGGATCTGTCTAGAGGATTCTTGGTAATTCCTCTATTGTTCTTCAATTGTTCATCTTTGTTCTTCAATATTATGAATATGACTTTGTTCTATTTCAATATATTGATTATGACTTTGCTCTACTTGATTATATTTGCAATTATATTGTTCTTAGTTTATCATAGTTATATGCTTGGCTTAGTTAGATTGGAATTATATACATGCCTAGGATCATATAGCGTTTATCCATGTGTACAGTGGGTGAATGATAACTATTGTGTAGACGTGGTGTCTATACCGTATTTATCTGCGATTGCACCCTATATGCCGGATTGTGGGGTAGTTCGCGATAGTGACAGCTTCGTTGATTCTTATATAGTCCCCCTCTCGTGTATAGGGCAGGCAGATCAACACTATTACAGGGGAGTGATTGCTATGTTCTTCATCTTCCTTGCTAATATTCACTATGCATGGATATAGTCTTTTCTCACCATGATTGCCAAGTATAATTGCGCTAACTATGATATGCTAGACTTTATAGTTAATAATAACTTAGGGAATATCTTTGTAGTTCATCCTAATTCCATGCTAATGACTTGCTAGAATATCTGTTGAGGCGCTTATCATTATTATATGTGGCTAGCTGATCAGATTAATTATGTTTGTCACCATTATCACTTTACCTTTACTTAATGTGACATTTATACCTGTATAAAGAGATTGATAAATACTCTCGGTTATACATGCAATGATGTGTACTCAGTTCCATATTCTCATTCCATTATCAACCATGATACTTAGAAATCCCTTCCCAGTGGTAAAAATATAAATAACGATACCTGGAATACTTCCCGGTTAAAATGCTACATCGGTATTAATCTGTGCGCTTGCAGATCCCTTTTATTATTTATCTTGATGAGCAAATGCATATTTCAATACCGCGTCTCTCATGTCATGCTGGGGATGACAACTTGGCTTAAGTGGCATGAGGGATAGGTTTGGCATTTTTGGCGCCGTTATCAGAATTAGAAAACTAAGTCTACTTTTGGTAGTGACGTTAAGAATGCCCAACAATCCCGATCATGAATCACTTGCTCCAGTTGTTGCCGTGCTGCATCCCTAGCAGCAGTCACCTCTGCCAGCTCAGCCCGTAACCTTTCCACCTCGGAGGGCTCAGGACGGGGCTCGCGTGGAGCTAACTGGTGGCGAGGGACTCTTCCACCAGTTGACTTACGGGCTGTCATTCTGGTACGTGCCATCTGTATCAACAAGATATGACTTAAAGTGAGGATCATTTAGGGGATACGAAATTTATTTAGTCGGGACTATTGAAATTTTTAAGGAGGGAGTGAATGACATGTATGATATAATTAAACATGATGCATGCACGTTCCGTACGTCCTCTCACCTTAGTAGAAAACTAAAGTGCTAACGCTAAGCGGTGGCATACATACGTTCTCTCATATAAGCGAAACTATCGGTCTACACGTTACGCTGTTAGTGTACCTGCAGAAAATTCCATTGCAGCCCAACAAATCCCAAAATAATATACAAGAAAGCAGTAAACAAAATACTTTCTATATACACATCCCCGGATGTATATATTTCAGTATCAAAGCTACCCGATTGATATATGCCCACAATTAAGTGCTTTTACATAGTTACATGGTTTGAACATGTAAGTATGCAAGTCACCAAAACTACTCTCCCCTAGACCGCCGGTTGGACGATCATGCTCTCACAACTCACACTTACCAGAGCGTCGAGGTAATTGATCCATACATTACCACCCAAGTGGATGGCATCCATACAATATCACGCCGTATGGACGACGAAACAAAAACAAACAAGGCCCCCAAGTTAGTCTTTATAATAAGCCACCTAAGAGTCCTTATTTGGGCTAAGGGATGTGATCACTGGCATACCTATAAAAATAATTTTTTTAGAGTTTAACCCTTTTCGCAAACAAATACTTTTGTTTTTTAATTACTCGTAAGATGTGTTTAATGTTGAATTATGCTCCGATACCAGCTGTAACAGAACCGACCAAATTATAAGAGCACAAATACGAAAACAAGCACCGAAGCGCTCAAATTTTCAAACTTGAGCCTATATAATCCCGGTAGTCAATCGAAATTACGAAGGATTTCAAACCAAACTGCTTACAACCAGGATCGTATCATTCAACATACACATCGTACATTACATTTCACAGATAGAGTTTACACCACGGAGTAGCAAATATTACAAACCAAGTTTTGAAAGTAGCGGAAGCATAACACACACATTAGTTACTTAATTACTGCCAGTTTAGATGATCGACATCCCGCAAAAGCATGAGGAAAGTACATAAAGACGATCACGCCCTTGTGACCTAGTCATCATCACCCGCAGGGTGGAGACACGTCTTGCAGAATCCCTGATAAAGCATGTCATCTGCAACAGGAGGGAATAAACCCTGAGTACTGGAATGTACTCAGCTAGACTTACCCGTCAAAAACCAGAAATAAATAAGACACCAAGGATTATGCAAGGCTTACACAAGAGGCTAGCTGACACCACATTTTGCATAAAGGCATAAGTAGTTGAAACTCTTATAATCTGTACTAGCATTTATTTTTAGCATTTACCTGTCATCTATCTTAGCACCTGTACTAAACATGCACTTGATTATCATCAACAATTATTCGTATTATTCCATAGCAGGTATAAATTGTGGCAACATTGTATCTTTCACTTAACCATCTGTTCAATTAATGAGATCTACGTTGCCGCTGCTCAAGTCAAGTGCTCACTAACCGGGAGCGACGGCGATTCGAATCGAATTTCTATCCAGCTGGAGGGGTATTTCTAACACTCACCGTGCAGACCCCTGCCAGGGTCGCACAGGCCACCATTTCATATGATTCAGGAATCGCGAGTCCGAATGATGTCGCAACCCCAAGGGCGACACTCTGCCAGGTGATAGGGACTCTAACCCCCCCTTGGTCTCACGCCAATGTCCCCAAGCACATCCTTTCTCTCCTCCAAGAAGCAACCTACCATTCGATTCCTGGCCTGAATCACATTACTCGGCTTCGCGGTCGGAACGACTTATCCGGCCAACTAAGTGTTAGACTGCGTTCAACATGACTCAAGGACGTACAACGAATCGGTCCTTAAACGACTCAGACGGGCATGGCTCCACACCCAAGACGTGAAGTGTCTTGCAGCTGTACCATCGAACTCCCGCCCGGTCTCAATTTCATTTTAAAGCATGGTTCCATCACGATAGCCATAAGCCACTCGCGACCCAATCCTATCTCTCGCGGATGACCGGAAATCACCCGACTTCTACCGTACTAAGCAGAGCTAAGCATTGACATGTGCCTACACCTAATATAGGATTAGGGCACAATATCTGGACAAGGACAGGTATAATGCAACAGTTGTTTTCACACAACTCCTACTACTTAATGCAGTAAACAATTAAAAGTACTCAAGATATCTTTATAAAACAATGGGTTCAGCATGCACTGGGGCTTGCCTTTGAGAAATGTTGCGGGTCTGTGGTCCGGACACTCGGGTAGATCTTCTGACGGAGTTTCCCCGGCGTTGGGTTCTTCTGCTGATTCCTCCGGTTGGCTCTGCACTTCCTCTGGTATCGCTTGTTCGAATTCGAGGAGTGTCACCCCCTCCGGTACACCTATTGCATGAGTGCATAATAAATCCCATGAATGCATAATGAAATATGCAATATGCTCGAAATGAAATGCATTATAACAATTTAACGCTCTATTCAAATCACTTCAAAAGAGTAGGTGCAAATTTCCTCTCCGGTAGAGAAGTACTCACCTAATCTACTTAATCTAAGATAAAGCTGCTCATCCTCAGTTAAGGCCCTAACACCTAACAATTACAAAAGTAGCATGTCTTAGGATACCACACCATATCAATCAGCAAAACACCACAGTAAGCATTCTGGACAGCAGCTACTTGTTTTTATCAAAACTGGAGATTTACAATTCCAAAAGATATGATCTAAGGCAAACTGGAAAGCTTGAGAAATGCTCTACCATTCATTTTCAGACCTCAACCCCAAACTCCTAAGTTTTCCATGTCAAACTTCACAAGTTCCAGAATCTGTCCTCTCAAAATAGAGAGTAGCAGATTCTGAACTGCCACTTAAAACAACAGTAACTCTCAAACTACTAAGCCAAATGCTCCTAATTTTTGACACAAGCTAGTTCATCAAGTTTACTGTAACTTTGGTATTTATAAGTTTTCCAGCAACCAATTTTATCAAAGGTCAAACTTAGAAATACTACCAGCTGTCCAGAAAACCTAAAATTACAAAGGTTAAATATTTGTTGATGTGACCAAAGTCCCCTAAAACCAAACTAATGTTACCAAAAGTTCACATGAGGTACAAAAACACCAGAAAGTAGGGTGTGACTACCTAGAACATTTATTTATACCCATTTCTTATTTCACTTAATTAATTAGGTGGAATTTTAAACATATATGTAAATTTCTCCTAAAATTCTACAAAAATTACAGGGGGCTCTCTGACCCAAAAAGAGACCATTGTAAAAATTTGAACAAATTTTATTCACAGAAACTCCCTAAACAAAATTCACAAGTCCAAAAGGCTGATTTTTGTATAATTAATACATCACCTTGAAAAGTATCAAACAACAGATTTCATATTTTTCTTAGATACTCTAGGGTACCAAGACATTCTCCAAAAAGTTACAAGAACATTGCACATGTAGAAAAATTACAAAAATTCATTCAATTATTTCCTAGAATAACATGATAGCCTTATAACTTGAAAATTACTTAAGCACTGATGCCCAAATTTTTACCAGAGCTAGGGCTAGCCTAGAGTAACCTACCCACCAAATTTCATGATTTATGGAACACTACAGCTCAAGTTATAATTTTAACAAGTTTGCATGCATTCCAAAACACATTTAAAGGATATATTAAATTCTTACAGAATTTAAACATCTCATACCAGATTTATATTTTTCTAAAATACTACACAACAACACAAGATGTAGATCTTAACAAAATTTATTTCATGATTTTTGGGTCAGTAAAACCCTAGATCTACATTTTTCAAACTTGTACAAAAATCTGTGACAAAATAATAAAAACGGAATTTATAAATCACAGGAGTTGGGCCGGCCTGGGACACGCGGCCCACACACTCGCGCGCGCGGCCCGTTCAGCAACCCGCCCGCGCGCGACACTGACGGGCGGGCCCCCGCGGTCAGTGACCGGAGACAGGGGAGGCGGCGACCCGCGAGCTCCGACGAGCTCGAGCTCGCCGGAGAAGGGCTCGCTCGGCCAATCAAACACCGCCTCATGCTCTCCGTCACACGGTGCGTCGATTGGTGCCCGCAGAAGGGATGGGGATGGGGCAGAAGGGGCTTGCCACTGTGAGCAGCGGCCGGTGAGGTCCGGTGGCGGCGCACCGTCGCCGGTGTGGGTGTACGGTGCTGGCTAGGCTCGGTACGAGCTTCACCGAAGCTAGGCGAAGCCATTTAGATAGGAAGGAAGGAAGGAGAGAGACCCGAGGTACCCCGGCCACGGTGAGGGTCCATGGCGGGCTCCGGCGACCTCACGGAAATGGGGAAGGAAGCAATGCGGCTCACCTCGAGTCAAATCACGGGCGTCGGTGGTTCGAGGGGATGGAGGGTGGTGAGGCGGAGGAGGTGGCGAGGTCTGGCGACCGGTGATGCGGTGTAGCTCGCGCTCGAGCTCGCCGGAGAAGAACGGCAATGGCAGCTCGGTTTCGGAGGCCGGCTCGCGCGTCGTGGCGTCTTGAAGGCATCGCGGCCTGACCGGTGGGGCCAGGGCCGGCGTACGGGCGCCACCGCGCCTCCACGCGTCGGCGCGGCGCTGTGGCCGGTCGGCCACCTCACACTGAAGCCTGAATCGCGATGACAGTGCCCCCATCAGTGACTGACAGAACGATTTCGAACGCGATTAACTTCTAAACCAGCTGGTTTCAGTCCAAGGTGGAAACATCAAGTTCGTAGAGCTATGTTAGGGCAACAACTTTGTCAATTAGTGTTTGGGCTGGTTCGGCCTATAATTGAAACTACATGGCCTCAAAGTGGTGCTCGGTGAAACTGAAACCGGGGTTCAGTTAACGATGCCGACTGAAAGCCTAAGTTCATGACACGATATCTCTTGAACCATTGAGAACCAGGCTTGGGTGATGTTGACAAAGTTGTAGGGCTACATGTGATCTACAAGTTTGTCAATATGAGTGAAAGCTGGTTTGGCCTGGTTTGCAAACTATAAGCTCCTAAAGTAGGCATCAGTAAAACTGTAGGGTCAGATTCCAGACTTAGAAAAATTCTAAGTCTTGGAGCTACTTCTCTAGCTGACTTGTGGGCCACTTTTGAGCATGTTGTGGTCACTTTCATGAGATGGTCATATTGAGACTTTTGTTCCCCATGAATTTCTTTACAACTTTGCTTAAGGGTGCTCTTCCATGCAAGGTCTCTAAGTTAGACTTTTTAATTGGTCAAACTAGAACCTTCTAGGGTCAAATGGTGGTCAAACTTTTCTTGGAGGGCAATTTTATAATTTTGGTCAACATGAACCTTGTTCCAAATGTTACCCTAAGTATAACTAAGGTGTTGTAGGTCATGATTGGCTACCTTACCTTTTTGTTTCACCAACTATCAATTACTCATGACACAAACCAAACAAACCCTAAACAATCACATGAATTGCATTACATAAAATAGTAAACATGGATTATGCATGTCATGCTTATGCAAATGCAATGCAATTAAGGACTAAACACTTGAGGTGTTACAGGATCCGCCCGTCCCCAGGCCGCGCGACAGCCACGGCGCGTCGCCCCGGCCCAGGACGAGCGTCACGGGGGAGGCACACCAGCCGGCCGAGACCGTCTTGCAACGAGCAGGGGTGGGGGTGCGGGGTCCGCCCGTCCCAGGCCGCCACGGCGTCGCCCAGGAGCGATGGGGGAGGCACCCCGGCCGGCCAGGACGGCCACACGAGGGCGGCCGACGCCCAGCCCGCGCCGCCACAGATCCGTCAAGGGGGAGACCGGATCCGGTCCAGGGGAACCCGGATCCGGGCCGCCGGCCGACGAGCCCGCCGGAATGCACCGGGGAAGTAGGTGGTAGAGGGTTGGGAGGGGGAAAGAGAGAGGGGGGCGGGGGGTGAGGGGACGCAACAGGCACCTTGTTTTTGGGCCACTGCGGGCCACCGCCGCCGGACGCCGGAGGGCGGCGACGGCGGCCGGAGATGGGCGGCCGGTAGGGGAGCTAGTGGTGGCGCGGTAGTCGCCCCCGAGTCGCCCCCGGGGGAGCGCTCAGGGGATTCAAAATGGAATATTGGAAGGTTTTCTGATTCCCCTTCATTAAAACATTACCATGTCAAAAAAAATGCATGTGGCAGACTATTAAATGTAAATGAAACTCTAACGAAACTCCTTTTAACGAAACTCCCTAAAAGGCCAAGCCAATATTCGGCCTGCCCTCAAACTTTGTCCCTTTGTTATTATCCAGCCAACAAAAAATTGGCGCCGGCCCGCTACAGTCAACAGCCAACGTTGGGTGTCGGGTGTGCCCCCGATGAAGATCAATATTGACATTGAAGTGCCTTTTGATAATAGTTCGATAAAAAAAATTGGCCACACTAGAAAAACAGTCACAGCAATATACTGAAAGTTTGCCAATCCATATTTAGCGGAAGCATTTATGCTCTACTTCTGAGCATCAACTTGAACAGCAGCAGGCAAGCATCATCTTGTCCTGCTTTTCCCTGCTCTGACCGCAAGCAAAGAATTTGAGATTTTATGTCTGCTCTGCACATGCATGAAAAGCACTGATTCACATCCACGCCTTCTCAATCATATGTATCCAAGGTATCCATTGAGTTGGCGAAGTATGTATGAAAAATAAGCTTGAACACCACGACAACATTTTTTATACTAGTAGAGCATAAAAATGAAATATTACATAAAGGAGAAAAAACACTTGCAACCTTATGAGTTCATTTTTTGACACAATTGATGAGTTCAGACAGCTAGGTCAAAAGCTGACTCTAGCCACGTGATTACCTTCATTGGAAACAACTTTTTTTTGGCTATCTGAATCTCTCTAATTTGTGTCATCGGACAAGTGGAAGTGGATAGCCAACACATTAGCCAGGGAGGTATTTTGGCTATGGAGCACGTTAACGCGTGACCCATCGTGCTGTATGGGAGAGCGCAGTCCCAGCCCCATCGTCTTCCTCGTGCTCAGCCCCATCATCTTCCCTCGCGCCTCGCCTGCCCCACCCCCGCCTTCCTCGCCTGCCCCCAGCCAGCGGCTCCCTTGCCGCCGGCCGAGCCGCCCCACCACACCACCCCCGCGGCTCCACCCCACCCTCCGCTAATCTCAATCGAGGGGCAAGCTCTGAATCGTCGCCCCTGCCGTCAGCCCAGGCCAACCGGATGTCTAGCACAGCCCGGTCAGTGGCGCCCCTGCCGCCGGGCCCCTCCTCTTTCTACGGACGCCGGCCATAGAGCCCTGCAGAAACCCAAGCCCCTAACCCTGAAACCCTAACTAGTTCCAAATACAGTACTGATAAAAGCAAATGGGCATACTGAACAAAATACTCACAGCAACTAGCAACCATACTGAAAATTGGCTAATCTATATTTTGAAACTTGAACTATACCCAACAGAACGAACAGGACCAAAGGGGGGAATATTTACCAGAAGCACTTGTGCGAACAGGGTTCTGAGCATCAGCTTGAACACCAGGCAACCTGATGCCCTTCGCATTGTCGGTCACGTCAATGGGTGCCCTTGCGGACTTGCGGTCCAGCTACGTAAAGGCCATTGTTGTGCCCTGCTCTACTATTGAACAAGTATACACCTAGGTAAATCAATAACTCAGTCATACATGCTCCACTAAAGCTGAAATGTTTACCATATATAGCTCAAGCCTACAATGTCTAGTCTACCATAGAATTTTCACCACAACTGGAGCACAGGAGCTCCAGTTATTAATTAAACACAAACACATAGATCTACAGATACAACAAAATCTTTAAACTAAATCATGTCATATTATATATCTATTGCATAGACCAACTCATGTGAAGTCTAACAAAACTGCATTTTTTCTTTTTACAACTTTTTTACAGTTTCATACCATTTTTCAAAGTTTCAGCCAGTTTATAAAATAAAAAAAAGAGCACGTGGCGCCACATTAGCGGCCACATAGGCAGCGGAGTGGTCTGCTTTGGATGGCAGCTGTTAGAATTTATTTGAATAGTTCCCCTAAATTCATATGAAAAAATTCTAATAAATCTCAAAAGCCCAATATCTGTGTTTTCTAATGGGCTTTAATATTTAAACCCATATGTAGAGATGAGAAGTGCAACATCTATTAGTACCATATTGTTAATTGATGTGGAGATAGGGAGTTTTCCTCCCTATATATACATACCAATTCTCCTGGGAATAGACACACCAAAAACTACTATTGAAAATTCCAGTTGGAAAATCTTAAGGTAGTAAAATAGAATTTTCTTCTCGCTACTGTGCTGCCGCCGTAGTCTCTCCATCCCGATCATCTGCGTGCACCGACGTTTGGGAGCAGGTCTCTGGAACCCTCGTCTTTGCAATCCTGCACCGGGAGAAGGCGAATAAGGTTTTTGAGAAGCGCTATCCGCGCGATTGCTCTCAACTTTCACAACGGGTCGTCTTCCATCCAAGTCAGGCAGCGCTACGTCCCAGCGTATTCGTCGTCAACTACGTCGAGCTCTTCCTCCACCTCTCATTGATGATTTCGACGACGATTTCAATATCAACGACTTCGACATCGATCTCGTTCCATCATCACCACCATCTGCATCACCAACGACTACAGCTACAGTTGGCAGGTATAATTCTCGTGATCTAATCTTGTCGTTCATAATATCCAATATGTTGATCTGTTATGCTAGTATACTATCGTTCATAATATCCAATATGCTGATCTGTGATGCTAGTATGCTATACATACTTGATCTAGTTCATCTGTTTTACATGATTCATATTTTGGTTTTAATCTAGAAATTGACTAATTACTTAACAATCCAAAAACATTACTATAGGCCGTTTCTAGAATTATCTATGGCTAGTTTTGTTGATGCGCTGAAGCCGGAAAAGTTTTCTGATGCGCATTTTAAATGGTGGTCTGTCAAAGTCACGGATTGACTTACTGCTATGAAAGTTTTCTGGGTCAAAGATGGCTTACCTAAGGGAAATATCTCTGATGAAGATATGAGAAAATTATAGGAAGCAAGTGAAATCTTTGTGGGAGCTATGCGTAATGTGCTTTCAGATCATCTGTTTGTTTCGATGATGCACATAAAAGATGCAAAGACTTTGTGGGATCATCTGAATGGTACCTATGGTGCATCAGATGTAGGCAAAGAGCTGTATATCATGGAGAGCTTTAATGACTACAAGATGGTTGCTAACAAATCAGTAGTCGAGCAAGCTCATGAGATTCAGCTCCTGGCTAAGGAACTTGAACTCCTGAAATGTGTCTTATCCGATGAGTTTGTGGCTAGGTGCATTATTGCTAAATTGCCTTCTTTATGGAGGAATTTCGCCACAAGTCTCAAACACAAGAGACAGAAAATATCAGTTGAAAACCTAATAGTATCTCTTGATGTTGAGGAGAAAGCTCAGGCTAAAGACAATATTGACAAGGAGAACAAGGAAAAAGCTAGCGCCCACTTCGTCCAGAAAAACCATGGTAAGAACAAGGGAAAGCATAAGCAACCTGCTTTCAATGCTAAACAAAATACTACCTTCAAGAAGAAGAAGAAGAAGAAAGGCAAAGCAGAGTTACCTTGCTTCGCGTGTGGAGAGCTTGGTCATTTTGCTAAAGATTATCCGGAGCGAGCGGATAAGAAAGAGAAAAAGAAAGTCAACCTCGTGACTGCTAACAGTGCTGATGACGGGTAAGGTAATTTTCCTATTGTACTTTCAGTGTTTCAATCTCCAAGTTGGTGGGTTGATACAGGTGCTAATATTCACGTGTGTGCTAACATCTCTTTGTTTTCTTCTTACCAGGGGCTCCAAGGTTCCTCCGTCCTGATGGGGAATGGATCACATGCTTCTATTCATGGTGTTGTTATGGTAGATCTGAAGTTTACTTCGAGAAAGATCGTGCAGCTGAAGAACGTGCAGCATGTTCCTACTATACGCAAGAACCTTGTTAGTGTCTCTTTTCTTTTGAGAGATGGGTTTAAGGTAGTGTTAGGGTCCAATAAAGTAGTTATGTCTAAGCATGGACAATTTATTGGTAAAGGTTATGATTGCGGAGGCTTGTTCTGCTTATCCTTGACAGATTTTTATAATAAGTCAGTGAATCATATTTGTGGCACAATTAATGATAGTTTGAGTGTTTGGCATTCTCGTTTATGTCATGTGAACTTTGGTTTGATGTCACATTTATCTAGCTTGTGTTTAATTCCATATTTCACTATTGCCAAAGGTTCTAAGTGTCATAGTTGTGTGCAATCTAAGCAACCTCAAAAGCCTCACAAGGCAGCGGAGGAGAGAAACTTGGCACCTTTAAAACTCATACATTCTGATCTTTGCGAGATAAATGGTGTGTTGACAAAAGGTGAAAAGAGATATTTTATGACTTTAATTGATGATGTAACTAGATTTTGTTATGTTTACTTGCTAAAAACTAAAGATGAAACACTAGACTACTTTAAAATCTATAAGGCTGAAATTAAAAATCTACTAGAAAGAAAAATTAAACATATAAGGTCAGATCGTGGTGGTGAATAACCTATATTATTTGATGAGTTTTGTGTAGAACATGGTATTATTCATGAAAGGACAGCTCCCTATTCGTCCGAATCAAACAGGATTGCCGAGCGGAAAAACCGCACGCTGACTGACTTGGTGAACGCCATGTTAGACACTGCTAGTCTATCTGAGGCAGGGTGGGGGAAGCTTTGTTGACTACGAGTCATGTCCTGAATAGAATTCTAAACAGAAATAAAAGAGACAACTCCATATGAGAATTGAGTTGGAAGAAAACCATCACTTTCATACTTGCGCACGTGGGGTTGTTCGGTGAAAGTCAATGTTCCAATTTCTAAGAAGCGTAAGCTTGGACCGAAGACCGTGGATTGTGTCTTTCTAGGATATGCTCACCATAACATTGCCTATAGATTTTTAGTAGTAAAATCTGAAGTTCTTAATATGCATGTGGATACAATTTTTGAATCTTGTGATGCTATATTTTTTAAAAATATATTCCCTATGAAAGATATGTGTAGCAATGCTAGATTTTCCTCTAAGATAGCTCCTGATTTTACTATACCTATTGAGTCTCCTGTTGAGTCATTTGAGCAACCACCTGAAGAAGTCTTTGAGGAGAATGACAATGAAGTTCCTATGAGGAACAAGAGATGAAGGATTGCAAAATCCTTTGGTGATGATTTCATTATGTATCTTGTGGACGATACTCCTACCTCTATTACAGAGGCATATGCATCTCCAGATGCAGATGATTGGAAAGAAGCTGTTCGTAGTGAGATGGACTCGATTCTTTCTAATGAAACTTGGGAGCTATCTGAACTACCTTTTGGTTGTAAATCAATTGAATGTAAGTGGGTGTTCAAGAAGGAGCTTAGGCCCGATGGTACTATTGATAAGTACAAGGCTCGGCTTATGGCTAAGGGTTATACCCAGAAGGAAGGCGGGGATTTCTTTGATACTTATTCACCTGTTGCTAGAATGACCACTATTCGAGTTCTACTTTCTCTGGCTGCCTCATATGGTCTTCTCGTTCATTAAATGGACGTGAAGACAGCTTTCCTTAATGGAGAGTTGGATGAGGAGATTTATATGGATCAGCCTGATGGGTTTGTAGTAAAAGGTGAAGAACAAAAGGTGTGTAAGTTACTAAAGTCTTTATATGGCTTGAAACAAGCACCTAAACAATGGTATGAGAAGTTTGACACTACTTTAACTGGTGCGGGCTTTGCTATTAAGGAGGCTGATAGATGTGTGTATTATCGACATGGTGGGGGCCAATCTGTTATATTATGTTTATATGTTGATGATATTCTAATCTTTGGAACAAACATTGATATTATTAATGAGGTCAAGCATTTTTTGTCAAATAGTTTTGATATGAAAGATCTAGGAGAAGCTGATGTAATTCTAAACATTAAGCTGATTAAAAAAGATAGTAGGATTACCTTGTCACAATCTCACTATGTTGAGAAGGTATTGAGCCAGTTTGGCTTTATAGATAGCAAGCCTTCTCCAACACCTTACGATCCTAGTGTGACATTAAGAAAGAATAAGAAGATTGCTAGAGATCAATTAAGATATTGTCAGATAATTGATTCACTCATGTATCTAGCTAGCGCAACCAGACCAGATATCTCTTTTACCGTGTGCATGTCCAACCCGGGTAATGATCATTGGCATACACTTGAAAGGGTCTTCCGTTATCTCAAAGGTACTATGAGTTTTGAGATTCACTATTCTAGGCTCCCACTGTGCAAGAGGGATATAGTGATGCGAACTGGATTTCTGATATTGATCAAATCTACGCCACTAGTGGGTATGTTTTTACTCTTGGAGGTGGCGCAGTGTCATGGAGGTCTTGTAAACAAACTATTGTGACTAAATCAACCATGGAAGCAGAACTTACTGCTTTGGATATAGCTTCTGCAGAGGCAGAGTGGCTACATGAGCTCTTGTCTGACTTGCCGGTGGTTAAAAAATCAATACCGGCTATTCTTATGAACTGTGATAATCAAACAGTAATCACTAAAGTGAATAGTGCTAAGGATAATGCGAAGTGAACAAGATATTAAAACACGTTTGAAGTCTTTCAGGAAGTTAAGAAACTCCGGAGTAATAGTTGTGACTTATGTGCAAACAGACAAAAACCTGGCAGATCCCTTTACAAAAGGGCTATCGCGGAATGTGATAGAAGTCGCATCAAGGGAGATGGGTATGAGACCCATGTGAGTTTGTAGTAGTAGTAGTAACCCAACCTTTTTGATCGAAGATCCCGTGACTAAGGATATGAGAAAAACAAACTATTGACGAATTGAGGAGAGTATAATTATAACCCTCTCTATGTGAAGATGCAATACTCTCAGAGCGATGAGGCACTGTAAGGAAGATTGGTGAATGCCGTAATATGTTCTATTGGCTTTAACAAGCGAAGGTGTTGTCCTGTAGAACATTCTTGAAAAGAACATACCTATATGAGTCTGACTGTAAAACGTTGCAGTCTATGAGATTTGTGTGATCTCTAGTAAGCTCATGAAGAGACCAGGGAGTACAACGTATATGATCCACCCACAGGGAGGCTACCGGTAGCCAGGTACTAGTTTGACTTTGAGTGAAACTCGTTTGCACAAAACTTGCAATTCAAGGCGTAGTCCATTGTTCAAGTTGTAAATGGATGTAACTTGATGTTCTAGGTAGATGTTCAACTTAATCGTCTCTGTTGAAACACTAGTATATAAACAGTAGTCAGAGAAGAAAAGTATCTATAATGGGCAGTTGAGATCTGGTGGGGTATTGTTAGAATTTATATGAATAGTTCCCCTAAATTCATATGAAGAAATTCTAATAAATTTCAAAAGCCCAATATCTGTGTTTTCTAATGGGCTTTAATGTTTAAACCCATATGTAGAGGTGGGAGGTGCAATATCAATTAGTACCATATTGCTAATTGATGTGGAGATAGGGAGTTTTCCTCCCTATATATACATACCAATCCTCCTGAGAATAGACACACCAAAAACTACTATTGGGAATTCCAGTTGGAAAATCCTAAGGTAGTCAAATAGAAAAAAAAATTTCTTCTCACTACTGCGCTGCCGCCGCAGTCTCTCCATCCCAATCGTGTGCACCAGCGTTTGGGAGAGCAGGTCTCCGGAACCCTCGTCTTTGCGATCCTGCACCGGGAGAAGGCGAATAAGGTTTTTGGGAAGCTCTATCCGCGTGACTGCTCCCAACTTTCACAACGGGTCGTCTTCCGTCCAAGTCAGGCGACGCTACGTCCCGGCGTATTCGTCGTCAACTGCGTCGAGCTCTTCCTCCACCTCTCATTGATGACTTCGTCGACGATTTCAACATCAACGACTTCGACATCGACCTCGTTCCATCATCACCACCATCTGCATCACCAATGACTACAGCTACACTTGGCAGGTATAATTCTCGTGATCTAATCTTGTCATTCATAATATCCAATATGCTGATCTGTCATGCTAGTATACTATCGTTCATAATATCCAATATGCTGATCTGTCATGCTAGTATGCTATACATACTTGATTTGGTTCATCTGTTTTACATGATTTATATTCTGGTTTTAATCTAGAAATTGTCTAATTACTTAACAGCAGCTAGGACGTAGACAAAGTTTATGGACCCACAGCGCAATTCACTCTTTTATTTATATAGGTCATTATATTGCTACAGTTATTGGTATACAAATCATTAAGAATGTTAAGTGGGGATTAACATAGTGGGTCCACAGATTAAGATATCAATTCTACGTGAAGCTTACATGTCAGACATTTTCTCTCTATCCAAGCAAGCATCTTACCAACCACCGGCGAAGTATCTTAGCAAGCTGCTTGTGAATCACTCATGATTTCCAGGTATTATTTATACACCACTGCAAGGCAACAGTGCAACACCTTCTGTGGCGCTTTCCTGTACCTGAGAGTGAAATGAGGCCAATGACAACCGGCGCGGGAGCTGGCGGGGGGCATCTGCTGGAAAAACAAAGGTATTGCAACATGCAACTTTGTCCCTTCCATTTTTTCTACATGCAAATTGGTGCAAGATTCTTTTAAGTGCAAATTTGAAACAACCATCAATTGATCATATGCCATCTTCTTCCTTATAACAAATAATGAATGTGGGGAGCGCCTTTACAACTCTATTGTATGTGTGACTTCAGCCATGCATTTGAAACCATTTGATCTGCTGCATGCCAGCACGTATTATATATACCCCTCACGACACAACACTTGCAACATTTTCTTGATCATGGTGGAATCAACTGCTAAAAATCATTTGTCGTCACTGCATTCATTGATCAGATCAGGAACGTTAAAACTGACATAGAGTTCTATTTTCCCATCTGTCTCCTAGTAGTAACTCTCAAAGTTTCAATATAGTACCAGGTCCAAATTAACTATGAAAGCCACACCATTCTTGCTGTTTTTCTTAAGTAGGTTCGGACTTGATATTTTTTCTTAACAGAGACGCTCTTATACATGCACCTACGCCTCACTCATATGAATATATGCATGCACACTACCCTGTGAGTACCTTTGATAGACTAGGCTAGCAGATATTAAGAATAATAAGTCATCAAAAGCATCTCGCGCTGGTTAATGCTTGAGATTAACCGAGACGGTCATTTTTATTAATCGAGGCGGTCACAATTAACCGCCTCGCAAAATCGATTTACGAATAACCGCCTCCTAAAATCTATTAACAGGCCTCAAAAAATGCCCCATCTACGAACACACAAACACGAAAAGCATGCTAATCGAAGCTATGGTGAAAAAAAAACTACCGAAGATTTATTTTTTAGGAGAAAAAATAAGAACTATAAGCTTCGTTTGTTTTAATTATATAAAAGATTATATAAGATATTTTAGAGAAATGCCTAAATTGAATTAAGTCAAATCAGATCTGATTTAGAAAACCAAAATAAAGCTAACCTTATTTTATTTAGAAAAGATCGAAGTGGAAAACGTAAGTTGCTTTTAATTGGAAAACTAATTGCATATAGATCGATCAAATTAATATTTTATAACATGGAGAAGGGAAGCTGGGCTCGAGCTACTGGGCTTGCAAGAGGAAGGCCAGGCTAGAGAGTGGGCCTTCGGGCCAAAAGTGGAAGAGAGGGACTTTTATTTTTATTTTATTTTCTTTTATTCAAAGCATTTTCAAAACCAGTTTAAATCATTTTGAATTTTCGTCAAAGCTATACATTCCAATAAATCTAGTGCAATGGCATGAATGCACCAACAATGTTGCTAAACCCTATGAGTAATTTTAATTTAATGAAAAGATATTATTTTTCCTATACTTCATGAGCACAAAAATGGACAATTAAATCAATTTATCTGTATTTCAAAAGGAGCAAATTTTAGGGTGTTACAGTATGGAGTATTTATCTAATTAAACAGGCACTGTATAAGGAATGAATAGTTTGAGGGTACAAAATAATCTATTTTGATTAATTGTATGTACATAACTTTGTCCACAAAAGCTTTAATAATACTTATTATATATATGACTTAAGGTTATCTACTAGGCCGTGTTAATGATGATAAATAAATGTGTTATAATAGGCCCCGTTCGCTTCGCTGAAAAGCCTGTTAGCTGATTTATTGTGAAAGAAAAATATTGTTTCGGCTGAAAAAATAAGCTGAAAATTACGAATTATAAGACAAGCGAACAGGACCATAGATCAGTCTACAATAACATAGCCAGTTGGAACATTAAAAAAATATATTACTAAGAGAGCCAGTAACACTTTTTTCAACGTAACACATTATAGTAGTGATGAGTGTTAGTACTCTATAAGTGGTAATCATTGACAGCAACAAATAACTTAGGCTGTGATGAACTTATTAATCAATCGATGCCCTCTCTCAGCTTGGTGCCTGTCGTCCAAGAGCTGTGGAAAGCGTGGGAGATCCACTTCCTGATCCTCGTCAGCCTTTTCTTGCAAGTCTTCCTCTTCCTCTTCGGGGGCATGCGGAGGCACAGCTCGAACTGGTTCCTGCGCACCGTCCTGTGGCTTGCCTATGAGTTACCCCCAAATCTATTTAACCATGCTAGCATATGAGTTACCCCCAAATCTATTTAACCATACTAGTTTTCAATAAAATGTAAAGGTAAATTTTTAAATAAAAGATACATTAAGCACTAGAATTTGAACTTAACACATGGGTAAATAAGCTACAACAACTAATAAGATTAAAAGTTGAAAATGAAACCACATGGGTATACATTTTGGCCGAAACAATGTTACATATCAATAGCGGAGCCAGAGTTTTGACTCTAAGAAATTTCTTTTATAAAACAAATACTCTTATATAACTAACTTTTTATAGAGGATATTCAACATCTTGGGTGCAGGGGTGCAGGATGAAACCGCTGTTTATACTATCATAATAAACTAATAACTAAGAGTGCAGTATAGGGACCTATAATCTATCTATAGCTAATAATATTAAAGACTGAAAATTTTCTTTTTCCAAATTTTGGTCCATCTCACTTTCTCTTTCTGTCTCTGTGTCCGTCCACTCTCCAAAGTATAAAAGTTGTAGCCGATATTACTAAGAGTACGTAGTAGTAGATGATGAATTAGATATTAGAGTTCTAATTATTTTATTGTCCCACCCATGACCCGTACACACAACTTATACGAGTTGGCTTCCAACCACGATTTAAAGCCTGATTCCAAAACATATTAGAACAATGACGCTAGATGTTCAATGCACGAACAAGTTTACTAGTTTTCAATAAAATGTAAAAGGAAATTTTTAAGTAAAAGATACATTAAGCACTAGAATTTGAACTTAACACATGGGTAAATAAACCACAACAACTAATAAGATTAAAAGTTAAAAACGAAAATATACATTCGTGGTGTGAAAACAAAAGGATGCAACAAGAGCTTATAACTTAATCTTAGTTTTCAAGTTTTCAAGTAAATAAATCATATTGAAATGCACATAGGTGCAATGCAAAGAATCTAAACATTTATAGAGGAATTGATATACTTATCACAAGAAGATAGATATTATGGAGTATATATCTAATTAGAATTGGCATTGTATTAGAAATGAATGTTTGATAGTAAAAATAATCTAATTTGAATAATGGTATGCACAAAATTTGTCCACGAAAAAAATTAATTTAGTACTTATATGACTTCATGTTCTAGGCCGTGCTGATGAGTATGAGTGTTAGGATTTTAATAGTGGTTATCATTGACAGAGGCTGAAACTTTGTTCCATTATCTAAAAAAATTGACAGCAACAAATAACTTAGGCTGTGATGAACTTATTAATCCATGGATGTCCTGTCTCAGCTTGGTGCCTGCCGTCCAAGAGCTGTGGAAAGCGTGGGAGATCCACTTCCTGATCCTCGTCAGCCTTTTCTTGCAAGTCTTCCTCTTCCTCTTCGGGGGCATGCGGAGGCACAGCTCGAACTGGTTCCTGCGCACCGTCCTGTGGCTTGCCTACCTGTCGGCCGACTCCGTGGCCGTTTTCGTGCTTGGCCACCTCGCGGTTCGCGCGAGAGAGCCTGGCCACGAGCTCGTGGCCTTCTGGGCGCCGTTCGTGCTCGTCCACCTGGGCGGGCAGGATACCATCACTGCCTTCTCCAAGCAGGACAATGAGCTATGGTTGAGGCACCTGCTGAACCTGGTCTTCCAGGTAGCAGTCGCTGGGTACGTGGTGGCTAAAGCTTCTTGGCCGGACGCCCGGCTCAGGGCTGCCATGGTGATCATGTTCGTCTGTGGGTGCATCAAGTACGCCGAGCGTGTCTTTTGCCTCTTCCGTGCGGACACAAAGTCGCTTAAGGGTTATGTCGAGGATGCTCGTGTGGTAGGCAGAAGGAGCAGGGAGAGAACGATGATGGAGGAAGCTACAAAAGATATGAGTGACAGACTTGATATGATGTCAAAAGGTTGTTCATCAGGGCCTCCAAGTGTATTGTTCTGGGACATCCGTGCTACAATCATAGATGACATCATCTCAGTGGATGCTCCCCTCAACAAGGCGCAGAGCATCACTGTAGCCGCACATGGCGATCTACTACCAGGCATGCTCAATAGTTTTCTGTCTAGCAAAAGCCGCCATAGTGCCTACGAGTATGTGGGAGCACTTCTAGAATATTGCTACCGACGACTCTACACCAAAGACTTTGTTCGACTTGCTGTCTTTCCACCCCGCCGGCTTCCATACTGCTTTGGCCTGTCTCGTCGTCGTAGTCG
Organism: Saccharum hybrid cultivar R570; assembly: GCA_038087645.1. Classification (NCBI taxonomy): domain Eukaryota; kingdom Viridiplantae; phylum Streptophyta; class Magnoliopsida; order Poales; family Poaceae; genus Saccharum; species Saccharum hybrid cultivar. The sequence goes on from JAQSUU010000494.1 coordinate 7,639,462, forward strand.
TATTTTGAAAACTTGCCAATACATCTTGTCCATGACATGCTCCCTACACTTCATCCTTCTTTCAACCATAGCTGCCTCAGTAGCCTTGACACTCTTCGTGGCTGTCCACAAGAGGGACCAACTCCACACTAGCAACAGAGTTGATATCACGGTGACCTATGCACTGCTTGTAGGAGCCATAGTCCTAGATGTGTCCTCTGCTGCCAGCTTCATTTTCCTCCACTTGAGCTTCTATCTTCCATGTCTAGCCAAGCCTATTCAGTCTGTGCTGACATGCTGCACGAAACAACAGTGGTCCCAGGAGCTCGGACAATACAACATCATCATTTGTCGTAATGCTGCTTTCACAAGGCAAGCAACATGGTTTGGCCTTGACTATAATGTACTCAAAAGTAAACCCGTCACAAAAGATCACACGTACATCAAAAAGTTCATCCTCGACACTTTGTTATCCTCCGGTACAAGAAAAGAATGGAATATCGCCAGCACCCGTGGCAAGTTAGCACTTCAGAAGTGGATGGATTGCCACAAGCAGGACGATAATCAACAAACAGCTCATCATGATCTAGCCACGACGACATTCAAATCACTTGAGGAGATCATCACAAGCAGTGCTGACTTCCCGACGAGTGTGCTCATCTTGCACATTGCAACAGACATATGCTACCACTATGGAGATGGAGGCACTAATTCTGATCATCAAGCAGTGAAGAAGCACAAGCAGACAAGCACTGAACTATCAAACTACATCATGTACCTGGTCTTCAAGTGCGGTGTGATGCTTACCACCAACTCCCAGATCGTACATAACTTTGCCCGTGATGATATACTCGGAGTTTTACCACGGGATTCACAGTCCCGGTTGTGGTATAACCTTCTGTTTGGTCCAGGAGACCACAAGGATGATACCTTGAAGCTTTTTGATGAAATTAAAAAGCAACAACAAGAATCGATGGCTGAAATCCAGGTCATGCACCAAGAATCAGAGGAACAACAGGATGCACCGACTGAAACCAAGACGGAAGAATCGGCTGACAATGATGATAATGCTGCTCATCATATCAAGGAACTCCAGAAGAACTCTCAAACTCTCAAGTCTCCAGTGTTGCCCCGTGCAGTTGCAGTAGCCCAAGAGTTTATGAGCATCAACGATGAAGCTGAGCGTTGGAAGCTCATCGCCGCGGTGTGGGCGGAGATGCTTTTCTACATTGCGCCTCGTTGCGGGGGTGCTTTCCACTATGAGTATCTAAGCAGAGGTGGTGAGTTCGTCACACACGTTCTCCTTCTCATGTATCATCTTGGCCCATTCCTGCCACCACGCTCCTGATGCTCCTGATGATTGAGCTCCTTGCGTTCTGGCTGTGCTATTGTCCAGCAGACGTAGCGAGTGATTTCGTCATCACTGTTATGATTATGATTGTATCCGTCATCCATCAGCACCAATAACTAGCAGACACATGTAGCTGGACTCCAACTTCCATCTCCTCAAGTAGGATGGAAGAATAGACACGAAATTGCCGGGATCGAGTACAGTTATCTACTTGTCTGTTCCATTATTTGAACATCGTCTGTATGTACTGTAAAAATTACTGTTATGTCAAACTATAGCTAGCCCATCAATCCATGGTACTGCACTGACTAGCAGCTATATGTTCCTAATATCTCAAAAAAAATATATCTATAAATATAAATTGTCACACAACCAAACCAAAACATATATATCGTCTTTTATGTTGTACTAGCAAACGTGCCCGTGTATTACAACGGAGCATACAACTTGTAACGCATTCACCTAAATGACTTATAACTCAGGTATTTTTTTCAATGATAGTGTCAATTAATCCAATACATTTCTTAATTAGACTTGGTACCATGGCTAGATGTGTTGTTCTAGCCCATATGCAGATTTAAAGCAATCAAGACTATTATCTCTGATTTATCACGTACTACTACTTTTACTAAAACCAATGAGTCTTATGTTCAGGGGAGTAGAGAGATAGATGGGAGGCTCCTGCAAATTTTAATGGATGAAAGAGAGTACCTTTGCATTTAATAGTACAGGCTAAATGAGGATTTTTTTAAAAAAATCTTAATCCTTTTTTAATAAATATTTTAATATTAACCAGCCCAAAAAATATTTTGCATCAGGTAGCCCCTTTGGTGCGACCAAATAACGTAGTCGCACCACATGCGTTGGCGCAGCAAGATACGACACATTCGACGGCGTTTCTAACGTGGAAAAGCTTGTCGCGCCACTGCCGCTGGCGTGACAATATTGTCTTGTCGCGCCACCGGGTGTGGCGTGATAAGACTGAACTTTCAAAAAACCATAACTCTTCAAAACGACATCAAATGAAGATGGTTTTTATATGAAAATTGTAGATCTTGACGAGATCTACAACTTTCTAGTTTTGAATTTTTTCGTTTGATGATATTAAGATGCTCAAAAAAATTATATAAAGTTTCTGCACCAAAATAATCGCGTATTAGCACTTGTCGCATTAGAAAAATAATATATTTTTTGCATGGTTTCAAATAAAAATACTTTTTATATTAAAGTTGTAGCTATCAATAAGATCTATAACTTTGTAGTTTTGAGTTTTTACATTTGAGGTCTTTAAGATGCTAACATCTTAAAGACCCCAAATGTAAAAACTCAAAACTGCAAAGTTGTAGATTTTATTGAGAGCTACAACTTTGACATAAATGGTATCTTCATTTGAACCAATACAAAAAATATATTATTTTTCTAATGCGACAAGCGCTAATACGCGATCATTTTGGTGCTGAAACTTTATATAATTTTTTTGAGCATCTTAACGTCGTTAAACGAAAAAACTCAAAACTAGAAAGTTGTATATCTCGTCGAGATCTACAATTTTTATATAAAAACCATCTTCATCTGACGTCATATTGAAGAGTTATGATTTTTTGAAAGTTCAGTCTCGTCACGCCACTCCCAGTGGTGCGACAAGACAATACTGTCACGCCAGCGGGAGTGGCGCGACAAGCTTTTCCACATCGAAAACGCCGTCGAATATGCCGTATCTTGCCGCGCCGATGCATGTGGCGCAACTATGTTATTTGATTGCGCTAGCGGGACTGGCGCGACCAAAGGAGCTACCTGATGCAAAATATTTTCTGGAACGGTTAATATTAAAATATTTATTAAAAAAGATTAAATTATAAAAATTCTCCACTAAATGACCATGTATTTTAAAAAATGGGCTATTCATGTAATTGTGTTTAGGGAAGAGTTTTGACTAAATGCATCAAATACTTACAGGTTGTGTATCAATCAAATTGGTTGTCGGTTCTTGTGGCCCAATATAAGAAAATGAAGCAACAGGGGAACAGCTTCTAGTGGGACCCAAACGTAAAAAAATATCTACCGCACTAACTTATCCATAAGACTACCCGCAGTGGGTACTCTAAATGATACTCTAAAACTTTAGAGTATGAATATAGAGTAAAAACTGCTGTACTGGGTACTCTAAAACGATACTCTATCATTTCTCTCACTCTATATTTAGAGTGGTACGGTGCTTACTCTATAGTGGGCAGTGGCGGGCCCCACTAGCTAAACAAAAGAAAAAAATATTATAACTCACAAACCAAAAATTCAAATTAAATTTCGATTGCACCATTAAATTCGTCTCAATAAATCCTTCAAAACTAGATCACACATGGATATATTTAGATAAAGTAACAAGTAGGTCCCATAGTGGATAGAGTGGATAGAGGATGATATAGAGGATGGATGGGTGCGGAAGAATTTAATACAGAGGAGAGAATCTTGCTGACTAGGACGTATAGAGGATGAATATAGAGGTCTATGAGTGCGGATAGCCTAAGTCTCACGAACGCCATCGACGGCCTCCTACTCCACTTCCGCCCAACAGCGGCCTCCTGCCTCGCCCCGCCATCGGCCTGCCATGCCTCCGCGGCTGTAACATCCAGGTCCGGCACACGGCCCAGATCTACTCTATAGAGGGATGGGCCCACCTGCGTAGTAACCCGCTTGCGCTTTCATCTTCGCTTCGCGCAAAACGGTTAACTGAAGGTTATTACGCGTCCCGGCTCTGGCTCTGGCTTTTAAGTCAGCTAGCAGTTCGGTACTAACCAAACCTTGGATGAACAGTGCTCCGTGAAGCTACAGTAACCCACATGTACAGCACCTGAGATACAGTAACCCGATTGCGGCCTGGCCCAACTAGGCAGGGATGTTACAATCACCCCCTTAGAATTTGACGTCCCCGTCGAATACCAGACCGGCTTACCCTATCCGGGACACCGCCCAGGATACCCTCTCTTGGTCATGTCCGTGCATCCAGTGCCTGCGCATGTGCCATGTTGTGTCCTCTCTGGGCCCAAGCGCATGCGCACCATGCCCGCGCATCTGACCCGTGAGAGCCAGCCTGATACCTCCAGGCCCGGCGCACGGCCCAGGCCCACTCTACCGAGGGGTGGGCCCACCCGCATAACAACCCGGTTGTGCTTTTGTCCTTGCTTCGCGCAAAACGGTTAACCGAAAGTTGTTACGCGTCCCTGACTCTGACTTTTAAGTCAGTCTCGTCATCCCTCAGCTAGCAGTTTGGTACCCTCAGCGCTATGGTACCTCGTGCCTACAGTTTCCTTGGCCTAGCACTATTCAATTCGGCCCAACTTGGCCCGGGGATGTTACAGCGGCCCACATTAGAGCGCATGCGTGGCAGCGGTAGCGCTAGTCCTGACCTAGTTACGACGAGGCATGGCCGGGTTCGGCTCGACCCTCGTCCGAAGCTCCGCCCCCACTCCCCCTGCTCCAGCTGGCGCTCCTCCCCACAACCTCCGCAATCCAAACCTCCGCTGGTTCCCCTTCCTCTTCGGCGCTCCTCCCCTGGTTCATCATGCCGGAATCCACATGGTGGAGCCATGGAGATGCGGGTGCCGGCAGCGCGTGGAGGCACGGCGAGGGCGTCGGAGGGGCGCATGAAACATGAAGATTCGACGATTTGGGTCATGTGGTGTTTGAACTCGATCTGTATATGATGATGCGAACTGAGGAAAGATTTGATGATTTGGGTCATTGGGCGTCATTCAACTAGATCTGGTTCGATCTATTGCTTGGTTGTATTCTATTTATGGTTGATCTGGTGTGGGTATGCTTTGATTTTCTGATCTGGAAGTTGTATTTGATTTGTGGTTGATCTCGTGTAGTATGCTATATTATTTCCTAATCTAGAAATTGTATTTGATTTGAGGTTAATTTGGCGTGGGTGTGCTGTGATATCCTAATCTAGAAGTTGTATTTGATTTGTGGTTGAATTTGGCGTGGGTGTGTTGTTTCCTAATCTAGAAGTTGTATTTGATTTGTGGTTAAATTTGGTGTGGGTGTTTTGTGATTTCCTAATCTGGAAGTTGTATTTGATTTGTGGTTAAATTTGGCATGGGTGTGCTGTGATTTCCTGACCATGGTACCCACGGACAGGAGAGTTAGGAGACAGGGCACTTGAAAACAACAGAGCAGCTTTTATAAAACAACAAAAACTTGACCCGTGGCCGTGGACGTAGAGACGTAGAGTGAGTGGGCTGGGTGGTTGGGTCAAATTAAATGGGCTGGACAAAAAAAATAACCTAAAATTTTGTCTTTTATTATTAGGGATAGATAAGTTGTAAACTTTATTTCTATTGTGCTTGATAAGGTATTTGCATTACTAATCTTCGTTTATATTCTCCAACCTCCTGATGCAAACATTCGGCCAACCTCAAGCAATAGGCCTATCATAAACCAAATAATAACTCACAGGATTTGTCCTTGCACTATGTTTGCATAAGGAACTATAAATCATATACTATGCTAGAACTGATAATTACTGGCGGGGCAGAAACCCCCATCAGTGACAGAATTTATGCGGGTAGAGGTTAATCAGCAGTGATGGGATGGCCTGTCATTGCCGGTTCGACGACCTGGCAGTGATAATAGAAACAACACTGCTGGGTCAAAGCATCATCGGGCAGTGGTACTCATGCCTATCATTATCTTATGAACCAGCAGTGATATGGTGAGTGTCACTGCCTGTTTAGGCCATGATCCCGCAATGGCACTCATGGCACCACTGTCGAGTCAGTGCATATCCGACAGTGAATTGTTGAGTGTCACTGCTAGTGCAATACCACAACCGACAGCTACTATTATAACACACCAGAGAATTCTCATTGCCATCGCATTTATCTTAAGATAGAATACATCATATATAACTGTAAAGCTCAAACTTAATAGTTACAGATAATAAAGTTACAAACTAAAGTTTCAGTACTCGTAGTCTCTTAACTCTAAAATTATTACAAACTACTACTGAGCACACCCACTATTCTTAGTATGTTCACCACGTGTAATGACGTAGTCCATGTAATGAACATCAGTATGTATCTGAGTACATCATTTAAGTATATCAACACTTGAATTAGTGCACCCTCTCTTGCCTCATAAGCACATGGTCTACCATAGAATGAACAAATTGGAGGCACTGTAGATGGGCTAGGACCTACAGCAAAATTCAAGTAACCCTGCAATGTTTCTGTCGTGGTCCTCGAACCTATATAGTACCAGCGGTACCCGAGTTTCTCCGCTTCTTGAGTTAGAATGGCTTTACTGTGTAAGCATCCAGTGTACACATTGTTGTCTAGTGCAATAGTTGTAGCTACGCATAGATTCTTCGTGAGTCTTCATTCAGGCTTCTTCCACTTTGTGTCTTGGACTCTTGCTTGTACTTGTAGGTCTTCGACATGTCTTCTAATGTCATACTTGAGGTGTTGATCATTCGGATTACCATGTTGCCTCAGTCCATGTCCACTTTTGCACCCTTTGAACTATATCCAAAGACCCTAGCAATTGTTGTTAGTCCAAATGGTCATGTTGATCATTAAACACTACAATCCAAACTAAATAGCCCATAGGGTTCATTTTTCTTACAAGTAGCCATGGTTACAAACCCACGACAATGATGTTTAATAGATAGACTCATATAGGTGTGTTTCTTTAAATCATGCTTTTTAGGACATCATGTTCGCTTAGTATATAGCCGTAAAACCATATTAAGGCATGTTGCCAACCTACTTACATCTTTTATTAGTATTGCATCTTCACTTAGAGAGGGTTATAGGTTACTCTCCTCTAATAGCCAATAGCTTGTTTTTTGTGAGGTCCTAAGTCATGGGATCTTGATCAAAAAGGTTGTGTTACCACTACAGTAAAAAGTCACATGGGTCTCATACCCATGTCCCTCAATGCATTTTCTATCACATTACCTGATAGCCCTTTTGTAAATGGATCTGTTAGGTTTTTGTCTGTGTGAATATAACTCATAACTATCGCTTGACTCTATTCCATAACAAACTTCGTAGGTTTTCATTATTGTGCATTGATGACTTCACACTATCATTATCATTGTTCACTTTTATAATATGTGTTTGGTGGTCACATTTAATAAGGATAGTCAGTATGAAAGCCCTAGTTTGGTTTTAGCTAATTGATGAAGCCTATTTGGACTAATCCTTTATCTAAGTGATGGATGAGTTGGGGTGGTCCAAGTCCAAGTGGTGGAGCAAGATGAAGGTCATGGTAAAGGTGATGGCTAAAAGATGATCAAGTGCTCCTCATTTGGAAAACAAGAAAGAGAAAAATAAAAATAGGCTCAAGGCACAGGTATAATTGTTAAGGCCATTTTTGTTTTGTCAAACAAGAGATCATAGAGGGTGCGTTGGATTTAGGATAGATAGTGTAGGATTGAGATGGCGAACTAGAGGGGGTGAATAGTCCTTTCTAAAACTTAATTGCACCGGCTAACCGAAATAAATACGGAATTAAACTAATCGGTCTAGCCAAGACTACACCCCTCTATCTAAGTTCTCAAGCACCTTACAAAGATCATAATTAAGCAACAAAGGTGTCAGGCTAGGTAGAGCTCACCTAAATAATTCTAGCTTGCAAGGTCACACAAACCTAAGCAACTAGTACTTCAAGCAAACCGGGGAGCTCCTACACAAACTAGTAATGCGAAGCGCACAAAGCCTAATCTCACTAGCAATGCTCAATAGCAAGACTACACAAGCCAAACTTGAGAGCTCAAATTACTTAGCTACACAAACTAAGCAATGTGACTAACAAGGCTACTCAAGCCAATTAGTCACACAAGGGAGCTACTTTTATGCTACACAAGCAAGAAAGGTAACTTGCCAGCTACATAAGCTAACTAATTACAAGAGCAACTACACAAGCACAATATATGAATAAGTAAATACAAGCTTGTGTAAGGGGATTTCAAACCAATGGGATGAACAAAAACAAAGTTGACATGATAATTTTTATTCCGAGGTTCACTTGTTTGCCAATAAGCTAGTCCTCGTTGAGATAAGCTCCAAGGTTGCCGCCAGTCCTCTTGCTAGTGGTGACCCGCAAGTCACACTCTCTCTCACGTAGAGTGCTTACCACAAGCTCTTAGCACTTGACTCAGCTGGACCACTTGTCGCCCTTCATATCTCACTCTACTAGAGTTGCGCTTCACGGCTCCCGTGGGGTGAGCACAATACCCCTCACAATCATTTTTCCGGAGCATTGCACACTCTTTTGCGGGCTACATGACGGAGACACGCCACCAAGCCATCTAGGAGGTGGCAACCTCCAAGAGTAACAAACACCATCGGCTTGCAACTCGATCACCTAGTGCCACTCGATGCAATCTTGCAATGCAACGCACTAGAATCACTCACTCACAATCAATCGGATGATCACTATGCTCATAAGTGAGTTAGAGGGCTCCCAAACACACCTACATAATCCACCAAGGCTTAAGGGTGCTTAGCAACCAGCCCAAGGGTAACACCTCTGGTGTTACGAGCTGCTTAGCACCTCGCTTAAAACCTAAGAAATTATCACAACAAGTTCTCAAGGTTTACGATTTTACCTCCTAGGAAATGATAAACGAATGATGTAAGTTAGTTTGTTTCATGTGAAATCATGCTAATGAGATCTAAGTTGTTTTAATTAACTGACATGAAAAACAATTTCTATAGACAAAGGTGTACTATAGTTGTGATTAAAAAGTGCTATTTTTGGGTAGTTATGTTGTGCAAAATAATTAAACAATGCCTATGTATTTTGCTTCTATGAGTTAGTATAAAGCATGGATTATCACATGGGATATTTGTTAGTTGAAATTAATAAGGTTTAGACCTTTTAAAAATTGTGCTTAAAGTACTAATGGACGTTAGTCCTAACAGCACTCATGACTTCTCATCTGTGTTAGTGATGGCAATGCCATTTTGGCATTTAAATTTCAAACAAGAATACTCAAGCACTAATGTCGTGTTTTTACTTTGTAGTTGCGTCTTAGTGAGTACTTTGTAACAGTATATTGGTTGTCCTTATTAGAGTCTGCTTGGGCCACTAATTAAATTAGTAAAGGTAGTTAAGACCACCTCTGTCCAGCCCGGTTCACGCTCTGGAACACAGCCTGACAAGCTCTGGTTGGCGTCCATGTTTCTCCCTCGGGTCACTAGTTGACCATGGGGTTTGCTTCATTGGATAGTTGGCAGTATCGGCTTCCGGATAAGGGCCCTGAGCTAGAACAGGATTGAGCTGTTGATTAGCTTTGGCACATTTTAGAATTCGTGCTTGCTTCGGTTTTAGCCTTTCGGGCTTTGGGCGTGATCACCGAGCACGTGTACACTGCTGGGCCAGGCTCGCTCTGGGCTGTGGCCACTGCCCTGCTGGCCGGCCTCTGTGACTGCTGGCTGTGCGCCTGGTCCAGCCGGCCACGGCGATCCCTCTGCCAGGTTTCCGTCTCCGCTGTTCCGTAACGCAGCCACCTTGTCGCCCACGCGTCGCAGCAAGTCGAGTCGTGCCCTAGGCCGCGCACTGCTGCCCGCTGCCGTATGCTGCTGCCGCACGTAATCATGTCTGGCCGTTGCCGTCTGCGCTGGGCTGTGCGCCACGCGGTTGCCGCCACACTAATCCGGTCCCGTGTGCCTTGTCGCTGTCTTTTGCGCTGTGGTCGCTTCAGCCTCAGCTCTACTGCCTCGCAGCGCTCGCCGACGCCACCACGTGGGCCACTGTCATGTCGCTCACAGCCTAGACCGAGTCATTCCATCTAGCACTTCTGGACCCGCTCCGCCCTCCCTGCGCGCTCATTTATGAAGGCCACCGAGTTGATTGGACTCGACGCGCGTCCTCGCTGTGATCATGGACGACCGGCCAACGTTTGCTCCCCCACGCATGCCGGGTTCAGAACTCTCTCACCTCAGTCCATTAAAGCTCAAGTCGTCGCGTCTATAGTTTCGCTATGAAGTCTCCTAGCAACTCGACCTGCACCCAGGCATGGTCAGGCTCTGCCATCAGCCAATTTTGAGTTTACCCGCCATCGGTCGAGTTCGCCGCCGTGCACTGACGTTTTGGGGGTAAGGCTCTCAAGGCCGGTAGCAGTTCAATTCTTGGCACCAGTAGTCTCGTCTTGATCCCCTCTATCGGGTGCTCACCCTATTTTGGCCAGGGCGTTCGTCGTCAGCGAGGTGACGTGTCTGTGTCTGCCTCGGAGCGCCGCTGCCCTGACTGCGTGCATGTGGCCGAGCCATCTTGGCACCTCTCCGCCTCAGCCATCGCCTTGGCGAGCACCACGGTGAGCCGCTGGTGCTTCTCAGTGATTTTTACTTGTCCGAAAGGCCGTTGCATCGACGAAACAGGCACGCCGCCGTGGGTAGCGCGATAGAGGTCACCATTTAGCTTCCAATCTCCGCTTTGGGGTTCGCCTTGGCTCCGCGTTGCTTGTCGGCCCTTTTAGTGCGCCGTTTCGGCCCCTAGTTGCCCGGCATGGCTGCGCAGCACCGGCCGGAGCCGCGCTGGCATATGCAGGGGCATCGGGGACTGCCTGTTGTGAAGATGATTTATTCCAGGGATCTTAGTGCAAAGCCTGTGTCTGTTGGAATAACGTTTTACTATGTCACTCGATTATCCAAAAGCGTGAGTACCTTTTCACAAAATCGCGAGCGTGTGCTGGCTTCCCGGCCTTGGGCCATGGTGAGCTGCCTTGACGCACGCACGGCCGCATCGCACGTTGGGCTGCTGGGCCGGTTTGGGGGCTGCTAGCCTTTTCCCTTTTCTAAATGGTTTTCTAATTTGATTTCTGTAACAAATTGTAAATTCAATATAAAATCTTGCAGGGATCCAAAAATGGTGAAACCAATTTTGTTAGATTCCAAAAATCATAATCTAGCTGTTGGTGTGCTTGGTTCACACAGCTCTAAGATATTTCCAGATTGCCTTAAATATTTTAACATGCATAATGGCATTAAAATGTAAACTTGTAGGAATTTTTGTGAGAAAATGGTGATAGGGGTGACTCTAACAGTTTTACAGCAAATTCCTAACATTAATATCTGCTCACTGTAATTTTGTGGCTCCATAATGATTAATTTGTTAGGGTAGCCAATGAACCCTAAATTGAATACCTGTGTTTAATCGATAAAATGATAAAGCAACACCTCGGTGTGTGTTACAAAACATTTGTTGGGAAAATAATGTCGTGTTCGTTAGCGTGGGTACGTGGCCTAGTGCATTAGCCATTAGAGTTAGCTTGTTAGCTTGCGAAGCGTATCGTGTTCTCCTAGTTGCAATTATCATTGTCTATTTACATCTCTGCGATTGCATTCACGCATATCATCATAGGAATGAGGATGGATCCCGGAGTCGATCGAGGTAGCAGAAAAGACGGTGCTTTGATGATCGAGTCATCGTGTTGGAATGCTAACTTCTGGTTAAATCTTACCCAGGCAAGCTCTAGTGCATAACCCCTTTTATTCTGCACTTTAAATTATGCTTGTGCATTAAGTTTAAAGGATTTGAATAAAACCCACTTGCATATATATATCATTATCCTATGAGTCTTACTAGTATGATAGGATCGGGTAGCGTGCTATGCTATAGGATTCTGGTAGAAGTCGAGTGATTACCTATCACTCGCGAGAGATAGGAAATATATTATTGTTACTATTATCATGTTACTATCACATGGAATAAATATGTACACTAATTGGAGACCGGGCGGGACTGGGCTTGGATGGACTTGGACTTGGTTGGGTAATAGAGCGGGGCTCTGGTTGCAGTTGTCCAACCTGTGTCGATTAAGGACCATTTGTTGCATTGGATTCCATAGTCAGGTCATAGACCTACTTGTCCCAAGCATATACTTGCTTATGGGAGCGAGAAGACTTGTTTATCTCTTGTCATGGATTACGGCCCTTTCTGGACCGGCTTTTTAGGTGGTTATATATATTAGGATGAGGAGGTCTAAGCACCATACTGAAGCAAGGCCTACAATGTTAGGGGCTTAGAGTCCGAGCTTGGATGGGGACCTAGACCCCTTGACAGGAGTGGAACAGGTTGGTCTTACTTGTGCCCGAGGTACAATCAAGGTGTGTGTTTTTAGGGCACCCAACTAGACACATTGATTCGTGAATCACCGTCAACTTAACGCTACGACATGACTATAATCTGGCATCATAGTAAGAACTATGAAAGATGGTGAAATGGTTCTGATTGCTTACCACTTGCTTGAAAGTAGCCTTGGTGCTTACATAGAATGGTCGATTAATGAACTAATGATGGCTGCTAATAAAAATAATTATAAGAATGCACATTTAGTAATGCTTCTTGCAGATACAATAAACTCACAAGCCTGAAAGTCTTGCATAATCCTTGGAGTATTTTTCTTTCCTCCTAATGGGTAAGTCTTGCGGAGTACAATTGAGTACTCAGAGTTTGTTCTACCCTGTTGCAAGTGGCAGGTGCTGATAAGCTGACACTTGAGTGTGAAAACCTCCTGGTGGGCTCAGCGAGGATTTCCTTTACGATGCGGAGTAGAGTTATTTATTAAAACTCTCACCAAAAGTTTTACAAAGAAAATACTGGCAACTTGTTATCATTTCATGCTCATAAAGTTTATCATGTTAATGGTTATCTTATCATTAATTGATTTTATTTCTACTGTACTCTGATAACATTTTATATTCCGCTGTTATAATCCAATAATGAATTACTCTGGTGTTGTACTAAAAGTGTTGTAAGAAATGGCAAGGATGTTGTAAGCTTTGCCCTCTCATTTATGATCCTGATATAAAAATATGGATTTTTGAGTTCTCCCTTAGGGTGTGCTCGACGGAATCGCATAGTTTAATGCTCTCCCTTGGATACTTAGTGTCTAATGGAAGACAAGTACTCTTGGGAGGGTATTAGATTAGGCGGTTCTGCCACACCAAGGCCGGCCAATGCTTGGTTTTATAGCCCCCAAGAAAATAGAGCCGTTATACCCCCTTCACTGGGCTATCTGCATACTGACCGGACTCGCTGTAAGGTGCACCGGATGCTCCTGTAGTAGAGTCCGATCGATGGATGGACGCCATGTATCCTAGCCGTTCGAAGCCGACCGTTGCTATCCAACGGTTACTTCACATGCAAACTTTCTTCCTTTGGACCGGACTCTCCTGTTCACCTAACCAGACTTGCTCACCCCAGCGTCCGGTCCAATACAGAGAGGTTCCAGAGAGCCTTTTTCGTGACCGAACCCATCCGGTCATTCTGATCAAACTCACGCGGCATCCAATCACTCTCAGTCAATGTGAGTCAATAGTCACGTGGTGGCATAGGCACGTCCAGTCGGTCCCAAGGGGCAGCGTCCTATTGCCCTGGCCAGCCAGCCCGCAGCGAACACGTGATTGACCGGACGTGCGTGCCAACGTCCGGTCTCTCTCCCATACCCTCAACCAGAATTTCTTGTTGACAAAAGGGAATCGCTGGTTGAGCTTTCTCTCTCACAGAAACACTGACACACGCATGCAGTCTTGCCCCCTTGCAATATACCTCGACAAGAATTTCTTGTTGACGAGAGAGAATTTCTTGTTGAGCTATTTTCACCATTTTAGGCACTATTTCTTCTCCTTTTCAAAAGTGCTAACACCACTAAGTGTACACCATCTTATGCATGTGTGTTAGATTTTCACAAACATTTTATCAAAGGATTTTTGTCTCTTTTCACCATGACACTCAATCCTAACAACATCGCAAAGTTAGATCACTCGAGTAGCACTAGATGACCGATATACAAACAAGTTTGCCCCTCTTGATAGTACGGCCATCTATGCTAAACCCAGTCATAAACTTCTCTACACACCTAGGACTGGTGAAATAAAATGTCTGATAGGTTATACCTTTGCCTTGCACATTCCATTCCATCTCCTCCAATGTTGATGCAACACATGCACCAACCATATCACCAAATGATATGATCCACTTCATATCATCATGTGATGTATTGGTTCATCGATCTTAACTTTACTTGCTCTTCACCGTTGCCCTTATTCATCAGCGCCAAGTCATTGCTCAAGCCTCCCGCCATGCAGTCTAACACTTCAAAGCCTCTGACTTGCCCTTCACACTTGCAGCTGGTCCATCAAGCCAAGTCTTGTCTTGATCTTATCCACCTAGCCACATGACTCCATGTCATGTCTCATATGCAATAAACTCCTTCATTGTATGTGGACTAATTCCCTATGTATCTCACATAAATACATATTAGTCCACTTAGGTTGTCACTCAATTACCAAAACCAAACAAGGACCTTTCATATATCCGTACTATAAAGAGGAGACAAGTTTTTTTGTGAAATGCGGTTATCAAAGTGCCACTAGAAGTTCCAACTTAATTGCATATGCATTTAGATTCTAGTGTGCTAACATCCCTTGATAAATGCTTTGAAAAATGCTAACACATGTGCACAAGTGTTGGGACACTTTGGTGTTGGCACATGGAAGCAAGGGAAGAGGTTGGAGAAGAAAAGGATAAGAGATGGGTCACTGGGTGTGACTAGATGCTAGCTCTGGAGTGACCGGATGCGTCCGGTCAGTGACCCTAGGTGCGGGTAGTGGCCTGGCTACGATCGAACTCTAGCAGAGTCAGGGACCAGACATGCCTGTGCCATTGTTTCTCAGGTTGGCTCGTGCACAGTAGGTGGACCGAATGCTGGGCGAGTCTGGTCAGTGCTGACCGGACGCGTCCAGTCAGCAAAAACACACTCTGGGAGCTCTGTGTGTTAGACCGGACTCTAGGGTTTCGCAAGTCCTGGTTAGGGGACCGTCGAGTCCTGTCCGAAGGCGATGAGCGCAAGTGACTTAGCTGTTGGGCTCCAACATATACTTTCAAATGGCTAGTACATGTGGTGTGCTGTAGGCAATCGGACACTGGTGACCGGACGCGTCCGGTGGCACCCTGTAGCCGTCCAGTCAGTGAGCAGAAGCTGTGTTAAGGGGGGCAATGGGCATGTAACCTTTGGAGGCTCTATAAATAGATGTTGGCCAGCTTAGGCTTACTCTCTTGGCCATTTTCATTGACAATACAACCTTGTGAGCCTTGCCAATCATCTCCCACTCATCTCCTTGCTTGATAGTGCTAATTAAAGTGAGATTGAGTGATCCAAGTGTATTGCTTGAGTGAGTTCATCTAGTGTCACTTGGTGATTGGGTTTTGCTGCAGATTTCTCTTGTTACTCTTGATGGTTGCCGCCACCTAGATGGCTTGGAGCAGCTAGGATCATTGAGTGGAGGGTGGTGCTTTTCTTTGACTTCGATCGGGTGATTTGTGAGGGGTTCTTTGCCTTCCCCACGGGAGATCACAAAGGCAACTCTAGTGGATTGCTCGTGACTTATGTACCCTCATCTTGTGTTGGTTGTGTGGCACCCTAGTGAGGGTTAGGCATGTGATGCCTATTAGCGCATGAACCTCCAAGTGAGTGAGTCGTCACAACGGGGACTAGCTTGCCGGCAAGCAAGTGAACCTCAGAATAAATCTTGGTGTCAATTGGATTTCATATTGTGATTGATTTATCTCTTGCCAGCTTGGTATATCCCTCTATCACTTGTATTTACATTCCTAGCTCATACTTGTGTAGTGATAGTTGTAGCTTTGCTTAGCTTGTTAGTGTAGCTAGTTTAGTTAACTAGAAGTAATTAGTTGTAACTAGCTTTCTAGCTTGCTCACTAGAGTAGAATTAGTGACATAGACTTGTATGTGCCAAAGAGATCATACTTGACTAGTATATGGGATAGGTGGCTTGCAACACTTGTTAGAGCTAGTGCAAAAAGCTTTATAGCCTTTTAATTGTCTACCAAGTTTGCTTAGTGGTTTGTAGAATTTTAAATTAGGCTATTCACCCCTCTAGCTAATTAGGACCTTTCACAGTATCAATTTTTTAACCATAGGCAAGTCCAACAAGAATTCATGTAGCCATTTTGCCTCTGCTTTAGCTTCATTCAAAGTAGTAAGTTTTGCTTCTATGGTTGATCTCGTCAAAATAGTCTATTTGCAAGACCTCGATGAAACTTGAAAATTAGAATTTTCAAAATAAAAAAGTTAGAATTTTTGAATGACCAATTCTAAATATTAAATCCAAGGTCATTTGAAAACTATAAAATTTGAATTTTTGAATCTAAGAATTTAAAAAGAATTTTAGCACTGTAAATAATTAAAAATAAAAAACTTCTCAACTATATAGCTGTAGATCTCACTAAGCTCTATAGTTTTGATATAAAAGTTCATCTTCGTCCGATTTTGTATGCAAAGGTTATGAATTTTTTGGCCAACTATCAAGGGTTGAATAGCTAGGTGCATAATTGTCACTTTAAAATTCTCTCTGCTCTCTATTCCTAGAAATTATTGTTTAACAGCTATAGAGCAAATTGCCATGATTAAAGAGTGTCATTTAGTAAAACAACATTGAGTAGTGTCCTCTAGCAAAATAACATTAAGTAGTGTCTATTAACAAAATACAACATTGAACTTTAACAAATTTACTCTAATAATATGTTTGATTTGAGGACAAAGTTTGTGAAAGGACCTAATTGGCCTAGAGGGGGGTGAATAGGCCTTTTTTGCAAACCCTGAAACTCACAAACTCGAATTTGCGGAACTTAAATACAAGGTCGGAAGTTCCAGTGGTCTGGATCTGAAGTTCCGGTTAGGGGGACTAGAACTTCCAGTGTAGACCTTTAGAATTTCTGGTGCCCTAAATGAGCTACGAAATTAGAGTGAATCGAGTTGGGATTTCAGATCCAAGTGTTACCACACCCTCCTAGAGGTTGTTGATGATGATGTTGAACTCCTCAAGGCTTGGCACCACACCAAACCACAAATCAGGACCTCCCACCTAAGAAGTTGGGGGTAGAGAGGAAGAACAACAAGAACACAAGAACAAAGGGTAGTCGATGCTACCGCCACAGCAAGACAAGCTATTTTTACCGTGGTTCGGCAATCCCCATGAAGGAGTTCCTACGTCCTCGTTGTTGAGGTGACCACGAATGTCCAACCACGAAGGTCTCTTCCCTCAAGCAACCACAAAGGCTAGCTTGAGATTTCCACTAAGGATCAAAGGGTGATACAAACACTTCGGGGTGCCCTCACAAATGAATCAACATGGGCAACCACAAAGAACGCCTAGTCGGCTAGGGTTCCAAGAACCCAAGAGTAACAAACACAAACCAAGGTAGCAAAACGAGGAATCCAAGTGCTCAAGTCGAAGATCGATGCTCCCGCTCTCAAATCTCACGTCCCTAGCTCAAACAATCGAAGATTGAAGCTTGGAGGCAAGTGGGGAGAGAGAGTGGGCGAGTCACAGCTTAGAGAGAGTTGGGAGAGCAGAAATGAATGTGCAAAGCTTGGGCCACGGTTAGAAATGAGGTGAGAAGCTTATATACTCAGGCTCAGATGAGCCACCGGAAGTTCTGATGGAAGCCACCGGAACTTCCGGTCAAATGAGATCAGACCGTTGGGCTTGTCAGTCAACTCGGGTCCACCGGAACTTTTGGTCCATACCGGAACCTCCGGACGAAGCCTGGAACAATTCTCTCACACGCGCATGCGCACACAAACTGCACCAATGGAAACTTTCGGTGCCTGACCGGAACTTCCAGTCCGTACCAGAACTTTCAGACGGAGGCTGGAACAAAATACTCGCACGCACACGCGCGCGGGCGCCAGCGACCGGAACTTTCGGTACAGCTCACCAGAATTTTCGGTGCACATCTCTCCAGCCTACTAAGCTTCGATAAGAGCACTTTTTATCCCCATTTTGCCAACTAGATTTGTATCCTTCTTGATAGTGCAGCTTTTCCTACGACTCAAATCAAAATAAAAGGTGTTGAAGCCCTTGAGTCGAAGCACCTTTTGTCCATCAAAATTTAGGGCGCTATAATTCACCAAATATTCATTTTCAATTCCATCAATGGACTAACACTGTACATTACACTTGATAAATATGTTAGTCCCTAATTTGATTGTCATTAATTATTCAAAACCCACATCGGGGGCGAATGCACTTACAAACTCCCCCTTTTTGGTAATTGATGACAACTAATTTAGGCTTACAATAGATAGAAAGAATTGAAGTTTTTGAATTCCAAAATTCAAGTTGAGCTTCCCCTTAATGTATGCATAGGATTTGGAATTTCAAATCTTGATTCAAATCAAGATTGCATATATTAAGAATAAGCTCCCCCTAAATTTTGCAATCCATGGGGTGCCTAAGTGTGTGTGAAACAATAAAACCGTGATGCATATGACAGGTTATATCACAAGAATAAATCAAGAGAACTTGAATGGTTATGCAATAAAGAAAAAGAACTTAAACTCATCATAACCATTCTAAATAAACAACCATCATAAGCATCAACACAAAAGGCTAAACAAGCTAAGATAGACATTAAGCATAAATGTTTTAGCCTACACTCAACCATCACACACACATAGTTCAAGTTTACCACATGGTTCACCACACGAGATAAAGTTATTACATAACAAAATTTTTAACTACCCCTATTACAACAAGATAAAAGTCTAACACTCCCCCTTTGGCATCAAATGCCAAAAAGGGTAGGCTCCGAGAGGCTCCAAGGGGCAAAGGCAGTGAGGGATCTACTCATCATCATCGTCGTCAGCAGCATAGTCCACCAGATTGTTCTTGCCAAGAGGATCTGCTGAAGTGGACTGCCCATACTGAGGGGCAAAAGCTGGAGCATGGGAGGTAGAAAGCCGAGTAATACCATCTGCACCACTGAAGAGGTCCTGATAAGCAAAGCCCGCCTCGGTGTCCTCCACAGTGTAGCCTTTAGGAATATCACCACCATAGATGGGATTAAAGGCACTAGGCTGCTGAAAGCCCTGCTGCTGCTCAAACTCCTGATAATCCTCAGTGTCATGCTGCTCCTCATCATCAAACTGCTGTCCATAGTTGTTGTCATATTCCACATAAGGATCTACAAAGGGGTGAAGAGGAGAAGCTCGAGGAAGACCAGCCTTCTCCTCCAAACGCCACATGCGCTTGTCCTACTTGGCCTGGCAATAGCAGAAGTAAGACATGAACCTCTGAAGCGCATGGCGAGTGGCATCCATGGGACCACGACCACGGCCACGACTACAACCACGCCCATAGCCATGCCCATTGTTGATATTTGGTAACGCAATTAGGAAATAGGATCCGCAAGCGCACGGATATCGGTGAGCACTTCACCCGAGATGTTATCCTGGGTATCATATTTATATTTTTACCTTTAGGAGAAAGAGTGCATCTGACTAACCAAATCTATTACTACTAACCTTTAGGCTACAACCACTATGATTCGATGTGAGTGATGTATAGAGAAGACTACAACCGCACTCTTCTTCTAACCTTGGTAAGGATGATCTACTGTTCTATTGGGGAGGTTTACGGAATCTAGACACCACAAAGGATGTTCAACCCGCACCTATAAACCCTATCGATCTTGCTAACGGGATATGGAATACAAAGGTAACTCGGAATTGTCACGTTCCTCGCTACTACCACGGTCCAGCTAGACGAGGGGATATCTATGAGTATCCTAGCTTAAACACCACGTTTACGCTAGAGATGATTACTCTAAACTCTACGCGAAGAGATCAAAGTAAACTCATAAACCAAAGAACAATAAAACAAAGAACTTACTAGAATTTAGAAGTCGAAATACTGAAGAATCCTGAGAACAAGCCTCGGGTTAGAAGAACTTGCTCCCGCAGGTACAATCTCGGAGTAGACACCGATAGGCCGGCTTCCTCCGATCTACACCTCCACTCTATCTCTCTCAATCTAGTAGAACTAATTCTACTTTCACATTGGATGCTAAGCCCTAAGAGGTGGGAACCCTAGAGGGAACCTCTCTCTCTAAACCCTAACTAGAGATATGCAACTGAATAATGAATTGGGGTCTTCTCCACCAGGGGTCAGGGGCCTTGCTTATATAGCCCTTTTGGATGAATATGGACCGTCGGATCAAACCGACCTTCATCCTACGGTTTTCCTTGATCCTCAAAGGCAGTGGAGCATAATCCGCGAGACTTGACCTGATTGGTCCCGGGGGCAGGGCGGGCGCCCTAGGGCACAGGGCGGGCGCCCTGTGTCCTGGCCCGTTACGGCTCCCGTTCGTTCCCGTGGCTTCTGGAATCTTCTAGATGTAAGATAATTACGTGTTCGGTTAATATCCCGTCATTAATCCAACATGTGGGCCTTTCTTCCGTATTTCCTGATAACCCCCTGCAGAAATAGATAAACAGCAAAACTCGTGGAATTCTGTTAGATCAAACCCTAATTCTAGGTGTTGCTTGCATATAGGTCCTTTTCTATATTTATTTGATGGTTATAATTGATACTTAAGAACCGTCAACAAACACCCCCATACTTAGGCTTTTACTCGTCCTCGAGAAAAGGTTGGTTAATAAAACATCTGGGGTTGAAACATTCTTTCATACCTGCAGGGTGTTGTAAAAATCCACTGTGCACTTATAGTCAGGGAAATATATGGTCAGAGTAAAGAGCCTTTCTTTAATCCCTATCACTTGGAGTTTTTACATATTTTTGAAAAGAAAAACTTAGCATACCTTTATCCTCATAGGTGCTCTCAGAGTCACTCATTATCTTTTATATTTCTCTCTGAGGCTGTTTTGATTTTGCAAAAATAATTCTTTAAGCATACATACCTTGCATTTATTGTATGGTCAAAACCGGATCCGAGGAGAAGAATGCCATACTCTTAGATCAAAGATTTTGAAAATTAAAAACTTGTCACTCTTACTGGCATATTGCTTATTAGAGGGACCATGGGCTATCATTTTCTTTCCATCATATTTTTATCATATCTCATTTTTTCATTTTGGGTGGATACCGAGGTACCCCTAATTCTACTGCCGGACACTTATCCATTTTTTCCACGAGGTTATCGAGCACTTGCTCCTTTTTATTTCCTCGATATATTCATAATTTTTGCATAGCCCATGCCTCTAACGCAATAATACTTCGGAAGAGTGAATCTTTCTGAATAAAAATGTCTTGATCTTAGGAGTATGATAAATCTCTCAACAAGGGTCCAACTTGTTTTGAACAAACTCAATACAAAGCAGATAGCTTTAATTAATATTTTCATGTTTAGCAGGCATATAAAACTTGAGGATGGTAGCTATAATTTTGAGATTTTTAAAACAAATTCTCCAAGCAATAAAGATACTAAGAATAAGGTACTCATACCCTTACCATCTCTTATTCCACAATGACTTTTAGCAACACAGGGTTTTGAAATAATTTTAATAATTGCAGGTTTCCAGGAAATATCACAGAGTGAGATTGATCATGATTATAAGCATTTTTATCCTTTTAATTTATCATGTTTAGAGAGATAAAATTCTGCACAAACTAAGGTGAGTGTATAAGTGTGTAATAAAAGTGTGCAGAGTGTGTACCTGGTTCATGGAGTGGTGCGATCGAAGTGTGTGTGACATGTCAGGGAATCTCCCCCATACTTGTTTTCTGCTTTCTTGCACAAAAGTAAAGTAGAGACACACAAGACATACTAATAATAATCTTTATTAATCTTGAGGCATTTATTACAACTGAATAATAATAATAACCGAATATAATAGATCTAAACTGATTATAAGTGAACCTAATCGAATCTAATAATAACTAAGACATATATAGCCCCAAGATCTAATCTAGATAGCTCAGTGACGCTCACGCCTCCTAAGACTATGCTCTAACTCATCGATCCTCTTGTTGGCGTCGGGCTTTAATTTTTAATTGGAAGGTAAAAATTGATCACGTCTATTTCTTCTAATTCTTTATTAGGCTCTAAAAATAATTTAAGACGTTGACCATTTACCTTGAATAACGTACCTTCGTCATTTTGAAGTGTGATAGCTCCGTGGGATGATGAATGAATTACCTTGAATGGTCCTTCCCATTTGCTTCGGAGCTTTCCATGCCCGAAAAGCTTCTCCCTGGAATTAAAAAGTAATACCTTATCTCCGGGTGAGAACTCCTTCTTCTTGATCCTCTTGTCATGCCATCTCTTGACTCTTTCTTTGTAGATCTTTGAATTGTGATATGCTTTCTCCCGCCATTCTTCTAACTCCGATAATTGCATTCTTCTATGTTTTCCGGCGATATCTAGGTCCATATTCCATCTTTTTATGGCCCAGTGTGCCTTGAACTCAAGTTCAACAGGTAGGTGACAGGTCTTTCCGTATACCAATTGGTATGGAGACATTCCAATTGGGGTCTTGTATGCTGTCCGGTAAGCCCAGAGTGCATCGGGTAACTTGTCCTTCCATGCCGTTCCCATCTCGTTCACCGTCTTCTGAAGAATGTTCTTGATTTGCTTGTTAGAAGTCTCTGCTTGGCCACTTGTCTGAGAATGATAGGGAGTAGCGACGTTGTGACGGATTCCATGTCTTGATAGATAGTGCTCGAAGCGCTTGTCAATGAAGTGTGATCCTCCATCACTTATCACTATCCTGGGGACTCCAAATCTTGGAAATATGATTTCCACAAACATCCTCTTCGAACTGATATTGTCGGCATGTTTGCAAGGTAGTGCCTCTACCCACTTGGAGACGTAATCAACCGCCACCAAGATGAACTCACACTTCTTAGATGGGGGAAATGGACCCATGTAGTCTATTCCCCAGACATCAAAGAGTTCAATCTGAAGGTTGTTGGTGAGTGGCATGGCATCCCTTGTATTTATGTTTCCGTGCCTTTGACATGGCCCACATCTTCTGATATATTGCTTCGTGTCATCGTACATCGTAGGCCAGTAGAATCCACATTGCCAGATCTTTGAATGTGTACGGAATGCTCCATAGTGTCCTCCGTATGGTGATGAGTGACATCTGTCGATGATCTTCAATCCTTCCTCAGTGGTCACACATCTTCTAAGTAGGCCATCAGCGCATACTCGGAAGAGATATGGCTCATCCCATATATGTGAACGACTTTCCTGAATAAGCTTCTTCTTGTTTGCTCCGGGTGGTACATAACCTGAAACCATAAAATTAACAATATCTGCATACCAGGGGTCAGATCTGTTAATCCCGTAAAGCATGTCGTCCCGGAGTGAGTCATTAATGGGGGGTTCCTGTGAATTCTTAAAGTACATTCTAGACAAGTGATCAGCAATAGAATTTTCTACTCCCTTTTTATCTTTTATTTCTAAGTCAAATTCTTGGAGTAATAAAATCCATCTGATTAAGCGAGGTTTCGCATCTTTCTTAGTGAGCAAATATTTTAGTGCAGCATGATCAGTGTAAACAATTATCTTAGCTCCAACTAAATAAGATCTAAATTTATCAATGGCAAAAACAACAGCCAGAAGCTCTTTTTCAGTGGTTGCATAATTAAGTTGAGCTCCTGTCAAAGTTTTACTTGCATAAGCAATTGCATGATGCTTTTTATCTTTAGTTTGTCCCAAAACTACCCCCACAGCATAATCACTAGCATCACACATAATTTCAAAAGGCAACGACCAATCAGGGGGTTGAATGATTGGTGCAGAGATGAGTGCTTGCTTTAATAAATTGAAAGAATTTAGACATGCATCATCAAATTCAAAAGGAGCATCCTTGGCTAGCAAAAGAGTAAGTGGTCTCGCAATAAATGAAAAGTCTTTTATAAATCTGCGATAAAAACCAGCATGGCCAAGAAAACTTCGAATTCCTTTTATATTCACAGGTGAAGGTAGTTGTTCAATTACTTCAATTTTAGCTCTATCTACCTCAATACCTCTTTCAGACACTAGGTGTCCTAGCACTATTCCTTCTTTAACCATAAAATGACATTTTTCCCAATTAAGGATTAAGTGCTTTTCTTCACATCTTTGCAAAACCTTATCTAAGTTCTCAAGACAACTATCAAAAGTTTTTCCATAAACTGAGAAATCATCCATGAAAACTTCCATAATCTCTTCAATCATATCAGAAAATAGAGACATCATACATCTTTGAAAAGAAGCTGGTGCATTACATAACCCAAAAGACATTCTACGATAAGCATACGTTCCATATGGGCATGTAAAAGTGGTTTTGCTTTGATCATCAGGATGGATAGGGATCTGGTGATACCCTGAATATCCATCTAGAAAACAGAAAAACGAGTGTTTTGCTAACCGCTCAAGCATCTCATCTATAAAAGGCAGAGGAAAATGATCCTTTTTCGTGGCTTTATTAAGTTTTCAATAGTCTATGCACATCCGCCACCCAGTGACGGTGCGTTGCGGAATTAGCTCATTCTTATCATTAGTAACAACAGTCATGCCTCCCTTTTTAGGCACAACTTGAACAGGGCTTACCCACTCACTATGCGGCACAGGATATATAATCC
Organism: Saccharum hybrid cultivar R570; assembly: GCA_038087645.1. Taxonomy (NCBI): domain Eukaryota; kingdom Viridiplantae; phylum Streptophyta; class Magnoliopsida; order Poales; family Poaceae; genus Saccharum; species Saccharum hybrid cultivar. The sequence goes on from JAQSUU010000494.1 coordinate 7,664,202, forward strand.
CTGCATGCAGCAACTTTATAACTTCTTTTTTAACTACCTCTCTCATCGCGTTGTTAAGTCTACGTTGAGGCTCTCGAGAGGGTGTAACAGAAGGATCTGTCGGAATACGATGGGTACAAATCATAGGACTGATTCCTGTGAGATCTTGAAGTGAGTAGCCGAAAACAGAGTGGTGTTTTTCAAGAATGGTCATTAATCGCAGAGTTTGCTCCTGAGTGAGTTTATTACTAACGATCACAGGAAACTCTGGATTATTGTTTAGGAAAGCATAGGTAAGACCGGGTGGTAAAGTTTTGAGTTCTATGGGGGGTCTCGGTGTTTCTGCAAACTCATCTAAGGGTTCAGGTTCAGAAGGTTCGGCCTCTTCTTCAGTGAAGAAGGGGGCTTCCTCTTCTAAGTCTGGATCATCTAAAAGTTCTAGAGATGCAGCCTTTACCTCCTCCATAGGATCAGGCAAAAGATATGGCTCAGTCTTATTATTCAAGGAGTGAGTTATTGTAATTGGAAGTTTAAAATCCTTTCCCAAGGAAATGTGGAGCTTTCCAGTTTGACCTTCATAAAGGAGTCTTCTAAAAGGTTGTCCAATCAATAGGTCGAAACCCCATATATCAAAGATATAAAAGTTCAAATGAACCATGGAGCCTTCTACCATAAAGGGTAGGACATTAATAATTCCAAGACTGGGGACTAATCGTCCCGAAGATTCCTTTATGACCTTTGTTGTGGGGGTTAAAACAAGTTTCCCAAATAAATTAAGTGCAAAAGCTTCGGACATAATATTGATCCCCACAACAAGATTATAGAGAGCGTTAAATTGATCAGAATTATAAGCACAGCGTATAGTTATAGAGGGTGTGTCCACTCGGATTACTTCAGAGGAAAGCTCTGACTCCTCTAACCATTCGCTACTCATAACCGAGATAAGCTCTCTCAATTGACGTTCACTTGGTAAACAAATGCTAAATTGGCCGTTTTGGGGTTTGTCTATAGAATGGTAGTTTGAAATGTTTCCAAAATTGGCAAAGAGATCGGATTCTATGTCTAGCATGAAATCAGATGGTAGAATTTCTTCCTTTTGTGGCTTAGAACCTGGGATAGCTAAAGTAGATGAAAAATTTGGCAGAGTGTCTACTTCGGCTTCGTAGGTTTTATCATGGAGGGCATTATCCATCTCAGCTTCTAGGATTCTATTCAAGATCCCCTTAGCTTCATCAGTAGGGATACGAAAGAAAGAACCTCTAGCCATAGTATGCAGCATTTGTTTATTATCTTTCTGAAGACCTCGAAAAAAATGAAATAAAAGAACAGTGTCTTCAAGCAAAAGTTTTGGACCAGATTCTAAAAGATCAGAAAAATGTTTCCAGGATTTCCCCAAAGTTTCATTATCTTTTTGTTTAAAAGATAGGACTTTGAGTCTAAGGTCACCAGTACGGTCAAGGGAATAAAAATCTAGACAAAAGTTGGCTCTTAAAACTCCCCATCCACCTTGCTGTTGACTTACCTTCTGACTATACCATCGTCTAGCTTCTCCTCTTAAAGAAAAAGGAAAAAGTTTCCAACGTAAAGTATTATCAGAGATGCCATCAATGCGAAGACAATCGCATGTCTGCTCAAAATCTCTAATATGAAGGTAAGGGTTTTCGTCTTCCTTTCCTGAAAAAGATAAATTTTGAATCATCGCAATCAACCTTGAACTTAACTTATACTGGGATGTTTGGATAGGCTGTGATGACTCCCATGGTAAAAGGTCAGTTACTGAAGGTGTTGCGGCATCAAAGATAGATATAGAACCTTGGTTCTCCATAAGGTAAGAATAAAGAAAAGATAAGGAATAAAAAGATAAAGAAAGATAAAAGTATAGGTACAAGCTAGTAGTAAGACTCAAGGTTATCTCAGCAAACCGTCTTTCTCCCCGGCAACGGCGCCAGAAATGCTTGTTGATATTTGGTAACGCAATTAGGAAATAGGATCCGCAAGCGCACGGATATCGGTGAGCACTTCACCCGAGATGTTATCCTGGGTATCGTATTTATATTTTTACCTTTAGGAGAAAGAGTGCATCTGACTAACCAAATCTATTACTACTAACCTTTAGGCTACAACCACTATGATTCGATGTGAGTGATGTATAGAGAAGACTACAACCGCACTCTTCTTCTAACCTTGGTAAGGATGATCTACTGTTCTATTGGGGAGGTTTACGGAATCTAGACACCACAAAGGATGTTCAACCCGCACCTATAAACCCTATCGATCCTGCTAACGGGATATGGAATACAAAGGTAACTCGGAATTGTCACGTTCCTCGCTACTACCACGGTCCAGCTAGACGAGGGGATATCTATGAGTATCCTAGCTTAAACACCACGTTTACGCTAGAGATGATTACTCTAAACTCTACGCGAAGAGATCAAAGTAAACTCATAAACCAAAGAACAATAAAACAAAGAACTTACTAGAATTTAGAAGTTGAAATACTGAAGAATCCTGAGAATAAGCCTCGGGTTAGAAGAACTTGCTCCCGCAGGTACAATCTCGGAGTAGACACCGATAGGCCGGCTTCCTCCGATCTACACCTCCACTCTATCTCTCTCAATCTAGTAGAACTAATTCTACTTTCACATTGGATGCTAAGCCCTAAGAGGTGGGAACCCTAGAGGGAACCTCTCTCTCTAAACCCTAACTAGAGATATGCAACTGAATAATGAATTGGGGTCTTCTCCACCAGGGGTCAGGGGCCTTGCTTATATAGCCCTTTTGGATGAATATGGACCGTCGGCTCAAACCGACCTTCATCCTACGGTTTTCCTTGATCCTCAAAGGCGGTGGAGCATAATCCGCGAGACTTGACCTGATTGGTCCCGGGGGCAGGGCGGGCGCCCTAGGGCACAGGGCGGGCGCCCTGTGTCCTGGCCCGTTACGGCTCCCGTTCGTTCCCGTGGCTTCTGGAATCTTCTAGATGTAAGATAATTACGTGTTCGGTTAATATCCCGTCATTAATCCGACATGTGGGCCTTTCTTCCGTATTTCTTGATAACCCCCTGCAGAAATAGATAAACAGCAAAACTCGTGGAATTCTGTTAGATCAAACCCTAATTCTAGGTGTTGCTTGCATATAGGTCCTTTTCTTTATTTATTTGATGGTTATAATTGATACTTAAGAACCGTCAACACCCATGCCCACGCCCTCCAGAGGCTCCAGCTGAAGGGTCCACAGGAGGTGCATCCTCCTCCTCCTCTACTGTTGTAGCATCCTCATCATCCTATCCTGCACCACTATCACTAGCCTCAGTAGCCTTCCCTTTCCCTTGGTTTGATTGAGCCTTCAGACGCCTAACATTCCAATCCGGATGCTTCAAAACCAGTGACTTGCTCAATGATGTACATGAGGTAACGAGCATAAGGGAAAGACTGATTTGAAGTCAAAGACACCTCTTCAATATGATACCAGGCTGGAGATGGGTCGGGGTGGAGGAAGGATGGAAAATTTTATTTTTACCACGCGGCTCGCTTATATACCGCCATCAAAATGGCTGAACGGAAGTTCTGGTGAGGGTTACTAGAACTTCCGGTCGGTCAGGTCAGATTTGCGCAGAGAATTTGAACAGCCGGAAGTTCTGGGCCACAACCCGAAGTTCCGGTAGGGGCCATCGGAAGTTCCGGTAGGCCAAAATCTAGCAAGAAGCAGTCCTAGAAGTGGTGAATAATATGATATACTCAAAACAACTCAAATATGTCTAGATTTCATGAAATCATTACATACCTATGGACACATTGGAGCTGAGAAAAATAGGTTTTGAAAGTTTCACACAACTTTTCACAAGAATTTTATCCAATTCTAAATCATACAAGTGTGCACAAGATGTCAAGCCACGTTACGAGAATCAATGATATTTAGCTCATGCCTCAAAGCACAAAATCTTGACTCATCTAGAGGCTTTGTGAAGATATCGGCTAGCTAAAATTCGGTTCTCACATGTTGCACATCGATATCTCCTTTGGCTTGCTGGTCTCTCAAGAAGTGATGGCAAATGTCTATGTGCTTTGTTCTTGAGTGGTTTACAGGATTGTCAGCTAGCTTGATTGCTCCCGCATTGTCACACAAGAGAGGAATCTTACTTCGCTCACAACCAAAGTCTCTCAAGGTTTGCTTCATCCAAAGCAGTTGGGCACAGCAAGCGCCGACCGCCACATACTCGGCCTCAGCAGTGGATAAGGCAATAGAGTTTTGCTTCTTAGAACTCCATGACACCAATGACCTACCAAGAAATTGGCATGTCCCAGATGTACTCTTTCGCTCTACCCTGCAACCGGCATAATCTGAATCGAAATAGCCAAGTAGAGTGAAAGTGGAGCCCTTAGGATACCACAAGCCAAGGTTAGGAGTGAGCACAAGATACCAAAAAATTCTCTTAACTCCCATGAGATGACATTCTTTCGGATTGGCTTGAAATCTTGCACACATGCACACGCTAAGCATAATATCGGGCCTAGATGCACAAAGGTAAAGCAAGGATCCAATCATGGAGCGATATACCTTTTGATCTACGGCCTTGCCGTCTCCATCAAGGTCAAGATGTCTGGTTGTAAGCATTGGGGTCTTAATGGGCTTGGCCTTGTCCATGTCAAACTTCTTTAGCATGTCGGTGGTGTACTTGGTTTGACTTATGAACGTGCCATCCTTGAGTTGCTTGATTTGAAATCCAAGAAAGTATGTCAACTCCCCCATCATGGACATCTCAAACCTTTTTGTCATGATCCTACCAAATTGCTCAGAAAAAGCCACATTAGTACTACCAAATATAATATCATCAACATATATTTGGCAAATAAAGATATCATTATTGACTTTGCGAGTAAATAAAGTAGGATCAGCCTTCTCAATCTCAAACCCTTGTTTGAGTAGGAAGTCCTTGAGATAATCATACCAAGCTCTAGGGGCTTGCTTAAGCCCATAAAGCACCTTGTCAAGCTTGTAGACGTGGTCAGGACGATGTGGATCTTCAAAACCCGATGGTTGCTCCACATACACGGTTTCGGAGAGCGGGCCGTTGAGGAATGCACTTTTCACGTCCATTTGAAACAACTTGAAATCATGGTGAGCAGCAAAGGCAAGTAATATACGAATAGATTCAAGCCTAGCTACAGGTGCATAGGTCTCCCCAAAATCCAAACCTTCGATTTGAGTAAAACCTTTGGCTACTAACCATGCCTTGTTCCTTGTGACCACGCCATACTCATGCATCTTCTTTGTTGCGGAAGACCCACTTGGTACCTATCATATTTTGCTTAGGCCTTTCCACCAAGGACCAGACTTCATTCCTAGTGAAGTTGTTCAACTCCTCTTGCATAGCCATCACCCAATCCGGGTCCTTCAAAGCATCCTCCACCTTTTCTGGCAATTTGGAAGAGACAAAAGAGTAATGCTCACAAAAAGCTACTAAACGAGAGCGTGTTGTTACCCCTCTTTGTATGTCCCCCAATATGCTATCAACGGGATGGTCTCATTGAATGGATTGATGAACTCTTGGGTGAGGAATGGTTGATCTTGTTTGGATTGGACCATCATCTTCATCTTCATTGTCTTGATTGATTGGAGGATCAAGATCTTGATTGTCTTGATCACCACCTTGGTTGTGTCCTTGTGCTTGTGGTGGATCTTGACTAGCTTGTTCTCTTGAGTCAGTCCCCCTTCTTGAGGTGGAAGCATCACTATGGGCATCGGTTGACACATGATGCATGTTTGGATCATAAGGAATTTGCACATGCACATCATCATCTTCATCTTCAACGGGTCTCACTTCACCGGTGGCAAGCTTCTTGATCACTTGATGAGATGGTTCTTCTTTACCTAAAATTTCAGCATTGATCGACTTGCTCCTTTTGAGAGCCGTCGCTTTCATCAAAAGTCACGTCTACCGCTATTTCAATTTGGCCGGTGGCCTCATTGAAAACACGGTAGCCATGTTTGTTAGTAGCATAACCAAGTAAGAACCCTTCATCAACCTTTGATGCAAACTTAGAGCTTTTGGATTTCTTATTAAGTATGAAACACTTGCATCCAAAAACTATAAAGTAATCCACCTTAGGCTTTTTACCGGTTAGAAGCTCGTAGGCGGTCTTATTCCTTATCTTGTGGAGGTACAAGCGGTTGATGGCATGACATGCCGTGTTTACCACTTCCGCCCAATAATCTTTCTCCAAAATCTTGTACTCATCCAATATTGCTCTTGCGGCTTCAATGAGTGTTCGGTTCTTCCTCTCCACAACACTATTTTATTGTGGAGTGTATGGAACCAAAAACTCATGCTTGATGCCTTCTTCATCAAGGAATGCTTCAATGTTGGTGTTCCTAAACTCCATCCTATTGTCACTTCTCACTTTCTTGATCTTCACTTCAAACTTATTTTGAGCTCTCCTTGCAAACTTCTTGAAGATACCTTGGGTTTCACTTTTATCTTTCAAAAAGAACACCCAAGTGAAGCGAAAAAAATCATCAACAATTACAAAACCATATTTGTTACCTTCAATGCTTATATAAGCATTGGGTCTGAATAGATCCATGTGAAGTAACTCAAGTGGCCTTGTTGTAATGACGATGTTCTTGGCAGGATGCTTGGCTCCAACTTGCTTACCCGCTTGACATGCACTGCAAATTCTATCTTTCTCAAAAGAAACATTTGTTATTCCAAGGATGTGTTCGCCTCTTTAAAGATCGGTCAAGTTCCTCATGCCAACATGAGCTAGTCAGTGATGCCATAACCAGCTCATGCTAGATTTTGCCACAAAACAAGTTTCGGACCCCACTCTATTAGATGAAAAATCAATTAAATAGAGCTTGCCTTTCAATTCACCCATAAAGACAATAGAGAAATCCGATCTTTTAGAGACTTCAACACCCTTATCCGTAAAGAGACAATTGTAGCCCTTCTCACAAAGTTGTGAGACGGACAACGAATTATATCCCAACGAATCCACAAGTAATACATTTGAAATTGAATTATCATTTGAGATAGCAATTTTACCCAAACCAAGAATATCTCCTTTACTATTGTCACCAAAGATAATCCTTTCACATGCAACTTGATCTGGTTAAAAGGAGGTGAACATGTTCTTCTCTCCAGTCATATGATTGGTGCATCCACTATCAAGCAACCATTTCGGTCCGCCGGAGGAATATTCCTACAAAACAAGATTAAGCTTTTGGTTTAGGTCCTGAGATGGAACCTATGGGGTTAGAAACATAAGACTTGGGCGCCCAAACACTCCTCAAGATTTGTCTCTTCTTGAGGGCGCCCACATACTTCACAACAATCTTGCCATCCTTGTCCCAATAACACATGTAATCACAAATGTGATTGCGTGAAATAGGCACTTGTTGCTTGGACACCTCCACTTGCTTCTTCTTGTTGTTCTTGTTGTTGACAAATGGAGTTGTAGGTGTAGCAACATTGTTCACCTTGTTGATAAGGTCAACAAACGGCACACTCTTGTTGAACTTCACATAAGCCACCCCATTAATCATTTTCCTTCCATTGGCTTTGCCATCATACCTATTGTAACCAATGTCATCCTTAATCATGAGGTGCCTTGATGCCTTGAACACATTTGCCGGTTGCTTATCCTTGCACTTGCAACCAATCTTGACAATTGTGTTCAACCTTTGGATTTCCTTATCCTTCTTGGCTAGCTCATCAAGGTTAGTAGCACAAGCATGTATATCAACTTAGAGCATCTTTCACAACCTTTACTAGTTGTAGCTTTGGCATCCTTAGAAATGGTAGAAGTGCTAGTCCAAAGTTTGTCATAGTTTAGTTCAAGCTCATGATATTTATTTGTCAAGCTTGTAAGGTTTTCTTGAGCCAAACTATGATCATTCTTTAGACTTGCCAAAGAGTCATTGAGTGAAGAATGTTCCTTAGCCAAGTGCTAATTAGCATCCTTGGCTAAAGACAATTCTACACTCAACTTCTCAACCTTCTCCTTCTCCTTAGAGAGACATGCCTCAAGTCCTTGGGTTTTCTCCCTTCACTCTAGGAGCAATTCCCCTTGCGACTCAATGCATGACTCAAGCTTATCTTTGGCATATATTAGCTTCAAGATTTTAGTTGCAGCAGCTTTACCATATCTTTTGATGAGATTAGAAGCATAGTTTTCATCATTTTCATCATCACTATCACATTCACTAGTGGTATATGTAGGAGGATCAAGTTGTACCTTATCTCCTAATGCCATAAGGCAAGTAGGAGCATCATAGTCGTCGTCGGAGAGGTTGGCGAAGAATCTAGGTGACGAAGAAGTGTTGGTGAAGAGAGATGTTGATGAAGCATTGTCGGTGAAGACCTTTGTTGAGGAAGAAGTTTCTTGTATAGCAATTGCGGCCACACTCTTCTTCTCATTGTCATTGTCATCATCACTATCACTATCCGATTGCCATTCTTGACCTAGATGTGCTTCACCTCTCTTCTTGTCCTTGTACTTCTTGTCATCTTGCTTGTTATATCTTGACTTCTTCCCCTTGTTAGGACAATTGGCCGCAAGATGTCCGGTGTCACCACACTCATAGCAAAACCTCTTCTTATATGGCTTGTTTTCTCCATATCTCATCATCTTTTCTTTCTTCATTCTTAAATACTTCTTTGTAATTTCCCACTAGCAAAGCTTGCTCTTCGTCAAGATCATCATCATCATCATTGTTATGCCTATGCTCACAACACCCTTTGTGGCAATGACTTGACTCACTTCCATGTGATGTCGTGAGGGCAATGCTCTTCTTTAACACACTTGCTTCCTTGGCTTCATCATCAAGTACCTCATGATGCATCAACTTGGCTAGCATCTCTTGTGGTGTCATTGTGGTATAGTTGTCTCTCTCCATTATGACCGAAGCAAGCATGTTGTTCTTTTGTCTATACACTCTACATATCTTCCTTGCGGTGGAGTTGTCATCCCATCTTGTGTCCCCAAGTGCTCTAATTTTGTTGATCAAGGTCAAGAACCTATCAAACATTGCTTGAGTAGTTTCTCCTTCAATCATGGTAAAGTTCTCAATCTTTCCTTGCAAGAGCTCAATGTTTCCAATTCTCACACTCTTGTCTCCTTCAAATGATACCTTCAAAGTATCCTAAATTTGCTTTGCATTGACCATTCTATTAACCTTGTTGTTGTCTTCCGGAGTGAGGCATTACAAAATCAAGGTAGCCACCGTTGCATTGAGATGAAAGTCTCCCTCATCTTTCGGGTGACCACTCACTAGGATTTTGAGGTGGCGGATTGACTCCAACATCCACTACTTCCCAACATCTTGCAGCTATAAGATGCAACTTCATCCTATGAGCCCAATTGGTGTACCTTATACCATCAAATGGAGGTGGCTTTCCGGGGTTGATCATCAGCAAGGTAGGATTGTTGTTCTTGCTTGATCCACCATAATCAAAACTGGTTCTATTGTAACTCTTCGGTGTCTTGCTTACATCACCACCATCACTTGATGATTCTTGACTTTTCTTATCTAGAGGCTATTGCATCTGGTCTAGTTTCTCTTGCATCTTGGACATTTGCTCTTGTTGCTGTAGCTGCAGGGATGCGGTGATTTGAGCTGTGATTTGATCAATAATTTGCTTTTGTGTTTCCGGATCTATTTTGGCCAATGTTACTCCTCACGCGGTGAAGCGTTAATCCGAGGAACCAGTGCTCTGATACCAATTGAAGGACCCAATTGGCCTAGAGGGGGGTGAATAGGCCTTTTTTGCAAAACCTGAAACTCACAAAATCGAATTTGCCGAAGTTAAATACCAAGCCAAAAGTTCCGGTGGTCTGGATCGGAAGTTCCGGTCAGGGGGACCAGAACTTCCGGTGCAGACCTTTAGAACTTCTGGTGCCCTAAATGAGCTACGAAATCAAAGTGAATCGAGTTGGAATTTCAGATCTAAGTGTTACCACACCCTCCTAGAGGTTGTTGATGATGATGTTGAACTCCTCAAGGCTTGGCACCACACCAAACCGTACATCGGGACCTCCCACCTAAGAAGTTGGGGGTAGAGAGGAAGAATAATAAGAATAAAAGAACAAAGGGTAGTCAATGCTACCGCCACAGCAATACAAGCTATTTTTACCGAGGTTCGGCAATTCCCATGAAGGAGTTCCTACATCCTCGTTGTTGAGGTGACCACGAAGGTCTCTTCCCTCAAGCAACCACGAAGGCTAGCTTGAGATTTCCACTAAGGATCAAAGGGTGATACAAACACTTCAGGGCGCCCTCACAAATGAATCAACACGGGCAACCACGAAGAACGCCTAGCCAACTAGGATTCCAAGAACCCAAGAGTAACAAACACAAACCAAGCCGGCAAAACGAGGAATCCAAGTGCTCAAGTCAAAGATCGATGCTCCTGCTCTCAAATCTCCTTGCTCAAACAATCAAAGATTGAAGCTTGGAGACAAGAGGGGAGAGAGAGTGGGCGAGTCACAACTTAGAGAGAGTTGGGAGAGCAGAAATGAATGTGCAAAGCTCGGGCCACGATTAGAAATGAGGTGAGAAGCTTATATACTCAGGCTCAGATGAGCCACCGGAACTTCCGGTCAAACAAGATCAGACCGTTGGGCTTGTTAGTCAACTCGGGTCCACCGGAACTTCTGGTGCTAGGACCGAAACTTCCGGTCCGTACCGAAACCTTTGGACGGAGCCTAGAACAATTCTCTCGCATGCGCACGCGTGCGCAAACTGCACTAACCGGAACTTCCGGTGCCTGACCGGAACTTCTGGACGGAGGCCGGAACAAAATACTCAAACGCGCACGTGCGCAGGCGCCAGCGACTGGAACTTCTGGTGCAACTCACCGGAACTTCTGGTGCACGTCTCTACAGCCTACTAAGCTTCGACAAGAACACTTTTTATCCTCATTTTGCCAACTAGATTTGTATCCCTCTTGATAGTGCGACGTTTCCTACGACTCAAATCAAAATAAAAGGTGTTGAAGCCCTTGAGTCGAAGTATCTTTTGTCCATCAAAATTTAGGGCACTATAATTCACCAAATATTCATTTTCAATTCCATCGATGGACTAACACCTGTAGATTACACTTGATAAATATGTTAGTCCCTAATTTGATTGTCATTAATTATCCAAAACCCACATCGGAGACGAATGCACTTATAGTTTGTAGGGATCCTTGTTTAGCCTAGAGGGGGTGAATAGGCGTGCTTGAAACAAACTCAAACTTGCTGTTAGTAACCTGCGCGGCGCTGCCGCTCAGCTCGCGACATTGAGGAATAAAGGAGTGAAGAGCTTGCTGCCTTGGCCGGGGATTTGAGGATATTTTTGGTGGAAGGATGAGTACTTGGTTACACATTAAAGCTTGTGCATTATATATTCTTTATAGTATGACTTTTTCTAAATTCAAATTCAAAATATAAAATAATTTAAATGCCTGAGTCGGTTGCCGCGTCCTTTTGTAATTGGGGGCTCCATCATTGCATGTAATATCCTCCTTTTCATTTTACCTGCTTGTTATCTTGATAAATCTCATTGATCCTCTAATTGTGTGGTCATTGTCACCAAAACCCACAATTAGAGCTTAATTGCACATACAAAGTTGGATAGAATATGACTATCCATGCATTTTGGGATGAACTTATTTATGATATCTGTTTAGTTGGATGAATAAGAGTGGATGGGATAAGGATCTATCCTTTAATCACTAACTATACACTAATAAATATGCACTAAAACTAATTTTATCATGATAATCACTAATTTAAAATAAAATATGTTAATTAGAACTACACTAATTAGCACACAAAATGCTAATCAATATATAAGAATTATCAAAATTACTCTTGCTATCATAATTACTCCCTTTATTTCAAATTATATAAGTTATTCTAGCTTTTCTAGGTACATAGTAAAAGCTATGTATAGCATACTAATAATCCTTAATTCATTTACTAATAATAAAAATTAGAAAGTAGGGTAAATTTACTGTATGACACTCTCCAACGTTAATATTTACTGATGAATACAATTCATTATTGTCTTTGCTAGAAGATATTGTTCAATTATGGTGATTGGCTCCTAAATACTTTCTAGGAAAATAACCCCCCTGTTCGGCTGAGCTTATCAGCACGGCTTATCAGCCGTGGAACAGTATTTTTCTCTCACAGCAAATCAGCCACAGCCGGCTTATAAGCCAAAAAACAGCCTGCCGAACAGGGCCAACATTTGTAGAAGCGGATGGGAGAGAGAAGTTAAAAGTGACCAAAATGCTGCTTACTATTATAGTGCAACCCATAATTGTTATCTAATAAATTTATAACTTTTGCAGATGAAGTCGGATGAAGATAAACTTTATACTAAAATCATAGAGCTCAATGAGATCTACAACTAAGGGGTTGATAAGTTTTTTATTTAAAATTATTTAGTGCCAAAACTTGTTTTTAAATTCTCATATTTTGAATTTCAAAATTAAAATTATCTAACGACCTCGGACGTTCACCAAAACTTGTAGTTATCAATACGATCTATAATTTATTAGTTGAAAATTTTTATCTAAAGTCATTTAGAGTCCTAAATATCCTTTTTATTTTCTTATATGTTGAATTTAAATTTTAGAATTTTCAAATGACTTCAGACATTGTTACGATCTATACCGCGGTCGTTTGAAAATCCTAAATTTTGAATTTAGAAAAGTAAAAGAATAAAATGAATATTTAGTATTCTAAATCACTTAAAATATTCTAAAATTTCAATGTAAAAATCTGAGAATTTAAAAAGAAATTTTCACACTCTAAATATTTTTCAATCAAAAAATTATCAACTACAAAGTTGCAGATCGCACTGCAATTTTGATGTGAAGTTCATCTTGATCTGACTTCATATACAAAAGTTATGAATTTTTCTAGATAAGTATTAGATGTTATATAATAATGAGGGACATAATGGTTGCCTTTTGATTCTCTCCACACACTTCTAAAATACATTATTTTAATAGTCATTGTGTCTAGCAGCCAATTACTACAATTTAAGAGTATATTTCAATAAATGGAACATTAAGTAATGTCTATCAGCAAATATCATTACTAAAGAGTGTTCACAACAAATTTATCCTGAAGGAATATAGACAAGCTTATATAACAGATTTTTAAGACAAATTTATTCGGTATCTATAGAGAATATTTTTTAGTAAATTTTAGTATATATAAATTGTTCGTAAACTTTTATAGGCCCCGTTCGGCTGTACTGATAAGTCGGCTGAAAAATACTGTTGGCTGCTTTATTGCGAAAGAAAAATACTTTTCGGCTGAAAAAATAATTGGTAGGTGCATGCCATGGTGCATGGCGAATTGGCGATGGCAACATGAGACCTTCCCTCAATAGAACGTCGTCTGCGCGTGTCGTACAGACACACAACGGTACGACGCCGCCTGGGTTGGCTCGTCGTGGACACGGGTCAAAGGGCAGACGGTATCAAAAATTGCACGCCGTTGTGTCTCGTTGTTGCATTTCTCCTCGTCCTCTCTTCTCTCTCCTCTGCGCACTGCTGCTTCAGCCCAGTGAAATGACCTGCTCCTCTACCAGCTAGCCACCTGAGTGTTCGGTTTACTCGATTTTTTTCTGTGTCGGATAATTTGGGTAATTCGAAATTCGGGTAATGAAAATTGCTATTGATATTAGCTCTAAGAAAATACTATTCATAATTTCGGGTACCCAATAATTTGGGTTCGAGTTACCCGAGATTCACATGAACCAGCAATTTAGAAAGGATTAGGCATGCACTGCATGATTGTTCGGAGTTAGGTGCTGTCCTTCAGTCGTGTACGTAGGTTCCAGTGCATATTAGAGGCGCGTCGCTGCTGGTGCAGACTTGACGAGAGCTGGCATGGCTGCCTGTGTGGGCAACTGGGCATGACGAAGAGATCCGGAGAGATGGCGCCAGGTAGCGGTGAGGGGCGAGTGCGGCAGCAGTGCGCGGCAAGCGAGTGCGGCGGCGGCTCGCGGTCGCGGCTAGCTGGTGAGTGTGGCGGCGGCGCTCGATGCATCCGTCCAGACCAAGGACGAGGATAGCCGCAACAGAAGTGCAGAACGAAGAGAGGAAGATTATTTTTTCCTATGAAACTTGTCGACTAGGGTATGAACAAGCGTTGGATGGGCTGATGGGCCATGATGAATGTAGTAGCCTGGTAAGAATTGGGGCTGTGTTGTTGGGCTTTTCTCTGGATCAGGTAGAATGGGTAGTTCCGGTATTAGGGGATATTACCTAAATTACCTAAACTAATTTTGGATAACAAAAATTGCTATCTAAATTTAGGATCGGATAGCTCGGGCTCGGGTATTTCGGATTCAGACTCGAGTAATTCGGGCATAGGTAATGTGTAACGGTTTTTTTTTGCCCAATTTACCAGCCGCTTGCTCGCCTTTCCCTTTCTCGGGTAGGTCGCCATTTGTTTAATCAGCACGGCGAGCTGAGCAGAGCAGAGCAGCACTGCAGCAGCTAGCGAGTGAGCTCCACTCCCATTGCTTGCTTGCTTCGGCTCCCCTGCATCCAGTCCAGCGGCCGCCGCCGCCGCCACAGCTGACTCGCCGGCGAACATGGGGAAATTTAAATATTTGTCATCCTTATCAGATGCACTTGACCATTTGCCACTCTTAATTTCGCAATTACACATTTGTCATTTAAACAGTAGACAGTGCTATATATTTACCATTTTGGATGATGTGGCAAAACAACTCATCCTGCCAACATGTACAAACCGTGGCAAATGACCTTTACGTCCTCTTTCAGCCCATCTCCTCCCTCTTGCTGTCTCACTTCCATATTGGCCCTGCTTGTCATCGGTCATCTCATCTCACTCGTTGTCTCACTTCCATGTGGGCCCTGCTTGTCATCATCTACCTCTCGCTGGCTCCCATCTCCTTTGTCCACCGCTAGAACCCGAGCCACCATGGCTGCCGCCGCCTGGGCCGCGAGCACTGCGCGTCGCCCTGGGCCACGAGCTCGGCAGGCAGACGCAGGAGCTCCGCGGAACGCTCGAGTTCCACTCCGTCGTTGAGCATGTCAGCCGCATCCAGTCGGCGTTCGGCACCCGTCCGGCTCCTATTGCTTCCTCACCGCCTCCTGCACCAGTGTCAACACCAAGGCGCACGAAGTCTACTGCACGGGCGCACGGCCGCGTCCAGCGACGGAAAGTTGCCCAGCAACCCGTACTAGTTCAAATCGCCTACGAAAGGATAACACCATCTAGCTTCCTCCGCGAGGTGACCCGATGCTGACCACAACAAGAAGGACGGGGCCATGAACGTGCTAGTGTGCACGAGAGCCATCTGTCGAACGGGCTCTTCATCCTCAACCCCAGCTGCGACTACAATGTGCATAGCTCGGCGGTGCTCTAAGACTGGTGGCCGGCGGCATAAGCAGCGAGGGCCGGAGCGGTCGACGTGGGCCCGATCTCAAACTCCGGTTCACAAAAGAACGCGCAGGGTGCCTCCGCGGCTTCACAGTTTCGTGAGTCAGGACACAACGACGAGCTCGCCGGACCGAATCTTGACGGCAGGGACGAAGTGACGGTGGCGCGTGGCGGGCAGCAGCAGTCCACGGCGGCTCGTTGCAGTGCTCGTGCCGGCCTCGCGTGTGGGGTGTGGCACGCCGCCGTGACCGTGCCACTGCCGCCGCCGCGCTGGCCGGCCACGTGCGCGCTCCTGCCCCACGCCCCACCACGCCCTTGCTGCTGTCGCGCCGCGCTGGGTCAGCCCGCGAGCCCTGGCCACGTGCGCCTGCTCGCCTCGTGCCAGTCCGGCTTCTTCGTCACCATGGACGGGAGGCCTGAGCCGGCGGAAGGAAGAAGATGACAGGCAGGGTCCATATGGAAGTGAGATAGCGATTGGGAGATGGGCTGAAAGAGGGCACAAAGGTCATTTGCCACGGTTTGTACACGCTGGTAGGATGAGTTGTTTTGCCATATCATCCAAAATGGCAAATATATAACACTGTCTACTTTTTAGATGGCAAATGTGTAATTGCGAAACTAAGAGTGGCAAATGGCCAAGTGCATCCGGTAAGGATGGCAAATATTTAAATTTCCCGCGAACATGAAGGGCGTCGACGACGCGTTTCTCGGCGTCGGCGACAAGCCGTGCGTCCCCTCCCCTCTCATCCCCTCCCCCCCCCCCCCCCCCCCCCCCCCCCCCCCCCCCCGTCCTTTCAGTTTTGTTCTTTTACTGTCCTGTTCGGTCGTATTGTTCTCTGCTAGGACAAGAATCTAGATTCGGGCCTGCATTTGAATATGCCTCACATATCCTATTCCTGCCTTATTTATTCCCTTTTTTCCTTTAATATAAGGGATGCTGACTTTTGCTTAGGAACCAATTATTTACCTACAAAGTATTATTTCACCCTTTTTGTTCTGAAATATGATTCTGAAAGTGAATCTGGGATGGTAGGGGGGGGAATGGCTATCATGATATACTGAAACTGAAAGCTGAATGTACCATTTAATCTGGCCAATTTACTTTCTCTATTCTACCCCTGCTCTGTAAATAAAATGTTGCTCCCATTCCAGAGGGCTGGATATTTGGTGCATTGTTAGGACTTAGGAGCAGTCTGGTCCCAGTTGCAAAAGCCCAGCACGGCAAGTTCTACACCGGCAGCACCTACATCATACTGAACGTAAGTATCTTTCTCTCCACGAATTGTTCTCTCAAGCTGTGAAATTCTATAGCTTGTTGCCAATTTACGCTGCTTGAGTTCACATGTTCTGCGATCTCTTCTCAGACAACCGAGCTGAAATCCGGGGTTCGCCAACACGATGTGCATTACTGGGTTGGGGAGGAGTCCAAAGAGGTGTGTGCTCTTCAATCTTGAATTCTTGATGCACCAACAATGGTCCCCCAAGTCGAGACTTTTGCTTTGCTGTGCCTCTTTTTGATTATGACTTTTGTCTGTGTCCTCTACCTTGCGTTGTGGTTATGGTCACCTAGGAAGATTGCCTCATGGCCTCAGACAAGGCTGTTGAGTTGGACGCAGCACTGGGCTCCAGCACGGTCCAGTACAGGGAGACACAGGGTGAAGAATCTGACAAGTTCTTGTCATACTTCAAACCATGTGTCATCCCAGTACAAGGCTGCTTCTTTTCGCACCTGAAAGGATCTGGTGATAGATCCAACGCCACCACGATGTTTAGGTGCGAAGGAGAGCACGTTGCTCGCGTCACGCAAGTAAGAAGGGATACTATCTCTGGATTTTCATTCGTTTCTCAGTATCTGCTGAGTGCTGATGCAAGACAACCTGCTGTGTTTCAAATCCTGTCTCAGGTTCCGTTTTTGCGGTCCTCTCTGGATCACAAATCAGTCTTTATAGTGGACACGCCGTCAAAGATTTTCCTTTTCATAGGCTGTAATTCTAGTATGCAAACAAGGGCTAAAGCATTGGATGTTGTGAAGCATCTGAAGGAGAACCGACACTCGGGCAGATGTGAGATCGCAGCAATAGGTACAGCTATGGACAGTTGATCTTGCAAAAATAATGGCTGGAAAGATGCTAGCTCCAATTTTATTTATTTACATTGTCACTGATTTTAGAGGATGGAAAGCTTGTTGGTGATTCAGATGCTGGTGAGTTCTGGAACCTGTTTGGAGGCTTGTCTTATAATCCATACTTTTTAGCTTGTTTTTTCAGCCGGAACAATATTTTTCTCTCACAACAAATCAGTGAACAGTACTTTTAGTCATGGCTTTTCAGTGAAGCGAACGGGCTCTATGCGCCTATTCCTCGTGATTTACCTGACACAGTCAAGGAAGAGCCACTGACTGCACCATCCAAGAAACTTTTTTGGTGACTACTCCCCTGTTTAGTTTAGGCTTAACTAGCCTGAAGTTGCACGTCATGAGATGATTAGTATGATTTCCTGCCTGCAGGATCAATAAGAGAAACCTTGTTCCATTGGAGGCACATTTGTTGGATAGAGAAATGCTGAACTCAGACAGAAGTTACATGCTGGACTGCAGCACTGAAATATTCTTATGGATGGGGATGACAACACTGGTTTCGGAGAGGAAGTCATCCGTTACTGTCTTAGAAGTAAGCAGATGAAACTTCATTATATTCCTTTCTATTACTACAGGCGTTCAATGTTTGAAACCAATATCTTTTCATTTCTCTAGGATTATGTGCACTCCCAGGGCAGGTCATTCAATACAACAACAACATAGCCTTTTGTCCCAAGCAAATTGGGATAGGCTAGAGATGAAACCCAAAATAGACGAGAAATAGAGAGACACATAAAAAGACATAAAAGACACAAGACAGGAAGAGGTCACGGTTCAGGCACGTTGATTGCCAGTCTCCAAGCGCTCCTGTCCATAGCTAAATCCTTGGAGATATTCCACTCCTTAAGGTCTCTCTTAACGGACTCGTCCCAAGTTAGTTTAGGTCGACATCTACCGCTCTTTACATTATTGGCCCGCTTTAGAACCCCACTACGCACCGACGTCTCAGGAGGTCTCCGTTGGACATGTCCGAACCATCTCAACCGATGTTGAATCAATTTCTCCTTAATTGGTGCCACCCCAACCCTATCCCGAATATCGTCGTTCCAGACTTTATCCCTCCTTGTGTGCCCACAACGTCAACGCAACATACGCATCTCTGCTACACTCAATTGCTGGATACGTCGCCTTTTTGTAGGCCAACACTCAGCACCGTATAACATCACCGGGCGAATCGCCGTCCTATAGAACTTACCTTTCAGCTTCTGAGGCACCCTTTTGTCACAGAGGACGTCAGAAGCTTGACGCCATTTCAACCAGCCGGCTGAAATTCTATGCCTAACATCTTCATCAATGTCTCCATCCTTTTATAGCATCGACCCTAAATACCGAAAAGTATCCTTCTTGGCCACCACTTGCCCATCGAGGCTAACGTCTCCCTCCTCATGCCTAGTCGCGCTGGTCATTCAATGTTCGCACATTTATAATGACAGGAGGTCATGAAACTGTTGGTTTTAAGCTGCATTTTCAGCATTGGCCCAGGAATGTTGAGCTAAAGTTATATGAGACTGGCCGAGAGAAAGTGGCAGGTGTGAGGACTATGGTGATTTTGTCCATCAATTGTTTTCATCTAGAACATTGTAAAAGTCATGATAGGGTCTGATGCCAAATCATGATACAGCCATTTTCAAGCATCAGGGCTATGATGTCACAGAAATTCCAGAGGATAAACCTCAGCAGCTCATCAGTACTAATGGCAGTCTGAAGGTAATATTACCTACCTAGCTGTTGATATGTATGTAGCATTTTAGAAACGAATAAACTTCATTACAGGTTTGGTTGGTGGACCGTGGATGTACAAACTTCCTTAGCACTCAGGACCAGGAGCAATTGTACACTGGAGACTGTTATATCATACGGTACAGCTATGTTGCAGATCGAAAAGATTACCATTTGTTCTTTGCCTGGTCTGGTAAGAATAGTGTGAAGGTACGTTCTTTGTAATTCTGTGCATGGAATCTATTGATATATCAGAGAAACGGCTGTTAAAAACATGGCCCACAACTCATAGGATCCAGATCTATTGCATGGCTCTGTTTGCACATACATGTGCAATTGTTCAATGTTTTGCATGTTAGTTAACTTAGCCTGTGCATTTACCTGCAGGACGATAGCATGGTGGCAACATCGTTAATGTCTAGCATGGCTGATTCAGTCAAAGGGCATCCAGTTGTGGTCAGCTAATTCAGCCTTTCACCCCTAAAAAGTTCCACATATGTTCACTTGCTGTTTTATCACTTTATTTGCAAAATATATCTCAGGCACAAGTTTTTGAGGGCAGAGAACCAGAATTGTTTTTCTCGGTGTTCAAGTCACTAATCATATTCAAGGTACACAATGTGCGTTCATAAGTGTTTTGTTCTGCAGTCAATGCACTTGAATATTAATTAGAAAAATAGGAGCGAAGTGAATGCATAACATGGAAATTAATACTTCGAGTCAGTGCAAAACTTGGATATTAATACTTGAATTTGTTGTCTTATTTTCTTTCCAGGGGGGCAGGAGTGCTGCATATAAAAGTGCTGTTCTACAGAAAAGTGCTAGAAACGGATATCATCAGAAGGAAGGAGTTGCTCTATTCCGTGTTCAGGGGCTTAAACATTATTGTGTGCAAGCCATTCAAGTTGATCTGGTGAGTTTGGTTAAAATAAGGACTATACACACAATCAGCTTCATAGCCTGAATCATACTTGCATTACTTCGATGCTTCTCTAAATATTTTCTTGTGCATGGATTACTTAACTAAAATGCAGGCTGCAAGTTCACTTAATTCCTCGCACTGTTATATTTTGCAAGACAATGGTTTGTTCCTTAGAGAAGGGCAGGACTGGTGCAGTTGGTGAGTGCTAGCTCGTCGAGTCACCAGGTCCTAGGTTCGAAGTCGTCTCTCTGCAGAATTTCTGCGGGGGTAAGACTTTGCTTCGGTTATTTCCTTCCCCAGACCCCACTCGTGTGGGAGCCTCTGGCACTGGGTCTGCCCTTTTTTTTAATGGTTTGTTCCTTACCTGGTTAGGAGGCCTCTCTTCACCAAACGATCATAATATACTTGACATGATGATGAACAAGTTGTGTGTAAGGAGAATACGGCATGCAAATACTTCTTTGCTTCTCAGTGATGAATATCGAATCTTATGTAGCATATATATTCTGTTCTGAACTGTTGTAGCCCTATTTTTGCAGCCAATGAAACAGTCCCTGCTAGTCAGAGAAGGCTCTGAACCAGATCACTTCTGGAAAGCTTTGGGAGGACGATCGGAGTACTCGAAAGAAAAGCGTGTGAAGGGTTGGCCTGCAGATCCACATCTGTATGCTTGTAGATTTGAACAAGGTATGCAGATATATTTTACACTAAACTTCAGATAATATCATTGCATAGATGCATCTCAAAGCTTAAATGATGATATCTTTGCAGGTTTGCTCAAGGTGAGTGCTACCTTAGTCCTTCCAATGATCGGCTAACTAGTAACCAGCAGGATCTGAAGCAAATGGCAAATAAACCCTGTTTGGTTCATATGTTTAAGGTCAAGGAGGTATTCAGCTTCTGTCAGGATGACCTGGCGACTGAAGAGACATTGACTCTGGATTGCAATGACAAAATCTACATTTGGGTTGGGCTACACTCGGATATTACATCCAAGGAGCAAGCCCTCAATATTGGCAAGGTCACTAGTGATTCAGAACTATGATTTGTTATTATTGATTCAGGAACAACGCCTTTTGAAACCTGAGTTCTCTGTTTTTTTTTTTTTGACGTCTCTCGTCTGGGTACAGTTGTAGTATCTGTTCATGTACAAACTCACACCAACCCTACATACGCACACCATGTGTACACAAACAAACCTACAACTACACTAAGATCATATCGCGTCCTTCGTGAGATCACCGGGTCCATCTATGGCACCGTAGGCGATTGGCGCGTCGTATTCCCTTCGTGGCTCCACGCGTGAGAGGCAAACGAAATTTATTGGGGACTAAGCCCCTGTTAGAGACGCGAGTAGAATCCAGGATTCGAACTCGCGCCGGCTGCCTGCACACCCGCAGAGCTAGCCACCCGAGCTCTGCTCGGTTCTCCAGTTCTCTGTTTGTTTCTACATTCCTGCAGATGTTCCTTCAAGATGGCGCTACTAACGGTGGAAGATCGTTCGAAAAAACAGTGTATGCAATCACAGAAGGGGATGAGCCTGTATTTTTCAGAAACTTTTTCAGCTGGGACAATTCAAAGCAATCATCTGTAAGTTCAGAGCACACACAAACGGTGGACAATTCAAGATCTCATAAACTGCATCTCTCCAGTTCATCGATCAATGCATAAACAAACTCTCCGGATGACAAGTCTGGTTTCTGTTGTACATGTAGATGGTTGGCAACTCATTTGAGAGGGAAGCTGGCAGTCCTGAAAGGGGTCTCTCCAAAACTAGAGGTATTTGGCTGCTTCTGAATGCTGCTAATTCATTCAACCCCATATAGAGCAAAGAAACTGAACCGCTCCTCGATAAAATTCCTAATTCTAGTACGAAGGACCGGAAACGGCGACCAGAGGGGAGGGCGGGGGGGGGGGGGGGGGGGGGGGGGGGGGGGTGGGCTGGTGAATGGGAGCCTCAAAATTCTTTCGAATCTTTAGTCCTCGGCTCAACACATAACCCCAAAACTCGAGATACACCAAAGCCGTGAGATACACGTGCTAACACGTAGCAAGATATTTCACGCGAAGTCTTGAGCACCTGGAAAACACTCGAGAGACGATGGAAACAAGCACACGAAGCAACAGGAGAAAATAGCCAGCTCTACGTGGTCACGGACTGTCCGGACTTAGGTGGCGGACTGTCCGCAGGACAGTTCTCAAACTATCCGCATCACCCTGGCGGACTATCCGGCGGCACGCACCAGACGGACAACAGAAACTGTTCTGGAACTTGACCACAGTGGCGGACTATCCGCAGTTTGCGCTGGACTGTCCGCAGGTCACTCCTAGAAAAACACACCGAGCAGACAGGATTCTGGACGCGCTTCAGCTGTGAATGGTGGACTATCCGCGGTCTAGGCCCGGACTGTCCGCAGGTCAGAAAACTCAAACCACACAGCAGCGAAGTGAATCTGTATGATGCAACAGAATGAACGGCGAACTGTCCAGTATAGGCAACGGACTGTCCGTGGTTCAAAGCAGCAAAAACCGAAGCTGGAAAACAAGTTCTAGACTTGGTGAACTCCGATCAGCGGACCGTCCGCGGTCAGACGCCGGACTGTCCGTGAATTGCGAACCAGAACAGAACAGGAGCGCCCCCAAATTGCCTCTCACTTCGATCTCCCAATCTGCACCCAAATCTTCACCAACTGCCACGAAACTTGATGAGCATGATCACAAGGCAGTAGGGGAGCTACCTCTAAAAGGTCATTGTCCAATTTGAAGCCAATCAATGAAAAATCGAAGTAGAACGAAAAACACCGGTTCTTGAGACCTAGACCAAGAAATCGCTCGATCTGCGAGCTCGTGAGGAATTGATTGATTTCCTTCGATGAAAAGGCTCAAATCAAAGCAAAAAGAACGGATCAAAATAGTCTAGAAACAACGAATCAACTCAAGAACGAGAGGGGGAAGGAGAAGAACGCGAAGAACACATCAAGAACACAAAGGGTGATTCTTCTGCCAAATCCCGGAGGACATAAGGAGAATTCAGGGCCTCCTTTCCCACTTGAAATCTTGGCTCTTACACAAATCACAAGGATTAGTGGACCTCTCTCTCACAAGCACCTAAGGGGAGGGAAACCTAAAACGATCCTGCATTCTGCGAAGGAAATGCCACAGATATAAAGTGTAATAGATGAACGAGTTCATACCATTACCCAAGTCTCAGTCGAATAATAGAGTCATACACGAATATCAGAGTACAAATAGAAGGTTTACATTAATTATTATCATCGCCACGCAGGGTGGAACACACTCACACAGCAACTGGAACAGCATCTCGAAGACGGCAGTGGAAACTAGGACTCCTCGCACCAAGCTTGAGCGCAGGGCGAACCCCTACTCCTCCCATTCATCCTCTTAGGTTGTGTGAGTCAGGGGAGCTCTTGCTTGACAGTTGACTCTTTCAGTGGCAATTGTTCTCTTACAGCGGTAGTATGCCTCGCTGCAAGAATGCCGGGGGGTGGTCTCGGCGATGAGGAGAGGTGTCAGCCTCAAATGTCAGCAGCTGAGAAGGCATGGGGAAAGAAGTGATAACAAAGAAGCGAAAGAGGGATAATCAAGAGGCAGAGGTAGTAGCAGCAGTTGCTAGTGCAGCAGAGCGTGCAGAGAGGTGGTCGGGGCAGTGGCATCTAGATTGGCCCGTCCTGTTTCCACCTTGAGGGTCGTGAGTTGGGCACCGAGGCTACAGAGATAGAGGCAGAGGAGTCGACTCAGACACAGGAGGCAGAGCTGATAGATGAGCAGACAGAGGAGCAGGTGGAGGCATCACCACAGCCACAGCTTAGACGCTCCGGCCATACTCGCACTCAGGTGACTCCTAGACCTGAGAGGCGGAGGTGAGGTGCCTGTGCTCCTCCTAGATAGCAAGGTCCACCTCCAGTCAGGCACTTGGACCTCAGAGTAGCCACAGCACGTCAGGTGCGAGCACTTCAGATGGTTTCTCTTGAGGAGTGGTTCCTAGCTTAGAGGGACGAGCGAGCAGTAGAGGGGTTCTACACACCACTACACAAGGACTTCTACAGAGCCTACCAGGATAGCGAAGTGGTTTTTAGGCCTCAGCGTGTCTGTTCCTTGGAGGCTATAGTATAGGTTGCGACGAGGAGCTATGTCCACACCTTACCTTCTTAGAGGGCCTGGCAGACCTGTTGGGACGCAATGGGAAGTACGTCCCATCTTGGGTCCGTGAGTTCTACGCCACTCTATGGGTTGACCCTGCCCATCGGTACTTACACTTTGCCTTCAGAGGATGTGACTACAGGATCTAGAGTGTAGAGGCTCGTGATATTCTGAGGATTCCTTTCCAGCACACTCGACTTCACCAGATCTGCTATAGAGACACTGAGCCACCCAGACACCCTCACGGTGGTCGTGTGCCACTGACCGACTTGGTCCGTCCCTGCTTCAGAGAGCCATTTGGAGAGGGCTCAAGCCAGACTCCACGTGACCTCATCGACACAGTTTGAGTCCTCGATGCGGTCATGAGGAGGACCATACTTCCGAGGGGTGGCTACAGAGAGGGGATGACACGTCTACAACTTTGGCTTCTCCAGCACTTGCTCTCACACATAGCCTTTGATATTTGGGATCTAATGCTTTCAGAGATGGAGGACACCATAGCAAAAGGCTTCAAGGGTTCTCGTCAGCTGCCTTATGCTCACTATATTACTTACCTGATTTGGAAGGCAGTGACACATATGTCCCCAGAGATAGTTGTAGAGTGGAGTGGTGCCACTACGGAGTTCCCCAAGTATGACATGACCCAGTTGCTTCGACACAGTCGTGGGAGGACTCCGAGTCAGCCGAGCCGTAGGCCAGAGGTGCCAGAGACAGCTGTAGAGCAGGACAAGATAGTCCGCGCCATAGCAGAGATAGAGCTAGAGCAGCTAGAGGCTCAGGGAGGAGGCGGAGAAAGAGACAGACCCTTTTGATAGTTTAGACGAGGACTACCACCCTGTACCCCAGAGGCCTCCTCCATGTGCTCACTACTTTGAGGTCGATGGTTCTAGCTCAGCTCCTCCTCCGCCACAGACTGACCCTACCTTGATTGCTATACTCAACAGGATGCAGGCAGAGCAGTCATGACAGGCACAGGCAATAAAGGCCGCCCTAGCACAGGTACGGGCTCGTCAGGACGAGTTCTAGTTACAGCAGCAAGCCATACAAAGGCAGCAACTAGAGGTCTAGCAGCACTTTCTCGGCTTCATGCAGCACGTGCTTACTTCTACAGGGATTCCTCCTATCAGCCACAGTAGCAGCAACTTGGTTCCTCAGCTCTACTACCCTGATGACTCCAGCATTATTGCCCAGTGGGCTTCAGAGTCAGGGTCCAACACAGACAACTACCCAGTTTCCCTCTCCCACTCAGCAAGTTTCTCAGTGGTTCGCTTCGCCAGGCACTCAACACTTCAAGTCTATTGCCACAGGCTTCACTCCTGCCACGTAGTCAGCTTTAGTACTTGTGACAGACCCTCCGGTCTCCAAGAGTTTGGGTGGCTCCTCCAGTGAGCTCACGGGACAGCCGACACCTCCAAAGATGCAGACACTTGCTACTTCTTCCGCTGTTCTAGTGACCGAGGCCATAGCAATACCAATGACTGGCACCACAAAGACGATAGGTCGTTAGTTGCCTCCTCAGAGCCACCTCAGATAGCTACAGTTGAGGCTCTAGCTACACAGATAGAGCCACTCGTGGGCTCGTGGCTACACTTCCCTTGCAGACACCTTCAAAGCCACAGGGTCCAGCTACGACTTCAGCTACGCTTCAGCTTCTACTTCACAGCAGACCGACCCAGTTACTGAGACCGCGGAGTAGACCCACACCGCTTCACTTACCATGACAGACACACAAGGTCATTCACCATTAGCTCTAGCCGGTCAGAGTGACCAAGTCTAGAGTCAGATCTCTCACCGCACTCCAGGCACCGACTCGTCTGCTCCTGACCCGCCTACAGACCCTTAGATTTTGGTGCTTGACGCCAAAGGGGGAGAAGGAGCGAGTATGTAGATCTAGGGGGAGCGTGTGGGATGGACTCGTTCTTTTGTGTGCTACTCTTTTATGCATTCTCGTCTACTTTTCATGCATTGCATTGTGATATATGTGTGATTTTAGACTTATGTAACATGTGTGCTCTCTACTTTCATACTCTTATATGTCATGTCACTTGTTTATGCTCATTTGCTTTGCTTCGCATAATACTCCGATTCAAATGAGCTTTACTTTTATGTACTTGTGCTTATTACATATCTTATGAGTACATTATGATGGCTTGGGTCATATAAGCATTCCTAACCCCATTGTTCTTAATGCCTAATGCTTATATGAACCAAGCATGTTGAAAACCTCACTCTCTTCTTATACATACTTGAGGTGGTGTTGTCATCAATCACCAACAAGGGGGAGATTGAAAGCATCTAGGCCCCTAGTTGGGTTTCGATGATTGATGATGACACGAAATTACTATAACTAACGTGTGTTTTGCAGAGGCAATATAAGTTAGGTCATGGTAATGGAGATCTATTGGGCAACTATGGTTTTCATGCCCCTATCGATGATAATCGTTTCGATTTTCAAAGGATGAACGACAAGGTTAAGGACGGAGTAGTTCTAAGTGCCGTTTAGCGTTGGAGAGGCACTTAGAGTAGTTTAGGACTTTGTTTTTCCTTTGGCCGTACTATTAAGGGGGTATGAACTAGTAGCTTGACCTAGGTGAGTCTAATGGTTTAGGTGTGGTGCACACTTGTTAAACTTAGCACTAGGTAGCTCAGGGTTGGCCCAAATATCGAGAGGAATCAAAGTCGTTCACAAAGTTGCTTGAATTGGAAGTGAATGGAGCTGATTTTCATGCACCGGACACTGAAGGCAAAGGCACTAGACGCAGGGCGTGCGTCCGGTCAGTTGTTAGCGTGTGCAGTGGGAATGCAGCTTCCACTAGACGTTGCACAGTGCTTGGCATCGGACGCATCGGTACTCATACTGTAGCAGCATGGACCGAGGTTGACTCATCGCGAGTGGACCGGGCGCTGCACAGTGGATCACCGAACGTAGGGCGTCGAGCGTCCGGTCGAGTCCAGTAAGCTACCAGAGAGGATTTTTCAGCAGCAGTCCAGTAGGGATGGACCGGATGCTGCCTCGCGTCCGGTGTGACTCTAACGGCTAGTTTCTCAGCGCATAGCAGTTGTATTGTCCGGCGTGTCCGGTGGTGTTCACCAGCGCGTCCGGTGCACGCGACTTATGCTGAGTTAGACTATAACGGTTGGATTTTGAGTTGGGGGTATAAATACTTCTACTCGTCCGATTCTCTTCTCTTGCCCATTTGTTCAGCAGAGAAACACATTTGGTGTGCAAGGGAGAGCAAGAGTCTATTGGGGTGATTGAGATTTGAGAATCCAAGATTAAGGACCTCATTAGTGCATAGGGTGGCAAGTGTGCATCCACCTTTCTCATTAGACTTGTCTTGGTCAAGTGAGAGTTTGTGCTTGTTACTCTTGGTGATTGCTATCACCTAGATGGCTCGGTAGTGATTGAAAGCTTGGTGATCATCCGACGGAGCCTGTAGATGACCCCAAGCCATGGTATGAGCAGTTGTGGGCGATTCATCGTGACAGAGTGTCAAAGAATCAGCCTGTAGAGAGCACTTGATCCTTCCACGGATCAAGGGAGAGCTACACCCTTACACGGGTGCTCCAACAAGGACTAGTGGGAGTGTGGCGACTCTCCGATACCTCGGAAAAACATCGCCACGTTCCTTTTCCTCTCTTTACTTTGAGCATTTACTTTGAGCATTTCAATTCTTGTATTTACATTCCTAGAAATGCCATGCTAGAGTAGGATTGAAACCTAGATTGCAAAACTTTTTGTGCGGTAGAATCATAGACACACTTCTATGCACAAGGGGGTGAAATGGGCTAAGTGTAGGGCTTAATTATCGCAAGAATTTTAGAATTAGCCCAATTCACCTCCCTCTTGGACATCTTGATCCTTTCAAATATTGAGTAATGTCCTCTCGCAAAATAGCATTAAGTAGTATCTATTAACAAAATACCGACATTGAATAGTGTTCTGCAACAAATTTACTCTAATGATACATTTGATTTGAGTATAAAATTGGATAGTATATGACTATCCATGCTGCCTATTTGGTTGGATAGATAAGAGTGATAAGAATAGTTAAATAATTATACCTTATTGTTTAATCTCTAGCTACATACTAATAAATGTGCACTAACAATAATTTCATCATGATAATCACTAATAAAAAATAAAATATGTTAATTTGAACTACTAGCTAATTAGCAAATAAAATGCTAATCAATATGTGTGCAATTATCAAAACTAATCTTGCCATCATATAATTACTACTTCCTTCATTCATTTACTATGATAAAAAGTATATACTAGTACATTAGCAATTATCATAGTGTATGTTGCGGTGCATAGCAAAATACTATATAGCTAGAAAAGTTAGAATAACTTAGAGTATCTTCCAGAATCTAGATTTTTAACAAGATTGAAAAAATGCTCTCCAACAACTCCCTATCTTAACTCCCAATCTTTCCGCACTTGCAAAAGTTGATCCAATCGCACAGAAATATACGGACGATGTGCCAATATGGAGGTGGAAGGATGTAGAAATAATAAAGAGTAAGAAAGGGTTCCTAGTGCAAATATACAAGAGAGAAAGAAAGTATATGGTCTTTGGGTGATGTAGAAATAGTTTGGTATTCCTCATGCAAAATTGTGCTCTATATTTGGGAGCAATGTTTTGGAATCTGTTGGAGGAAGCCAACAAATAAGCTCCCAACTTTTTTAGCTACTTCTAAAACTCATTGATTTACTAACTAATTTTTTGGGAACTACGTACAGGGATGCTCTTATGATTTAGAATGAGGGAGTACAAAATAATAATATAATATACTAATAATTCTTAATTCGTTTACTATGATAAAAAATTAAAAAAATAAATTTACTATAGGACAGTCTTTAATGTTGATATTTGCAGATAAACACTACTCAAATATTGTTTTTGCTAAAAGACACTCTTCAATTATGGTGGCCAACTCCTAAACACTATGGCTATTAAAATAGTAGTTTCTAGGATTGGATGGGAGAGAGAAGTTAAAAGTGACCAAAATGCCCCTTAACAGTTATCTCAAAAATCATAACTTTTGCATATGAAGTTGGAGAAAGATAAACTTTATATCAAAATTGTAGGACTCAATGAGATTTACAACTATGTAGTTCATAAGTTTTTTATTTAAAATTATTTAGAGTGTCAAAACATGTTTTTATATTTTTTACTTAACTAATTTCACTGGTCCACAAATAAATAAATCAAATTCAGTAGTCAACCAAGAAGAAAGTAAATTAAATAATAGCAAGAACAAGTAGTCGGTGCTTTAAAAGAAAAGTAATTCACCTGATGACTCATGCTGATACGATGATCGCCTGATGGAGTGCTGCATCGGCGCATTGCGGTGCCGCGAATTGCAGACTCTGCGTGCAGTGCCGCCTGGTGTGGCGTCGTCTTGCCTTGCCGCCTACCA
Organism: Saccharum hybrid cultivar R570; assembly: GCA_038087645.1. NCBI lineage: Eukaryota > Viridiplantae > Streptophyta > Magnoliopsida > Poales > Poaceae > Saccharum > Saccharum hybrid cultivar. The sequence goes on from JAQSUU010000494.1 coordinate 7,693,970, forward strand.
AGTCGCCGCGTTTGCTATCAAATCGTACACGCCGGCCATCGGAACCTAGGGCATGGAGAGTTGCAGACGGGAGCAGAGAACGATCGGACGGGATCACGAGAAGTCGCCTAGTCGGGAACTCAAGCGTGCAGCCAGATGAATAGGCTGCCTATACGCGCTACACAGCCCATGTGCGGACTGATATGGCAGCCCAAAGGGCAAAGGCCCAAGATAGCGGTTGGCATTTGGCAGACCACCACACACCGCAGTTATGTCTTCCTCTTCCCCCATTGCCGTTCTAAGCTCAGCGTTTATCATCTATGGCGGATTAGCGGCAAAGGGCGACTGGATGGCGACTCAAGAGAGGGGATTCGTAGGAAATCAAGGTATCACGCCTGTCATACCTTGCCTAGAGTCCTCGGGCTACCGAGCTTCTAGCATCCGATTACTTGGGTGTCTTATAGCAAAGATAGCATTGGGTGTAATGTCTATCAGTAAGTAGCAAATACCAATATTGAAGGGTGTTCCACTATAAATTTACTTAAAAAAATGAATAACCTTATATCGAACTTATTTGTACCTACAGAGAATATACTTTTAATTGGCCTCAAATAGTATTTTTTTCTTATAATAAAACAGCATAAGCATTAGCATCAGGCCCGTAGATTGACAGGAGCAAGGCGGGCAATAGTTTAGGGCCTCCAAAATTTAAGGGCCTCCAAATTTATAGTAAGTACTAATAAATAATAGCTAATCTTTTAAATAGAAAAAATGTAGCATATCCAGAAAAAGGCTTGCAAGTTGCAATTCCTGGTTTGTTAATTGGGTCAACTCACCAACGAAGGCCCAATGATGTCCACCATCCTGCTCGGCAACTTGCTCATTTTCTCTTTGCTACCTTGCTTTCTTGTGCCATGATAATACTATGTTAGTTGCTAGGGATGCTAGTTTGTTACTTGAGTACAAATTTTTACTCTTTTAGCATTAAGATTTGATCTGTTCTTAGTCATGTAAGACTTATATATATTCTGAAGCTTTATAATTAACTGAAAGTATGCTTTGATTTTCTAGAATTTTAGGATTCCATTGTGTATTTTGTTCAGGGCCTCCAAATTCTAGGTACGGCCCTGGTCAGCATAAATCAAATTTCAACCACGTTTGGTAGGTGCAGTGCGTGCCATATAGATGGAGCATGGCGAATTGGCGATCGATGGCAACATCGTCGGCGCGTGACGTACAGACAGACAAGGGTACGGCGCCGCATCGGTTGGCTCGTCGTCGACACGGGGCTTGTTTAGGGGCTTCTTTATGTACTCCCTCCGTCCCAAAAAAAAGTATCGTTTTAGGTTTTTCAGACATCGTGTTTGACCGTTCGTCTTATGCAAAAATTTTGTGCAAATTATAAAATAAATAAATCATTATTGAAGTATCTCTAATGATAAAATAAGTCATAACAAAATAAATAATATTTATTAAAAAATTTTGAATAAGACGAATGGTCAAACACGATGTCTGAAAAACCTAAAACGACACTTTTTCTGGGACGGAGGGAGTACCAAAGTTGGTGCACCAATTTTGCATAGTAAATACTGTGAAACACTGTAGCAATTTTGTTTTTATTTAATAATAATTGTCTAAATATTGATTAATTAGGCTTAAAATGTTCGTCTCTCAAAGTACAACAAAACGGTGTAATTATTTTTTTATTTCATCTATATTTAGTACTCCAAACATGTGCCGGCATTTTGATGTGATGGGAAATCTTCTTTTTGCATAGTGAAATTTAGGGGTGAAATCTGGTATCTAAACAAGGCCACGAGTCAAGATGGTAACGGGTACGTACCCGACGGATAGTGCCCACCCGTACCTGTACCTGCACCCGCAAAATTTTACCCGTCGGGTTACCCGTACCGGCATGCGGGAAAAAAAAATAGTTCCATACCCGTACCCGCCGGGTAATTCTCACCCGACAGGTAACCCGTACCTGATAGCATACCCGAAAATTACCTAAAAATATCAAATAGTCACATGCAAAAATAAATCATTCTAAACCTCCAACAAGTTACAAACATGCTAACAAACATTATTAGCATCATTACAACAAAGACAATCTACTAGAAATATAGTGGATGTCTAAATGGGCCAAATTCATAACTTATATGTGCTAAAATAACTGAGGTTGGCTAGTTATTTTTACGGGTATGTCTTACCCGCGGGTATGCGGGTATGGGTAGTATACATTCGCACCCGTACCCGCCATACCCGATGGGTATAGGATTTTACCCAATAACGTACCTACGGGTAGAAAATTCATCCCATATCCATCTCTTTATCATGTAATATCCATCGGGTACCCGTTGCCATTTCTGGCCAAGAGTCAAAGGAGGAGGGCAGACGGTATTAAAAAGTTGCAGATTTGAATGCAAAGCAAGGGCGCGTGAGGTGAGCTCGTTGGGAGGTGGAGCCCCCCGCTCTGTCTCGTTGCGCCTCTCTCCTGTGTGCGCACTGCAGCTGCAGCCCAGTGAAGTGAAGTGCTGCTCTACCAGCAATTTTTTATTTTTTTTTAAAGACTGTCCCAGAATTTACCAGCCGCTTGCTCGCCTTTCCCTTTCTCGGGTAGCTCGCCATTTTTTTTAATCAGCACGGCGAGCTGAGCATCCAGCGAGTGAGCTCTCACTTCCATTGCTTGCTTCTGCTCCCGTGCATCTGCGGACCGGAATTTTTTTTTATTTTTAATCCAAATTTGAAACAAATTTTAAATTTAACCTGGGTTTAAATTTTTTTTAAAATCTAAGCCGTTTGGCCCCGCCACCATGCATGGCGGGGCAAATGCACTGAACCCCGCCATGCATGGTGGCGAGGTGCAGTTCCCACGTGGCACGCTGATGTGGCAGCCACCCGGACGTACCCCGCCATGATGGGTGGCGGGGTAGACCAAACCCGCCACCCATCATGGCGGGTTGCACCCCGGACGCCACTAATTAGAGCGCTGGCCGGTTGATGCTGCTGCGCGCCTGTGACCATGCAGCTTTGCTACAACTTTGCTGACGCACGATGGGAGTGCATCCTGCAGGTGTAGCGGCTAGTGCATGCGCCAGGCTGTTCAGTCAAGTCAGGTCACCTCGGTTCTTGCATGCACCCATATATTTATATTTATTCATTTAATTAGAGTCTATTATGTCTCACTATATCATATTTTATTATTTCTATTTAGATGTGAGATTTATGTTTAATTAGTGTAAATTAATTATTTGTAAGGGATAGTCCGAATTATTTGAACAATTATCTAATCATTTTTTGTATTTTTTATTATTTGTATGTTTTATTTGGTTCCCTTTTGAAATTTTTTAATTCGGCTTTCATAGAAATAATCTGGCTAATTTTTTGATTTGTTTGGTACTCCCATGGCTGCCTGGCCACCCATCATGGCGGGTTGCACCCCGCCACCGGGACGCCACTAATTAGAGCGCTGGCCGGTGAATAGTATTTAGCGCGCCGGTGGCCGGAGACAGCAGACAGCAAAGCGCAGTAACGAAAGGCAGCAGAATTTAATATTCCAATCAGACACTCCAGCGCGGGACCGCGGCATGCAGCATCAATTTTGTCGCTGGAGCATTGAATGCACAGTGAGCGCAGATGGAATTGACCTGTTGCCGGTGGCAATCATCTGGAATAAATATTGCGTCTTGCATGCAAGACCGTGGCCAAAGGACAGCGTCATTATATTTTATTATTATAATCAACGAATGCAATTTCCAATTTCCTAGGTGCATGTCTAATATCCATACACATTTTTTATTACTATAATTATCATCTTCTTCCCTAAATAATTTTTTATTACTATAATTATCATCTTCTAATACCATAAGGGAAAGTGCCTTTATATAGGTACTCTAATGACAAATCTAATTATATCTATTTAGTATGATAAATATTAGTATTTTTAAATAAGTGTCATTCTTCCCGAGGAGTCACACGTTTTTTTACTTTAACCAAATATATAAGAAAATATTAATAATTGTAGTTCATAATTAGTATCATTATATAGATCATTGAATCTATTTTCATAATAAACTTAATCAGATATGCAAATGTTAATCTAGTCGAACTTAAAAAAGTTTGGTCAGCACAAAAGCTACAGTGACACTTATTTTGGGACAGATGGCGTATTTAAGAACATCACACCAGTACCATCCATAAGCTCATTGTACTCCCTCTGTTTAGGAGTACTGTAAAGCAATAGATGTCCCAAAAATAATACAAATCTCGTTTATGAGGAGTAAAAAAATTTAATTTTTGACAAATATTTATATATATAACGTTGACACCACTCTCATTTGTACTAAAAAGCAAAAGTTAAATCAGATCTTTTTTTATTACCACTTCTTTTTTGTACAGCTTATGTGGAAAGTGTATAAACTGGCCTACCTATGTCCAAAATGTACTAATATATTAAGTACAAAATGTACTAATATTAATGATCTATGATAATTGTCATCAAAATAAGCAAACTTGAATAATAAACGTATCTATATATAAAAATGTAGGTACTATTTTTTGATAATTGTAGACAAATTTAAGAAAACTTCCTGAGAACCTTGATGTGTGTCTATACAATATTTTTATAGTACTATTAGTCTAGCAGTAATAAAGAGTTACTCCATCTGTCCCTAAAAGAATCAGTTTCTAAAATTATCTTAAGTCTCTAGAACTGCAACTTTTACTGTGTATCCATATCTATGGATATCTAAATACTATAGTAAGCACCGTCATTCACACATTGTACTGTTATATGAATTATTTGTTCACAAGGTGAATGATTCCAGCCGAATAGATCCATAGCCTTTTTCACTTTTGACAGTAACCAGAAATTTAACCACTGGGTAGTACAGTAATCAGATATCACCGGTAGCACGCTGCTTGATATGCCGCTCTTTGCCACCTGGTTTAGCAGATGATGACCTCAAGATTCAGTTGTTAATGTTTGCAATTTTGCCCATGTGTGCAAGTATGCAAAATAGATTGACACATTTGCCATTAGTTATCTCAGGTAGCCAGCCAGCCATGGGAGTACCAAACAAATCAAAAAATTAGTCAGATTATTTCTATGAAAGCCGAATTAAAAAATTTCAAAAGGGAACCAAATAAAACATACAAATAATAAAACATACAAATAATAAAAAATACAAAAAATGATTAGATAATTGTTCAAATAATTCGGACTATCCCTTACAAATAATTAATTTACACTAATTAAATATAAATCTCACATCTAAATAGAAATAGTAAAATATGATATAGTGAGACATAATAGACTCTAATTAAATGAATAAATATAAATATATGGGTGCATGCAAGAACCGAGGTGACTTGACTTGACTGAACAGCCTGGCGCATGTACTAGCCGCTACACCTGCATGATGCACTCCCATCGTGCGTCAGCAAAGTTACAGCAAAGCTGCATGGTCACAGGCGCGCAGCAGCATCAACCGGCCAGCGCTCTAATTAGTGGCGTCCGGGGTGCAACCCGCCATGATGGGTGGCGGGTTTGGCCTACCCCGCCACCCATCATGGCGGGGTACGTCCGGGTGGCTGCCACGTCAGCGTGCCACGTGGGAACTGTACCTCGCCACCATGCATGACGGGGTTCAGTGCATTTGCCCCGCCATGCATGGTGGCGGGGCCAAACGAGTTAGATTTAAAAAAAATTAAACCCGGATTAAATTTAAAATTTGTTTCAAATTTGGACTAAAAATAAAAAAAAAATTCGCGGACCGTTCCAGCGGCCGCCGCTGGCCTGGCCGACTCGGCGGCGACGGCGACCATGAAGGGCGTCGACGATGCGTTCCTCGGCGTCGGCGACAAGCCGTGCGTCCCCTCCCCACCTCTCTTGTCCTTTCAGTGTTGTTCTTTTATTATTGTTCTCTGCTAGGACAAGAATCTAGATTCGGGCCTGCATTTGAATATGCCTCACATATCCTATTCCTGCCTTTATTTATTCCCTTTTTTTTCCTTTAATATAAGGGATGCTGACTTTTGCTTAGGAACCAATTATGTACCTGCAAAGTTACGAATAAGCTTATCCAAGCATGATTTCACCCTTTTTGTTATGAAATATGATTCAGAAAGTAAATCTGGGATTGTAGGGGCGGAATGGTTATCATGATGCTGAAACTGAAAGCTGATAGTACCATTTAATCTGGCCAATTTACTTTCTCTATTTCACCCCTGCTCTGTAAAAACAAATGTTGCTCCCATTCCAGAGGGCTGGACATTTGGTGCGTTGTTGGGAGCAGTCTGGTCCCAGTTGCAAAACCCCAGCACGGCAAGTTCTACACCGGCAGCACCTACATCATACTGAACGTAAGTAGTATCTCTCTCTCCACGAATTGTTCTCTCAAGTTGTGAAATTCTATAGCTTGTTGCCAATTTACGCCGCTTGAGTTCACATGTTCTGTGATTTTTTTTCTCAGACAACCGAGCTGAAATCCGGGGCTCGCCGACACGATGTGCATTACTGGGTTGGGGAGGAGGCCAAAGAGGTGCGTGCTCTTGAATCTTGATGCATCAACAATGGTCCCCCAAATCCAGACTCCTGCTTTGCTGTGCCCCTTTTTGCTTATGACTTTGTTTCTGTCCTGTTCTGGTCACCTAGGAAGATTGTTTCATGGCCTCGGACAAGGCTGTTGAGTTGGACGCGGCACTGGGCTCCAGCACGGTCCAGTACAGGGAGACACAGGGTGAAGAATCTGACAAGTTCTTGTCATACTTCAAACCGTGTGTCATCCCAGTACAAGGCTGCTTCTTTTCGCAGCTGAAAGGATCTGGCGATAGATCCAGCGCGACCATGATGTTTAGGTGCGAAGGAGAGCACGTTGCTCGCGTCACGCAAGTAAGAGGGCTACTATCTCAAGATTTTCATTAGTTCGCTGAAATGCTGATGCAAGACAACCTGCTGTGTTTCAAATCCTGTCTCAGGTGCTGTTTTCACGGTCCTCTCTGGATCACAAATCGGTCTTCATAGTGGACGCGCCGTCAAAGATTTTCCTTTTCAGTGGCTGTAATTCTAGTTTGCAAACAAGGGCGAAAGCATTGGATGTTGTTAAGCATCTGAAGGAGAACCGACACTCGGGCAGATGTGAGATCGCGGCAATAGGTACAGTTATAGACAGTTGATCTTTCAAAATAATGGCTGCAAAGATGCTAGCTCCAATTTTATTTACATAGTCACTGATTGTAGAGGATGGAAAGCTTGTTGGTGATTCGGATGCTGGTGAGTTCTGGAACCTGTTTGGAGGCTATGCGCCTATTCCCCGTGATTTACCTGACACAGTCAAGGAAGATCCACTGACTGCACCATCCAAGAAACTTTTTTGGTAACTACTCCCCTGCTTAGTTCAAACCTAACTAGCCTGAAGTTGCACCTCGCGAGATGTTTGGTATGCTTTCCTGCCTGCAGGATCAATAAGAGAAACCTTGTTCCACTGGAGGCACATTTGTTGGATAGAGAAATGCTGAACTCAGACAGAAGTTACATACTGGACTGCAGCACTGAAATATTCTTATGGATGGGGATGACAACACTGGTTTCGGAGAGGAAGTCGTCTGTTACTGTCCTAGAAGTAAGCAGATGAAACCTCATTATATTCCTTTCTTCTTCTATTACTACAGGCGTTCAATGTTTGAAACCAATAATTTTTCATTTATCTAGGATTATGTGCACTCCCAGGGCAGGTCATTCAATGTTCGCACATTTATTATGACAGAAGGCCATGAAACTGTTGATTTTAAGCTGCACTTTCAGCATTGGCCCAGGAATGTTGAGATAAAGTTATATGAGGCTGGCCGAGAGAAAGTGGCAGGTGTGAGGACCATGGTGATTTTGTCCATCAATTGCTTTCATCTAGAACATTGTAAAAGTCGTGATAGGGTCTGATGCCAAATCATGATACAGCTATTTTCAAGCATCAAGGATATGATGTCACTGAAATTCCAGAGGATAAACCTCAGCAGCTCATCAGTTGTAATGGCAGTCTGAAGGTAATGTTCCCTACCTAGGTGTTGATATTTTTTTTTTTGGAAACAGAAGCTTTTATTAAACCAAAGAGCAGTACATTGAGTTGATACACAGACCTAGGTGTTGATATGTATGTAGCATTTTAAAAACGAATGGAATTCATTGCAGGTTTGGTTGGTGGACCGTGGTTGTACAAACCTCCTTAGCACTGAGGACCAGGAGCAGTTGTACACTGGAGACTGTTATATCATACGGTACAGCTATGTTGAAGATGGAAAAGATTACCATCTATTCTTTGCTTGGTCCGGTAAGAATAGTGTAAAGGTACGTTCTTTGTCATTCTGTGCATGGAACCTATTGATATATCAGAAAAAAAAAGGTTGTTCAAAGTATGGCCCACAACTATTAAGATCCAGATCTATTGCTTGTTTCTGTTTGCACATACATGTAGTGCAATTCCAGTGTTTTGCATGTTACTTAACTTAGCCTGTGCATTTATCTGCAGGACGATAGCATGTTGGCAACATCGTTAATGTCTATCATGGCTGATTCAGTCAAAGGGCATCCAGTTGTGGTCAGTTAATTTAGCCTTTACCCCTAAAAAGAATACACACATCTCTACACTTTCTCTGTTATCATTTCATTTGCAAAATGTATCTCAGGCACAAGTTTTCGAGGGCAGAGAACCAGAATTGTTTTTTTCACTGTTCAAGTCACTAATCATATTCAAGGTACGCGATGCACATTCATAAGTGTTTTGTTCTGCAGTCAATGCGCTTGAATATTAATTAGAAGAATAGGAGTAGAGTGAATGCATAACAAGGAAATTGATACTTTGAGTCAGTGCAAAACTTTGTTGTATATTAATATTTGAATTTGTTTGTCTTGTTTTCTTTCCAGGGGGGCAGGAGTGCTGCATATAAGAGTGCTGTTCTACAGAAAAGTCCTAGAAATGGATATCATCAGAAGGAAGGAGTCGCCCTATTCCGTATTCAAGGGTTTAAACATGATTGTGTGCAAGCCATTCAAGTTGATCTGGTAAGTTTGGTAAAAATAAGGACCATACACACAGTGAACTTCATAGCCTTAATCATACATAAATTACTTTGATGCTGCTCTAAATCTTTTCTTGTACATGGATTACTTAACTAAATGCAGGTTGCAAGTTCACTTAATTCCTCACACTGTTATATTTTGCAAGACAACGGTTTGTTCCTTACCTGGTTAGGAGGCCTCTCTTCACCAAACGATCATAATATACTTGACATGATGATGAGCAAGTTGTGTGTAAGGAGAATACAGCATGCAAATCCTTCTTTTCTTCTCAGTGATGATGTTGAATCTTTACAGACCATATACAATCTCTTCTGAACTATTGTAGCACCATTTTTGCAGCCGATGAAACAGTCCTTGGTTGTCAGAGAAGGCTCTGAACCGGATCACTTCTGGAAAGCTTTGGGAGGACGATCGGAGTACTCGAAAGAAAAGCGCGTGAAGGGTTGGCCTGCAGATCCATATCTGTATGCTTGTAGATTTGAACAAGGTATGCAGATATTTTACAATAAACTATATATAATATCATTGCATAGATGCATCTCTAAGCCTAAAGGATGATCTCTTTGCAGGTTTGCTCAAGGTGAGTGGTACCTTACTCCTTCCAATTACCGGCTAACTATTAACTTGCAGGATCTGAAGCAAATGCCAAATAAACCCTGTTTTTGTTCATATCTTTAAGGTCAAGGAGGTATACAGCTTCTGTCAGGACGACCTGGCAACTGAAGAGACGTTGATTCTGGACTGCAATGAAGAAATCTACGTTTGGGTTGGGCTACACTCGGATATTACATCCAAGGAGCAAGCCCTCAATATTGGCAAGGTCACTAGTGCTTCAGAACTAAGATTTGTTATTATTGATTCAGGAACAATGCCCCTTGAAACTGAAGTTCTCTGCTTGTTTCTACATTCCTGCAGATGTTCCTTCAGGATGGCGTTCTTCACGGTGGAGGAAGATCGATCGAAACGACGGTGTATGCTGTCACAGAAGGGGACGAGCCTGTATTTTTCACCAACTTCTTCAACAACTGGGACAATTCAAAGCAATCATCTGTAAGTTTAGAGCACACAAATGGAAATGGTGGATAATTCAAGATCTCGTAAACCGCATCTGTCCAATTCATCACTGCATATAAACAAACTCACCGGATGACAAGTCTGGTTTCTGTTGTTGTGTATGCAGATGGTTGGCAACTCATTTGAGAGGAAGCTGGCCGTCCTGAAAGGGGTCCCTCCAAAACTAGAGGTTTTTGACTGCTTCTGAATGCTGCTGATTCATTGAACCCCATATAGAGCACAGAAACTGAACCATTCCTCGATAAACTTCCTACATCCTTAACAGATAGCCAACCTATCCTTAATGCTCTGTTTGATTAGATTCTTCAAATAAAATTCCTAAATTATATTGTCATGATATTGAGAGTTGAGGCTGTCTGCCTTGGCTGCCTGTGATGTGATGCAGACACCGGACAGAAGCATGCGCAGGCTGCCGTCGAGGAGGCCCGGGGTATCGTCGGAGCCGACCACGCCGGAGCACCAGCACCAGCAGCAACAGCCGATGGTGAGAAGGGCTTTCGGCTCCGCGTCTGCCGGGAGGTTTGCCAGGGAGCGCTCTCCAGCTGCTGCCGCGCCGCCAACGTCATCACCATCTGCCAAAAGCCGCTCCTCGTCCTCGACGTCGTCGACGCCCACCGCGGTGGCACGGCGGCTCTTCCCTGCCTCGGTGCACGCGTCGGAGGCCGTGCACGTGGTCTCCACGGGGACAGCTCGACGACGGTGGTAGCTGGCCGGAAGACGTTAGCCGTTGTGTAATCGTGCACGATTGAAACCATGTAGAGTTGTACACGTGTACTAGACGGTGGAGTTGTATCACCGGCGTAAGTACGTGTTTGTATACATAATTTTCCTGTCACAGCCCGAAAGTTTCCTATTTTGCAGTGTTAGTGTGAATAGTGGACACTAATAAGTAAACTAATAGGTTTCTCACATTGTGTTAGAAAAAAGGTTTCTCACATTTCTAAAACTTTCCACATTTAGTTAATAATTCTCAAAAAAAAAATAGCTGACCATTTAATAATTATATAAAATATGTTTTTGCCAAAAAATGTCTAGTATCTGTTATACAATTTCGTTTGTCGTATTCATGCTCAATTAACAGTATTAGTGAGTATAGTGCAAAACTCTAGTTTCGAAATTTGGTAGGTTTCGTTCGAGTCATTTTTTTATATTAAAAAAACTATGGGACTATTTTATTTAGCAGGAAAAAAATTATGGGACTCAAATCTCTTCTAGCTTTTTTTTTTGAGAGAGCAAATCTCTTCTAGCTGAGCCCAACTCAATTTATTTCTCCCATGTTCTCTCCCAAACCGGCCGAAACTCCTTTTCTCCACTGGGCCGAGCCCATCTAACTAACCAGGGCCCCGTTTGTCGTCTCCTCTCCGGTCACTCGGGTGTTGTCCGCTTTTTTCTGCTTTTCTGACTAACCATTTAGTTAACCGGGGCCCGTTTCTCAAATATTTCTAAAACTTTCCAACATTAAGTTAATAGCTGACCATTTAATAATTATATAAACTATTTTTTTGCCAAAAAATTGTCTGGTATCTGTTATACAATGTCGTTTGTCGTATTCATGCTCAGTTAACAGCACAAGTGTTTTATAGTGCAAAATTATGACTTCAAATTCAGTAGGTTTCGGTCGAGTCAGTTTTTTTTTTAAAAAAATATGGAACTCAAATCTAATTTGGCTGAGCCTAACCTATTGTTGTTCGGAAATGATCCAACTCGGATGTCCGTCTGTGACTTCCGTCCGGACGTGACTCCCCAGGAGCAGCCCCAAACAAAACCCTACTCCCTCGTGCTTATCCGCTCGCCCCCCCACTCCTTCGTGCTTATTCGCCTGACCTCGAAGCAGCGTGGCCGCTCATTGTCCGTGCCCCTTCCCCCACCGTATGCCTCGTCGGCTGTCACGCCGTGCCCCACCGCCCTGTGCCCCATCGCTGGCTGCGCCGCGTGCCCATCCCAAACACCTGTGCTGCTCTCTCCCTCGCCGTCCTTCCATCCGTCTCCCGTCGTCATCGCGCACGCCGTTGACCCCGCCATAGCCGTTGGAGCGGTGCATGCGCCGTGGCGCCTCAGGTCTTCCCTGACCGAGCCAAGGGCACCCATGAGCGCGGACGGTGCTAATGGTGCTCGTGCGCCGTGGCTCGCTGCCAGCTCTGACCCTGATGGCTAGAATCGATAGGCCCAGCCTTCCTCTCCCCTATGTTGCATATATATGTTTCAAGTGTTTCAGGCCTTCCAGATGTATGTTGCAATTGTTTCATCTTAATGTTGCAGAAGTAGATCGAAAATGTTGCACATGCATGTTGCATATCTTGCAAGTGTTTTCAAAGGCATGTTGCAAACGTTTGTTCAAAATATTTCATTTATTTCTAGATGTATGTTGTAATCGTTTTTTGTTTTTTTATCTAGATGTTGCATATGTTGCAACAGCCTGTTCCAAATGTTTAAGTTGTTTCAGTCTTATGTTGCAGCAAGTAGTTTCATGCTACAAGTTGCAAGTGTTTTATTTTGGATGTTTCATGTGTTTCACACACAAATTGCAAAAGCATGTTTCCAAATGTTTCATCTTTTTTCAGTGTTATGTTCTATTCATGTAGCAAGTGTTTTATGTTATTTGGCTGGGGCCGACGGGCGAGGGTGCTGGGGCCGGCGGATGGGGCACGCTGGGCTCGTCCTCAACTGCTCATCCCAGCTCCTGAGTGCTGCCCACGCGGAGAGAGGAGGGGTCAAGGGCAACCAGCGGGCCCAGAGACGAGCGGAGTGCACGCGTGGAGCGCGGGCAGACGAGGTCGGGGTGAAGGCGGACGGGGGTGGGCTGCAGTTGGCCTGTGACTGAGAGCTGGACCATGGTTCGGTTAGACTAGGAGGTGCGTCCGGGCGTACTGCGAGTGTCAGACGTCCGGGCGCTAGTGCCTCCACATTTTGTTTCTTCTTCTGTTGTTCTCTCCCAAACCGGCCGAAGCTCCTTTTCTCCACTGGGCCGAGCTCGCTTGACTAAGCGGGCCCGTTTGTCATCTCCTCTCCAGGCGGGGTATTGTCTGCTTTTTTTGTCTTTTCGTCAAGTGTTTTGGTAAGCTTGAGCCCGTTTGGACACGGAAATTTTACAAACTCGTCTAGCTCCCGAGCCCCGATTGACTACTACAAGATCCATGCACTATATAAATACGAATGATGTGTGAAATAACACTCAAGAAAATACATTTTTTCCTTGTGTGTGAAATAACACTCAAGAAATATACATTTCTTTGGGTGTTTTTAGCAACCGCCAAGGTAATATATATTTCTTGAGTGCTTAATCCCGCCCCTCAAGGAAATTGGTGACCCTCAAGGGTATTCCATTTTGTGGTAGTGACAGGCAGACCTTTACTTGTGTGCCAAGTTGGTCTCGGTTAGCCGATATCACATCCAACAATAAGATATACGGTATTATAGTCCATAGGTTCATTATCTGCCTATCAAGGGCAACTTATATTTGTAAAAGCAGTATAATGTCTTGAATTCGGCGTACATTAGGTCTTCTCCCGTGTGAAAATGTTTGTCCTTATGGGCATGTTTGGTTGACGCCGCTGGCCGCCACGCCTAAGCTTCGCCCGTTCCAAAATTACGGTGCTGATTTCGGGCGCCCGACTTGCGGCAGGAATTGGCGTCAAAATGAACAGGAAACAATGGCGGGTCCGTGGCACACCCAAGGTGTGGCTGCAATCCAAACGGCGCCTAAAATGCAGTGCAGGTGGTGCGGCGAAGTTCGGCTACGATCCAAACGTGCCCATATCTAGCCTCCAGTAAATTTGGAACTTGTGTTTGGGTGTAACCAGATCACAGCCCAGCTTATACGGCCATGTACGCATCCTCTATATAAGCTAGAATTTCGAAATAATGTCTTCCTGTGTCATGTTGTTATCTTGTAAAAAATTGGACTTGCTCCTAATTGGGCGCAGAATTGAACATTCCATGCCTTTTGGGAACTACATCTGTCCGGCGAGAAGTGTGTTGCCTGCTATATATCTTGCTTTTGCTATGCTGCCGCCAATGTGATTTTGTTAAGTTTAAGTGTTGGTGGCATGGTGCCACAGCCTGCAGACATTGTATTATCTAATAGGTACAAACTTTACCTCCAAGGAAGTAATATCTTAAATTAATCTGAGTCATTGATTTTTCATATTTTATGAATTACTTAATAAATTGAAAATCTAAGAACATAAAAAAGTAATCACTGTGGATTCCTCTAATCACGGGAGAAAAGGTCTTGATTCCTCTAATCATGGGATTCCAGCAGTGTGCACGGAAGCGGTCAAGTGCCTGGGCGGACTCGTGTCGGGGGTGTAGTAAAGAGTGCACGCTCGACCGTCCTTGTGCAGGGTGTGATCTACTACTCATCTACTGATATTTTTTTTCCAAATAAATGCAGTTTTGTGTGAAATTGTCCATATAGCTACTCGCATTGCCAGCCAAGTACTAACACGTACACACGCGCTACCTACATGTAAGGACGTAGACGTATCCACATTACTGGCCACTCGCTAACACGTGTAAACATGATACACATATATGTCACGTACACGTAATCACGTACATCTGTACGGTAACACATAATCAAATGCTACACATACAAGTCATATTAAATACAAAATCAAGTGTATCAGGCCACGTATACATAGTAACCAAAATATATCAAGTTTAAAGTTGCAAAATTTTTAAAAAAATTGCCATATCCACCAGATCATGCATGCTTCAATCAAATCTAGAAAAAATAATTCAATATTTATTCATTTTTACTAATTAAAAATTAATTAAATATTTTTCATCTATTATGTTGTCATAACTGTCCGATCAAAATAAATAGACAGCTCCCAGTCACTTGGGGGTACCGCACCAAAGCAGACTGCAGCCAACAAAAATTTGGCCGGCCCGCTACAGTCAACACACTATCGGAAACGCAGCCTTTGCCGAGGGCTTCCGGCTTTGCCGAGGGCCAAATATCGGGCACTCGGCAAAGGCCCTCTTTGCCGAGGGCCGGCCGAAGGAGCCCTCGGCAAAGACAGACCCTCGGCAAAGAGGCCTTTGCCGAGGGCCAGCCCTCGGCAAAGAAACGGCCCTCGGCAAAAAAAAAATCTTTGCCGAGGGCCTCCCTATTGGCCCTAGGCAAAGAGTCTTTGCCGAGGGCCTACCTTATGGCCCTCGGCAAAGAGATTTTTCAAAATATATTTTGAGACACTAAATTAACTCAAATAAAAAAGTTTTCTACTACAAAATTGTTTAACTTTTTAAGATCTACAAAGTATATATATTGGTCATTTCTTCATTTAACAAATCAATAGTAATGTTGTTCACAAAATCTACATCTCTCTAATAAGTTTCATGAAACTACTAGAGAGGATATATAAGGATTGTGAAATATGTTAAAACCACCACGTCGGTTGAACAAATGACCAAACAATCAAAATAAAGTTTGTAGATCTTGAGAAGTTATAAAATGTTGTAGTTGAAAACTTTTTCATTTGAAAGCATCTAATTGCCGATAATTACGTCTTAAGTTTGAAATTTGAAATTTGAAATTTTGAAAAAAGTCTCGGATGGAGAAACACTCTAAACGAAAGTTGTAGATCTCGAAAAGTTACGAAACTTTGTAGTTGACAACTTTTTCATTTGAATTCGTTTAGTGCCTCAAAATGTATTTTGAAAATTCTCTTTGCCGAGGACCATAACGTAGGCCCTCGGTAAAGAGGGTCTTTGCCGAGGGCCAACCTTATAGCCCTCGGCAAAGAGATTTTTAAAAATTCTCAGATGGAAAAACACTCTAAACGAAAGTTGTAGATCTTAAAAAGTTATAAAATTTTATAGTTGACAACTTTTTCATTTGAAAGCATCTAATTGAGGATATTTATATCTAAAGTTTGAAATTTAAAATTTCAAATTTTAAAAAAGTCTTGGATGGAAAAACACTCTAAACGAAAGTTGTAGATCTCGAAAAGTTATGAAACTTTGTAGTTGACAACTTTTTCATTTGAAAGCATCTAATTGCCGATAATTGCGTCTTAAGTTTAAAATTTGAAATTTGAAATTTTGAAAAAAAACCTCGGATGGAGAAACACTCTAAACGAAAGTTGTAGATCTCGAAAAGTTACGAAACTTTGTAGTTGACAACTTTTTCATTTGAATTCATTTAGTGCCTCAAACAATCAATTTACACTCGATTTGTTATAATATATGGGGAATCGAAATGGAATATAAACACAAGTGATAAAGGGTTGGAGTGGTTAGAGGAGGTAAGTGAGAGAGGGTGTGAGAGGTCACGAGTTCGAATCCCACCGACCACGACTTTACAAATAGGGTCAAAAATACTGTATAAAATGCTACAAAAAATCCCGCGGGTGGTAGTAATGGCTCGTCAGCGCCTCCAAAAAAAAATAAAATTATTTTGCTATTTTTTTCGGGTTTTTTTTTATTTTTTCTTTGCCGAGGGTTTTTCTTTGCCGAGGGTTTTTTTAGCCCTCGGCAAAGGCTTTGCCGTGTGCCCGATAAAGGGTCCTCGGCAAAGACCCCTTCGCCGTCTCAAAATTTCCTGAGGGCTCTTTGCCGAGGGCCGCCCTCGGCAAAGCCTTTGCCGATGGTTTTTGGGCCTTTGCCGCATGCGAGTCCAGTAGTGACAGCCAACGTTGGCTGTCCCCAGGGCCGTGATTTCGTGCGCCACAATAGGCAGACGGGTGTGCCGCCGATGAACATCAATATTGACATTGAAGTGTCTCTTGGTACTAGTTGGTTAAAAAAAATGGCCATACTAAAACAACCCCGTGATTTCACAGCAACCAGCAACCATGTATACTGAAAGTTTGCCTATCCATGCATATTTAGCGGAAGCATTTATGCTCTACTTCTGAGCATCAGCTTGAATATATACCAGCAGGCAAGCAGCATCGATCTAGGCCTGCTTTGCCCTGCTCTGACCGCAAGCAAAGAATTTTATGTCTGCTCTGCACACGCATGGAAAGCATTGATTCACATCCATGGCTTCTCAATCATACTATGAATTAGCCACTGGTATCCGAGGTATAGATTGAGTTGGCAAAGTGTGTATGAAAAATAAGCTCGGTGAAACTTTAAACTAATTAAAGCATGTCATATATTGTATAGATCTACTCATGTGGCGTCTAACAAAACTAGATTTTTCTTTTTACTATTTCTTTTTATAATTTATACTATTTTTCAAAGTTTCAGTCAATTTATGAAATAAAAAAAGAGCACATGGTGCCACACCAGTGGCTACGTAGGCGGCAGTGTCCTATGTGGTCTACTTTGGATGGTGACTAAGACGTAGACAAAGTTTATGGATCCAACTGAGCAGAAAAAAGTTCATGGATCTAGGTGTGAAGTGAGGAAAAGTTTAAGGACCCACAACACAATTCACTCTTTTATTTATATAAACTAACGTCATTATATTGCTACTGTTATTGGTATGTAAATCAATGAATATTAATTGAGGATTAACATAGCTGGTCCACAAATTAAAGATATCAATTCTACGTGAAGCTTTTACATGTCAGACACTTTCTCTCTATCCAAGCAAGCATCTTAACAACCACCGGCAAAGCATCTTAGCAAACTGCTTGTGAATCACTCAACATTTCCGGGTATTATTTATACAGTGCCACTGCTAGGCAACAGTGCAACACCTTCTGTGGTGCTTTCCTGTACCTGAGAGTGAAATGAGGCCAATGGTAACAGGCGAAGGAGTTGGCAGGGGCCATCTGATGGATATGCAAAGGTATTGCAGCATGCAACTATGTTCCTTTCATTTTTTTTATATGCAAATTGGTGCAAGTAGTTTCTTGTAAGTGGAAATTTAAAACAACCATCAATTAATCACATGCCATCTTCTTCCTCGTAACAAATATTGAATGTGGGGAGCATTACAACTCTGCTATATGTGTGACTTCTGCCATGCATTTGATACCATTTGATCTGCTGCATGCTAGCACGTATTATTGTTGTATATATACGTACACCCCTCCTCACGACACAACACTTTGCAACCTTTCTTGATCATGGTGGAATCAACGACTGTTAAAAATCATTTGTCAGCACTGCATTCATTGATCAGATCAGGAACTCTAAAATTGACATTGAGTTCTAGCTATTTTCCCATCTGTCTCCTAGTAGTAACGTACTCTCAAAGTCTCAATAGTACCAGGTCCAAATGAAAGCCACGCCATTCTTGCTGTTTTTCTTAAGTAGGTTCAGAATTGATATTTTTTTTCTAAACAGTACACAGTGGAAACACTCTTGTACACTCACCTACACTCACTCATATGAATGCATGCACACTACCCCTGTGAGCAGTGGCGGAGCTTGAGACAAATTAAGGGGGGGCGAATTTGAAAAAAAAAACCAGTGAACAGTAATTAACGCAAGAAATGAATTGGCAATGCATATAATATCATTAATATATACCTTCGTACTTATATTATGATGTAGATAGCAGCAATATGATGTAGGCTCTTCTATCATTTTTTGTTTGTTATCTACAGCCAGACTTATCCCTCTCCATACATAGCTTCACAAAAGCAGAATTTTATAGAGCAAAAAGAAAAAACAATACAATATATAGTGGCAAATCATGGAGGGAAGGGGGGGCAGGTGCCCAGCTTCGCCTCCATGAAGCTCCGCCGGTGCCTGTGAGTACCTTTGATAGACCAGGCTAGCAGATATTAAGAACAAGTCATCAAAAGCATCTCCCTGCTGAGCATGTTGTCTACCACTAAAATAATAACTCTGATAATTTTAGAATAAATTAACAAATATACGAGGAGTCCTGCACTCCTCATGAGCCTAAGACTCAAATATGCTTGGATGGACAATTTTCACCATAAAGAACCACTACCGGAGCTGGCTGCTTTGCCGAGGGACCTAGGCTCTCGGCAAAGCCTCTAAGGCCCTCAGCGAAAATCCGATCGGCAAATGCTTCTTTGCCGAGAGCCGTTTATCAGGCACTCGGCAAAGCCTTTGCCGCAAAGCACACGAAATAAAAAAAATGCGAAAAAAACCTAGAATTTTTTTTTAATCGGGGGAGGGGCATTTTTCGCGCAAAATTCGTGGCTACGCGGTCGGCAGGATTCGAACTCACGACCTCTCCCTCATGCGATACCTCCTCTGCCACATGCACTATACACTCACATGCGTCTATATGCCGTTTCGGTTACTCAAATATTATACTAAACCAAGTAAAAATTGATTGTTTGAGGCCCTAAATGAATTCAAATCAAAAGGTTGTCAACTACACAGTTTCATAACTTTTCGAGCTCTACATTTTTCATATAGAAAGTTTTTCCATCCGAGGTCTTTTGAAAAATTCAAATTTTAAAATTTTGAATTTCAAACGTAGTTTTGCATGACAAGATAAATTCAAATGAAAAAGTAGTCAACTACAATATTTCATAACTTTTCGAGATCTACAAACTTCATTTAGGAAGTTTTTCCATCCGAGGTCTTTTGAAAAATTCGAATTTTAAATTTTTGAATTTCAAACGTAGTTTGGCATGACAAGATGAATTCAAATGAAAAAGTGGTCAACTACAATGTTTCATAACTTTTCGAGATCTACAAACTTTATTTAGGAAGTTTTTCCATCCGAGGTCTTTTGAAAAATTCGAATTTTAAAATTTTGAATTTCAAACGTAGTTTTGCATGACAAGATGAATTCAAATTAAAAAGTGGTCAACTACAATGTTTCATAACCTTTCGAGATCTACAAACTTCATTTAGGAACTTTTTCCATCCAAAATTGTGGTGCTAACATTGTTCACAAATCTTATATATCTCTATTGTAGTTTCATGAAACTACATGAGAGACATAGATTTTGTGAACAACGTAATTATTACTTTGTCGAATGAAGAAATGATCAATATAAAGTTTGTAGATCATGAGAAGTTATAAAACTTTGTAGTTGAAAACTTTTTTATTTAAATTAGTTTAGAGCACCAAAACGTGGTTTGAAAAATTGCTTTGCCGAGTGTTTTACTTTGGTACTCGGCAAAGAAGCCTTTGCCGAGCGTTTTTTTTGGCACTCAGCAAAGAAACTTCTTTGCCGAGTGTTTTTTATTTGACACTCGGCAAAGCCTTCTTTGCCGAGTGTTTTTTATTTGGCTCTCGGCAAATCCTTCTTTGTCGAGCGCCCGAAAAAAATGCTCGGCAAAGCCTCCGGCGCTCGGCAAAGAAGCGGATTCCGGCAGTGAACTAAAGCCGAGCTATATTAATTCACAGCTCTGATCTGAAATGGCTATTCAATCAACGGCTACATATATAAGTCACAGTGCTTATGCATCAGATGCGCCAAATTATAAGCCTATTCCTAATGCACCGTACTATATACTCCGTATGTCATTTTCTTCGCAAAACTGACATGCTAGAAAAATACAAGTCCGATCCAATCATTTAGTGCAAATTATAAGAAACACACATGCTAGTGAGATAAAAAAACACACCGTGCCACAAGCTATAGTTACACTTCTTTATAATCTTTTGCATGCTCATTCATTGTTTTTTTTCCTATTTGCATCACACTTCCATGTGTGTTTCTTCACATATGTTCAGTTGAATCTATCTCACATGAGTTTGTATTCTAACAAAGTACTGATATAGATGCTTCCTTATATCTTTCAAGTTGTTGTAGACTTGGTTTATACATTGTTCTGTTGCCATTCATATTTCCCTTTGCATTACTCCTCCAAGTGCATTTGAAATGGTTTAGTTACAACCTTAGTTGCCGCTATGTATTTTCCATGAAATCGACATGTGCTTTAGTTAGAAGCACATATAAAAGTGCTTTGATACTGGTAATGTAATTTTAGTAGCATGATTTATTAGATGCAAAATTAGGTGATTACCTTAATTTTATAGCTTCAATTAGTTTTATATATTGATAGTGAGTCAAATTGTTTAATTTGTAGCATATTTGGAAGCAAATCCCTAAATTTGCATCTGATACCCACATCTACTATTATCTATGCTATTATGAAAAATACCCACCCCTACCTTGAGATAGTTTTATATATTCGCCACAACTACTATTATGAAAATACGCATAATAAACCACTAAATTTTTGTCTACATTACCCACACACCAGTTCCATTATAAAAAGATAATTTAAAATAATCCCACCACCTCTGCCAATATGAAACATAACCCAAAGTAAATCTAGGCCTAAATCTGATTTCAATTACCCCCCATGAATGATATTATTTAGATTTGTTTAGATAATATAAAGCAATGCATTCAATTTGCACCAAAATAGTCTACCTGTACTATCAAAAAATAATGTAAAATATCCCACAAATCTATGTCTAAATACCAATATAATCTATTAGAAAAATAATTGAATAACTTGGGGAAGTATATATGTTCTAAATTATCCACTTCTACCACAGTAAAACTAAAAGTAAGCATAATTTCCATGTACTACCCTAGAAACCAAGTAAGCATACATACATTAGGATAAATATCCTATTAGTAATTTATTAGTTATGAAAAAAATCTCTTAACAAACCACATAGAAATGACATATTTTACATAAATTAAACTAATAATACATGGACAATAAATTTTGTAAGCCATTACCTTTGATATTTTATATATTTTGGCTCAATCGCTATTCATATCTATATAGGTAACGTAATTTTAAGCACTCTATTTTATAAAAATATATTATTGTTCGTAGAATTCTCGGTATAGCAAATTCAGTATCTTGAATGTTGTGGTATATGTTGAAACTACTGTTTATGCCATTGTAGAATTAAGTGTGTAGTCAAGTTCATAGAATCTATTTTTTAATAAAACAAAAATGGCAAATTATGAATAAAAGATAGGTGAGTGCTAGAGTTTCAACTTAATACATGGACCAAAAATGCAACAACTAAAAAGATTAAAAGTTGATCCCGAAATATAGATTCATGATGTCGTCAAGGAAAAATATGCAACGAGAGCTGATATAGTTGACGCTTAAGTTTCAACAAAATCCATATAAAAGTGCATAGAGATGCAATAAAAAAAGGATAACAACACATGTCTCAACGTTACTAACAGGAGGTCTTTATTCTCCACATTAATTATCGCAAGATGCACTAAAACTCTCTAAAAATTCTCATATAATAAAAATATATGGTTGTTAATTTAGATGACTCTAATCATCACAGAGCATAATAGCCCTTGGATCTATTCCATTATGTTAAACACAACCATTCCTGCCACTATAATCAAACCGTAAATAACCTCCTAAATCTACATCAACTAATGTCTATCGTATGAAAAATAATTTAAAGAAACATCTAATTTTCTTCCAAATTACTCACCTCTACTATTATTAAATATTTAAAAAGTAACCATGCTAGCATATGAGTTACCCCCAAATCTATTTAACCATACTAGTTTTCAATAAAATGTAAAGGTAAATTTTTAAATAAAAGATACATTAAGCACTAGAATTTGAACTTAACACATGGGTAAATAAGCTACAACAACTAATAAGATTAAAAGTTGAAAATGAAACCACATGGGTATACATTTTGGCCGAAACAATATTACATATCAATAGCGGAGCCAGAGTTTTGACTCTAAGAAATTTCTTTTATAAAACAAATACTCTTATATAACTAACTTTTTATAGAGGATATTCAACATCTTGGGTGCAGGGGTGCAGGATGAAACCGCTGTTTATACTATCATAATAAACTAATAACTAAGAGTGCAGTATAGGGACCTATAATCTATCTATAGCTAATAATATTAAAGACTGAAAATTTTCTTTTTCCAAATTTTGGTCCATCTCACTTTCTCTTTATGTCTCTGTGTCCGTCCACTCTCCAAAGTATAAAAGTTGTAGCCGATATTACTAAGAGTACGTAGTAGTAGATGATGAATTAGATATTAGAGTTCTAATTATTTTATTGTCCCACCCATGACCCGTACACACAACTTATACGAGTTGGCTTCCAACCATGATTTAAAGCCTGATTCCAAAACATATTAGAACAATGACGCTAGATGTTCAATGCACGAACAAGTTTACTAGTTTTCAATAAAATGTAAAAGGAAATTTTTAATTAAAAGATACATTAAGCACTAGAATTTGAACTTAACACATGGGTAAATAAACCACAACAACTAATAAGATTAAAAGTTAAAAACGAAAATATACATTCGTGGTGTGAAAACAAAAGGATGCAACAAGAGCTTATAACTTAATCTTAGTTTTCAAGTTTTCAAGTAAATAAATCATATTGAAATGCACATAGGTGCAATGCAAAGAATCTAAACACTTATAGAGGAATTGATATACTTATCACAAGAAGATAGATATTATGGAGTATATATCTAATTAGAATTGGCATTGTATTAGAAATGAATGTTTGATAGTAAAAATAATCTAATTTGAATAATGGTATGCACAAAATTTGTCCACGAAAAAAATTAATTTAGTACTTATATGACTTCATGTTCTAGGCCGTGCTGATGAGTATGAGTGTTAGGATTTTAATAGTGGTTATCATTGACAGAGGCTGAAACTTTGTTCCATTATCTAAAAAAATTGACAGCAACAAATAACTTAGGCTGTGATGAACTTATTAATCCATGGATGTCCTGTCTCAGCTTGGTGCCTGCCGTCCAAGAGCTGTGGAAAGCGTGGGAGATCCACTTCCTGATCCTCGTCAGCCTTTTCTTGCAAGTCTTCCTCTTCCTCTTCGGGGGCATGCGGAGGCACAGCTCGAACTGGTTCCTGCGCACCGTCCTGTGGCTTGCCTACCTGTCGGCCGACTCCGTGGCCGTTTTCGTGCTTGGCCACCTCGCGGTTCGCGCGAGAGAGCCTGGCCACGAGCTCGTGGCCTTCTGGGCGCCGTTCGTGCTCGTCCACCTGGGCGGGCAGGATACCATCACTGCCTTCTCCAAGCAGGACAATGAGCTATGGTTGAGGCACCTGCTGAACCTGGTCTTCCAGGTAGCAGTCGCTGGGTACGTGGTGGCTAAAGCTTCTTGGCCGGACGCCCGGCTCAGGGCTGCCATGGTGATCATGTTCGTCTGTGGGTGCATCAAGTACGCCGAGCGTGTCTATTGCCTCTTCTCTGCGGACACAAAGTGGCTTAAGGATTATGTCGAGGATGCTCGTGTGGTAGGCAGAAGGAGCAGGGAGAGAACGATGATGGAGGAAGCTACAAAAGATATGAGTGACAGACTTGATATGATGTCAAAAGGTTGTTCATCAGGGCCTCCAAGTGTATTGTTCTGGGACATCCGTGCTACAATCATAGATGACATCATCTCAGTGGATGCTCCCCTCAACAAGGCGCAGAGCATCACTGTAGCCGCACATGGCGATCTACTACCAGGCATGCTCAATAGTTTTCTGTCTAGCAAAAGCCGCCATAGTGCCTACGAGTATGTGGGAGCCCTTCTAGAATATTGCTACCGACGACTCTACACCAAAGACTTTGTTCGACTTGCTGTCTTTCCACCCCGCCGGCTTCCATACCTGTCTCGTCGTAGTCGTATTTTGAAAACTTGCCTATACATCTTGTCCATGACATGCTTCCTACACTTCATCCTTCTTTCAACCATAGCTGCCTCAGTAGCCTTGACACTCTTCATGGCTGTCCACAAGAGGGACCAACTCCACACTAGCAACAGAGTTGATATCACGGTGACCTATGCACTGCTTGTAGGAGCCATAGTCCTAGATGTGTCCTCTGCTGCCAGCTTCATTTTCCTCCACTTGAGCTTCTATCTTCCATGTCTAGCCAAGCCTATTCAGTCTGTGCTGACATGCTGCACGAAACAACAGTGGTCCCAGGAGCTCGGACAATACAACATCATCATTTGTCGTAATGCTGCGTTCACAAGGCAAGCAACATGGTTTGGCCTTGACTATAATGTACTAAAAAGTAAACCCGTCACAAAAGATCACACGTACATCAAAAAGTTCATCCTCGACACTTTGTTATCCTCCGGTACAAGAAAAGAATGGAATATCGCCAGCACCCGTGGCAAGTTAGCACTTCAGAAGTGGATGGATTGCCACAAGCAGGACGATAATCAACAAACAGCTCATCATGATCTAGCCACGACGACATTCAAATCACTTGAGGAGATCATCACAAGCAGTGCTGACTTCCCGACGAGTGTGCTCATCTTGCACATTGCAACAGACATATGCTACCACTATGGAGATGGAGGCACTAATTCTGATCATCAAGCAGTGAAGAAGCACAAGCAGACAAGCACTGAACTATCAAACTACATCATGTACCTGGTCTTCAAGTGCGGTGTGATGCTTACCACCAACTCCCAGATCGTACATAACTTTGCCCGTGATGATATACTCGGAGTTTTACCACGGGATTCACAGTCCCGGTTGTGGTATAACCTTCTGTTTGGTCCAGGAGACCACAAGGATGATACCTTGAAGCTTTTTGATGAAATTAAAAAGCAACAACAAGAATCGATGGCTGAAATCCAGGTCATGCACCAAGAATCAGAGGAACAACAGGATGCACCGACTGAAACCAAGACGGAAGAATCGGCTGACAATGATGATAATGCTGCTCATCATATCAAGGAACTCCAGAAGAACTCTCAAACTCTCAAGTCTCCAGTGTTGCCCCGTGCAGTTGCAGTAGCCCAAGAGTTTATGAGCATCAACGATGAAGCTGAGCGTTGGAAGCTCATCGCCGCGGTGTGGGCGGAGATGCTTTTCTACATTGCGCCTCGTTGCGGGGGTGCTTTCCACTATGAGTATCTAAGCAGAGGTGGTGAGTTCGTCACACACGTTCTCCTTCTCATGTATCATCTTGGCCCATTCCTGCCACCACGCTCCTGATGCTCCTGATGATTGAGCTCCTTGCGTTCTGGCTGTGCTATTGTCCAGCAGACGTAGCGAGTGATTTCGTCATCACTATTATGATTATGATTGTATCCGTCATCCATCAGCACCAATAACTAGCAGACACATGTAGCTGGACTCCAACTTCCATCTCCTCAAGTAGGATGGAAGAATAGACACGAAATTGCCGGGATCGAGTACAGTTATCTACTTGTCTGTTCCATTATTTGAACATCGTCTGTATGTACTGTAAAAATTACTGTTATGTCAAACTATAGCTAGCCCATCAATCCATGGTACTGCACTGACTAGCAGCTATATGTTCCTAATATCTCAAAAAAAATATATCTATAAATATAAATTGTCACACAACCAAACCAAAACATGTATATCGTCTTTTATGTTGTACTAGCAAACGTGCCCGTGTATTACAACGGAGCATACAACTTGTAACGCATTCACCTAAATGACTTATAACTCAGGTATTTTTTTCAATGATAGTGTTAATTAATCCAATACATTTCTTAATTAGACTTGGTACCATGGCTAGATGTGTTGTTCTAGCCCATACGCAGATTTAAAGCAATCAAGACTATTATCTCTGATTTATCACGTACTACTACTTTTACTAAAACCAATGAGTCTTATGTTCAGGGGAGTAGAGAGATAGATGGATGGGAGGCTCCTGCAAATTTTAATGGATGAAAGAGAGTACCTTTGCATTTAATAGTACAGGCTAAATGAGGATTTTTTTAAAAAAGCCTTAATCCTTTTTTAATAAATATTTTAATATTAACCAGCCCAAAAAATATTTTGCATCAGGTAGCCCCTTTGGTGCGACCAAATAACGTAGTCGCACCACATGCGTTGGCGCGGCAAGATACGACACATTCGACGGCGTTTCTAACGTGAAAAAGCTTGTCGCGCCACTGCCGCTGGCGTGACAATATTGTCTTGTCGCGCCACCGGGTGTGGTGTGATAAGACTGGACTTTCAAAAAACCATAACTCTTCAAAAGGACATTAGATGAAGATGGTTTTTATATGAAAATTGTAGATCTTGACGAGATCTACAACTTTCTAGTTTTGAATTTTTTCGTTTGACGATGTTAAGATGCTCAAAAAAATTATATAAAGTTTCAGCACCAAAATGATCGCGTATTAGCGCTTGTCGCATTAGAAAAACAATATATTTTTTTGTAACGGTTCAAATAAAAATACTTTTTACATTACAGTTGTAGCTATCAATGAGATCTATAACTTTGTAGATTTGAGTTTTTACATTTGATGTCTTTAAGATGCTAACATTTTAAAGACCTTAAATATAAAAACTCAAAACTACAAAGTTGAAGATCTTATTGAGAGCTACAACTTTGACATAAATGGTATCTTCATTTGAACCAATACAAAAAATATATTATTTTTCTAATGCGACAAGCGTTAATACGCGATCATTTTGGTGCTGAAACTTTATATAATTTTTTGAGCACCTTAATGTCGTCAAACGAAAAACCTCAAAACTAGAAAGTTGTATATCTCGTCGAGATCTACAATTTTTATATAAAAACTATCTTCATCCGACATCGTATTGAAGAGTTATGATTTTTCGAAAGTTTAGTCTCGTCACGCCACTCCCAGTGGTGCGACAAGACAATACTGTCACGCCAGCGGGAGTAACGCGACAAGCTTTTCCACATCGAAAACGCCGTCGAATGTGCCGTATCTTGCCACGCCGATACATGTGGCGTAACTATGTTATTTGATCGCGCTAGCGGGACTGGCGCGACCAAAGGAGCTACCTGATGCAAAATATTTTATGGGACGGTTAATATTAAAATATTTATTATAAAAGGATTAAATTATAAAAATTCTCCACTAAATGACCATGTATTTTAAAAAATGGGCTATTCATGTAATTGTGTTTAGGGAAGAGTTTTGACTAAATGCATCAAATACTTACAGGTTGTGTATCAATCAAATTGGTTGTCGGTTCTTGTGGCCCAATATAAGAAAATGAAGCAATAGTAGGGGAACAGCTTCTAGTGGGACCCAAATGTAAAAAAATATCTACCGCACTAACTTATCCATAAGTCTCACGAACGCCATCGACGGCCTCCTACTCCACTTCCGCCCAACAGCGGCCTCCTGCCTCGCCCCGCCATCGGCCTGCCATGCCTCTGCGGCTGTAACATGCAGGTCCGGCACACGGCCCAGGTCCACTCTATAGAGGGATGGGCTCACATCTGTAGTAACCTGCTTACGCTTTCATCCTCGCTTCGCGCAAAACGGTTAACTGAAAGTTATTACGCGTCCTGGCTTTGGCTCTGGCTTTTAAGTCAGCTAGCAGTTCGGTACAAACCAAACCGTGGATGAACAGTGCTCCACGAAGCTACAGTGCCCACATGTACAGCACCCCGAGATACAGTAACCCGATTGTGGCCCGGCCATTACAATGACCCCCTTGGAATTCGACGTCCCCGTCGAATACCAGACCGGCTTACCCTATCCGGGACACCGCCCAGTTTACCCTGTCTTGGTCATGTCCATGCATCCAGTGCCTGTGCATGTGCCATGTTGTGTCCTCTCTGGGCCCAAGTGCATGCGCACTGAAACGATCTCGATTTTCCTCGAAGGGAAAATCCACAGATACGAATTATAATGTGATAGCCCACGAAAGAAACCCATCACATTATCAATTATCAGATGATATCATAGTCATACATCTCAGAATTACAAATTACAAAGTTTTACAACACTTGTTAACACACCTATTACATCGTTATCTAGCGGAAACTCACACGTCTTCATTGGAGTTGTTGTAGCGCGTCAGCAGGTGAAGGCTCCTCCTCCACGGCAATCATCAGAGTTGGCGTAGAAAGACAGCGGGCGTAGACTCCATCTCCAATACCAAACTTGAGCGTAGGAACGAGACCACCTAATCTTTCTAACTTCGTTATTACTGCAAGTCCGAAAAACTGCACACCGCCAGATGTGTGCAGGCCATGGTCAGCACCGATGAGCTTTAGTGGAAAAGAGAAAAAGGGATCTGGCGATCCTAAAATATTTGGCTGTGGGTTTCCTATAATGCATGTTCATTATTAAGTATATAATAATAGTTCATCAAGTTTTAACCCATCTCTTACACATGTTCTCCCATCCCATCACATCTCAACACCACACCACATCTCATCTCACTCTCTCATCGGCATGGACGACTCCCTCTCGTCCATGCCTCAACGGCCAAGGCCGGATCACACTGAAACCCAGGGAAGGTAGAAGGACTCCTCTCACTAGTCAAGTGAAGCTGTACTTAGGAAAGGTCCATAGCCAACAAGTCGGCGTATGTATCGATCGATCAACCAGAAACTCTGCAGAGGTTTACACTACCCACAAGATCACCATCATCGACGATCCGGGTCGTCTAGGCTGATAACGGGCCGCCTTCCAACTAGACACGATGCCACCCTATCACTCAGAACTGGGGCCGTGTCGGAGTACCTCGTACACCGGCACACTGAGACTGTGAGACGTAGTACTTGGCCCCTCGGGTACTACGCTGTCTTAGGAGGGTGTGGGCGCTCGACGCCCGTACCTCCCTACACTATCCGCTAACCTCCCAATAGTAGTGGCACCGTACTAGCAAGTCGAACGTCCGTCTCCTCCCCACAGAAGCGAGTGGATGTGCAAGGATTCCTAAGACCCGGTCCACGGACATATCAGTCCTTAGGGTGACTAAGCAGGATATCTTCACAAGGGAAAGCCGTTTTCCGCTCAACGGAACACCCGGCACCCCGTGCCATCACAGCACCTCCCATCCCGGGGCTTCATCCCACGAAGACACTCCACCCCGGGACCTCTCCCTGTCACATGTACCCGCCACAGGCACCTCACATGGCGAACGCCCAGGTAGCGCCCTCCGGCAAGACTCGTCCTCGCGACTCGTCATAGATCCTGCTCGGTCGACTCGACCCTCACCACACACCCAAGACGCACGCCAAGATCTCCCCAAGTTCATTACCAAGTTATTACCATGTTCTCGGCACCACGTGCCTTACCCACTTGCAATCCCTTCTTCAAGCATCACATCACAGATATAATGCAAGTAAGAGTAAAGCAGTAAGTAGTAAGCGAGCGCCTAGCCTAACAGCGGGTGTGCAGGGGAACAGGCTGCGACAAGGTAATGGCTCACAAGCAATCTACCATGCAACCTATCACAGTTCATTTGCATAAAAGTAAAGCACTAGCATCTACATTTTAGCATGCCTAATAGGATCCTCTAGAGTAAGGTGCTGCCATGACACCTGCGATGTCGAGGTAGTAGAGGTACAAGTCTCTGTTAGTTGGTGCAGTCGATCGGTACGAGTCTCCACCTCCCAGGTCAGCTCCACTCTGCAGGTTCTGCTATCCTCTGCTTTCCCTTCCTCCAACAGGGTTCCGGTCCGATCAACGCTACCTCGCGAGGGCATCACACATAGCAAGAGAACAATCAATACTCACGAAAAGGCCAAGACTCGAAAGGGGCAACCCAAGAAAGAGCACAAGAAGAAGCCGACTTAGCCCTCTCGGCGGATATCCGATCCCTAGGCCAAGAAACACGGGTGGTGTTTTACCAAGCACGAGCTTAAGCCTTAGCCTAGCCAATACTTCCTGGGCCGATCGTATCGACCTGTATGGCTTAAATGGAAATGGCATAGGCCCTAGCTCGTCCTAAGCAAACACCACGGCTCGCGGCTTCCGATCCGAACGTCACGGGGGAAATAACGGGAACCGGAAGGAGCGGCTACTGCAGTCCCGATCTCTCTTAGTTCGCACGCCATTGCAATTGACGAGAACTAGGAGAGGATGGAACGGGGAGAGAAGAGAAGAGAGGCGGTCCGCTCCTTCCAATGCACACGCCACGCAAAGAGACGGGGCATCGAAAGAAGCGACACACAAAGGAACATGAGGGGTCGAGTTGCTCTTGGCACCGCGGACATGGCAGGATGAACCCACGTCCGAGGCGTTCGAGCGAAGTACGATCCCTCGACCGGCTCGAAGGCACGGTGGGCAAACTACACAAACACCCAAGGGCGCACAAGACCCACAACACGAAGAACACGACGCAAGACTCGCGACAACCGACATGTAAACGACTTGGAGTAGCACATATCCATATCCATAGCAACACAAGGGAGATTGATGATCATGTACCAAGTGAATGAAAGAGCAAGGAATGTAAAACAAGGGCTTGCCGAAGTCTAGGATGGCGTCGACTAGGTTCAATAGTCGTCCTTGCGGTGAAGGGCTGCTGCGGTGTGCTTTAGCGGTCTGCGGCTAGCTGCTTCCCACACTTGGCTGGCTGCGGTTCAGTGCTAGCCGGCTACAGTTGGCTATGGACTGGCAACAGCTTGTTGCTGGTGGCTACGGCTGGCCACAGGCTAGTTACGGGCTGGCTGCGGCCTGCTGGAGGTGGCTGGACATGGTTTTGGCAGCGAAGGGGAGGCCCGACAAGGTGGCGTCGATGTCCAGCCTCCACGCAGCGGCACGGTAGGGCTGCAGCTTCTCGGCGATGTGGGAGGAGGCTAGACAGCTGCCGGGTGCTCACGGCGTGGCGACAGGTAGGCGGGGACATGGCCACGGTGGTGTGGCGATTCCTCGATAGGTGTCCGTGTGGCGTGGGTGGCGTCCTCGGTGGTTGTGGGTGTCCGGTGCCGGTCTCCGTGCGATGGCTCGTGCGGTGCAGTGCGTGGCGCCGCGCGTGTAGGCACGCTGCGCGAGTGTGTGCGCACGGGTGCCAGGGCGAACGTGTGACCATGGCCGTGAGCAACCGACGGAGAGAAGGCAAGGACTTAGCGTTTGCAAGGGCGATGAATGCCGTGCGTGCAGGTGGGTGCTTGGCCGAGCTAGGCACGGCGTGGTCACGACCATGGTGACCGCGTGGGGCGCGATGGCCGTGGGTAGTGTAAAGGTGATCGTGCAGCGGCGTGCTTGACGGTGCACGGACGAGGCTCGCGAGGGCAAGGCATGGCGTGTCCGCGATGAGTGCGCGGTGTGCGTGTGATGTCGTCCCAGCCGTGTGGCGTGCTGGTGGCCGTGCATGTGCGTGCTTGCAGGTCCGAGCGCAAGAGCGCGTGGCTGCGGTCGGTGGCGCAGAGACGACGCTTGCTCATCGTCGGTGCGCGCGTGTGTGTGTGTCTGAGGATGTGGTCACGGCAGGGCCAGTGAGGCCATGGCTGCCGTTCGTGCAAGGCAGAGCACGGCAGTGCGTTCGCAACGCAACGGCCGTGGTTGTCCATCGGTGCGGTAATGCACTCCGACAGGGCAAAACGCCGGCACGAAGGCCGGAACAGGCAGGGATGGCAAAAAGGCGAAAGCTTGGAAGTCCGAAGCTTACAGTAGGGCTCGGAGAAGAAGGATGCCGCTGCCGTGTTGAGGTGCCGCAGGGAAGGCTCAACGCAGTGCGGTGCGCCGGCCGGAGTCGCTGCGGTGTCCCGAGCTCGTCGCGGACGGCCGCCTCCGGGTGGCTCGAACGACGCCGTGCAAGGCTCGGGGTCGCGGTCGGGGTCGTCAATCGGCTCGAGGCGAAGGCGCGGGGTTGCGGCCAGGAAGACGGTCAGGCAGCTGGTGCCTGGTGGTCGTGGCCGCGCGGAGGGTTGGCGTCAAGCTGACAAGGTCGTTCCTGCGTTCATGATCGAGGAAGGCCTAAGCCTGTGCTGGGCAGGAGCGGGGTCAAGGACTAAGGCTAAAGGAGGAACCTTGAAGGCGGTGGAAACTCACCGGCTGCTCCGGATGCCGGATCGTGGTCGCGGCGTCCACGGCTCCGCGCCGTGGCGAGGCGAGGCTGCGATGATCAGTCGACCGGAAGGCGAGGTCGTGGCCGCGCGGATTCCCGTGATCTGGCTGCTGGCTGGAAGATAGCGGCTCCGAGAGGTGTCGTAGCCGTGGCGACGCAGTCCCTGGGCGGCGGCTCCTGGTAGCTCGCGACCCTGACGTAAAGGTCGAACACGGTGGCAACATGACGAGGACAGAGAACGAGGCAAGGAGGCGCTTCCCGGTGAGAAGATTCAAGTCCAGCGTGAAGGCAACGATGGCGTAGGGGAAAAGGCTGGGCTCTGGTCGGAACTCACCGGGGTTGCGTGGTTGTAGAGCGGACGCGAGGTCGTCGACGTCGTGACCGCGGCGAGGGTGCCGTGCGCGCCGCTCACCGGGTGCGCGATGCCATCGCGGGGGCCGATCTGGTGCAGTGGACGGGCTCCGAGGCTGGGCGGTTCATCCTTGCTGCAGTAGCAGGCTCGGCGTCGCGGCCGTCGTGGTCCGGCTCGGCGGGGGAGGCTAGCCGCGGTGGTTCAACGAGGCTGGCCGCGCTCTGGCGCGTCGCGGCGAGGGAGCAGGGGAAGAAAGAGTGGCGGCGGGCAGGAGGAGAGGGCGAGAGCGAGGGTTTGGCCTGGGGGTTTTATAGCTGCGGCGCTAGGGTTCCAGGTGATGGCGCCGGCATACGTGCCGTCTGATGGGATGGCCGGCGCGACGTGGCGAGCATCCGTAGCACGAGCAGGTGGCGCGGCTGGGAATGTTCGAGAAGGGGCGCGGCCTTGGGCGGTCCCGTGGCTTCAAACGGAAACGGAAGGCAGTGCATCGGTGACGGAGCGCGTCTGTACGGAGAAAGAAGAAGACGGAGGCGCTTACGGTTGAGTGACGGAAGGGAAATATCGTCCGCGGCTCCTTCCTTCTGCTGCAGCTGACTAGTGGGTCCCGGATACGGCGCCGTGCGTCGCTCTCACGCGAACTGGAACTGGAGAGCTTGGGCGGCTGACCTGTGGGTCCGAGCAGGCGACGTTGTCTCCCTGTGCGTGTGCGGCGCGCGTGAGTGCGGCAAGCGTGGCGTCGGCTGCTCTTGGTGGGCTGGGCCGGTGTCCAAGGTAGGCCTGATGGTGCGTGAGGTGGTCCATGAGCTGGCGCTAGCTGCTTGTGGTTGGGCCCTAGTAGGTACAAGGTACGAACGTATACAGCCTTGCATGGCGGTGTACACTGCTGTCCGCAGGCTCCAGCTCGAATACGTGCTCTCGTGCAGGCTCCTGTTGTATAGAAAACAACATGCACGAAGGGTTGGCTGCCTAATGACGTGATTCATGAAACTAGAGGAATGGCACAGGAGCATGCATGCTCGTGCAGCCTGCTGGCTAGGAGATTAAGGAGAAGGATTCTTCACAGGAAACTTTAAGAAGGGATTTAGAATAGATAGAACGAGTGAACTCGCTACGGGTGTGTGCACTCCTACACCAAAACAAAACTTGGACACAGAACAACACGAGATCACCGACACACTCCTACGAACAATTCTACATGTATGCAACGAATTGTTAGCGGGTTAGACTCGTGTTAGACATAGAAACTACATGCTTCACACCATTACAGGAAAAATTTTAAAAAGCTCGTATTTTTTTGTTGCCCGAAAATCTGGGATGTTACAGACCACCCCCCTTACAGGAATCTCGTCCCCGAGATTTAGGGCCGTTACTCCTGATGGGTGGTAGATAGGTTTATTGATGGCTTTCACTACATGTTCAACATGTATTACATCATGATTTTGCAATGGAGCTTTTGAATGAAGGGATTTTGAAAAGTAGTTTTCATAAAACCTTTTGAACGGAGAAGGGAGAAGTAGTTTGGCTTTCACAAATTAGTTTTTGGGAGGAAAACTTTTTCACAAGAGAGTTCTTGAAATTTTTGCAAACCAAGTCGAAATTTCTTTTGAAATCATTTTGCTTTTTGTAATCGAGGGTTTTGGGTAGACAAGTTTAAATATCAGTTGAAAACCTTTTCACGCACCCAAAATTTTGTAAAGCAAGTTTAGAAACCAGTTGGGAAAACTCTTTTTCTTTAAACAAGGGTTTTTGAAGCATCACACTTCCGAAGGAGTTTTCTTTTTGAAACAAAATCCCTTTTTCTTTTTGCAAGATAGGGAAGCAACTTGAAATAGTTTACCTTTTGAAAATAAAATCTCTTTTGAAGTTGGTTTTAAATGTTTAAACCAAAAACCCTTTTGCATTTTTTTTGTTGTTGTTTTTTTTTGAGACTTGAAAATAGGTTTTTATAAGAACGTACTTTTGGAAAAATCCTTTTTGAAACAGGTTCTCAAAACATTTGAAACAGGCCAAAAGTTCTGAATGGGGCAAAGCTTTTCAAAAATTTTTTGAAGGTCATTTTTTTTTCACACTAAAAGAAGGGTTCATTTTCACAAGCTTTGAGTTTTAAAACCTTTTGACAAAGCAAGACAGGGTTTTTGAGTGGAGATTTTGAAATCCAAAACGTCCTTTGTTTTAAGTAAAACTCTTTTCAAATAGTTGCTTTTGAGGCAGGAGTTTTGAAAAGCTAAGCTTAGGATTAAAGATGTAAGCGGGTACCACTTGGAAGCGGTCACAGTCACGTACCTTGATACCTGCATACGCCCAGCAGTAGCCATGTGGATGCATCACACATGGGACCCCAAGTTTCGTAGCGGCACCAAGGGTTATGATCACAACACACTACCAATTAAGTCCCCGGCAACAACTTGATATTCCAAGCTAGAAGGGGGGAATTTTAGAAAAGGAGAGGAAAGGCCTTTATAAACGGTTTTGGAAAGAAATGTCACAACACTTGGATTTGGAAACAAAATAAGGATTTTTGAAATAGGTTGAAACCCACTTTAGTTTTTGAAGCTCAAACCAAAGCTATTAATAATAATATTATTATTATTATTTGAATCATTCGGCCCTTTTGAAACGGGAGTTTATAGAGTCCAATCATTTTATAAATTTTTGATATGGGTTTTTTTTGGGAAAGGAGGTTTTGAAAATAGCGGGTACACGGAGTTTGAAATCATTTTGCAATACCGGGGGTTTTTCCAAAACTTTTCAAGACATGCCGTTTTGAAATTCTTTTTTGAGTATTGAGGGGAGAGTGGGTTGCAAATCCTTTTGAGAAATAGCTTGAAATCAATGCAAGTTTTGAAAACAAGGTCTTTTGAAAGCTTTTGCTTTATAAATCAAACATTTTTCTTTCGAAAGATTTCAAATCAAGGATTTTGAAATTCATTTTAGTTCGCAAACGAAGAGTTGCCTCCCCCTTTTTTTGAAATTAAGAAGAGATAGCCTTGGAAATAGTTTAAAATCATTCACATTTGAAAGGTAAAACTTTCGCAATCCAACTTTATTTTTCATAAACCTTTTTCAGAACAAAACTTTTGAAACTAGGTTTTGGGAAGCTCATTTTGGTTTTGTTAATTAATTTTTTTTTGGAAAAGGAGCTTGGCTCGTAAGTTGAAATCAAAAGCCTTAAAGCAAAACTGAGCCAAGGACTTTGGTTTGAAGACGTTTTGTTTATTCAAAAGCAAAACTTTTGTTTCTCGGAAGTGAAATTGTAACACTTTTTAAGGAAAAACGGGTTTTCAAATCGTCTTGCAATTAGCTTTCGAAATCAAATCGGGTTGAGAAGAGATTTGGAACTACTTTTCTTTTGAAATAGCAAAGCTCTTTAAAAAGTTTCGAAACCATTTTCCTTTGAAATAGAATTGTTTTTATTAAAGAGAGACTTTTCCAACTAGAAAAGGGGAGGGAAATTTTGAAGATGCATTTAGTTGAAAGCCAAAATAGTTTCGAAACATAGTCGGTAAAGATGTGATGCATTTCCTTTGCATTTTAAGTCTGTTAGTCGGGGGTCATTTACCTAGTCAGGGGGCGGCCTTGGGTTTAGCCTGGTTGACTAGATAGGTTCCTGGAGTCATATGCAAAAACAAGTTCTACAGCCTACATTCAGGCAACAAGAAGCATGAAAGAACAACAAATTAAGATCCAGGCATTCAAACAGCATTACAACTCCTAATGCGTAGTGTTGACTTAAGGCGACTCCAATGCCTTTTAAAGTCTCACACGCTACCGATCTAGCGTGGTCGACAATTTGGGAGGGGAATTCTACAGGTCAACTTTCCAAAACAGGGCCAAGTTAGCTGCAGAATTCAAGGCGGAGGGGGAATCAAGTGTTAACTTCTAGAATCCTTCTCTAAACAGGTTGTTTTGGCTCCTAAACTACTGTTCGGCTCTACTGGTCTCGTCCTAGGGTCAAGTATGGCTCTGATACCACCTGAAACGATCTCGATTTTCCTCGAAGGGAAAATCCACAGATACGAATTATAATGTGATAGCCCACGAAAGAAACCCATCACATTATCAATTATCAGATGATATCATAGTCATACATCTCAGAATTACAAATTACAAAGTTTTACAACACTTGTTAACACACCTATTACATCGTTATCTAGCGGAAACTCACACGTCTTCATTGGAGTTGTTGTAGCGCGTCAGCAGGTGAAGGCTCCTCCTCCACGGCAATCATCAGAGTTGGCGTAGAAAGACAGCGGGCGTAGACTCCATCTCCAATACCAAACTTGAGCGTAGGAACGAGACCACCTAATCTTTCTAACTTCGTTATTACTGCAAGTCCGGAAAACTGCACACCGCCAGATGTGTGCAGGCCATGGTCAGCACCGATGAGCTTTAGTGGAAAAGAGAAAAAGGGATCTGACGATCCTAAAATATTTGGCTGTGGGTTTCCTATAATGCATGTTCATTATTAAGTATATAATAATAGTTCATCAAGTTTTAACCCATCTCTTACACATGTTCTCCCATCCCATCACATCTCAACACCACACCACATCTCATCTCACTCTCTCATCGGCATGGACGACTCCCTCTCGTCCATGCCTCAACGGCCAAGGCCGGATCACACTGAAACCCAGGGAAGGTAGAAGGACTCCTCTCACTAGTCAAGTGAAGCTGTACTTAGGAAAGGTCCATAGCCAACAAGTCGGCGTATGTATCGATCGATCAACCAGAAACTCTGCAGAGGTTTACACTACCCACAAGATCACCATCATCGACGATCCGGGTCGTCTAGGCTGATAACGGGCCGCCTTCCAACTAGACACGATGCCACCCTATCACTCAGAACTGGGGCCGTGTCGGAGTACCTCGTACACCAGCACGCTGAGACTGTGAGACGTAGTACTTGGCCCCTCGGGTACTACGCTGTCTTAGGAGGGTGTGGGCGCTCGACGCCCGTACCTCCCTACACTATCCGCTAACCTCCCAATAGTAGTGGCACCGTACTAGCAAGTCGAACGTCCGTCTCCTCCCCACAGAAGCGAGTGGATGTGCAAGGATTCCTAAGACCCGGTCCACGGACATATCAGTCCTTAGGGTGACTAAGCAGGATATCTTCACAAGGGAAAGCCGTTTTCCGCTCAACGGAACACCCGGCACCCCGTGCCATCACAGCACCTCCCATCCCGGGGCTTCATCCCACGAAGACACTCCACCCCGGGACCTCTCCCTGTCACATGTACCCGCCACAGGCACCTCACATGGCGAACGCCCAGGTAGCGCCCTCCGGCAAGACTCGTCCTCGCGACTCGTCGTAGATCCTGCTCGGTCGACTCGACCCTCACCACACACCCAAGACGCACGCCAAGATCTCCCCAAGTTCATTACCAAGTTATTACCATGTTCTCGGCACCACGTGCCTTACCCACTTGCAATCCCTTCTTCAAGCATCACATCACAGATATAATGCAAGTAAGAGTAAAGCAGTAAGTAGTAAGCGAGCGCCTAGCCTAACAGCGGGTGTGCAGGGGAACAGGCTGCGACAAGGTAATGGCTCACAAGCAATCTACCATGCAACCTATCACAGTTCATTTGCATAAAAGTAAAGCACTAGCATCTACATTTTAGCATGCCTAATAGGATCCTCTAGAGTAAGGTGCTGCCATGACACCTGCGATGTCGAGGTAGTAGAGGTACAAGTCTCTGTTAGTTGGTGCAGTCGATCGGTACGAGTCTCCACCTCCCAGGTCAGCTCCACTCTGCAGGTTCTGCTATCCTCTGCTTTCCCTTCCTCCAACAGGGTTCCGGTCCGATCAACGCTACCTCGCGAGGGCATCACACATAGCAAGAGAACAATCAATACTCACGAAAAGGCCAAGACTCGAAAGGGGCAACCCAAGAAAGAGCACAAGAAGAAGCCGACTTAGCCCTCTCGGCGGATATCCGATCCCTGGGCCAAGAAACACGGGTGGTGTTTTACCAAGCACGAGCTTAAGCCTTAGCCTAGCCAATACTTCCTGGGCCGATCGTATCGACCTGTATGGCTTAAATGGAAATGGCATAGGCCCTAGCTCGTCCTAAGCAAACACCACGGCTCGCGGCTTCCGATCCGAACGTCACGGGGGAAATAACGGGAACCGGAAGGAGCGGCTACTGCAGTCCCGATCTCTCTTAGTTCGCACGCCATTGCAATTGACGAGAACTAGGAGAGGATGGAACGGGGAGAGAAGAGAAGAGAGGCGGTCCGCTCCTTCCAATGCACACGCCACGCAAAGAGACGGGGCATCGAAAGAAGCGACACACAAAGGAACATGAGGGGTCGAGTTGCTCTTGGCACCGCGGACATGGCAGGATGAACCCACGTCCGAGGCGTTCGAGCGAAGTACGATCCCTCGACCGGCTCGAAGGCACGGTGGGCAAACTACACAAACACCCAAGGGCGCACAAGACCCACAACACGAAGAACACGACGCAAGACTCGCGACAACCGACATGTAAACGACTTGGAGTAGCACATATCCATATCCATAGCAACACAAGGGAGATTGATGATCATGTACCAAGTGAATGAAAGAGCAAGGAATGTAAAACAAGGGCTTGCCGAAGTCTAGGATGGCGTCGACTAGGTTCAATAGTCGTCCTTGCGGTGAAGGGCTGCTGCGGTGTGCTTTAGCGGTCTGCGGCTAGCTGCTTCCCACACTTGGCTGGCTGCGGTTCAGTGCTAGCCGGCTACAGTTGGCTATGGACTGGCAACAGCTTGTTGCTGGTGGCTACGGCTGGCCACAGGCTAGTTACGGGCTGGCTGCGGCCTGCTGGAGGTGGCTGGACATGGTTTTGGCAGCGAAGGGGAGGCCCGACAAGGTGGCGTCGATGTCCAGCCTCCACGCAGCGGCACGGTAGGGCTGCAGCTTCTCGGCGATGTGGGAGGAGGCTAGACAGCTGCCGGGTGCTCACGGCGTGGCGACAGGTAGGCGGGGACATGGCCACGGTGGTGTGGCGATTCCTCGATAGGTGTCCGTGTGGCGTGGGTGGCGTCCTCGGTGGTTGTGGGTGTCCGGTGCCGGTCTCCGTGCGATGGCTCGTGCGGTGCAGTGCGTGGCGCCGCGCGTGTAGGCACGCTGCGCGAGTGTGTGCGCACGGGTGCCAGGGCGAACGTGTGACCATGGCCGTGAGCAACCGACGGAGAGAAGGCAAGGACTTAGCGTTTGCAAGGGCGATGAATGCCGTGCGTGCAGGTGGGTGCTTGGCCGAGCTAGGCACGGCGTGGTCACGACCATGGTGACCGCGTGGGGCGCGATGGCCGTGGGTAGTGTAAAGGTGATCGTGCAGCGGCGTGCTTGACGGTGCACGGACGAGGCTCGCGAGGGCAAGGCATGGCGTGTCCGCGATGAGTGCGCGGTGTGCGTGTGATGTCGTCCCAGCCGTGTGGCGTGCTGGTGGCCGTGCATGTGCGTGCTTGCAGGTCCGAGCGCAAGAGCGCGTGGCTGCGGTCGGTGGCGCAGAGACGACGCTTGCTCATCGTCGGTGCGCGCGTGTGTGTGTGTCTGAGGATGTGGTCACGGCAGGGCCAGTGAGGCCATGGCTGCCGTTCGTGCAAGGCAGAGCACGGCAGTGCGTTCGCAACGCAACGGCCGTGGTTGTCCATCGGTGCGGTAATGCACTCCGACAGGGCAAAACGCCGGCACGAAGGCCGGAACAGGCAGGGATGGCAAAAAGGCGAAAGCTTGGAAGTCCGAAGCTTACAGTAGGGCTCGGAGAAGAAGGATGCCGCTGCCGTGTTGAGGTGCCGCAGGGAAGGCTCAACGCAGTGCGGTGCGCCGGCCGGAGTCGCTGCGGTGTCCCGAGCTCGTCGCGGACGGCCGCCTCCGGGTGGCTCGAACGACGCCGTGCAAGGCTCGGGGTCGCGGTCGGGGTCGTCAATCGGCTCGAGGCGAAGGCGCGGGGTTGCGGCCAGGAAGACGGTCAGGCAGCTGGTGCCTGGTGGTCGTGGCCGCGCGGAGGGTTGGCGTCAAGCTGACAAGGTCGTTCCTGCGTTCATGATCGAGGAAGGCCTAAGCCTGTGCTGGGCAGGAGCGGGGTCAAGGACTAAGGCTAAAGGAGGAACCTTGAAGGCGGTGGAAACTCACCGGCTGCTCCGGATGCCGGATCGTGGTCGCGGCGTCCACGGCTCCGCGCCGTGGCGAGGCGAGGCTGCGATGATCAGTCGACCGGAAGGCGAGGTCGTGGCCGCGCGGATTCCCGTGATCTGGCTGCTGGCTGGAAGATAGCGGCTCCGAGAGGTGTCGTAGCCGTGGCGACGCAGTCCCTGGGCGGCGGCTCCTGGTAGCTCGCGACCCTGACGTAAAGGTCGAACACGGTGGCAACATGACGAGGACAGAGAACGAGGCAAGGAGGCGCTTCCCGGTGAGAAGATTCAAGTCCAGCGTGAAGGCAACGATGGCGTAGGGGAAAAGGCTGGGCTCTGGTCGGAACTCACCGGGGTTGCGTGGTTGTAGAGCGGACGCGAGGTCGTCGACGTCGTGACCGCGGCGAGGGTGCCGTGCGCGCCGCTCACCGGGTGCGCGATGCCATCGCGGGGGCCGATCTGGTGCAGTGGACGGGCTCCGAGGCTGGGCGGTTCATCCTTGCTGCAGTAGCAGGCTCGGCGTCGCGGCCGTCGTGGTCCGGCTCGGCGGGGGAGGCTAGCCGCGGTGGTTCAACGAGGCTGGCCGCGCTCTGGCGCGTCGCGGCGAGGGAGCAGGGGAAGAAAGAGTGGCGGCGGGCAGGAGGAGAGGGCGAGAGCGAGGGTTTGGCCTGGGGGTTTTATAGCTGCGGCGCTA
Source organism: Saccharum hybrid cultivar R570 (assembly GCA_038087645.1). Lineage (NCBI taxonomy): Eukaryota > Viridiplantae > Streptophyta > Magnoliopsida > Poales > Poaceae > Saccharum > Saccharum hybrid cultivar. The sequence goes on from JAQSUU010000494.1 coordinate 7,735,884, forward strand.
GGGTTCCAGGTGATGGCGCCGGCATACGTGCCGTCTGATGGGATGGCCGGCGCGACGTGGCGAGCATCCGTAGCACGAGCAGGTGGCGCGGCTGGGAATGTTCGAGAAGGGGCGCGGCCTTGGGCGGTCCCGTGGCTTCAAACGGAAACGGAAGGCAGTGCATCGGTGACGGAGCGCGTCTGTACGGAGAAAGAAGAAGACGGAGGCGCTTACGGTTGAGTGACGGAAGGGAAATATCGTCCGCGGCTCCTTCCTTCTGCTGCAGCTGACTAGTGGGTCCCGGATACGGCGCCGTGCGTCGCTCTCACGCGAACTGGAACTGGAGAGCTTGGGCGGCTGACCTGTGGGTCCGAGCAGGCGACGTTGTCTCCCTGTGCGTGTGCGGCGCGCGTGAGTGCGGCAAGCGTGGCGTCGGCTGCTCTTGGTGGGCTGGGCCGGTGTCCAAGGTAGGCCTGATGGTGCGTGAGGTGGTCCATGAGCTGGCGCTAGCTGCTTGTGGTTGGGCCCTAGTAGGTACAAGGTACGAACGTATACAGCCTTGCATGGCGGTGTACACTGCTGTCCGCAGGCTCCAGCTCGAATACGTGCTCTCGTGCAGGCTCCTGTTGTATAGAAAACAACATGCACGAAGGGTTGGCTGCCTAATGACGTGATTCATGAAACTAGAGGAATGGCACAGGAGCATGCATGCTCGTGCAGCCTGCTGGCTAGGAGATTAAGGAGAAGGATTCTTCACAGGAAACTTTAAGAAGGGATTTAGAATAGATAGAACGAGTGAACTCGCTACGGGTGTGTGCACTCCTACACCAAAACAAAACTTGGACACAGAACAACACGAGATCACCGACACACTCCTACGAACAATTCTACATGTATGCAACGAATTGTTAGCGGGTTAGACTCGTGTTAGACATAGAAACTACATGCTTCACACCATTACAGGAAAAATTTTAAAAAGCTCGTATTTTTTTGTTGCCCGAAAATCTGGGATGTTACACGCACCATGCCCGCGCATCTGACCCGCGAGAGCCAGCCTGATACCTCCAGGCCCGGCGCACGGCCCAGGCCGACTCTACCGAGGGGTGGGCCCACCTGCATAACAACCTGCTTGCACTTTTGTCCTCGCTTCGCGCAAAACGGTTAACCGAAAGTTGTTACGCGTCCCTGGCTCTGACTTTTAAGTCGGTCTCGTCATCCCTCAGCTAGCAGTTTGGTACCCTCGGCGCTATAGTACCTCGCGCCTACAGTTTCCTTGGCCTAGCACTATTCAATTCGGCCCAACTTGGCCCGGGGATGTTACTGCGGCCCACATCAGAGCGCATGCGTGGCAGCTGTAGCGCTAGTCCTGACCTAGTTATGACGAGGCATGGCCGGGTTCAGCTCGACCCTCGTCCAAAGCTCCGCCCCCACTCCCCCTGCTCCATCTGGCGCTCCTCCCCACAACCTCCGCAATCCAAACCTCCGCTGGTTCCCCTTCCTCTTCGGCGCTCCTCCCCTGGTTCGTCATGCCGGAATCCACATGGTGGAGCCATGGAGACGCGGGTGCCGGCAGCGCATGGAGGCACGGCGAGGGCGTTGGAGGGGGCATGAAACATGAAGATTCGACGATTTGGGTCATATGGTGTTTGAACTCGATCTGTATATGATGATGCGAGCTGAGGAAAGATTCGATGATTTGGGTCATTGGGCGTCCGATTCAACTCGATCTGGTTCGATCTATTGCTTGGTTGTATTCTATTTGTGGTTGATCTGGTGTGGGTTTGCTTTGATTTTCTGATCTGGAAGTTGTATTTGATTTGTGGTTGATCTCGTGTAGTATGCTATATGATTTCCTAATCTAGAAATTGTATTTGATTTGTGGTTGAATTTGGTGTGGGTGTGCTGTGATTTCCTAATCTAGAAGTTGTATTTGATTTGTGGTTGAATTTGGCGTGGGTGTGTTGTTTCCTAGTCTAGAAGTTGTATTTGATTTGTGGTTAAATTTGGTGTGGGTGTTTTGTGATTTCCTAATCTGGAAGTTGTATTTGATTTGTGGTTAAATTTGGCGTGGGTGTGCTGTGATTCCCTGACCATGGTACGCACGGACAGGAGAGTTAGGAGACAGGGCACTTGAAAACAACAGAGCAGCTTTTATAAAACAACAAAAACTTGACCCGTGGCCGTGGACGTAGAGATGTAGAGTGAGTGGGCTGGGTGGTTGGGTCAAATTAAATGGGCTGGACGAAAAAAATAACCTAAAATTTTGTCTTTTTATTATTAGGGATAGATAAGTTGTAAACTTTATTTCTATTGTGCTTGATAAGGTATTTGCTTTACTAATCTTCGTTTATATTCTCCAACCTCGTGATGCAAACATTCGGCCAACCTCAAGCAATAGGCCTATCATAAACCAAATAATAACTCACAGGATTTGTCCTTGCACTATATTTTCATAAGGAACTATAAATCATATCCTATGCCAGAACTGATAATTACTGGCGGGGCAGAAACCCCCATCAGTGACAGAATTTATGCGGGTAGAGGTTAATCAGCAGTGATGGGATGGCCTGTCATTGCCGGTTCGATGACCTGGCAGTGATAATAGAAACAACACTGCCGGGTCAAAGCATCATCCGGCAGTGGTACTCATGCCTATCATTATCTTATGAACCAACAGTGATATGGTGAGTGTCACTGCCAGTTTAGGCTATGATCCAGCGATGGCACTCATGGCACCACTGTCGAGTCAGTGCACATTCGACAGTGAATTGTTGAGTGTCACTGCTAGTGCAATACCACAACCGACAGCTACTATTATAACACACCAGAGAATTCTCATTGCCATCGCATTTATCATAAGATAGAATGCATCATATATAACTATAAAGCTCAAACTTAATAGTTACAGGTAATAAAGTTACAAACTAAAGTTTCAGTACTCGTAGTCTCTTAACTCTAAAATTATTACAAACTACTACTGAGCACACCCACTATTCTTAGTATCTTCACCACGTGTAATGACGTAGTCCATGTAATGAACATCAGTATGTATCCGAGTACATCATTTAAGTATATCAACACTTGAATTAGTGCACCCTCTCTTGCCTCATAAGCACATGGTCTACCATAGAAAGAACAAATTGGAGGCACTGTAGATGGGTTAGGACCTACAGCAAAATTCAGGTAACCCTGCAATGTTTCTGTCGTGGTCCTCGAACCTATATAGTACCAGCGGTACCCGAGTTTCTCCGCTTCTTGAGTTAGAATGGCTTTACTGTGTAACCATCCAGTGTACACATTGTTGTCTAGTGCAATAGTTGTAGCTACGCATAGATTCTTCGCGAGTCTTCATTCAGGCTTCTTCCACTTTGTGTCTTGGACTCTTGCTTGTACTTGTAGGTCTTCGACATGTCTTCTAATGTCATACTTGAGGTGTTGATCATTCGGATTACCATGTTGCCTCAGTCCATGTCCACTTTTGCACCCTTTGAACTATATCCAAAGACCCTAGCAATTGTTGTTAGTCCAAATGGTCATGTTGATCATTAAACACTAAAATCCAAACTAAATAGCCCATAGGGTTCATTTTTCTTACAAGTAGCCATGGTTACAAACCCACGACAGTGATGTTTAATAGATAGACTCATATAGGTGTGTTTCTTTAAATCATGCTTTTTAGGACATCATGTTCGCTTAGTATATAGCTGTAAAACCATATTAAGGCATGTTGCCAACCTACTTACATCTTTTATTAGTATTGCATCTTCACTTAGAGAGGGTTATAGGTTACTCTCCTCTAATAGCCAATAGCTTGTTTTTTTGAGGTCCTAAGTCATGGGATCTTGATCAAAAAGGTTGTGTTACCACTACAGTAAAAAGTCACATGGGTCTCATACCCATGTCCCTCAATGCATTTTCTATCACATTACGTGATAGCCCTTTTGTGGGGTTTTTGCCTATGTGAATATAACTCATAACTATCGCTTGACTCTATTCCATAACAAACTTCGTAGGTTTTCGTTATTGTGCATTGATGACTTCACACTATCATTATCATTGTTCACTTTTATAATATGTGTTTGGTGGTCACATTTAATAAGGATAGTCAGTATGAAAGCCCTAGTTTGGTTTTGGCTAATTGATGAAGCCTATTTGGACTAATCCTTTATCTAAGTGATGGATGAGTTGGGGTGGTCCAAGTCCAAGTGGTGGAGCAAGATGAAGGTCATGGTAAAGGTGATGGCTAAAAGATGATCAAGTGCTCCTCATTTGGAAAAGAAGAAAGAGAAAAATAAAAATAGGCTCAAGGCAAAGGTATAATTGTTAGGGCCATTTTTGTTTTGCCAAACAAGAGATCATAGAGGGTGCGTTGGATTTAGGATAGATAGTGTAGGATTGAGATGGCGAACTAGAGGGGGTGAATAGTCCTTTCTAAAACTTAATTGCACCGGCTAACCGAAATAAATATGGAATTAAACTAATCGGTCTAGCCAAGACTACACCCCTCTATCTAAGTTCTCAAGCACCTTACAAAGATCCTAATTAAGCAACAAAGGTGTCGGGCTAGGTAGAGCTCACCTAAACAATTCTAGCTTGCAAGGTCACACAAACCTAAACAACTAGTACTTCAAGCAAACCGGGGAGCTCCTACACAAACTAGTAATGCGAAGCGCACAAAGCCTAATCTCACTAGCAATGCTCAATAGCAAGACTACACAAGCCAAACTTGAGAGCTCAAATTACTTAGCTACACAAACTAAGCAATGTGACTAACAAGGCTACTCAAGCCAATTAGTCACACAAGAGAGCTACTTTTATGCTACACAAGCAAGAAAGGTAACTTGCAAGCTACATAAGCTAACTAATTACAAGAGCAACTACACAAGCAAAATATATGAATAAGTAAATACAAGCTTGTGTAAGGGGATTTCAAACCAATGGGATGAACAAAAACAAAGTTGACATGATAATTTTTATTCCGAGGTTCACTTGTTTGCCAATAAGTTAGTCCCCGTTGAGATAAGCTCCAAGGTTGCCACCAGTCCTCTTGCTAGTGGTGACCCGCAAGTCACACTCTCTCACGTAGAGTGCTTACCAAAAGCTCTTAGCACTTGACTCAGCTGGACCACTTGTCGCCCTTCATATCTCACTCTACTAGAGTTGCTCTTCACGGCTCCCATGGGGTGAGCACAATACCCCTCACAATCATTTTTCCGGAGCATCGCACAATCTTTTGCGAGCTTCATGACGGAGACACGCCACCAAGCCATCTAGGAGGTGGCAACCTCCAAGAGTAACAAGCACCACCAGCTTGCAACTCGATCACCTAGTGCCACTCGATGCAATCTCGCAATGCAACGCACTAGAATCACTCACTCACAATCAATCCGATGATCACTATGCTCACAAGTGAGTTATAGGGCTCCCAAGCACACCTACATAAGCCACCAAGGCTTAAGGGTGCTTAGCAACCAGCCCAAGGGTAACACCTCTGGTGTTACGAGCTGCTTAGCACCTCGCTTAAAACCTAAGAAATTATCACAACAAGTTCTCAAGGTTTACGATTTTACCTCCTAGGAAATGATAAACGAATGATGTAAGTTAGTTTGTTTCATGTGAAATCATGCTAATGAGATCTAAGTTGTTTTAATTAACTGACATGAAAAACAATTTCTATAGACAAAGGTGTACTATAGTTGTGATTAAAAAGTGCTATTTTTGGGTAGTTATGTTGTGCAAAATAATTAAACAATGCCTATGTATTTTGCTTCTATGAGTTAGTATAAAGCATGGATTATCACATGGGATATTTGTTAGTTGAAATTAATAAGGTTTAGACCTTTTAAAATTTGTGCTTAAAGTACTAACGGACGTTAGTCCTAACCGCACTCATGACTTCTTGTCTGTGTTAGTGATGGCAATGCCATTTTGGCATTTAAATTTCAAACAAGAATACTCAAGCACTAATGTCGTGTTTTTACTTTGTAGTCGCGTTTTAGTGAGTACTTTGTAACAGTATATTGGTTGTCCTTATTAGAGTTTGCTTGGGCCACTAATTAAATTAGTAAAGGTAGTTAAGACCACCTCTGTCCAGCCCGGTTCACGCTCTGGAACACAGCCTGACAAGCTCTGGTTGGCGTCCATGTTTCTCCCTTGGGTCACTAGTTGACCATGGGGTTTGCTTCATTGGATAGTTGGCAGTATCGGCTTCCGGATAAGGGCCCTGAGCTAGAACAGGATTGAGCTGTTGATTAGCTTAGGCACGTTTTAGAATTCGTGCTTGCTTCGGTTTTAGCCTTTCGGGCTCTGGGCATGGTCACCGAGCACGTGTACGTTGTTGGGCCAGGCTCGCTCTGGGCTGCGGCCACTGCCCTGCTGGCCGGCCTCTGTGACTGCTGGTTGTGCGCCTGGTCCAGTCGGCCACGGCGATCCCTCTGCCAGGTTTCTGTCTCCGCTGTTCCGTAACGCAGCCACCTTGCCGCCCACGCGTCGCAGCAAGTCAAGTCGTGCCCTAGGCCGCGCACTGCTGGCCGCTGCCGTATGCTGCTGCCGCACGTAATCATGTCTGGCCACTGCCGTCTGCGCTGGGCTGTGCGCCACGCGGTTGCCGCCACGCTAAGCCAGTCCCGTGTGCCTCGTCGCTATCTTTTTGCGCTGTGGTCGCTTCAGCCTCGGCTCTACTGCCTCACAGCGCTAGCCGATGCCACCACGTGGGCCACTGTTGTGTCGCTCACAGCCCAGACCGAGTCATTCCATCTAGCACTTCCGGACCCGCTCCGCCCTCCCTGCTCGCTCATTTATGAAGGCCACCGAGTTGATTCCACTCGACGCGCATCCTCGCTGTGATCATGGACGACCGGCCAACGTTTGCTCCCCCACACGTGCCGGGTTCAAAACTCTCTCACCTCGGTCCATTAAAGCTCAAGTCGTCACATCTATAGTTTCGCTATGAAGTCTCCTAGCAACTCGACCCACACCCAAGCACGGTCAGGCTCTGCCGTCGGCCAATTTTGAGTTTGCCCGCCATCGGTTGAGTTCGCCGCCGTGCACTGGCGTTTTGGGGGTAAGGCTCTCAAGGCCGGTAGCAGTTCAATTCTTGGCACCTGTAGTCTCGCCTTGATCCCCTCTATCGGGTGCTCACCCTATTTTGGCCAGGGCGTTCGTCGTCAGCAAGGTGATGCGTCGGTGTCTGCCTCGGAGTGCCGCCGCCCTGACTTGGTGCACATGGCCGAGCCATCTTGGCACCTCTCCGCCTCAGCCATCGCCTTGGCGAGCACCACGGTGAGCCGCTGGTGCTTCTCAGTGATTTTTACTCGTCTGAAAGGTCGTTGCATCGATGAAACAGGCACGCTGCCGTGGTAGCTGGTCCGCCGCCGTGGGTAGCGCGATAGAGGTCACCATTTAGTTTCCAATCTCCGCTTTGGGGTTCGCCTTGGCTCCGCGTTGCTTGTCGGCCCTTTTAGTGCGCCGTTTCGGCCCCTGGTTGCCTGGCGTGGCTGCGCCGACATATGCAGGGGCATCGGGGACTGTCCGTTGTGAAGATGATTTGTTCTAGGGTTCTTAGTGCAAAGCCTGTGTCTGTTGGAATAACGTTTTACTATGTCACTCGATTATCCAAAAGTGTGAGTACCTTTTCGCAAAATCGCAAGCGTGTGCTGGCTTCCCGGCCTTGGGCCGTGGTGGGCTGCCTTGACGCATGCACGGCCGCGTCGCACGTCGAGCTGCTGGGCTGGTTTGGGGGCTGCTAGCCTTTTCCCTTTTCTAAATGGGTTTCTAAATTGATTTCTGCAGCAAATTGTAAATTCAATATAAAATCTTGCAGGGATCCAAAAATGGTGAAACCAATTTTTTTAGATTCCAAAAATCATAATCTAGCTATTGGTGTGCTTGGTTCACACAGCTCTAAGATATTTCCAGATTGCCTTAAATATTTTAACATGCATAATGGCATTAAAATGTAAACTTGTAGGAATTTTTGTGAGAAAATGGTGATAGGGGTGACTCTAACAGTTTTACAGCAAATTCTTAACAATAATATTTGCTCACTGTAATTTTTGTGGCTCCATAATGATTAATTTTTTAGGGTAGCCAATGAACCCTAAATTGAATACCTGTGTTTAATCGATAAAATGGTAAAGCAACACCTCGGTTTGTGTTACAAAACATTTGTTGGGAAAATAATGCCGTGTTCGTCAGCGTGGGTACGTGGCCTAGTGCATTAGCCATTAGAGTTAGCTTGTTAGCTTGTGAAGCGTATCGTGTTCTCCTAGTTGCAATTATCATTGTCTATTTACGTCTCTGCGATTGCATTCACGCATATCGTCATAGGAATGAGGATGGATCCCGGAGTCGATCGAGGTAGCAGAAAAGACGGTGCTTTGATGATCGAGTCATCGTGTTGGAATGCTAACTTCTGGTTAAATCTTACCTAGGCAAGCTCCGGTGCATAACCCCTATTATTCTGCACTTTAAATTATGCTTGTGCATTAAGTTTAAAGGAGTTGAATAAAACCCACTTGCATATATATATCCTTATCCTATGAGTCTTACTAGTATGATAGGATCGGGTAGCGTGCTATGCTATAGGATTCCGGTAGAAGACGAGTGATTACCTATCACTCGCGAGAGATAAGAAATATATTATTGTTACTATTATCATGTTACTATCACATGGAATAAATATGTATACTAATTGGAGACCGGGCGGGACTGGGCTTTGATGGACTTGGACTTGGTTGGGCAACAGAGCGGGGCTCTAGTTACAGTTGTCCAACCTGTGTCGATTAAGGACCATTCGTTGCATTGGATTCCATAGTCAGGTCACAGACCTACTTGTCCCAAGCATATACTTGCTTATGGGAGCAGGAAGACTTATTTCTCTCTTGTCATGGATTCCGGCCCTTTCTGGACCGGCTTTTTAGGTGGTTATATATATTGGGATGAGGAGGTCTAAGCACCATACTGAGGCTAGGCCTGCAGTGTTATGGGGCTTAGAGTCCGAGCTTGGACGGGGACCTAGACCCCTTGACAAGAGTGGAACGGGTTGGTCTTGCTTGTGCTCGAGGTACAAGTAAGGCGTGTCTTTTTAGGGCACCCAGCTGGACACATTGATTCGTGAATCACCGTCAACTTGACGCTACGACATGACTATAATCTGGCATCATAGTAAGAACTATGAAAGATGGTGAAATGGTTCTGATTGCTTACCACTTGCTTGAAAGTAGCATTGGTGCTTACATAGAATGGTCGATTAATGAACTAATGATGACCGCTAACAAAAAGAATTATAAGAATGCACATTTAGTAATGCTTCTTGCAGATACAATAAACTCACAAGCCAGAAAGCCTTGCATAATCCTTGGAGTATTTTTCTTTCCTCCTGACGGGTAAGTCTTGCAGAGTACAATTGAGTACTCAGGGTTTGTTCTACCCTGTTGCAGGTGGCAGGTGCTGATAAGCTGACACTTGAGTGTGAAAACCTCCTGGTGGGCTCAGCGAGGATTTCCTTTATGATGCGGAGTAGAGTTATTTATTAAAACTCTCACCAAAAGTTTTACAAAGAAAATACTGACAACTTGTTATCATTTCATGCTCATAAAGTTTATCATGTTAATGGTTATCTTAACATTAATTGATTTTATTTCTGTTGTACTCTGATAACATTTTATATTCCGCTGTTATAATCCAATAATGAATTACTCTAGTGTTGTACTAAAAGTGTTGTAAGAAATGACAAGGATGTTGTAAGCTTTGCCCTCTCATTTATGATCCTGATGTAAAAATATGGATTTTTGAGTTTTCCCTTAGGGTGTGCTCGACGGAATCGCATAGTTTAATGCTCTCCCTTGGGTACTTAGTGTCTAATGGAAGACAAGTACTCTTGGGAGGGTATTAGATTAGGCGGTTCTGCCACACCAAGGCCGGCTAATGCTTGGTTTTATAGCCCCCTAAAAAATAGAGCCGTTATACCCCTTCACTGGGCTATCTGCATACTGACCGGACTCGCTGCAAGGTGCACCGGATGCTCCTGTAGTAGAGTCCGGTCGATCGATGGACGCCTCGTATCCTAGCCGTTCGAAGCCAACCGTTGCTATCCAATGCTTACTTCACATGCAAACTTTCTTCCTTTGGACCAGAATCTCCTGTTCACCTAACCAGACTTGCTCACCCCCAGCGTCTGGTCTAATACAAAGAGGTTCCAGAGAGCCTTTTTCGTGACCGAACCCATCTGGTCATTCTGACCGAACTCACGCGGCATCCAGTCACTCTCAGTCAACGTGAGTTAATAGTCACGTGGTGGCATAGGCGCGTCCAGTCGGTCCCAAGAGGCAGCGTCCAGTTGCCCTGGCCAGCCAGCCCACAGTGAACACGTGATTGACCGGACGCGCGTGCCAACGTCCGGTCTCTCTCTCTCCCATACCCTCAACCAGAATTTCTTGTTGACAAAAGAGAATTGCTGGTTGAGCTTTCTCTCTCACTAACACGCTGACACTCGCATGCAGTCTTGCCCCCTTGCAATATACCTCCACAAGAATTTTTGTTGATGAGAGAGAATTTCTTGTTGAGCTATTTTCACCATTTTGGGCACTATTTCTTCTCCTTTTCAAAAGTGCTAACACCACCAAGTGTACACCATCTTATGCATGTGTGTTAGATTTTCACAAACATTTTATCAAAGGATTTGTCTCTTTTCACCATGCCACTCAATCCTAGCAACATCGCAAAGTTAGATCACTCGAGTAGCACTAGATGACCGATAGGCAAACAAGTTTGTCCCTCTTGATAGTACGGCCATCTATGCTAAACCCAGTCATAAACTTCTCTACACATCTATGACTGGTGAAATAAAATGCCCGATAAGTTATACCTTTGCCTTGCACATTCCATTCCATCTCCTCCAATGTTGATGCAACACATGCACCAACCATATCACCAAATGATATGATCCACTTCATATCATCATGTGATGTATTGGTTCATCGATCTTAACTTTACTTGCTCTTCACCGTTGCCCTTATTCATCAGCGCCAAGTCATTGCTCAAGCTTTCCGCCATGCAGTCTAACGCTTCAAAGCCTCCGACTTGCCCTTCACACTTGCAGCTGGTCCATCAAGCCAAGTCTTGTCTTCATCTTCTCCACCTAGCCACATGACTCCATGTCATGTCTCATATGCAATAAACTCCTTCATTGTATGTGGACTAATTCCCTGTGTATCTCACATAAATACATATTGGCACATGGAAGCAAGGGAAGAGGTTGGAGAAGAAAAGGATAAGAGATGGGTCACTGGGTGTGACCAGATGCTAGCTCCGGAGTGACAGGATGCGTCCGGTCAGTGACTGTCGCACCCATTTAAAGACCAAATGGAATGCATACTCTTATGTGTGCCTAGAGATCAATCACACATAAGTTAACAAATTATAAAGGAAGTATCACCACAAATGTTATTACATCACGATTATTAACACATAGTCTTTACACAAATGTAGCGGAAAGTCAAAAGATAAATCTCTCGTGGTAGCTCCAATCACAGGTACATTGACTGGTTGACTGCAAGTCTAGTAATCTTCAGGGAAGTAGGAGTAGTAGTCACTATTTGCACCATCTGTTACCCATCCGGGATTTTTATCCAACTAAGAAAAATAAACAAGCATAAGTACATCTCGTACTCAACAAGTGTAACATGGGGTTCATGAGGCTCAAAGGCATGACATTGGTTTTTCAGCATGTAGCTTTTAGTGGGCATAATTTTAGCATATCAATAGCATCAAGATTTCTCAATATAACAATAAACATATGAACCATGTGAAATGATTAATGAATAGCAAAAACATATTCATTATTAATGATCAACTATTCCATAAGGGTCCAAGGCCACTCGTGACCGTGAGCACGGCTGTTGTAATAGTTTTACACTCTGTAGAGGTTGTACACTTTCACTGTGAGTCGTGTTGCCCATATGCACAGGTTAATTACTCCCAAAACACTTCCAAGGTGAGCAGGCAGGGAAACACTATAAAGTCTTTCGAAGGTTCGTCGAATAAGTTAGGGCCATTAGATTCACTCGGCAAACCGATGTAGAGCCCCCTTCCAATTGGCACAATGACACGCAACCTATACACATAAGGACAGAGGCCACACTATACCCGATTCGACAAGCCATTCTTACGCCAAAAAGGTTACCACTAACAAGCTAGAAAAGGTCCTTCTATATGACTAAAGCCAGAGCCATATAGCCCTCACAGTTGTACTGTAAATCCCGGATGTTCGCTTACAGATAAGTCCTTGAGAGAAACTAGAGCACCAAAAATAACCGCATGCTCTAGCCACCTTTAAACAGTAATCAAAAGTCATCTTTTAATGTTTATTGCATATTCCATTAGTCAAATTACATGATCATAGTTCATGTTAAGCACTAGTAATGCTACTCAATGCAATATAATAGGTATCAAGGTATAAGATCAAAACTAAGTCATCCTTATCAAGGGAATATATGCATAATGATATTATTTGCTTATTGTGAATAGGACAACAAGGACAATCCCATGCCATACTTGCCTTGCTCAAACTGGTCCTGAAGATCTTGCTCGTAGAAAAACTCTTGATCTCCAACGAATTTTTCACCGTCTATACTCAATCAACAATGGCAACAACATTCATCCAGAAACAATCAAGCATAAACAAACAAGACTATAATTAGAACAGTACACCATTAGTAATAAAATAAGATAAAAATTCTTTAAAACGAGCCTACAACTCGCTAGGATCACACAGACGCGAAGATCACGAAAAACGGAGCTAAAACGACGAAGTTATGAATTTACTAAGATTTCCTATAGAAAAATAATTACTTTAATTCAAACTCGAAAATAAAATGTTACAAACCTACTGTATAGTAGTACTAACATGTAGAGCTCGCAAATACGAACCTAACACAATTTGAACGGGTCGAATCGGAGTTAAAACGGAGATTCTATGCATGAATTAACCTAGTGGCAAATCTGTAAATAAGTGAAAACGTATTTCTGAAGTTACCGCGAACAAAAAATGCTTTATGAAAAAGAAAACGTAATTCGGGAATACGCCATGGACTATGGGTTCTATATTTAAAAATTACAGGGACTCTTTAACAAAAATGCCGGCCGAACCGGTATCTTCTAATCCGAGCCATTGGATTTGATTTGGACGTTCCAGATCGGATCGGGGAAAAGCTGGGCGGCGCTCTGGCCGGAACAGTGGCCCGACGGCGGGTTTCGTGGCGGCGCCATTACCGGAGACGGCTATCTAGCGCTACAAAGCATGAGCTCACGAAAGAAGGACACGAGAGGGTAGAGCACATCAATGCGAACTCACCAAGGGTGAAATCAAGGGCGTGGGACGGATGGAGGCGACGGTGTGCTCGATATGGCGGACGGTGGTGGCGAGGTAGGGTTTCTAGCTCGCGGTGGCATCTCGGGAGCACGGCTGACGCTGCGAAAGGGTTGGATGGGGGCGGCTGTGCGCGGCACCCTTGCTTATATAGCCCGAAGGCGCTCTGAGTAAGGAAAGGGGAAGATTGGACGCGGGATTCAGCGTCGGCAAAGAAGGAAAGCGACGCCGGTGATGGCTTGAGGAAGGAGGTGACCCTGACAAGCAGGCCTGCAGTGTCAGTGATGGGCAGGCAGCGCGGTGAGCGTGCGCGAGCTAGGCCGCTGGCTGGGCTCGGCCCAAGCGCGATGCGGGGAAAAGAAAATGGGCCACGCGCTGTGAGTGGTGGGCGCGCGCTGCTGGGCTACGGAGGAAAAATAAGGCCAGGCCGGAATTCTGGGCCGAAACCGAAGGGGAGAGGAAAATCCTTTTTTTCCTTTTCCAAAAAGATTTTGAATCCTCTTTTGAATTTGGTTCAAACCACTCAATACAAAAAATCAAATGCAGCAGCATGAATGCTCAATAATGTTTCTACCATTATATTTGATTTTAAATTAATAAAAATTATTACTTTTCTAAGTTTGTATGCTCACAAAAATACATAAAAATCATATTCACCTATTTTAAATCATTCCAAAATTTTAGGGTGTTACAATTCTACCCCCCTTAAGATGAATCTCGTCCCGAGATTCGGCTGGTGCTTACTCGAACAGTTACGGGTATGTTTTCCTCAGATCCTCTTCTCTTTCCCAGGTGGCCTCATCTGTAGTATACCGATTCCACTGAACCTTACACATCTTGATAGTCCGACTCCTCATGACTCTTTTAGCAATCTCTAAAATTCTAACTGGAAACTCTTCATATGTGAGATCCTCTTTAACAGTGAGCTCCTCTAACGGTATCTGTTCCTCTGGTACTCGCAAACATTTCTTAAGTTGAGACACGTGAAACACATCATGTACACCTGCCAAACTCTCAGGTAATTCCAACTGATATGCCACCTCACCACGTCTCTCTATGATCTTGAAAGGCCCAATATACCTTGGTGCCAATTTCTCCTTCATGTTGAACCTTTTCACACTCCTCATTGGTGATACTTTCAAGTAGACATAATCCCCTACTTCAAAAGTTAACTCTCTCCTCCGAGTATCAGAATAACTTTTCTGTCGGGACTTAGCTATTTTTAGATTATCTCTAATCATCCTTACTTTCTTTTCAGCATCCTTGAGTACATCAAGCCCAAACACTTGACTTTTCCCTGTCTGATTCCAGAACAACGGGGTTCTACACTTTCGTCCATACAAAGCCTCAAACGGTGCCATCTGAAGACTCTTCTGATAACTATTGTTATAAGAGAACTCCGTGTAAGGCAAACTCTTATCCAAACTAGTACCATATTGTAAAGCACAAGCTCTCAACATATTTTCCAATATCTGATTAATTCTCTCCGTCTGTTCATCTGTCTGTGGATGGTAAGCTGTACTAAAGTTCAGCTTGGTTCCTAGTGATTCATGTATCTTTTGCCAATAATGAGATGTAAACTGGGTACCCCGATCAGACTAAATTTTCTTAGAAACTCCATGTAGACTCACTATTCTTTCCATATACAATTCAGCCAACTTTGCACTGCTATATGTAGTCTTAACTGGCAGAAAATGAGCAACCTTTGTTAGACGATCTACTATTACCCAAATCGAATCGTACCCTCTCTGAGTACGTGGCAACCCAACTATGAAATCCATACCAACTTCTTCCCATTTCCATTCGGGTATCTGCATAGGCTGTAACAATCCTGCAGGCCTCTGATGTTCAGCTTTTACCCTTTGACAAGTGTCACACAAAGCAACATATTCAGCAACATCTCTTTTTAAACCATACCACCAGTATTTCTCTGTCAGGTCCAGATACATCTTAGTACTCCTAGGATGTATGGAATAAGCTGACTCGTGAGCTTCATGCAGAATTGCCTCTCTGATAGTCTGATCCTCAGGCACACATAGCCTTTTTCCAAACCATAGCGTACCATTATCATCCTTACGGAATCCTGGTGATTTGCCCTTCGCTATATTCTCCGCTATCTCTCTCAACTTTTCATCTTTCAACTGACTCTTGTATATTTCTTGCTCTAGACTAGGTTCTAGTACCAGTTCTACTGCATTGGTGGTAAACCCTAAGTTTAGATGCTCACATTCAGCAGACAACTCTCTTGGCATAGGCATTACTTGCACTTCATTAGCGTAGCTTTTCCTACTAAGAGCATCAGCAAAGATGTTGGCCATTCCTGGGTGATAATGCACCTCCAGATCATAGTCCTTTATCAACTCCAACCATCTACGCTGCCTCAAGTTTAGATCTGATTGAGTGAAGATATACTTCAGACTCTTGTGATTAGTGTATATATCACTCTTATGTCCAATCAAATAATGTCTCCATATCTTTAGTGCATGAACCACCGCAGCTAATTCTAGGTCATGAGTAGGATAATTTAATTCATGCTTTCTCAACTGTCTCGATGCATATGCCACAACTCTACCTTCTTGCATAAGAACACATCCCAAACCTAAACGAGATGCATCACAGTAGATAGAGAAGTGTTTACTCAGATCTGGCAAGACTAATACTGGTGTAGTGGTCAATCTTTTCTTCAATTCCTCAAAATTAGCCTGACACTTCTCAGACCACACAAACGTGGCATTCTTCTCCAACAGTGCAGTCATTGGCTTCGCAAGCTTAGAAAATCCCTCTATAAATCTCCTGTAATAGCCAGCTAATCCCAAGAAACTACGGATCTCACTTACATTGGCTGGTGGCTTCCAGTTCAATACATCTTTCACTTTGCTAGGATCTACTGATATTCCTCCATTTGAGACAACATGACCAAGAAAGGAAACTTTCTTCAACCAAAACTCACATTTACTCCGCTTGGCATATAGCTGGTGTTCTCTGAGCTTTTGCAAGACCAACCTCAAATGTTCAGCATGTTCCTCCTCAGTCTTGGAGAATACTAGGATATCATCAATGAATACCACTACAAACTTATCCAGATATTCCATGAACACCTTATTCATCAAGTACATAAAGTATGCAGGGGCATTAGTCAGACCAAAAGACATCACTGTATACTCATATAATCCATACCGTGTGGTAAAAGCTGTCTTTGGTATATCACTAGCACGAATCTTCAACTGGTGATATCTAGAATGAAGATCAATCTTGGAGAATACACAAGCACCTCTCAACTGATCAAACAAGTCATCGATTCTAGGCAACAGGTACTTATTCTTGATAGTAACCTCATTGAGAGACCGATAATCTACACACATTCTCTGAGTGCCATCTTTCTTGTCCACAAAAATCACTGGTGCTCCCCAAGGTGAAGAACTAGGACGAATGAAACCTTTATCCTGCAACTCCTTAATTTGTTTCTTAAGTTCTTCTAATTCATCTACTCCCATTCTATATGGACGCTTAGCTATGGGTGCAGTTCCAGGTAATAATTCAATAATAAATTCAATGTCACGGTCTGGTGGCATACCTGGCAATTCCTCGGGAAACACATCAGGGAACTCCTCCACAACCGGGTCCTCCTTGTTGGCACCATCATTAAGCTGGTTCACTATAGCAGTCTTCTATTTTTGCACTTTCACCTCAACCCTGATTCTATCTCCCTTCGGTGTTGTTAGTACTACTGATTTCTCCTTGCACTAAATCTCTACTTGTTGTTGTATCATCCAATCCATTCCCAATATGAGGTCAATCCCAGCTGTTCTCAATACTATAGGGCTCACCTTAAACTCTACCCCCTTAAAATGAGACTAATCGGGAGACAACGATAAGATGCTGGCATGCTTCCACCAGGTGAGTTTACTAATATAGAGTTCTTCATGGCCCACAAATGAATTCTATGTATTATAACAAATGCTTGTGATATGAAAGAATGTGATGCTCTAGAATAAAAAAGAACTGTGGCAGGAGTGGAATGGACATCGAACGTACCAAGCATAACTTCTGGTTCCTCCACTGTTGTTTCTTGAGACAAGTGGTTCACCCTTCCAGTGTTAGGTGCAGGCTTCTAGTGACTACTCTGCCTCTAGGGAGTTTGCTAGTTGGGCTTCTCAGGGAAATTGTAAGACAAGTGACCTTCTTTTCCACATCGAAAACACCTATTGGGGGTATTGGGAACACTAGTCTTCATGGGAGTATTGTTGGAAGGGCCCTAATGCTGAGTCTGATTCCCACTCTACTGCTGAGGGTGTTGGTTGTCATTCTACAGCTGGGATGGGGGACGTTGCGGAAACTGATTGCGGAAAGGGATCTGACCACGATTCCACTGACCAGGTGGAGGCCTCTGTTGATTACCTTGCTGGAAACTCGTACGCTGACGAGTGTTGCTA
The DNA here is from genome assembly GCA_038087645.1 of Saccharum hybrid cultivar R570. NCBI lineage: Eukaryota > Viridiplantae > Streptophyta > Magnoliopsida > Poales > Poaceae > Saccharum > Saccharum hybrid cultivar. Next base: position 7,753,665 of record JAQSUU010000494.1, read on the forward strand.
CCGGAGGCCTGTCCCTGAAGCCTTTTCCTCTTGGCATCCATCTCCTTACGCTTGTTATACACCACAATAGCGCGGTTTACAAGTGTCTGAAAATTGGGATAGGTATTGGACATCAGCTGCAACTGTAGCCCATCATACAATCCCTTCAGGAAGCGGCGCTGCTTATCACTATCATTAGCCACCTCATTTGGAGCATATCGTGACAACTGAGCAAACTTGTCACGATACTCAGCTACAGACAATGACCCTTAGGTCAAGCACCTGAATTCCTCTGCCTTCAGCTCTATCATCCCTTCTGGTATATGGTAAGCCCTGAAGCTCTCTCTAAACTCCTGCCAAGTGACCGCGGGAGCATTGGCGGGGCGGCCATACTCATACGATTCCCACCAATCCTGAGCCTCTCCCTGGAGTTGTCCAGAAGCAAACAACACTTTCTGCCGGTCATCACATTGTGCAATGTTGAGCTGCTTTTCCACGGCACGAAGCCAATCATCGGCTTCCAATGGATCTGCGGCATGCGTGAACACTGGGGGACGACCCTTCAAAAATTCACCACACTTATCACGTGGGGGTGCCCCAGCAACTGGCTGATTCTGTTGGTTCTGTACTAGTTGTTGCATAAGCTGTGTCTGCACTACCAATAGTTGCTCAATAGTTGGTGGCGGCGGTGGTGGTGGATTTGGGGGAACACCTCCACGATCCCTGCCTCTTCCTCTTCCGGCCATCTGCCATCCATAAAAATACAAACTTTGAGATTTCCATGTTATCAACCACTTATAAGATAAAGAATGAGATCTGAAAGTTTTCTGGGCGAGTATCAATATTAACAGTTCAGTAAATCAATCATATCTTGAGCTACAGAAGTCCAATAGAGGCGTGCTTTATATGCTTTATATTTAGACATGCCTACAAGCCCCAAAACTGATAACAAAATCCAACTCACACATAAACATAATGACAAAGCAACTATCACACCAAAGTTCAAACCACACGACAGTCTCGAAGACTGAACTGACGTTACTAAGAACATTCTTATTACATAAAGGACTCCTATTTTCTAAGGACGTGGCTCATGCTCTAATGTCTCATAAATCTTGGCCATGCCTTGGTTTGCTCGGAGTTCATCAATCGTCGCCTAGCACCTCTTGATGGTCTTCCCCTGTGCCTTCACCATCTCCTCTAACTGCAGCTTCCTCTCCATCATATCATAGACAAGGTTCACCATCACCCGAGGAAGTGGTTCCAACTGCACTGGATCCATCATGGCCCATCCAAGGTCGGGTTGTGCACGAGGGAAGTAACGGTGAACATCATGCTTCATGCTGTCAAAGCGAAGGTAGCGGAGGCCCATACATGCTTCAAAGGCGGCATCTTCAATGCTAGCCTCTATGGTAGCTCGACGACCCGTGTGAGAATACATCATGTCCAGCTGGTATGTCCCTTTTTCCTCATCCTTAGGAAAAATACTTGCTCTTGCCTTCCAGTAAGTGTCCTCCAGCAGATGTGTATACTCCCAGTAGACGTACTCCACAGCTGGGTGCCAATCAGCGAAGTAGGCAGCGAGCATTCCCACCAGTCGATGGTGAGAGACAGCGTCTCCTCCAGCCTTGTGGTAAATCTTCACAGTCCACCCCATTGGAGGAGGTGCCACATCCTCAGCAGCTTCATCATGTGGTGGAGATGGGGGTTGCTCTCCTCCATTAGCTTCCTCCTCTTCATCATCTTCAATCTCAATGATCTTAGGATCTTCTTCAGGCTCGGGTTCTTCCTGAGAAGGTGTTGGCGCTTGGATTGGTGCTTCAAGGGCGTGCTCCTGTTCTTGGGGTGCTTCCACTTGTGGCTCTTCTGGTGCAAGCAAGGCACGAGGTGGGTAGTGACCTCCAGTGGTGATGCGGGCAGTCTTGCGGCCATGAACCATCTACAGAGTTTTAGATGTAGTTAGAATAGAGGCAAAATTTCATAATATAATGAGACATAAGAAGCATAAAAATTTATAAAATAACAATAGCAAGATAATAAGCATAAAAATAGTGAACAAGAAGATACTAAATCGACCATTTCTAGCTAGGCTTGTGTCCTACAGTCAACAAAAGCTCTGATACCAATTTGTCACACCCATTTAAAGACCAAATGGAATGCATACTCTTATATGTGCCCAGAGATCAATCACACATAAGTTAACAAATTATAAAGGAAGTATCATCACAAATGTTATTACATCAGGATTATTAACACATAGTCTTTACACAAATGTAGCGGAAAGTAAAAAGATAAATCTCTCGTGGTAGCTCCAATCACAGGCACATTGACTGGTTGACTGCAAGTCTAGTAATCTTCAGGGAAGTAGGAGTAGTAGTCACTATTTGCACCATCTGTTACCCATCCGGGATTTTTATCCAACTAAGAAAAATAAACAAGCGTAAGTACATCTCATACTCAACAAGTGTAACATGGGGTTCATGAGGCTCAAAGTCATGACATTGGTTTTTCAGCATGTAGCTTTTAGTGGGCATAATTTTAGCATATCAATAGCATCAAGATGTCTCAATATAACAATAAACATATGAATCATGTAAAATGATTAACGAATAGCAAAAACATATTCATTATTAATGATCAACTATTCCATTAGGGTCCAAGGCCACTCGTGACCGTGAGCATGGCTGTTATAACTGTTTTACACTCTGCAGAGGTTGTACACTTTCACTGTGAGTCGTGTTGCCCATATGCCCGGGTTAATTACTCCCAAAACACTTCCAAGGTGAGCAGGCAGGGAAACACTATGAAGTCTTTCGAAGGTTCGTCTAACAAGTTAGGGCCATTAGATTCACTCGGCAAATAGATGTAGAGCCCCCTTCCAAATGGCACAATGACACGCAGCCTATACACATAAGGACAGAGGCCACACTATACCTGATTTGTCAAGCCATTCTTACGCCAAAATGGTTACCACTAACAAGCTAGAAAAGGTCCTTCTATATGACTAAAGCCAGAGCCATATAGACCTCACAGTTGTACTATAAGTCCCGGATATTTGCTTACAGATAAGTCCTTAAGGAGAGAAACTAGAGCACCAAAAATAACCCCATGCTCTAGCCCCCTTTAAACAGTAATCAAAAGTCATCTTTTAATGTTTATTGCATATTCCATTAGTCAAATTACATGATCATAGTTCATGTTAAGCACTAGCAATGCTACTCAATGCAATATAATATGTATCAAGGTATAAGATCAAAACTAAGTCATCCTTATCAAGGGAATATATGCATAATGATATTATTTGCTTATTGTGAATAGGACAACAAGGACAATCCCATGCTATACTTGCCTTACTCAAACTGGTCCTGAAGATCTTGCTCGTAGAAAAACTCTTGATCTTCAACGAATTGCTCACCGTCTATACTCGATCAACAATGGCAACAACATTCATCCAGAAACAATCATACATAAACAAACAAGACTATAATTAGAACAGTACACCATCAGTAATAAAATAAGATAAAAAGTCTTTAAAACGAATCTACAACTCGCTAGGATCACACAGACGCGAAGATCACAAAAAACGGAGCTAAAACGACGAAGTTATGAATTTACTAAGATTTCCTATAGAAAAATAATTACTTTAATTCAAACTCGAAAATAAAATGTTACAAACCTACTGTACAGTAGTACTAACATGTAGAGCTCGCAAATACGAACCTAAGGCAATTTGAACGGGTCAAATCGGAGTTAAAACGGAGATTCTATGCATGAATTAACCTAGTGGCAAATCTGTAAATAAGTGAAAACGTATTTCTAAAGTTACCGCGATCAAAAAAACGCTTTATGAAAAAGAAAATGTAATTCGGGAATACGCCATGGAATACGCCAATTTTTCAAAGCCTTTTCCAAAAAGATTTTGAATCCTCTTTTGAATTTGGTTCAAACCACTCAATACAAAAAATCAAATGCAGCAGCATGAATGCTCAATCATGTTTCTACCCTTATATTTGATTTTAAATTAATAAAAATTATTACTTTTCTAAGTTTGTATGCTCACAAAAATACATAAAAATCATATTCACCTATTTTAAATCATTCCAAAATTTTAGGGTGTTACAGTGACCCTAGGTGCGGGCAGTGGCCTGGCTACAATCGAACTCTGGCCGAGCCAGGGACCAGACATGCCTGTGCTATTGTTTCTCTGGTTGGCTTGTGCGTAGTAGGTGGACCAAACGCTGGGCGAGTCCGGTCAGTGCTGACCGGACGCGTCCAGTCAGCAAAAGCACACTCTAGGAGCTCTCTGTGTTAGACCGGACTCTAGGGTTTCGCAAGTCCTGGGTAGGGGACCGTCGTGTCCAGTCCAAAGGCGATGAGCGCAAGTGACTTAGCTGTTGGGCTCCAACATATACTTTCAAATGGCTAGTACATGTGGCGTGCTGTAGGCAATCGGACGCTGGTGACCGGACGCGTCTGGTGGCACCCTGTAGCGTGTCCAGTCAGTGAGCAGAAGCTGTGTTAAGGGGGGCATTGGGCATGTAACCTTTGGGGCTCTATAAATAGATGTTGGCCAGCTTAGGCTTACTCTCTTGGCCATTTTCATTGACAATACAACCTTGTGAGCCTTGCCAATCATCTCCTTCCTTGATAGTGCTAATTAAAGTGAGATTGAGTGATCCAAGTGTATTGCTTGAGTGAGTTCATCTAGTGGCACTTGGTGATTGGGTTTTGCTGCAGATTTCTCTTGTTACTCTTGATGGTTGCCGCCACCTAGATGGCTTGGAGCAGCCAGGATCATTGAGTGGAGGGTGGTGCTTATCTTCGACTTCGATCAGGTGATTTGTGAGGGGTTCTTGTGCCTTCCCCGCGGGAGATCACAAAGGCAACTCTAGTGGATTGCTCGTGACTTATGTACCCTCATCTTGTGTTGGTTGTGTGGCACCCTAGTGAGGGTTAGGCATGTGATGCCTATTAGCGCATGAACCTCCAAGTGAGTGAGTCGTAACAACGGGGAGTAGCTTGTCGGCAAGCAAGTGAACCTCAGGATAAATCTTGGTGTCAATTGGATTTCATATTGTGATTGATTTATCTCTTGCCAGCTTGGTATATCCCTCTATCACTTGTATTTACATTCCTAGCTCATACTTGTGTAGTGATAGTTGTAGCTTTGCTTAGCTTGTTAGTTGTTGACGGTCCTTAAGTACCAAATATAGTTATCAAATAAATAAAGAAAAGGATCCAAATGCAACCAACACCTAGACTTAGGGTTTTATCTGACAGAATTCCACGAGTTTTGGTGTTTGTCTGTTTCTGCAGGGGGTTATCAGAAAATACGGAGGAAAGGCCCACACGTCGGGTTTACATAGAGATAATAACGTGTTCACCGATTTTCTATCATCTAGAAGACTCCAGAAGCCACGAGATCGAACAGGAGGCCGAACGGGCCCGGAGGCAGGGCGCCCGCCCTGCTCCCTAGGGCGCCCGCCCTGGCCTGAGAGCCAATCAGGCTCCGTCTCGCGGATTATGCTCCACCGACCTAAGGGATCAAGGAAAACCGTGCGATTAATGTCGGTTTGATCCGACGGCCCACGTTCACTTGAGGGGGCTATATAAGCAGGACCCCTGGCCCCTGGAGGAGGCACTCCCTCATTCTCAATTCTTCAAACCCTAATCTCAGGAGGAGAGTCTCTGATCAAGCCCTAGAGCCACCACATCAACTAGATCTCTAGTATAGCATAGCTACATAGGATTAGAACTAGAAGGAGTCAATCTTCGATTGGTTTCCGGATCTGTCAAGAGGATTCTTGGTAATTCCTTTACTGTTCTTCATTGTTCATCTTTGTTCTTCAATATTATGAATACAACTTTGTTCTGTTTCAATATATTGATTATGAGTTTGCTCTACTTGTTTATGTTTGCAATTATATTGTTCTTAGTTTATCGTAGTTATACGCTTGGCTTAGTTAGATTGGAATTATATACATGTTTAGGATCGTATAGCGTTTATCCATCGGATCCATGGGTAAATGATAAATATTGTGTAGGCGTGGTGCTTAGACCATATTTATCTGCGATTGCACCTTATATGCCGGATCGTGGGGTGGTCCGCGATGGTGACAGCTTCGTTGGTTCTTATATAGTCCCCCTCCCGTGTGTAAGGCAGGCAGAGCAACATTATTACGGGGGAGTGATTGCTATGTTTCTCATCTTCCTTGATAATATCACTATGCATGGGCGTAGTCCTTTCTCGCAATGATTGCCAAGTGTACTTGCACTAACTATGATATGCTAGACTTTATAGTTAAGAATAACTTAGGAAATATCCTTGTAGTTCGTCCTAATACCATGCTAATGACTTGCTAGAATATCTGTTGAGGTGCTTATCATTATTATATGTGGCTAGCTGATCAGATTAATTATCTTTGTCACCATTCATACTTTATCTATATTTTATGTGACACTTACCCCTGTATGCAAGAGATAGATGAATGCTCTCACTTATACATGCAATGATTGATACTCATTCCTATATTCCATTCCATAATCAACATTGATGTTAGTAATCCCTTCCTAGTGGTAAAAATATAAATAACGATACCTGGAATACTTCCCGGTTAAAATGCTACATCGGTATTAATCTGTGCGCTTGCAGATCTTATTTATTATTTATTTAGAAGAGCAGTTGCATATTTCAATACCGCGTCTCTCATGTCATGCTGGGGATGACAACTTGGCTTAAGTGGCATGAGGGATAGGTTCGGCATTTTTGGCGCCGTTATCAGAATTAGAAAACTAAGTCTACTTTTGGTAATGACATTAAGAATGCCCAACAAGCATTTTTGGCGCCGTTGCCGGGGAAGGTTGATTTACTAACAAGGAATGAATACGGAATTTGAGTCATCATTCGCATCATTAAGTGATTGAGATCATCAATTCTCCCATACAGATTTACCCCTGTATTTTTCCATTCTTATTGTTTTGCAGGGTGATGTATGAATAGAGGACATCTTCCAGAAAATTTTATTGACAACCCCGAAGCATTAATTAGAGGGGCAAGAGCCAAGCTCAAGAAGTCAACACTTCGACGCAACACTTCATCCAATTCAGAAGACCGCCGAAGTTTCATCCGGAATTTGTCAACAGAGTTCGCAGCCATGGCGAACAAGACGATCCGCGAGTTCTCAGCTCCCACTACGGACAACATCCGCACTGGACCTGCCGCGGCCATCGACAAGAACTTTGAGCTCAAGCCAGGGCTCATCAATATGGTACAAGCCAACCAGTTTTGTGGGAAGCCGCACGAAGATGCAAGTGCTCATCTCCAACACTTCCTGGAGATTTGCAGCACATTCACTATATTAGATGTTCCCAGAGACGCCATACTACTTCGCCTTTTCCCATTCTCACTATTGGGGAGAGCGAAGCAGTGGTTCTACGCGACGAAGGATAAGAACACTACGTGGGCACTCTGCTCTACGAACTTTCTGGCTAAGTTCTTTCCCATGGGCAAGACCAATGCTCTCCGTGGGAAGATTACAAGTTTTCAGCAACAACATGATGAATCCGTTCCAGAAGCATGGGAGCGCTTTCAAGATTACATCCTAGAATGTCCCCATCATGGAATGGAGAGCTGGCTACTTATGCAGACTTTCTATCATGGGCTCATCACTAGTGCTCGTGAGACCATGGATGCTGCAGCTGGAGGCGCATTTCTATCACTCACCATACCACAAGCTACAGCCCTTGTGGAGAAGATGGCGTCCAACCAAGGTTGGAACGAAGAGAGGACTCAAACACGCAAGAAGGGTGGAGGTATGCACCAGCTCAAGGAGGTAGACATGCTGTCTGCAAAGTTAGACCTACTCATGAAAAAGCTCGATGACAAAGCTGGAGACAAAAGAGAAGTCATGAACGTCTACGACTCTCACATGACTTGTGAGGAATGTGGAGACACTGGACACTCAGGCAATCACTGCCCTGAGATGCTTGAGGATGCAAGGTACATCAACAACAACAACAACTACAACCGTCCTCAACAAAATCAAGGTTGGAATCAACAGAGGCCTAACTACTCAGGTAACTACTCAGGTAATTATCAAGGTAATAACTCTTACAACAACAATAATAATTTTCCACCCCTGAGAGAGTTAGTGTCTAATCAAGGAAAGCTAATGGATAACTTGTCTAAGAAATTGGCATCCAATGATAAAATACTAGAAAACATAAATAAAAGAATGGATAATTTCTCTACTGCCATCAAAAACCAAATTAGCTTTAATAAAATGATTGAATCTCAGTTAAATCAAATAGCTGCTGCTGTTCCTGCTACTAACCCCGGTATACCATCACAACCGGAAGGATTAGAATCTGCAAATCTTGTAGGCATGTTTGATGCAGGTAACTATTGGAGTAATCCCGCTGTCGGAGTACATAATGACCTTCTGCCAGTCAAGAGAGGCGATCCAGGACGCCCCGTCATCCCGATCTCCATCGGCATGGTGGACTTCCCAGAAGCACTCTGTGACTTTGGCTCCAGCGTCAACATTATGCCCAGGGTACTCTATGAAAAATTCTTTACATATCCTTTATCAGAAACAACTATGTGTTTGCAGCTTGCAGATCGGACACTAAGCTTTCCTAAAGGAATATTAAAGAACATGTGTGTCCGAGTTGGTACCTCGTATGCTCCAGCTGACTTCGTGGTGATAGAGACCGGGTCCGATGAGAGGTCACCAGTTATTCTGGGAAGGCCATTCCTGAACACCTCGGGAGCTGTCATCTACGCCAGCGCTGCGAAGATCAACTTCAACATCAAGGGGAGGAAGGAGACGTTTTCCTTCAAGAACAAGATTACACAAATCCCAGAGCAACCCCAACATGAACCAAGGAAGAGGACCAACAGGAGGAACAAGCAGAACAAGAACAACCAAGGATGGACCGAATCAGCTAAGATGGTCACTGCAGTTCAAGGAGGTCAAGATGGTCGACCCAAGTCGCCGTTCCTAATCAAGAAGGACGACCCAGGTATGCCAAGCATTGAGTGCTCAATCAATGGATACTCCTTTCAGAAGGCGCTCTGCGACACTGGATCAGGCGTCAACATAATGGCCACAGTCACCTATCAGCTCTTGTACGGGACCATGCCCTTAAAACCAACATACACTCAGCTCCAGATGGCAGATCAGACATCCCAAAAGGTCGAAGGTATAGTAACCGATGTCCCTGTTAAAATTAACGATCATTTTGTCCATACAGACTTTCAGGTCATTGACATGGGAGACGACGAGTACGATCCACCCATCATCCTAGGAAGACCGTTCCTAGGCACCGTCAAAGCAATCATCTACATTGGAACCGGAGAAGTCCATATGCATTTCCCCTCTGAGAAGGTACGCCGCTACTTTAATGACCCTAACTATATAGTTGAAGATTCTAAGCAGGTCAGGACAAGAAGAAGGCGACGTAACCGTAACCAAAGGAGGCAAACCATCAAGGACGTATGGGCAGACTATGAAGGAGAGGTCATAAGGCCCGAGGATATACAACAGGAGACCGAAGCACCAAGTCGGGTATGGAAAGTGAAGATAGTTACACAAGAAGAGGAGGCGCTGCCGGAACCACCGTCTACGCCACCCAAATCCCAGGACAACTAAGAAGAAAAGAAGTCCTGTTCGGAGGACTTAAAAACACCGAACGCCGTGCCAAGAGGTAAACTTGGTAGTTATCATTTTCCCTTTAATTATTGCTCAGTTAATCATGTTCATTCTGTCTAAAAAAATGTTGAAAACAGTAAGCCCCATGTGAGTATGCGAGTGGCATAAAACCCATAAGTACATTCACTGTGGTGGCATAAAAAAATAAATAATAATATATATTTTTTCTGTTCTATAAAAATAAAAATAGAGAGTGACATTTATCAAGGAAGCTCAAACATGATAAAGGCTAGATATTTATGCTAACACTTAATCAAGTTCCACGAAGCTTTGTTGTCTATTTGAGCTCCACAGAATTCAGGAAGACTAGTAGATGGAGGACATCCTAATCGCTGTCAGGGTGCTGCCGACATTCAAATACACCTCTGCACCTGCTAGCTACATCAGAAGAAATTACGTCAAGATCCAGCTTGGGGGAGAGCACCCCCATTTATCCCGATAAGTATTTTTATCTACATTTATACCTATGCTTTATTAAAATAAAAAGATGCATAATCATGAAAACCCAAATAAATATTTTGTGTTTATATATATTTGCTTAGTTTAATAAATAAATAAAGTAGCTATGCTAAACTGAATCTTGAAAATAAAACTCTATCATGGATATGATGAATAGTTGCTCTGCCTAATTTTTAAATTTGTTCTCTCTCTAGTTTAGACATAACTGTTATAATTTAAAACTGGCTCTAAACCTGAACTAGTGGGAAGAGAACTTGATCTGAAGTCTAAGTTGTTAGCGGATATGATATGGGAAGGTTGAGCTGCTGTTTATCTGTTCCTAGAGATGCTAGAATTCTGGAGAATTTTATCTTTGAAAATCTTTAAAATGTTGCATGATGAGTTCCTGTATGATGAGAGTTTAAATTCCTACCACAGCCATATATACATGCTTGTTAGATTAAGAGCCGCACTTTTACTACTTACTGCTTATGGGCATTGAGTGTGGTCAAGTTGTGTAGACCCTTAGGAACTTGTCATGTGGTTAAAATCAAGATTCACTTGCACGTTCACTCATACATGCTGCTTCTACTCCGGAAGTACGCATCCACATATATCCACTCATTTCCATCTCCAGATTCACCCAAAATTATTCTACTCCTGACCCGGGAGAGAATAGCCAAAAACATTATCCCATTCCTGTTATTCCCTGTGAAGTTAATGCTCAAGTCATTTCTACTACCACTTGCTATATTTTCAAAAGAGGGAGATTGCTCTAAAAATATATAAATACGAGGAAATAAAAAGGAGCAAGTGCTCGGAACCTCGAAGAAAGAAAAAGTGAGACGAGAGGTAAAAATGGACAAGTGTCCGACAGTAGAATTAGGGGTACAAGATACCCACCTGAGAGAAAAAAAAGAAGAGAAAATACAGAGCATCTCATTCCCCTCAAAAGTTTTAAAAAGCAAGAAAGGTATGTATTTCCTCAAAAAGAGCATTAGACTTTTGTTATCACCATACACCACTCATTCACCACACATGCACATCTTGATTTGACTTATTGACTTGTTTCTCTGGATCCATGGTTTGACTATGCAATAAATGTTCTATGAGTATGTATACTTTATCTCCCACCTATGAGCTCCAGATATCAAAGCCTTATTAGAGTAGGGTGAGAGAGAAGGCAATGTCACTACGCCTTATACCATAAATACCACATACTTTGAGAGAGAAGGCATATACCATTACTGCCTTGGTAAGGATCCAGAAATACCACAAAAGAGAGATCTGAGAGAGTCATACAAGGAATCTCTGAGTTTTATTTGAAAAATTTGCAAAAACTCCAGAGCTATAGCTGATCAAGAATAAGAGACATGGCGTTTGACTAGACCGTTCTATCTTTTAACCACTCAAGATGCAGGTGACGGTTGCAAGCCCCATGGTGAAAGGTAAAATGAGTAAGTTTTAAGTCTTGACAGTTTACTCTAACTCAGGGATGAGACCTTATTTGAAAGCATATGTACCGTCAACGTTCAAAGGCGTTGCAGCAACTTCTGATCCATAATGAGTCTATCCTTGCTCAGGGACGAGCAAGAGGTAAGCTTGGGGGAGTTTGTTGACGGTCCTTAAGTACCAAATATAGTTATCAAATAAATAAAGAAAAGGATCCAAATGCAACCAACACCTAGACTTAGGGTTTTATCTAACAGAATTCCACGAGTTTTGGTGTTTGTCTGTTTCTGCAGGGGGTTATCAGAAAATACGGAGGAAAGGCCCACACGTCGGGTTTACATAGAGATAATAACGTGTTCACCGATTTTCTATCATCTAGAAGACTCCAGAAGCCACGAGATCGAACGGGAGGCCGAACGGGCCCGGAGGCAGGGCGCCCGCCCTGCTCCCTAGGGCGCCCGCCCTGGCCTGAGAGCCAATCAGGCTCCGTCTCGCGGATTATGCTCCACCGACCTAAGGGATCAAGGAAAACCGTGCGATTAATGTCGGTTTGATCCGACGGCCCACGTTCACTTGAGGGGGCTATATAAGCAGGACCCCTGGCCCCTGGAGGAGGCACTCCCTCATTCTCAATTCTTCAAACCCTAATCTCAGGAGGAGAGTCTCTGATCAAGCCCTAGAGCCACCACATCAACTAGATCTCTAGTATAGCATAGCTACATAGGATTAGAACTAGAAGGAGTCAATCTTCGATTGGTTTCCGGATCTGTCAAGAGGATTCTTGCTAATTCCTTTACTGTTCTTCATTGTTCATCTTTGTTCTTCAATATTATGAATACAACTTTGTTCTGTTTCAATATATTGATTATGAGTTTGCTCTACTTGTTTATGTTTGCAATTATATTGTTCTTAGTTTATCGTAGTTATACGCTTGGCTTAGTTAGATTGGAATTATATACATGTTTAGGATCGTATAGCGTTTATCCATCGGATCCATGGGTAAATGATAAATATTGTGTAGGCGTGGTGCTTAGACCATATTTATCTGCGATTGCACCTTATATGCCGGATCGTGGGGTGGTCCGCGATGGTGACAGCTTCGTTGGTTCTTATATAGTCCCCCTCCCGTGTGTAAGGCAGGCAGAGCAACATTATTACGGGGGAGTGATTGCTATGTTTCTCATCTTCCTTGATAATATCACTATGCATGGGCGTAGTCCTTTCTCGCAATGATTGCCAAGTGTACTTGCACTAACTATGATATGCTAGACTTTATAGTTAAGAATAACTTAGGAAATATCCTTGTAGTTCGTCCTAATACCATGCTAATGACTTGCTAGAATATCTGTTGAGGTGCTTATCATTATTATATGTGGCTAGCTGATCAGATTAATTATCTTTGTCACCATTCATACTTTATCTATATTTTATGTGACACTTACCCCTGTATGCAAGAGATAGATGAATGCTCTCACTTATACATGCAATGATTGATACTCATTCCTATATTCCATTCCATAATCAACATTGATGTTAGTAATCCCTTCCTAGTGGTAAAAATATAAATAACGATACCTGGAATACTTCCCGGTTAAAATGCTACATCGGTATTAATCTGTGCGCTTGCAGATCTTATTTATTATTTATTTAGAAGAGCAGTTGCATATTTCAATACCGCGTCTCTCATGTCATGCTGGGGATGACAACTTGGCTTAAGTGGCATGAGGGATAGGTTCGGCATTTTTGGCACCGTTATCAGAATTAGAAAACTAAGTCTACTTTTGGTAATGACGTTAAGAATGCCCAACATTAGTGTAGCTAGTTTAGTTAACTAGAAGTAATTAGCTGTAACTAGCTTTCTAGCATGCTCACTAGAGTAGAATTAGTGACATAGACTTGTATGTGCCAAAGAGATCATACTTGACTAGTATATGGGATAGGTGGCTTGCAACACTTGTTAGAGCTAATGCAAAAAGCTTTATAGCCTTTTAATTGTCTACCAAGTTTGCTTAGTGGTTTGTAGAATTTTAAACTAGGCTATTCACCCCTCTAGCTAATTAGCACCTTTCACAGTGTTAATTTTTTAACCATAGGCAAGTCCAGCAAGAATTCATGTAGCCATTTTTGCCTCTGCTTTAGCTTCATTCAAAGTAGTAAGTTTTGCTTTTATGGTTGATCTCGTCAAAATAGTCTATTTGCAAGACCTCGATGAAACTTGAAAATTAGAATTTTCAAAATAAAAAAGTTAGAATTTTTGAATGACCAATTCTAAATATTAAATCCAAGGTCATTTGAAAACTATAAATTTTGAATTTTTGAATCTAAGAATTTTAAAAGAATTTTAGCACTATAAATAATTAAAAATAAAAAACTTCTCAACTATATAGCTGTAGATCTCACTAAGCTCTACAGTTTTGATATAAAAGTTCATCTTCGCCCGATTTTGTATGCAAAGGTTATGAATTTTTTGGCCAACTATCAAGGGTTGAATAGCTAGGTGCTTAATTGTCACTTTAAAATTCTCTCTGCTCTCTATTCCTAGAAATTATTGTTTAACAGCTATAGAGCAAATTGCCATGATTAAAGAGTGTCATTTAGTAAAACAACATTGAGTAGTGTCCTCTAGCAAAATAACATTAAGTAGTGTCTATTAACAAAATACAACATTGAACTTCAACAAATTTACTCTAATAATATGTTTGATTTGAGGACAAAGTTTGTGAAAAGACCTAATTGGCCTAGAGGGGGGTGAATAGGCCTTTTTTGCAAACTCTAAAACTCACAAACTCGAATTTGTGGAAGTTAAATACAAGGTCGGAAGTTCCAGTGGTCTGGATCGGAAGTTCTGGTCAGGGGGACTAGAACTTCCGGTGCCATAAATGAGCTACGAAATTAGAGTGAATCGAGTTGGGATTTCAGATCCAAGTGTTACCACACCCTCCTAGAGGTTGTTGATGATGATGTTGAACTCCTCAAGGCTTGGCACCACACCAAACCATAAATTGGGACCTCCCACCTAAGATTTTGGGGGTAGAGAGGAAGAACAACAAGAACACAAGAACAAAGGGTAGTTGATGCTACCGCCACAGAAAGACAAGCTATTTTTACCGAGGTTCGGCAATCCCCACGAAGGAGTTCCTGCGTCCTCATTGTTGAGGTGACCACGAATGTCCAACCACGAAGGTCTCTTCCCTCAAGCAACCACAAAAGCTAGCTTGAGGTTTCCACTAAGGATCAAAGGGTAATACAAACACTTCAGGGCGCCCTCACAAATGAATCAACATGGGCAACCACAAAGAACGCCTAGTTGGCTAGGGTTCCAAGAACCCAAGAGTAACAAACAAAAACCAAGGTAGCAAAATGAGGAATCCAAGTGCTCAAGTCAAAGATCGATGCTCCCGCTCTCAAATCTCACGTCCCTAGCTCAAACAATCGAAGATTGAAGCTTGGAGGCAAGTGGGGAGAGAGAGTGGGCGAGTCACAGCTTAGAGAGAGTTGGGAGAGCAAAAATGAATGTGCAAAGCTTGGGCCACGGTTAGAAATGAGGTGAGAAGCTTATATACTCAGGCTCAGATGAGCCACCAGAAGTTCTGATGGAAGCCACCGGAACTTCCGGTCAAACGAGATCAGACCGTTGGGCTTGTCAGTCAACTCGGGTCCACCGGAACTTCCGGTGCCAGGACCAGAACTTTCAGTCCATACCGGAACCTCTGGACGGAGCCTAGAACAATTCTCTCACACGCGCATGCGCACGCAAACTGCACCAACCGAAACTTTCGGTGCCTGACCGAAACTTCCGGACGGAGGCCAGAACAAAATACTCGCATGCGCACACGCGCGGGCGCCAACGACCGGAACTTTCGGTGTAGCTCACCAAAACTTTCAGTGCACATCTCTCCATCCTACTAAGCTTCAACAAGAGCACTTTTTATCCCCATTTTGCCAACTAGATTTGTATCCCTCTTGATAGTGCAGCGTTTCCTACGACTCAAATCAAAATAAAAGGTGTTGAAGCCCTTGAGTCGAAGCACCTTTTGTCCATCAAAATTTAGGGCGCTTTAATTCACCAAATATTCGTTTTCAATTCCATCAATGGACTAACACTATAGATTACACTTGATAAATATGTTAGTCCCTAATTTGATTGTCATTAATTATCCAAAACCCACATCAGGGCGAATGTACTTACAAACCCCCCCTTTTTGGTAATTGATGACAACCAATTTAGGCTTACAATAGATAGAAAGAATTGAAGCTTTTGAATTCCAAAATTCAAGTTGAGCTCCCCCTTAATGTATGCATAGGATTTGGAATTTCAAATCTTGATTCAAATCAAGATTGCATATATTAAGAATAAGCTCCCCCTAAATTTTGCAATCCATGGGGTGCCTAAGTGTGTGTGAAACAATAAAATCGTGATGCATATGACAGGTTATATCACAAGAATAAATCAAGAGAACTTGAATGGTTATGCAAGAAAGAAAAAGGACTTAAACTCATCATAACCATTTTAAATAAACAACCATCATAAGCATCAACACAAAAGGCTAAACAAGCAAAGATAGACATTAAGCATAAATGTTTTAGCCTACACTCAACCATCACACACACATAGTTCAAGTTTACCACATGGTTCACCACACGAGATAAAGTTATTACATAACAAAATTTTTAACTACCCCTATTACATCAAGATAAAAGTCTAACACTCCCCCTTTGGCATCAAATGCCAAAAAGGGTAGGCTCTAAGAGGCTCCAAGGGGCAAAGGCAGCGAGGGATCTACTCGTCATCATCGTCGTCAACAGCATAGTCCACCAGATTGTTCTTGCCAAGAGGATCTGCTGAAGTAGACTGCCCATACTGAGGGGCAAAAGCTGGAGCATGGGAGGTAGAAAGCCGAGTAATACCATCTGCACCACTGAAGAGGTCCTGATAAGCAAAGCCTGCCTTGATGTCCTCCACAGTGTAGCCTTTAGGAATACCACCACCATAGATGGGATCAAAGGCACTAGGCTACTGAAAGCCCTACTGCTGCTCAAACTCCTGATAATCCTTAGTGTCATGCTGCTCCTCGTCATCAAACTGCTGTCCATAGTTGTTGTCATATTCCACATAAAGATCTACAAAGGGATGAAGAGGAGAAGCTGGAGGAAGACCAGCCTTCTCCTCCAAATGCCGCATGTGCTTGTCCTGCTTGACCTGGCAATAGCAGAAGTAAGACATGAACCTCTGAAGCGCATGGCGAGTGGCGTCCATGGGACCACGACCATGGCCATGACTACGGCCACACCCACATCCATTCCCATGCCCACACCCTCTAGAGGCTCCAGCTGAAGGGTCCACAGGAGGTGCATTCTCCTCCTCCTCTACTGCTGCAGCATCCTCATCATCCTGTCCTGCACCACTATCACTAGCCTCAGTAGCCTTCCCTTTCCCTTGGTATGATTGAGCCTTCAGACGCCTGACATTCCAATCCGAATGCTTTAAAACCAATGACTTGCTCAATGATGTACATGAGGTAAGGAGCATAAGGGAAAGACTGATTTGAAGTCAAAGACACCTCTTCAATATGATACCAGGCTAGAGATGGGTCAGGGTGGAGGAAGGATGGAAAATTTTATTTTTATCACACGGCTCGCTTATATACTGCCATCAAAATGGTTGACCGGAAGTTCCGGTGAGGGTTACTAGAAGTTCCGGTCGGTCAGGTCAGATTTGCGCATAGAATTTGAACAGTCGGAAGTTCCGGGCCACAACCAGAAGTTCCGGTTGGGGCCATCGGAAGTTCCGGTAGGCCAAAATCTAGCGAGAAGCAGTCCTAGAAGTGGTGAATAATATGATATGCTCAAACCAACTCAAATATGTCCAGATTTCATGAAATCAGTACATACCTATGGACACATTGGAGCTGAGAAAAATAGGTTTTTAAAGTTTCACACAACTTTTCACAAGAATTTTATCCAATTCTAAATCATACAAGTGTGCACAAGATGTCAAGCCACGTTATGAAAATCAATGATATTTAGCTCATGCCTCAAAGCACAAAATCTTGACTCATCTAGAGGCTTTGTGAAGATATCGGCTAGCTGAAATTTGGTTCTCACATGTTGCACATCGATATCTCCTTTGGCTTGGTGGTCTCTCAAGAAGTGATGGTGAATGTCTATGTGCTTTTGTTCTTGAGTGGTTTACAGGATTGTCAGCTAGCTTGATTGCTCCCTCATTGTCACACAAGAGAGGAATCTTACTTTGCTCACAACCAAAGTCACTCAAGGTTTGCTTCATCCAAAGCAGTTGGGCACAGCAAGTGCCGACCGCCACATACTCGGCCTCAGCAGTGGATAAGACAATAGAGTTTTGCTTCTTAGAACTCCATGACACCAATGACCTACCAAGAAATTGGCATGTCCCAAATGTACTCTTTCGCTCTACCCTGCAACCGGCATAATCTGAATTGGAATAGCCAAGTAGAGTGAAAGAGGAGCCCTTAGGATACCACAAGCTAAGGTTAGGAGTGAGCACAAGATACCAAAAATTCTCTTAACGCCCATGAGATGACATTTTTTTGGATTGGCTTGAAATCTTGCACACATGCACACGCTAAGCATAATATCGGGCCTAGATGCACAAAGGTAAAGCAAGGATCCAATCATAGAGCGATATACCTTTTGATCTACGGCCTTGTCGTCTCCATCAAGGTCAAGATGTCCGGTTGTAGGCATTGGGGTCTTAATGGGCTTGGCCTTGTCCATGTCAAACTTCTTTAGCATGTCGGTGGTGTACTTGGTTTGACTTATGAATGTGCCATCCTTGAGTTGCTTGATTTGAAATCCAAGAAAGTATGTCAACTCCCCCATCATGGACATCTCAAACCTTATTGTCATGATCCTACTAAATTGCTCACAAAAAGCCACATTAGTACTACCAAATATAATGTCATCAACATATATTTGGCAAACAAAGATATCATTATTGACTTTGCGAGTAAATAAAGTAGCATCGGCCTTCCCAATCTCAAACCCTTGTTTGAGTAGAAAGTCCTTGAGACAATCATACCAAGCTCCAGGGGCTTGCTTAAGCCCATAGAGTGCCTTGTCAAGCTTGTAGACGTGGTCAGGATGATGTGGATCTTCAAAACCCGATGGTTGCTCCACATACACGGTTTCAGAGAGCGGGCCGTTGAGGAATGCACTTTTCACATCCATTTGAAACAACTTGAAATCATGGTGAGCAGCAAAGGCAAGTAATATACGAATAGATTCAAGCCTAGCTACAGGTGCATAAGTCTCCCCAAAATCCAAACCTTCGATTTGAGTGAAACCTTTGGCTACCAACCGTGCCTTGTTCCTTGTGACCACGCCATACTCATCTTCTTTGTTGCGGAAGACCCACTTGGTACCTATCACATTTTGCTTGGGCCTTTCCACCAAGGACCAGACTTCATTCCTAGTGAAGTTGTTCAACTCCTCTTGCATAGCCATCACCCAATCCGGGTCCTTCAAAGCATCCTCCACCTTTTCTGGCAATTTGGAAGAGACAAAAGAGTAATGCTCATAAAAAGCTACTAAAAGAGAGCGTGTTGTTATCACTCTTTGTATGTCCCCCAATATGCTATCAATGGGATGGTCCCGTTGAATGGATTGATGAACTCTTGGGTGAGGAATGGTTGATCTTATTTGGATTGGACCATCATCTTCATCTTCATTGTCTTGATTGATTGGAGGATCAAGATCTTGATTGTCTTGATCACCACCTTGGTTGTGTCCTTGTGCTTGTGGTAGATCTTGACTAGCTTGTTCTCTTGAGTCAGTCCCCCTTCTTGAGGTGGAAGCATCACTATGGGCATCGGTTGACCCATGATGCATGTTTGGATCATGAGGAATTTGCACATGCACATCATCATCTTCATCTTCAACGGGTCTCACTTCACTGGTGGCAAGCTTCTTGATCACTTGATGAGATGGTTCTTCTTTACCTAAAATTTTAGCATTGACTTGCTCCTTTTGAGAGCCGTCGCTTTCATCAAAAGTCACGTCTACCGCTATTTCAATTTGGCCGGTGGCCTCATTGAAAACACGGTAGCCATGTTCGTTTGTAGCATAACCAAGTAAGAACCTTTCATCAACCTTTGGTGCAAACTTAGAGCTTTTGGATTTCTTATTAAGTATGAAACACTTGCATCCAAAAACTATAAAGTAATCCACATTAGGCTTTTTACCGGTTAGAAGCTCGTAGGCGGTCTTGTTCCTTATCTTGTGGAGGTACAAGCGGTTGATGGCATGACATGCCGTGTTGACCACTTCCGCCCAATAATCTTTCTCCGAAATCTTGTACTCATCCAACATTGCTCTTGCGGCTTCAATGAGTGTTTGGTTCTTCCTCTCCACAACACTATTTTGTTGTGGAGTGTATGGAACCAAAAACTCATGCTTGATGCCTTCTTCATCAAGGAATGCTTCAATGTTGGTGTTCCTAAACTCCATCGTATTGTCACTTCTCTCTTTCTTGATCTTCACTTCAAACTTATTTTGAGCTCTCCTTGCAAACTTCTTGAAGATACCTTGGGTTTCACTTTTATCTTTCAAAAAGAACACCCAAGTGAAGTGAGAAAAATCATCAACAATTCCAAAACCATATTTGTTACCTTCAATGCTTATATAAGCATTGGGTCCGAATAGATCCATGTGAAGTAACTCAAGTGGCCTTGTTGTAATGACGATGTTCTTGGCAGGATGCTTGGCTCCAACTTGCTTACCCGCTTGACATGCACTGCAAATTCTATCTTTCTCAAAAGAAACATTTGTTAGTCCAAGGATGTGTTCGCCTCTTTAAAGATCGGTCAAGTTCCTCATGCCAACATGAGCTAGTCAGCGATGCCATAACCAGCCCATGCTAGATTTTGCCACAAAACAAGTTTCGGACCCCACTCTATTAGATGAAAAATCAATTAAATAGAGCTTGCCTTTCAATTCACCCATAAAGACAATAGAGGAATCTGATCTTTTAGAGACTTCAACACCCTTATCCGTAAAGAGACAATTGTAGCCCTTCTCACAAAGTTGTGAGACGGATAACAAATTGTATCCCAACGAATCCACAAGTAATACATTTGAAATTGAATTATCATTTGTGATAGCAATTTTACCCAAACCAAGGATATCTCCTTTACTATTGTCACCAAAGCTAATCCTTTCACATGCAACTTGATCTGGTTGAAAGGAGGTGAACATGTTCTTCTCTCCAGTCATATGATTGGTGCATCCACTATCAAGCACCCATTTTGGTCCGCCGGAGGAATATTCCTACAAAACAAGATTAAGCTTTTGGTTTAGGTCCCGAGATGGAACCTAGGGGGTTAGAAACATAAGACTTGGGCGCCCAAACACTCCTCAAGATTTGTCTCTTCTTGAGGGCGCCCACATACTTCACAACAATTTTGCCATCCTTGTCCCAATAACACATGTAATCACAAATGGGACAAGGACCATCCAACTGTCTATTGAACCCTACCTGGTTTGGAGGAGAGGTTGGTTGGGGTAGAACCCGTAGGGTGGCGGCGCCGGCTGGCTATAAAAGTGTGGAGGCGGCGACGATTGTGGGAACTGCGGGTACTGATTCCACCCACCTCCGCCCCACCTCTCCCAGTCCTTCTCCGGGTTACACGGCCTAGGCCCTCTCCCCCTTCCTCGCCCCGCCATTGCACCTCTCACCACCTGAGCAAAGGATGCCTTCTTCTTGTCACCCCAGAACAGCTCCGCGAATTTCAACTTGGATGGCGACTCGATCCAGACGTCTCCCTCCCCAACAAGGGAGAAACGACTTGGATCTCCATAGATCTCTCCTTATCCACACCAGGTTCTCCCCTTGGCACGCCCTAACCCTATCCCAATCTGGACGAGGATGCGAGTTTGGGAAGTACCAAAGCTGACCCCAAAAGTCTTGTATCTCCTCTTCCCCACTCATGGGCTGCAGGGTTTGGATCCACCCGAAACCCGATTCCCAGCCCGCCATGGATGGGAGCTTGCCACCTGCTCGCTTCTCTGTGTGCCAAGTCTCTCCTTTCCCCAGAGAGAGAGAACAACAGGCGGGCCCTGAGACAAGGAGATTCTCCTGACCCGTTGGGGAGCCACGCTCTCGAACGGGCGAATCGGGGGTCCTCCTCGTTGGCAGTGAGGGGGCGCCGCTCCTTGTCGCCGCGGGGTCGCCGAGACGCTTGCCTCTCATTAAAATATTCCAAAATTAAGAATGGGTTTTCCAATGCTAGGAGCTGTGATGATCCATAGCATTTTAGCTTCGTCCAATCAATAGTCCATCCATATGAGATTTATTTATTATATATCCGAATTGAACTGACTTTATTACATCAAGCTAGTGATTAAGCACGGTGGAGCAATGTAGCCTGCACAGTTAACTCCGTCGAGTAAAGCGTGCCCGCATACTCTTGTGACCTTAACCCACTTTGGCAGCGAGATCTTTTGCTTGTCCTGCTCCGTGAACTCCTGGCAGATCGCTGTTACGTTTGCTTGTCTCACTTTCTCGCAGCAGCCAACCTCATATGGCACTGGATACCACGGCGTATTTTTCTCAATGTAGAACTTGCAGTCGCGCATGACTTCATCTTTGGAGACCAGCAGCACCTGGTGCTTGGTACTGGAGAAAGAAGAAGAGACTATCACCAAGACGAGGAGGAGGATGCACATGTACAACGCATCAGCTGTATCTCTAGCACTGGCCATCGACCCTTTCTTCTTTGTTTTGATATAGATAGATCGATCTGTACATATATATAGGGGCCGTGCAGTGCAGTGCAGGCCATTTTTCATATTATATATTGCGCACTTATTTTCAGTATCTATATATTTGTTTATTTATTAGTGTCATGGTATCCATGGTAGCAGCAGCACCGTTTTCGACTCAGAAAGGATACACGGTGGCATTTATTGAGGAAACAGAAACCCAATTACTTAAATCGCTGATGGAAGATATAGGCCAATGGAGTTTTGGATACAGTCGCATTTATTAATAGAGATATATAACTAGTAACATATATGTCTTTATTTTTCTTATGGGAACAAAATGGGTCTCCCCGTACTGGTAAATGTATATTAAACAGAACAGTGGTTCACAAAGGAGAATTAATAGAACCAAGCAACCAGCTATGTTTATTGCTCTTTTTGCAGTACTTCTCATAGGCCCTTTGTGACATTGAAGAGCGAATATATATAGTTAGATCCAAGTCAAGCATACCTGACATAAAAATTCAAATATATAAGAAAATCGGTAATGCTTCAAGGCGTCCGTCCGCCTGGACGCTCCTTGACGGGCCGGCGCACTACCGCTACCAGCCCAACAGGCCTATCTACTCTCTGCGTCGTCTCCTCGTCTCTCACAAAAATATCTCCCCGCTCCGCTCACATATCACGTGCTTCACCACACCGTGCGGCCATCTGCTCGCCCCAATCCGCATCGTAGCAGAGGCTGTCTCTTCGCGCGTGCCCTCATCCTACGCCACGTCGTGCCACTCTTCCTTGCCGCCACGGCCATCTCCCCTCATGTGCCGCAATCTGCCTCACCAACGCGGCCATCCACCACCACGCTGCCCCACTCCACGCTTGCCCGTCGCGGCCATAGCATGCATCGTGCCACCACCACCTCGATGCCACCAGGTGAAGGTCGTCGCCGGCCGGGACATCGTCTCCCGTGGTTGGCCGAAGACAACACGACAGGATGAAGCGCATGTTGCAAGTGTATGTTGCAAGTGTTTCAGATGTATGTTGCAAGTGTTGCATATGGATGTTGCAAAAGTGGATCAGGATGTTGCACATGTTGCAATAGCTATACACGTATGTTGCAAGCTTATGTTTGAAATACGTTTCATATGTTTTAGACATATGTTGCAAGTGTTATTATCTAGATGTTGCATATGTTTCACACAGATGTTGCAAGCGTTTGTTCGAAATGTTTCGTCTATTTCAAACTTATATTTGCAAGTGTTTTTATCTGGATGTTGCATATGTTTCACACAGATGTTGCACACGTTTGTTCCAAATATTTCATCTATTTCAGATGTATGTTGCAGTAAGGTTTTTTTATGCTGTTGCAAGTGTTTTCATGTTTCAAGTGTTGGATGGGACGACTAGAGTCACACGGTGCACATCCGTAGGCGGGGGTGCAAGCGCGATACGGAGCAAGCGCAGCCGGTCCTGCATGCGCGATATGGAGCGGGACGCAGGCGGTCCCCACCTACATGCAGGAAGTGGAGCAGAAACGTGCAGTCCCTTGTGTGCGAGCGGGTGGTGCAGGCAGGGCGGTGCTGGCACTGGAAATGAAGGAGGGTGAGAGAAATGCAGATGCAAGTGATACAAGGTGCAAGCGTGGGCGTCCGGACGCCGGAAACGAAGGGGAGCGCGGGAAATGGAGATGCCCGTGACACGGGGTGCAGGCGCGGGCGTCCGGACAGATGTTCGAGCGGTAGCATCTCGGAAAAGAAATAGAGTGATTTGCTTGTTTTACTTGTTTAGCATGTCGATGAAGGGTTTGATATGTGTAAAGCAAAGGAAAAATCACGGCGAGGTGCTGGGCATGCTGGTGAAGATCTAGGAGCTCTAGTTCTTGTTGGTCTGGCCACAGCTTGAGCTCACCGCCGACGCCTGGGCACACCTGCGTGGAAAGGAGCCCACCGGCAGCAGCGGGCGGATTCCCATGAAACTCAATTCTTCTCTCTTCATTAAAACGTTTTTTCACGACCGGGGATATAGCCCATTTTTCATTAAGAGGAGTGAATTACAAGTCAGTTATGAGAGAACCCTCATAACGCAGATTACAAACCACTAAGATAGTAGTAAGTAACCTGGAATAAACATAGAAGCAACAAAAAGATACAAAGAGAGCGCGACCGCCCTCAACACCGAAGACCTACAACTGTGCCTGCAATAAAAATGACCTCGCAATGGTTCCCCACATAACAGACCAAACCACGGTGGCAAAGCATCCACTAAGAGAGCGAGCATCGAGAAACAGCAACGGCGGCAAAGCATCCACCAATGAACCGAGCAACCACGGTGGCAAAGCATCTGCCAGGAAACAGGCCAACACACTCTCGGTAGCAAAGCATCTACCAGAGAGGGGGCCCAATAGCAGCAGGAGACACCCCTTGCGGCAAAGCATCCATAGGGGGGCGGCCTTCACACTCTTAACAGCAAAGCACCAGTTAAGAGGAGGCCGGCGACAGTGACGGCAAAGCATCCGCCAAAGGATAAAGCGACACTGGCTTGGTCAAGTGCAGCAGGGCGAACCATTGCGGTGGAATACATGAAGGCACGACAGGCACAGTTAGGAACTTCCGCAGCAACCAGCGGCAAGACGGGAACCATGGATGTCGATGAAGCGAAGGGCTCCAGCGATGGTAGTGGGTGACGGGGTGCAACGACGCTCCAACGATGCCTTCAAGAAGGGAATTGACATCCGCAGACGCCAACAACGTTGGAATAAGTACACGAGTAGGACTTTCATCCCCAGCCTGCTCCAAGCGAAGAAGCATCGGCGACGCCTCCAAGGAGGTGGATGACGCATACTGCACCACCGCCGCTGGCTCGGAAGAACCGGGCAGGGTTTTCACCCCGATTCTTGCCTCGGGCGCAGGCCACTCGTGGCACCCGAAGCAGCGACGACGACGACGAGGATGAAAGCCGCGGCGCAGGCGCCAGGACTGCAGCACCTATCACACCACCACCGCACTGCCAGCAGGGGGAGTCGGCGCGGCCCCGCCATTCCTAACCGCCCCGGCACCAGCCGAACTTGGGTGCCCGGCCATGGCCGGCATATACGCTGAACCACAACACCGCTAGAAGACACGAAGAGCGACGTCGAACCCGGACAGCGGCACCGTCCCAAACGGGCAGGGGGGCGCGGGATCTGCCCGTCCCCAGGCCGCGCGCCAGCCACGGCGTCGCCCTGGCCCAGGACGGGGGAGGCACACCGGCCGGCCAGGCACAGTCCCGCAACGAGCTGGGGGCGCGGGATCCGCCCGTCCCCAGGCCGCGCGACAGCCACGGCGCGTCGCCCCGGCCCAGGACGAGCGTCACGGGGGAGGCACACCAGCCGGCCGAGACCGTCTTGCAATGAGCAGGGGTGGGGGGTGCGGGGTCCGCCCGCCCCGCCCGTCCCTGGCCCAGGAGCGACGGGGGAGGCACCCCGGCCGGCCAGGACGGCCACGCGAGGGCGGCCGACGCCCAGCCCGCGCCGCCACAGATCCGTCAAGGGGGAGACCGGATCCGGTCCAGGGGAACCCGGATCCGGGCCACCGACCGTCGAGCCCGCTGGAATGCACCGGGGAAGAAGGTGGTAGAGGGTTGGGAGGGGGAAAGAGAGAGGGGGGCGGAGGGTGAGGGGACGCAACAGGCACCTTGTTTTTGGGCCACTGCGGGCCACCGCCGCCGGACGCCGGAGGGCGGCGACGGCGGCTGGAGATGGCCGGCCGGTAGGGGAGCTAGTGGTGGCGCGGTAGTCGCCCCCGAGTCGCCCCCGGGGGAGCGCTCAGGGCATTCAAAATGGAATATTGGAAGGTTTTCTGATTCCCCTTCATTAAAACGTTACCATGTCAAAAAAATGCATGTGGCAGACTATTAAATATAAATGAAACTCTAATGAAACTCCCTAAAAGGCCAAGCCAATATTCGGCCTGCCCTCAAACTTTGTCCCTTTGTTATTATCCAGCCAACAAAAAATTGGCGCCGGCCCGCTACAGTCAACAGCCAACGTTGGGTGTCGGGTGTGCCCCCGATGAAGATCAATATTGACATTGAAGTGCCTTTTGGTAATAGTTCGATAAAAAAAATTGGCCACACTAGAAAAACAGTCACAGCAATATACTGAAAGTTTGCCAATCCATATTTAGCGGAAGCATTTATGCTCTACTTCTGAGCATCAACTTGAACAGCAGCAGGCAAGCATCATCTTGTCCTGCTTTTCCCTGCTCTGACCGCAAGCAAAGAATTTGAGATTTTATGTCTGCTCTGCACATGCATGAAAAGCACTGATTCACATCCACGCCTTCTCAATCATATGTATCCAAGGTATCCATTGAGTTGGCAAAGTATGTATGAAAAATAAGCTTGAACACCACGACAACATTTTTTATACTAGTAGAGCATAAAAATGAAATATTACATAAAGGAGAAAAAACACTTGCAACCTTATGAGTTCATTTTTTGACACAATTGATGAGTTCAGACAGCTCGGTCAAAAGCTGACTCTAGCCACGTGATTACCTTCATTGGAAACAACTTTTTTTTGGCTATCTGAATCTCTCTAATTTGTGTCATCGGACAAGTGGAAGTGGATAGCCAACACATTAGCCAGGGAGGTATTTTGGCTATGGAGCACGTTAACGCGTGACCCATCGTGCTGTATGGGAGAGCGCAGTCCCAGCCCCATCGTCTTCCTCGTGCTCAGCCCCGTCATCTTCCCTCGCGCCTCGCCTGCCCCACCCCCGCCTTCCTCGCCTGCCCCCAGCCAGCGGCTCCCTTGCCGCCGGCCGAGCCGCCCCACCACACCACCCCCGCGGCTCCACCCCACCCTCCGCTAATCTCAATCGATGGGCAAGCTCTGAATCGTCGCCCCTGCCGTCAGCCCAGGCCAACCGGATGTCTAGCACAGCCCGGTCAGTGGCGCCCCTGCCGCCGGGCCCCTCCTCTTTCTAAGGACGCCGGCCATAGAGCCCTGCAGAAACCCAAGCCCCTAACCCTGAAACCCTAACTAGTTCCAAATACAGTACTGATAAAAGCAAATGGGCATACTGAACAAAATACTCACAGCAACTAGCAACCATACTGAAAATTGGCTAATCTATATTTTGAAACTTGAACTATACCCAACAGAACGAACAGGACCAAAGGGGGGAATATTTACCAGAAGCACTTGTGCGAACAGGGTTCTGAGCATCAGCTTGAACACCAGGCAACCTGATGCCCTTCGCATTGTCGGTCACGTCAATGGGTGCCCTTGCGGACTTGCGGTCCAGCTACGTAAAGGCCATTGTTGTGCCCTGCTCTACTATTGAACAAGTATACACCTAGGTAAATCAATAACTCAGTCATACATGCTCCACTAAAGCTGAAATGTTTACCATATATAGCTCAAGCCTACAATGTCTAGTCTACCATAAAATTTTCACCACAACTGGAGCACAGGAGCTCCAGTTATTAATTAAACACAAACACATAGATCTACAGATACAACAAAAACTTTAAACTAAATCATGTCATATTATATATCTATTGCATAGACCAACTCATGTGAAGTCTAACAAAACTGCATTTTTTCTTTTTACAACTTTTTTACAGTTTCATACCATTTTTCAAAGTTTCAGCCAGTTTATGAAATAAAAAAAGAGCATGTGGCGCCACATTAGCGGCCACATAGGCAGCAGAGTGGTCTGCTTTGGACGGCAGCTGTTAGAATTTATATGAATAGTTCCCCTAAATTCATATGAAGAAATTCTAATAAATCTCAAAAGTCTAATATCTATGTTTTCTAATGGGCTTTAATATTTAAACCCATATGTAGAGATGGGAGGTGCAACATCTATTAGTACCATATTGTTAATTGATGTGGAGATAGGGAGTTTTCCTCCCTATATATACATACCAATTCTCCTGGGAATAGACACACCAAAAACTACTATTGAAAATTCCAGTTGGAAAATCTTAAGGTAGTAAAATAGAATTTTCTTCTCGCTACTGCGCTGCCGCCGTAGTCTCTCCATCCCGATCATCTGCGTGCACCGACGTTTGGGAGCAGATCTCCGGAACCCTCGTCTTTGCAATCCTGCACCGGGAGAAGGCGAATAAGGTTTTTGGGAAGCGCTATCCGCGCGATTGCTCTCAACTTTCACAACGGGTCGTCTTCCATCCAAGTCAGGCGGCGCTACGTCCCAGCGTATTCGTCGTCAACTACGTCGAGCTCTTCCTCCACCTCTCATTGACGATTTCGACGACGATTTCAATATCAACGACTTCGACATCGATCTCGTTCCATCATCACCACCATCTGCATCACCAACGACTACAGCTACAGTTGGCAGGTATAATTCTCGTGATCTAATCTAGTCGTTCATAATATCCAATATGTTGATCTGTTATGCTAGTATACTATCGTTCATAATATCCAATATGCTGATCTGTGATGCTAGTATGCTATACATACTTGATCTAGTTCATCTGTTTTACATGATTTATATTTTGGTTTTAATCTAGAAATTGACTAATTACTTAACAATCCAAAAACATTACTATAGGCCGTTTCCAGAATTATCTATGGCTAGTTTTGTTGATGCGCTGAAGCCGGAAAAGTTTTCTGATGCGCATTTTAAGTGGTGGTCTGTCAAAGTCACGGATTGGCTTACTGCTATGAAAGTTTTCTGGGTCAAAGATGGCTTACCTAAGGGAAATATCTCTGATGAAGATATGAGAAAATTACAGGAAGCAAGTGAAATCTTTGTGGGAGCTGTGCGTAATGTGCTTTCAGATCATCTGTTTGTTTCGATGATGCACATAAAAGACGCAAAGACTTTGTGGGATCATCTGAATGGTACCTATGGTGCATCAGATGTAGGCAAAGAGCTATATATCATGGAGAGCTTTAATGACTACAAGATGGTTGCTAACAAATCAGTAGTCGAGCAATCTCACGAGATTCAGCTCCTGGCTAAGGAACTTGAACTCCTGAAATGTGTCTTATCCGATGAGTTTGTGGCTAGGTGCATTATTGCTAAATTGCCTTCTTTATGGAGGAATTTCGCCACAAGTCTCAAACACAAGAGACAGAAAATATCAGTTGAAAACCTAATAGCATCTCTTGATGTTGAGGAGAAAGCTCAGGCTAAAGACAATATTGACAAGGAGAACAAGGAAAAAGCTAGCGCCCACTTCGTCCAGAAAAACCATGGTAAGAACAAGGGAAAGCATAAGCAACCTGCTTTCAATGCTAAACAAAATACTACCTTCAAGAAGAAGAAGAAGAAAGGCAAAGCAGAGTTACCTTGCTTCGCGTGTGGAGAGCTTGGTCATCATTTTGCTAAAGATTATCCGGAGCGAGCGGATAAGAAAGAGAAAAAGAAAGTCAACCTCGTGACTGCTAGCAGTGCTGATGACGGGTAAGGTAATTTTCCTATTGTACTTTCAGTGTTTCAATCTCCAAGTTGGTGGGTTGATACAGGTGCTAATATTCACGTGTGTGCTAACATCTCTTTGTTTTCTTCTTACCAGGGGCTCCAAGGTTCCTCCGTCCTGATGGGGAATGGATCACATGCTTCTGTTCATGGTGTTGGTATGGTAGATCTGAAGTTTACTTCGAGAAAGATCGTGCAGCTGAAGAACGTGCAGCATGTCCCTACTATACGCAAGAACCTTGTTAGTGTCTCTCTTCTTTTGAGAGATGGGTTTAAGGTAGTGTTAGGGTCCAATAAAGTAGTTATGTCTAAGCATGGACAATTTATTGGTAAAGGTTATGATTACGGAGGTTTGTTCTGCTTATCCTTGACAGATTTTTATAATAAGTCAGTGAATCATATTTGTGGCACAATTAATGATAGTTTGAGTGTTTGGCATTCTCGTTTATGTCATGTGAACTTTGGTTTGATGTCACATTTATCTAGCTTGAGTTTAATTCCATATTTCACTATTGCCAAAGGTTCTAAGTGTCATAGTTGTGTGCAATCTAAGCAACCTCAAAAGCCTCACAAGGCAGCGGAGGAGAGAAACTTGGCACCTTTAAAACTCATACATTCTGATCTTTGCGAGATAAATGGTGTGTTGACAAAAGGTGAAAAGAGATATTTTATGACTTTAATTGATGATGTAACTAGATTTTGTTATGTTTACTTGCTAAAAACTAAAGATGAAACACCATACTACTTTAAAATCTATAAGGCTGAAATTAAAAATCTACTAGAAAGAAAAATTAAACATATAAGGTCAGATCGTGGTGGTGAATAACCTATATTATTTGATGAGTTTTGTGCGGAACATGGTATTATTCATGAAAGGACAGCTCCCTATTCGTCCGAATCAAACAGGATTGCCGAGCGGAAAAACCGCACGCTGACTGACTTGATGAACGCCATGTTAGACACTGCTAGTCTATCTGAGGCAGGGTGAGGGAAGCTTTGTTGACTACGAGTCATGTCCTGAATAGAATTCTAAACAGAAATAAAAGAGACAACTCCATATGAGAATTGAGTTGGAAGGAAACCATCACTTTCATACTTGCGCACGTGGGGTTGTTCGGCGAAAGTCAATGTTCCAATTTCTAAGAAGCGTAAGCTTGGACCGAAGACCGTGGATTGTGTCTTTCTAGGATATACTCACCATAACATTGCCTATAGATTTTTAGTAGTAAAATCTGAAGTTCTTAATATGCATGTGGATACAATTTTTGAATCTCGTGATGCTATATTTTTTAAAAATATATTCCCTATGAAAGATATGTGTAGCAATGCTAGATTTTCCTCTAAGATAGCTCCTGATTTTACTATACCTATTGAGTCTCCTATTGAGTCATTTGAGCAACCATCTGAAGAAGTCCTTGAGGAGAATGACAATGAAGTTCCTATGAGGAACAAGAGATGAAGGATTGCAAAATCCTTTGGTGATGATTTCATTATGTATCTTGTGGACGATACTCCTACCTCTATTACAGAGGCATATGCATCTCCAGATGCAGATGATTGGAAAGAAGCTGTTCGTAGTGAGATGGACTCGATTCTTTCTAATGAAACTTGGGAGCTATCTGAACTACCTTTTGGTTGTAAATCAATTGAATGTAAGTGGGTGTTCAAGAAGGAGCTTAGGCCCGATGGTACTATTGATAAGTACAAGGCTCGGCTTATGGCTAAGGGTTATACCCAGAAGGAAGGCGGAGATTTCTTTGATACTTATTCACCTGTTGCTAGAATGACCACTATTCGAGTTCTACTTTCTCTGGCTGCCTCGTATGGTCTTCTCGTTCATTAAATGGACGTGAAGACAGCTTTCCTTAATGGAGAGTTGGATGAGGAGATTTATATGGATCAGCCTGATG
Organism: Saccharum hybrid cultivar R570; assembly: GCA_038087645.1. Taxonomy (NCBI): domain Eukaryota; kingdom Viridiplantae; phylum Streptophyta; class Magnoliopsida; order Poales; family Poaceae; genus Saccharum; species Saccharum hybrid cultivar. Next base: position 7,785,327 of record JAQSUU010000494.1, read on the forward strand.
GGTTTGTAGTAAAAGGTGAAGAACAAAAGGTGTGTAAGTTACTAAAGTCTTTATATGGCTTGAAACAAGCACCTAAACAATGGCATGAGAAGTTTGACACTACTTTAACTGGTGCGGGCTTTGCTGTTAAGGAGGCTGATAGATGTGTGTATTATTGACATGGTGGGGGCCAATCTGTTATATTATGTTTATATGTTGATGATATTCTAATCTTTGGAACAAACATTGATATTATTAATGAGGTCAAGCATTTTTTGTCAAATAGTTTTGATATGAAAGATCTAGGAGAAGCTGATGTAATTCTAAACATTAAGCTGATTAAAAAAGATAGTAGGATTACCTTGTCACAATCTCACTATGTTGAGAAGGTATTGAGCCGGTTTGGCTTTATAGATAGCAAGCCTTCTCCAACACCTTACGATCCTAGTGTGACATTAAGAAAGAATAAGAAGATTGCTAGAGATCAATTAAGATATTCTCAGATAATTGATTCACTCATGTATCTAGCTAGCGCAACCAGACCAGATATCTCTTTTGCCGTGTGCAAGTTGAGTAGGTGCATGTCCAACCCGGGTAATGATCATTGGCATACACTTGAAAGGGTCTTCCGTTATCTCAAAGGTACTATGAGTTTTGGGATTCACTATTCTAGGCTCCCACTGTGCAAGAGGGATATAGTGATGCGAACTGGATTTCTGATATTGATCAAATCTACGCCACTAGTGGGTATGTTTCTACTCTTGGAGGTGGCGCAGTGTCATGGAGGTCTTGTAAACAAACTATTGTGACTAAATCAACCATGGAAGCAGAACTTACTGCTTTGGATATAGCTTCTGCAGAGGCAGAGTGGCTACATGAGCTCTTGTCTAACTTGCCGGTGGTTAAAAATCAATACCGGCTATTCTTATGAACTGTGATAATCAAACAGTAATCACTAAAGTGAATAGTGCTAAGGATAATGCGAAGTCAACAAGACATGTTAAAACACGTTTGAAGTCTTTCAGGAAGTTAAGAAACTCCGGAGTAATAGTTGTGACTTATGTGCAAACAGACAAAAACCTGGCAGATCCCTTTACAAAAGGGCTATCGCGGAATGTGATAGAAGTCGCATCAAGGGAGATGGGTATGAGACCCATGTGAGTTTGTAGTAGTAGTAGTAACCCAACCTTTTCGATCGAAGATCCCGTGACTAAGGATATGAGAAAAACAAACTATTGGCGAACTGAGGAGAGTATAATTATAACCCTCTCTATGTGAAGATGCAATACTCTCAGAGCGATGAGGCACTGTAAGGAAGGTTGGTGAATGCCTTAATATGTTCTATTGGCTTTAACAAGCGAAGGTGTTGTCCTGCAGAACATTCTTGAAAAGAACATACCTATATGAGTCTGACTATAAAACGTTGCAGTCTATGAGATTTATGTGATCTCTAGTAAGCTCATGAAGAGACCAGGGAGTACAACGTATATGATCCACCCACAGGGAGGCTATCGGTAGCCAGGTACTAGTTTGACTTTGAGTGAAACTCGTTTGCACAAAACTTGCAATTCAAGGCGTAGTCCATTGTTCAAGTTGTAAATGGATGTAACTTGATGTTCTAGGCAGATGTTCAACTTAACCGTCTCTGTTGAAACACTAGTATATAAACAGTAGTGAGAGAAGAAAAGTATCTATAATGGGCAGTTGAGATCTGGTGGGGTATTGTTAGAATTTATATGAATAGTTCCCCTAAATTCATATGAAGAAATTCTAATAAATTTCAAAAGCCCAATATCTGTGTTTTCTAATGGGCTTTAATGTTTAAACCCATATGTAGAGGTGAGAGGTGCAACATCAATTAGTACCATATTGCTAATTGATGTGGAGATAGGGAGTTTTCCTCCCTATATATACATACCAATCCTCCTGGGAATAGACACACCAAAAACTACTATTGGGAATTCCAGTTGGAAAATCCTAAGGTAGTCAAATAGAAAAAAAATTCTTCTCGCTACTGCGCTGCCGCCGCAGTCTCTCCATCCCAATCGCGTGCACCAACGTTTGGGAGAGCAGGTCTCCGGAACCCTCGTCTTTGCGATCCTGCACCGGGAGAAGGCGAATAAGGTTTTTGGGAAGCTCTATCCGCGTGACTGCTTCCAACTTTCACAACGGGTCGTCTTCTGTCCAAGTCAGGCGACGCTACGTCCTGGCGTATTCGTCGTCAACTGCGTCGAGCTCTTCCTCCACCTCTCATTGATGACTTCGTCAACGATTTCAACATCAACGACTTCGACATCGACCTCGTTCCATCATCACCACCATCTGCATCACCAATGACTACAGCTACAGTTGGCAGGTATAATTCTCGTGATCTAATCTTGTCATTCATAATATCCAATATATTGATCTGTCATGCTAGTATACTATCGTTCATAATATCCAATATGCTGATCTGTCATGCTAGTATGCTATACATACTTGATTTGGTTCATTTGTTTTACATGATTTATATTCTGGTTTTAATCAAGAAATTGCCTAATTACTTAACAGCAGCTAGGACGTAGACAAAGTTTATGGACCCACAGCGCAATTCACTCTTTTATTTATATAGGTCATTATATTGCTACAGTTATTGGTATACAAATCATTAAGAATGTTAAGTGGGGATTAACATAGTGGGTCCACAGATTAAGATATCAATTCTACGTGAAGCTTACATGTCAGACATTTTCTCTCTATCCAAGCAAGCATCTTACCAACCACCGGCGAAGTATCTTAGCAAACTGCTTGTGAATCACTCATGATTTCCAGGTATTATTTATACACCACTGCAAGGCAACAGTGCAACACCTTCTGTGGCGCTTTCCTGTACCTGAGAGTGAAATGAGGCCAATGACAACCGGCGCGGGAGCTGGCGGGGGGCATCTGCTGGAAAAACAAAGGTATTGCAACATGCAACTTTGTCCCTTCCATTTTTTCTACATGCAAATTGGTGCAAGATTCTTTTAAGTGCAAATTTGAAACAACCATCAATTGATCATATGCCATCTTCTTCCTTATAACAAATAATGAATGTGGGGAGCACCTTGACAACTCTATTGTATGTGTGACTTCAGCCATGCATTTGAAACCATTTGATCTGCTGCATGCCAGCACGTATTATATATACCCCTCACGACACAACACTTGCAACATTTTCTTGATCATGGTGGAATCAACTGCTAAAAATCATTTGTCGTCACTGCATTCATTGATCAGATCAGGAACGTTAAAACTGACATAGAGTTCTATTTTCCCATCTGTCTCCTAGTAGTAACTCTCAAAGTTTCAATATAGTACCAGGTCCAAATTAACTATGAAAGCCACACCATTCTTGCTGTTTTTCTTAAGTAGGTTCAGACTTGATATTTTTTCTAAACAGAGACGCTCTTATACATGCACCTACGCCTCACTCATATGAATATATGCATGCACACTACCCTGTGAGTACCTTTGATAGACTAGGCTAGCAGATATTAAGAATAATAAGTCATCAAAAGCATCTCGTGCTGGTTAATGCTTGAGATTAACTGAGACGGTCGTTTTTATTAATCGAGGTGGTCACAATTAACCGCCTCGCAAAATCGATTTACGAATAACCGTCTCCTAAAATCTATTAACAGGCCTCAAAAAATGCCCCATCTACGAACACACAAACGCGAAAAGCATGCTAATCGAAGCTATGGTGAAAAAAACTACCGAAGATTTATTTTTTAGGAGAAAAAATAAGAACTATAAGCTTCGTTTGTTTTAATTATATAAAAGATTATATAAGATATTTTAGAGAAATGCCTAAATTGAATTAAGTCAAATTAGATCTGATTTAGAAAAACCAAAATAAAGCTAACCTTATTTTATATAGAAAAGATCGAAGTGGAAAACGTAAGTTGCTTTTAATTGGAAAACTAATTGCATATAGATCGATCAAATTAATATTTTATAACATGGAGAAGGGAAGCTGGGCTCGAGCTACTGGGCTTGCAAGAGGAAGGCCAGGCTAGAGAGTGGGCCTTCAGGCCAAAAGAGGAAGGGAGGGACTTTTATTTTTATTTTATTTTCTTTTATTCAAAGCATTTTCAAAACCAGTTTAAATCATTTTGAATTTTCGTCAAAGCTATACATTCCAATAAATCTAGTGCAATGGCATGAATGCACCAACAATGTTGCTAAACCCTATGAGTAATTTTAATTTAATGAAAAGATATTATTTTTCCTATACTTCATGAGCACAAAAATGGACAATTAAATCAATTTATCTGTATTTCAAAAGGAGCAAATTTTAGGGTGTTACATTATGGAGTATTTATCTAATTAAACAGGCACTGTATAAGGAATGAATAGTTTGAGGGTACAAAATAATCTATTTTGATTAATTGTATGTACATAACTTTGTCCACAAAAGCTTTAATAATACTTATTATATATATGACTTAAGGTTATCTACTAGGCCGTGTTAATGATGATAAATAAATGTGTTATAATAGGCCCCGTTCGCTTCGCTGAAAAGCCTGTTAGCTGATTTATTGTGAGAGAAAAATACTGTTTCGGCTGAAAAAATAAGCTGAAAATTACGAATTATAAGACAAGCGAACAGGGCCATAGATCAGTCTACAATAACATAGCCAGTTGGAACATTAAAAATATATATTACTAAGAGAGCCAGTAACACTTTTTTCAACGTAACACATTATAGTAGTGATGAGTGTTAGTACTCTATAAGTGGTAATCATTGACAGCAACAAATAACTTAGGCTGTGATGAACTTATTAATCAATCGATGCCCTCTCTCAGCTTGGTGCCTGTCGTCCAAGAGCTGTGGAAAGCGTGGGAGATCCACTTCCTGATCCTCGTCAGCCTTTTCTTGCAAGTCTTCCTCTTCCTCTTCGGGGGCATGCGGAGGCACAGCTCGAACTGGTTCCTGCGCACCGTCCTGTGGCTTGCCTACCTGTCGGCCGACTCCGTGGCCGTTTTCGTGCTTGGCCACCTCGCGGTTCGCGCGAGAGAGCCTGGCCACGAGCTCGTGGCCTTCTGGGCGCCGTTCGTGCTCGTCCACCTGGGCGGGCAGGATACCATCACTGCCTTCTCCAAGCAGGACAATGAGCTATGGTTGAGGCACCTGCTGAACCTGGTCTTCCAGGTAGCAGTCGCTGGGTACGTGGTGGCTAAAGCTTCTTGGCCGGACGCCCGGCTCAGGGCTGCCATGGTGATCATGTTCGTCTGTGGGTGCATCAAGTACGCCGAGCGTGTCTATTGCCTCTTCTCTGCGGACACAAAGTGGCTTAAGGATTATGTCGAGGATGCTCGTGTGGTAGGCAGAAGGAGCAGGGAGAGAACGATGATGGAGGAAGCTACAAAAGATATGAGTGACAGACTTGATATGATGTCAAAAGGTTGTTCATCAGGGCCTCCAAGTGTATTGTTCTGGGACATCCGTGCTACAATCATAGATGACATCATCTCAGTGGATGCTCCCCTCAACAAGGCGCAGAGCATCACTGTAGCCGCACATGGCGATCTACTACCAGGCATGCTCAATAGTTTTCTGTCTAGCAAAAGCCGCCATAGTGCCTACGAGTATGTGGGAGCCCTTCTAGAATATTGCTACCGACGACTCTACACCAAAGACTTTGTTCGACTTGCTGTCTTTCCACCCCGCCGGCTTCCATACCTGTCTCGTCGTAGTCGTATTTTGAAAACTTGCCTATACATCTTGTCCATGACATGCTTCCTACACTTCATCCTTCTTTCAACCATAGCTGCCTCAGTAGCCTTGACACTCTTCATGGCTGTCCACAAGAGGGACCAACTCCACACTAGCAACAGAGTTGATATCACGGTGACCTATGCACTGCTTGTAGGAGCCATAGTCCTAGATGTGTCCTCTGCTGCCAGCTTCATTTTCCTCCACTTGAGCTTCTATCTTCCATGTCTAGCCAAGCCTATTCAGTCTGTGCTGACATGCTGCACGAAACAACAGTGGTCCCAGGAGCTCGGACAATACAACATCATCATTTGTCGTAATGCTGCTTTCACAAGGCAAGCAACATGGTTTGGCCTTGACTATAATGTACTAAAAAGTAAACCCGTCACAAAAGATCACACGTACATCAAAAAGTTCATCCTCGACACTTTGTTATCCTCCGGTACAAGAAAAGAATGGAATATCGCCAGCACCCGTGGCAAGTTAGCACTTCAGAAGTGGATGGATTGCCACAAGCAGGACGATAATCAACAAACAGCTCATCATGATCTAGCCACGACGACATTCAAATCACTTGAGGAGATCATCACAAGCAGTGCTGACTTCCCGACGAGTGTGCTCATCTTGCACATTGCAACAGACATATGCTACCACTATGGAGATGGAGGCACTAATTCTGATCATCAAGCAGTGAAGAAGCACAAGCAGACAAGCACTGAACTATCAAACTACATCATGTACCTGGTCTTCAAGTGCGGTGTGATGCTTACCACCAACTCCCAGATCGTACATAACTTTGCCCGTGATGATATACTCGGAGTTTTACCACGGGATTCACAGTCCCGGTTGTGGTATAACCTTCTGTTTGGTCCAGGAGACCACAAGGATGATACCTTGAAGCTTTTTGATGAAATTAAAAAGCAACAACAAGAATCGATGGCTGAAATCCAGGTCATGCACCAAGAATCAGAGGAACAACAGGATGCACCGACTGAAACCAAGACGGAAGAATCGGCTGACAATGATGATAATGCTGCTCATCATATCAAGGAACTCCAGAAGAACTCTCAAACTCTCAAGTCTCCAGTGTTGCCCCGTGCAGTTGCAGTAGCCCAAGAGTTTATGAGCATCAACGATGAAGCTGAGCGTTGGAAGCTCATCGCCGCGGTGTGGGCGGAGATGCTTTTCTACATTGCGCCTCGTTGCGGGGGTGCTTTCCACTATGAGTATCTAAGCAGAGGTGGTGAGTTCGTCACACACGTTCTCCTTCTCATGTATCATCTTGGCCCATTCCTGCCACCACGCTCCTGATGCTCCTGATGATTGAGCTCCTTGCGTTCTGGCTGTGCTATTGTCCAGCAGACGTAGCGAGTGATTTCGTCATCACTATTATGATTATGATTGTATCCGTCATCCATCAGCACCAATAACTAGCAGACACATGTAGCTGGACTCCAACTTCCATCTCCTCAAGTAGGATGGAAGAATAGACACGAAATTGCCGGGATCGAGTACAGTTATCTACTTGTCTGTTCCATTATTTGAACATCGTCTGTATGTACTGTAAAAATTACTGTTATGTCAAACTATAGCTAGCCCATCAATCCATGGTACTGCACTGACTAGCAGCTATATGTTCCTAATATCTCAAAAAAAAATATCTATAAATATAAATTGTCACACAACCAAACCAAAACATGTATATCGTCTTTTATGTTGTACTAGCAAACGTGCCCGTGTATTACAACGGAGCATACAACTTGTAACGCATTCACCTAAATGACTTATAACTCAGGTATTTTTTTCAATGATAGTGTCAATTAATCCAATACATTTCTTAATTAGACTTGGTACCATGGCTAGATGTGTTGTTCTAGCCCATATGCAGATTTAAAGCAATCAAGACTATTATCTCTGATTTATCACGTACTACTACTTTTACTAAAACCAATGAGTCTTATGTTCAGGGGAGTAGAGAGATAGATGGATGGGAGGCTCCTGCAAATTTTAATGGATGAAAGAGAGTACCTTTGCATTTAATAGTACAGGCTAAATGAGGATTTTTTTAAAAAATCTTAATCCTTTTTTAATAAATATTTTAATATTAACCAGCCCAAAAAATATTTTGCATCAGGTAGCCCCTTTGGTGCGACCAAATAACGTAGTCGCACCACATGTGTTGGCGCGGTAAGATACGACACATTCGACGGCGTCTCTAACGTGGAAAAGCTTGTCGCGCCACTGCCGCTGGCGTGACAATATTGTCTTGTCGCGCCACCGGGTGTGGCGTGATAAGACTGAACTTTCAAAAAACCATAACTCTTCAAAACGACATTAGATGAAGATGGTTTTTATATGAAAATTGTAGATCTTGACGAGATCTACAACTTTCTAGTTTTGAATTTTTTCGTTTGATGATGTTAAGATGCTCAAAAAAAAATTATATAAAGTTTCAGCACCAAAATAATCGCGTATTAGCACTTGTCGCATTAGAAAAATAATATATTTTTTGTATGGTTTCAAATAAAAATACTTTTTATTTTAAAGTTGTAGCTATCAATGAGATCTATAACTTTGTAGTTTTGAGTTTTTACATTTGAGGTCTTTAAGATGCTAACATCTTAAAAACCTCAAATGTAAAAACTCAAAACTGCAAAGTTGTAGATCTTATTAAGAGCTACAACTTTGACATAAATGGTATCTTCATTTGAACCAATACAAAAAAATATATTATTTTTCTAATGCGACAAGCGCTAATACGCGATCATTTTGGTGCTGAAACTTTATATAATTTTTTTGAGCATCTTAACGTCGTTAAACGAAAAAACTCAAAACTAGAAAGTTGTATATCTCGTCGAGATCTACAATTTTTATATAAAAACCATCTTCATCCGACGTCATATTGAAGAGTTATGATTTTTTGAAAGTTCAGTCTCGTCACGCCACTCCCAGTGGTGCGACAAGACAATACTGTCACGCCAGCGGGAGTGGCGCGACAAGCTTTTCCACATCGAAAACGCCGTCGAATGTGCCGTATCTTGTCGCGCCGATGCATGTGGCGCAACTATGTTATTTGATTACGCTAGCGGGACTGGCACGACCAAAGGAGCTACCTGATGCAAAATATTTTCTGGGACGGTTAATATTAAAATATTTATTAAAAAAATTAAATTATAAAAATTCTCCACTAAATGACCATGTATTTTAAAAAATGGGCTATTCATGTAATTGTGTTTAGGGAAGAGTTTTGACTAAATGCATCAAATACTTACAGGTTGTGTATCAATCAAATTGGTTGTCGGTTCTTGTGGCCCAATATAAGAAAATGAAGCAACAGTAGGGGAACAGCTTCTAGTGGGACCCAAACGTAAAAAAATATCTACCGCACTAACTTATCGACGGCCTCCTACTCCACTTCCGCCCAACAGCGGCCTCCTGCCTCGCCCCGCCATCGGCCTGCCATGCCTCCGCGGCTGTAACATCCAGGTCCGGCACACGGCCCAGATCCACTCTATAGAGGGATGGCCCACCTGCGTAGTAACCCGCTTACGCTTTCATCTTCGCTTCGCGCAAAACGGTTAACTGAAGGTTATTACGCGTCCTGGCTCTGGCTCTGGCTTTTAAGTCAGCTAGCAGTTCGGTACTAACCAAACCTTGGATGAACAGTACTCCGTGAAGCTACAGTAACCCACATGTACAGCACCCGAGATACAGTAACCCGATTGCGGCCTGGCCCAACTAGGCGGGGATGTTACAATCACCCCCTTAGAATTCGACGTCCCTGTCGAATACCAGATCGGCTTACCCTATCCGGGACACCGCCCAGGATACCCTCTCTTGGTCATGTCTGTGCATCCAGTGCCTGCGCATGTGCCATGTTGTGTCCTCTCTGGGCCCAAGCGCATGCGCACCATGCCCGCGCATCTGACCCGTGAGAGCCAGCCTGATACCTCCAGGCCCGGCGCACGGCCCAGGCCCACTCTACCGAGGGGTGGGCCCACCTGCATAACAACCCGGTTGTGCTTTTGTCCTCGCTTCGCGCAAAACGGTTAACCGAAAGTTGTTACGCGTCCCTGACTCTAACTTTTAAGTCAGTCTCGTCATCCCTCAGCTAGCAGTTTGGTACCCTCAGCGCTATGGTACCTCGTGCCTACAGTTTCCTTGGCCTAGCACTATTCAATTCGACCCAACTTGGCCCGGGGATGTTACAGCGGCCCACATTAGAGCGCATGCGTGGCAGCGGTAGCGCTAGTCCTGACCTAGTTACGACGAGGCATGGCCGGGTTCGGCTCGACCCTCGTCCGAAGCTCCGCCCCCACTCCCCCTGCTCCAGCTGGCGCTCCTCCCCACAACCTCCGCAATCCAAACCTCCGCTGGTTCCCCTTCCTCTTCGGCGCTCCTCCCCTGGTTCATCATGCCGGAATCCACATGGTGGAGCCATGGAGATGCGGGTGCCGGTAGCGCATGGAGGCACAGCGAGTGCATCGGAGGGGCGCATGAAACATGAAGATTCGACGATTTGGGTCATGTGGTGTTTGAACTCGATCTGTATATGATGATGCGAACTGAGGAAAGATTCGATGATTTGGGTCATTGGGCGTCCGATTCAACTCGATCTGGTTCGATCTATTGCTTGGTTGTATTCTATTTGTGGTTGATCTGGTGTGGGTATGCTTTGATTTTCTGATCTGGAAGTTGTATTTGATTTGTGGTTGATCTCGTGTAGTATGCTATATTATTTCCTAATCTAGAAATTGTATTTGATTTGTGGTTAATTTGGCGTGGGTGTGCTGTGATTTCCTAATCTAGAAGTTGTATTTGATTTGTGGTTGAATTTGGCGTGGGTGTGTTGTTTCCTAATCTAGAAGTTGTATTTGATTTGTGGTTAAATTTGGTGTGGGTGTTTTGTGATTTCCTAATCTAGAAGTTGTATTTGATTTGTGGTTAAATTTGGCATGGGTGTGCTGTGATTTCCTGACCATGGTACGCACGGACAGGAGAGTTAGGAGACAGGGCACTTGAAAACAACAGAGCAGCTTTTATAAAACAACAAAAAGTTGACCCGTGGCCGTGGACGTAGAGACGTAGAGTGAGTGGGCTGGGTGGTTGGGTCAAATTAAATGGGCTGGACGAAAAAAAAATAACCTAAAATTCTGTCTTTTTATTATTAGGGATAGATAAGTTGTAAACTTTATTTCTATTGTGCTTGATAAGGTATTTGCATTACTAATCTTCGTTTATATTCTCCAACCTCCTGATGAAAACATTCGGCCAACCTCAAGCAATAGGCCTATCATAAACCAAATAATAACTCACAGGATTTGTCCTTGCACTATGTTTGCATAAGGAACTATAAATCATATACTATGCCAGAACTGATAATTACTGGCGGGGCAGAAACCCCCATCAGTGACAGAATTTATGCGGGTAGAGGTTAATCAGCAGTGATGGGATGGCCTGTCATTGCCGGTTCGACGACCTGGCAGTGATAATAGAAACAACACTGCTAGGTCAAAGCATCATCCGGCAGTGGTAGTCATGCCTATCATTATCTTATGAACCAGCAGTGATATGGTGAGTGTCACTGCCGGTTTAGGCCATGATCCCGCAATGGCACTCATGGCACCACTGTCGAGTCAGTGCATATCCGACAGTGAATTGTTGAGTGTCACTGCTAGTGCAATACCACAACCGACAGCTACTATTATAACACACCAGAGAATTCTCATTGCCATCGCATTTATCTTAAGATAGAATACATCATATATAACTATAAAGCTCAAACTTAATAGTTACAGATAATAAAGTTACAAACTAAAGTTTCAGTACTCGTAGTCTCTTAACTCTAAAATTATTACAAACTACTACTGAGCACACCCACTATTCTTAGTATCTTCACCACGTGTAATGACGTAGTCCATGTAATGAACATCAGTACGTATCCGAGTACATCATTTAAGTATATCAACACTTGAATTAGTGCACCCTCTCTTGCCTCATAAGCACATGGTCTACCATAGAATGAACAAATTGGAGGCACTGTAGATGGGCTAGGACCTACAGCAAAATTCAAGTAACCCTGCAATGTTTCTGTCGTGGTCCTCGAACCTATATAGTACCAGCGGTACCCGAGTTTCTCCGCTTCTTGAGTTAGAATGGCTTTACTGTGTAAGCATCCAGTGTACACATTGTTGTCTAGTGCAATAGTTGTAGCTACGCATAGATTCTTCGCGAGTCTTCATTCAGGCTTCTTCCACTTTGTGTCTTGGACTCTTGCTTGTACTTGTAGGTCTTCGACATGTCTTCTAATGTCATACTTGAGGTGTTGATCATTCGGATTACCATGTTGCCTCAGTCCATGTCCACTTTTGCACCCTTTGAACTATATCCAAAGACCCTAGCAATTGTTGTTAGTCCAAATGGTCATGTTGATCATTAAACACTACAATCCAAACTAAATAGCCCATAGGGTTCATTTTTCTTACAAGTAGCCATGGTTACAAACCCACGACAGTGATGTTTAATAGATAGACTCATATAGGTGTGTTTCTTTAAATCATGCTTTTTAGGACATCATGTTCGCTTAGTATATAGCCGTAAAACCATATTAAGGCATGTTGCCAACCTACTTACATCTTTTATTAGTATTGCATCTTCACTTAGAGAGGGTTATAGGTTACTCTCCTCTAATAGCCAATAGCTTGTTTTTTGTGAGGTCCTAAGTCATGGGATCTTGATCAAAAAGGTTGTGTTACCACTACAGTAAAAAGTCACATGGGTCTCATACCCATGTCCCTCAATGCATTTTCTATCACATTACGTGATAGCCCTTTTGTAAATGGATCTGTTAGGTTTTTGTCTGTGTGAATATAACTCATAACTATCGCTTGACTCTATTCCATAACAAACTTCGTAGGTTTTCATTATTGTGCATTGATGACTTCACACTATCATTATCATTGTTCACTTTTATAATATGTGTTTGGTGGTCACATTTAATAAGGATAGTCAGTATGAAAGCCCTAGTTTGGTTTTGGCTAATTGATGAAGCCTATTTGGACTAATCCTTTATCTAAGTGATGGATGAGTTGGGGTGGTCCAAGTCCAAGTGGTGGAGCAAGATGAAGGTCATGGTAAAGGTGATGGCTAAAAGATGATCAAGTGCTCCTCATTTGGAAAAGAAGAAAGAGAAAAATAAAAATAGGCTCAAGGCACAGGTATAATTGTTAAGGCCATTTTTGTTTTGTCAAACAAGAGATCATAGAGGGTGCGTTGGATTTAGGATAGATAGTGTAGGATTGAGATGGCGAACTAGAGGGGGTGAATAGTCCTTTCTAAAACTTAATTGCACCGGCTAACCGAAATAAATACGGAATTAAACTAATCGGTCTAGCCAAGACTACACCCCTCTATCTAAGTTCTCAAGCACCTTACAAAGATCATAATTAAGCAACAAAGGTGTCAGGCTAGGTAGAGCTCACCTAAATAATTCTAGCTTGCAAGGTCACACAAACCTAAGCAACTAGTACTTCAAGCAAACCGGGGAGCTCCTACACAAACTAGTAATGCGAAGCGCACAAAGCCTAATCTCACTAGCAATGCTCAATAGCAAGACTACACAAGCCAAACTTGAGAGCTCAAATTACTTAGCTACACAAACTAAGCAATGTGACTAACAAGGCTACTCAAGTCAATTAGTCACACAAGGGAGCTACTTTTATGCTACACAAGCAAGAAAGGTAACTTGCAAGCTACATAAGCTAACTAATTACAAGAGCAACTACACAAGCACAATATATGAATAAGTAAATACAAGCTTGTGTAAGGGGATTTCAAACCAATGGGATGAACAAAAACAAAGTTGACATGATGATTTTTATTCCGAGGTTCACTTGTTTGCCAATAAGCTAGTCCTCGTTGAGATAAGCTCCAAGGTTGCCGCCAGTCCTCTTGCTAGTGGTGACCCGCAAGTCACACTCTCTCACGTAGAGTGCTTACCACAAGCTCTTAGCACTTGACTCAGCTGGACCACTTGTCGCCCTTCATATCTCACTCTACTAGAGTTGCTCTTCACGGCTCCCGTGGGGTGAGCACAATACCCCTCACAATCATTTTTCCGGAGCATTGCACAATCTTTTGCGGGCTTCATGACGGAGACACGCCACCAAGCCATCTAGGAGGTGGCAACCTCCAAGAGTAATAAGCACCATCGGCTTGCAACTCGATCACCTAGTGCCACTCGATGCAATCTTGCAATGCAACGCACTAGAATCACTCACTCACAATCAATCGGATGATCACTATGCTCACAAGTGAGTTAGAGGGCTCCCAAACACACCTACATAATCCACCAAGGCTTAAGGGTGCTTAGCAACCAGCCCAAGGGTAACACCTCTGGTGTTACGAGCTGCTTAGCACCTCGCTTAAAATCTAAGAAATTATCACAACAAGTTCTCAAGGTTTACGATTTTACCTCCTAGGAAATGATAAACGAATGATGTAAGTTAGTTTGTTTCATGTGAAATCATGCTAATGAGATCTAAGTTGTTTTAATTAACTGACATGAAAAACAATTTCTATAGACAAAGGTGTACTATAGTTGTGATTAAAAAGTGCTATTTTTGGGTAGTTATGTTGTGCAAAATAATTAAACAATGCCTATGTATTTTGCTTCTATGAGTTAGTATAAAGCATGGATTATCACATGGGATATTTGTTAGTTGAAATTAATAAGGTTTAGACCTTTTAAAAATTGTGCTTAAAGTACTTATGGACGTTAGTCCTAACAGCACTCATGACTTCTCATCTGTGTTAGTGATGGCAATGCCATTTTGGCATTTAAATTTCAAACAAGAATACTCAAGCACTAATGTCGTGTTTTTACTTTGTAGTTGCGTCTTAGTGAGTACTTTGTAACAGTATATTGGTTGTCCTTATTAGAGTCTGCTTGGGCCACTAATTAAATTAGTAAAGGTAGTTAAGACCACCTCTGTCCAGCCCGGTTCTGGAACACAGCCTGACAAGCTCTGGTTGGCGTCCTCCCTCGGGTCACTAGTTGACCATGGGGTTTGCTTCATTGGATAGTTGGCAGTATCGGCTTCCGGATAAGGGCCCTGAGCTAGAACAGGATTGAGCTGTTGATTAGCTTAGGCACATTTTAGAATTCGTGCTTGCTTCGGTTTTAGCCTTTCGGGCTTTGGGCGTGGTCACCGAGCACGTGTACACTGCTGGGCCAGGCTCGCTCTGGGCTGTGGCCACTGCCCTGCTGGCCGGCCTCTGTGACTGCTGGCTGTGCGCCTGGTCCAGCCGGCCACGGCGATCCCTCTGCCAGGTTTCCGTCTCCGCTGTTCCGTAACGCAGCCACCTTGTCGCCCACGCGTCGCAGCAAGTCGAGTCGTGCCCTAGGCCGCGCACTGCTGCCCGCTGTCGTATGCTGCTGCCGCACGTAATCATGTCTGGCCGTTGCCGTCTGCGCTGGGCTGTGCGCCACGCGGTTGCCGCCACACTAATCCGGTCCCGTGTGCCTCGTCGCTGTCTTTTGCGCTGTGGTCGCTTCAGCCTCGGCTCTACTGCCTCGCAGCGCTAGCCGACGCCACCACGTGGGCCACTGTCATGTTGCTCACAGCCCAGACCAAGTCATTCCATCTAGCACTTCTGGACCCGCTCCGCCCTCCCTGCGCGCTCATTTATGAAGGCCACCAAGTTGATTGGACTCGACGCGCGTCCTCGCTGTGATCATGGACGACCGGCCAACGTTTGCTCCCCCACGCATGCCGGGTTCAGAACTCTCTCACCTCAGTCCATTAAAGCTCAAGTCGTCGCGTCTATAGTTTCGCTATGAAGTCTCCTAGCAACTGGACCTGCACCCAGGCATGGTCAGGCTCTGCCATCAGCCAATTTTGAGTTTACCCGCCATCGGTCGAGTTCGCCGCCGTGCACTGGCGTTTTGGGGGTAAGGCTCTCAAGGTCGGTAGCAGTTCAATTCTTGACACCAGTAGTCTCGTCTTGATCCCCTCTATCGGGTGCTCACCCAATTTTGGCCAGGGCGTTCGTCGTCAGCGAGGTGACGTGTCTGTGTCTGCCTCGGAGCGCCGCTGCCCTGACTGCGTGCATGTGGCCGAGCCATCTTGGCACCTCTCCGCCTCAGCCATCGCCTTGGCGAGCACCACGGTGAGCCGCTGGTGCTTCTCAGTGATTTTTACTCGTCCGAAAGGCCGTTGCATCGACGAAACAGGCACGCCGCCGTGGTAGCTGGTCCGCCGCCGTGGGTAGCGCGATAGAGGTCACCATTTAGCTTCCAATCTCCGCTTTGGGGTTCGCCTTGGCTCCGCGTTGCTTGTCGGCCCTTTTAGTGCGCCGTTTCGGCCCCTAGTTGCCCGGCATGGCTGCGCAGCACCGGCCGGAGCCGCGCTGGCATATGCAGGGGCATCGGGGACTGCCCGTTGTGAAGATGATTTGTTCCAGGGATCTTAGTGCAAAGCCTGTGTCTGTTGGAATAACGTTTTACTATGTCACTCGATTATCCAAAAGCGTGAGTACCTTTTCACAAAATCGCGAGCGCGTGCTGGCTTCCCGGCCTTGGGCCATGGTGAGCTGCCTTGACGCACGCACGGCCGCGTCGCACGTTGGGCTGCTGGGCCGGTTTGGGGGCTGCTAGCCTTTTCCCTTTTCTAAATGGTTTTCTAATTTGATTTCTGCAACAAATTGTAAATTCAATATAAAATCTTGCAGGGATCCAAAAATGGTGAAACCAATTTTGTTAGATTCCAAAAATCATAATCTAGCTGTGGTGTGCTTGGTTCACACAGCTCTAAGATATTTCCAGATTGCCTTAAATATTTTAACATGCATAATGGCATTAAAATGTAAACTTGTAGGAATTTTTGTGAGAAAATGGTGATAGGGGTGACTCTAACAGTTTTACAGCAAATTCCTAACATTAATATCTGCTCACTGTAATTTTGTGGCTCCATAATGATTAATTTGTTAGGGTAGCCAATGAACCCTAAATTGAATACCTGTGTTTAATCGATAAAATGATAAAGCAACACCTCGGTGTGTGTTACAAAACATTTGTTGGGAAAATAATGTCGTGTTCGTTAGCGTGGGTACGTGGCCTAGTGCATTAGCCATTAGAGTTAGCTTGTTAGCTTGCGAAGCGTATCGTGTTCTCCTAGTTGCAATTATCATTGTCTATTTACATCTCTGCGATTGCATTCACGCATATCATCATAGGAATGAGGATGGATCCCGGAGTCGATCGAGGTAGCAGAAAAGACGGTGCTTTGATGATCGAGTCATCGTGTTGGAATGCTAACTTCTGGTTAAATCTTACCTAGGCAAGCTCTAGTGCATAACCCCTATTATTTTGCACTTTAAATTATGCTTGTGCATTAAGTTTAAAGGATTTGAATAAAACCCACTTGCATATATATATCCTTATCCTATGAGTCTTACTAGTATGATAGGATCGGGTAGCGTGCTATGCTATAAGATTCCGGTAGAAGTCGAGTGATTACCTATCACTCGCGAGAGATAGGAAATATATTATTGTTACTATTATCATGTTACTATCACATGGAATAAATATGTACACTAATTGGAGACCGGGCGGGACTGGGCTTGGATGGACTTGGACTTGGTTGGGTAATAGAGCGGGGCTCTGGTTGCAGTTGTCCAGCCTGTGTCGATTAAGGACCATTTGTTGCATTGGATTCCATAGTCAGGTCATAGACCTACTTGTCCCAAGCATATACTTGCTTATGGGAGCGAGAAGACTTGTTTATCTCTTGTCATGGATTACGGCCCTTTCTGGACCGGCTTTTTAGGTGGTTATATATATTAGGATGAGGAGGTCTAAGCACCATACTGAGGCTAAGCCTACAATGTTAGGGGCTTAGAGTCCGAGCTTGGACGGGGACCTAGACCCCTTGATAGGAGTGGAACAGGTTGGTCTTACTTGTGCCCGAGGTACAATCAAGGTGTGTGTTTTTAGGGCACCCAACTGGACACATTGATTCGTGAATCACCGTCAACTTAACGCTACGACATGACTATAATCTGGCATCATAGTAAGAACTATGAAAGATGGTGAAATGGTTCTGATTGCTTACCACTTGCTTGAAAGTAGCCTTGGTGCTTACATAGAATGGTCGATTAATGAACTAATGATGGCTGCTAATAAAAAGAATTATAAGAATGCAAATTTAGTAATGCTTCTTGCAGATACAATAAACTCACAAGCCAGAAAGTCTTGCATAATCCTTGGAGTATTTTTCTTTCCTCCTAATGGGTAAGTTTTGCGGAGTACAATTGAGTACTCAGAGTTTGTTCTACCCTGTTGCAAGTGGCAGGTGCTGATAAGCTGACACTTGAGTGTGAAAACCTCCTGGTGGGCTCAGCGAGGATTTCCTTTACGATGCGGAGTAGAGTTATTTATTAAAACTCTCACCAAAAGTTTTACAAAGAAAATACTGGCAACTTGTTATCATTTCATGCTCATAAAGTTTATCATGTTAATGGTTATCTTATCATTAATTGATTTTATTTCTGTTGTACTCTGATAACATTTTATATTCCGCTGTTATAATCCAATAATGAATTACTCTGGTGTTGTACTAAAAGTGTTGTAAGAAATGGCAAGGATGTTGTAAGCTTTGCCCTCTTATTTATGATCCTGATATAAAAATATGGATTTTTGAGTTCTCCCTTAGGGTGTGCTCGACGGAATCGCATAGTTTAATGCTCTTCCTTGGATACTTAGTGTCTAATGGAAGACAAGTACTCTTGGGAGGGTATTAGATTAGGCGGTTCTGCCACACAAGGCCGGCCAATGCTTGGTTTTATAGCCCCCAAGAAAATAGAGCCGTTATACCCCTTTCACTGGGCTATCTGCATACTGACCGGACTCGCTGTAAGGTGCACCGGATGCTCCTGTAGTAGAGTCCGATCGATGGATGGACGCCATGTATCCTAGCCGTTCGAAGCCGACCGTTGCTATCCAACGGTTACTTCACATGCAAACTTTCTTCCTTTGGCCCGGACTCTCCTGTTCACCTAACTAGACTTGCTCACCCCCAGCGTCCGGTCCAATACACAGAGGTTCCAGACAGCCTTTTTCGTGACCGAACCCATCCGGTCATTCTGATCGAACTCACGCGGCATCCAGTCACTCTCAGTCAATGTGAGTCAATAGTCACGTGGTGGCATAGGCACGTCCAGTCGGTCCCAAGGGGCAGCGTCCTATTGCCCTGGCCAGCCAGCCCGCAGCGAACACGTGATTGACCGGACGTGCGTGCCAACGTCCGGTCTCTCTCCCATACCCTCAACCAGAATTTCTTGTTGACAAAAGAGAATTGCTGGTTGAGCTTTCTCTCTCACTGAAACACTGACACACGCATGCAGTCTTGCCCCCTTGCAATATACCTCGACAAGAATTTCTTGTTGACGAGAGAGAATTTCTTGTTGAGCTATTTTCACCATTTTAGGCACTATTTCTTCTCCTTTTCAAAAGTGCTAACACCACCAAGTGTACACCATCTTATACATGTGTGTTAGATTTTCACAAACATTTTATCAAAGGATTTTTGTCTCTTTTCACCATGACACTCAATCCTAACAACATCGCAAAGTTAGATCACTCGAGTAGCACTAGATGACCGATATGCAAACAAGTTTGCCCCTCTTGATAGTACGGCCATCTATGCTAAACCCAGTCATAAACTTCTCTACACACCTATGACTGGTTAAATAAAATGTCTGATAGGTTATACCTTTGTCTTGCACATTCCATTCCATCTCCTCCAATGTTGATGCAACACATGCACCAACCATATCACCAAATGATATGATCCACTTCATATCATCATGTGATGTATTGGTTCATCGATCTTAACTTTACTTGCTCTTCACCGTTGCCCTTATTCATCAGCGCCAAGTCATTGCTCAAGCCTCCCGCCATGCAGTCTAACACTTCAAAGCCTCCGACTTGCCCTTCACACTTGCAGCTGGTCCATCAAGCCAAGTCTTGTCTTGATCTTATCCACCTAGCCACATGACTCCATGTCATGTCTCATATGCAATAAACTCCTTCATTGTATGTGGACTAATTCCCTGTGTATCTCACATAAATACATATTAGTCCACTTAGGTTGTCACTCAATTACCAAAACCAAACAAGGACCTTTCATATATCCGTACTATAAAGAGAAGACAAGTTTTTTGTGAAATGCGGTTATCAAAGTGCCACTAGAAGTTCCAACTCAATTGCATATGCATTTAGATTCTAGTGTGCTAACATCCCTTGATAAATGCTTTGAAAAATGCTAACACATGTGCACAAGTGTTGGGACACTTTGGTGTTGGCACATGGAAGCAAGGGAAGAGGTTGGAGAAGAAAAGGATAAGAGATGGGTCACTGGGTGTGACTAGATGCTAGCTCCGGAGTGACCGGATGCGTCCGGTCAGTGACCCTAGGTGCGGGTAGTGGCCTGGCTACGATCGAACTCTAGCCGAGTCAGGGACCAGACATGCCTGTGCCATTGTTTCTCAGGTTGGCTCGTGCACAGTAGGTGGACCGAACGCTAGGCGAGTCTGGTCAGTGCTGACCGGACGCGTCCAGTCAGCAAAAACACACTCTGGGAGCTCTCTGTGTTAGACCGGACTCTAGGGTTTCGCAAGTCCTGGTTAGGGGACTGTTGAGTCCTGTCCGAAGGCGATGAGCGCAAGTGACTTAGCTGTTGGGCTCCAATCAAATGGCTAGTACATGTGGTGTGCTGTAGGCAATCGGACACTGGTGACCGGACGCGTTCAGTGGCACCCTGTAGCACGTCCAGTCAATGAGCAGAAGTTGTGTTAAGGGGGGCAATGGGCATGTAACCTTTGGGGGCTCTATAAATAGATGTTGGCCAGCTTAGGCTTACTCTCTTGGCCATTTTCATTGACAATACAACCTTGTGAGCCTTTCCCATCATCTCCCACTCATCTCCTTGCTTGATAGTTCTAATTAAAGTGAGATTGAGTGATCCAAGTGTATTGCTTGAGTGAGTTCATCTAGTGTCACTTGGTGATTGGGTTTCGCTGCAGATTTCTCTTGTTACTCTTGATGGTTGCCGCCACCTAGATGGCTTGGAGCAGCCAGGATCATTGAGTGGAGGGTGGTGCTTTTCTTCGACTTCGATCGGGTGATTTGTGAGGGGTTCTTTGCCTTCCCCACGGGAGATCACAAAGGCAACTCTAGTGGATTGCTCGTGACTTATGTACCCTCATCTTGTGTTGGTTGTGTGGCACCCTAGTGAGGGTTAGGCATGTGATGCCTATTAGCGCATGAACCTCCAAGTGAGTGAGTCGTCACAACGGGGACTAGCTTGCCGGCAAGCAAGTGAACCTCAGAATAAATCTTGGTGTCAATTGGATTTCATATTGTGATTGATTTATCTCTTGCCAGCTTGGTATATCCCTCTATCACTTGTATTTACATTCCTAGCTCATACTTGTGTAGTGATAGTTGTAGCTTTGCTTAGCTTGTTAGTGTAGCTAGTTTAGTTAACTAGAAGTAATTAGCTGTAACTAGCTTTCTAGCTTGCTCACTAGAGTAGAATTAGTGACATAGACTTGTATATGCCAAAGAGATCATACTTGACTAGTATATGGGATAGGTGGCTTGCAACACTTGTTAGAGCTAGTGCAAAAAGCTTTATAGCCTTTTAATTGTCTACCAAGTTTGCTTAGTGGTTTGTAGAATTTTAAATTAGGCTATTCACCCCTCTAGCTAATTAGGACCTTTCACAGTATCAATTTTTTAACCATAGGCAAGTCCAACAAGAATTCATGTAGCCATTTTGCCTCTGCTTTAGCTTCATTCAAAGTAGTAAGTTTTGCTTCTATGGTTGATCTCGTCAAAATAGTCTATTTGCAAGACCTCGATGAAACTTGAAAATTAGAATTTTCAAAATAAAAAAGTTAGAATTTTTGAATGACCAATTCTAAATATTAAATCCAAGGTCATTTGAAAACTATAAATTTTGAATTTTTGAATCTAAGAATTTAAAAAGAATTTTAGCACTGTAAATAATTAAAAATAAAAAACTTCTCAACTATATAGCTGTAGATCTCACTAAGCTCTATAGTTTTGATATAAAAGTTCATCTTCGCCCGATTTTGTATGCAAAGGTTATGAATTTTTTGGCCAACTATCAAGGGTTGAATAGCTAGGTGCATAATTGTCACTTTAAAATTCTCTCTGCTCTCTATTCCTAGAAATTATTGTTTAACAGCTATAGAGCAAATTGCCATGATTAAAGAGTGTCATTTAGTAAAACAACATTGAGTAGTGTCCTCTAGCAAAATAACATTAAGTAGTGTCTATTAACAAAATACAACATTGAACTTTAACAAATTTACTCTAATAATATGTTTGATTTGAGGACAAAGTTTGTGAAAGGACCTAATTGGCCTAGAGGGGGGTGAATAGGCCTTTTTTGCAAACCCTGAAACTCACAAACTCGAATTTGCGGAAGTTAAATACAAGGTCGGAAGTTCCAGTGGTCTGGATCTGAAGTTCCGGTTAGGGGGACTAGAACTTCCGGTGTAGACCTTTAGAACTTCTGGTGCCCTAAATGAGCTACGAAATTAGAGTGAATCGAGTTGGGATTTCAGATCCAAGTGTTACCACACCCTCCTAGAGGTTGTTGATGATGATGTTGAACTCCTCAAGGCTTGGCACCACACCAAACCATAAATCGGGACCTCCCACGTAAGAAGTTGGGGGTAGAGAGGAAGAACAACAAGAACACAAGAACAAAGGGTAGTCGATGCTACCGCCACAGCAAGACAAGTTATTTTTACCGTGGTTCGGCAATCCCCATGAAGGAGTTCCTACGTCCTCGTTGTTGAGGTGACCACGAATGTCCAACCACGAAGGTCTCTTCCCTCAAGCAACCACAAAGGCTAGCTTGAGATTTCCACTAAGGATCAAAGGGTGATACAAACACTTCGGGGCGCCCTCACAAATGAATCAACATGGGCAACTGAAAGCCCAAGTTTGGTTTTGGTAATTAATGACACCAAGTTGCTAATGCCATGTGTTAAGTGTTTTGAGTAAGGCATAAGCAACACATGTGATGAAGGTGTGCGTGGCAAGGAGAGGTGGCCACAAGATCACAAAGAAATGGTGCATGGACATGAAATGATGATCATGGTGGAGATGAACATAATATGATGGACATGATGATCAAGTGGAAGAGAAGGATCTAAGAGCGCAAGGCAAAGGTATAACCATAGGGTTTTTCCTTTTGCCGGTCTAAGATGAGTAGAGAAGTGATTGATCGGGTTTAGGATACATAGCCGACTATCAAGAGGGGCAATCACGGTTAGCTCGGGAATCAAGTGCCACTAGATCATTGTCTTGAGCATATGCATTTAGGATCTAGTAAAGAGCTAACATAACGCCTTGGAAAATGTTTGTGAAATGCTAACACACATGCTCATGGTGGTGTACACTTGTTGGTGTTAGCACATTTGCGAAGGCGGTGGAGTTTAAGCGGTAGAGAGGGGTTTGGGTTCCTCTCTCCCTCCCGCCGAGCTTGCGAGGCGGGATTCGGCGCTTTTTGGAGAAGTGAAATACCTATTTTCTATTGCGCCGAAAGTCGGAAAAGAAACGGAGGCGAACGGAGGTCACTGCGTGCACCGGACGCTGCACCGGACGCTGCACCGGACGCGGGGCGCGTCCGGTCAGTTCATCGCGGCGCGGGTGCTGCTAGGGTTTGTGACCGGACGCGGGTCTGGCCTGACCAGCGCGTCCGGTCAGTTCAACCGGGTGAAAACGTTAAACGCGTGACCGGCGCGTCCGGTGCCCCACGGGACCGGAGCGTCCGGTCAAGTGTCCAGAGAGGCCGAGCGCAGCGAAGCGCGATCGGACGCGGCTGGCGCGTCCGGTCATGTACGACCGGACGCGTCCGGTCGCGTCGGGTGCTTACTGGAACGCGACCGGACGCTGGCACTGTCGCGTCCGGTCGATCGAAGGAGCGCGTCCGGTCAACGGTAACGGCTAGTTCGGACGAGCACTGTTCACGTCTGTCGCGTAGTGACCGGACGCGTCCGGTCACCCTGACCGGAGCGTCCGGTCAGCACGATTTCAACTGCGTCGTTTGTAACGGCTAGCTGCGTACCCCTTCGTTATAAATAGATGGTGGCCGGGGTTTGAGGGTAACTCTTGCACATTTTGAGACCTAGAGACATACTTTGAGCTAGAGAACAACCCCTCCACTCATCTCTTTGATTGATTGCACATCTTGAGTGAGATTGAGTGAGATTCAAGTGCATTGCTTGAGAGTTGCATTCTAGAGGCACTTGATCTTCGAGTTGCTGCGGATTTCTTGTTACTCTTCCGTGTTTCCCGACACGGTAGACGGCTTGGAGCAGCGGAGGTGATTGAGCTCGCAATTGGAGATTGTTGGAGCCTTCACCAAGTGTTGTAAGGGGTTCTTGATCCTTCCCCGCGGGAGTTCGCGAATTGGATACTCTAGTGGAGCTCGTGGCTTGGAGGATCCCCATCTTGTGTGCGGTTGTGCGGTGCCCGCCGAGGGCTCGACTCTTGATAGTCGATTAGCTCGCGAACCGACAAGTGGGTGTATCGCCACAACGGGGAGTAGCTTGCCGGGAAGCAAGTGAACCTCGGGATAAAATCTTGTGTCATTCTCTTCCCGAGGATTTCTCTTGTGTGATTGATTTATTGGTACTTCTCATCTCTACACGGCGGTATAATCACTCGAAGCTCTTCTCTCATATTACATCTTGTTCTAGCTTGTTGTTGTTGTGTTTAGTGGATAGCCTTGAACTAGACTTGTGTAGGTGGCTTGCTTAATTAGTTAGTGCTAGTGCTTTTTGCTCCGCCACCTTTTATACTAACTTGTGGTTAAGTAATTTGTGTAGAAGTTTTTATTAGGCTATTCACCCCCCCTCTAGCCTATTTGGACCTTACAAGTGGTATCGGAGCCGAGGCACCGTTTATTTGAGGCTTAACAACCTACGGTGAAGAAGAAATGGCTCAATTAAGTTTGCACATCAACAACACCAAGAAGGCACCTCACTTTGATGGAACAAATTATGCTTATTGGAAGGTTAAGATGACCGCACACCTCAAGTCAATCAATAGAGAAGTGTGGAAGGTCACCGAAACAAAATTTGAGGTTGCTAATCCGGAAGCACCTACACCGGTGGAAGAGAAGAAACTCCAATGCAATGATATTGCCATTAGTGCTCTTCATGAGGCATTAGATGACAAGACATTTGAGCAAGTGAAGAACATAGAAGTTGCACATGATTCTTGGGCCAAGCTAGAAGAAACATTTGAGGGCACCGAAGGCACAAAGACCGCTAAAGCATATATCTTGCAAGAAAAAATTTCAAGCTTTAAGATGCAAGATGATGAGAGTGTACCGGAGATGTTTCATAGATTGCAAGTCATTGTCAATGAGCTCAAGGCACTTGGTGAGGAAGTCAAGGACAACCAATTCTCTATGAAGTTCTTGAGAAGCTTGCCCAAGAGGTTTGATACATTGATCACCGTGCTAGTGAGGACAACATTGAAGGATTCAACTCCTCAACAAATATTTCAAGAAGTGATGACCGATGATTCATATAGAGAAGATGATGAGAAGGATGAGTTGGTCAAGAAGAAGAAGAAGGAAAATGAGAAGAAGGATGATGAGAAGAAGAAGAGTGTGGCATTCAAAGCCACCACATCCAAGGGCAAATCCAAGATTGAATCATCAAGTGATGAAGACTCAAGCTCTTGTGATAGTGATGACATTGATGAGAAGATGGCTCTCTTTGTCAAGCAATTTGGCAAATTCATGAAGAAGAAGGGCTATCGTGCAAGGAGGAGGAAGAACTCATCCAAGAAGAATGAGCATAACATGAGATGTTTTAGATGTCATAGCAAAGACCATCTCATTGCAAAGTGTCCTTATGATAGTGATGATGAAGATGCTATCAAGAAGGAGAGGAAGAAGCAAAAGAAGAAGCAAGAAAAGAAGGAGAGCTCTCATAAGAAGAAGAATGATTTTCATGTTGCTACATGGGATAGTGATGATTCCTCAAGTGATGATGAGGATGACAACAAGAGCAAGAAGAAGGGACATGCTAGCATTGCTATTCAAGAGAAGGTCTCCCTCTTCGACACTCCATCGTGCTTCATGGCTAAGGCCGCTAAGGTATCATCCGATGATGAGAGTGATCATGACAATGCTAGTGATAGTGATAGTGATGAAGAAGAATTCACTAAAGATGAACTAATCACTATGCTAGAAGATTGCACTCAACATTATAAAGAATCTAGAAAGGAGTGCAAGGGCTTGCTTAAGGAAAAGAAAAACCTTATGCAAGAACTTGATGAGCTTAGAGCATCTTATGAAAGTCTAAAGGTAGACCATAAGAAGCTTCAAAAGTCTCACACTAAGCTTGAAGAAGCTCATTCCTCTCTAGTTGAAAAATGTGAAAACATGCCAACTAATGTTGAGAAAGCTAAAACTTGCAACATAGGCATATCATGTGATATAATTAATGAACCTTTTCATAAGCCTATTGTTGTTGCTCCTACTAACCCTTCATGTAGCGCATCTACATCATCCTCATCTAGTAGTGACGGTTTCACTTGTGATTCCACACTAATAGTTGAGAATGAAAATCTCAAGAAGGAGGTAAAAGAGCTCAATCACACCTTAGCTAAGGCTTATGGTGGTGAGGACCGCTTGCTTATGTGCTTGGGTAGCCAAAGGGCTTCTCTCTATAAAGAGGGATTGGGCTATAACCCCAAGAAAGGCAAGGCCGCTTTTGCTCCTCACAAGACTCGTTTTGTGAAGAACAATGGTAGCTATTGCAAAAGTTGCAAGCAAGTTGGTCACATAGAGCGACATTGCATGAACAAGAAATCCAATGCTAATGTATCCTCAATTAAGTTTGATTCTTTCTATATACTTACCAAGGGTACAAATGGTGTTCATGCTAAGTTCATTGGTGCACCATGGATGGGCTCAAAGAAGAAAGCCATTTGGGTACCAAAGAGCTTGGTCACTAACCTTGGAGGACCCAAACAAGTTTGGGTACCTAAAAAGAATTGATCTTATCTTGTAGGTCAATTACAAAGCCGGAGGAAGGCATTGGGTGCTTGATAGTGGGTGCACTCAACATATGACCGGAGATTCTTGTATGTTCAAATCAATTGATACAAGTCAAAATGGTGGTTTTGATGCTATCACTTTTGGAAACAACAAGAAAGGCAAGGTAAAGGGGCTTGGTAAAATTGCTATCTCAAATGACATGAGCATATCTAATGTGTTGCTAGTTGAGAGCTTGGATTTCAATCTTTTGTCGGTGGCACAACTTTATGATCTTGGCTTCAAGTGCATATTTGGTAGTGATGATGTTGAAGTCATAAGTGTTGATGGATCAAATTTGATATTCAAAGGATTTAGACATGGTAGTTTGTACTTGGTTGACTTCAATGATAGTGAGACACAATTGACATCATGCTTGCTTAGCAAATCAAGTATGGGATGGTTGTGGCATAGAAGGCTTGGTCATGTTGGAATGAAACAATTGAACAAACTTTTGAGGCATGACTTAGTTAGAGGCTTGAAGGATGTCACCTTTGAGAAGGATAAACCTTGTAGTGCTTGTCAAGCCGGCAAACAAGTTGGAAATACACATCCTAGTAAGAGTGAAATGAGTACATCAAAGGCATTTGAGCTATTGCACATGGACTTGTTTGGGCCAACAACATATACTAGCATTGGTGGCAACAAGTATGGTTTTGTGATTGTTGATGACTACACTAGATACACTTGGGTGTTCTTTCTCTTTGACAAGAGTGATGTTTATGATCTATTCAAGTCTTTTGTCAAGAGAGTGCAAAATGAGTTTGAGACTACCATCAAGAAGATTAGAAGTGACAATGGTAGTGAGTTCAAGAACACAAGAATTGAAGATTTATGTGATGATCTCGGTATTGGACATCAATTCTCTCCAACATACACTCCTCAATCTAATGGTGTAGTTGAAAGGAAGAATAGAACTTTGATTGACATGGCTAGATCAATGCTTAGTGAATACAATGTGAGTCATTCATTTTGGAGTGAAGCTATCAACACGGCTTGCTATTGTAGCAACCGTCTCTATTGTCATGGAAAGCTTGGAAAGACACCATATGAGCTATTGAATGGAAGAAAGCCCAACATTGCATACTTTAGAGTGTTTGGTTGCAAATGCTATATTCTCAAGAAAGGCACTAGATTGAGCAAGTTTGACAAGAAATGTGATGAAGGGTTCCTACTTGGTTATTCTACCACAAGCAAAGCATATAGAGTTTGGAATCTCACAAATGGCACCTTGGAAGAAGTTCATGATGTTGAGTTTGATGAAACCCAAGGATCTCAAAATGAAACTCAAAACCTTGATGATGTGAGAGGAGATCAATTGTCAAATGCAATGAAGAACATGGACATTGGTGATGTTAGGCCAAGGCAAGTTGATGATGATGATGATACTCATGTGATCAACCAAAGTGTGCAAATTGATACAAATCAAGCAAGCTCTAGTGGTTCTCATGATGAAGCTCAAGTTCAAGGTCAAACAAGTGGAAGCAATCAACTCCCAATACTTCAACCTACTAGCATTGCAAGAGATCATCCATTGGATCAAATCATTGGTGGAATTCAAAGTGGTGTTCAAACTAGATCAAGGCTAGCATCCTTTTGTGAGCACTACTCATTTGTGTCACTTGAAGAACCAAAGAAGATAGAAGATGCATTGAAGGATTCCGATTGGGTAAATGCTATGCATGAAGAACTAAACAACTTCACTAGAAATCAAGTTTGGGAACTTGTTGAAAGGCCAAAGAACTACAATGTGATTGGTACTAAGTGGGTCTTTAGAAACAAGCAAGATCAAGATGGCATGGTTGTGAGGAACAAAGCGAGATTGGTAGCACAAGGTTACACGCAAGTTGAAGGTCTTGATTTTGGAGAGACATATGCACCGGTTGCAAGATTGGAGGCAATTAGAATCTTATTAGCATATGCTTGTGCACACAACATCAAGCTCTACCAAATGGATGTCAAGAGTGCATTTCTCAATGGCTATATCAATGAAGAAGTTTATGTTGAGCAACCTCCCGGTTTTGAAGATGACAAGAAGCCCAACCATGTTTACAAGCTCAAGAAGGCATTGTATGGTTTGAAGCAAGCACCTAGAGCATGGTATGAGAGGTTGAGGGACTTTCTTCTCTCTAAAGGGTTCAAGATGGGAAAGGTTGACACCACTCTCTTCACCAAGAAGCTTGGAAATGACTTGTTTGTATTGCAAATCTATGTGGATGACATTATCTTTAGATCAACTAACCAAGACTTTTGTGAAGAGTTTGGAAATATGATGGCAAAAGAGTTTGAGATGTCTATGATTGGAGAGCTTAGTTACTTTCTTGGACTTCAAATCAAGCAAATGAAGAATGGCACTTTTGTATGTCAAGGCAAGTACATCAAGGACATGATCAAGAAGTTTGGATTGCAAGATGCTAAGCCAATGAGTACACCAATGAGCACAAATGATCAATTGGGTATTGATGCAAGTGGCAACATGGTAGATCAAAAGCAATACCGGTCTATGATTGGAAGTTTGCTCTATGTCACCGCTTCTAGGCCGGATGTAATGTTTAGTGTATGCAAGTGTGCAAGATATCAAGCTTCACCTAGAGAAAGTCACTTGAAAGCAACCAAGAGGATATTGAGATATCTTAAGGGCACTCATGATGTTGGATTATGGTTTCCAAAGGGGTCTAATTTTGAGTTGATTGGATATTCGGACTCCGACTATGGTGGATGCAAGATTGATAGAATGAGCACAAGTGGCACTTGTCAATTGCTTGGAAGGTCTCTTGTTTCATGGTCATCAAAGAAACAAAATAGTGTTGCACTATCAACCGCCGAGGCCGAATACATTAGTGCCGGTAGTTGTTGTGCACAATTACTTTGGATGAAAGCTACCTTGAATGACTTTGGAATCAAATTCAAGAATGTGCCTTTGTTTTGTGACAATGAAAGTGCAATCAAGATGACACAAAATCTGGTTCAACATTCAAGAACGAAGCACATTGATATTAGGCATCACTTCATAAGAGACCATCAACAAAAGGGTGAAATTAGCATTGAGAGCATTGGCACCGAAGATCAACTAGCCGATATATTCACAAAGCCACTTGATGAAAAGAGATTTTACAAGTTGAAGAATGAATTGAACATACTTGACTTCTCCAACTTGAGATGAGTGCACCCCCACATTCTTATATGACATGCCTCTCCTCCGACATAGCAAGGTAAAGTTGTTTGGCATATCATCCATACTTTGCTAAGGACATGTTTAGAACATATAGACATTTTTGCATGACAAATAGGGTCATTCATGAAAATCAAATGAGTTTAATGTATATATGGTACCACTATTGCTTCTATGTTTGATTGATCTAGTGGTAGCATATGACATATTTGTGGGCTTGCAAACCTAGTGTTGAATCTAGAAAATGAGCTCATGATGTGTAATTCAACATGGTCAAGATAACCCTTATACTTTATGAGGTGTGAAGAAGCTTGTCCTTGGATCAAACCGAATTACATATTCTAGGCAAGTGATCTAGATTGAACCATAATTTGGACTCCCTCAATATTGATTGACTTAATTCTCACTAAAATTGGCACCTTTTTGGTGATTGTTGACAAAGGGGGAGAGAAAAGTCACAAAGATAAAGTTAAGGGGGAGAGAAAGTTAAGGGGGAGAGAAAAGTTACTAAGGGGAAGAGAAAGCATAAGATAAGACTTTGGAAAGGGATCAATTAAAAATTTGAGCACACAAGTAGGGGGAGCAAGCTCATGAATTATTTGTTGCATTTGTATGTGCATTAACATGATGAATTGTTGCATTGCAAAGCTTAAATTCATATTCATGTTTGTTTGGTGATTGCTAGAACTAGAACTTGAATGATGTTTTGTTAAGAGTAGCGTCACAAGTGGTATCTAGACACTCTTTGCTTATAATGTTGATCTCACGGGGTACTTTAGTGTTTGTGATCTTTACAAGTGATGTTTTACAAGTGGTGTCTAGCTACATCGATGCTAAGGATGGTATATAAAGGTAACTCCGATTGGTATCACGCTTCAAAGGTCCATTCTATATACCTTAGCATCAATTTGATAGTAGTAACTCTCCCAAAATTCAAATCCATACATATGTGCACAATTGAACCAAACTCATGGAAGCACATATGTAGGGGGAGCTAATACTATCGAAATTGAAAATTGATTTCATTTCATATCTTTGTGATGGTTGTCATCAATTACCAAAAAGGGGGAGATTGAAAGCCCAAGTTTGGTTTTGGTAATTAATGACACCAAGTTGCTAATGCCATGTGTTAAGTGTTTTGAGTAAGGCATAAGCAACACATGTGATGAAGGTGTGCGTGGCAAGGAGAGGTGGCCACAAGATCACAAAGAAATGGTGCATGGACATGAAATGATGATCATGGTGGAGATGAACATAATATGATGGACATGATGATCAAGTGGAAGAGAAGGATCTAAGAGCGCAAGGCAAAGGTATAACCATAGGGTTTTTCCTTTTGCCGGTCTAAGATGAGTAGAGAAGTGATTGACCGGGTTTAGGATACATAGCCGACTATCAAGAGGGGCAATCACGGTTAGCTCGGGAATCAAGTGCCACTAGATCATTGTCTTGAGCATATGCATTTAGGATCTAGTAAAGAGCTAACATAACGCCTTGGAAAATGTTTGTGAAATGCTAACACACATGCTCATGGTGGTGTACACTTGTTGGTGTTAGCACATTTGCGAAGGCGGTGGAGTTTAAGCGGTAGAGAGGGGTTTGGGTTCCTCTCTCCCTCCCGCCGAGCTTGCGAGGCGGGATTCGGCGCTTTTTGGAGAAGTGAAATGCCTATTTTCTATTGCGCCGAAAGTCGGAAAAGAAACGGAGGCGAACGGAGGTCACTGCGTGCACCGGACGCTGCACCGGACGCTGCACCGGACGCGGGGCGCGTCCGGTCAGTTCATCGCGGCGCGGGTGCTGCTAGGGTTTGTGACCGGACGCGGGTCTGGCCTGACCAGCGCGTCTGGTCAGTTCAACCGGGTGAAAACGTTAAACGCGTGACCGGCGCGTCCGGTGCCCCACGGGACCGGAGCGTCCGGTCAAGTGTCCAGAGAGGCCGAGCGCAGCGAAGCGCGATCGGACGCGGCTGGCGCGTCCGGTCATGTACGACCGGACGCGTCCGGTCGCGTCGGGTGCTTACTGGAACGCGACCGGACGCTGGCACTGTCGCGTCCGGTCGATCGAAGGAGCGCGTCCGGTCAACGGTAACGGCTAGTTCGGACGAGCACTGTTCACGTCTGTCGCGTAGTGACCGGACGCGTCCGGTCACCCTGACCGGAGCGTCCGGTCAGCGCGATTTCAACTGCGTCGTTTGTAACGGCTAGCTGCGTACCCCTTCGTTATAAATAGATGGTGGCCGGGGTTTGAGGGTAACTCTTGCACATTTTGAGACCTAGAGACATACTTTGAGCTAGAGAACAACCCCTCCACTCATCTCTTTGATTGATTGCACATCTTGAGTGAGATTGAGTGAGATTCAAGTGCATTGCTTGAGAGTTGCATTCTAGAGGCACTTGATCTTCGAGTTGCTGCGGATTTCTTGTTACTCTTCCGTGTTTCCCGACACGGTAGACGGCTTGGAGCAGCGGAGGTGATTGAGCTCGCAATTGGAGATTGTTGGAGCCTTCACCAAGTGTTGTAAGGGGTTCTTGATCCTTCCCCGCGGGAGTTCGCGAATTGGATACTCTAGTGGAGCTCGTGGCTTGGAGGATCCCCATCTTGTGTGCGGTTGTGCGGTGCCCGCCGAGGGCTCGACTCTTGATAGTCGATTAGCTCGCGAACCGACAAGTGGGTGTATCGCCACAACGGGGAGTAGCTTGCCGGGAAGCAAGTGAACCTCGGGATAAAATCTTGTGTCATTCTCTTCCCGAGGATTTCTCTTGTGTGATTGATTTATTGGTACTTCTCATCTCTACACGGCGGTATAATCACTCGAAGCTCTTCTCTCATATTACATCTTGTTCTAGCTTGTTGTTGTTGTTGTGTTTAGTGGATAGCCTTGAACTAGACTTGTGTAGGTGGCTTGCTTAATTAGTTAGTGCTAGTGCTTTTTGCTCCGCCACCTTTTATACTAACTTGTGGTTAAGTAATTTGTGTAGAAGTTTTTATTAGGCTATTCACCCCCCCCCCCTCTAGCCTATTTGGACCTTACAGCAACCACAAAGAACGCCTAGTCGGCTAGGGTTCCAAGAACCCAAGAGTAACAAACACAAACCAAGGTAGCAAAACGAGGAATCCAAGTGCTCAAGTCGAAGATCGATGCTCCCGCTCTCAAATCTCACGTCCCTAGCTCAAACAATCGAAGATTGAAGCTTGGAGGCAAGTGGGGAGAGAGAGTGGGTGAGTCACAGCTTATCGAGAGTTGGGAGAGGAGAAATGAATGTGCAAAGCTTGGGCCACGGTTAGAAATGAGGTGAGAAGCTTATATACTCAGGCTCAGATGAGCCACCGGAAGTTCTGATGGAAGCCACAAGAACTTCCAGTCAAACGAGATCAGACCGTTGGGCTTGTCAGTCAACTCGGGTCCACCGAAACTTTCGGTCCATACCGGAACCTCCGGACGGAGCCTGGAACAATTCTCTCACACGCGCATGCGCACACAAACTGCACCAACGGAAACTTTCGGTGCCTGATCGGAACTTCCAGTCCGTATCGGAACTTTCAGACGGAGGCTAGAACAAAATACTCGCACGCACACGCGCGCGGGCGCCAGCGACCGGAACTTTCGGTACAGCTCACCAGAATTTTTGGTGCACATCTCTCCAGCCTACTAAGCTTCGACAAGAGCACTTTTTATCCCCATTTTGCCAACTAGATTTGTATCCTTCTTGATAGTGCAGCTTTTCCTACGACTCAAATCAAAATAAAAGGTGTTGAAGCCCTTGAGTCGAAGCGCCTTTTGTCCATCAAAATTTAGGGCGCTATAATTCACCAAATATTCATTTTCAATTCCATCAATGGACTAACACTGTAGATTACACTTGATAAATATGTTAGTCCCTAATTTGATTGTCATTAATTATCCAAAACCCACATCGGGGGCGAATGCACTTACAAACTCCCCCTTTTTGGTAATTGATGACAACTAATTTAGGCTTACAATAGATAGAAAGAATTGAAGCTTTTGAATTCCAAAATTCAAGTTGAGCTTCCCCTTAATGTATGCATAGGATTTAGAATTTCAAATCTTGATTCAAATCAAGATTGCATATATTAAGAATAAGCTCCCCCTAAATTTTGCAATCCATGGGGTGCCTAAGTGTGTGTGAAACAATAAAACCGTGATGCATATGACAGGTTATATCACAAGAATAAATCAAGAGAACTTGAATGGTTATGCAATAAAGAAAAAGAACTTAAACTCATCATAACCATTCTAAATAAACAACCATCATAAGCATCAACACAAAAGGCTAAACAAGCTAAGATAGACATTAAGCATAAATGTTTTAGCCTACACTCAACCATCACACACACATAGTTCAAGTTTACCACATGGTTCACCACACGAGATAAAGTTATTACATAACAAAATTTTTAACTACCCCTATTACAATAAGATAAAAGTCTAACACTCCCCCTTTGGCATCAAATGCCAAAAAGGGTAGGCTCCGAGAGGCTCCAAGGGGCAAAGGCAGTGAGGGATCTACTCGTCATCATCGTCGTCAGCAGCATAGTCCACCAGATTGTTCTTGCCAAGAGGATCTGCTGAAGTGGACTGCCCATACTGAGGGGCAAAAGCTGGAGCATGGGAGGTAGAAAGCCGAGTAATACCATCTGCACCACTGAAGAGGTCCTGATAAGCAAAGCCCGCCTCGGTGTCCTCCACAGTGTAGCCTTTAGGAATATCACCACCATAGATGGGATCAGAGGCACTAGGCTGCTGAAAGCCCTACTGCTGCTCAAACTCCTGATAATCCAAAGTGTCATGCTGCTCCTCACCATCAAACTGTTGTCCATAGTTGTTGTCATATTCCACATAAGGATCTACAAAGGGGTGAAGAGGAGAAGCTCGAGGAAGACCAGCCTTCTCCTCCAAACGCCACATGCGCTTGTCCTACTTGGCCTGGCAATAGCAGAAGTAAGACATGAACCTCTGAAGCGCATGGCGAGTGGCATCCATGGGACCACGACCACGGCCACGACTACAACCACGCCCATAGCCATGCCCATGCCCACGCCCTCCAGAGGCTCCAGCTGAAGGGTCCACAGGAGGTGCATCCTCCTCCTCCTCTACTGCTGTAGCATCCTCATCATCCTATCCTGCACCACTATCACTAGCCTCAGTAGCCTTCCCTTTCCCTTGGTTTGATTGAGCCTTCAGACGCCTAACATTCCAATCCGAATGCTTCAAAACCAGTGACTTGCTCAATGATGTACATGAGGTAACGAGCATAAGGGAAAGACTGATTTGAAGTCAAAGACACCTCTTCAATATGATACCAGGCTGGAGATGGGTCGGGGTGGAGGAAGGATGGAAAATTTTATTTTTACCACGAGCTCGCTTATATACCGCCATCAAAATGGCTGACCGGAAGTTCCGGTGAGGGTTACTAGAAGTTCCGGTTGGTCAGGTCAGATTTGCGCAGAGAATTTGAACAGCCGAAAGTTCCGGGCCACAACCAGAAGTTCTGGTAGGGGCCATCGGAAGTTCCGGTAGGCCAAAATCTAGCAAGAAGCAGTCCTAGAAGTGGTGAATAATATGATATACTCAAAACAACTCAAATATGTCCAGATTTCATGAAATCATTACATACCTATGGACACATTGGAGCTGAGAAAAATAGGTTTTGAAAGTTTCACACAACTTTTCACAAGAATTTTATCCAATTCTAAATCATACAAGTGTGCACAAGATGTCAAGCCACGTTACGAGAATCAATGATATTTAGCTCATGCCTCAAAGCACAAAATCTTGACTCATCTAGAGGCTTTGTGAAGATATCGGCTAGCTAAAATTCGGTTCTCACATGTTGCACATCGATATCTCCTTTGGCTTGCTGGTCTCTCAAGAAGTGATGGCGAATGTCTATGTGCTTTGTTCTTGAGTGGTTTACAGGATTGTCAGCTAGCTTGATTGCTCCCTCATTGTCACACAAGAGAGGAATCTTACTTTGCTCACAACCAAAGTCTCTCAAGGTTTGCTTCATCCAAAGCAGTTGGGCACAGCAAGCGCCGACCGCCACATACTCGGCCTCAGCAGTGGATAAGGCAATAGAGTTTTGCTTCTTAGAACTCCATGACACCAATGACCTACCAAGAAATTGGCATGTCCCGGATGTACTCTTTCGCTCTACCCTGCAACCGGCATAATCTGAATCGAAATATCCAAGTAGAGTGAAAGTGGAGCCCTTAGGATACCACAAGCCAAGGTTAGGAGTGAGCACAAGATACCGAATCTTAACTCCCATGAGATGACATTCTTTCGGATTGGCTTGAAATCTTGCACACATGCACACGCTAAGCATAATATCGGGCCTAGATGCACAAAGGTAAAGCAAGGATCCAATCATGGAGCAATATACCTTTTGATCTACGGCCTTGCCGTCTCCATCAAGGTCAAGATGTCCGGTTGTAAGCATTGGGGTCTTAATGGGCTTGGCCTTGTCCATATCAAACTTCTTTAGCATGTCGGTGGTGTACTTGGTTTGACTTATGAACGTGCCATCCTTGAGTTGCTTGATTTGAAATCCAAGAAAGTATGTCAACTCCCCCATCATGGACATCTCAAACCTTTTTGTCATGATCCTACCAAATTGCTCAGAAAAAGCCACGTTAGTACTACCAAATATAATATCATCAACATATATTTGGCAAATAAAGATATCATTATTGACTTTGCGAGTAAATAAAGTAGGATCGGCCTTCTCAATCTCAAACCCTTGTTTGAGTAGAAAGTCCTTGAGATAATCATACCAAGCTCTAGGGGCTTGCTTAAGCCCATAAAGCACCTTGTCAAGCTTGTAGACATGGTCAGGATGATGTGGATCTTCAAAACCCGATGGTTTCTCCACATACACGGTTTCGGAGAGCGGGCCGTTGAGGAATGCACTTTTCACGTCCATTTGAAACAACTTGAAATCATGGTGAGCAGCAAAGGCAAGTAATATACGAATAGATTCAAGCCTAGATACAGGTGCATAGGTCTCCCCAAAATCCAAACCTTCGATTTGAGTGAAACCTTTGGCTACTAACCATGCCATGTTCCTTGTGACCACGCCATACTCATGCATCTTCTTTGTTGTGGAAGACCCACTTGGTACCTATCATATTTTGCTTGGGCCTTTCCACCAAGGACCAGACTACATTCCTAGTGAAGTTGTTCAACTCCTCTTGCATAGCCATCACCCAATCCGGGTCCTTCAAAGCATCCTCCACCTTTTCTGGCAATTTGGAAGAGACAAAAGAGTAATGCTCACAAAAAGCTACTAAACGAGAGCGTGTTGTTACCCCTCTTTGTATGTCCCCCAATATGCTATCAATGGGATGGTCTCATTGAATGGATTGATGAACTCTTGGGTGAGGAATGGTTGATCTTGTTTGGATTGGACCATCATCTTCATCTTCATTGTCTTGATTGATTGGAGGATCAAGATCTTGATTGTCTTGATCACCACCTTGGTTGTGTCCTTGTGCTTGTGGTGGATCTTGACTAGCTTGTTCTCTTGAGTCAGTCCCACTTCTTGAGGTGGAAGCATCACTATGGGCATCGGTTGACACATGATGCATGTTTGGATCATAAGGAATTTGCACATGCACATCATCATCTTCATCTTCAACGGGTCTCACTTCACCGGTGGCAAGCTTCTTGATCACTTGATGAGATGGTTCTTCTTTACCTAAAATTTCAGCATTGATCGACTTGCTCCTTTTGAGAGCCGTCGCTTTCATCAAAAGTCACGTCTACCGCTATTTCAATTTGGCCGGTGGCCTCATTGAAAACACGGTAGCCATGTTTGTTAGTAGCATAACCAAGTAAGAACCCTTCATCAACCTTTGATGCAAACTTAGAGCTTTTGGATTTCTTATTAAGTATGAAACACTTGCATCCAAAAACTATAAAGTAATCCACCTTAGGCTTTTTACCGGTTAGAAGCTCGTAGGCGGTCTTATTCCTTATCTTGTGGAGGTACAAGCGGTTGATGGCATGACAAGCCGTGTTTACCACTTCCGCCCAATAATCTTTCTCCAAAATCTTGTACTCATCCAATATTGCTCTTGCGGCTTCAATGAGTGTTCGGTTCTTCCTCTCCACAACACTATTTTGTTGTGGAGTGTATGGAACCAAAAACTCATGCTTGATGCCTTCTTCATCAAGGAATGCTTCAATGTTGGTGTTCCTAAACTCCATCCTATTGTCACTTCTCACTTTCTTGATCTTCACTTCAAACTTATTTTGAGCTCTCCTTACAAACTTCTTGAAGATACCTTGGGTTTCACTTTTATCTTTCAAAAAGAACACCCAAGTGAAGCGAAAAAAAGCATCAACAATTACAAAACCATATTTGTTACCATCAATGCTTATATAAGCATTGGGTCTGAATAGATCCATGTGAAGTATCTCAAGTGGCCTTGTTGTAATGACGATGTTCTTGGCAGGATGCTTGGCTCCAACTTGCTTACCCGCTTGACATGCACTGCAAATTCTATCTTTCTCAAAAGAAACATTTGTTATTCCAAGGATGTGTTCGCCTCTTTAAAGATCGGTCAAGTTCCTCATGCCAACATGAGCTAGTCAGTGATGCCATAACCAGCTCATGCTAGATTTTGCCACAAAACAAGTTTCGGACCCCACTCTATTAGATGAAAAATCAATTAAATAGAGCTTGCCTTTCAATTCACCCATAAAGACAATAGAGAAATCCGATCTTTTAGAGACTTCAACACCCTTATCCGTAAAGAGACAATTGTAGCCCTTCTCACAAAGTTGTGAGACGGACAACGAATTATATCCCAACGAATCCACAAGTAATACATTTGAAATTGAATTATCATTTGAGATAGCAATTTTACCCAAACCAAGAATATCTCCTTTACTATTGTCACCAAAGATAATCCTTTCACATGCAACTTGATCTGGTTAAAAGGAGGTGAACATGTTCTTCTCTCCAGTCATATGATTGGTGCATCCACTATCAAGCACCCATTTCGGTCCGCCGGAGGAATATTCCTACAAAACAAGATTAAGCTTTTGGTTTAGGTCCTGAGATGGAACCTATGGGGTTAGAAACATAAGACTTGGGCGCCCAAACACTCCTCAAGATTTGTCTCTTCTTGAGGGTGCCCACATACTTCACAACAATCTTGCCATCCTTGTCCCAATAACACATGTAATCACAAATGTGATTGCGTGAAATAGGCACTTGTTGCTTGGACACCTCCACTTGCTTCTTCTTGTTGTTCTTGTTGTTGACAAATGGAGTTGTAGGTGTAGCAACATTGTTCACCTTGTTGATAAGGTCAACAAACGGCACACTCTTGTTGAACTTCACACAAGCCACCCCATTAATCATTTTCCTTCCATTGGCTTTGCCATCATACCTATTGTAACCAATGTCATCCTTAATCATGAGGTGCCTTGATGCCTTGAACACATTTGCCGGTTCCTTATCCTTGCACTTGCAACCAATCTTGACAATTGTGTTCAACCTTTGGATTTCCTTATCCTTCTTGGCTAGCTCATCAAGGTTAGTAGCACAAGCATGTATATCAACTTAGAGCATCTTTCACAACCTTTACTAGTTGTAGCTTTGGCATCCTTAGAAATGGTAGAAGTGCTAGTCCAAAGTTTGTCATAGTTTAGTTTAAGCTCATGATATTTATTTGTCAAGCTTGTAAGGTTTTCTTGAGCCAAACTATGATCATTCTTTAGACTTGCCAAAGAGTCATTGAGTGAAGAATGTTCCTTAGCCAAGTGCTAATTAGCATCCTTGGCTAAAGACAATTCTACACTCAACTTCTCAACCTTCTCCTTCTCCTTAGAGAGACATGCCTCAAGTCCTTGGGTTTTCTCCCTTCACTCTAGGAGCAATTCCCCTTGCGACTCAATGCATGACTCAAGCTTATCTTTGGCATATATTAGCTTCAAGATTTTAGTTGCAGCAGCTTTACCATATCTTTTGATGAGATTAGAAGCATAGTTTTCATCATTTTCATCATCACTATCACATTCACTAGTGGTATATGTAGGAGGATCAAGTTGTACCTTATCTCCTAATGCCATAAGGCAAGTAGGAGCATCATAGTCGTCGTCGGAGAGGTTGGCGAAGAATCTAGGTGATGAAGAAGTGTTGGTGAAGAGAGATGTTGATGAAGCATTGTCGGTGAAGACCTTTGTTGAGGAAGAAGTTTCTTGTATAGCAATTGCGGCCACACTCTTCTTCTCATTGTCATTGTCATCATCACTATCACTATCCGATTGCCATTCTTGACCTAGATGTGCTTCACCTCTCTTCTTGTCCTTGTACTTCTTGTCACCTTGCTTGTTATATCTTGACTTCTTCCCCTTGTTAGGACAATTGGCCGCAAGATGGCCGGTGTCACCACACTCATAGCAAAACCTCTTCTTATATGGCTTGTTTTCTCCATATCTCATCATCTTTTCTTTCTTCATTCTTAAATACTTCTTTGTAATTTCCCACTAGCAAAGCTTGCTCTTCGTCAAGATCATCATCATCATCATTGTTATGCCTATGCTCACAACACCCTTTGTGGCAATGACTTGACTCACTTCCATGTGATGTCGTGAGGGCAATGCTCTTCTTTAACACACTTGCTTCCTTGGCTTCATCATCAAGTACCTCATGATGCATCAACTTGGCTAGCATCTCTTGTTGTGTCATTGTGGTATAGTTGTCTCTCTCCATTATGACCGAAGCAAGCATGTTGTTCTTTTGTCTATACACTCTACATATCTTCCTTGCGGTGGAGTTGTCATCCCATCTTGTGTCCCCAAGTGCTCTAATTTTGTTGATCAAGGTCATGAACCTATCAAACATTGCTTGAGTAGTTTCTCCTTCAATCATGGTAAAGTTCTCAATCTTTCCTTGCAAGAGCTCAATGTTTCCAATTCTCACACTCTTGTCTCCTTCAAATGATACCTTCAAAGTATCCCAAATTTTCTTTGCATTGACCATTCTATTAACCTTGTTGTTGTCTTCCGGAGTGAGGCATTACAAAATCAAGGTAGCCACCGTTGCATTGAGATGAAAGTCTCTCTCATCTTTCGGGTGACCACTCACTAGGATTTTGAGGTGGCGGATTGACTCCAACATCCACTACTTCCCAACATCTTGCAGCTATAAGATGAAACTTCATCCTATGAGCCCAATTGGTGTACCTTATACCATCAAATGGAGGTGGCTTTCCGGGGTTGATCATCGGCAAGGTAGGATTGTTGTTCTTGCTTGATCCACCATAATCAAAACTGGTTCTATTGTAACTCTTCGGTGTCTTGCTTACATCACCACCATCACTTGATGATTCTTGACTTTTCTTATCTAGAGGCTATTGCATCTGGTCTAGTTGCTCTTGCATCTTGGTCATTTGCTCTTGTTGCTGTAGCTGCAGGGATGTGGTGATTTGAGTTGTGATTTGATCAACAATTTGCTTTTGTGTTTCCGGATCTATTTTGGCCAATATTACTCCTCACGCGGTGAAGCGTTAATCCGAGGAACCAGTGCTCTGATACCAATTGAAGGACCCAATTGGCCTAGAGGGGGGTGAATAGGCCTTTTTTGCAAAACCTGAAACTCACAAAATCGAATTTGCCGAAGTTAAATACCAAGCCGAAAGTTCCGGTGGTCTGGATCGGAAGTTCCGGTCAGGGGGACTAGAACTTCCGGTGCAGACCTTTAGAACTTCTGGTGCCCTAAATGAGCTACGAAATCAGAGTGAATCGAGTTGGGATTTCAGATCCAAGTGTTACCACACCCTCCTAGAGGTTGTTGATGATGATGTTGAACTCCTCAAGGCTTGGCACCACACCAAACCGTACATCGGGACCTCCCACCTAAGAAGTTGGGGGTAGAGAGGAAGAACAATAAGAATAAAAGAACAAAGGGTAGTCGATGCTACCGCCATAGCAATACAAGCTATTTTTACCGAGGTTCGGCAATTCCCATGAAGGAGTTCCTACATCCTCGTTGTTGAGGTGACCACGAAGGTCTCTTCCCTCAAGCAACCACGAAGGCTAGCTTGAGATTTCCACTAAGGATCAAAGGGTGATACAAACACTTCAAGGCGCCCTCACAAATGAATCAACACGGGCAACCACGAAGAACGCCTAGCCAACTAGGATTCCAAGAACCCAAGAGTAACAAACACAAACCAAGCCGGCAAAACGAGGAATCCAAGTGCTCAAGTCAAAGATCGATGCTCCTGCTCTCAAATCTCCTTGCTCAAACAATCAAAGATTGAAGCTTGGAGACAAGAGGGGAGAGAGAGTGGGCGAGTCACAACTTAGAGAGAGTTGGGAGAGCAGAAATGAATGTGCAAAGCTCGGGCCACGGTTAGAAATGAGGTGAGAAGCTTATATACTCAGGCTCAGATGAGTCACCGGAACTTTCGGTCAAACAAGATCAGACCGTTGGGCTTGTTAGTCAACTCGGGTCCACCGGAACTTCTGGTGCTAGGACCGAAACTTCCGGTCCGTACCGAAACCTTTGGACGGAGCCTAGAACAATTCTCTCGCACGCGCACGCGTGCGCAAACTGCACTAACCGGAACTTCCGGTGCCTGACCGGAACTTCTGGACGGAGGCCGGAACAAAATACTCGAACGCGCACGTGCGCGGGCGCCAGCGACTGGAACTTCCGGTGCAACTCACCGGAACTTCCGGTGCACGTCTCTACAGCCTACTAAGCTTCGACAAGAACACTTTTTATCCTCATTTTGCCAACTAGATTTGTATCCCTCTGGATAGTGCGACGTTTCCTACAACTCAAATCAAAATAAAAGGTGTTGAAGCCCTTGAGTCGAAGTATCTTTTGTCCATCAAAATTTAGGGCACTATAATTCACCAAATATTCGTTTTCAATT
Organism: Saccharum hybrid cultivar R570; assembly: GCA_038087645.1. NCBI lineage: Eukaryota > Viridiplantae > Streptophyta > Magnoliopsida > Poales > Poaceae > Saccharum > Saccharum hybrid cultivar. The sequence continues at coordinate 7,828,291 of JAQSUU010000494.1, forward strand.
CCATCAATGGACTAACACCTGCAGATTACACTTGATACATATGTTAGTCTCTAATTTGATTGTCATTAATTATCCAAAACCCACATCGGAGACGAATGCACTTATAGTTTGTAGGGATCCTTGTTTAGCCTAGAGGGGGTGAATAGGCGTGCTTGAAACAAACTCAAACTTGCTGTTAGTAACCTGCGCGGCGCTGCCGCTAGGCTCGCGACATTGAGGAATAAAGGAGTGAAGAGCTTGCTGCCTTGGCCGGGGATTTGAGGATATTTTTGGTGGAAGGATGAGTACTTGGTTACACATTAAAGCTTGTGCATTATATATTCTTTATAGTATGACTTTTTCTAAATTCAAATTCAAAATATAAAATAATTTAAATGCCTGAGTCGGTTGCCGCGTCCTTTTGTAATTGGGGGCTCCATCATTGCATGTAATATCCTCCTTTTCATTTTACCTGCTTGTTATCTTGATAAATCTCATTGGTCCTCTAATTGTGTGGTCATTGTCACCAAAACCCACAATTAGAGCTTAATTGCACATACAAAGTTGGATAGAATATGACTATCCATGCATTTTGGGATGAACTTATTCATGATATCTGTTTAGTTGGATGAATAAGAGTGGATGGGATAAGGATCTATCCTTTAATCACTAACTATACACTAATAAATATGCACTAAAACTAATTTTATCATGATAATCACTAATTTAAAATAAAATATGTTAATTAGAACTACACTAATTAGCACACAAAATGCTAATCAATATATAAGAATTATCAAAATTACTCTTGCTATCATAATTACTCCCTTTATTTCAAATTATATAAGTTATTCTAGCTTTTCTAGGTACATAGTAAAAGCTATGTATAGCATACTAATAATCCTTAATTCATTTACTAATAATAAAAATTAGAAAGTAGGGTAAATTTACTGTATGACACTCTCCAACGTTAATATTTACTGATGAATACAATTCATTATTGTCTTTGCTAGAAGATATTGTTCAATTATGGTGATTGGCTCCTAAACACTTTCTAGGAAAATAACATTTGTAGAAGCGGATGGGAGAGAGAAGTTAAAAGTGACCAAAATGCTGCTTACTATTATAGTGCAACCCATAATTGTTATCTAATAAATTTATAACTTTTGCACTTTATACTAAAATCATAGAGCTCAATGAGATCTACAACTAAGGGGTTGATAAGTTTTTTATTTAAAATTATTTAGTGCCAAAACTTGTTTTTAAATTCTCATATTTTGAATTTCAAAATTAAAATTATCTACCGACCTCGGACGTTCACCAAAACTTGTAGTTATCAATACGATCTATAATTTATTAGTTGAAAATTTTTATCTAAAGTCATTTAGAGTCCTAAATATCCTTTTTATTTTCTTATATGTTGAATTTAAATTTTAGAATTTTCAAATGACTTCAGACATTGTTACGATCTATACCGCGGTCGTTTGAAAATCCTAAATTTTGAATTTAGAAAAGTAAAAGAATAAAATGAATATTTAGTATTCTAAATCACTTAAAATATTCTAAAATTTCAATGTAAAAATCTGAGAATTTAAAAAGAAATTTTCACACTCTAAATATTTTTCAATCAAAAAATTATCAACTACAAAGTTGCAGATCGCACTGCAATTTTGATGTGAAGTTCATCTTGATCTGACTTCATATACAAAAGTTATGAATTTTTCTAGATAAGTATTAGATGTTATATAATAATGAGGGACATAATGGTTGCCTTTTGATTCTCTCCACACACTTCTAAAATACATTATTTTAATAGTCATTGTGTCTAGCAGCCAATTACTACAATTTAAGAGTATATTTCAATAAATGGAACATTAAGTAATGTCTATCAGCAAATATCATTACTAAAGAGTGTTCACAACAAATTTATCCTGAAGGAATATAGACAAGCTTATATAACAGATTTTTAAGACAAATTTATTCGGTATCTATAGAGAATATTTTTTAGTAAATTTTAGTATATATAAATTGTTCGTAAACTTTTATAGGCCCCGTTCGGCTGTACTGATAAGTCGGCTGAAAAATACTGTTGGCTGATTTGTTGCGAAAGAAAAATACTTTTCGGCTGAAAAAATAATTGGTAGGTGCATGCCATGGTGCATGGCGAATTGGCGATGGCAACATGAGACCTTCCCTCAATAGAACGTCGTCTGCGCGTGTCGTACAGACAGACAACGGTACGACGCCGCCTGGGTTGGCTCGTCGTGGACACGGGTCAAAGGGCAGACGGTATCAAAAATTGCACGCCGTTGTGTCTCGTTGTTGCATTTCTCCTCGTCCTCTCTTCTCTCTCCTCTGTGCGCACTGCTGCTTCAGCCCAGTGAAGTGACCTGCTCCTCTACCAGCTAGCCACCTGAGTGTTCGGTTTACTCGATTTTTTTCTGTGTCGGATAATTTGGGTAATTCGAAATTCGGGTAATGAAAATTGCTACCGATATTAGCTCTGAGAAAATACTATTTATAATTTCGGGTACCCAATAATTTGGGTTCGAGTTCAGATATACCTGATGTACCCGAGATTCACATGAACCAGCAATTTAGAAAGGATTAGGCATGCACTGCATGATTGTTCGGAGTTAGGTGCTGTCCTTCAGTCGTGTACGTAGGTTCCAGTGCATATTAGAGGCGCGTCGCTGCTGGTGCAGACTTGACGAGAGCTGGCATGGCTGCCTGTGTGGGCAACTGGGCATGACGAAGAGATCCGGAGAGATGGCGCCAGGTAGCGGTGAGGGGCGAGTGCGGCAGCAGTGCGCGGCAAGCGAGTGCGGCGGCGGCTCGCGGTCGCGGCTAGCTGGTGAGTGTGGCGGCGGCGCTCGATGCATCCGTCCAGACCAAGGACGAGGATAGCCGCAACAGAAGTGCAGAACGAAGAGAGGAAGATTATTTTTTCCTATGAAACTTGTCGACTAGGGTATGAACAAGCGTTGGATGGGCTGATGGGCCATGATGAATGTAGTAGCCTGGTAAGAATTGGGGCTGTGTTGTTGGGCTTTTCTCTGGATCAGGTAGAATGGGTAGTTCCGGTATTAGGGATATTACCTAAATTACCTAAACTAATTTTGGATAACAAAAATTGCTATCTAAATTTAGGATCGAATAGCTCGGATTCGGGTATTTCGGATTTAGACTCGAGTAATTCGGGCATAGGGAATGTGTAACGGGTTTTTTTTGCCCAATTTACCAGCCGCTTGCTCGCCTTTCCCTTTCTCGGGTAGGTCGCCATTTGTTTAATCAGCACGGCGAGCTGAGCAGAGCAGACCAGCACTGCAGCAGCTAGCGAGTGAGCTCCACTCCCATTGCTTGCTTGCTTCGGCTCCCCTGCATCCAGTCCAGCGGCCGCCGCCGCCGCCGCCACAGCGGACTCGCCGGCGAACATGGGGAAATTTAAATATTTGTCATCCTTATCAGATGCACTTGATCATTTGCCACTCTTAATTTCGCAATTACACATTTGTCATCTAAACAGTAGACAGTGCTATATATTTACCATTTTGGATGATGTGGCAAAACAACTCATCCTGCCAACATGTACAAACCGTGGCAAATGACCTTTACGTCCTCTTTTAGCCCATCTCCTCCCTCTTGCTGTCTCACTTCCATATTGGCCCTGCTTGTCATCGGTCATCTCATCTCACTCGTTGTCTCACTTCCATGTGGGCCCTGCTTGTCATCATCTACCTCTCGCTGGCTCCCATCTCCTTTGTCCACCGCTAGAACCCGAGCCACCATGGCTGCCGCCGCCTGGGCCGCGAGCACTGCGCGACGCCCTGGGCCACGAGCTCGGCAGGCAGATGCAGGAGCTCCGCGGAACGCTCGAGTTCCACTCCGTCGTTGAGCGTGTCAGCCGCATCTAGTCGGCGTTCGGCACCCGTCCCGGCTCCTATTGCTTCCTCGCCGCCTCCTGCACCAGTGTCGACACCAAGGCGCACGAAGTCTACTGCACGGGCGCACGGCCGCGTCCAGCGACGGAAAGTTGCCCAGCAACCCGTACTAGTTCAAATCGCCTACGAAAGGATAACACCATCTAGCTTCCTCCGCGAGGTGACCCGATGCTGACCACAACAAGAAGGACGGGGCCATGAACGTGCTAGTGTGCACGAGAGCCATCTGTCGAACGGGCTCTTCATCCTCAACCCCAGCTGCGACTACAATGTGCATAGCTCGGCGGCGCTCTAAGACTGGTGGCCGGCGGCATAAGCAGCGAGGGCCGGAGCGGTCGGCGTGGGCCCGATCTCAAACTCCGGTTCACAAAAGAACGCGCAGGGTGGCTCCGCGGCTTCACAGTTTCGTGAGTCAGGACACAACGACGAGCTCGCCGGACCGAATCTTGACGGCAGGGACGAAGTGACGGTGGCGCGTGGCGGGCAGCAGCAGTCCACGGCGGCTCGTTGCAGTGCTCGTGCCGGCCTCGCGTGTGGGGTGTGGCACGCCGCCGCGACCGTGCCACTGCCGCCGCCGCGCTGGGCCAGTCACGTGCACGCGCCCGCCCTGCCACGCCCGTTCTGCGGCCGCCGCCGCGCTGGCCGGCCACATGCGCGCTCCTGCCCCACGCCCCACCACGCCCTTGCTGCTGTCGCGCCGCGCTGGGTCAGCCCGCGAGCCCTGGCCACGTGCGCCTGCTCGCCTCGTGCCAGTCCGGCTTCTTCGTCACCATGGACGGGAGGCCTGAGCCGGCGGAAGGAAGAAGATGACAGGCAGGGTCCATATGGAAGTGAGATAGCGATCGGGAGATGGGCTGAAAGAGGGCACAAAGGTCATTTGCCACGGTTTGTACACGCTGGTAGGATGAGTTGTTTTGCCATATCATCCAAAATGGCAAATATATAACACTGTCTATTGTTTAAATGGCAAATGTGTAATTGCGAAACTAAGAGTGGCAAATGGCCAAGTGCATCTGGTAAGGATGGCAAATATTTAAATTTTCCGCGAACATGAAGGGCGTCGACGACGCGTTTCTCGGCGTCGGCGACAAGCCGTGCGTCCCCTCCCCTCTCATCCCATCCCCCCGTCCTTTCAGTTTTGTTCTTTTACTGTCCTGTTCGGTCGTATTGTTCTCTGCTAGGACAAGAATCTAGATTCGGGCCTGCATTTGAATATGCCTCACATATCCTATTCCTGCCTTATTTATTCCCTTTTTTCCTTTAATATAAGGGATGCTGACTTTTGCTTAGGAACCAATTATTTACCTACAAAGTATTATTTCACCCTTTTTGTTCTGAAATATGATTCTGAAAGTGAATCTGGGATGGTAGGGGGGGGGGGGGGGGGGGGGGGGAATGGCTATCATGATATACTGAAACTGAAAGCTGAATGTACCATTTAATCTGGCCAATTTACTTTCTCTATTCTACCCCTGCTCTGTAAATAAAATGTTGCTCCCATTCCAGAGGGCTGGATATTTGGTGCATTGTTAGGACTTAGGAGCAGTCTGGTCCCAGTTGCAAAAGCCCAGCACGGCAAGTTCTACACCGGCAGCACCTACATCATACTGAACGTAAGTATCTTTCTCTCCACGAATTGTTCTCTCAAGCTGTGAAATTCTATAGCTTGTTGCCAATTTACGCTGCTTGAGTTCACATGTTCTGCGATCTCTTCTCAGACAACCGAGCTGAAATCCGGGGTTCGCCAACACGATGTGCATTACTGGGTTGGGGAGGAGTCCAAAGAGGTGTGTGCTCTTCAATCTTGAATTCTTGATGCACCAACAATGGTCCCCCAAGTCGAGACTTTTCCTTTGCTGTGCCTCTTTTTGATTATGACTTTTGTCTGTGTCCTCTACCTTGCGTTGTGGTTATGGTCACCTAGGAAGATTGCCTCATGGCCTCAGACAAGGCTGTTGAGTTGGACGCAGCACTGGGCTCCAGCACGGTCCAGTACAGGGAGACACAGGGTGAAGAATCTGACAAGTTCTTGTCATACTTCAAACCATGTGCCATCCCAGTACAAGGCTGCTTCTTTTCGCACCTGAAAGGATCTGGTGATAGATGCAACGCCACCACGATGTTTAGGTGCGAAGGAGAGCACGTTGCTCGCGTCACGCAAGTAAGAAGGGATACTATCTCTGGATTTTCATTCGTTTCTCAGTATCTGCTGAGTGCTGATGCAAGACAACCTGCTGTGTTTCAAATCCTGTCTCAGGTTCCGTTTTTGCGGTCCTCTCTGGATCACAAATCGGTCTTTATAGTGGACACGCCGTCAAAGATTTTCCTTTTCATAGGCTGTAATTCTAGTATGCAAACAAGGGCTAAAGCATTGGATGTTGTGAAGCATCTGAAGGAGAACCGACACTCGGGCAGATGTGAGATCGCAGCAATAGGTACAGCTATGGACAGTTCACTACTAGAATACACTAGTTTCCCTATAGTTAGAACCCTAGGGAAAAACCCAAAAAACGGTAGGGAAATGTTTTCCCTAGGAATTTTTGTAGGAAAAGCCCCCTAGGGACGATTTCGACGGGAAAGACGAAGTGCCCTACGGTTTTCAATCCAAACCGTAGGGAACGTAACTTTCCCTAGAGATTAACAACCCTAGAGAACTATGCCACCCTGGCGCAGGATACAGCATGGAAAGGAGCTTTCCCTACGGTCCATTTTCCCTAGGGAAACGTTGATGTAGTTTTCTTTTTTAATTAAATATATTAATTTATAATTATGAAACATACTAGTAACAGTTATCCATTACTGTACGTTATCTCAAATGTACATTAATTCACAACGCAAACGATCACGAACAAAACTAATCTTTTACTCATATATATTGAATTTTACATCAAATCCATATGTTACATATACTGTACCGACCGTATACATCTCTCAAAATCTTTATTTACAGAATATGGAAGCAAGGAGGGATTAGAATATCACTGCCAAAACATCCAAATCAACGGAAGAAATCAAACGCATTATCAATGACGAAGCAACTAAGCAAGGAGACGCAGGGATCTCCTTCGTGTCTGGCCGTATGCGAGCCTCCTCGCCACACGACGACGGCAGCAGGGACGCGTCGTGGCAAAGACAGGGCTGGCTCCCGAGCGTCGGCCTCGCCGCAGGAGACAGCAGCAGGGACGCACCGCGGCAAATGCAAGCTCGCCTCCCGTCCGTCGGCCTCGCCGTAGGAGAGAGCAGCACTGCAGCAGAGGCGCGTCGTGGCAAAGGCAAGGCCGCCTCCCGCGCATCGGCCTCGCCGTAGGACGACAGCAGCAGGGACGCGCTGCGGTAAAGGCAGGGCGGCCTCCCGCGCGTCGGCTCCGATCTGCTCCTTCTCGCTGCAGGCCGGCGGCTGCAGCGGGGACTCGTCGCCACAGTGGCCGGGAAGGTACACGCCGCTCCTTGTTGCTCTGGCTGGGAGAGAGAGAGTAGAAGATAGAATGAGGGGCGTCACGGGCGTGCGGTGGAAATAGAAGTGAGCTGAAGGGATAAGGCTGTGGCGGACCCCACCGTGAACAGGGAGATGGAGAGAGTTCAAATTTTTTGGTCCTGCGCCCAAAATTTTTGGCCCCGCGCATAGAAATTTCCCTGCGGTTCTCATCTTTCCTAGCGAAACCGTCCAACTTGATCCCTACCTGGCACTTTCATCCCGACGAAATAATTAAACCCTAGGGAGAGGCAATGTTTCCCTACGATTTTCAGAGCTATCCTAGGGAAAGATTCTTTCCCTAAGGTTTCTTTAGTTTCCTAGGGAAAATAAAAAACCCTAGGGAAATTGGTTGATTCCAGTAGTGGTTGATCTTGCAAAAATAATGGCTGGAAAGATGCTAGCTCCAATTTTATTTACATTGTCACTGATTTTAGAGGATGGAAAGCTTGTTGGTGATTCTGATGCTGGTGAGTTCTGGAACCTGTTTGGAGGCTTGTCTTATAATCCATACTTTTTAGCTTGTTTTTTCAGCCGGAACAATATTTTTCTCTCACAACAAATCAATGAACAGTACTTTTAGTCATGACTTTTCAGCGAAGCGAACGGGCTCTATGCGCCTATTCCTCGTGATTTACCTGACACAGTCAAGGAAGAGCCACTGACTGCACCATCCAAGAAACTTTTTTTGGTGACTACTCCCCTGTTTAGTTTAGGCTTAACTAGCCTGAAGTTGCACGTCATGAGATGATTAGTATGATTTCCTGCCTGCAGGATCAATAAGAGAAACCTTGTTCCATTGGAGGCACATTTGTTGGATAGAGAAATGCTGAACTCAGACAGAAGTTACATGCTGGACTGCAGCACTGAAATATTCTTATGGATGGGGATGACAACACTGGTTTCGGAGAGGAAGTCATCCGTTACTGTCTTAGAAGTAAGCAGATGAAACTTCATTATATTCCTTTCTATTACTACAGGCGTTCAATGTTTGAAACCAATATCTTTTCATTTCTCTAGGATTATGTGCACTCCCAGGGCAGGTCATTCAATACAACAACAACATAGCCTTTTGTCCCAAGCAAGTTGGGGTAGGCTAGAGATGAAACCCAAAATAGACGAGAAATAGAGAGACACATAAAGAGACATAAAAGACACAAGACAGGAAGAGGTCACGGTTCAGGCACGTTGATTGCCAGTCTCCAAGCGCTCCTGTCCATAGCTAAATCCTTGGAGATATTCCACTCCTTAAGGTCTCTCTTAACGGACTCGTCCTAAGTTAGTTTAGGTCGACCTCTACCGTTCTTTACATTATTGGCCTGCTTTAAAACCCCACTACGCACCGACATCTCAGGAGGTCTCCGTTGGACATGTTCAAACCATCTCAACCGATGTTGAATCAATTTCTCCTCAATTGGTGCCACCCCAACCCTATCCCGAATATCGTCGTTCCGGACTTTATCCCTCCTTGTGTGCCCACAACGTCAACGCAACATACGTATCTCTGCTATACTCAATTGCTGGACACGTCGCCTTTTTGTAGGCCAACACTCAGCACCGTATAACATCGCCGGGTGAATCGCCGTCCTATAGAACTTACCTTTCAGCTTCTGAGGCACCCTTTTGTCACAGAGGACGCCAGAAGCTTGACGCTATTTCAACCAGCCGGCTGAAATTTTATGCCTAACATCTTCATCAATGTCTCCATCCTTTTGTAGCATCGACCCTAAATACCGAAAAGTATCCTTCTTGGCCACCACTTGCCCATCGAGGCTAACGTCTCCCTCCTCATGCCTAGTCGCGCTGGTCATTCAATGTTCGCACATTTATAATGACAGGAGGTCATGAAACTGTTGGTTTTAAGCTGCATTTTCAGCATTGGCCCAGGAATGTTGAGCTAAAGTTATATGAGACTGGCCGAGAGAAAGTGGCAGGTGTGAGGACTATGGTGACTTTGTCCATCAATTGTTTTCATCTAGAACATTGTAAAAGTCATGATAGGGTCTGATGCCAAATCATGATACAGCCATTTTCAAGCATCAGGGCTATGATGTCACAGAAATTCCAGAGGATAAACCTCAGCAGCTCATCAGTACTAATGGCAGTCTGAAGGTAATATTACCTACCTAGCTGTTGATATGTATGTAGCATTTTAGAAACGAATAAACTTCATTACAGGTTTGGTTGGTGGACCGTGGATGTACAAACCTCCTTAGCACTCAGGACCAGGAGCAATTGTACACTGGAGACTGTTATATCATACGGTACAGCTATGTTGCAGATGGAAAAGATTACCATTTGTTCTTTGCCTGGTCTGGTAAGAATAGTGTGAAGGTACGTTCTTTGTAATTCTGTGCATGGAATCTATTGATATATCAGAGAAACGGCTGTTAAAAACATGGCCCACAACTCGTAGGATCCAGATCTATTGCATGGCTCTGTTTGCACATACATGTGCAATTGTTCAATGTTTTGCATGTTAGTTAACTTAGCCTGTGCATTTACCTGCAGGACGATAGCATGGTGGCAACATCGTTAATGTCTAGCATGGCTGATTCAGTCAAAGGGCATCCAGTTGTGGTCAGCTAATTCAGCTTTTCACCCCTAAAAAGTTCCACATATGTTCACTTGCTGTTTTATCACTTTATTTGCAAAATATATCTCAGGCACAAGTTTTTTAGGGCAGAGAACCAGAATTGTTTTTCTCGGTGTTCAAGTCACTAATCATATTCAAGGTACACAATGTGCGTTCATAAGTGTTTTGTTCTGCAGTCAATGCACTTGAATATTAATTAGAAAAATAGGAGCGAAGTGAATGCATAACATGGAAATTAATACTTCGAGTCAGTGCAAAACTTGGATATTAATACTTGAATTTGTTGTCTTATTTTCTTTCCAGGGGGGCAGGAGTGCTGCATATAAAAGTGCTGTTCTACAGAAAAGTGCTAGAAACGGATATCATCAGAAGGAAGGAGTTGCTCTATTCCGTGTTCAGGGGCTTAAACATGATTGTGTGCAAGCCATTCAAGTTGATCTGGTGAGTTTGGTTAAAATAAGGACTATACACACAATCAGCTTCATAGCCTGAATCATACTTGCATTACTTCGATGCTTCTCTAAATATTTTCTTGTGCATGGATTACTTAACTAAAATGCAGGCTGCAAGTTCACTTAATTCCTCGCACTGTTATATTTTGCAAGACAATGGTTTGTTCCTTAGAGAAGGGCAGGACTGGTGCAGTTGGTGAGTGCTAGCTCGCCGAGTCACCAGATCCTAGGTTCGAAGTCGTCTCTCTGCAGAATTTCTGCGGGGGTAAGACTTTGCTTCGGTTATTCCCTTCCCTAGACCCCACTCGTGTGGGAGCCTCTGGCACTGGGTCTGCCCTTTTTTTTTAATGGTTTGTTCCTTACCTGGTTAGGAGGCCTCTCTTCACCAAACGATCATAATATACTTGACATGATGATGAACAAGTTGTGTGTAAGGAGAATACGGCATGCAAATACTTCTTTGCTTCTCAGTGATGAATATCGAATCTTATGTAGCATATATATTCTGTTCTGAACTGTTGTAGCCCTATTTTTGCAGCCAATGAAACAGTCCCTGCTAGTCAGAGAAGGCTCTGAACCAGATCACTTCTGGAAAGCTTTGGGAGGACGATCGGAGTACTCGAAAGAAAAGCGTGTGAAGGGTTGGCCTGCAGATCCACATCTGTATGCTTGTAGATTTGAACAAGGTATGCAGATATATTTTACACTAAACTTCAGATAATATCATTGCATAGATGCATCTCAAAGCTTAAATGATGATATCTTTGCAGGTTTGCTCAAGGTGAGTGCTACCTTAGTCCTTCCAATGATCGGCTAACTAGTAACCAGCAGGATCTGAAGCAAATGGCAAATAAACCCTGTTTGGTTCATATGTTTAAGGTCAAGGAGGTATTCAGCTTCTGTCAGGATGACCTGGCGACTGAAGAGACATTGACTCTGGATTGCAATGACAAAATCTACATTTGGGTTGGGCTACATTCGGATATTACATCCAAGGAGCAAGCCCTCAATATTGGCAAGGTCACTAGTGATTCAGAACTATGATTTGTTATTATTGATTCAGGAACAACGCCCTTTGAAACCTGAGTTCTCTGTTTTTTTTTTACGCCTCTCGTCTGGGTACAGTTGTAGTATCTGTTCATGTACAAACTCACACCAACCCTACATACGCACACCATGTGTACACAAACAAACCTACAACTACACTAAGATCATATCACGTCCTTCGTGAGATCACCGGGTCCATCTATGGCACCGTAGGCGATTGGCGCGTCGTATTCCCTTCGTGGCTCCACGCGTGAGAGGCAAACGAAATTTATTGGGGACTAAGCCCCTGTTAGAGACGCGAGTAGAATCCAGGATTCGAACTCGCGCCGGCTGCCTGCACACCCGCAGAGCTAGGCACCCGAGCTCTGCTCGGTTCTCCAGTTCTCTGTTTGTTTCTACATTCCTGCAGATGTTCCTTCAAGATGGCGCTACTAACGGTGGAAGATCGTTCGAAAAAACAGTGTATGCAATCACAGAAGGGGATGAGCCTGTATTTTTCAGAAACTTTTTCAGCTGGGACAATTCAAAGCAATCATCTGTAAGTTCAGAGCACACACAAACGGTGGACAATTCAAGATCTCATAAACTGCATCTCTCCAGTTCATCGATCAATGCATAAACAAACTCTCCGGATGACAAGTCTGGTTTCTGTTGTACATGTAGATGGTTGGCAACTCATTTGAGAGGGAAGCTGGCAGTCCTGAAAGGGGTCTCTCCAAAACTAGAGGTATTTGGCTGCTTCTGAATGCTGCTAATTCATTCAACCCCATATAGAGCAAAGAAACTGAACCGCTCCTCGATAAAATTCCTAATTCTAGTACGAAGGACCGGAAACGGCGACTAGAGGGGAGGGCGGGGGGTTGGTGAATGGGAGCCTCAAAATTCTTTCGAATCTTTAGTCCTCGGCTCAACACATAACCCCAAAACTCGAGATACACCAAAGCCGTGAGATACACGTGCTAACACGTAGCAAGATATTTCACGCGAAGTCTTGAGCACCTGGAAAACACTCGAGAGATGATGGAAACAAGCACACGAAGCAACAGGAGAAAATAGCCAGCTCTGCGTGGTCACGGACTGTCCGGACTTAGGTGGCGGACTGTCCGCAGGACAGTTCTCAAACTATCCGCATCACCCTGGCGGACTATCCGGCGGCACGCACCAGACAGACAACAGAAACTGTTCTGGAACTTGACCACAGTGGCGGACTATCCGCAGTTTGCGCTGGATTGTCCGCAGGTCACTCCTAGAAAAACACACCGAGCAGACAGGATTCTGGACGCGCTTCAGCTGTGAATGGTGGACTATCCGCGGTCTAGGCCCGGACTGTCCGCAGGTCAGAAAACTCAAACCACACAGCAGCGAAGTGAATCTGTATGATGCAACAGAATGAACGACGAACTGTCCAGTATAGGCAACGGACTGTCCGTGGTTCAAAGCAGCAAAAACCGAAGCTGGAAAACAAGTTCTAGACTTGGTGAACTCCGATCAGCGGACCGTCCGCGGTCAGACGCCGGACTGTCCGTGAATTGCGAACCAGAACAGAACAGGAGTGCCCCCAAATTGCCTCTCACTTCGATCTCCCGATCTGCACCCAAATCTTCACCAACTGCCACGAAACTTGATGAGCATGATCACAAGGCAGTAGGGAAGCTACCTCTAAAAGGTCATTGTCCAATTTGAAGCCAATCAATGAAAAATCGAAGTAGAACGAAAAACACCGGTTCTTGAGACCTAGACCAAGAAATCGCTCAATCTGCGAGCTCGTGAGGAATTGATTGATTTCCTTCGATGAAAAGGCTCAAATCAAAGCAAAAAGAACGGATCAAAATAGTCTAGAAACAACGAATCAACTCAAGAACGAGAGGGGGAAGGAGAAGAACGCGAAGAACACATCAAGAACACAAAGGGTGATTCTTCTGCCAAATCCCGGAGGACATAAGGAGAATTCAGGGCCTCCTTTCTCACTTGAAATCTTGGCTCTTACACAAATCACAAGGATTAGTGGACCTCTCTCTCACAAGCACCTAAGGGGAGGGAAACCTGAAACGATCCTGCATTCTGCGAAGGAAATGCCACAGATACAAAGTGCAATAGATGAACGAGTTCATACCATTACCCAAGTCTCAGTCAAATAATAGAGTCATACACGAATATCAGAGTACAAATAGAAGGTTTACATTAATTATTATCATCGCCACGCAGGGTGGAACACACTCACACACAGCAACTAGAACAGCATCTCGAAGACGGCAGTGGAAACTAGGACTCCTCGCACCAAGCTTGAGCGCAGGGCGAACCCCTACTCCTCCCATTCATCCTCTTAGGTTGTGTGAGTCAGGGGAGCTCTTGCTTGACAGTTGACTCTTTCAGTGGCAGTTGTTCTCTTACAGCGGTAGTATGTCTCGCTGCAAGAATGCTGGGGGGTGGTCTCGGCGATGAGGAGAGGTGTCAGCCTCAAATGTCAGCAGCTGAGAAGGCATGGGGAAAGAAGTGATAACAAAGAAGAAGCGAAAGAGGGATAATCGAGAGGCAGAGGTAGTAGCAGCAGTTGCTAGTGCAGCAGAGCATGCAGAGAGGTGGTCGGGGCAGTGGCATCTAGATTGGCCCGTCCTGTTTCCACCTTGAGGGTCGTGAGTTGGGCACCGAGGCTACAGAGATAGAGGCAGAGGAGTCGACTCAGACACAGGAGGCAGAGCCGACAGAGGAGCAGGTGGAGGCATCACCACAGCCACAGCTTAGATGCTCCGGCCATACTCGCACTCAGGTGACTCCTAGACCTGAGAGGCAGAGGTGAGGTGCCTGTGCTCCTCCTAGATAGCAAGGTCCACCTCCAGTCAGGCACTTGGACCTCAGAGTAGCCACAGCACGTCAGGTGCGAGCACTTCAGATGGTTTCTCTTGAGGAGTGGTTCCTAGCTTAGAGGGACGAGCGAGCAGTAGAGGGGTTCTACACACCACTACACAAGGACTTCTACAGAGCCTACCAGGATAGCGAAGTGGTTTTTAGGCCTCAGCGTGTCTGTTCCTTGGAGGCTATAGTATAGGTTGCGATGAGGAGCTATGTCCACACCTTACCTTCTTAGAGGGCCTGGCAGACCTGTTGGGACGCAATGGGAAGTACGTCCCATCTTGGGTCCGTGAGTTCTACGCCACTCTATGGGTTGACCCTGCCCATCGGTACTTACACTTTGCCTTCAGAGGATGTGACTACAGGATCTAGAGTGTAGAGGCTCGTGATATTCTGAGGATTCCTTTCCAGCACACTTGACTTCACCAGATCTGCTACAGAGACACTGAGCCACCCAGACACCCTCACGGTGGTCGTGTGCCACTGACCGACTTGGTCCGTCCCTGCTTCAGAGAGCCATTTGGAGAGGGCTCAAGCCAGACTCCACGTGACCTCATCGACACAGTTTGAGTCCTCGATGCGGTCATGAGGAGGACCATACTTCCGAGGGGTGGCTACAGAGAGGGGATGACACGTCTACAACTTTGGCTTCTCCAGCATTTGCTCTCACACATAGCCTTTGATATTTGGGATCTAATGCTTTCAGAGATGGAGGACACCATAGCAAAAGGCTTCAAGGGTTCTCGTCAGCTGCCTTATGCTCACTATGTTACTTACCTGATTTGGAAGGCAGTGACACAGATGTCCCCATAGATAGTTGTAGAGTGGAGTGGTGCCACTACGGAGTTCCCCAAGTACGACATGACCCAGTTGCTTCGACACAGTCGTGAGAGGACTCCGAGTCAGCCGAGCCGTAGGCCAGAGGTGCCAGAGACAGCTGTAGAGCAGGACAAGATAGTCCGCGCCATAGCAGAGATAGAGCTAGAGCAGCTAGAGGCTCAGGGAGGAGGCGGAGAAAGAGACAGACCCTTTTGATAGTTTAGACGAGGACTACCACCCTGTACCCCAGAGGCCTCCTCCATGTGCTCACTACTTTGAGGTCGGTGGTTCTAGCTCAGCTCCTCCTCCACCACATACTGACCCTACCTTGATTGCTATACTCAACAGGATGCAGGCAGAGCAGTTATGACAGGCACATGCAATAAAGGCCGCACTAGCACAGATACGGGCTCGTCAGGATGAGTTCTAGTTACAGCAGCAAGCCATACAAAGGCAGCAACTAGAGGTCTAGCAGCACTTTCTCGGCTTCATGCAGCACGTGCTTACTTCTACAGGGATTCCTCCCTATCAGCCACAGTAGCAGCAACTTGGTTCTTCAGCTCTACTACCCTGATGACTCCAGCATTATTGCCCAGTGGGCTTCAGAGTCAGGGTCCAACACAGACAACTGCCCAGTTTCCCTCTCCCACTCAGCAAGTTTCTCAGTGGTTCGCCTCGCCAGGCACTCAACATTTCACGTCTATTGCCACAGGCTTCACTCCTGCCACGCAGTCAGCTTTAGTACTTGTGATAGACCCTCCAGTCTCTAAGAGTTTGGGTGGCTCCTCCAGTGAGCTCACGGGACAGCCGACACCTCCAAAGATGCAGACACTTGCTACTTCTTCCGCTGTTCTAGTGACCGAGGCCATAGCAATACCAATGACTGGCACCACAAAGACGATAGGTCGTTAGTTGCCTCCTCAGAGCCACCTCAGATAGCTACAGTTGAGGCTCTAGCTACATAGATAGAGCCACTCGTGGGCTCGTGACTACACTTCCCTTGCAGACACCTTCAAAGCCACAGGGTCTAGCTACGACTTCAGCTACGCTTCAGCTTCTACTTCACAGCAGACCGACCCAGTTACTGAGACCGCAGAGTAGACCCACCCCGCTTCACTTACCATGACAGACACACAAGGTCATTCACCGTTAGCTCTAGCCGGTCAGAGTGACCAAGTCTAGAGTCAGATCTCTCACCGCACTCCAGGCACCGACTCGTCTGCTCCTGACCCGCCTACATACCCTTAGATTTTGGTGCTTGACGCCAAAGGGGGAGAAGGAGCGAGTATGTAGATCTAGGGGGAGCGTGTGGGATGGACTCGTTCTCTTGTGTGCTACTCTTTTATGCATTCACGTCTACTTTTCATGCATTGCATTGTGATATATGTGTGATTTTAGACTTATGTAACATGTGTGCTCTCTACTTTCATACTCTTATATGTCATGTCACTTCTTTATGCTCATTTGCTTTGCTTCGCATAATACTCCGATTCAAATGAGCTTTACTTTTATGTACTTGTGCTTATTACATATCTTATGAGTACATTATGATGGCTTGGGTCATATAAGCATTCCTAACCCCATTGTTCTTAATGCCTAATGCTTATATGAACCAAGCATGTTGAAAACCTCACTCTCTTCTTATACATACTCGAGGTGGTGTTGTCATCAATCACCAACAAGGGGGAGATTGAAAGCATCTAGGCCCCTAGTTGGGTTTCGATGATTGATGACGACACGAAATTACTATAACTAACGTGTGTTTTGCAGAGGCAATATAAGTTAGGTCATGGTAATGGAGATCTATTGGGCAACTATGGTTTTCATGCCCCTATCGATGATAATCGTTTCGATTTTCAAAGGATGAACGACAAGGTTAAGGACGGAGTAGTTCTAAGTGCCGTTTAGCGTTGGAGAGGCACTTAGAGTAGTTTAGGACTTTGTTTTTCCTTTGGCCGTACTATTAAGGGGGTATGAACTAGTAGCTTGACCTAGGTGAGTCTAATGGTTTAGGTGTGGTGCACACTTGTTAAACTTAGCACTAGGTAGCTCAGGGTTGGCCCTAAGATCGAGAGGAATCAAAGTCGTTCACAAAGTTGCTTGAATTGGAAGTGAATGGAGCTGATTTTCATGCACCGGACACTGAAGGCAAAGGCACCAGACGCAGGGCGTGCGTCCGGTCAGTTGTTAGCGTGTGCAGTGGGAATGCAGCTTCCACTAGACGCTGCACAGTGCTTGGCATCGGACGCATCGGTACTCATACTATAGCAGCGTGGACCAAGGTTGACTCATCGCGAGTGGACCGGACGCTGCACAGTGGATCACCGAACGCAGGGCGTCGAGCGTCCGGTCGAGTCCAGTAAGCTACCAGAGAGGATTTTTCAGCAGCAGTCCAGTAGGGATGGACCGGATGCTGCCTCGCGTCCGGTGTGACTCTAACGGCTAGTTTCTCAGCGCATAGCAGTTGTATTGTCCGGCGTGTCCGGTGGTGTTCACCAGCGCGTCCGGTGCACGCGACCTATGCTGAGTTAGACTATAACGGTTGGATTTTGAGTTGGGGGTATAAATACTTCTACTCGTCCGATTCTCTTCTCTTGCCCATTTGTTCAGCAGAGAAACACATTTGGTGTGCAAGGGAGAGCAAGAGTCTATTGGGGTGATTGAGATTTGAGAATCCAAGATTAAGGACCTCATTAGTGCATAGGGTGGCAAGTGTGCATCCACCTTTCTCATTAGACTTGTCTTGGTCAAGTGAGAGTTTGTGCTTGTTACTCTTGGTGATTGCTATCACCTAGATGGCTCGGTAGTGATTGGAAGCTTGGTGATCATCCGACGGAGCCTGTGGATGACCCAAGCCATGGTATGAGCGGTTGTGGGCGATTCATCGTGACAGAGTGTCAAAGAATCAGTCTGTAGAGAGCACTTGATCCTTGCACGGATCAAGGGAGAGCTACACCCTTGCACGGGTGCTCCAACAAGGACTAGTGGGAGTGTGGCGACTCTCCGATACCTCGGAAAAACATCGCCACATTCCTTTTCCTCTCTTTACTTTGAGCATTTACTTTGAGCATTTCAATTCTTGTATTTACATTCCTAGAAATGCCATGCTAGAGTAGGATTGAAACCTAGATTGCAAAACTTTTTGTGCGGTAGAATCATAGACACACTTCTATTTACAAGGGGGTGAAATGGGCTAAGTGTAGGGCTTAATTATCGCAAGAATTTTAGAATTAGCCCAATTCACCTCTCTCTTGGACATCTTGATCCTTTCAAATATTGAGTAATGTCCTCTCGCAAAATAGCATTAAGTAGTATCTATTAACAAAATACCGACATTGAATAGTGTTCTGCAACAAATTTACTCTAATGATACATTTGATTTGAGTATAAAATTGGATAGTATATGACTATCCATGCTGCCTATTTGGTTGGATAGATAAGAGTGATAAGAATAGTTAAATAATTATACCTTATTGTTTAATCTCTAGCTACATACTAATAAATGTGCACTAACAATAATTTCATCATGATAATCACTAATAAAAAATAAAATATGTTAATTTGAACTACTAGCTAATTAGCAAATAAAATGCTAATCAATATGTGTGCAATTATCAAAACTAATCTTGCCATCATATAATTACTACTTCCTTCATTCATTTACTATGATAAAAAGTATATACTAGTACATTAGCAATTATCATAGTGTATGTTGCGGTGCATAGCAAAATACTATATAGCTAGAAAAGTTAGAATAACTTAGAGTATCTTCCAGAATCTAGATTTTTAACAAGATTGAAAAAATGCTCTCCAACAACTCCCTATCTTAACTCCCAATCTTTCCGCACTTGCAAAAGTTGATCCAATCGCACAGAAATATACGGACGATGTGCCAATATGGAGGTGGAAGGATGTAGAAATAATAAAGAGTAAGAAAGGGTTCCTAGTGCAAATATACAAGAGAGAAAGAAAGTATATGGTCTTTGGGTGATGTAGAAATAGTTTGGTATTCCTCATGCAAAATTGTGCTCTATATTTGGGAGCAATGTTTTGGAATCTGTTGGAGGAAGCCAACGAATAAGCTCCCAACTTTTTTAGCTACTTCTAAAACTCATTGATTTACTAACTAATTTTTTGGGAACTACGTACAGGGATGCTCTTATGATTTAGAATGAGGGAGTACAAAATAATAATATAATATACTAATAATTCTTAATTCGTTTACTATGATAAAAAATTAAAAAAAATAAATTTACTATAGGACAGTAATGTTGATATTTGCAGATAAACACTACTCAAATATTGTTTTTGCTAAAAGACACTCTTCAATTATGGTGGCCAACTCCTAAACACTATGGCTATTAAAATAGTAGTTTCTAGGATTGGATGGGAGAGAGAAGTTAAAAGTGACCAAAATGCCCCTTAACAGTTATCTCAAAAATCATAACTTTTGCATATGAAGTTGGAGAAAGATAAACTTTATATCAAAATTGTAGGACTCAATGAGATTTACAACTATGTAGTTCATAAGTTTTTTATTTAAAATTATTTAGAGTGTCAAAACATGTTTTTATATTTTTTACTTAACTAATTTCACTGGTCCACAAATAAATAAACCAAATTCAGTAGTCAACCAAGAAGAAAGTAAATTAAATAATAGCAAGAACAAGTAGTCGGTGCTTTAAAAGAAAAGTAATTCACCTGATGACTCATGCTGATACGATGATCGCCTGATGGAGTGCTGCATCGGCGCATTGCGGTGCCGCAAATTGCAGACTCTGCGTGCAGTGCCGCCTGGTGTGGCGTCGTCTTGCCTTGCCGCCTACCAAGTCGCCGCGTTTGCTATCAAATCGTACACGCCGGCCATCGGAACCTAGGGCATGGAGAGTTGCAGACGGGAGCAGAGAACGACCGGACGGGATCACGAGAAGTCGGGAACTCAAGCGTGCAGCCAGATGAATAGGCTGCCTATACGCGCTACACAGCCCATGTGCGGACTGATATGGCAGCCCAAAGGGCAAAGGCCCAAGATAGCGGTTGGCATTTGGCAGACCACCACACACCGCAGTTATGTCTTCCTCTTCCCCCCATTGCCGTTCTAAGCTCAGCGTTTATCATCTATGGCGGATTAGCGGCAAAGGGCGACTGGATGGCGACTCAAGAGAGGGGATTCGTAGGAAATCAAGGTATCACGCCTGTCATACCTTGCCTAGAGTCCTCGGGCTACCGAGCGTCTAGCATCCGATTACTTGGGTGTCTTATAGCAAAGATAGCATTGGGTGTAATGTCTATCAGTAAGTAGCAAATACCAATATTGAAGGGTGTTCCACTATAAATTTACTTTAAAAAATGAATAACCTTATATCGAACTTATTTGTACCTACAGAGAATATACTTTTAATTGGCCTCAAATAGTATTTTTTTTCTTATAATAAAACAGCATAAGCATTAGCATCAGGCCCGTAGATTGACAGGAGCAAGGCGGGCAATAGTTTAGGGCCTCCAAATTTTAAGGGCCTCCAAATTTATAGTAAGTACTAATAAATAATAGCTAATCTTTTAAATAGA
Organism: Saccharum hybrid cultivar R570; assembly: GCA_038087645.1. Taxonomy (NCBI): domain Eukaryota; kingdom Viridiplantae; phylum Streptophyta; class Magnoliopsida; order Poales; family Poaceae; genus Saccharum; species Saccharum hybrid cultivar. The sequence goes on from JAQSUU010000494.1 coordinate 7,849,015, forward strand.
AAAAATGTAGCATATCCAGAAAAAGGCTTGCAAGTTGCAATTCCTGGTTTGTTAATTGGGTCAACTCACCAACGAAGGCCCAATGATGTCCACCATCCTGCTCGGCAACTTGCTCATTTTCTCTTTGCTACCTTGCTTTCTTGTGCCATGATAATACTATGTTAGTTGCTAGGGATGCTAGTTTGTTACTTGAGTACAAATTTTTACTCTTTTAGCATTAAGATTTGATCTGTTCTTAGTCATGTAAGACTCATATATATTCTGAAGCTTTATAATTAACTGAAAGTATGCTTTGATTTTCTAGAATTTTAGGATTCCATTGTGTATTTTGTTCAGGGCCTCCAAATTCTAGGTACGGCCAGCATAAATCAAATTTCAACCACGTTTGGTAGGTGCAGTGCGTGCCATATAGATGGAGCATGGCGAATTGGCGATCGATGGCAACATCGTCGGCGCGTGACGTACAGACAGACAAGGGTACGGCGCCGCATCGGTTGGCTCGTCGTCGACACGGGGCTTCTTTATGTACCAAAGTTGGTGCACCAATTTTGCATAGTAAATACTGTAAAATACTGTAGCAATTTTGTTTTTATTTAATAATAATTATTCAAATATTGATTAATTAGGCTTAAAATGTTCGTCTCTCAAAGTACAATAAAACCGTGTAATTATTTTTTATTTCATCTATATTTAGTACTCCAAACATGTGCCGGCATTTTGATGTGACGGTGTAAGGTCCTAGATGGCTAGAGGGGGGGTGAATAGCCTATTAAAAAATCTACAAGTACCACTAAGCAAACTTGTTAGAATAACAAACGGCGTAAAGCGAGTTTTGCTTAGCCAAAAGGTTGTGATGCAAGCCTCCTATCCACAAGTCTAGTAGATTATAATCTCTAGTTCACACAAGAGCTATGTCACTAAGGTTACACTAGAGAACAAGCTAACACTACTAGCAAAGCTACTACTAGAGCTACACAAGATAAACTAGTGAATGTAAATGCAAGAGAAGGATTATGAATCTTATACCGACGGTGGAGAGAGGATGTTGCCAATCACCAAGGAGATATATAATCAATCAATATTGACAACAATACAATATGAAGACCAATCACCGGGAGACAAGAGACACAATATTTGTTCACCCGGTGTTCACTTGTGCACCGACAAGCTACGTCACCGGTTGTGTCGACCAACACTTAGATGGTTCCTCGGTGTGACCCTCAAGTCACTTGCCCCTCAAGGCACGCCCCGCAAGGCACCGCAAGACACCACTCTCAAGTGAGGTAACTCAATGACACGCGGAATCCACTAGAGTTGCTTTTGGCGTCCCGCCGAGGAAAGCACAAGAACCTCTCACAATCAACCGGAGGTGGCCAAGAACAATCACCTTCTCTTGCCAACGCCTCCAACAATCTCCAAGCCGGCTAGGAGCGGTACTCTCCAAGAGTAACAAGAAATCCACCGGCTAAACCACCCACAAGTGCCACTAGATGCCCTCAAGCTATGCAATGCACTTTGGGATCACTCAATCTCACTTTTGATTTGCAATCAAGCAAGAGAGATGAGTGGGAGGAGTAGCTCTAGCTCAAAGGATGCACAAGAGTGTTAGAAATGCCAAGAGACCTCACCAAGGGCCGGCCAACAAGTATTTATAAGCAACCCATCCAAATAGAGCCGTTGCACTCCACTTGTCTGTTTTTTTCGGGACGACCGGACGCGCCGGTCGTAACTGACCGGACGCGCTCAACCGCGTCCGGTCGCCCTGCGACGTCCACGTGTCTTCCAATTTCAAATTCGTCCGTTAGATCCTCCAACGGTCACTGCGCACCAACGGTCAAACGAGCGACCGGACGCGCTGCTGCAAACGACCGGACGCGCCGGTGCGCACAGCACCCGCGCCCGCGAAGCAACGACCGGACGCGCTAGTCGCAACCACCGGACGCCACAGTACCCGCGTCCGGTGGGAGTCCAGTAAGCTCCCTGGACCACCGGACGCGTCCGATGGTGTGTGACCGGACGCGCACCGCGTCCGACGACTTCGTGAACCGTTGTTCGCATGACCGGACGCGCCGGTCCCGCGTGTCACCGGACGCACCGGTGGAAAACCCTAGCTCGCGCGCCTGACCCCGACGCTGTACTGACCGGACGCGCCGGTCGAAACTGACCGCGTCCGGTGCAGCGTCCGGTGCAGCGTCCGGTGCAGCGTCCGGTCACCTCTGTGACCGCGTTCGCTTCCGTTTCTTTTCCGACTTCCGGCGCAATGGAAAATAGGCATTTCATTTCCCCGAAATCGTCTGAATCCCGCGCTCGCACGCTCGGCGGGAAGGAGAGTGGAACCCAAACCCCTCTCTACCCGCAAACCACAGCGCGACCAACGCCACCTTTGCAAATGTGCCAACACCATCAAGTGTACATCTCCATGTGCTTGTGTGTTAGCTTTTTCTCAATCATTTTCAAAGGTTTTCCAGTTAGCTCACTAGGCCCTACATGCAATGCACTTCATGAATTCACCTAGTGGCACCCATGCGTCGAATAACCGATAAGACTTCCCCTCTTAATAGTTCGGCTATCGATCCTAAACCACTCACACCCTCTATGGTGTCTTGAGTGTAAAACAAAATGGCCCTATGGTTATACCTTTGCCTTGAGCCCATTTTGTTTCTCCAAAGGATATGATCCACTTCATATCATCACATGACCGTCTCGATCCATCGACCTTGACTTCACTTGCTCTTCACCGTTGCATTGGTCCGTCGGCGCCAAGTCTTGCTCAAGCTTCACCATCGCATGGTCCTTCGCTTCGAAGCCTCGACTAGCCCTTCACCTTCACAACCGGTCCATCGAGCCAAGCCTCATCTTGGTCTTCACCATCTTGGTCATATGAGTCAATGTCATGTCTCATATTCAATGACCACCTTTATCTAAATCATCCACTTAGATACAAAGGTTAGTCCTAGGTTTCATCAATTAGCCAAAACCAAACTAGGGACTTTTAGACGGGAAATCCTCTTTTTGCATAGTGAAATTTAGGGGTGAAATCTGGTATCTAAACAAGGCCACGAGTCAAGATGGTAACGGGTACGTACCCGACGGATAGTGCCCACCCGTACCTGTACCCGCACCCGCAAAATTTTACCCGTCGGGCTACCCGTACCGGCATGCGGGTAAAAAAATAGTTCCATACCCGTACCCGCCGGGTAATTCTCACCCGACAGGTAACCCGTACCCGATAGCATACCCGAAAATTACCTAAAAATATCAAATAGTCACATGCAAAAATAAATCATTCTAAACCTCCAACAAGTTACAAACATGCTAACAAACATTATTAGCATTATTACAACAAAGACAATCTACTAGAAATATAATGGATGTCTAAATGGGCCAAATTCATAACTTATATGCGCTAAAATAACTGAGGTTGGCTAGTTATTTTTACGGGTATGTCTTATCCGCGGGTATGTGGGTATGGGTAGTATACACCCGCACCCGTACCCGCCATACCCGATGGGTATAGGATTTTGCCCAATAACGTACCCACGGGTAGAAAATTCATCCCATATCCGTCTCTTTATCATGTAATATCCATCGGGTACTCGGGTTACGGGTACCCGTTGCCATTTCTGGCCAAGAGTCAAAGGAGGAGGGCAGACGGTATTAAAAAGTTGCAGATTTGAATGCAAAGCAAGGGCGCGTGAGGTGAGCTCGTTGGGAGGTGGAGCCCCCCGCTCTGTCTCGTTGCTGCCTCTCTCCTCTGTGCGCACTGCAGCTGCAGCCCAGTGAAGTGAAGTGCTGCTCTACCAGCAATTTTTTATTTTTTTTGAAAGACTCTACCAGCATTTACCAGCCGCTTGCTCGCCTTTCCCTTTCTCGGGTAGCTCGCCATTTTTTTTAATCAGCACGGCGAGCTGAGCATCCAGCGAGTGAGCTCTCACTTCCATTGCTTGCTTCTGCTCCCCTGCATCTGCGGACCGTTCCAGCGGCCGCCGCTGGCCCGGCCGACTCGGCGGCGACGGCGACCATGAAGGGCGTCGACGATGCGTTCCTCGGCGTCGGCGACAAGCCGTGCGTCCCCTCCCCACCTCTCTTGTCCTTTCAGTGTTGTTCTTTTATTATTGTTCTCTGCTAGGACAAGAATCTAGATTCGGGCCTGCATTTGAATATGCCTCACATATCCTATTCCTGCCTTTATTTATTCCCTTTTTTTTCCTTTAATATAAGGGATGCTGACTTTTGCTTAGGAACCAATTATGTACCTGCGAAGTTACTAATAAGCTTCTCCAAGCATGATTTCACCCTTTTTGTTATGAAATATGATTCAGAAAGTAAATCTGGGATTGTAGGGGCGGAATGGTTATCATGATGCTGAAACTGAGAGCTGATAGTACCATTTAATCTGGCCAATTTACTTTCTCTATTTCACCCCTGCTCTGTAAAAGCAATGTTGCTCCCATTCCAGAGGGCTGGACATTTGGTGCGTTGTTGGGAGCAGTCTGGTCCCAGTTGCAAAACCCCAGCACGGCAAGTTCTACACTGGCAGCACCTACATCATACTGAACGTAAGTAGTATCTCTCTCTCCACGAATTGTTCTCTCAAGTTGTGAAATTCTATAGCTTGTTGCCAATTTACGCCGCTTGAGTTCACATGTTCTGTGATTTTTTTCTCAGACAACCGACCTGAAATCCGGGGCTCGCCGACACGATGTGCATTACTGGGTTGGGGAGGAGGCCAAAGAGGTGCGTGCTCTTGAATCCTGATGCATCAACAATGGTCCCCCAAATCCAGACTCCTGCTTTGCTGTGCCCCTTTTTGCTTATGACTTTGTTTCTGTCCTGTTCTGGTCACCTAGGAAGATTGTTTCATGGCCTCGGACAAGGCTGTTGAGTTGGACGCGGCACTGGGCTCCAGCACGGTCCAGTACAGGGAGACACAGGGTGAAGAATCTGACAAGTTCTTGTCATACTTCAAACCGTGTATTATCCCAGTACAAGGCTGCTGCTTTTCGCACCTGAAAGGATCTGGTGATAAATCCAGCGTGACCACGATGTTTAGGTGCGAAGGAGAGCAAGTTGCTCGCGTCACGCAAGTAAGAGGGCTGCTATCTCAACATTTTCACTAGTTCGCTGAAATGCTGATGCAAGACAACCTGCTGTGTTTCAAATCCTGTCTCAGGTGCTGTTTTCACGGTCCTCTCTGGATCACAAATCGGTCTTCATAGTGGACGCGCCGTCAAAGATTTTCCTTTTCAGTGGCTGTAATTCTAGTTTGCAAACAAGGGCGAAAGCATTGGATGTTGTTAAGCATCTGAAGGAGAACCGACACTTGGGCAGATGTGAGATCGCGGCAATAGGTACAGCTATAGAGAGTTGATCTTGCAAATTAATGGCTGGAAATATGCTAGCTCAATTTTATTTACATTGTCACTGATTGTAGAGGATGGAAAGCTTGTTGGTGATTCGGATGCTGGTGAGTTCTGGAACCTGTTTGGAGGCTATGCGCCTATTCCTCGTGATCTACCTGACACAGTCAAGGAAGAGACACTGACTGCACCATCCAAGAAACTTTTTTGGTAACTACTCCCCTGCTTAGTTTAGACTTAACTAGCCTGAAGTTGCACGTCGCGAGATGTTTGGTATGCTTTCCTGCCTGCAGGATCAATAAGAATTATAAGAGAAACCTTGTTCCATTGGAGGCACATTTGTTGGATAGAGAAATGCTGAACTCAGACAGAAGTTACATGCTGGACTGCAGCACTGAGATATTCTTATGGATGGGGATGACAACACTGGTTTCGGAGAGGAAGTCGTCTGTTACTGTCCTAGAAGTAAGAAGATGAAACCTCATTATATTCCTTTCTTCTTCTATTACTACAGGCGATGTTTGAAACCAATATTTTTTCATTTCTCTAGGATTATGTGCACTCCCAGGGCAGGTCATTCAACGTTCGCACATTTATTATGACAGAAGGCCATGAAACTGTTGATTTTAAGCTGCACTTTCAGCATTGGCCCACGAATGTTGAGATAAAGTTATATGAGGCTGGCCGAGAGAAAGTGGCAGGTGTGAGGACCATGGTGATTTTGTCCATCAATTGCTTTCATCTAGAACATTGTAAAAGTCGTGATAGGGTCTGATGCCAAATCATGATACAGCTATTTTCAAGCATCAGGGCTATGATGTCACTGAAATTCCAGAGGATAAACCTCAGCAGCTCATCAGTTGTAATGGCAGTCTGAAGGTAATGTTCCCTACCTAGGTGTTGATATTTTTTTTTTGGAAACGGAAGCTTTTATTAAACCAAAGAGCAGTACATCGAGTTGATACACAGACCTAGGTGTTGATATGTATGTAGCATTTTAAAAACGAATGGAATTCATTGCAGGTTTGGTTGGTGGACCGTGGTTGTACAAACCTCCTTAGCACTGAGGACCAGGAGCAGTTGTACACTGGAGACTGTTATATCATACGGTACAGCTATGTTGAAGATGGAAAAGATTACCATTTATTCTTTGCTTGGTCCGGTAAGAATAGTGTAAAGGTACGTTCTTTGTCATTCTGTGCATGGAACCTATTGATATATCAGAAAAAAGGTTGTTCGAAGTATGGCCCACAACTATTAAGATTCAGATCTATTGCTTGTTTCTGTTTGCACATACATGTAGTGCAGTTTCAGTGTTTTGCATGTTACTTAACTTAGCCTGTGCATTTATCTGCAGGACGATAGCATGTTGGCAACATCGTTAATGTCTATCATGGCTGATTCAGTCAAAGGGCATCCAGTTGTGGTCAGTTAATTTAGCCTTTACCCCTAAAAAGAATACAAACATCTCTACACTTTCTCTGTTATCATTTCATTTGCAAAATGTATCTCAGGCACAAGTTTTCGAGGGCAGAGAACCAGAACTGTTTTTCTCAGTGTTCAAGTCACTAATCATATTCAAGGTACGCATTGCGCATTCATAAGTGTTTTGTTCTGCAGTCAATGCGCTTGAATATTAATTAGAAGAATAGGAGTAGAGTGAATGCATAACAAGGAAATTAATACTTTGAGTCAGTGCAAAACTTTGTTGTATATTAATATTTGAATTTGTTTGTCATATTTTCTTTCCAGGGGGGCAGGAGTGCTGCATATAAGAGTGCTGTTCTACAGAAAAGTCCTAGAAATGGATATCATCAGACGGAAGGAGTCTCCCTATTCCGTGTTCAAGGGCTTAAACATGATTGTGTGCAAGCCATTCAAGTTGATCTGGTAAGTTTGGTAAAAATAAGGACCATACACATAGTGAGCTTCATAGCCTTAATCATACATAAATTACTTTGATGCTGCTCTAAATCTTTTCTTGTACATGGATTACTTAACTAAATGCAGGCTGCAAGTTCACTTAATTCCTCACACTGTTATATTTTGCAAGACAACGGTTTGTTCCTTACCTGGTTAGGAGGCCTCTCTTCACCAAAAGATCATAATATACTTGACATGATGAGCAGCAAGTTGTGTGTAAGGAGAATACAGCATGCAAATCCTTCTTTTCTTCTCAGTGATGATGTTGAATCTTTACGGACCATATACAATCTCTTCTGAACTATTGTAGCACCATTTTTGCAGCCGATGAAACAGCCCTTGGTTGTCAGAGAAGGCTCTGAACCGGATCACTTCTGGAAAGCTTTGGGAGGACGATCGGAGTACTCGAAAGAAAAGCGCGTGAAGGGTTGGCCTGCAGATCCATATCTGTATGCTTGTAGATTTGAACAAGGTATGCAGATATTTTACAATAAACTATAGATAATATCATTGCATAGATGCATCTCTAAGCCTAAAGGATGATCTCTTTGCAGGTTTGCTCAAGGTGAGTGGTACCTTACTCCTTCCAATTACCGGCTAACTATTAACTTGCAGGATCTGAAGCAAATGCCAAATAAACCCTGCTTTTGTTCATATCTTTAAGGTCAAGGAGGTATACAGCTTCTGTCAGGACGACCTGGCAACTGAAGAGACGTTGATTCTGGACTGCAATGAAGAAATCTACGTTTGGGTTGGGCTACACTCGGGTATTACATCCAAGGAGCAAGCCCTCAATATTGGCAAGGTCACTAGTGCTTCAGAACTAAAATTTGTTATTATTGATTCAGGAACAATGCCCCTTGAAACTGAAGTTCTCTGCTTGTTTCTACATTCCTGCAGATGTTCCTTCAGGATGGCATTCTTCACGGTGGAGGAAGATCGATCGAAACGACGGTGTATGCTGTCACAGAAGGGGACGAGCCTGTATTTTTCACCGACTTCTTCAACAACTGGGACAATTCAAAGCAATCATCTGTAAGTTTAGAGCACACAAATGGAAATGGTGGATAATTCAAGATCTCATAAGCCGCATCTGTCCAATTCATCACTGCATATAAACGAACTCACCGGATGACAAGTCTGGTTTCTGTTGTTGTGTATGCAGATGGTTGGCAACTCATTTGAGAGGAAGCTGGCCGTCCTGAAAGGGGTCTCTCCAAAACTAGAGGTTTTTGACTGCTTCTGAATGCTGCTGATTCATTGAACCCCATATAGAGCACATAAACTGAACCATTCCTCGATAAACTTCCTACATCCTTCACAGATAGCCAGCCTATCCTTAATGCTCTGTTTGATTAGATTCTTCAAATAAAATTCCTAAATTATATTGTCATGATATTGAGAGTTGAGGCTGTCTGCCTTGGCTGCCTGTGATGTGATGCAGACACCGGACAGAAGCATGCGCAGGCTGCCGTCGAGGAGGCCCGGGGTATCGTCGGAGCCGACCACGCCGGAGCACCAGCACCAGCAGCAACAGCCGATGGTGAGAAGGGCTTTCGGCTCCGCGAATGCCGGGAGGTTTGCCAGGGAGCGCTCTCCAGCTGCTGCCGCGCCGCCAACGTCATCACCATCTGCCAAAAGCCGCTCCTCGTCCTCGACGTCGTCGACGCCCACCACGGTGGCACGGCGGCTCTTCCCTGCCTCGGTGCACGCGTCGGAGGCCGTGCACGTGGTCTCCACGGGGACAGCTCGACGACGGTGATAGCTGGCCGGAAGACGTTAGCCGTTGTGTAATCGTGCACGATTGTAACCATGTAGAGTTGTACACCTGTACTAGACGATGGAGTTGTATCACCGGCGTAAGTACGTGTTTGGATACAGAATTTCAAAATGTCTAGTATCTGTTATACAATTTCGTTTGTCGTATTCGTGCTCAATTAACAGTATTAGTGTTTTATAGTGCAAAATTCTAATTTTGAAATTCGGTAGGTTTCATTCGAGTCATTTTTTATATTAAAAAAACTATGGGACTCTTGTTTTTTAGCAGGAAAAAAAACTATGGGACTCAAATCTCTTCTAGCTGAGCCCAACTCAATTTATTTCTCCCCTGTTCTCTCCCAAACCGGCCGAAACTCCTTTTCTCCACTGGGCCGATCCCATCTAACTAACCAGGGCCCAGTTTGTCGTCTCCGCTCCAGTCACTCGGGTGTTGTCTGCTTTTTTCTGCTTTTCTGACTAACCATTTAGTTAACCGGGGCCCGTTTCTCATATATTTCTAAAACTTTCCAACATTAAGTTAATAGCTGACCATTTAATAATTATATAAACTATGTTTTTGCCAAAAAAATGTCTGGTATCTGTTATACAATGTCGTTTGTCGTATTCATGCTCAGTTAACAGCACTAGTGTTTTATAGTGCAAAATTATAATTTCAAATTCAGTAGGTTTCGGTCGAGTCAGTTTTTTTTTTAAAAAAATTATGGAACTCAAATCTAATTTGGCTGAGCCTAACTCATTGTTGTTCGGAAATGATCCAACTCAGACGTCCGTCTGTGACTTTCGTCCGGACGTGGCTCCCCAGGAGCAGCCCCAAACAAAACCCTACTCCCTCGCACTTATCCGCTCGCCCCCACTTCTTCGTGCTTATTCGTCCAACCTCGAAGCAGTGTGGCCGTTCATTGTCCGCGCCCCTTCCCCCACCGCACGCCTCGTCAGCTGTCGCGCCGTGCCCCACCGCCCTGTGTCCCATCGCTGGCTGCGCTGCGTGCCTATCCCAGACACCTGTGCCGCTCGCTCCCTCGCCGTCCTTCCATCCGTCTCCCATCGTCATCACGCACGCCGCTGACCCCGCCATGACCGTTTGGGCGGCACATGTGCCGTGGCGCCTCAGGTCTTCCCTGGTCGAGCCAAGGGCACCCACGAGCACGGACTGTGCTAGTGGTGCTCGCGCGCCGTGGCTCGCCGCCGGCTCTGACCCCAACGGCTGGAATCGATCGGCCCAGCCTTCCTCTCCCCTATGTTGCATATATATATATATATATATATATATATATATATATATATATATATATATGTTTCAAGTGTTTCAGACATTCCAGATGTATGTTACAATTGTTTCATCTTAATGTTGTAGAAGTAGATCGAGAATGTTACACATGCATATTGCATATCTTGCAAGTGTTTTCAAAGGTATATTGCAAGCGTTTGTTTAAAATATTTCATTTATTTCCAGATGTATGTTGTAATCGTTTTTTATCTGGATGTTGCATATGTTGCAACAGTATGTCCCCAAATGTTTAAGTTGTTTCAGTCTTATGTTACAGCAAGTGGTTTCATATTGCAAGTTGCAAGTATTTTATTTTGGATGTTTCATGTGTTTCACACACATATTGCAAAAGCATGTTTCCAAATGTTTCATCTTTTTTCAGTCTTATGTTCCATTCATGTTGCAAGTGTTTTATGTTGTTCGGCCGGGGGCCGACGGGCGAGGGCGCTGGAGGCCGGCGAACGGAGCACGCTGGGCTCGTCCTCAGCTGCTCATCCCGGCTCCTGAGTGCCGCCCACAAGGAGAGAGGAGGGGTCAGGGGTGACCGGCGGGCCCAGAGACGAGCGGAGTGCACACGTGGGGCGGGCGCAGACAGGTTAGGGTGAAGGCGGATGGGGGTGGGCTGCAGTTGGCCTGTGACTGAGAGCTAGACCATGGTTCAATTCGACTAGGAGGTGCGTCCGGGCGTGTTGCGAGCGTCGGACGTCCGGGCGCAAGTGCCTCCACATTTTGTTTCTCTTCTATTGTTCTCTCCCAAACCGGCCGAAGCTCCTTTTCTCCACTGGGCCGAGCCCGCTTGACTAAGCGGGCCCGTTTGTCATCTCCTCTCCAGCGGGTATTGTCTGCTTTTTTTCTGTCTTTTCGTTAAGTGTTTTGGTAAGCTTGAGCCCGTTTGGACACGGAAATTTTACAAACTCTAGCTCCCGAGCCCCGATTGACTACTACAAGATCCATGCACTATATAAATATGAATGATGCGTGGTCAAAAATTGTTGCTTGCTTTTTTCCTTAGATTATTAGATTTGAATTAGATTAGCTATACTACATTGATTAAGCAATGGCGGACGACGGCACGGCGAAGAAATCCACAGCTGCCATTGGGGATCACGTGACACATTCAACTCGCAAGGACTAGCAGGCGACCGAGGGCTGGTCGTGGAACGGCCCGGCACGCCCGAGGGCAAGCTCGCCGTGCTGTGCGTCGGCGGCGCCGTGGTGCACGCGGAGCGCGACGACCTCACCGTCGTGGACAGGGCCTTCTTCCCCGCCGCGACAGCAAGCACGGCGCGCCCAAGTCGAGCTGCGCCTCCGCCTTCGCCGTGCTCCTGACCCCGGGCGCCGACGCCCGTGCGTCGTGCAACCTAGCCCTAGTCAGCCGGCGCCTCGGCGTGCCGAACCACGTGCACCGGACGGAGCCCTGGTTTTCTGCGCCATGGCGGCGGCAGCAGCGACCTCACTCCGTGCCTCGGGTCCAGCACGTTCGTGAAGACGAGCAAGCTGGAGGAGTCAGCATCGCCGTACGTCCACCACGACCGCCTGATTGTCGAGTGCGTCATCAACTCATCATCGTCTTCAAGTTCAAAAAGGCCAGTCGGTCCCCGGCGGCGGTGGCGGCGCCGTTTCTGAGCCTGTCACGAGATCTCGTTCCCCCTGCTGGAATACATGTATTTAGATTAAGAAAGATAAAAAATACACCGAATGCAATGGGAAGACCGATGTTTCAAGGGTTATTAGTTAACTTTTTTTTGAAGTAGAAGATGTGTACTTTTTTTTGGACGGAGGAAGTATATTAGAAGTTTGTGTTTATGTTATATTGGGTTACTTTGTATACATTATCTTTTTGTATTTGGCAAAGTGTGTATGAAAAATAAGCTCGGTGAAACTTTAAACTAATTAAAGCATGTCATATATTGTATAGATCTACTCATGTGGCGTCTAACAAAACTAGATTTTTCTTTTTACTATTTCTTTTTATAATTTATATCATTTTTCAAAGTTTCAGTCAATTTATGAAATAAAAAAGAGCACATGGTGCCACATCAGTGGCTACGTAGGCAGCAGTGTCCTATGTGGCCTACTTTGGATGGTGACTAAGACGTAGACAAAGTTTATGGATCCAACTGAGCAGAAAAAAGTTCATGGATCTAGGTGTGAAGTGAGGAAAAGTTTAAGGACCCATAACACAATTCATTATTTTATTTATATAAGCTAACGTCATTATATTGCTACTGTTATTGGTATGTAAATCAATGAATATTAAGTGAGGATTAACATAGCTGGTCCACAAATTAAAGATATCAATTCTACGTGAAGCTTTTACATGTCAGACACTTTCTCTCTATCCAAGCAAGCATCTTAACAACCACCGGCAAAGCATCTTAGCAAACTGCTTGTGAATCACTCAACATTTCCGGGTACTATTTATACAGTGCCACTGCTAGGCAACAGTGCAACACCTTCTGTGGTGCTTTCCTGTACCTGAGAGTGAAATGAGGCCAATGGTAACAGGCGAAGGAGTTGGCAGGGGCCATCTGATGGATATGCAAAGGTATTGCAGCATGCAACTATGTTCCTTTCATTTTTTTTATATGCAAATTGGTGCAAGTAGTTTCTTTTAAGTGGAAATTTAAAACAACCATCAATTAATCACATGCCATCTTCTTCCTCGTAACAAATATTGAATGTGGGGAGCATTACAACTCTGCTATATGTGTGACTTCTGCCATGCATTTGATACCATTTGATCTGCTGCATGCTAGCACGTATTATTGTTGTATATATACACCCCTCCTCACGACACAACACTTTGCAACCTTTCTTGATCATGGTGGAATCAACGACTGTTAAAAATCATTTGTCAGCACTGCATTCATTGATCAGATCAGGAACTCTAAAATTGACATTGAGTTCTAGCTATTTTCCCATCTGTCTCCTAGTAGTAACGTACTCTCAAAGTCTCAATAGTACCTCCAAATGAAAGCCACGCCATTCTTGCTGTTTTTCTTAAGTAGGTTCAGAATTGATATTTTTTTCTAAACAGTACACAGTGGAAACACTCTTGTACACTCACCTACACTCACTCATATGAATGCATGCACACTACCCCTGTGAGTACCTTTGATAGATCAGGCTAGCAGATATTAAGAACAAGTCATCAAAAGCATCTCCCTGCTGAGCATGTTGTCTACCACTAAAATAATAACTCTGATAATTTTAGAATAAATTAACAAATATACGAGGAGTCCTGCACTCCTGATGAGCCTAAGACTCAAATATGCTTGGATGGACAATTTTCACCATAAAGAACCACTACCGGAACTGGCTGCTTTGCCGAGGGGGCTAGGCTCTCGGCAAAGCCTCTAAGGCCCTCGGCGAAAATCCGATCGGCAAATGCTTCTTTGCCGAGAGACGTTTATCAGGCACTCGGCAAAGCCTTAGCCGCAAAGCACACGAAATAAAAAAATACGAAAAAAACCTGGAATTTTTTTAATCGGGGGAGAGGCATTTTTCGCACAAAATTCGCGGCTACGCGGTCGGCAGGATTCGAACTCGTGACCTCTCCCTCACGCGATACCTCCTCTGCCACCTGCACTACACACTCACATACGTCTATATGCCGTTTCGGTTACTCAAATATTATACTAAACCAAGTGAAAATTGATTGTTTGAGGCCCTAAATGAACTCAAATCAAAAGGTTGTCAACTACACAGTTTCATAACTTTTCGAGCTCTACATTTTTCATATAGAAAGTTTTTCCATCCGAGGTCTTTTGAAAAATTCAAATTTTAAAATTTTGAATTTCAAACGTAGTTTTGCATGACAAGATAAATTCAAATGAAAAAGTAGTCAACTACAATGTTTCATAACTTTTCGAGATCTACAAACTTCATTTAGGAAGTTTTTCCATCCGAGGTCTTTTGAAAAATTCAAATTTAAAATTTTTTAATTTCAAACATAGTTTTGCATGACAAGATGAATTCAAATGAAAAAGTGGTCAACTACAATGTTTCATAACTTTTCGAGATCTACAAACTTTATTTAGGAAGTTTTTCCATCCGAGGTCTTTTGAAAAATTCGAATTTTAAAATTTTGAATTTCAAACAAAGTTTTGCATGACAAGATGAATTCAAATAAAAAAGTGGTCAACTACAATATTTCATAACCTTTCGAGATCTACAAACTTCATTTAGGAACTTTTTCCATCCGAAATTATGGTGCTAATATTGTTCACAAATCTTATATATCTCTCTTGTAGTTTCATGAAACTATATGAGAGACATAGATTTTGTGAACAACGTAATTATTACTTTGTCGAATGAAGAAATGACCAATATAAAATTTGTAGATCATGAGAAGTTATAAAACTTCGTAGTTGAAAACTTTTTTATTTAAATTAGTTTAGGGCACCAAAACGTGGTTTAAAAAATTGCTTTGCCGAGTATTTTACTTTGGCACTCGGCAAAGAAGCCTTTGCCGAGCGTTTTTTGGCACTCGGCAAAGAAACTTCTTGGCCGAGTGTTTTTTATTTGACACTCGGCAAAGCCTTCTTTGCCGAGTGCAGAGGCTTTGCCGAGTGTTTTTTACTTGGCTCTCGGCAAAGCCTTCTTTGCTGAGCACCCGAAAAAAACGCTCGGCAAAGCCTCCGGCGCTCGGCAAAGAAGCGGATTCCGGCAGTGAACTAGCAAAGCCGAGCTATATTAATTCACGGCTCTGATCTGAAATGGCTATTCAATCAACGGCTACATATATAAGTCACAGTGCTTATGCATCAGATGCGCCAAATTATAAGCCTATTCCTAATGCACCGTACTATATACTCCGTATGTCATTTTCTTCGCAAAACTGACATGCTAGAAAAATACAAGTCCGATCCAATCATTTAGTGCAAGTTATAAGAAACACACATGCTAGTGAGATAAAAAAACACACCGTGCCACAAGCTATAGTTACGCTTCTTTATAATCTTTTGCATGCTCATTCATTGTTTTTTTTCCTATTTGCATCACACTTCCATGTGTGTTTCTTCACATATGTTCAGTTGAATCTATCTCACATGAGTTTGTATTCTAACAAAGTACTGATATAGATGCTTCCTTATATCTTTCAAGTTGTTGTAGACTTGGTTTATACATTGTTCTGTTGCCATTCATATTTCCCTTTGCATTACTCCTCCAAGTGCATTTGAAATGGTTTAGTTACAACCTTAGTTGCCGCTATGTATTTTCCATGAAATCGACATGTGCTTTAGTTAGAAGCACATATAAAAGTGCTTTGATACTGGTAATGTAATTTTAGTAGCATAATTTATTAGATGCAAAATTAGGTGATTACCTTAATTTTATAGCTTCAATTAGTTTTATATATTGATAGTGAGTCAAATTGTTTAATTTGTAGCATATATGGAAGCAAATCCCTAAATTTGCATCTGATACCCACATCTACTATTATCTATGCTATTATGAAAAATACCCACCCCTACCTTGAGATAGTTTTATATATTCGCCACAACTACTATTATGAAAATACACATAATAAACCACTAAATTTTTGTCTACATTACCCACACACCAGTTCCATTATAAAAAGATAATTTAAAATAATCCCACCACCTCTGCCAATATGAAACATAACCCAAAGTAAATCTAGGCCTAAATCTGATTTCAATTACCCCCCATGAATGATATTATTTAGATTTGTTTAGATAATATAAAGCAATGCATTCAATTTGCACCAAAATAGTCTACCTGTACAATCAAAAAATAATGTAAAATATCCCACAAATCTATGTCTAAATACCAATATAATCTATTAGAAAAATAATTGAATAACTTGGGGAAGTATATATGTTCTAAATTATCCACTTCTACCACAGTAAAACTAAAAGTAAGCATAATTTCCATGTACTCCCTAGAAACCAAGTAAGCATACATACATTAGGATAAATATCCTATTAGTAATTTATTAGTTATGAAAAAAATCTCTTAACAAACCACATAGAAATGACATATTTTACATAAATTAAACTAATAATACATGGACAATAAATTTTGTAAGCCATTACCTTTGATATTTTATATATTTTGGCTCAATCGCTATTCATATCTATATAGGTAACGTAATTTTAAGCACTCTATTTTATAAAAATATATTATTGTTCGTAGAATTCTCGGTATAGCAAATTCAGTATCTTAAATGTTGTGGTATATGTTGAAACTACTGTTTATGCCATTGTAGAATTAAGTGTGTAGTCAAGTGCATAGAATCTATTTTTTAATAAAACAAAAATGGCAAATTATGAATAAAAGATAGGTGAGTGCTAGAGTTTCAACTTAATACATGGACCAAAAATGCAACAACTAAAAAGATTAAAAGTTGATCCCGAAATATAGATTCATGATGTCGTCAAGGAAAAATATGCAACAAGAGCTGATATAGTTGACGCTTAAGTTTCAACAAAATCCATATGAAAGTGCATAGAGATGCAATAAAAAAGGATAACAACACATGTCTCAACGTTACTAACAGGAGGTCTTTATTCTCCACATTAATTATCGCAAGATGCACTAAAACTCTCTAAAAATTCTCATATAATAAAAATATATGGTTGTTAATTTAGATGACTCTAATCATCACAGAGCATAATAGCCCTTGGATCTATTCCATTATGTTAAACACAACCATTCCTGCCACTATAATCAAACCGTAAATAACCTCCTAAATCTACATCAACTAATGTCTATCGTATGAAAAATAATTTAAAGAAACATCTAATTTTCTTCCAAATTACTCACCTCTACTATTATTAAATATTTAAAAAGTAACCATGCTAGCATATGAGTTACCCCCAAATCTATTTAACCATACTAGTTTTCAATAAAATGTAAAGGGAAATTTTTAAATAAAAGATACATTAAGCACTAGAATTTGAACTTAACACATGGGTAAATAAGCTACAACAACTAATAAGATTAAAAGTTGAAAATGAAATCACATGGGTATACATTTTGGCCGAAACAATATTACATATCAATAGCGGAGCCAGAGTTTTGACTCCAAGAAATTTCTTTTATAAAACAAATACTCTTATATAACTAACTTTTTATAGAGGATATTCAACATCTTAGGTGCAGGGGTGCAGGATGAAACCGCTATTTATACTATCATAATAAACTAATAACTAAGAGTGCAGTATAGGGACCTATAATCTATCTATAGCTAATAATATTAAAGACTGAAAATTTTCTTTTTCCAAATTTTGGTCCATCTCACTTTCTCTTTATGTCTCTGTGTCCGTCCACTCTCCAAAGTATAAAAGTTGTAGCCGATATTACTAAGAGTACGTAGTAGTAGATGATGAATTAGATATTAGAGTTCTAATTATTTTATTGTCCCACCCATGACCCGTACACACAACTTATATGAGTTGGCTTCCAACCACTATTTAAAGCCTGATTCCAAAACATATTAGAACAATGACGCTAGATGTTCAATGCA
The DNA here is from genome assembly GCA_038087645.1 of Saccharum hybrid cultivar R570. Lineage (NCBI taxonomy): Eukaryota > Viridiplantae > Streptophyta > Magnoliopsida > Poales > Poaceae > Saccharum > Saccharum hybrid cultivar. The sequence continues at coordinate 7,866,839 of JAQSUU010000494.1, forward strand.
CGAACAAGTTTACTAGTTTTCAATAAAATGTAAAAGGAAATTTTTAAGTAAAAGATACATTAAGCACTAGAATTTGAACTTAACACATGGGTAAATAAACCACAACAACTAATAAGATTAAAAGTTAAAAACGAAAATATACATTCGTGGTGTGAAAACAAAAGGATGCAACAAGAGCTTATAACTTAATCTTAGTTTTCAAGTAAATAAATCATATTGAAATGCACATAGGTGCAATGCAAAGAATCTAAACACTTATAGAGGAATTGATATACTTATCACAAGAAGATAGATATTATGGAGTATATATCTAATTAGAATTGGCATTGTATTAGAAATGAATGTTTGATAGTAAAAATAATCTAATTTGAATAATGGTATGCACAAAATTTGTCCACAAAAAAAATTAATTTAGTACTTATATGACTTCATGTTCTAGGCCGTGCTGATGAGTATGAGTGTTAGGATTTTAATAGTGGTTATCATTGACAGAGGCTGAAACTTTGTTCCATTATCTAAAAAAATTGACAGCAACAAATAACTTAGGCTGTGATGAACTTATTAATCCATGGATGTCCTGTCTCAGCTTGGTGCCTGCCGTCCAAGAGCTGTGGAATGCGTGGGAGATCCACTTCATGATCCTCCTCAGCCTTTCCCTGCAAGTCTTCCTCTTCCTCTTCGCAGGCATGCGGAGGCGCAGCTCGAACTGGTTCCTGCGCACTGTCCTGTGGCTTGCATACCTGTCGGCCGACTCCGTGGCCGTCTTCGTGCTTGGCCATCTGGCGGTCCGCGCGACAGAGCCAGGCCACGAGCTCATGGCCTTCTGGGCGCCGTTCGTGCTCGTCCACCTGGGCGGGCAGGACAGCATCACTGCCTTTGCAAAGCAGGACAATGATCTGTGGAGGCGGCACCTGCTGAACCTGGTCATCCAGGCAGGGGTCGCTGGGTACGTGGTGGCTAAAGCTTCTTGGTCGGACGCCCGGCTCAGGGATGCCATGGTGATCATGTTCGTCTGTGGATGCTTCAAGTACGCCGAGCGTGTCCAGTGCCTCGTCACTGCAGACACAGAGATGCTCAGGCCTCAGGGAGGGGAGCAAGTATAGTTTCTGGCGGATTGCAAAGGGTCTTGATTTAGATGATGACATGGTGCTATTATTAAGGAAAATGGAGGACAAGGACAAACGAACCTTCATCTTAGAGGACAAAGACAACCAGAAAAACCTCGTGTCAGCGGAGGTACTTAATATGATGAAGAAAGGTAGCTCTGCAATGACTCCATGGCAACTCTCCATTGAGGCCAGAACCATAATAACGAAGCTGATTGCAGTGGATGCTCCCATCAACAAAGCGCACAACATCTCTGTAGCTGCGCATGGCGTTCTACAACGCCTCCTCGAGGGGTTTCTGTCTAGCAAGAGCCGCCACAGTGCCTACGAGCATGTGGGAGCACTTCTGGAGTATTGCTACCGACACCTCTACACTAAAGAGCCTTGTCGATTTGGGCTTTTCTTTCTCTTTATCCCCCTTTCAACCGCAATATAGCCGCCTCCATAGCCCTAGCACTCTTCATAGCCGCCGTCAACAAGGCCGCAGGGACAGGGGGTGTTTAGTTGGTAAAATTTTTTGGATTCGGGTACTGCAGCTTTTTTGTTTTATTTGACAATTACTGTTTAATCATGGACTAATTAGGCTTAAAAGATTTGTCTCGCGATTTCATGGTGAACTGTGCAATTAGTTTTTTTGTTTCGTCTACATTTAATGCTCCATGTATGTACCGCAAGATTCGATGTGATGTTTTGGGGTGAAAATTTTTGAGAACTAAACACCCCCAACACCACCACACTACTAGCAGTAGCAGTAGAGTTGACGTCACGGTGACCTACGCACTGCTTGTAGGAGCCATAGCCCTAGATGTGTCCACTGCCGCCATCATCAGTTTTCGCCACTTGAGCCCCTATTTTCCATGTCTAGCCAACTGTATCCCTCGGTGGCCTGCATGCTGCAGGAAACAGTGGTCCCAACAACTCCACCAGTACAACATCATCAATACTGCTGGCATGACCCCATATGGCGATGGTTTGGCAAGGATTTAGAAAGCATCAGTGACGATCGCACCACCTCCATCAAAGAGTTCATCCTCGACACTTTGTTACTTTTAGGTACAAGAAAAGAGTGGAGCATCACCAGCACTCGTGGCCACATAGCGCTTCACAACTGGAAGATGATGCGCCGCCACAAGCAAGATCAACATTATGAGGAAGACGCCGACGATCATCGTCATCTCTCCACGACCAAGACGGCTACACTAGAATCACTACAGGATACCATCAGAAGCAGTGCTGACTTCCCGACAAGCGTCCTCACCTTGCACATCGCAACAGACATATGCTATCACTTTGGAGGCACTAATAATTCTGATCATGATGAAGCAGTGGTGAAGAAGCACAAGCAGATGAGCGCAGAACTATCAAACTACATCATGTACCTTGTCTTCAATCGTGGTGTGATGCTTACTACCAACTCCAAGATTGCACATGACATTGTTGCTTGTGATGAAATTGACGAAGTTTTACCACAGCGTCCAAAGGTTAATTAACCGATGACTTGATGCTATTGGCTAGTTTTCTTTGTTTTTTCCGTTTTCAGTTCTTTGTAATCTAAGTGTGTGTGTAATCCTTCACTGTTTCAGATTTATCAAGTTTTGAAGCTCTGGGAACACCGAACACCTCCCCAACTTTTTCCCCTTCAAAAGAAAGGTTGACCGTGATGCTGTCATGAGGCTTATTGAGTCAGTTGAAGTGCCGCAACAACAGAACTCCATGGGTGAAATCAAGATCGTGCACCAAGAATCAGAGGAACAACAAGATCCAACGATTGAAATCAAGAACCAAGAATCAGAGGAACAACAAAATTCAACGATTGAAATCGACGACCAAGAATCAACCGACGTTGATGATGATAATGCTGCTGCTGCTGATCATATCAGGAAACTCCGGATGAACTCTAAAACTCTCAAGTCTCCAGTGTTGCCCCGTGCAGTTGCGATAGCCCAAGAGCTCATCGGCATCAAGAACGAAGCTGAGCGTTGGGAACTCATCGCCAAGGTGTGGGTGGAGATGCTTTACTACACTGCGCCTCGTTGCGGCGGTGATTTCCACTACGAGCATCTAAGCACCGGTGGTGAGTTCGTCACACATGTTCTCCTTCTCATGTATTACCTTGGTCCTTTCCTGCCGCCACCCTCCTGATGCTTGAGCTCCTTGCGTTGAGCTGGCCGTGCCATTGTCCAGCAGACATACCGAGTGATTTGGTCTCTATTATGATTTATGAATTTATGATTGTATCCGTCATCCATCAGCACCAATAACTACTAGACACATGTATACCTGGACTCTCCAAGTTCCATCTCTGATCGTTCGGATGGAACAGACACCAACTACTGAATAGTTGTCTGATTGTCTGTTTAATTATTTCAACATTGTTGTAAACAATTACTCTTATAGTGCTATTATGTGAAAATGGAACTGCCTGGACCTGGATACAAAAAAAAAGTCTGGTTCATGCTTGGATGGGTAGTTGTGTGTGTGGACGTCTGGACGATCGTGCTGTTGACAACAATTTTTGGCTGTAGACAGCCGAACTTTTGCACTTGGAGAGTCCAGGTATCATTCTTTAATTTTGCAGTTCCAAACCATAATCTCTCTTCCATTCCAATACCCTGTTGTTCTACAATTTTCTTGACGAGATCCATGGACATTCTAGGTGGCCTTGCCAGCACTAGAGTGCCGCTGATGGGTCTTCCGGGTAAATGTTAGTGTGGACTTTTTGGCGAAAAAATCAGAGAAACTAGCTCAGACCGGTTCGGCTGTTTGCTGCCCAGGCGTTCTAGGCTTCTAGCACCTGAGGTGTGTGACACTAATACAACCATGATTTGTAAAGGTGGCTGGCCTAACCAGCTCTACTTTTTGGTTGCTACAAATCAATGGTTTGTAGAGGTGATTTTTAAGCAACCACTACGAATTGAACTTATTGGGCAGCTGGAAACAGGAGCGGCCTCTAGAAATTGATTTGCAGAGGCGGCTCGGAATACAATCGGCTCTACAGATGGTTTCCAAGAAATCATAAATCTAGGCCAAAAAGTGGCAAAAAAATAATCCATAGAGAACCCACCAGCTAGCCACATGCGTGCTTGAGAACTAGAGTTTTCTACGCCTCTAACTCCTGCACTTGATGTAGCCGGGCCTCTGTACTCCCGGCGTGCATCGACAAGGCTGGGGATGCAGGAGCCGAGATCTCATAAAGGCCAACTTTGCAGCCGAGCTATCCAGGGCATCTAGCAAGCAACTTCGGGAATACAAATAAATCGAAGTTTAAGTCTACGATCAACTTCGGTAAGTCAACGGTAGAGTCGCGAGCCAGGTCCACCAGATCCACTGTGTGGCCCCCGTGAAAATTCGACTACACCCGCTAGCCGATCTCAATCTTGATCGACTAAAGGATCAAGGAATACAGATAAGAGCATGCATGATAGCAACGCAAAAGAATTCGGGAATCGAACTTGAAACTCACCTTCATGATGGGTAAAGTCCTGAGGTCCTCGGTTACCCTCGACTCTCGTGACCCTGATGCACTCTGCCTCGCCGTAACGAATAGGATTTTCTCTGACAACAAATCAACATAAGCATCAGTATAAACCAAATTTTAGCATAAGCGCTCAAGGGCCCTTGACGACCTGAAACGACGGATTAGCAATGCTCGCAGGTGCTGCCTTGGCGTGCGACCTCCTGTTCTTGCACGCTATCTTGCCGCTCCGGTGGCGCGACGCGCGGCTCCGGATGCACAACTTCGTCTTCGCGCGGAGCGACTCGGGGAAACCTTGTTGTTCCCCAACATTTGGCGGTGCAGCTAGCTCCGTGGTCGATGCAACGGGCGCTTCCTCTGCGTGTTCTTCCCCTGGCACGGTGGCACTGACAGAGGAATCCCGCTCGGAGACTCCGGCGAAGACGCCGCCGCGGGTCACTTCCCCTTCAGGCACGTCAGTGCTCACCCTGAAGAAGACTCGACGATCAGCGGTCTAACAGACTACTGCTTCAACCTATTCTCGAGAAGGCTTGAAGTCTGAAGTAAGCTACTTCAACCCCTTCGTTGGGAGATACCGGCACGACCATGGAGATTGGGACAGCATCCATCACCATCACGCCAGCGGCCGAAGCCTTCCTCAGCCTTTTCTTCTTCTTGGCTGAGGGTGGAGCATGACCCGAAGGCCACCGGTTTTGTTACAAGCACCCGAGGGTGCTCTCGAAGCATAGTCAGTGAAGACCTGTCAAAGCAGAGTTGGACGTCAATATGGTTCAACTTAGACTTCGATAGCCAGTATCAGTTTTGCAACCACACGCAACTCCATTAAGGATTAACGCAGCCATTCTAGCTGGTTGATTCATCAAAATGGTTTATTTGCAAGACCTTTATATGAACTTAAAAATCAGAATTTTTGAAATATGAAAGTAGAATTTTTGGATGACCAAGTCCAAATTTTAACTCCAAGGTCATTTGTAAATGATAAGTTTTGAATCTCGGAATCTAAGAATTTTAAAAGAATTTTCAGCACTCTAAATAATTAAAAATAAAAGAACTTGTCAGCTACAAAGTTGTAGATCTCGCTAAGCTCTACAGTTTTAATAGAAAAGTTCATCTTCTCCTTATTTCGTATGCAAATATGAATACTTTTAGACAACTATCAAGTTGGGATAGGTGGGACAGAATAGCTAGGGGCATGATAGTCACTTTTAACTTTCTCTCTCCTCTTTGTTCCTAGAAATTATTATTTAATAGCTGTAGAGGAATTTGCCACAATTAAAGAGTGTCATTTAGTAAAACAATATTGAGTAGTGTCCTCTAGCAAAATAACATCAAGTAGTATCTATTAACACAATATCAACATTGAATAGTGTTCTGCAACAAATTTACTCTAATGATACGTTTGATTTGAGGATAAATTTGGGCAGTATGTGACTATCCATGTATTTTGCGATAGACTTATTCATGCTGCTTTGGTTGGATAGATAAGATTGATAAGAATAGTTAAATAATTATACCTATTATTTAATCTCTAACTATACATACTAATAAATATGCACTAACAATAATTTTATCATGATAACCACTAATTAAAAATAAAATATGTTAATTATTATTACTAGCTAATTAGCATACAAAATGCTAATCAATATATTTGCAACTGTCAAAATTAATCTTGCCATCATATAATTACTTCGTTTATTCATTTACTATGATAAAAAGTATATACTAGTATATTAGCAATTATCATAGTGTATGTTTTGGTGCATTGCAAAAACAATATAGCTAGAAAAGTTAGAATAACTTAGAGTATCTTAAAGAGTTTCCAAAACCCACTCTCAATCTAGCTTTTTTAAAAAGATTGAAAAAAAATGCTCTCCATCAACTTCCTATCTCAACTCCCGATCTTTCCGCACTTGCAAAAATCGATCCAATCACACAAAAATATACACACATATATCGACATGCCAATAAGGATGTGGAAATAATAAAGAGTAAAAAATGGTTCCTGGTGCAAATATACAAGAGAAAAAATATAAAACTTGTTTGGTGATGTAGAAATAGTTTGGTATTTCTGATGTAAAATTGTCTTCTATATTTTAGGAACAAGATTATGGAAAATGTTGGAGGAAGCCAACAAATAAGCTCCCAACTTTTTTAGCCACTTCTAAAACTCATTGATTTACCAACTAATATTTTGGGAACTATAGGGGCTGCTCCTGTAATTTAGAATGAGTACTAATTATAATATAATATACTAATAATCCTTAATTCATTTAATATGATAAAAAATTTAAAAAGGGTAAATTCACTATAGGTCGCTCTTCAATGTTGATATTTGCTAATAAACATTGCGCAAATATTGTTTCTTTTCCAAAAGACACTCTTAAATTATGGTGATCGACTCGTAAACAGTATGGCTGTTAAAATAGTAGTTTCTAGGATTGGATGGGAGAGAGAAGTTAAAAGTGAACAAAATTCCCCTTAACAGTTATCTAAAAAATCATAACTTTTGCATATGAATTTGGAGAAAGATAAACTTTATATCAAAATTGTAGGACTCAATGAGATTTACAACTATGTAGTTCATAAGTATTTTATTTAAAATTATTTAGACGGTCAAAACATGTTTTTATATTATCAAATTTGAAAATTCAAAATTAAAATTATCTAACGACCTCGAATGTTGACAATATATACAAAAGCTATAGTTATCAATATGATCTATAACTTTTTAGTTGAGATTTTTTTTTATCTGAAGTCATTTGAGTCCTAAATATCCATGTTACTTCCTCATGTGTTGAAATTCAAAAATTAGAATTTTCAAATGACTTCGGACATTGATATGATCAATCATTTGAAAACTTTAATTTTTGAATTTAGAAAACTAATAGAATAAAAATCAATATTTAGGATTCTAAATGACTTTAGATATTCTAAAACTTAAATTTTAAAAATAATATAAAAAGAATTTTTCACTCTCTAAATACTAATTTTCAATCTAAAAATTGTTAACTTCAAAGTTATAGATCTCACTGAGCAGTATAATCTTGATATAAAGTTCACTTCCATCTAACTTGATATGCAAAAGTTATAAATTTTTCAATAAGTATTAAGGGTCGTATAATAGTAAGAGACATAATAGCCGCCTTTTAACTTCTGTCCCATGCACTCACCGCGCCCACAAAAGAATGTATATAGGTGTTGTGCCGGTCAAACTAATTTAAGTTTAACTAAGTTTATAATGAATATTGTTGACGCTTATGTCTTTACTACGAAAATATGTTCCATAATTAATCTATTGATACTTATTATGTATCATGAATATTAATAACTTTTTATATAACTTTAGTCAAAATTCAAACGGGTTGCCGCGAATTGCACAGACTGTGCGTGCAGTGCCGCTGGTGTGGCGTCGTCTTGCCTTGCCGCCTACCAAGTCGCCACGTTTGCTATCAAATCACACACGCCGGCCATCGGAACCTAGGGCATGGAGAGTCGCAGACAGCAGGAGCAGAGAACGACCGGACGAGGCTCACGAGAAGTCACCTAGTCGGGAACTCGAGCGTGGCTGCGGGCAGATGAATAGGCCGACATAGCCGATGTGCGGACAGATGTGGGAGCCCAAAGGGCAAAGGCCCAAGATAGCGGTTGGCATTTGGAAGACCACCACACAGTGCAGTTATGTCTTGGGCGCTGTTTGATTCATGAATGTTAAAGTTTAATTTCCATCACATCAATGTTGCGGTAAATGTATGGAGTACTAAATGTAAATTAATTGCATGTATGTCGGCACAGATTAGGAGTAATTTACGAGACGAATCAATTAAGCCTAATTAGTCCAAAATTGAAAACTTTTTGTCAAATAAGACGAAAGTGCTACAGTGTTTGTTAAACTTTAACACCTCTAACCAAACAGGCCCCTGGTCTTCCTCCCATTGCCGTTCAAAGCTCAGCGTTTATCATCTATGGCGGATTAGCGGCAAAGGGCGACTGAATGGCGATTCAAGAGAAGGGATACGTAGGAAATCAAGGTATCGCGCCCGTCGTACCTTGCCTAGAGTCCTCGGGCATCCGATTACTTGGATGTCTTATAGCAAAGATAGCATTGGTTGTAATGTCTATCCGTAACTAGCAAATACCAATATTGAAGGGTGTTCCACTATAATTTTACTTAAAAAAATGAATAACCTTATATCTATTGAGACGAACTTATTTGTACCTACAGAGAATATATTTTCTATAAATATTAATTAGTCCTAAATAGTGTTTTTTCTTATAATAAAACAGCATAAGTATCTGTATAAATTAAATTTCAACCACATTTGGTAGGTGCATGCCATATAGATGGAGCATGGCGAATTGGCGATCGATGGCAACATGAGACCTCCCCTCAATTGGACGTCGTCGGCTCGTGTCGTACAGACAGACAAGGGTACGGCGCCGCATGGGTTGGCTCGTCGTCGACACGAGTCAAAGGAGGGCCTCGTTTAGTTGACGGAATTGGTGAGAAAAACACTGTATCAGAATTTCTGTAGCATTTTGTTTGTATTTGGTAAAAATTATCTAAATTTTGACTAACTAGGCTTAAAATGTTCGTCTCGCAAAGTACAACAAAACTGTGCAATTAGTTTTTGATTTCATCAATATTTAGTACTCCATGTATTTACCGATATTTTGATGTGACGAGGAATCTTCTTTTTGCATAGTGAAATTTGGAACAGAATTGGAGAAACTAAACAAGGCCGAGGAGGGCAGACGGTATTAAAAAGTTGCAGACTTGAATGCAAAGCAAGGGCGCGTGAGGTGAGCTCGTTGGGAGGTGGAGCCCCCTGCTCTGTCTCATTCTGTGCGCACTGCAGCTGCAGCCCAGTGAAGTGAAGTGCTGCTCTACCAGCAATTTTTTTTATTTTTTTGAAAGACTCACCAGCATTTACCAGCCGCTTGCTCGCCTTTCCCTTTCTCGGTTAGCTCGCCATTTTTCTTTAATCAGCACGGCGAGCTGAGCAGAGCAGCACTGCAGCAGCCAGCGAGTGAGCTCTCACTTCCATTGCTTGCTTCTGCTCCCCTGCATCTGCGGACCGTTCCAGCGGCCGCCGCCGGCCCGGCCGACTCGGCGGCGACGGCGACCATGAAGGGCGTCGACGATCCCCTGTTCGGCTGAGCTTATCAGCACGGCTTATCAGCCGTGGAACAGTGTTTTTCTCTCACAGCAAATCAGCAACAGCCGGCTTATAAGCCAAAAAAAAAAACAGCCTGCCGAACAGGAGCGATGCGTTCCTCGGCGTCGGCGACAAGCCGTGCGTCCCCTCCCCACCTCCCTTGTCCTTTCAGTGTTGTTCTTTTATTATTGTTCTCTGCTAGGACAAGAATCTAGATTCGGGCCTGCATTTGAATATGCCTCACATATCCTATTACTGCCTTTATTTATTCCCTTTTTTTCCCTTTAATATAAGGGATGCTGACTTTTGCTTAGGAACCAATTATGTGCCTGCAAAGTTACGAATAAGCTTATCCAAGCATGATTTCACCCTTTTTGTTATGAAATATGATTCAGAAAGTAAATCTGGGATTGTAGGGGCGGAATGGTTATCATGATGCTGAAACTGAGAGCTGATAGTACCATTTAATCTGGCCAATTTACTTTCTCTATTTCACCCCTGCTCTGTAAAAGCAATGTTGCTCCCATTCCAGAGGGCTGGACATTTAGTGCGTTGTTGGGAGCAGTCTGGTCCCAGTTGCAAAACCCCAGCATGGCAAGTTCTACACTGGCAGCACCTACATCATACTGAACGTAAGTAGTATCTCTCTCTCCACGAATTGTTCTCTCAAGTTGTGAAATTCTATAGCTTGTTGCCAATTTACGCCGCTTGAGTTCACATGTTCTGTGATTTTTTTTCTCAGACAACCGAGCTGAAATCCGGGGCTCGCCGACACGATGTGCATTACTGGGTTGGGGAGGAGGCCAAAGAGGTGCGTGCTCTTGAATCTTGATGCATCAACAATGGTCCCCCAAATCCAGACTCCTGCTTTGCTGTGCCCCTTTTGCTTATGACTTTGTTTCTGTCCTGTTCTGGTCACCTAGGAAGATTGTTTCATGGCCTCGGACAAGGCTGTTGAGTTGGACGCGGCACTGGGCTCCAGCACGGTCCAGTACAGGGAGACACAGGGAGAAGAATCTGACAAGTTCTTGTCATACTTCAAACCGTGTGTCATCCCAGTACAAGGCTGCTTCTTTTCGCAGCTGAAAGGATCTGGCGATAGATCCAGCGCGACCATGATGTTTAGGTGCGAAGGAGAGCACGTTGCTCGCGTCACGCAAGTAAGAGGGCTACTATCTCAAGATTTTCATTAGTTTGCTGAAATGCTGATGCAAGACAACCTGCTGTGTTTCAAATCCTGTCTCAGGTGCCGTTTTCACGGTCCTCTCTGGATCACAAATCGGTCTTTATAGTGGAAGCGCCGTCAAAGATTTTTCTTTTCAGTGGCTGTAATTCTAGTTTGCAAACAAGGGCGAAAGCATTGGATGTTGTTAAGCATCTGAAGGAGAACCGGCACTCGGGCAGATGTGAGATCGCGGCAATAGGTAGAGTTATAGACAGTTGATCTTGCAAAATAATGGCTGTAAAGATGCTAGCTCCAATTTTACTTACATAGTCACTGATTGTAGAGGATGGAAAGCTTGTTGGTGATTCGGATGCTGGTGAGTTCTGGAACCTGTTTGGAGGCTATGCGCCTATGCCTCGTGATCTACATGACACAGTCAAGGAAGAGACACTGACTGCACCATCCAAGAAACTTTTTTGGTAACTACTCCCCTGCTTAGTTTAGACTTAACTAGCCTGAAGTTGCACGTCGCGAGATGTTTGGTATGCTTTCCTGCCTGCAGGATCAATAAGAGAAACCTTGTTCCATTGGAGGCACATTTGTTGGATAGGGAAATGCTGAACTCAGACAGAAGTTACATGCTGGACTGCAGCACTGAAATATTCTTATGGATGGGGATGACAACACTGGTTTCAGAGAGGAAGTCATCTATTACAGTCTTAGAAGTAAGCAGATGAAACCTCATTATATTCCTTTCTTCTTCTATTACTACAGGCATTCAATGTTTGAAACCAATATCTTTTCATTTCTCTAGGATTATGTGCACTCCCAGAGCAGGTCATTCAATGTTCGCACATTTATAATGACAGAAGGTCATGAAACTGTTGACTTTAAGCTGCACTTTCAGCATTGGCCCAGGAATGTTGAGCTAAAGTTATATGAAGCTGGCCGAGAGAAAGTGGCAGGTGTGAGGACCATGGTGATTTTGTCCATCAATTGTTTTCATCTAGAACATTGTAAAAGTCTTGATAGAGTCTGATGCCAAATCATGGTACAGCTATCTTCAAGCATCAGGGCTATGATGTCACAGAAATTCCAGAGGATAAACCTCAGCAGCTCATCAGTTGTAATGGCAGTCTGAAGGTAATATTCCCTACCTAGGTGTTGATATATATATATATATTTTTTGGAAACGGAAGCTTTTATTAAACCAAAGAGCAGTACATCAAGTTGATACACAGACCTAGGTGTTGATATGTATGTAGCATTTTAAAAACGAATGGAATTCATTGCAGGTTTGGTTGGTGGACCGTGGTTGTACAAACCTCCTTAGCACTGAGGACCAGGAGCAGTTGTACACTGGAGACTGTTATATCATACGGTACAGCTATGTTGAAGATGGAAAAGATTACCATCTATTCTTTGCTTGGTCCGGTAAGAATAGTGTAAAGGTACGTTCTTTGTCATTCTGTGCATGGAACCTATTGATATATCAGAAAAAAGGTTGTTCAAAGTATGGCCCACAACTATTAAGATTCAGATCTATTGCTTGTTTCTGTTTGCACATACATGTAGTGCAATTTCAGTGTTTTGCATGTTATTTAATTTAGCCTGTGCATTTATCTGCAGGACGATATCATGTTGGCAACATCGTTAATGTCTATCATGGCTGATTCAGTCAAAGGGCATCCAGTTGTGGTCAGTTAATTTAGCCTTTACCCCTAAAAAGAATACACACATCTCTACACTTTCTCTGTTATCATTTCATTTGCAAAATGTATCTCAGGCACAAGTTTTCGAGGGCAGAGAACCAGAATTGTTTTTCTCAGTGTTCAAGTCACTAATCATATTCAAGGTACGCGATGCGCATTCATAAGTGTTTTGTTCTGCAGTCAATGCGCTTGAATATTAATTAGAAGAATAGGAGTAGAGTGAATGCATAACAAGGAAATTAATACTTTGAGTCAGTGCAAAACTTTGTTGTATATTAATATTTGAATTTGTTTGTCATATTTTCTTTTCAGGGGGGCAGGAGTGCTGCATATAAGAGTGCTGTTCTACAGAAAAGTCCTAGAAATGGATATCATCAGAAGGAAGGAGTCGCCCTATTCCGTGTTCAAGGGCTTAAACATGATTGTGTGCAAGCCATTCAAGTTGATCTGGTAAGTTTGGTAAAAATAAGGACCATACACACAGTGAGCTTCATAGCCTTAATCATACATAAATTACTTTGATGCTGCTCTAAATCTTTTCTTGTACATGGATTACTTAACTAAATGCAGGTTGCAAGTTCACTTAATTCCTCGCACTGTTATATTTTACAAGACAACGGTTTGTTCCTTACCTGGTTAGGAGGCCTCTCTTCACCAAACGATCATAATATACTTGACATGATGATGAGCAAGTTGTGTGTAAGGAGAATACAGCATGCAAATCCTTCTTTTCTTCTCAGTGATGATGTTGAATCTTTACGGACCATATACAATCTCTTCTGAACTATTGTAGCACCATTTTTGCAGCCGATGAAACAGTCCTTGGTTGTCAGAGAAGGCTCTGAACCGGATCACTTCTGGAAAGCTTTGGGAGGACGATCGGAGTACTCGAAAGAAAAGCGCGTGAAGGGTTGGCCTGCAGATCCATATCTGTATGCTTGTAGATTTGAACAAGGTATGCAGATATTTTACAATAAACTATAGATAATATCGTTGCATAGATGCATCTCTAAGCCTAAAGGATGATCTCTTTGCAGGTTTGCTCAAGGTGAGGGGTACCTTACTCCTTCCAATTACCGGCTAACTATTAACTTGCAGGATCTGAAGCAAATGCCAAATAAACCCTGTTTTTGTTCATATCTTTAAGGTCAAGGAGGTATACAGCTTCTGTCAGGACGACCTGGCAACTGAAGAGACGTTGATTCTGGACTGCAATGAAGAAATCTACGTTTGGGTTGGGCTACACTCGGATATTACATCCAAGGAGCAAGCCCTCAATATTGGCAAGGTCACTAGTGCTTCAGAACTAAGATTTGTTATTATTGATTCAGGAACAATGCCCCTTGAAACTGAAGTTCTCTGCTTGTTTCTACATTCCTGCAGATGTTCCTTCAGGATGGCGTTCTTCACGGTGGAGGAAGATCGATCGAAACGACGGTGTATGCTGTCACAGAAGGGGACGAGCCTGTATTTTTCACCAACTTCTTCAACAACTGGGACAATTCAAAGCAATCACCTGTAAGTTTAGAGCACAGAAATGGAAATGGTGGATAATTCAAGATCTCATAAACCGCATCTGTCCAATTCATCACTGCATATAAACAAACTCACCGGATGACAAGTCTGGTTTCTGTTGTTGTGTATGCAGATGGTTGGCAACTCATTTGAGAGGAAGCTGGCCATCCTGAAAGGGATCTCTCCAAAACTAGAGGTTTTTGACTGCTTCTGAATGCTGCTGATTCATTGAACCCCATATAGAGCACAGAAACTGAACCATTCCTCGATAAACTTCCTACATCCTTAACAGATAGCCAACCTATCCTTAATGCTCTGTTTGATTAGATTCTTCAAATAAAATTCCTAAATTATATTGTCATGATATTGAGAGTTGAGGCTGTCTGCCTTGGCTGCCTGTGATGTGATGCAGACACCGGACAGAAGCATGCGCAGGCTGCCGTCGAGGAGGCCCGGGGTATCGTCGGAGCCGACCACGCCGGAGCACCAGCACCAGCAGCAGCAGCCGATGGTGAGAAGGGCTTTCGGCTCCGCGTCTGCCGGGAGGTTTGCCAGGGAGCGCTCTCCAGCTGCTGCCGCGCCACCAACGTCATCACCATCTGCCAAAAGCCGCTCCTCGTCCTCGACGTCGTCGACGCCCACCGCGGTGGCACGGCGGCTCTTCCCTGCCTCGGTGCACGCGTCGGAGGCCGTGCACGTGGTCTCCACGGGGACAGCTCGACGACGGTGATAGCTGGCCGGAAGACGTTAGCCGTTGTGTAATCGTGCACGTAGAGTTGTACACCTGTACTAGACGATGGAGTTGTATCACCGGCGTAAGTACGTGTTTGTATACAGAATTTTCCTGTCACAGCCCGAAAGTTTCCTATTTTGGAGTGTTATAGTGTGAATAGTGGGCACTAATAAGTAAACTAGTAGGTTTCTCACATTGTGTTAGAAAAAAGGTTTCTCACATTTCTAAAACTTTCCACATTTAGTTAATAATTCTCAAAAAAAAAGGTGACCATTTAATAATTATATAAAATATGTTTTTGCCAAAAAACTGTCTAGTATCTGTTATACAATTTCGTTTGTCGTATTCATGCTCAATTAACAGTATTAGTGTTTTATAGTGCAAAATTCTAATTTCGAAATTCGGTAGGTTTCGTTCGAGTCATTTTTTATATTAAAAAAGCTATGGGACTTTTTTTTAGCAGAAAAAAAACTATGGGACTCAAATCTATTCTAGCTGAGCCCAACTCAATTTATTTCTCCTCTGTCTCTCCCAAACTGGCCGAAACTCCTTTTCTCCACTGGGCCGAGCCCATCTAACTAACCAGGGCCCCGTTTGTCGTCTCCTCTCCGGTCACTCGGGTGTTGTCTGCTTTTTTCTGCTTTTCTGACTAACCATTTAGTTAACCGGGGCCGTTTCTCATATATTTCTAAAACTTTCCAACATTAAGTTAATAGCTGACCATTTAATAATTATATAAACTATGTTTTTGCCAAAAAAAATGTCTGGTATCTGTTATACAATGTTGTTTGTCGTATTCATGCTCAGTTAACAGCACAAGTGTTTTATAGTGCAAAATTATGACTTCAAATTCAGTAGGTTTCGGTCGAGTTAGTTTTTTTTAAAAAAAATTATGGAACTCAAATCTAATTTGGCTGAGCCTAACTCATTGTTGTTCAGAAATGATCCAACTCGGACGTCCGTCTATGACTTCCGTCCGGACGTGACTCCCCAGGAGCAGCCCCAAACAAAACCCTACTCCCTCGCGCTTATCCGCTTGCCCCGCCACTCCTTCGTGCTTATTCGCCCGACCTTGAAGCAGCGTGGCCGTTCATTGTCCGCGCCCCTTCCCCCACCGCACGCCTCGTCAGCTGTCACGCAGTGCCCCACCGCCCCGCGCCCCATCGTTGGCTGCGCCACGTGCCCATCCCAGACACCTGTGCCGCTCGCTCCCTCGCCGTCCTTCCATCCGTCTCCCATCGTCATTGCGCACACCGTTGACCCCGCCATGGCCGTTGGGGCAGTGCATGTGCCGTGGCGCCTCAGGTCTTCCCTAATCGAGCCAAGGGCACCCACGAGCGTGGACAGTGCTAATGGTGCTCGCGCGCCGTGGCTGGCTGCCGGCTCTGACCATGACGGCTAGAATCGATCGGCCCGGCCTTCCTCTCCCCTATGTTGCATATATATATGTTTCAAGTGTTTCATACATTCTAGATGTATGTTGCAATTGTTTCATCTTAATGTTGCAGAAGTAGATCGAGAATGTTGCACATGCATGTTGCATATCTTGCAAGTGTTTTCAAAGGCATATTGCAAGTGTTTGTTCAAAATGTTTCATTTATTTCTAGATGTACGTTGTAATCATTTTTTATCTGGATGTTACATATGTTGCAACAATATGTTCCAAATGTTTAAATTGTTTCAGTCTTATGTTGCAGCAAGTAGTATCATGTTGCAAGTTACAAGTGTTTTATTTTGTATGTTTCATGTGTTTCACACACATATTGCAAAAGCATGTTTCCAAATGTCTCATCTTTTTCAGTCTTATGTTCCATTCATGTTGCAAGTGTTTTATGTTGTTCGACAGGGGGCCGACAGGCAAGGACGCTGGGGCCAACGGACGGGGCACGCTGGACTCGTCCTCAACTGCTCATTCCAGCTCCTGAGTGCCGCCCACGCGGAGAGAGGAGGGGTCAAGGGCGACTGGCGGGCCCAGAGACAGGTGGAGTGCACGCGTGGGGCGGGGGCAGACGAGGTCGGGGTGAAGGCGAACGGGGGTGGGCTGCAGTTGGTCTGTGACTGAGAGCTGGACCATGATTCGGTTCAACTAGGAGGTGCGTCCGGGCATGCTGCGAGTGTCGGACGTCCGAGCGCTAGTGCCTCCCCATTTTGTTTCTCTTCTGTTGTTCTCTCCCAAACTGGCCGAAGCTCCTTTTCTCCACTGGGCCGAGCCCGCTTGACTAAGGGGGCCCGTTGGTCATCTCCTCTCCAGGCGGGTATTGTCTGCTTTTTTTCTGTCTTTTCGTCAAGTGTTTTGGTAAGCTTGAGCCCGTTTGGACACGGAAATTTTACAAACTCTAGCTCCCGAGCCCCGATTGACTACTACAAGATCCATGCACTTTCTGCTAAAAAAAACAAGATCCATGCACTATATAAATATGAATGATGCGTGGTCAAAAATTGTTGCTTGTTTTTTTTTCCTTAGATTATTAGATTTGAATTAGATTAGCTATACTACATTGATTAAGCAATGGTGGACGACGGCACGGCGAAGAAATCCACAGCTGCCATTGGGGATCACGTGACATTCAACTCCCAAGCACTAGCAGGCGACCGAGGGCTGGTGGTGGAACGGCCCGGCACGCCCGAGGGCAAGCTCGCCGTGCTGTGCGTCGGCGGCGCCGTGGTGCACGCGGAGCGCGACGACCTCACCGCGACAGCAAGCACGGCGCGGCCAAGTCGAGCTGCGCCTCCGCCTTCGCCGTGCTCCTGACCCCGGGCGCCGAGGCCCGTGCGTCGTGCAACCTAGCCCTAGTCAGCCGGCGCCTCGGCGTGCTGAACCACGTGCACCGGACGGAGCCCTGGTTTTCTGCGCCATGGCGGCGGCAGCAGCGACCTCACTCCGTGCCTCGGGTCCAGCACGTTCGTGAAGACGAGCAAGCTGGAGGAGTCAGCATCGCCGTACGTCCACCACGACCGCCTGATTGTCGAGTGCGTCATCAACTCATCATCGTCTTCAAGTTCAAAAAGGCCAGTCGGTCCCCGGCGGCGGTGGCGGCGCCGTTTCCGAGCCTGTCACGAGATCTCGTCCCCCTGCTGGAATACATGTATTTAGATTAAGAAAGATAAAAAATACACCAAATGCCATGGGAAGACCAATGTTTCAAGGGTTATTAGTTAACTTTTTTGAAGTACGAGATGTGTAATTTTTTTGGGACGGAGGAAGTATATTAGAAGTTTGTGTTTATGGTATATTGGGTTACTTTGTATACATTATCTTTTTGTATTTGTAATGGTATATATAGGTAAATAATTTAATTTCATACTAACAAATGTAGGTAAGCTTTTAGAAAAACATAATATAGATGTGACGAGTCTACACCGAGATGAATCCTATATACCTTTCTTTGTGAGAAACTGAGAATTTGTAGCACTGATTTTTTTTATAGGGCGCCACGAATTAACAATGACTTTGTTAGGCCTCCAATTAG
The DNA here is from genome assembly GCA_038087645.1 of Saccharum hybrid cultivar R570. NCBI lineage: Eukaryota > Viridiplantae > Streptophyta > Magnoliopsida > Poales > Poaceae > Saccharum > Saccharum hybrid cultivar. Next base: position 7,885,174 of record JAQSUU010000494.1, read on the forward strand.
CAATAGTAAGATAAGATTTAATTTATATGTATATATGGTCTTTGAAAAACTGTACTCGCTTGCGTAGGTAAGAAGATGAAAATATGAATCATACACATATATACTTTGTAATGGAATCGTTAGAATTTATATGAGATTGAGTTTCACTTTTGGAAGAAACGTACTGTTACTACTACAGACTGTACATGTGTTATGTTCATCATACATAGGCATTACTTGCATGTGTTTTAAAGATTTTCATGCATACACTAACACAGGGCACCGGTGATGTGAAGAAATGGAACAAGAGAGTACAGAAGGAATGGGAAATTCTACAAAACAACCTGCCAGGTACGTTGTGCGACAGATAACAGAGTATCCATATAAGTATACGTTACGTTAAAAATTCACAAAGAAAGCGCACAAAAATAAGTAATTGTGCCGAGATCAATTCACAACGTCAACGTGTCTCACAATGTGTATGCATATGCATGCAGACACCATCTATGTGCGAGCCTTCGAGGGCCGCATGGACCTGCTCCGGGTGGCGATGGTGGGCGCGGCGGGGACGCCGTATCACGACGGCCTCTTCTTCTTCGACATGCAGCTGCCGCCATCGTACCCGGCCGTGCCGCCGCTGGTGCACTACCACTCCTTCGGCCTCTGGTTGAACCCCAACCAGCTGGACGACAAGGGCGGCGTGTGCCTGAGCCTGCTCGACGCCGCCGGCGAGGGGCCCGGCCCCGAGCACTGGTCGCCGGTCAGGTCCAGCGTCCTCCAGGTGGTCGTCTCCCTCCAGGGCCTGGTGCTCACCACCACGCAGCCCTACTACAACGAGACCGACTACGCGTACCAGCTCGGGACGCCGCAGGGCGCCCGCAACGCGCTCCCCTACGCCGAGACCGCCTACGTGCTCACGCTCCGGACCATGCTCCACCTGCTGCGCCGCCGGCTGCCGGCGCTGGAGGGGTACGAGGCGCTCGTGGCAGGCCACTTCCGCCGCCGCGGCAGGTTCGTGCTCCGGGCGTGCGAGGAGTACCTGCAGGGCTGCCCCGTCGGCACGCTCGATGCCGACGCCCGCGCCACGGCGAAGGGGGAGGGGGAGGGCGGGCGGCGGCCGTGCTCGGCAGGACTGAGGCTCGCGCTCAGCGGCATCGTGCCGCGGCTCGTTGAGGCGTTCACCGAGATGGGTGCCGCCGACGGGTGCGAGCAGTTCGGCCGGTTGCGGCTCCCGCTTGCCGGCGGCGGTGGGGCTGTGGCGCCGACGTGCATTTAGCTGCTACGCACCGGCAGACAGGCATGCAAGGTCCGTTCGTGCCTGATGGATTGCAATTTGCAGATGATCGAGGTTTCCTGATTAGCTATGCTGCTATGCATTTGCGATGCTGAGCAGAGTTACTTATTTTTCTTTGTACAAGCACTTTTAATGGTACATCCTTGTTCAGCAACACAACTAAAGCAACAATTGTGATTTGGAGGTTGGGAATGATTGAATGCAGTTGACTATTCAACAATAGAGTCATCTTGCTAGCTTACATAAACTTTTAAAAAAGGTAAAAATAAAATAAGAGTATAGAAAATATGTAAGCAACTAAGCATAGACACACGAGGCATAATAAAGGGTTAAGTCCACTTTAAGACCTTCAACTATCGCAAAAGTCTGGATTTCAACCTCCAACTTCAAAAACCGGTGGCCTTCCAACTCTCGAAAAAGTTCACTTTTTGCACGACACTGTTTGTGGTGCTGACGTCAGCGATGATATCAACACTCATTTTTAATTTGTGAAATTAATATCTTTTTATTCCGAGTTCCAAATATAGCGAATAATATATCAATTTTGATCGGCTCGACGAGCTCTTTGCAATGGTGTACTCCGTTTTGTTCTTTAAGATAGTTTTATTTCGTGAAAAATTAAATATTTCTATAAAACAAGTGAGAATGAGGCCAATATGGAGGATAAAACTTTGATTTTTGTGTACTAGTTTTATTAGACTGTCTCTAACAATGGAGACCTAAACTCCACACCCATTCTAGGGTCATCCACAAGAAAAAGTCACTCATCCAAAAATCTGCCCTCTCCAACAGCACATCCATCCGTCCGACACCTCCGCCTCGCCCGCCGAGCCATGAGCTCCTCCAGCCTCGCCCGCCTCACATGCCGCCGAGCCTCCCTCCCCCGCCTCGCCGTCATTGGGCCCACCTTGCCGTTGTCCTCTGCGCAGATCTGCCATCGCCGCCCACCACCGCACGCCATCGAACGCCGCCCGCGACTGCACGCCACCGAGCGCCGCCGCCACCGCACACCACCGAGCTCTGCCCGCCTTGTGCCGCCACCCGCCTCGCCATCGTAGAAGAGCTCCGTCGTGCCGCTCCTGCCGCGCGCCGCTCCCACCGCTTGCCGCGGGCACACCGCGCACTGCTCGAGCTGCTCGCCGGCGGTCACACTGCACCGCTCTAGCCGCTCGCCGGCAGGCCCGCCGCTTGCCGCTCCACCAACCTCACGCCGCTTACCACCAACGTCGTCCGCATCTGCCGCCTCGGCCTGCACCAGATCCGCCGCCCCGTGGCCCTCCCCGCCTCCGAGCTAGAGGTCGCTCCTCGCCTCCACCTGGGGCTTTAGCTACGAGGATGACGAGGAACAGCGGGGGAAGATTTGCATCTTCGGTGAGAGACGACGCAAATATGCGGTATGGTTCAACCGGTACGCAAAATGCCTACTGCCTTTGCGTCTTCTCTTGGATGCTGCTAAAACACTTGTTTTATAGAAATATTTAATTTATCATGAAATAAAACTATCTCAAACAATAAAACGAAGTACACCATTATAAAGAGCTCGTCAAGACGATCAAAATTGATATATTATTTGCTATATTTGGAGCTCCGAATAAAATGATATTAATTTTTCAAATTAAAAATGAGTGCTGACGTCATCGTTGACGTCAGCACCATAAATAGTGCCATGCAAACCGCCTAGAAAACCATTATAAAGAGTTGGAGGATCAATGCTATTCGGTTTTGAAGTTGAGATTGAAATCTAGGCTTTTGCGATAGTTGAAGGTTGTAAAATGGACTTAACCTCATAATAAAATGTAGGAGCTTAGCCTTCATGAAGACCTTATCATTCTCTCTCCTTATTGAAGAAAATATTCTATGAACTAGCCCTTTAAACAATATTGGAACTGCCCTAAATGGATTTGTTCAACGAGCATACTAGCTCCATGATCTTTTATATAATACCCACACGCATACGAAGATTCAAACTTTAAAATCTTTTATCATTAAATTAACTAACAATTTCAAAAAATTTAATACAAACTTAATACAATTTGATTTTTAATCAAATACACTGTCGTATTATCATAAGTTTATAAAAGAGTATGGAGATATATAGTACCAGAGAAAGGAGTACCTGAGAGATGGTCTGAACACATGTATCGGTCGGTCCGGTAGCCCAATTAACGGAGGTGACGTATATATCTGAGACACCGCTGTTAAATGTTTATCAGGGCCAACATTACTGAGGTCAGTCTCAATGGGATTTTATCAGAGTTTCATGAGCATTAATTATGTTGATGTGGTACTATATTTATGAAGAGAGAGACGATAAGAGTTTTATGGGAGCAGAGAGAGTTTCATGGGGATGAAACTCTTCTGCACTATTTCCAAAATTTGGATGTATTGGAAACAGTGACATGAAATCTCCAATGAGACTGGCCTAAGGCCCCGTTCACTTCCCAAAATATTTCCTCTTCCACCCATCACATCGAATCTTTAGACGCATGCATGGAGCATTAAATGTAGGTAAAAAAATAACTAATTACACAGTTTGTCTATAAAGGTCGAGACGAATCTTTTGAGCCTAGCTAGTATATGGTTGGACAAATTTTACCAAATAATAACGAAAGTGCTATATGAATTTTCCCCCCAAATATTTCCAATCTAAACGCAGCATAAGACGTCGAGTCGTCGACGTTTGCTAATGACTAACAGAGGCAGCCGTCCCAATTCGATTCCTTCGTGATCCCTTCGTTGGCGCTCGGAACGGCCCCAAGTTAATTCGATTCTAACTCCTGCGCTTCCCCTTCTGTTCGCTAGAAATTACAGGATTTGCCACCGCCCTTCCGAAGCACACGTACCAGTGTAGCCCTGCTACAACTGCACTCCAGATGGGAAAATAACTATTCTTTTACTTACGTGAGAGAAATTTGTTACTTATTGAGTACAAGCTAAATTGTATGCATTTTAATCATGGTTGTACAAGACTTTATTTTCTCTTCGTTGTAACTCAAGAAAAAAATCATCACATGTCAAGAGCGTATTGGTATATTTCATCACTCTCCTCTTTCAACGGGTGATTTTGTTTCTCCTAAAAAACGTTTCTTTAGAGAATCTTAATTTGAAACGTTTTTTTAGAGAATTCGAATCCATACCAAACAGACCTTTAATGGTAACAAGTTTGTACCAATGATATGAAAATAATACATCAATAAGAAAATTATTGGTTAAAAGCGTATCCTCAAATTAAAATATACCTAACAACTTTAATTGGACAGAGTATACTCACTGCGTCCTAAAAAGACTGAATTGTCAAAATTTATTTCTAAAACAATACTTTTTTTTTTGATGGAGGGAGTATATACATATGAGCTTATAAATTGTTTTGATTTTGAACATGAATTTCGTATTCGATTCCTATAGGATTCGGTAACAATTCGAAATGCAACAAATTGTTTTTGGCTCAATCTGTAGGTCTCCTGAGTTTCTCCATTTTTCAACGGAGAACGGAGAGGGAGAAAGCACCCGACTCATCGTCTCCTCCGCTTTTTAACGCCGGACGCCTCCGCTTCCTGGTTGGTTTTTTTTTTCCCTTCTTCCCGTCTTCTCCCCTCTCACCACGTGCTCGCCGCGGCTAACCGAACCACCCAAATCAGCGATCGTCGCCTGAAACCAAGCAAGCCGGAGCGCAGGAAACCCGGCCGCTCTCCCCCGTCCCGGCTCCGCTGCAGGTGAGAATTTCGCTGGAGCAAACCCTTCTTCCTCCTCCCCCAATTCCGTTGGTCCTTCAGCAAAGCCCTCGGAATGCTAGCTTTGTTTGGGGTTTTCTCCTCTCCTGGTTTTTATCCTAAAAAAAAAAGATAGAAAGAAAGAAAGAAAGAAAGAAAGGAAGCAAATGTGGATTCTCCACTGGCGGCGTGTCCTGCGGTGCGGCGTGGAATCGGCTGCAAAAGAAGAAAAAAAAACACATTTTGGGGTTTTCTTGGAACTTGTTATCAAAATTTCAATTTTTTCCTTTTTCGTCTGTACCTCCGTTCTGGTTCTTCGATTCTTGGGTCCAGTCTCCCTTTTCCTGGGATGAATGCTCGTGTGCTCCTCGAAATCGATTTGGGTGCTGGTGGAAGGGGGTTTTACAGGTGACCAACACAAGTTTGGGGTTTTCTTGGACCTTGTTATTAAAATAAATAAATCAACGCGCAACCTTTGCTGAGTTAGCTTAAGCACGTGATTCCAAGGTGCTCTGGTTTTCTTGGTGCTCCTAAGCACGTGATTCCAAGGTGCTCTGGTTTTCTTGGTGCTCTGTTCCTGGAGTCACCGCTTTTGTAGGATATAAAACCCCAATCCCCGAGCTCTCGTGCTCTTAACGAGCTGTACCTTAACCTTTTATCTTTCCATGTGTACTAGTATAACTTAATTGCACGGGAAACCTTGTTGGAACCAAGAACAGTGGCACGACTGCCAGACTAGATGCTATATTATCATGTATAAGGTGATTATCAGATTGTAGTATTATTGTGACACCTGAAGTTTTGAGTTCTAGACTGGAACACCCTCTAGGGGGTAGAAATGTATGACATTATGCTTCTGTTACTAACTCACCTATGCTCAGCTTATATGATTGAGCTCTAGTCACTGATTCAACATTTTTTCAACTGGTCCTGTATAAACTTATATTATGCGTCATTATAGTATTTCTCTGTTATGTGTGCTTCTTTAGCATTCTGTACTACTGACAAATGGTAACATCATTTTTCATACTTTGTTTGCCATTTTCCTTAACCTTCAGCAATGGACTACACATCGGATGGAGATTCTGAGGTCGAAGCGTATGGATCCGGCACTTTTGAGCTTCTGGAATCAGGAGATTTGAAAGTGATGACTGATGAAGGCTTGTACCGATGCCCCTTTTGTTCAGATGAAGATAAGGACCACAGTCTAAATGATCTGCTGCAGCATGCCTCTAGTGTAGGAGCTGCATATGATCGACAAGCCAAAGAGAAGGCGGACCACCATGCTCTTGCAAGGCATTTGAAGGGTAAGCCTGTTGAATCATCTGGCGCACTTTTGCAGCCAATGCTTACAGATGTGCAGGACCCTGAGCATACCCAAGATGAGCAATTTGTCTGGCCCTGGATGGCTATCCTAGTCAATATGCCAAATGAATTCTTTGGTAAAAGTGCGAATCGACTGAAGGAGCATTACTCATCTTTCCATCCAGTGAAGGTGCATCCTGTATATAGCAAAGGTCGTCCCACACGTGATGCTGTTTTTGAGTTCGGGAATGACTGGAGTGGTTTCAGGAATGCACGGGCCTTTGATGCTCACTTTGCAATGAAAGGGTATAGTAAAATTTGCTGGAAGGAGATGAAGTGTGAATGTACAGAGCCTGTTGGGTGGATGGCAAGGGCTGATGATTATAGTTCTCTAGGGGCAATAGGTGAACTACTGAGAAAAAATGGTGACGTCAAGACATTAAAAGATATTGGTAGTGAAGGGGCAAATAAAACCGAAAAACTTCTGTCCAATTTGGCCTGCAAAGTTAAAGAAAAGGAAATTCATTTAGAGCAACTTGAGTCTGAGTTCAACAAGCATTCTGCTTCACTTAACATTGATGCATCCGGCCCAGGTGGGGTTGGCCGAGGCCCAACAAATTAAGGTTGCCCGGACCCCAACAGTTCTTATGCACACCCACTCGGGGAAAGGCCCAATGTCTCTAAAAGACTAGTCTGATAGGGGAAGGGTGGCTCTCTCTTTTAAGGTGGCTTCCTCCTCCCAAGTTAAGTAAGGTGGGATTATTCAGAGGCTCACACGGTCGCCGCCCGACTACAACTAGGCCACTTGGCCTTTTTTTGTTGCGTCTTTGCCAGCGGGTAATAGTGGAGGATGTCCTCATCATTCCCACCTCCTTAAACAAGGGCCCAGCTCTGATACCAAATGATGCATCCGGCCCAGGTGGGGTTGGCCGAGGCCCAACAAATTAAGGTTGCCCGGACCCCAACAGTTCTTATGCACACCCACTCGGGGAAAGGCCCAATGTCTCTAAAAGACTAGTCTGATAGGGGAAGGGTGGCTCTCTCTTTTAAGGTGGCTTCCTCCTCCCAAGTTAAGCAAGGTGGGATTATTCAGAGGCTCACACGGTCGCCGCCCGACTACAACTAGGCCACTTGGCCTTTTTTTGTTGCGTCTTTGCCAGCGGGTAATAGTGGAGGATGTCCTCATCAAACATAATGATGCAGAAGAGGGAGCAACAACTCCAGTCATACAATCAAGGTACATGGCAATATTCTGGTTGTTTATGCATGTTACATTTAGGAGTGACTAAATACATGCAGTGGTTACTATCCATTTTCAATCATGTGCTATCTATGACTGTACTAACAGTTTTTCCACTTTTACTAGAAATCCTGAAGATGAGACAACTTGGTCAACAAAACACACAAAGAATTGTTGAGGAGAACCGGAAGCTACGATCCGATATCCAGGACATGGTGGATGCACTTGATACAAGAAACAAACAAATCGAGCAGTCGGAACATGACAAAAAGAATCTTGAGGAGGAGAAGCTAAAGGTGGGCAATTTCTTTCATCTGAGGCAAAATGTTTTATCAACAAGAATTAATAGCTTGGAGATTAGTATATACGGTGTAGTTTTCTGCTTCTTACAGGAATTAGAATCCTTTACTCCTCTAGTCATGTATGTCTTCTAAGAAGGATAAATAATTTTGATTGCTATTTCTTTGAAAATGAAATTTTTTGTTACTTGGTGATTTTATGGTATGAAAACATAGATCATTCTACAATTAGTTGCCACTTGCCAGATGGTTGAACAATTCTATTAGGGTGAATTTGCAAGAGGTATTTGTACAGGACTTTTTATTATTATTTTTTTGTTCAAATCTCTTGTAAATTTTAAGAACTAGTATCCTAGTCAAAATAGTCCCCCAACTGTTGGTGTTATTATATAGAATTAATTAAATAAACAATTTTCTTTTTCTTGCCGGGCAAAATAATAGCAGTAGGCTGAATGAAATTAGGCCACTTATATGATGAAATATTTGTACAACTTGTATAACGTACTTTTGACTTCTGCTGTACAGAATGCAATGAGGACCAATCATCTTAGGTTGGCTGCATTGGAGCAGGAGAAAGCTGATGAAAATGTCCAAAAGCTTGTGGATAAACAAACGGTTAGCCCCTGTTCCCTTGACGTGCTTGCATGCGGTTTTCGTTTGAATGACATTCGTCTTGTACGATTTTTACTGTGGAAACTGCAGAGAGAAACAAAAGCTATTCTAGATGACTTTTTGAGGTTGAACAAACAGTTGGAGAAGAAGCAGAAACTTGAATTGGAAATAAACCACTTGAGCGGGAAACTGCAAGTGATGGAGCTCAAGCCAGGTGATGAAGATCCAGAATCCAGAGAGAAAAAAGATAAACTAAAGGAGGAGCTCAATGAGAAGATTGACGAACTGAAATATGTGGAAAACTACAACCGAGATTTAATCAGTAGGGAAAGAAAGTCCAGTGATGAGTTGCGAGAAGCTCGAGAGGTGTTGATAAATGTGTGATAATTTTTATGTCATACCAGTGCACTACTCAGTTTCAGCGAGTGTTTTTGTTTATGAGAACTCATGTTTGGTCCAATTGCAGTCTCTGCAGAGTTTGCCCAGAACCACAAGCTGCCAGACACAGATCGGCGTCAAGAAAGTTGGTGAGCTTGACCCCAGTGTGTTTCTAAGCCTGTGCAAGCAGAAATTTCCAGCAGCGGATGCAGAAGCTGAAAGTGCTAGACTTTGTTCAAAGTGGCAGAATGAAATTGAAAATCCAGAATGGCAGCCTTTCAAGGTTATTATTGTTGATGGAAAAGCATCGGTAAGATGGAATCTTTTGCCTTTTGTTGAACTTGTATCTATTGGTATGAATTGTTTATAATTGAGCATTGGTGCTGCACGTGCCTGTGTAGGAAGTACTCAATGAGGGTGACAAGAAGCTCCGAGAACTAAAGGAGTTTGGTGAAGAACCCTATGCTGCAGTAACAAAGGCGCTGATGGAGCTGAAGGACGGCAATGGCGGCAGGAAGGATCCGTTCCCTGAGCTGTGGAACTATGACGAGGGTCGGAAAGCAAATATGGTGGAAGGAGCTCGGCATGCTGTGATGCTTCGGAAGGCGAGCAAGATGAAGGGCAAGAGAAGCCGCTGACTTCAACGCCATTGTTTCATGCTGAATGAATGGAGGTCCTAACTGAATAGTTATTCTATTTTGGAGTAAACTGGAAGTGCAGTTAACCTGGTGCTTTTTGTTTAGGACTATTACCTTGTATGTTGCAACTCTGAACCAAGCATTTCCCTAACGCTATGTATGACAAATGATGGCATGCTGCAACCGTTTCGTGCTCCGATTAGATTGACGCACTAGTTAAATTCAGAAATGTCTGGTTTCAAGTTTATGTGGTTTGAAGTAACTCCAGTTTGCATACTTACAGTTACAGCTTGCATGACAATAGTGCTACAGTCCATACAACTCCAGTCATAAACAAATGTCACCTCTAGGCATTGGCTGCAATCCTTAAACATCCAATTTTGACAACAATTTAAAACTTTTAATATATTTGGAGAACAAACTAATCCAGAATATTAACTGAAACGTATTTTTCTACCGAGTAAACTTGTGAGCAGGACTATCTCCAGTTTCATTTTAAAAGGCAAGTGCTTCTCCCTCTTGTTCATAAAACGAAAAGTGTGCCAGCCTTACCTCTTATAAGGTTTTGACCTCAGAAAATATCTATCCATAATATAATAATGATTTTTTATAAATATATATATGTATCCATAATATTGATTTTTATAAATATTTATCCATAAATACTGGTTTTTATACATATTTATCCATAATAATGAATTTTTACAAGGTGCTAACTCCAAATATTTATCCATAATATTAATTTTTATATAAGGGTTGCTGAGATCATATTTTGGCCGGAGAATGGACCTCGGAAAACGTGTATTAAAAACTTTATATTAGTAAACTCCTAGTGTGCAAATACCGCACGTGAAACGCGCAACCCCGGCTTCCACGCCGCTAGTTGCTAGCAGCCTAGTACGGTCATTTTGACATTGCCGCCGACGCCGAGAGCACCCATGCTTTGCAAGCGACCAGGTCATCGATCACAACCAAGAAGTATCTCTTCTCAGTGGTGTCCGCGCGCGTGCGTCCCCGGTGGCATGCCTGAGCTCGCCGTCATGTCGGCATCGGCTGCCGAGCAGGGTCGTCGTCGGCTGGAGGGCGACGATTATCAGGCCACGGCTGCGTCGCCATCGCCGCATGCCCGTGCGCCGCCGCCGTCGCGGTACAAGGGCGTGGTGCCGCAGCCCAACGGGCGGTGGGGCGCGCAGATCTACGAGCGGCACGCGCGCGTCTGGCTGGGCACGTTCGCGGACGAGGCGACGGCCGCGCGCGCCTACGACGTGGCCGCGCTCCGATTCCGCGGCCGCGGCGCCGCCGCCAACTTCCCGGGCTGCCCCGCCGACGCGGCCGAGATGGCGTTCCTCGCCGCGCGGCCCAAGGCCGAGGTCGTCGACATGCTCCGGAAGCACACCTACGACGACGAGCTCCGGCAGGCGCTGCGCTCATGCGGCAGCGGCGGTGACCGCTCCCTTGGTCTGGGAGTGGTTCTCCCCCGGGTGGCGCTGTTCGAGAAGGCTGTGACGCTGAGCGACGTCGGCCGGCTCAACCGGCTGGTGGTGCCCAAGCTCCACGCCGAGAAGCACTTCCCGCCGCTCGAGGAGGGCGCCGACGCGGCGCCCGTGCTGCTCGCCTTCGAGGACGTCGGCGCCGGGACCGGGAAGGTGTGGCGGTTCCGGTACTCGTACTGGACCAGCAGCCAGAGCTATGTGCTCACCCGGGGCTGGAGCCGCTTCGTCAGGGAGAAGGGCCTCGCCGCCGGTGACACCGTCGCGTTCTCCCAGGAGGCGATCACCGACGACGGGGAGACTACGGATGTGAAGCGGCGGCGGATGTTCATCGAGTGCAGGAAGCGGAAGAGGAAAGATGACGGCTGCAGCGGCAACGACGGCGGCGAGCGCGTCGTGAGGCTGTTCGGCGCCAACATTGCCGCTGCTGCGATTGGAGTTTCATGATGCATGTGTGTTGAACGACTTGGAAAAATGAGCTCGTCCATGCCTGGGAATGGTGGTGGATTCATCATGACCAATAAGGTGCTCCACTTTTCAAAAAAAAAGGTGCTCCGAATTGGGGAGTCGATCATGTTTTGGTTTTTTTTTGACCATGCAAGACAGTATATATGACAACTTCATCAGTACAAGCTTAGATGCATGCATATTGCATACTGATAGCTAGTAGTTAGCTAACAGATATTGCATGTTCTAGACACTAGAGCAGCTAGCCCCTTTTCTGAATTTCTCAAGTACACGTGCCTTTTTGTTCCTTTGCAGACAGTGCTATGATTATGTCTTTCTATCCAATAAATCTTTTGAAATGGAGTATTAATGACCTATTTGACAGCGCTCATAGCAGCTCCGAAGCCGATTCCAAGAGGATATTTGTCAAACGGTGTTTTACCATAAAGTAATGATCTAAAATGAAAGATTAACTTTCCATTATTCATAGTCACTTTTTAATAAGGTAATTATCCTTGAAAATCACTTTCAGCTATTTAATCAATTGCATTTAGAATCAGAAGCAGAAAAGTTCTACCGAACATATCCTAATATATTAGGGCATGGCTAGGGCCTGGACGGGCCTGCCCCGCCTGTTGCGCCCACCCCACATGTTGGATGAGTCTGACCGCATGCTGCACCTGTTGTCGCCTGCCTCGGTTGTCCCGCATGCGGCTGCAACTGTGTGCTTGCCCGCCTGCTCCCACATGGTGCTGCACGTATGCACGCAAGCCCATGCCTGTTGTTGCGCATTTCACTTTGTTCTGTGCTGCGCGCCTGTGCATCCATGACGGGACCACCCACGCCCATGGCCCGCATGCTACCGCGCGCTCTCGCTTCGCTTCTGTGATACGTGCCCGTGGACGTGCTTGCAGGTGGGGATCAGATCTACTTTTGCATCACGAGATCTACTTTTGCAACATCCAGATGAAACACATGCAACATTCAGATGAAACATAAAAAACATTCAGATGCAACATGAAAAAAACATTCAGATGAAACATATATCTGAAATGCATGAAACATATTATGCCTGCTAATGAAAACACTTGCAACATAAATCACTTGCTGCAACATACGTATGAAATAGGTGAAACATTTTTGGAACATACGATTGCAACATATGTGTATAGTCACTATAACATATATACAAACATCCAGATAAAACACTTGCAACGTACGTTTGAAACAGATGAAACATTTAAAACATACACTTACAACATATGTGTATAGCCATTGCAACATATGAAACATATAGATCAAACACTTGCAACGTACGCTGAAAGAAATAAAACATTTGAAACATACCCTAAAACAAATAAAACATTTGAAACATACACTTACAACATATATTTATAGCTAATGCAACATATGCAACATCCACATAAAACACAAGCAACACCAGATGAAACATACATCTAAAACGCATGAAAACATACGGAGCTCGATGCCATGGAGTGAGGGAAAAATTTGTGCCAGCACTCAGCTGCCAACGGTCAACAGTAACGGAAGTAGCAAACGGCGCATGTAGATTTGGATCCGCGCTCCTTTCACAGACAAGCAAGCGGCCTGGCCAGCCCCGCAACTGGCTAGTTCGGTCGGCCAAAGCAGCAATGCTACAGGCAGCATGCAGCAGGGATAGCTTGGCCTGGGCGCAGACAACACAGAGGGAGAAAAGAGCAGGATGCCAGGATGGCAAGTAGCAGCAGCCCTAGGTGCTAGGCAGTAGAGGACAGGCACGACAGGGAGGCTTGCGGCCCTAGGTGTGTGTGGTTAGGGGCCTGGCCGGCTAGTCCAGCTAGCAGCAAATGCAGTAGGGTGCCTCTCTCTGTGGTCGTGCAGATGCACGGTTCCTCACACGCTGCATGCACCCCGAACTGCACCCCAAATGAGTGGCCGCACATGCTCCCATGCACTGCCCCGCAGAAAAGGATATGGATGCGCGCCCGCCTGACTGTAACTGCATGCCCCCTCTTTTTTTTTTGGGCGTCACACGCGCGGGGTCTGTCCGTCCGGACGTCCTCAACCAAGCATTATCAAATATGTTATAGTTATAGAATTAAACGAACTCCACGATACTGTTTCTACTAAATGTCCAGAATTGAAATCGTGTAGTCATCCCAAAATACGATTGTAATTCCATATATAGATAGATCTACCGTACCCTTAACACTGAGTGTTGCAATCATTTGCATCGCAAGTTATGCAATTTTTCATGTCAAAATAATTGCGTGTGCGTTTTCTAGAATTCAAAGCCACAACCTCTTCTCTCGCTTAAGACATCTTTACCATCCCACCACTTAGTTGTTGTTTTTTTATAGTATTACAAGAACCATTCCTTTTGAATGTTCAGTGAGAATGATTTCCAACGGCGGATGACATAAGCGACTGCCTCTGACAATGCATCCATTTCTGATGGCGGTCGGTCTTCTAAAGCGATTGCCTGTGTGAAAATGCCCATTTGTAGTCACAGTAACTCACTTACTCTTACTCATGTCAACCACTGCTAGAAATAGGGACATTTTCATTAGCGATCTTGTTATGTCGTCAGCTTCTAGAAAGCTATCTCTAGTAGTGGGCTTTGATCAGAGCCTCTCTAGCTTACTGTACTTGTGGAAACCAATTACCACTATCAGTCCTGTGTAAAAAAAGGGACACCAGTGGAAATTCTTTTAGCAGTACCATTGGATGTGCCCCTCTGTATACAATAGGATACCCTATAGTTGGGTATTATTTTTGAAAATCACATTATAAAACATGAGCACTCATAAACATGCATCCACGCTCATCGCGATATGGATGTTTGTATGAATCCTATATCTATAGGCACAGATTTAATTGGCAAATCTCAAAAATTATTGAAGTCACCACATCGGCTGATCACTTTCTGCATGGCTCCTAAAATATTTAAATGCTTGGGTTATCTAGTCTTGTAGTTATTAGACAATTATGTTTGTCCAATTTCATGACATTATTTCTCGATCGCGATTTATTATTAGTCAGCTGGTACCAAGAGGGATTTGATATTGAATCAAATAGATAGTGTGTTTATGCTATGCATACATCTTTTTGTTGTTGTAAATAGTTTTAACGTTTTCTGGTATATATGGAATAGGCACAAAACTATATATATATATATATATATATATATATATATACACACACACACACACACACACACACACACACACACACACACACACATTGGAAAGAATCTCTCCTTGTAATAATAGAGGCATGATGTCAAGATCAAGTGTTGAGTGAAGTGCAAAGAGGCTGAGGCTTGGCTAATATAAGTTCTATGTACTCCCTCCATCCCAAATTATAAGGCATTCTAAGAATCTTGGAGAGTCAAAGGATCTCAAGTTTGACCAAATTTATATGATAAGATAATAATATTTATGACACCAATTAAGTATCATTAGATTCTTCATTTATTAAAATTTAATAGTATATCTATTTGATGTTATAAAATTTTATAATTTTCTCTATAATTTTGGTCAAACTTAAAATACTTTGACTCTCCAAGATTCTTGGAATGCCTTATAATTTGGAATGGAGGGAGTAACAAGTTAGCTGTTAGCATTACTAAGTTCCTTGTTTATCGGGGTGCACCGTGGACATGTACGCTCATTTGAAATTTATTTAATTAGTATTATAATATTTGATTTGCAATTACCTCAACATTTTATCTTTCTCATTTTATGGTACAAACTAGCTAGTATCAATAATTAAGCTCATATCTGGAAGTATTCATATTTGAAATTAATGGACGAAGTAGGTACAAGTTAAATCACTGTCTGGCACTTAATTAAGTTAACAAGCAGGAGATTTCCAAACTATACACGTGCTGTTAGAGTGTTCTTTATTATAAGCGTGGCCATAGTACTCACCGACACGAGCTAACAATATAGTAGTAGTAGTAGTATTAAGCATACGAAACCAGCTTGCAATTGCTTCATCACTAGTTAATTTAAAACCAATTGTATATATAAAAAATGTTTTGGACACGCTTCCATATAAACATGTCTTGTGCTGCCATCGATCGATGGAGTGCATATATAGCAGCGTGAGATGCTGAGAATCTGAGCGTTGAATGGTTAGTTGATGAAGAAGCTCAAACAAATGAAACCTGGTCGGTTGGTGCGCTCTTGTTTACTTTGTCTTTTTCATCAGCAATGCCAAAACTTAGCCCACCAGTACGTACAGTCCATTTAATAACATGGTTTAATCAGTAATCCTAGTTAGCCATCTAAGAGCAAATATAATAATAGACTGTAAGCAGGCTGAATGCTAAAAGTGTAGGAGAGAGAAGATAAGAGAAGCAGGCTGTAAGTTTACAACTAGCTTAGACACAAGAACCAACAAACCCTGTGAGAGAGAAAAAATGAACCATATATTAAAACTAGATATATTAGAGACACAAGGTGATGAAAAAAACTCATCTAGTAGTACTTTCTAGATCTACCTTACCTAATGGTGTCTTTTTGATGAGTTTTTTGGTTCAACTAACAAATTACAGTCAAATAAAATTTTGTTCATTTCTTTCCTCAGTTAAATTACGTAAAATGCCATTCTAGCTCATTTAAACAATTTTTTTGATCGATCCAATAACCCAAAGTAATTTGAACTTACATCCCTAGAGCAAAACCAATCAAACCACAAGCACCAGAAAGCTCCGGTGTTGCCTAGGCAGAGGCACCGAAGAAAACGGTCGAGAGGACCCTGTAGTCAGTCTTCAAGCACCTATCGGAAAGCTCCGGTGGTGTGGTGTTGCCAAGTATTGGAGAATGAGTCCCCTCAAAAAAAAAAAGTATTGAAGAATGAGCGAGCGTGAAACAGTTTTGCAAAAAAAAACATTTCTCACCCCATCGGAGAACTCGATCTGGTGATATCGGGACACTAGCACCAGAGAAAGCATCGGTGCCCAGCAATTCTATACTGTACAAGGTCTGGAGGTCACCGGATCTCTCCGGTGACAGCACCGGCTTAACATTGGGGAAAGAATCATAGGCTAGTAACGGTCGGCAACGTCTATTCAAACGTGGCAAGGCACTAGATGTCTCCGGTAACCGAACCGGATCTTTCCGACGAGTCTGCAGAAGTTGCGGCCTTTGCCCAATGACTACATATTTCGAGGGGGGGGGCCTATACTATATACCCACGATAGCTGGCCATTTGGGGGTGTGTTGGAGCTCAACGAAGGTATAGGAGGCTGAGGCTCATCTCTAGTTGTTTAGCCACCAAAGTGCTTAAAGATCATATATGTCATTAGTGTATAGGTGCTTTGTGAAGTGCTTAGGATAGGTAGACCATTTCTTTAGTGCTTGCTCTATGTTTAGAGCCAAGTGTTTATATTACTAAGGTTTGTATATCTCCTACTACCCGGTACTTGCACACATAATTGCTTATATACTAGGGTTTGGTAGTCTTGTGAGATCCTCCAATGTGTGGAGAGGCCACTGAGCATGTATGAAAGGGCCGTAGACCTGCGATGTTTTGGCCGTAAACATGATGGTGAAGATTACGAGGAGCGGTCCGGAAGAAGGCAATCACTTGGGTCCACTTGCGTGTGAGGAAGGACCATGGGCTATGTACAGTGTTACCCAACTGGGAGCGTGGCGAGTATCCTTGCGAGGGGCTCCGACAAGGATTGAGAAGGAGCATGAGCTTCTTGATATCTCAAAGAAAATCACTGTCGTCAGTGGGAATTAGCATCTCGATCTATCATATTTAAGCATCCGCACTTTACTTGCTTACCTAGGTTGTGTGCTTACCTTTCAAGTTTAGCTTGCTAGGCTAGTTCATATGATTAAAGCTTAGGTTGCATAAGTCTTTTACAGTAAGTTAGCAACAGTTAATAAAACCTAGTTGCACATTTAGATAGAAATCTTGCATAGATTTTTAGAATTAGAGGCCATTAGTTTTTGAAAGGAAAAAAATTCCAAATTACTTCCTCCAAGTTTGGCCTATGGTGAGAACCCACTAAACTAACATTTGGTTCAATTTATTTCCTCCAACTATATCATTGGTCTAGTTTAAATTTGTTATTGTTTTGTTTTAATATAAATTTTTGTAATGTGATAGAAGACATCATAAGTTATGTTAGAAAAATATATCTTAGTTTTGCCACTATTTTGATAGCTTAGGAAATTTAGTAATGAATTAACACTAGAGATATAATATCATACAAAACATAACGATGAAAACCCTACCTCTATTGGTGTCTTTGAAGACTGGGCCGACAAATCCTCGAGCTTGACGGAGGCACGCCCGAGCATGTTGTTTCTCATCCGATGCTCAAATCATAGAACTGTGATCAAATCTAACTCAAAAGAGATGAAACCTATCCCAAATTGAAAAGAAGTAGAAATAAATTAAAGAGAAGAAAATTTGCATGTGTCGGTACAAAAAACACATCAGAGTCTGATTCATTTCTTATCCTTTTGTTTTCCTTCTCTAGAACAAAATAGATCTACATTGACATCTTGTTGGCCTCTTAAGTTTTTTTATAGACCCTGAAACTTTGTTGGCATCTTGTTTCAGAAGGCACGTTGGTTTCAAGAACACTTTATATTTATTCATAGAGTATTACTCCCTCCGTTCATTTATCTTCATCATTTTAGCCTTCGGTGTAGTGACCAAGAAGCAAAACAAAACCACTCAGTTTGCATTTAATCGTCGCGTGTTGAGCGCATACGAAGAGTCACAGGCTAGGAATAGTCAATGAGCAGCAAAGAGACAATAAATGCAGGCGGGTGGTACCAAATGAGCAGCAAACAGACAATAAATGCGGGCAAGTTCCAAGCTAATATGAAGAAGATTTTTGAATAAAAAGATTTTGCTTAGACGAAGGAGATAAATGAATGGAGGGAGTATTATTCACTTTTCCCAATCCGGTTCCAAATTAAAGACAAGGACGTTGCACAAGAGTTTTTTTTGGAAGGGTTAGCGTCGCTCCGCATGTGCCAGCCATGCCTGCGTTACAGGAGGGCCGTTACCCACGCCGGACCGTAAAAACGCCCCCCTCCCCCCTAGTCCACTTCACCCCACCTACAGATGCGCGCTGGGAGGCGTTTGCCAGCCTCAGATGCCCGCACGGTGACCCATGGGCAGCGCCCCAGCAACAATATCGGGTAGCTACGGCAAGTCGCTGTCCGCCAGCCACCGGGGCCATTACTATATGTGCTCCCCCACATCTACTTTTGAAACATCCAGTTAAAACACTTGCAACATGCCACTAAAAATAGATGAAACACATGAAATATGCATGTATAGCCATAGCAACATATGCAATATCTAGATCTAGTTTTGCAACATCCAGATAAAACATTTACACACATACGTATGAAACACCTGAAACATTTGAAACATGCATGTTATGCAACATCCAGATATACTTCTGCAACATCATGATGAAACACTTAAAACATATTTTTGAAACAACTGAAATATTTGAAACATATGCTTGCAACATGCATATATTGTCATTGCAACATATGCAACATCCCAGACCGACTTTTGCAACATTCAGATAAAAACACTTGAAACATAAGTCTTAAATGCCTGAAACACTTAAACACGACGTTGTTGGCGGCCATGGCCTATCTGGTGGGGAACTACGGTGGGCGATGGGGCGCGGTCTTGGCCAGGGCTTGGCTTGCCGGTGCACGATGTGGCGCAGGGCTGCAAGCTGATTTTGTCGAGCTCCACCTATCCTGCACTGTTGCCCATCTGTTCGCCTGCTGCGCCGACCCATTGCTCCGGCGCCGGTGACCTGCATAGGCTACGCTACGCCACCCAAGAAGATGCACCGGAAGGCGTGCAAGATGCAACGCCAAGTGGCCGCCACGGCGCACATGTGCCAAGAGCTCGATGGGCTCGCCGAGCTGGAGCAACAAGAGTAGTCCCACGTGCACCCGCACTGGCGCTGGCACCAGTGGCTCTGCGTCAGGGAATAGCTAGGTTGAGTCCACGCGTCGCGTGGCTATGCAGAAGCAGAAAGTGGAGCGCCTCGGCGTGTTGTCACGTGGATGAGAATGAGCCACGTTGCTAATAAAAAAAGAATAGTGCGAATGAACTGAAGGGTGGAGCAGGCCTGTAGGCCGATCAACAGACCCAGTAGCGTCCGGGGACGGGCGCGCGTGGACGAGCATTAGCTTTTTTTTACTTAGTGGATCGTGGTGTCGCGGTCGCGACTTGCGAGCATCGAGTCTTCTGGAGTCGTCTTGCGTGCTGGCTGCTGGGCTGGCTTCTCTCTCTGTTTTTTTTTACAAAGTGGTAGTAGTCTTGTTGGGCTGGACCTAGGATATGCCATATGCCATACTGGTGCAGCCCACTGGATCCGCTCCTGATCGTGTACCTTAACTGTGCCGCGGGCAAATAGAGCAAGAAGACAAGGAACATGCATGGGCCCAATTTGCAAAAGAAATGAAGCTGGCTAGATAAAATTAACATGGGCCCATATTGATCAGAGACATAGGGCGAGTTGAGTTATAAATAAAAAAAGTCCACATTACCCCTCTTAACTTTCGTGAAAATTCGCTTTTCCTCCCTAAACTCCAAAATCGGGCAAAACACCTCCCTCAACTTTTAAAACCGTTCATCTTACCTCCCTGACCCTGTTATAAACAGTTTTGAAGGCAGTTTTGTCTTTTTCTTGTTTATTTATTTTGGCTGAATGTTTGAAAAATCATAGTAAACACAGAAAAATCATAAAATGAAAAATCCAATTTGTAGGACTCCACATGAGTAGATCTATACAATGAACATATAATATGGTATACTTTGGTATAAAGTTTTTGCATGGCTTTAGATCTATACTTTTCTATAATTAATTGGAATAATTCACAGTTGCAGTTTCTATGGTCCAATTGTGGTAAATTTTTTATGATGGGCTAATTATTGTATGATTGAACTGTAGTAAAAATTTCATACTCATTGGATCATGTATAACCTAGTTATACCTAAATAAAATCTATAACTAGGTTATACATGATCCAATGAGTATGAAATTTTTACTACAGTTTAAGCATACAATAATTATCCCATTATAAAAATTTCACCACAATTGGACCATAGAAACTGCAGCTATAAATTATTCCATTTAATTACAGAAAATCATAGATCTAAAACTACAACAAAAACTTTGTACTAAAGCATACCATATTATATGTTCACTGTGTAGATCTACTCATATGGAGTCCAACAAAATTAGATTTTTTATTTTATGATTTTTGTGATTTACTATGGTTTTTTAAAGATTCAACCGAAATAAATAAAAAAAGAAAAAGACAAAACCGCCTTCAAAACCGCTTATAACCGGGCTAGGGAGGTAAGATGAACGGTTTTAAAAGTTGAGGAGGTGTTTTGTCTAGTTTTAGAGTTCAGGCAGAAAAAGCAGATTTTCGCGAAATTTGAGAGAGGCAATGTGGACTTTCCGGTTATAAATGAATAAGACAGTCCACAACGGACTCACGAACACAGCTGTGCTTACCATGGGCTGGGCCGGTGTGTTACCAAGAATGAATCAAATCCGGGCTCTACAGGACACGACGGCAAGTTTCACCTAACTGCATCTCCAGATGTACAACGACTGAACCATACGTCCATACCGAACTCTTAGAAATCTTTGGCTACCTATCTACCGCCTCCTCCGTTCTAGTAAAAATATAATTCTAGATTTGAATTGAGTTAAACTTTCTTAAATTTAACTAAATTTATAAATATATGACTCAAAACAGAAACACTGACCATATATTCCATGCTTAATCTAATCTAATGATATTAATTTGGTATCATAAATATTAATACATTTTATATAAATTTGATCAAAATTAAAAACTGATTAATTAACTACTTGAAAAATGACAGTTTCATACATCTTGGAACAACATAGGGAGTGGTATTTCTTTTATTTTTTGTAAAAAAATTAGCATATGTATGGACTAATATGTATTATGGTGGACTAGACCGACCGCACCCAAGGCTTGTTTGCATCCACTACAGGAAAACGCCTCTTTGCCGACTGCTTGCCCCGGTCGGCAAAGGCATAAACCCAGTCGGCAAAGGCTTTGCCGACCGCAAAGCCACGTGGCAGTCGGCAAAGAGCAGTCGGCAAAGCCTGGGTCGGCAAAGGCGGATTTGCCGACTACCACGTGGCACACAGTCGGCAAAGCCTTTGCCAACTGCCATGCCAGCAGTCGGCAAAGCCACGTGGCGCCGTCAGCCCTAACGGCAGGCTTTGCCGACTGCTGGTTTCTCGGCAGTCGGCAAAGATTTTTTTTCAAAAATTGTTTGCCGACTGGCCGCCAGCTCGGCAGTCGGCAAAGAAAAAAAATATTTTTTTTAAAATGTTCTTTGCCGACTGCTTTCGGAGTTGCAGTCGGCAAAGGTTTGACCTCTTTGCCGACTGCCTCCCATTACAGTCGGCAAAGACTCTGTCCTGGGTTTTTTGGCCCAGCTTTGCCGACTGTAAAGCTGGATTTTTTTTTTGCTTATGTTTTCTAACAAACTGCATAGAGAATACAATAGTGCCCACAATGAGTCAAGAGCTTTTAACGGCCCAACATAGACGTACAACCCATATAGGCATCCTATTTTCACACATAAAGCCCATTTTCACAGCACATATAATAACTCAATCCATTGCATGTTACAGCATATATCGACACATATAATATTATACCTCCAAATCAGCATAGTAACAGATATGGTCTTGAGGCCAAAATACATGTAGCACTCGGATTGCCAAGCTATTGTCTTAAGGCCAAAATACATGTCTGAATCATTTCGAAGGTAACTGAGTTAAAGAATTACCTACTCCTTAATTAACAGACAAAGGGCCAAGGTACTGATCTCATCAAAATATCCATCTCTTCTAGTTGCTTGTGATTCTCCTTCAAGGCATCTAACTCATCCTGATTTTAACAACACCAAGTAGAACTGCATCTTGCAAAAAATCTGTCATGAAGTGCCAAGCTCCCATGTCCCTCACTTGCCTTGCTTGCTGCAAGGCTGCAACCTGCAAATGAACAACACATTCACTGAAACAAAAATAGCCTATACTGACCAATCGTTCAAGGGGAGCAACCTAGTCTAAATATTCAGGGTAGAGGAGGCAGCACTAATGAATCAGCAGAGTAATGGACGCAGTCAACATGAGGTTTGATTAGGTTTGAATCATAAACTGTCTGTGACCTTGATTGAAATGAACAAAGCATGAATTGGAAAGCACAGAGAAGAGAAACCATCTTACAAAACACATGCTCTCCCTATACATAAAACCAGAATACATAGTTAATCTAAGAGTAAGCTAACAATGGTACCATGTCGGGTAAAAAAAATGTGTAGCTAATTAAGAGGAAACTAACAATGGCACGACAATTAGTATTAAACATATATTTCAGGAGACATGAAGTCACTAACCAATCCTTGGAGCCCCTGGGGGCGTGAAGCATCCACAGGAATTCAGATTGAGATAATAAAATTCAGACCTATAAAGACCAACAACTATAAGGAATCTGATGGAAGACACACATCAGCAGATACCACATTGGAAATCTAAAAGAATAAGAACACAGAGCAACCGAAAGAAAGGATCAGGTCACCTCGGGTTTTGCTAGGTTGCACGAACAGATTTCTAGAAAGAACCCCTTGTCTTCCTTGACCACCCTGCATAATATAAGCATTAGCAACCAGCAAAGGGAGACAGGAAACCTGCAAATTATCATGAACGTAGAAACTAAGAGAAGCACTGAAGCACGGACAGCAGGTTCTGGAGCCGAACGGCGCAGCACAGATCCGAGGGGCGGTCGAAGCCTATATCAATCCCTGAAAGATAAACTTTTTCGCAGCATACAGTAAAAGGTTAAAAGCAGCTAGGTTCATGGTTTTGGCTGTACCTGTAGCCTAGTAAACAAATAGCAAGCATCAGAGTAATTACCGAAGGCATGTTATATGTGATATGTCCAGCACCAACGCCAAAATCTGGGAGACCTCTCAGGCATAACCAGTTCAGTGCAAAGATCAAATCTAGATGATCGACAGACACCGGTGCAAAGGGCTGTAAAAACAGAAGGGCAGTAAAACGGAAAAACAATAATGAATAGGGTAACAGGAGGCCTCTAAGCAGGACCAATTCAGTGCAAAGATTGAAGTGGAGCCGATCACATGTATGGAGCATTTTTAAATTCACCGCAACGGCACTAATATATGTACTGAAAAATCACAAGCATAACCAATTCAGTACAAAGATCGAATGCAGCTGATCGATAGGACCTTAGGTCCAGATGTTCCAGATCCGCAAGAAAGTGGATTTGCAAGAAAGTGGACAGAGATGGATAGGAATAAATACATCATTGGCACTGAGGTGCGGTGAGTAATAGAACAACCAACCAATTATGTGAAGTAAAGACATCACTGACAATGGACCTATGGTCAGCAACGAGCGCAGAAAATATAGCAATGAATGAGAACGAAATAACACACGCAAAAGCGAATTGCTAAGATACAATGACATAGTCATCACCGAACTAATGAAAATAGCAAGAATCATGGAAGAATGAAAGAACCATCATTGCACAATTCCATTGTCTCAGTCTAAAAATGTTCATCATCCCACAACCCCAGAACCTCAGTAAATAAAATGCAGAATTAAACAACTAACCATCATTGTACAATGAAGGATATCAGTTCTGCACATGATCTGCGTATTTAAAAACAAGAGAAGCGCAGGAGCAAACGGCCTCCAAGGGGAGACTGGCCAAGATCCTCGCATTGAGGAGAGGGAGCTGAGGGAAGGGAAGGGGGAGAAGGGGCGAGAGGGCACCTACGCCATGTGCAACGGGCCGGTGTGGGGCTCCTCCAGCGATGAAGGCTGGCGAGCCAGATCCACAAACGTACCCGGCCCCGGCACTGGCAAAGAGAGCACGCACCGGAGAAATTGGTTACTCCCTGAGCACATCAGAAGTATACAAATCGTGGGCGCACCCACAACATAAAGAAATTGTTTGTAAGGCCTGCCAAGCTGCTGCACAGCGCAGGCACACCTTAGGGCAATCCATAAATTTGCATTGTTCCTGTTAGAACAAATAATGAAGAAATAATAGAGAATCAATGTGCTATCATTGTAACAAGGGATAAGAAGGGTTTTCAAAGAAAGAAGTGTTGACGAATCAGGAAAATAACCTCACATCTAAATGATCGCTACAAATGGTATATAGTAACTCATGTATCGAGTTGACGTCATAGCGGACACAACTACTATCACCCTATAGGCTTTTTCCATATTGATTTTATGCATTTCCTATTTCCATGCCAAAGGTGTGGTAAGCACTGCAATATACCATCAATCAGTTTGTTGGCAAAGGCGATAAACTTTGTTAATAAGCAAAATAGTATCGTTAGAATGCCAAAGACAGGAAACACGTGAATAGGAAGGTAAAGAAAAAGGGAAAAAATATGTACTCACCCAGAGGCAATGGCCTGTAGAAGGAGAATTTCTTGGCTGTGTCACTACCAAACACCAACCGGGCACTGCACCTGGAGGAGGAAAGCAATCAGTGTTTCCAGCTTGGAATGTGACAGTACCAAACCAAAATAACTTTACTGATTCAGGACATATCAGCGCACCTTATGTCAGTTATCTATTAATGCTTTTGCTCATATTTCCAAGATTTCAGGTATACTAACCAAGAGGCACAGTCTATTCTTATCAATGCACAAGGGACAAAGCACCTTTCACAATCTATTATTGAGATAATTAAGTGTACTAACCAAGAGGCACAAGACAAACTTACCAATGCAATAAATGGTGAGAAACAGTCACCTTTCATTTAGGATTTCTACTCCACTGGGAAACCCTCCACCATCATCTTGGTTTTCAAAAGACAGATCCTGAATTTGCTTTAGTCTCCAAATGAGCCATCTGTAAACATATTATGCCTCTTTAACAATCGAGGTGGCCAATTTTGGTTAGCCCCAAACACAGCAGATCCAAAACCCAATCAAAATCTAGAGGACCCAAAATATATTTGGGGCTTACCAAATTTCATTTTTTCCTTGAAGAGGGGGCACCGATAGTCCTGGTCCATGAATCGTGCGGTAGGCATGGCTGCTTGTTCTCCGTAGGCCTAGGCAGGCTAGCAAAAACCAGACCTAAAGGATGGAGCTGGCGCGTGGAAGCTCGCTATGATGAACCCATAGCAAAATCCATCAAACTCAGATACGATGCAACACAATAGAAGGAAGAAGAGGAGGGTTCTAGGGAGGGGCTTGGGGAATGGGAATACGTCGGCTTACCAACGGCGATGCCGCTGCCCGCGCCGTGATGACGCTGCTCCTCGCGTGTGGGGTCCGCAGGAGACGACTGAGCCAGCTAGGGTTTCATCGAACACAGGCGCACACTTCATCCACATATGAATCGGCGTGCACAGCGAAGGGAAGCGAGAGATCCTGGAGATGAGGAGACGCAGCAGCAAGGATCGCGGTCGCCGGCCCACGGCTGCGCCCGGGCGGAGGGGGAGGAGGCCGCTGCTGCGCCTCTCGCCGGTGGAAGCGTCGCTCCTCCCGCGGGGGGCGCCGTCGGCCGCCCGGGCGGAGGAGGGAGGAGGCCGCTGCTGCGCCGCTCGCCGGGGGAAGCGTCGCTCCGGCCGTGGGGTGCGCCGCCGGCCCGCCCGCCGCCACATCGGGAGAGATGAGAGTATGAGGATGGGGAGAGTTTTTTTTCCTTTCTGCGAGCAGGTGGAGGGGAGGAGGGGGCCGGCCGTGGGGCGCCGTCGTGCCATCGCCTCCGCCTCCGCCTCCGCCTCCGTGCCGGGCTCGAGAAAGAGGATGGGGAGGTCGTGCTGGTTTTGCGGCGGCGTGTGTTGTGGACGTGTGGCCGCAGGTTAATCATATTGAATATAGTGACGATAGGTACATGCATTGACTAGGGCAAAGGCCCAATAAAAACTAGCAGGCGGGCCTAGCATGTGTCATGCGTTTGTCTTTTCTCGGATGCATGAGTAATAATATTTGTCTGTGGTGTTATTTCTCACATTGAAAAATATTTATATATGTCAAAATCAGTAATAAATTAATAAATATATAAAATAAATAAAAAACGGAATGGTACGTCGGAAGGGACCGGTACCGAAACGTATCATTCTAAATACAAAACCGGAATGGCTACCGGAATGGAATTGATAAGTTAGGTTGCTAGTGATGGAGTACTATCTTTGACGTTCTTCCAATCTGTCATTGAGAATCCGTCACGGATTAAAAGATTTCTTGTAGTGTATCTATTCATCTGGACTGAAAATTGAAAGTAGAATAATAAAATAACATGTAGTTCAAGCAGCATATCAACTAGGGCCTAGTCTTAAAAAAATCCTGGGGCCGCCACTGCCTCAAAACATGGTGCAGATCACATATATTGTACATTTTATTTATTCAACAGGCCAATTAATCACAACATATGGAGAGAAGAAACAAGGCTTACCCTTCGAGGTGGAAACAGAGTAAGTCGATGCTACACGCGTGGGCTGCTGGGGGAGAGATGTTTTTTTTATTTTTTTTCTTGGATGATTGTTTTAGTGGTTTTGTTCTGCTGGACTCTTTTTTGGACTGAGCACTAAGCCCGCGCGTGGGAGGTGAAATATTGGCCTTCTATTTGCCGCCCACGGTCGGTCCATCCGGCAGGAGAGTTTGGTGAATCAATACAATTTTTTCTTCTAGTTTTTCCATGTGCAAATAAAACCCAAGAAAAAATTAACAATAAATATCTCGAGTTTCTTTTTTATTTAATTATTTTTCTTTCCTACATACAGGTGTATATTTATTTATCTACTATTTCAAATAATTAACAATAAATAATATTTATATATTATATAAAACTTGATTTATTTAACTTGCTAGTAACTAAGAACAATAAATAAATAATTTTTTTAATTTTTTTAAAAAATACTTTGCCGACTGCTATGCTCCCTGGCAGTCGGCAAAGGTTATTTTTTATTTTTTTCTCAGAAATTCTTTGCCGACTGCCATCCTCCCTAGCAGTCGGCAAAGGCTCTTTGCCAACTGCCACTGATGGCAGTCGGCAAAGAATTTTTTTTTTTCGATTTTCGATCCCAGTTTTTTTGTGTTGTCTTGCTACAGTAAGTACATGATATATTTCAAGTTTGGGGTCATTTTGATTTATTTTGCTATATTCCATTTGATTTTTGCTGTTTCTTTGATTTTTTTCCGGCAGCTCTAGATTTGAACTGCAGGTACATGAAATAATGGAATCCGGCGATTTAGAAAATGATATTCATGATGTTTGGAGCATGTTGAGGCCGTGTGCGGGGCCTCGCGTGAAATTTCGACCATGTTGGTGTCGGAACACGCCGAGGCACGCGCGTGAAAAGTGTTTTTAAATTTTATAAAATCGAAACGGAGTCCGAAAATGACGAAACTTGACGACGTGTCTTGTCATCGCATGCGGAGGCTGTGGTAAAAATTTGAGAAAGTTTCGAGCAAGTGGCGACGTCGAGTGGCTAAAACCTAGACATCTCCACATGTGATAACAAGTTACCACCCGACGTTAGTCCAGGTTTTAGCCACCCGACGTCGCCACTTACTCGAAACTTTCTCAAATTTTTACCACAGCCTCCGCATGCGATGGCAAGACACATCGTCAAGTTTCGTCATTTTCGGACTCCGTTTCGATTTTATAAAATTTAAAAACACTTTTCACGCGCGTGCCTCGGTGTGTTCCGACACCAACACGGTCGAAATTTCACGCGAGGCCCCGCACACAGCCTCAACATGCTCCAAACATCATGAATATCATTTTCTAAATCGCCGGATTCCATTATTTCATGTACCTGCAGTTCAAATCTAGAGCTACCGGAAAAAATCAAAGAAACAGCAAAAATCAATGGAATATAGCAAAATAAATCAAAATGACCCCAAACTTGAAATATATCATGTACTTACTGTAGCAAGGCAACACAAAAAAACTGGGATCGAAAATCGAAAAAAAAATTAATTCTTTGCCGACTGCCATCAGTGGCAGTTGGCAAAGAGCCTTTGCCGACTGCCAGGCAGGATGGCAGTCGGCAAAGCCTGCACCTTTGCCGACTGCTGACGGAGTTGCAGTCGGCAAAGGTGACGGTGTGGATGGCGTCAACCATGGCCTGCCTTTGCCGACTGCAATTCTTTGCCAACTGCCTGGCAGTCGGCAAAGCCAGGCAGTCGGCAAATCCTGCTTTGCCGACTGCAGGCAATTCCAGTTGGCAAAGGGACCTCTTTGCCGAGTGTGGAAAAAAACAGTTGGCAAAGAAAATTGCAGTCGGCAAAGAGCCAGTTTCCTGCAGTGATCACCTATAACTAAAATTTAGTTGGACTAATTAAAGTTTAGTCACCTGGAATTTAGTTGGGTGATGTTTGGAAACAAACTAAATT
Source organism: Saccharum hybrid cultivar R570 (assembly GCA_038087645.1). Taxonomy (NCBI): domain Eukaryota; kingdom Viridiplantae; phylum Streptophyta; class Magnoliopsida; order Poales; family Poaceae; genus Saccharum; species Saccharum hybrid cultivar. The sequence goes on from JAQSUU010000494.1 coordinate 7,914,032, forward strand.
TTAGGTAATTCATGGTTGAATAGACTAAACTACCCTTTTAGCATGGGAGAGAGAGGAGAGAGAGGGGTAGGTGGAAGGACATTTACATTTTTCATGTTCTGTGTCAGCTTTTGGTCTAGTTCAACTCCCTTTTGCTAACTAGTGAACTAGCAACTAGTTGATGAAGTTGAACAGAAGTGCAGGACACCTATTAGTTCGCCTATTTAAATTTACTAGACTAAAGTTTAGGCGACTAACAATTGGTTCAGGCCGGGTATCCACAAATACCCTATATATCCATCGACCATGGGCTTGGTGGGTCGCTTGTCGGCGATGGTCAATGGATGGATCATGGATATATACAAGTCGCCGTAGTCGTCTGATAGTAATGTAGCTTGGATCCATCGGTACCTACATACCATCAATCCATCCTCCAAGTGCTAGCAACGCACGTACAGTTGATCAATGATGAAGTAAAAAGATATATACCAATGCATACGTATCGGTGCATAGTTGGATGGAGATCTTAGCTTCATGGGGTGCATGATTAATTGGATCTGTGTGGACGTACGCATGCTGCGCTCCTATATATGTGAAGATGGTCCTTTCGTAGATCGACGTGCCAGCAGAGACTCATCTATCATGCATGCATCGGGGGACTGTACACTGCTCACTGCTGCTCCGATCGATCCTGCTTAGGATCCAAGATCGGAGAGGGACATCTTCGTTTGGCGGCATCCGACGTAGCCATGCATGGATGCGTGCTTCCATTCAGCATCCCGGCCCGCCCTCCCGCATATAATGCACTTGCTGCGGCTGATCAGTGATCGATGCATGCTAGCTCCTGTCCGCTATGTCCCTTTCCCGATCGATCTACGGTACTACGCCAATTGGTCATTGGTACACGCATTCACACTTTTCTTCTAGCTTGTTGATGGAATTGTTGATACGGTACACACTTGTAACATCGTTAGCTAGCAGCTAGGTCGCCCTATTTTCTTGTAACGATCATTTCATATGGCCTCCAATAATTGACACATTGGGCATTGGCCGTTGTGTTCTGCATGCATGGGTTGTATATATATATGCTGATGAGGTAAAGGAAATGACAAGCGTATGGAAAAGCTGGATCAAGCTCAACATGCTTTGAAGTTCGAAAAGAGATGATATATAGTGGTTCCTTTGGTACGCCTGGCCCGGCCGTAATAAGATATTTGACGCCAAGATGCAATATGGTGTCGTAGTTTACAGTATGGAGGCAACGCTGATGAAGATGAAGGAAGGGCTACCAACCTGGTGACTTGCGTTTTCTGATGAACAAGACTGCCCCTGAAGCTGTTTCCTGTCTCTACCTTTTGGCTTTCCTAGTTCATGTATAGGTTGCTGTCGATCTGGTGATGTTCGTTTTACTTCCTTTCAGTTACTTCACTCGATGGTTTAGGGGGTTGCTCTTGAGGATGTTGCTACGTTTAGTTGTTTTGTGCCTGAACTTGTAAGCTGGTAGCCCCAGCAGTTACCTTCCTAAGCTTTCAATGTAAGCTAGGCCAATGTGCCTTTGGTCTAAAAAAATGGAATATTGTGTTCTCTTTATTCTTGGAGAGTGCTATTTATAGTGCCTGAATTACAATAGGTGGAGTCACCAAAAAAAAAAGGTGGACCAAAATACCCCTGCCGTACAGCTAGATCCTAGGCATATTCCTAACACATAGGAGCAGTTTGGTCTTTTCAGTACAAGTCCATATAATAAGAATCCAAATTGACTTTGACTTCCTAGCCTGGCGGCCACTTAGCGCCTGCTCCGCCCTACGCTGTTGGGCCTTGCCCCCTGCTCCTAGTTAGTCCAAAGCTGAGATTGCCTTTGCTACCTGAGGTCCTCTTGCTTCTCGAATGTGGCTGTGTGTTCTCCGGGCCCTGTGAGAGTGTCTTCGCTAGGCACCGCGAATGGCTACACCAAGTTCATGCTCCTCCGCTCGCATGTTTGGGGCCCTTGCAAAGGCGATAGCTTCGCTGGAGGCTGAAATAGCTCGAATGTCCCCTACAAGCTGCAAGAGTCAAATATCACGAGTCACGAATGGTTAGGTCAGTGGTTACCGAAACAAGAGAGAGAGAGAGAGAGAGCCTCCAAAGGGTATAAGTCCCCAACAGTAGCCCCTCACAGATAAACTTCAGCATATGTGAAGAGAGTCCACAAAAACATAAATCGTTGAGCCTGCTTCGATGCCATTCCCCATGAGTCTGAAATGTAGGGTTAGATATAATTTGATTTGAAATTAGGTTGTTTAACGGAATCTAACTTTTGCTTCAATTTCGAGATTTACAGCACATGGCTTCCACCTACTATGTGTGCCCACTAAGGGGCAACAAAGTCTTGACAGAAGGTGGGTCATTTGCACCTCCATGCATGCCAGAGTTGTCTGCCATGTTTGCCTCTCCTTTAGGGTTCCTTTTCACATCCACTGGTTGAATTCTCTTTTCGAGCATGTCAAAGAAAATGTTGAGCAGTGGCACACAACAGTCTTTGGATAGTTTGGTGGTTGCGGACCAAAAATTGTTCTTGTTTACAAAAACAAACTGCGGGTATAACATATCAGGTTGGTTTTTCTTAAGTTGATTTTGAGGTGCTTAAGGCTTCATGCAAGAGCAATTGAGTATTGCAGTTAGAGGTGAGATTTTCCCAGAGCCTCGGGATGAGGAAGTGTCAAAGCCTTATATTAATAGGGGAATGAAGTTGTTGTATTTGAAGACTTTTTTCATGGCTGGTCTTTGATTTCCCTATGATGATTTCGTTGGTGATATGCTGACGAAGTTTAGCCTCTAGATCCATGTGCTTACGCCAAACGCTTTTACATGAATGAGTGATTTTTCCATGGCGTTGAGATGTAATGGTTCAGCCCTAGAGCGGATTATTTCGCTCGTTTCTACAAAATGCAACTGGCAAAGGTGTTTGTTGTTGATCCAGATGATGGCACTAGGTTCTAGCGTAATTTGGCTCTTGCAAGTTTGTTCCTCGCAAGGTATGAGGCACCACTGTGATCCAGCCGACCTATCAAAACAAGTGGGATAAGTGGACAGACTTTTGGTTTTATCATCAGGCCATGAAAGTTGAAGAGGTCGCCCGGTCCCAAGAGGTTTGGTATGGCGAAAGCTACGCCTTTGGTCTCCTTGATGACTCCATTCAGTAGTGTTGCGAAACCAGTAGAAACGAGGATTGTCTTGTCCAAGCAAGTGACACATTTGTTACAGCTTCACATCGCCAAACTAACCGAGATCTAGTAGATGTGCATGTTTCTCTTAGGAGCATGTATCCACTAGGTCATTTCATGGGTTGGAAGGAATTTATGGAAGTTGATATATATAGATGCCTAGTGCTTGATTTCTAGATGCCTGACTGGTTCGATCAAGTATGACGGATTCATTCATGTCATATGTTGAGCATTGCAGACAATATATGTGGCCCTTACACATCGAAATAGAACAATGTCAAGGTTTCGGTCCTTGGTGTAATGTTGCTTGAACAAAATGTTAGACACCTTTGGCATTGCTTATGAGGACCGAATTTTTAATCCAAACTTGGATAGGAAGGTTCTGGGTCTCCCTGAGGTGTTCTTGACGTTTTTACACCGTTTGTTGTAATGCACATGTCTGAGCTACGGACAATGCCAAACTGTTTGGAGGGTGGAATAATCTCAACACCATTGGGAGGACCCCGAAAGTCCACTAGTACCCGATCTCGAAGCAATAAAGTTAAGGTTGCCATGAAGGTGTGGATATAAATGGAGCGAGACAAAAGTAGGATTGAGTTAGTGTTGCCACGCTGTCTTGTCAATAGTTACATGGCCCGTATTTATAGGAAAGGAACAAATGTCATTAGATTACAAAATGCGCATGGTCGTGAAGTCATATTTCTAGTACATCCCGGGCATAGCGGTCTTTACGGTTTTGTAAACTTCTCTAAATTGAAGAGTGGACATCACCATTTCAGTCCTCTCATCGAGACAGTCAAAAAACATATTTAAATCGTTCAATTTGGAGCACGGATAAAAAATACGTGTTCATATAGCAAATTTGGGATGAAATCAGCAAAACCAGCTTGGTCGATTTCAGAAACCAGCTTGGTCAATTTCAGAAACCAGCGTAGGCCCTGTTTGGATCCAAAGAGCTAAAGATTAGCCCTCCCCTTGTAGCTATCTTTTAGCCCTTGGGATCCAAATAGGAGGGCTAAAAGTGCTAACATATGACTTTACACTCTTTCTCTCTCCTCTCTCTTTCACCTTTTAGTCATGTATTCAAACAGCTCAATGAGCTAAACTTTAGCCTCTTTATTTCAAGGGCTAATCTTTAGCCAAGAGGATCCAAACAGGACCTTAGTTAGCTTGGACAGTATGGCTGGGTTTCTCAAAGAAATGGGCTAAGCCAATTTTCACAGTGATCAAATTCAAATCTAAAACAATGGGAACCCATCTAATCTCATGGTAAACTTGTGCATTTAGTTCGCGATGGGTTTCTTACTAGCATAATACCACCCCTCTGTATATATTAGATGATCACAACCGATTGAGATATGCAACTTCGTCCTCAATCAAAATCCAATGTATTACCCTTTTCTTGTACCTGAAGCTCTTCCAGTCCCTCTGGCGTTCAACATTTCTATGGGATGTGCAGACATCCTAGGTGGTCTTATCGACCCTCTAGCGTACTACCCCGGCATGCGTCTCCTCGATGGGACTTTTCGGGAAGCTTGGACGGAGAATGGGTGTCAAATCAGCCTTGCCAACGCCATATGGTCGGCCTCGCCGTTTAGATCTTCCTCCGCTGTGTGTATCGTTCATGCGTGGCCCAGTGAGATGAAGCCCTTGCTAGCGATTGACCAGAGTTATTTTTGGGGTGGCTTGAGTCCCTACTAAACAGTACCCAAATTTGTCACATGTGCAAGGACACAAGTTGATAAACTACTTGCCATACAATACATGATATGATGTCGGTCCAAGGCTGATTAAGATCGTAATATTGTCTAGTCCTTATAAACTACATCTACACTAGTAGTTCTTAATTTGAATTATATGTGTATATATATAGCGATTAGATCGATGAGAAGACTAATTTATATTATCTTGGTAGTACAACTTACCAAATCGCGATGGCATTCACATGGTGCACCCAACTGCTCGCTTCTCTTCTGAAATTATTTGAAGATGCGAGTATCCCAGTTACATACAACTTGCCACTCATCCGGATCCGGATTCTTGCATTTGTTTTCTACTCGGAAAATAAAAGTCGCCGTTGTGAGTCCTAGTAACACATTACATAGAAAATTTCCCAGGGATCGACAGCACAATTAGGCAACGTTACCTGCCACATGAAGAACACAGCTGCTAGCCAGTGATACACTACGTACGTACTTCATCATGAACAACACAGCTGCTAGCCAGTGATACACTACGTACTTCATCATCAATTGTTTTTTGTGTGCATCGATCGCTCAGGCTCAGCTGAGCTCTCGCAGATACACATCTCTATCTTATCGTACCATGCATGCATGTGATCCGCGTTGTGCATATATAATCAATCAAACTTGTCTTGTTAGGATTAATATAGTTAACAAGCAGTCACTATTAGGCCGTACTTACTTACCTATAAAAGCAGAGTAGTTAGGATAAATAAATGACAATAATGCACTACTGACCAAAGCGACCTCGTTCCGATCCCCCATGTTGTATTCGTTACATTGCTTAACATATCCAGCTAACATGGAGTACATCATCAAACCCTTCGTATCAATGCTGGTCGATCTACAGACGGGGTCCAGAGATCCAGCTCAAGACCTTGCTTGTATCATGTCATTGTATGGAGAATTATCAGTGATGCAAAATAAAAAAATCAGTGACCGTCACAAAAAAAAAACATCTCAGTTTGCTCAAATAATCATCTTGATCTGAGAAAGAAAAATGTTTAATGTCCACACTGCGAAAAAGGCTCCAGCTCTAGTAATATATATACCAGCAGTTTTTTGCGGGATTATTAAAACTTAATTGCAAAAAAGAGAATTAGATCCAATCTGCCTATGGAAAAAAAGACTTAATAAATTTATACTAGGTAACTAGCTAGTGGGGATTTGGGGAGGAAATTTAAAACCCTTACTGATCCTTTTGATTTATCAAAATACATGTCGTTTAGGTATATTGACAAGGCGAACAAGAAGAGAGTACTAACAAAGATAATTGAGATATTTAACTATTTGTCATCCTTATGATCATTGCTTCTTCGGTTGCCAATTTTAGTTTTGTACCTACAGGATTGCCATCCACACGCTAACATGCAATACGAAATGACTTTTATGTCCCTGCCTCCTTATCCCCTATTTTAGTTAGGATGCAGGGTGACACCAACGGCACATATCCATTGCTCCCTTCCGTCATCCTTGATGATGATGACTGTTGTGTGGCTACTGTAGGGGACTTTGAGTTTGCCAAGCACGAGCAGGGTCTAGCCCAGTCCCAAGGGGGGCGAGGCGATCGATGAGCTCCGCCAAGAGCTCTTCGTTGCTAGCTGTATCCACATTGGTTGCCTCTCCTAGATTCAACAGGATGCCCCGGAGGTCGTCACAAGGACGGTTGTGAGGTGTGCAGCGGCGATAACGAGGAGCGGGAGCAGGATGGACGCTCGCCATGTGCTACTCGCTGGGATCCTCCACAAGGTGAAGCCCTAGAGGTGTCATCACCAAGCCGTCTAACCCGTTGGTGTCTGGCTTCTCATCTTCATTCTCATCGTTGTCGTCCTCTACAAAGAACATTCAGCGGCGGATATCACTACAGGACCTCTTCAACCGCATGGGTGGCAACTGCGCGGGGCAAACCAAGTTTGGTTTCTGGCCTTCCATCTGGCCATTGTGCTCATCCAAGAAGTTATTGCTGTCCTACCTTGCGCTACAGCCGGCCAGCCGGGGCGCTGCTCCACATCCTCGGACAGGACCACGGCTCTGGCAAAGAGGATGCAGAGTTGACACCGTAATGAGGCAGGGGCACAAGGTTAGTTTCGCCGGGTGTATGCATGTTGGAGTGGTGACCAGTGAGGTGGCGTGACACATCGTTCAAAATGTTTATTGTGTAGAAGACAATTTTGTAGGAGCAAACCTAAAGTTGGCAACTGAAGGAGTAATAACCGTAAGGATGGCAAACATTTATGACTTCTATCTTACACTGTTGAAAGTACTATATACTAGTGGTCAAAATTGGAAAAGTCTGTCTTGCAGGAGTTCACTAAGGGGGTATTTGGTTCCCAGCACCTAAAAGTGCAGTCCCTACTACATCGGATGTTGACCACTAATTTGGAGTATTAAATACAGACTAATTACAAAACTAATTACATAAATTGAGATTAATTTATGAGACGAATCTATTAATTCTAACTAGTCCATGATTTGACAATGTGGTGCTACAGTAAACATATGCTAATGATGGATTAATTAGGCTTAATAGATTCGTCTCGCGAATTAGTCACAGCTTTTGTAATTAGTTTTATTATTAGTATCTGAACACCCGATGTGACACCCGACATGACATCTCCTAAACTTTAGTCTTTGGATCTAAACACCTCTTAAAGCGATATCTATATCTCTTATAAAGCTAATCTCTACTAGAGATCTATCTCAACATGCAAGTCATCCACATCATCCCCACTAACTAGCCACATCTCCCACTAATAGTCATGTCATCCAACTAAATTCTAACTTCATCATCTCCACTTAATTTCATTCCTAATTCTTTGCAATCTCCACATCAATACACGGGGTATCTTTTGGTTTCTATATATTTTAATGGAGGGAGTGCCATGCCTATGGAGGGGTCGTCCAGTTATTACCCCAAGAGAACATGCATGTATTAAAGAGTTGCCTCCACTCTTAGAGCATCTCCAACAGCTCACCAATACTTCATCCCCAATAGAATGGTATTAGTGATCACCAATACTGTTTTTCAGACTATTGGGAGAGATGCTCCAACAAATCACCAATAATCTCCCCCAATATATGAGGCCCACCTCCCTCCACCTCGGGTCCACGATGACCATGGCCACTGGAGCAAAGATTTTTGTGAATGTGTCTTCCACCGGCCACCAAACTATCTCCGACGAGCGTCGCAGGAGAGAGAAGTGGCAGTTGGAGGTGGGTCCTGGCTATTGGGGGAGATACAACTCCCCCTTTATTTGAGGGGAGATGGGGGGAGATATCGGTGATCACCATAAAAAGGGATAGGAAATGGGAGCTGTTGGAGCAACAAATTTGGCTTATCTCCCCCAATATGACAGGTTTATGGGGATAAGGGATGAGAAATGGGAGCTGTTGGAGATGCTCTAATGGCACATGTATATATAGCATCATTGGAGGATCCAATTTATGCGGACGTGGGGGCATCGTTCACTATGAAACTAGGAGAATACCCCACGCATTGTTGCGGGGATTTTCAGATAATTTAAAAATAAATTTTACTATTTATATTTATAGTTATATGAATGAAACTATCTTAAATTAATTTTAGTGAATGGTTTGACACATTGATGTGGACAGCTAAATGCATGTTAGTGGATCAAGAGATAACTATCATAATTACATGTGCTAGTTGGTTATAATTGTAAGTTCTAGTGGATTGTTGATATGGATAGTTTGCATGTTGAAAGAAATCTCTAGTGAGGTTTAGCTTTATAAGAGTATAAGATTCTCCAATAGGCTTGTTGGGGAATTGACTTCATCCAAAAAACTCAAGCCCAAACTTTGGAGTATGAAGAATATAAAAGTTTTCTAATGAAATTCACTTGCAGAAAAAAGTATAGCGAAGAATGAATTTCGACTTCGTCGTTCAACTTCGCCTGACAACTTCGCCGATCAACTTTCGGCGTTCAACTTCGCCTGACGACTTCGTCGTTCGACTTCGTCGTTCAAACTTCGCCTGACGACTTCGTCGTTCAACTTTCGACGGTCAACTTCGCCTGACGACTTCGTCGTTCGACTTCGTCGTTTAAACTTCGCCGATCAACTTTGTCGTTCAACTTCGTCTGTCGACTTCGTCGTCAAGAATTCAACTTCGCCTGTCGACTTCGTCAACATGAAGTTAACTTCGCTGGACGGAGAAGTAGACGAGAAGCGAGAAATAATCTGAAGAACAAGTTCACTGGACGCGAAGAAGAAGTCTGAATCTAGAGGAAATGACTACTTCGCCCTTATGTAAAATAAAGAATGTAACTATTTAGGTCAGGGGTAAAATAGTCATTTTATGTAAAATACGAAGACTAGGACCCTATAAATACCCCCACTGACATGTATGAAAGGATCATGAAATAAAGACAACTTTATTTACAACTTTGTCTTGTCTGAAATATTTTGATGATTGTGTGAATTGTGTCATTTGACCTGAATTTTTCACCCAACATCTGGCGCCCACCGTTTGTGTGCATCTAAAGATCTTCACGACCACAAGAAATAAAATGGCAAGACCAAACAAGAAGACCGTCAATGAAGAAACCGAAGACGAACAACCACTCGGAGAAGACAGAGGCCTTACAAAAGAAGTCTCTCAAGGTGCAAACTCTTCAAGAACGAGCGAAGCTGAAGAACAAAGACTCAAAGAACTTGAAGAACAAGTTTTACGAAGGCAAAAAGAACTTGAAGAATGTCACGCAAGAGCACGAGAAAAGACACTCAAACAAAGAATAGAAGAGGCTGAAGCTACCCTTCGCAATTTAAACAAGCAATTGCAAAATACAAATCAAGAAGTTATAAATCAAGAAGAATCGCATCCAGCGACAAGAATCTCTCAAGAGAGAAATATTCAGAAATCATTCATATCAATTGATACAAGCTCTCCACTATCAACAAATTTGCAGCTAGCTCAATGGCCTATAGGGTACAAATTCAACATGATACCAACATTCGATGGTGAATCAGACCCAAGGCAATTCTTAATGAGTTTTGAAGCCGCAGTAATTGCAGGCGGTGGGGATGAAACCACACTTGCAAAGTCACTTGTCATGGCAGTAAAAGGTCCAGCACAACACTGGTATTTATTTCTAAAAGCAAGATCCATACATTCATGGGAACAATTAAAGACAAATCTACTCGTTGACTTCCAAGGATTTCAACCAACTGGTCTTATGGACATAGATTTATTCAACTGCAAACAACAGCCCAAAGAACCTCTAAGTCAATATTACAAGAGATTCATTCAAATCAAATCTCAAATCACAAATATCCCAGACGAAGTTGTCATAATTGCAGCAATCAAGGGACTTCAGATAGGACAATGTGCAGCACACCTTACTCGAGAAAAGCCAACCTCACTGGCTCAGCTTTATGAAGAAATCCAGAAGTACTGCAAGTCTGATGAAGATTACAGAAAAAGAATTGAGGAAGAAAACAACTTCAGAAATCAAAACAAAGGCAGCAATTTTCATCCCCCAAAGCAAAACAATTATGAGCGAAGACACTTCAACCAAGTCAATCAAGTTGAAAACAGCAATTCAACTCCTGAAACAAATTTTCAACCTCAAAATCAATACAACGTTTAGTACAACCAAAGGACATTCGAAAGAGGTGGCTTCAATTCAAGAGGAAGAGGAGGACGAGGAAGAGGAAGAACACCCTTAAGACCAGAAGACATGTATTGCATCATTCATGGTAAAGGGGCTAGACACACATCAAAAATGTGTCCAAGAGTAAAGAAAAGCATCGAAGAAATACAAGAAGAAAACAAAATCTCAAGTCAATCAAAAGCTATCAACCATATGATTCAAGGTCAACAAAACTCTTATTACCCAATTCAGTTTGGACACTCCCAAGCAATGATCCCAGCTCCATCATCATATAGCTACGGACCAGTAGCAATGTACGACCCAAATCAATGGAGGCAAAATCAACAAACAAATTTTCAAATTCAGCCCGAATCCTCTGTGGCAAACAACAATCCACAAGGGAACAACAAAAAGACAACTCCCCATCAACTTCAATGGCAAGCAAAGGAAGAATCATGACAATCATTGGAGGAAACAGTATTGATCATGAAAACAACAATCAAAAGAAGAATTACTTCCGAAGAGTAAACTCTATCTCAACAGAGGGCCCATACAAAAAGACAAGATGGTCTCATTTACCAATCACATTCTCGGAAAAAGACTTGCAACTAAAAGACTATCCACACATGGATGCAATGGTAGTTGAAGCAAATATTGATGGTTGGGCTGTCTCAAAAATTCTAGTTGACGGTGAAAGTTCTGCAGATATTATATTCACAACAACAATTGATGCACTCTATGGCTTCGGTGGAAAGCCAATTCACTCAATAGGAAGAATAATTCTTCCTGTATCATTTGGAACAGTAAACAATGCAAGAACAGAGCAAATTGCATTTGATGTGGTGGACATCCATTATCCCTACAACACACTTTTTGGAAGGGGAACTCTGAATGCATTTGAAGCAGTAATAAGCTACTCTTACTTATGTATGAAGATGCCTGCAATAAATGGAGTTATCACAGTCCATGGAGATCAAACTGAAGCAAGAAACATTGAAAAAGAATACACTCCCGGTCGGAAAAATGTTCATACAATCAAAGAAGAAGAGAAAGAAGAAACAAAAAATGCGAAGCCACAAGCAAAAGCTCAAGCTATCAAAGAAACAAAAAAAGTGCCTCTGGACTTATTAGTCCCAGACAAACAAGTAATCATAGGGACAGGACTTTCTCAAGAAGAAGAAAATAGACTCATAGAATTTCTTCGAATCAACAAAGATGTCTTCGCATGGACGTCCAATGATTTAGGAGGAGTGAACAGAGATATAATTGAGCACAAACTCGACATCAACCCAAATTTTAGACCCAAAAAGCAGAAATTGAGAAAGTTAGCTGAAGACAGAATACAAGCTGCAAAAGCCGAAGTCCAAAGATTGCTAGATGCTAAAGTCATAAGAGAGGTCCAATTCACAACTTGGCTAGCAAATATTGTCATGGTCAAGAAAAAGAACGGAAAATGGCGAATGTGTATCGATTTTACAGATCTTAACAAAGCATGCCCAAAAGACAATTTTCCACTACCAAGAATCGACACACTAGTTGATCAAGCAGCTGGAAGTGAAATGCTAAGTTTCCTGGATTGTTTCTCAGGATATCATCAAATTTGGATGAGAAAAAAAGATGAAGAATTTACAAGTTTCATCACACCATTTGGAACATACTGCTTTGTAAGAATGGCAGAGGGGCTTCGCAATGCAGGCACAACATTCGTCAGGATGACTTCAACAGTGCTAAAAAGTCAGATTAGCAAAAATTTGCTAGCTTATGTCGATGACATAGTTGTCAAGAGCAAGAAAAGACAAGATCATATTCAAGACCTCTAAGAAACATTCACAAATTTGAGAAAAGGCAATATGAAATTAAACCCCGAAAAATGTACCTTCGGAGTTCAGAAAGGAAAAATCTTAGGTTGCATTGTATCAGCAAAAGGGATAGATCCAAACCCAGACAAAGTTCAAGCAATTTTGAACATGAGAATTCCTGAAAACATAAAAGATGTTCAAAAATTGACTGGAAGACTTGCAGCTTTAAACAGATTCATCTCAAAATCAGCAGAACGAAGCCTACCAATATTTCAGGCACTCAAAGGATCCAAAAGAGACTTCGTCTGGGGACCTTCGCAGCAACATGCATTTGAAGAAATAAAAAAGTATGTACTACAGCCAAACACATTGATTTCACCAACACCAGGAGCAGATTTGCTATTATATGTCTCAGCTACAGAAACAGCAGTAAGTTCAGTATTAGTCCAAGAACAAGAAACAAAACATTCAAAACAGCAAGTACCAGTCTACTATGTTTCATAAGCATTATCTGGATCAAAATCATACTATTCCGAGATCAAGAAAATCGCATACACAGTTTTAACAGCATCAAGAAAGTTGAAGCACTACTTTCAGGCCCACAAAATCAGAGTTCTCACAAATTACCCTCTGAAAGAAGTATTACAAAGCTGCCGAACAACAGGAAGACTTGGAAAATGGGCAGCAGAATTATCTCAGCACTTCATAGAGTTTGAAAAAAGAACATCAATAAAATCTCAAGTTTTAGCAGACTTCATAGCAGATTGGACACCTTCCCAAAGTTCAAGCAAAGAAAAGGCACAACCAGAATGGACAATATATTGCGATGGCGCATGGGGCTTCGCAGGTGCTGGAGCAGCTGCAATAATTACCTCGCCTTCAGGCATAAAGATGAAATATGCCGCAAGACTAGAATTTCAATGTACAAACAACATAGCAGAATACGAAGCCGTTTTACTGGGACATCGCAAAGCAAAAGCAATGGAAATCCAAAGATTGGTAATCAAAACAGATTCACAAATTGTAGCAGGACACATTGAAAAAGACTACAAAGCAAGAGACCCAGAATTAGCAAGATACTTACAATTCCTCAGAGATCAAGAAAAACATTTTGAAGGTTTCACAGTCAAAAACATCTCAAGAAATGACAATTCATATGCTGACAAATTAGCAAAAGCTGCAGCACAAAACACAAACCTCCCTCAAGATGTTTTCTATCAAATCTTGAAACAAGCATCCATCAAAGAAGTACAAGTTACCCCTAGAGAAGTTCATATAATACAAAGTGAAGATTGGAGAGCCCCAATCATGGCCTACCTTCGTGGGCACTATGAGCCTGAAAACGAAGTCAATGACATAAGAATGAAGCAAAGAACAAGAAATTACAAGATCATCAACAATCAGCTATATAAACAAGGAATATGTGCACCATTACTCAAATGTATATCAACAGAAGAGGGGAAGAAATTATTATCAGAAATACATGAAGGAATTTGCGGCACACATCCAGGAGCAAGAACAATGTCAGGAAAAGCATTTCGTCAGGGATTTTATTGGCCATCAGCCCAAAATGACAGTAAAGAAATTGTCAAATCTTGTCATAATTGCCAAATGTCTGCAAGCAAAACAAAGGCTCCAGCAACAAATTTACAAACAATAGAACCAACTTGGCCTTTGATAAGATGGGGAATCGACATCATTGGAAAATTGCCTACAGCACAAGGAAACCTTCAATATGCAGTAGTAGCAGTGGAATATTTCACTAAGTGGATCGAAGCTAAACCAGTGACAAACATGTCATCATTCACAATGAAGAAATTTCTTTGGCAAAACATCATTTGTCGCTTCGGAGTTTCAAGGCACATAACAGTACATAATGGAACTCAATTTGACAGCCAAAATTTCAGAGAATATTGTGACAGCTTAGGAATTCAACTATGTTTCGCATCAGTGAAACACCCGCAGTCAAATGATATAGTTGAACGAGCAAATGGAATCATATGTACATGAATATCAAAATGCCTAGTGGGGCTGCCCAAGGGTAAATGGGTGGATGAGTTACCTAAAGTTGTCTGGGTACACAACACTACAGTTTCAAGATCAACAAACTTTACCCCCTTCAAATTACTTTATGGAGAAGAAGCAATGACGCCTGAAGAGATACAATTTCAAGGCCCAAGAACAAATATCGAAATAACAGATGAAGACCAACAAATAACAAGCAAAGACTTACTAGAGGAAGAAAGAATGAAAGCGATCCAGAATCTAGAGAAATATCAGAAGAAAACAAAAAGTTGGTACAATAAGAAAGTTAAACCAAGACGATTAACACCAGGAGATTTCGTCTTGAAAAGAAAAAGAAATGAAGATACAGTCGGAAAGTTCCAGCAAAAATGGGAAGGACCATATCTCATCATAAGGACTAACAAGCCAGGAGCATTTCACCTAGCAGACATGAATAGGAAGTAAATTGATCACACGTTCAACATTCAAGACCTACGAAGATACTACCCTTAGATTTTATTTTCATTGTTGTACAGAATAGATTAGTTTTACATTTCCAAAAATTTCAATTCAAATGTAAACGAGCTGCACTCTTTTTCCACTCAGGGGAAGCCCTTCACAGGGTGAGTGGTTTTTTAACGAGGCAGTCTCTATTATAAATTCTTATCAAAGTATAAATGAGAAAACTAGTTCCCCTAAAAAATAATCCTATCAAAGACCGAAGAGTATACTTTAAATATACTCGTGCATCGGCAAAACAACCAAAAGTAGGTATCATCATTATTCGAACAAGCAAAAAAAGATGCTAACCTATCAGAATATTTTAAATTCACTAAGGTGAATTTTGACTTCAAAAAAGAAGTTCGCATGTTATCTTCGCCAAAAAGAGCGAATAAATATTTCAAATTCACTAAGGTGAATTTCGACTTCAAAAAAGAAGTCCGCATGTTATCTTCGCCAAAAAGAGAGAATGAATATTTCAAATTCACTAAGGTGAATTTCGACTTCAAAAAAGAAGTCCGCATGTTATCTTCACCAAAAAGAGCGAATGAATATTTCGAATTCGCTAAGGTGAATTTTGACTTCAAAAATGAAGTCCGCATATTACTTTTGCCAAAAAAGAGCGAATGAATATTTCGAATTTACCAAGGTAAAATTTGACTTAAAAAGTCCGCATGTTATCTTCGCTAGAAATACGAAGTCAATTCATCGTCTTCGCTTAAAAAGTGAGGGGACGATGTTTTCAAATTCACCTAAAGTGAAATTTGATTCTACAAAATACGAAGTCAATTCATCGTCTTCGCTTAAAAAGTGAGGGGACGGTGTTTTCAAATTCACCTAAAGTGAAATTTGATTCTACAAAATACGAAGTCAATTCATCGTCTTCGCTTAAAAAGTGAGGGGACGGTGTTTTCAAATTAACCTAAAGTGAAATTTGATTCTACAAAATACGAAGTCAATTCATCGTCTTCGCTTAAAAAGTGAGGGGACGGTGTTTTCAAATTCACCTAAAGTGAAATTTGATTCTACAAAATACGAAGTCAATTCATCGTCTTCGCTTAAAAAGTAAGGGGACGGTGTTTTCAAATTCACCTAAAGTGAAATTTGATCACATAGAGTGCGAAGTCAATTCATCGTCTTCGCTTAAAGTAAGGAGACATCATTCACTTCACTTAACAAATCATATTACATAAAAATGACTATACAAATACATACATAAAAACATTTTATTGTATCAACAAAAATACATATCAAATATTTTCTGAAGCAACAATAGCTGCTGCTTCATCAATCAAATCTTCAACAACTTTATCTAAAATATGATCCACCTCCGAACTAAGATAGTCTTCGGAAATATAGCTCGACGAAGCACTTGAACACGAAGACTGAAAACACACAAGGAAAATGCCATCAAAATTTGCTTTCCAAATCTCTCCACACAACAACATAAGAACAAATACCTGAGAAAATTTGTTGCAATCAACAACATGAGGCAAACATCTTTCATTTTCAGCAATCGAGAAATCAGTCTCAAATTCTAGAAACAAGCACATCTCATCAGAGAAATAAATACAAAAAAACAACACAAAACAACAAAATTTATGTTTGCTTACGTTTCACAAACACATCAAAAGAAGGTTTTGCTTCTTCAGTAGCAAACTCCAACCATAAAGTAGGCTCAGCAACAAAGTTACCTTTACACATTAACAAGGGTATAACCATAACTCCATCATGTCCAAAGTTCAACATTTACAAAAAATGTTAAAAAGACTTTCAAAACCTCACCCCTCAAAGCTAAAATCTAAACTACGACAAACTAAAGTACATGATCTCGAGCATCATCGTCCCTCGCCCTCTCTTGTTCAAGTCTTTCTTGTCTTCGCTCTGCCTCAACATCAGAAGCAAGTCTCTTCTCAAGCTGCTACAAAACAAAAATAAAACAATAGATAAGAAAAACAAAAGGAAAAAACAGCGAATCAAAATAATACATAAGATAACATACTTTTTTCATCTTTTGTTTAGCCTTCATGAAGGCATGCTCCCTTCCACCTTGGTTCCAGTACTCATGAAAATACTTCTTGCAAAGCATTTGAGTACGAGTAGAAACTTGGTTAAGAGATTCCACTGACGGAAATCTGTAACTTGTATCATACAATTTTTCATACAAGGGATCATTAGCCTCCTTCATCAAGTGAAAAATAGCATGACTTGAATACATACAGCTCAAATCAGCTGAAGTCTGCAAAACAGTAGGCAAATCTTCATATTGGCGACAAAGCCAAGCAAAGAATGGATCAAATTCTCCAACTTCCCAGCAAGGATCTTCTGGCTTCGCACCAAATTTATCATAGCAATTCTTGCAAAGTTCCCACAAGATTGTACTTGTTATAAAAATTCTGATCCTTTTCAAGAGATTTTTTCTCAAGATAATTCTTCTCTCTCACAACTTTCTCAAGATCTTTCTTCAAATTATCGAAATCTTCAGTCTTCGATTCAAGTTTAGCTCCAACTGAAATACATCTAGATTCTATACTATGAAGAGCCTCAACTGTTTCAATTCTCTCTTTCTCCTTAGCATCAAGTTGAGATTTCAGAGAATTGATTTCTTCAACCAAACTTTTCTCACGAAGTGCAGCATTTTTTGCATCATCTTCAATCGATTTACGCAAACTCCTTTGCAAAAGTGCATTCTACATACGAAGTCAAAAATATATTACAAATCGAAATAACAATTCTAAAAAAAATTTTACACAAAAAAACGAACCTTGTAGATCAAGGAAACACTGGCATCCGCCAACTCAAGCGAAGATTTGCCAACAAGTTCGGCCTCCGCTTCAGGAACTACGAAGGCATCATCAATGCACTTTGACAACTTTAATTCTGGTTTCTACGGCATAATACGAAGTTTGTCCAAACCAATTCCAACAAATTTGAAAGTATCTAAGTTCACACCTTGAGCCTGGCAGTATTCCATACAACGTTTATAAGCTTCAAGATTTACACCATCTGGAACCGTCTCCAAAACTTCAGCCGGAGTCATAGGTTCCTGGGCAACTTCTTTCATCTTTCTAATATCAACAATTGTCTCCCTCTGAGAAGAAGAATCAGGAAAAAATTTCTCTGCGAAGACAAACAACAAGAATTAAAAAAAAATCGATAAGTAAAAATCCGCGAAGTAAAAAACAAATCAAAACATTCACCTGTAGAAACTCCCTTTTCAAGCTGGAAAGACACCCTCTCACCAGTATTCACATTGATAGTAGACTCAGAAAGACGAGAAACACGATCATGTTCAGCCTCCTCGTCATGAACTTCGTCATCAGATTCATCAAAATCAAGGGCGAGAATAGTGGTACCCTTAATTTTTTGTGCCTTTGCACCACAAACAGCAACATCAGAAGCAACCTTTTCAGCACCAACTGCAGCATCTTGTTCTACTGGCAAAACATTCTCCAAAGATTCATAACCCAAATTAGCTTCTCTAGGCAAAATTATAGCTTCAACTTCATCACCAAAATTTCCTGGATTGTCCCGGGGAGTTTCAACAGAAAACCTTTGAGAGGATGGCCCAACAGTCTCCTGTGAAGCCAACACCTCATCTTCTTCTTGCAAACCTCCAACACTGGCGGCAACAGTAACCGGAGAAGAAGCAGGATTAATTTGATCTGAAGCAATATCTTCGCCAACATTTTGTTGTGACGAAGTCAAGATAGCTTCAGCAACATCGCCATGGGAAATATTGGCCATCAAATTCTGAAAATAGTTATCAAGCGGAGTCAACATAGACGGAGTCAACCCACTAAAATCAAAAACTAAACTAAACATTCTCACCTCATCACAAGACATTTTCTTCAAAGCTTCATTAACAAAATTTTCTGACAATTAAGAATCAGAAAAATCAGTAGTCTTCGCTTTCTTCTTTGAAACTTTCTTGGTAAGCGGAGGCCCACCCCTCTTTTTTCTAGTGACATTTTCAATACCAGGCTTCGCACTTCTGGCATAAGCAGGAGCTGGCCTCTCTCCATATTCAATCTAAGCAATTTCAAAAACTCTATTCAATCTCTTATAATCCGAACCAAGGATTTTATCCATCAAATCTTTTTCTTTCTTCAAAAATTTCCCAAGGATTTCAACAGCTTTGATTTCAACAGTAGAAACAAATTCTTTGTCTTCGCTATACTTCTTTGGACGAAAAACTTTATTATCTGGAAAAATATAAGTTTTTCCTCTGACCACCTTTTCATGAAATCGAACAAAGCTCCAACCTTTCTTCAGAGGCCAAATCCGGGCAGCAATATACTCTTCGCAAAGATCTTGAGCACTTTGCAGACTTGCAGCAAGCTTATAAAACTTCTCACAAGATTTGGAACTTCTTGAACTTTGAAATTCAGGTTTACAGTCAAAACTGTTCTTGTGCATCCTTGCAGCCAAAGGGTACCTTCTAACAACTTTGTTAGCTTGATTCTTTTCTTCGACCAAAGGAACTTTATGATAAAACCAATAGCGATACCAATTGTCAACCCACTTATTTTTTGAAGTTGGAGCAATCTGTTTAGCACCACGAGCTGGCTTAAAACTACAACATCCAAAATATTTGACAACATTTTTTCCATCAACCATTTTACTACGAAATTGTGTATGCATCTCATGGATAGAACAAAATGCTCCAATATCCAGATTTTCTCTTTGAGATTTCACTGCCCAAATAAAAAGAGCGATCTTTGCTATGCCATTTGGAGTCAAATGATGCATCTCAATGTTATAAGCCTTCAGAATTTCTTCAACAAAATCTTGACATGCCATACGAAGACCAGCCGCAAAATAGTCGCGAAACACAACACATTCATCAGGTTCTGGCCTAGGAATTGTCTCATTCTGCGGAGGTAATCTAACATCAGCTTTTTCAAGCATTCTATTTTTCACCATCCACTGCAATTCAGACTCGTCAAACAAAGATTTTCTAAAACTCAGAGACTTCGTATCATCACCAACAAGCTCCGACTCTGATGCAGAAACATTAGACAAATCTTCACCAGAAACAGAGTGCTCAGATTCAGCTGGTGAATTTTCAGAAACATTCTTCTCTATGTCTGACATCTGAATACAATATATATATATATATATATATATATATATATATATATATAAATATTCACAAAACAATATATAAACACAAATAAGCATATGAAAATACAAAACATAAAATAAAAAACATTTTTCTCAAAATTTTTTACCTTCGCAACAAAAGAAGGAACGAAAGAATAAAGTGACTTCGACGAAAATCGACTTCGCGGAAACTTAAAATGTCAGCAGCACCTCCCCGTCTTCGATCGCTACCCTGAAAAAGGAAACACAGCGTAGTATATATAGACGGCTTCGAAAAATAACCGTTAAAAACACTGTTCATAGCTAATGGTCATAAACGGCCAACTCCAAAGTTCGGGACGGTGTTTTTTGTGACTTCGCCTTATTAAATTCAAGATTCACGAATTTCAGACCTTTGGAGTAGGCCTTCATTCGCGAGGGGCTACTGTTGGGGAATTGACTTCGTCCAAAAAACTCAAGCCCAAACTTTGGAGTATGAAGAATATAAAAGTTTTCTAATGAAATTCACTTGCAGAAAAAAGTATAGCGAAGAATGAATTTCGACTTCGTCGTTCAACTTCGCCTGACAACTTCGCCGATCAACTTTCGGCGTTCAACTTCGCCTGACGACTTCGTCGTTCAAACTTCGTCTGACGACTTCGTCGTTCAACTTTCGACGGTCAACTTCGCCTGACGACTTCGTCGTTCGACTTCGTCGTTTAAACTTCACCGATCCACTTCGTCGTTCAACTTCGTCTGTCGACTTCGTCGTCAAGAATTCAACTTCGCCTGTCGACTTCGTCAACATGAAGTTAACTTCGCTGGACGGAGAAGTAGACGAGAAGCGAGAAATAATCTGAAGAACAAGTTCACTGGACGCGAAGAAGAAGTCTGAATCTGGAGGAAATGACTACTTCGCCCTTATGTAAAATAAAGAACGTAACTATTTAGGTCAGGGGTAAAATAGTCATTTTATGTAAAATACGAAGACTAGGACCCTATAAATACCCCCACTGACATGTATGGAAGGATCATGAAATAAAGACAACTTTGTTTACAACTTTGTCTTGTCTGAAATATTTTGATGATTGTGTGAATTGTGTCATTTGACCTGAATTTTTCACCAACAAGGCTGTTGATCTTTAAATTTGAGAGTGACGACCCACGCCCGCCCAATTCGACCTTTTGTTTTTTTTAAAGAAGCTGAACTTTATAAATCTAAGAATACGCCGAGTTCTAATTCAGGTAGCACCTGCAAAAATCATTCTGTACGTCACAGGCGTGACTAGGTCTGATAACATTTAAATCGCCTTATTAGTATAATCTACAAGCAGAACTGATCTATACTTCCTAAGTCCAACCGTACCACATGACAATATACAAAGCATGATGGCGAAGTGAGGATTTATCCACAGCTAGCTTCACTGTAGATGCCGTCAGCTAGCAAGCATCGTCTCAACAGGTCACTAAACAACCCCGGAAAGTAGCAGGACCACACATGGCACGTGATACACGGGTGCTGAGTGCTAACTTGACTTGGCCACGCTCCAACTACTACCAGTTAGTCAGTCCTGCTCTAAAAGAAAGAAGGATGATTTTTTTATCACAATTTAACCACAGTAACTAAGCTAGCTACGAAAAAGGTTGTTATAACATCCTTTGAAAATTGACAGCCTTCTTGAGTAAACGGTCAACAAAAATGGTGGGAGAAGCCGCGGCTGAAGAAGTTGAGTGAGTGAAGAAGAAGAGGAGGGAAATGAGGTTTTCTTCTAGCCGTTTACCACTGCTAGATTAAATGAACTGCCGACGGTGATATCTATTTTTATCGCCGGTTCGCAGCATGTGGAATTCAGTGCCCAAACAAACTGGTGGTGAAACTTTTGATCGACCACCACTGGAACGGCAGACAATTCGGTGTTTCATATCATTGCGATTCCCACCACCGGATCATACGGCGAATCAATGTTGCTAGCTTTGTTTCATTGCTGGTTATAATGGCTGGTGCATCCTTCCATCATCAAACGGTACGAAACTTATTATCTTTGCCAGTTTCTTTGTGTGTTGCACATTGGATGATTATATGGCGGTGCTAAATGTTGCACCGCCAGTTCGGCGTACGATGCGACAGCGAAGACTAGCACTGTGTTCACCACCAGATCATACACTGGGCTGGTGGTGCAAACATCTATCACCATTGGTAAGGCACCCTTTTGGGACCCCTCAGGCTATGAACGAGCGGTGATAAGTATCACTACTAGTTTCACATAACCGGCGTTGGAAGTCCCAGCAGTGATTAAACTTTGTGTAGTAGTGAGAGAGGGCAAGGGGGCTACTTACATGGGGCAATTACAATGCGGAAGCAAGGTTAACTAACAATTAAACAATAGTAGATGAAGAAGCAAGCTACTGAGCAAACAAAGATACTTGCGATATTTAAGTATCTGTTGTCCTTAAGGTTGTTGCTCCTTCAGTTGCCAAGTTTAGTTTTGTCCCTATAGAATTGTCATCCGCACTCAACATGTTTGCCATTTTGGCCGACGTGGCATGCCACGTCACCCCTCCAGCGCGGGCAAATCCTATGAAATGACCTTTGTGCCTCTGCCTCCTTCTCCCCTATTTTAGTAAGGATGCAGGGTGATGCCGGTGGGTCCTTTGCACTACATTCTTCACTCGCCACCCTCATCGTCTGATTCAAGGCCGTTGTGCATAGAGTGGGGCCTAGCTCTAGTCCAAGGGGGGCGAGGTGATGAGCTCCACTGAGGAACTCTTCATCGCCAGCCACATCCTCGTTGGTGACCTCTTCTCGAGCAACATGAGGCTGCGACGGTGATAACATATGTGGCGGGAGCGAGATGGATGCTCCTAGTGTACTACTGACTAGGCTAGGTCCACCTACCTAACGGGGAGCCCTAGGGGCACCACCACCAAGGCGTCTGACCCCTTGGCGTCAGCCTCTTCGTGCTCTTCCTCATTGTGGTTGGCCTCGGTAAAGAGCATTCGGCAGTGGATATCACTGCAAGACCTTCTCAACTGCATGAGAAGCAACTATGTGGGGGGCAAGCTAGGTTGGGTTTCTCGAGGCTATCCATCTGGCCATTGTGCTCATCCAAGAAGTCATCACTACTACAAAAAACTTATGCGAGGCGGGCATCCCATTCGCCTCCGCAAAAAGGTCACGGTTAATCTGGCCTTAATGGAGGCGGTTGGTCGCCTACCTCGGTAAATCAAATAAAAAAACAAAAAAAAATGAAAACTCGTGGACAAGCCTAGCGAGCCAACCCACGGGCCCGCTGAGCCCATCCACAGGCCGCTGCCGCCGTTGCTCGTCAGAGGAGCGCCGCCCGCCTCGCCGGCCGGATCCGCCTCCCCGCCATCGGATCCGGCCTCGCCAGCTTAACGTGTCACTTGTTCTAACTACTTAGCCACCTATTATAAACCTATATCCCCTACCTTAACTAGGTTGTGATCCCTAGTATAAATGCAAGAGATATGTATGAATACTACCTAGCATTACTACTAGAATAATACTAAGCAGTTAATATTAATGCAAGTGACTAGAATGAATGTATATATAAGAATATCAAGTATCTGCAAGTGCACAGGTAATTATACCATTGTAGCTTTTACCCGGAAGTATTCCAGAGTATCGTATTTATCCACAGGGAAGCAATATTAAAGAAGTTGATAGTTCACACTCATGTATCTACTAATTAATGTACTAACTAGACCTAGATAGGGGTGAGTGATAAGTGATAGGAGTTATGCATAATGACACACACATTAGAGAATCCTACGATAAATGAGTAGCATAGCTAAGTTGAGAGAACAATGAGAGAGTTCAAGGTTCCTAAATACTTCTGTACTACTTTGGTTATATGATAACTAAAGCATAAATATAACAATCACACAATAACACTTTGGAGCAGCAGTACCTTTTCGATCCTCAAAAAAGACTAGAAAAAGGGTGATCGGGGGAAGGCTGCCAAAAAGCTCTACGAAACACCAACTCTAACATGGTAGATTATAATAATCTACAGAGCTGTCACCTTTGTAGCTACTACAACTAACAGGAGGATTGGGCGTAATCTCAGGTAACCTCTAGTCTAGACACCATGTCTATACTATTAATTACTACTCTAATCACTATAGATAACTAGAGCACTCAATACAAGCGAAGATCTCATGCCAAGGTATAATAACTATACTAACCAATCACATGAAAAGCATAAAAGTAGATAGAGAAGATAAATATATTAAAGCATAAGTCTTGCAAAGGTAAGATACACAGATATACCAGACCTCCGAAGAATTCTCCAGAACCTGTGCGTAGCTCGACTCTCCCTGACTCTCAACTAGAACTAATCTACTACATTGGAGAGAGAGGTAGATCCATTCAAGGGACCCCTCTCAATCCAAGCCCTAGCTAGAGAATATGAATTAGGGTTTTAGGGATGCTCTCAATCCAGGGGTACAGGGATGTTTATATAGGTAGATGGGATGCACCAGAGCCCTCGGATCAAACCGACATTGATCAACAGTGGATATGCAACCCCTAAAGCGGTGGAGAACCTACGTGCGAAGGTGGCTGCCAAGTGGAACCAGGCAGGGTCGGCCGACCTGGGGGTGGGGCCGGCCGGCCCTGCCCTATGCTAGGTGGGCTCCTCCTTCGGGTGGCTGTCCTCTCGTGTCTTCTAGAGTCTTCTTGAGTTGGAGTCGGTTTATAATTCGATATTTTTCCCGTCGTCCTTCATATCTCTCTCCCTTTTTCTGATAACCCCCTGCAGAAACACAGATTCACCAAAACTGTGGAATTCTGTCAGTATAAACCCTAATTCTACGTTGGAGGTTGATATATACCCTTATGCATGTTTGGTTGACAGTTTAAAAATGAACAATAACTACCGTCAACACCGGCCCACCTCGGCTGCTTCGCTACACCAGAGGAGGAGCGCCACCCGCCTTGCCTTGTCGACTAGATCCGCGCTCCCCGCTGCCAGATCCAGGCACCCACTCGCCGGATCAGAGCACAAGCTCAGCGGGGCCGGTGCCCCTCGCCGTAGTGCCACCGGAGGAGAGGGAGAGAGCTGAGGCGCCGTCGGAGGAGCTCGAGCGAGATGGAAGGCCGGATTCGTTGGACAACTACTGCTCCTCCGCCGCCGGACCACTGTTGCTCCTCCACCGCTGGACTGCTGCTGCTCTGGGGCACACCAGGGCCTGCTCTGGGGCACACCAGGGCTACCTCGAACTGCCAGGGCGCGCGGCACCCCCATTCGAACGTTGCCATGGAGAGAAGTGAGGGAAGAGAGAGACGTGCGACGGGTGGGGGAGAGAGGCGTGACGGGTTCAGGAGAGAGGCGCGTCGGGTACGGGAGAGAGACGCACGAGTGCGCAACGGCCGGGTGAGGGAGAGAAAGAAAGAGTTAAGATGGGCTAGGGTTTGTTCGTCTTTATATAGCACGACCAGTTAACGGGTTTAGATGGGCTTCTATTGGGCTCGGCCTTATTAACAGAGGCGGGCCTTTTAAGTCGTCCGCCTCCAAAAATGGCCCTATTTTCTGAGATGGACCTCTTATAAGGCCCACGTCGGTTAATAGATTTTAGGAGACGGTTATTTTTTAACTGCCTTTGTAAATCAATTTTGTGAGGCGGTTAATTGTGACCGCCTCGGTTAATAAAAATGCCTGCCTTGGTTAATCTCAGACATTAACCGAGGCGGTTGAAAGTCCCGCCCCACCTCCGAGGCTCATTCCCAAATGCCTCGCATAAGTGTTTTTCTATAGTAGTGCGTTGTTGTCCTACTCGGTGCTACAGCTGAGGTGCTGCTCCACCTCCTCTGACAGGGTCGTGGCTCCAGCGAAGAAGGCACCGGAGTTCACACTATAATGAGGCAGGGGCACATGGTCATTTCACATTGTCTATCCATGTTAGTATGGTGACTGGTGAGGTGGCATGACACGTTGTTCAAATTAGCAAATATATTGTAATGTTCACTGTGTAGATGATTATTTTGTAGGAGCAAAACTAAGGTCAGAAAACTGAAGGAGCAAGAATGCCAAATGTTTAAATGTCCCAACATATGTATAACATCTATCTTAAATGGAGGGAGTACCATGCCTATACAGGGGTCGTCCAGTTAACTACCTTCAGAGGACATGCATGTATTAAAGAGTTGGTTCCACTCAAAGGGTACGTACATGTACAGATTCAAATAGTATTATTGGAGCATCACCGAATAGCACAAACATACAGCCGCGACAAAAGCTGACTATAGTATTGGATCCTGTTAAAGTGTGTGTGGGCATCGGATTCGACTAATGTGTGGACCATATTTTTGGCGTCAACAGCGGTCTTGTTCGTTTGTTTTATAATTCGTATTTTTTAGTTTGTTTTTAGCCGAAATAATGTTTTTCTCTCACAACAAACCAGCGAACAGTACTTCAGTCATGACTTTTTAGTGAAGCGAACGAGCTCAGCGTCATCCACACTGAAATTCTCCAATAGGCTGTTGATCATCTTTAGATGATTTTTATACATGTACATATATGGTCAAGTAAACTAGAGGATATATCACTCTATGTTAAATTTTGTAGTGACCCTATCTAGTTTTCTTTGCTCATTAATAATCTGAACTAGACATTGTAAGGGCGTGGACTAGGTCTCATTTAACATTTAAACAATAATCACCTTAAATATAATCTACTAGCAAAACTGACATGTACTGTATGTTATTCCTAAGTCCACCACGACAATATACAATGCGTGACGGCGAAGTGAGGATTTAACTTATCACCATGATTATCCCTAAGTCTACTATAGCTTCTCTGCAGATGCCGCTGGCAGCTAGCTAGCATCGTCTCAACAGGTCAGTAAACAACCCCGGAAAGCAGTAGGACCACACACGGCACATGATACACGATGCTGAGTTGTTGACTTGACTTGGCCACGCTCCCCTAGCAGTCAGTCAGTCATTCTGTATATGCATGATCACATGTTAACCATGCAACGTCAATGTAAACACTAGAGACGGCCAACAAATTAATTATATACTCCCTCCATCCCAAATTATAAGGCATTCCAAGAATCTTGGAGAGTCAAAGCATCTTAAGTTTGACCAAAGTTATAGAGAAAATTAAAAAAATTATAACATCAAATAGGTATACTATGAAAATATAATTAATAAAGAATTTAATGATACTTAATTGGTGTCATAAATATTATTATCTTATCCTATAAATTTGGTCAAACTTGAGATCCTTTGACTCTCCAAAATTCTTGGAATGTCTTATAATTTGGGATAGAGGGAGTATTTATAAGCCAACAATAATAAGAGAGTCACATCAATCGAGCAACATGACCCATCTACAACCCTAGCCCAGCCCACATCCCCTACCAGGGTATCGACCCAGCCCAAGCCCAGCCCAGCCCTCTATGGGGCCCTATAAAAGGCACCCATCCTCTTCCTCTCAGCTTCGTGCCAGCTTGAGCATATTCCACTTTGCTAGCAAGCATACTTACACGTAGCTAGCTAGCTAGCTTACTCAGCTCAGCTGGGGTGCACTCTGCACTAGCCATCCAGCTGGTGTGTGTGTAGGAGTGTAGCTATCAGCTAGCTAGCTAGCCCTCGCCGTACGTCCGGCGACCATGGCGGCGAAGCAACAGGCCGTCGTCTCCTCCGGCCACACCAAGATGGGGGAGGAGAAGCTGGTCATCCGGTCGGAGAAGGTGAGGTTCATCGACGTCCTGTCGATGCTGTTCCTGCGGCGCTCCATCACCAGCTACGCGTTCGTGGAGGCCGGCGACCGGACCGCCGCCGACTTCGGTAGCACGCCGGGCGACTGGCTCGTCGCGCTCACACAGCTCATCCAGAAGGCGCTCGACGCCGCCTACTACCCGGCGCTCGTGATCGGCGCCGTCGTCGAGTTCCTGCTCAACTTCGTCGCGCTCAACAACGGGATACTCGGCGTCTTTCTCAACATCTTCAGATGTACGTCGGTACTATACACACGGTTATTCACACATGAAATAACATGGCTCAACAATGGTTATATTTATTTTGATGGTGTTAACTCGTAAATGCGGACATTATTATAAATATAACATAATTTGGTATTTACACGACGACAAAGATGCATGGCACAAATGTATATGAATATACTGCGTGCTAGCTAATAAGGCGGCACATGAGCTCAGTTAATAACAAACTCTTGGGACCTTTGAAAAAACTTTTGATTAATTTATTTGCAACATATAATTCGATTTAAAGCACAGAAGGAATGGTCTATAAGCACTAAGTCAACACTAAGTCAACCGCCGTGTTATAACGTGCGCGAAGAGAAAAATGCATACATGATGTGTGCGAACGTCACTGCGTGTCGTCGTCAAAAGGTAAAGTGACAGAACAGTACAATATGACCCCAGAACGTGTCACTCTTTTCTCCTCATTTTCTTCCAATTTCTCATCTTTATAGATTCTTTCCACTTCTTTTGTTACACTTTTTTTTTCTTTTTTCTTTGTCTCTTCAATACATACTCCATGTCCTTTTAGTTGCCAAGCATTCTGTGTTAGTTTAAGTATTTGTTTATATGTTTACATCTTCGTTTCTTACACAAGATTTTTTTGATCCATAACTAATTGAACAAATATCTTTTGCAAGGAAAGTTAACCATTTGTTAGTTTTTGTTTGATTTTCTCTTCTTTATGGTTCCCGTTTTCAGATTTTTTGTTAGTTTAGGCAAGCAAGTGTCTTGGACAAGATCGATCTCACAGAAACTGCCCACACCTGCTCCTTCAATTTTTTATTGTCCAATTGGCAAGTTTTGTTTGTCGTTCATATGCATGACACTTGCACACATACGTATGATGAGAAGATAAGTTTGCATAGTAATCCAACACATGCATGCAAGATCTCGCGTGCATGCATGGATCATACCAAACCTCACCAAACACTTGTACATAGATAGAGAATATATAAATTTCATAATGATTAAATTATAAATGCCAAGTAAGCTAGCGCCCGTGCATGCATCTTTAAATAAAATTAAGAAATGCCAATTGGACGACATGGGCAGGTAAGCTGGTGATCCCACACCGTGACGCGCCCAACTTCCGGTCCATGATCGGGCTCATCGACGGCAGGACGGAGCTGAAGCCGCTGCCGGCCGGTGGCGGCCCCGAGGACCGGCGGCTGCAGGTGGTGGGCATCTCCGCCGCCGGCGACGACTACGTGGACGTGGAGAGCGGCGGCAGCACGGCGGCGGTGCCGCTGGTGCAGCAGCAGTACGTGAACGGGCGGCTCATCCGGCTGCGCACCTTCTCAGTGTTCGAGGTGAGCATGATGGCTGCCAAGATCGCCTACGAGAACGCCGCCTACATCGAGAACGTCGTCAACAACGTCTGGAAGGTACGTACTGTTTTACAGACCTAGAAGCTACAGATTGATGAACGATTATTTGGAAAGCATACAGAAATTTTAATTAAATTTGGGCAGCAACAAATCAGGCAAATTTAAAATCAATGTTTTTTTGGACTAAATAAAATCACATTTTTCGCATAGTAAAGTAATCCTTTTGGAATCTCAAAAGACAAGATGATTCTTTCATGGGACGACAAGGACAAACGAGTTTCCATCGTCGTTCAGTTCCTGCTCCTGGACAGCTGGATAACTGGACTTAATAACCAGTGTGGTCTCTGTATTTATCTCCAAATTAAAGAGAAAAATAATAAATTGGTCTGAATTTTTGTTCCAAGTCGAAGTCCAGCAGCAAATGGTTGTTCAGATCACAAGGTTGCACACTTGCACCATCTATTTTAATTTGTTTTTCCTATACATTTGTAGTCTCCTGAGAACCCACACATGGTTTTTCTAAACCTGACGAGTCCCGAGAAGAGTAAACTATGTCAAGTTGTCAATTACAGTATGCATGACGACGGCAATACTAATGCAAAGGTGTACTTCCTTCGTCCCACAAATAAATGCACGGAGGAAGTACACCTCTGCACAAGTGCTGCCGTCGTCATGCATACTGTAATTGACAACTTGACATAGTTTACTCTTCTTGGGACTCGTCAGGTTTAGAAAAATCATGCGTGGGTTCTCAGGAGACGACAAATGTATAGGAAAAACAAATTAAAATAGATGAAACTTTTTTAAGTTTGACTAAAAATATATCAAATAATATCAACATTTGTATATGCAAATAAGTATATTATGAAAGTATATTTCATGCTCAACCTAATGATACATATTATATATGATAAATATTAGTATATTTTTGTATATATTTGGTCAAATTTAAAAATATTTGACTCCTCGGAAAACGAGACGTGCAAATATTTGTGGGACGGGGGAGTAGGTATCAACAAGGACACCAATCATTTTGGGACAAGTAGACAACTTCTTCCATGCATCAATCACATCCATGGACGACGCTAGCTATATAGCGTTTGCGATCTGGAGTTTCTTCGATCAAGATCTGTGCATGCGTACCAGCTGCCCGTATACTCCCTGCGTCCCTAAATATTTATCGCTTTATGTTTCCCGAGAAACAATTTTAATTAAATATATATTAAAAAAATATTAATATTTATGGTATATAATTAATATCATTGGAAAGATCTTTGAATCTAGTTTTTTAATAAATTTATTTAGAGATATAAATGTTGCACGTATTTTCTATAAATCGAGTCAAACTTGCGGAGACAAAAACTAAAAACGACACTTAATTGAGGACAGAGGGAGTATATCAAAACGTTCACAAGTCACTGCTGACTGTCACTGTCTCACTCACTCCATAACCACGTGCATATATAACTAATTAATCCGCCATAAACAACTCGTAGATGCCAATTGCCACGCACTGTCTAATCCGGACACATTAATTAATTATATGATGATTAAACAAAAGTCTTTGTGCATAACAAGCTAATGGATCTTGGTTCCATCTCTGCTGTCTGTCTGAATTTGCAGTTCCACTTCGTGGGCTTCTACAACTGCTGGAACAGTAAGTTCAGTTCATCAAATCTAAACTTAGCTACTGAAATAATTAATTCAAATGTTCAAAATCAACCTGGATGAAATATGCAGAGTTCGTGGGCGACCACACGACGCAGGCGTTCGTGTTCACCGACAAGGCGAGCGACGCGAGCGTGGTGGTAGTGTCATTCCGGGGCACAGAGCCCTTCAACATGCGGGACTGGTCCACCGACGTGAACCTCTCATGGCTAGGCATGGGCGTGCTGGGCCACGTCCACGTCGGCTTCCTCAAGGCGCTCGGCCTCCAGGAAGAAGACGGCAAGGACGCCGCCAAGGCGTTCCCCAAGGCCGCCCCGAACGCCGTCGCGGGCAAACCCCTCGCTTACTACACACTCCGCGAGGAGCTCAAGAAGCAGCTGAAGCAGCACCCAAACGCCAACGTCGTGGTGACCGGCCATAGCCTAGGCGGCGCGCTGGCGGCGATCTTCCCGGCGCTGCTGGCGTTCCACGGGGAGCGGGACATCCTGGACCGCCTCCTATCCGTGGTGACCTACGGGCAGCCCCGGGTGGGCAACAAGGTGTTCGCGGACTACGTGCGCGCCAACGTGCCCGTGGAGCCGCTCCGCGTGGTGTACCGCTACGACGTCGTGCCGCGCGTGCCCTTCGACGCGCCGCCCGTCGCCGAGTTCGCGCACGGCGGGACATGCGTCTACTTCGACGGCTGGTACAAGGGCCGCGCCATCGCCAAGGGCGGCGACGCGCCGAACCCGAACTACTTTAACCCTAAGTACCTGCTGTCCATGTATGGGAACGCGTGGGGCGATCTGTTCAAGGGCGCGTTCCTGTGGACCAAGGAGGGCAAGGACTACCGCGAGGGCGCCGTCTCCCTGCTCTACCGCGCCACCGGCCTGCTCGTGCCTGGCATCGCGTCGCATAGCCCCAGGGACTACGTCAACGCCGTCCGCCTCGGCAGCGTCGCCACGGGCAAGGAGGAGCTCTGATCGATGTCGATGACAGCTTTGCTAGCTTAGCTTTTGGATGTCACTGCGCAGTGTGTCGGTGTGTGAATGGACTGTGCAGCGAGAGAAAAGCAAGCAAGCTGCCTGTTACGTACTGTGTGTGTGTGTTCATTTCCATGTTTTTCATTGCAATAATTGAATGAAATTAACAGCAATAAGCTTCAGTATTATTGAATATATGCATCCTCTCCTGCCTCTACATGAACATGAACATGGCAGGCCACGTTGCTGAACAGTTCAAGTGCTTGGAAGAATGTGTCGAAATTGTGAAGCATGTCCATGTGCACTCTTGTACTTGTCAGTTGTGAGTTGTGACTGCTTGCCTCTTGTCGTCCTGAGCCGATTCAGACTGTACGTGCTCACTGTTCTGTTCAGCAGATCTTCACAGAACTAACTATATATAGCTAGCCATGGTAACAGGTAACTCACACCATCTCACATGCCTGGACAATTTATTATTATAATATACACATGCTTCTCTACTGCATAGGCCCCGCGTCCTTATTTTTTTAAGGTGTACAATTCACATGGTTTTGGCCTATAGCAGACGTTAGAATGTCTTTTAATTTTCTCCCAAGTTGGGACAATGTGATGTTTCTTTGTGATGGTAGATAAGAAGGTGCAATACGAAGGAAAACATAAACAAAATAGTAGTACGATTTTGATCATTGTTAAATCATTGCCAAACTGTTTAGTTGGTCTTGTGCAGCTCTATTTGGATTTTGCTATGCTCAGGGCTGTAATCTGCTATTTGTTATCTTTATATCTGGAGAGGGGATATGGGCAATGCCCATGCATGTCATGACCTGCTTTTGTATTGGGCCCAAGAGCCCAGCGTGCGAAAAGATTTGCTTATGTATGTGTAACACCCTTGGTGTTATGGTAACTAAAAACGTGTCATGTCATCATATGCACTGCAAAGCATTCATGATTAAGTTAACTATGTTGTGCATCAATTCAAATAAGTTTACGTTTCCTAGGTTGGTTGTGTTTCTGTGGTGCGTGACTCGAATCCGAAAACCCTAATTTCGAATGTCACCACAAATACTTAGTTTATGCCCTATATAAGTTAAGGTGTACGATTTGTGTTGTACACTAGTGTCACTTGTAGGGTATGAGCTCAAGTACAACTCATAAAACAAAGCTTCAAGTTTGAGTTTGAATTTGGGGTCCCAAA
Source organism: Saccharum hybrid cultivar R570 (assembly GCA_038087645.1). Classification (NCBI taxonomy): domain Eukaryota; kingdom Viridiplantae; phylum Streptophyta; class Magnoliopsida; order Poales; family Poaceae; genus Saccharum; species Saccharum hybrid cultivar. The sequence continues at coordinate 7,947,126 of JAQSUU010000494.1, forward strand.
ACTTGTTGCAAGTTTTCCGATTTGAATTCAAATTCAAATTTGAGGAATTATTAAAAGAATTTCTGAAGTCAACCTAGTCAACCAAGAGTAGCATTTGGTCAAACATATGATGCTTGACTCACTGATGCCCTTGGGTGATGGTGTGATCATTAAATAATCACCAATTAATAGAACATCAAATTTCAATTTGAAATCTTTCCGAAAACCCTAAAATGCAAAACCCTAATTTTACCCCTTTTTGAATAATTCAAAATCTAAGAAAAATTTGGGAAAAAGTTTAAAACCAAGTTTGTAGATATTTTCTAGGGCTACAAGTTTTGTGTTTTGAGTTTTCAAAGTTTCAGTGTAAAATTTGGAGTAATTTTGAAAAGATTCAAATCTCAAATTTGACCCCTTTTCATCTCCCCAATCCAATTTCAAAATGGAGGCATAATTTGAAAATGTTTTGAATAGCAAAGTTGTAGGTCTTACTTAGATGTACAACTCTGGTATTTTGAGTTTTTGAAGTTTCATTATGAAATTCAAAGTAATTTGGAATTTACAAATTTCCAGAAAATGTCCCCTTTTAAATTCAAATTCAAATTTCAAAATATAGGCCGAATTGGAAAATGTCTATATTGAGAAAGTTGTATAACTTTAAAATTTGAGCAACTTTTGTATTTACATATTTTCAACTTATATAGAAAAATTTAGAGTAATTTAGGAATTTTCACTAGTGGCATTTTCATAATTATGGCGAACTTTAGCCAACGGCAGGGCGCCACCTCCCGCCCGACGCTGGCGATCTTCGAACCGCTTCCAGGCACGCCCGCAGTCGCCAGCTCCTGCTTCGACGTGTTCGCGACGAGCCGCGTGTCGCCTTGAGGTCATTTTCGTCGCCCTATAAAGCCCGAGCACCGCCGTCGTTTTGTTTTCTTTTTCTCTGTTTCTGCCACCGCTAAAGCTCCGGCGCTCGCCGCTGCCACCGTCGAGCCACCTCCGGCTAGAGTGACTGCATCACCAGCTTCACAGGGCTGTTGTGCACCTCCCGAACCCGCTTGCACCGCCTCGCGTAGCTTAGGCCCTCTTCGCGCCGTCGTCTTCTCCGCGCACGGTCGGAGCGCCGCCACCACCACCCTCACCATGGTCCAGCCTCTCCGGTCCGTCTCCGTCTTCACCGAGCACACCTTTGTAATCACGGTGAGCTTCTGAGTGTGTTTCTCGCACCGTTTGAGTCGTTACCACGTCGGTGGGGCGTTTTCACCGTGATGTTGTCGTCACCGAGCCGCCATGGCCATCGGGGAGAAGTCACCAGAGTGTGTGCTTAGGCATAAAGAGTCGTAGTGGGCTCGTGAGGTCAGTAGGGTCGCGCTAGTCCATCTCGGTCTCACCGGGGTACCGCCGCTGGCGAGATAGCGGTCGGCGGCCACCGTTGGCCATCGGCCGACGTCGAGGAGGAGGATGACGGGCGGGGCCGTGTCGTCAGAGAGAGAGGGCGGGGAAGCGAGCTGGGCCGAGTGGGCCGATCTGGACCGATGGGAGGGAGCAGGCGCGCGTGCGGGTCACGAGTGCGGGTGCGTGCGACTGGGCCGCCGCGGTGTGCTAGGCCAAACGAGGGTGAAGGGAGAGGGAAGCGACCCGTGCTGCAGTTTTTGTTTTTCTTTTTCAAAAATGTAAATAGTAAGCAGTTTTGTTTATTTTGTTGTGAATTATTTAGAATTCCAAAAATGGTAAATTTTTTTGAGTAACCTCTATGTACTGTGTACTATTTAGAAAAATATTAAATGCCAATTTTGTTTACTTTTTGTAAGTTATTTAATTAGCTCAATTAATTAATAAATGACTTTTCCATAATTTTTCCTAGGCTTAGTTAATTGTCCAAAAATTATGAAAATTGTTTTACCACTTAGTTTTGATGTAAGCTGTCTAAAATAAAAATTCGAGCTTAATTGGGCAAAGTTAATTTTATTCTTAATTTATGCTTTATTAATTAATTAGTTAATCAATTAATTAGGGCTTAATGATTATGGTTGTTTGACTTTGTGATTGAGTGTTGACTTTGGATCATTAACACTTAATGACCTTTAGCACCCTTAATTGATTGTTTGAGCTCTCTTGGTTATGTTATTAAGGCTTAATTGATGTTATTTCATGTGATAAACGAAAGTCCTTAATGAAGTAATTAACCTAAGCGAACCCTAGGTTAGGGTTAGGTTAGAATCGATTGCTTTGCAATTGTACCATGAAGGAAAGTTGTACTCAAGTTATTAACTTTGTTATACATCCATCAAGCATCATGTTTAGTACTTCATCATCTTGAGTATACGTTATCGTCGCGTGTAGTCCCTGTGAACGAGGAGATTGCCGAAGTTGAATCCGTCCCCGAAGAAGAACCCACGTCCATGGAGGTGGGGTTTGATATTTGTGGTACTAACCCAGAACCTGAACTTCCCGTCGACTAAGGCAAGCCCCGGTTACATTTAACCTTTCCTTGCGTTTTGAAAAGTTTTACTTCACTTATATTAGTACTTATTTGCATTAAGTGATAAGAGTTGAGTGATAACCTAATTACTGCATTACCATCCTTGATACTTCGATATCATCCTTGTTACTGTTTTTATTTGAAAATGCTTAGTATGCTTAGCCATACTTAATGATAAAACTTTAAAAATATTGAGAAAAGTTTGAAGGGTTGTTGGACAACCACTTGATGAATAATGATGATGATAATCTGGGACTGGTCGGTGGACTTCATCGAGAAATGAATCCCCATGTAGTGTCTTCAACTGAGTCAGTTAAGGACCGTACCGTTGATTGAATTGTGTGCGTCGAGAATTTGTAACTGACCACATACTCCGGTAAGCCTAAGACCTCGGTAATTCTAACATGTGAACGGCCAACCGCGCATTGAGAGTGGAGAGATGGCGAGAGTAGTGTGTACCCTCGTAGCCAAGGGCTGGATTGGAGGTGTACTGTACTCTCGGGTGGCGCTGGACCTGGTCATGTTTTAGCGGATCCGAGTGAAGGTTGATATCTGTAGATTAAAGTCCTACATGTGTCGTGTGGTTGGGAATCCCTAGCTGGGTATAATCGGTTCGAATCGTCGCTGCTCCTCGGTTAAGGAGACTCGATTCTCTGTTCAACATCGTAGTTAAGAAATGGAACTTTGGTCGGAGAATAGGAAAGAAGTTTTATGAGTTATATGATCTAGATTAAAATCACTTACATTCTGCTAATGATTAATACTGAGATAAAACATTGATCTTAAGGATTCACTATTAGTAGCTTTTATGCAAAAGAACCTTGATTCTTGCTGGAACCTCACTGTAACACCCCAGGTGTTTGTCACTCACTAAGCAGTGGGTTTGAGCTCAAACATGATAGATTAAGTGGAGATGACAATGTCAAGGTCAACCTATGGAGATGAGCCTAACCTAAAGTTGGAGGTTGCACTATTGCTTTACATATAGGCCATTTTCAAGATATATGCTTGGATGGTGTTATTGCAATATCTTCATGTGTCTCACCTTAGTACCTATCTATATTGATCCCTAGAAAAGTTTCATGAAGTTTAGAATCAAAAAGTCACATGAAATGATAAGTTATATGCTTGTTTGGATTATGACTAAAACCTGCCTTACATCCCATGGGAACTAGTGTTTGTGTAACATACAATGCAACATGTGCAACACATCTTGGACACATGTGGAGCAACCTAGTGGAACATGTGTAGCATGTATCTTGAAAACAACCACATGAAATGACTATAGCATTTCACTTGAGTTCTATGTTTCAAGGCATGTGAGGCCTACACTTTTGTGCAACCTATGCATGATGGGTATGTTTGGCCTCTATAACACCTTAACTACACTTAGGAAACTCCATGGAACAATGTTCATGTTGATCATTTTGCCTAAATGTGCTTCTAAGTGATGGTTGACCATGTATGAACCCGGGAACACTTTTGTTTGACCGTTTCAAAAGTGTGACTTAACAACTTTGTATGGCTGTGCACTCTTTGACAAAGTTGAGGAGAATTTTATAAGGAACAAACTTTGTTTAAGAGTCAAGTCATGAAAATGCGTGGAACATACTCAAAAAGGGCCCACAAGTCAGATTGAGGGCTGTTTCCAGCACTTAGCAAATTCTAAGTCCCCTAATCGGCAGCATCAAGTCAACATGTTCACGACATTTTATCTTCCAATTCCATATAGTGGCTCAATTAGGTTCCTTAATATGAGTTGGAGTACTGTTCATGAGGGACACAATGGATCAAGTGTCACTCAAAATGGAGTTTAGTTGGACCTTCAATAAGAGTTTCCAAAACAGCAAAAGTGTACTTTGTTACCTTTCGATATCGACACGTTGGCATTCCGCGTTCTCCAATTTTTGTTAAGCAACTCAAGTTGAGGCAAATGTAAAAGTTGGAGCTTATATGATGAGGAAGAGCATGCAAAAAGTTGGGTTTAGTTTGATCGAGTTTTGACCTCCAAAGGCGAGTTTCCGTGACCTTTGTCAATATGTTGACATTGCCATCTTGGGGTTTGATTAGCCTCTAATCTGTTGCTCTAATGGCATGGCACCCTAAATAAGAAATGTAGAGCATTATGCGGGCTGCAACTTTGCTTTTGGGTCCATGTCCAAATTCGGCCTGCAAACGGTCTAGAATCGCGTCCCACGCTGATCGCTTCGCTGCCCGCCACGTGCTCGGTAAAATGCCCCAACGGGCGGTGCGTGTCCAGGACGTGCCCTCCATGCATGAGCACGCCCCCACCATTGCTAGGTGCAGCGGCCACGCGCCCGCTGTCTTCCCCTCGCCTGGAGCCCCGATGCGGATGCGCCCGAGCTCCATTCTCTTCCCCTCGCTCCTCTGGTTAATCTCGCGCTCGCTCTCACAGTGCCTGAGCACGTAGCCACCATGGATGGCCGGAGCCGAGCTCCATGCCATGGCCCCTCACCTCAGCGCTGCGGCCGGCCAACTGCCAGGACCAAGTTTCACCGCCGTGTGGCCCTGCGCGTCCGTCACCGGCCGGAGCCGCTAGCTGAGTCGGCCCAACGCCGGCAAGCCTTGCAGCCACCGCACCGAGCGCCTCTGCTGCGGCTCATGGCCAGGCCGCCGGTGCCCAGCTCAGCCCGAGCCATTGCCAGGCGTGGGCGCGGCCTGCCACAGTCGAGCCCGCATGCCCCTTGGCTGCCGCCGGCAGCCGGCAGGCCGAACCGGCCTCCTCCCCTTCGGCTTTCACGGTGACGACGCGCCTCTCATTCTCTGTTGTTTGTTCAGTTCGGGAGGAAGAAGAAGACTGGGTGAGAGTATGACATGTGGGTCCCGCTCGACTTCATTTGATGCCTGAATTTACAGATTTTCTTTTATCTTGTAAAATCTATATCTCATATTTGGTAGCTCCGAAAATTGTGCAATTTATTTTGTTGGAATCCTTGTGAAGTTCTCTGCATGTTAGGGTAATCGGTTGTGCCATGCATGCATGTGTTTGTGTTGTAGAAATTCATTAGTGAAAAGTGGATTAACTTGCTTTCATCAATATCTGGAGTTTTAGAAGTCCAAAATTAGTGATTCCAATTTTGTTGGTCTTCTAGTAATATGCACTGTCTAAAAAAAATATAAAACTTATAGGTTGTTTCCGGGTTTCATGATGTTTTACCTAGATCTTGTCAAATGGAAAATAAATGCTTGTTTTCCTTATTATTTTTATATCTTGAGTTATGATGCTCCAATTGATGTGAAATTTTTATGGTAGGATTGTCCTGCTATGGATGTACTGTGGTATAAATTTCATGGTTATTTCTTACAATATGCTCAAGTTATTGATTTAACTTGTTTATAGCTTGATAAATAGCTTATAAATAATATATAAATGATAAAATAGAAAATGTTGTTCCATTATCTTAGTATGATGTTTCTCTATCATATTGATTCATAATATGGCCTTGTGTTCACAGAAAATATTGAGTGTTAAGTTTAACTTGCTCTCACATGATTATTGCAATAGCTATTTGTCTTTTTCATAGAGGTTGATATACTTGCCCAAATGGATTGAAATTCGGACAGTAGACTTTTGAGAGCATATTTAGGCCACTGTAATTTTTGTAGAATTTATTGTGCACTTTTGATAGGTGTTCATAATTCCACCTAATTATCTAAATAAATTAAGAAAATGCATTAAAAGAAATTATTTAGGAATGGAAACTATGTTTTCTGGTGTTCATTAGTCATGTGTGACATGTTGGTAAAGTTGGTTTTGTCTAATTATATGTTTGCAACATAAATTAATAATTATTTCTTGCAAATGAGGTTTCTGGACAGATCTGGGAACTTAGCAAAGTTCTTCATGATAATGTGCTTTGTTGTGAAACTTATTTATGCGAAAATTGTAGATAATTTATGTATCTAGCTGCTGTTAAAATTTGGTGGCATTTGGCCATGTGGTTTAGGAGTTATAGCTGTTTAAAGTTGGGGTACAGAATTGCTTGCTCTCTATCTTGTTAGATCAGTTGCTGTGTTTATGTAAATTCGACATGTTAAACTTTGGAATCATGCTGTGATGATTATAAATGAAATATATATAATTTCATAAGCTTTCCATAATGTCTTCTTGCAAGTAATTTGGAGTTGTAGATCTCCAGTTATGATTTAATTACTCAGCTATTGGTCTGATGTCCAGAAGGTAGCAATATCTAGTTCTAGTACTTTGATTAACTTTGTCATGCTTGGGTATTGAAGTGTGACTCATATCTTTGATGATACTTGGGTGGTACCCTGTGATCTTGTGAGACTTGTTTCTTGATTGATGTGCTTGCCCTCTTCTATGTTATGTCTTAATGAGAATTAAGTTAATTAGCTCTAGGTGTTTATGTGAACTTTGGTATGCTTGCCTGATTACTCTGTTTATTGCACTTCTATGCATTCATACATATGCATTATTGCACCTCATTTAGGTACGCTAGATGCACCACGTGAAGGACGTGATGTGGCGTTGGAGCCAAACCCGAAGACGGTGTTTGGTGGATCCATCCCGAAGATAGAAGGATCGGGCAAGTGTTAGATGGGAGGATGCTCGCCAAGTGAATTCATCTGACATACTCTAACTTGAGTCGGATCCCAGGCAAGCCCCAGAGCATTATAAGCCTCCTACCTTCAAAGCAATTAATTATATATATGTTATAAGTATTGTTGCATTAAGTGGTAGGAGTTGGTTGAAAACATTGCTGCATTATATCATTCCTTGTCCAGATATATGAATCCCTGAATCCTACATAGACTAGGATCGAGTAGATGCTTAGCCCTGCTTTAAGCGGTAGAAGTCAGGTGATTTCCTGTCACCTGCGAGATGTAGGGATATTCATATATGGCACGGTTGGCTATATTGCTATCGTGGAATGGAACCATGTGTTAATAAAATGATCGGAGACCGGCGGGATGACGATAGTGAAGCAACAAGGCATGGAGGTCTTGGGTGTGGATCTATCCCCGTCTGAGTCGTTTAAGGACCGATTCGTTGTATGTCCTTGAGTCATGTTGAACGCAATCTAACACTTAGTTGGCTGGATAAGTCGTTCCGACCGTGAAGCCGAGTAATATGGTTCAGGCCGGGAATCGAATGGTAGGTTGCTTCTTGGAGGAGAGAAAGGATGTGCTTGGGGACATTGGCGTGAGACAAGGGGGGGTTAGAGTCCCTATCACCTGGCAGAGTGTCGCCCTTGGGGTTGCGACATCATTCGGACCCGCGATTCCTGAATCGTACGAAAGGTGGCTTGTGCGACCCTGGCAGGGGCCTGCGCGATGAGTGTTAGAAATACCCCTCCAGCTGGATAGGAATTCGATTCGAATCGCCGTCGCTCCCGGTTAGTGAGCACTTGACTTGAGCAGCGGCAACGTAGATTCCATTAAATTGAACGGATGGTTAATTGGATAACGATGGAAAGGTTGCCTCAATTTATACCTGCTATGGTTAATATTGTTTGCTCCTAATAAAGTGAGTGCTCTAGTACAGGTTCTAATATAGATGACAGGTTAATGATAATTAACTTGATGCTTAAGCAGTAATGACTACTTATCCATATTAAGCTTTTATGCAAAATGTTGTCAAGCTAGCTCACTTTATATCAGCCTTGCATGATCCTTGGTGTCACTTTATTTCTGGTTTATGACGGGTAAGTCTAGCTGAGTACATTGTCGTACTCAGGGTTTTAGCCCCACTTGTTGCAGGTTGTGATGTATCATGACGACTGCAAGAGTTGGTTGGCTCCTACCGTAGTGGCGGAGTGTGATCACGGGCATGATCCTTCTGAGTTATCTTCTCTCTAATGCTTTTGTTGGAAGTTGACCTTGGTACTGGCATGTATTTGAAATAAGGGTGTTGTTAGTTTCAAATTACTTTGCTTCCGCTACTTTTGAACTTAAGTTGTAATAACTTTGTTGAGCTCCGATGTATATTGGATTACTTGTGAAATGGATGTAACATGTGACTTGTTGTGTTGAATCACTACGATCTTGACTTGTATGTTGGTTGGTTTGAAATCTCTCGTGATTTCATTGGACTACCGGAGTTATATGGGCTCAAGTGCGAGAATTTGATCACTTCGGTGATTGTTTTTGTACTTGTGCTCTTATAATTTGGGCGGTTCCATTACACTCACCTTGATTCTCCTGAGCCTGCATTCCTGAGTCGTCTCCATCTTTTTTCGTTGGTTAAGTCTTGTGGAGTACTTTTGTACTCAGGGTTTGTTGAACCCCTGTTGCAGGTGCGTCTCATGAACAGGTGTGTTTCGGACCCTGTTGCATGACTGTCTTTCTGGTAAGCGACGACGAGTAAGATGTTTGGCTCTTGGACAGAGCGTCACGTTTTGGTGATTGTAATAATGTTACTAATGCTACTCCACTATTATGGTTGTAATAACTAAACTTAAGTTTTGTAAGTTTGGAACAACGGGTTTGTGAACTTATGTTATGTAAGACTTCCGCTTTTGTACTCTGATGTAATTTATTATATAAACTGTTGTAATACTGTAATGCCTCTGAAATGTGATCCTGCCCGGAAGATCATGCATGATTCGGGTTTTCCGAGGACACCCGACAAACTTCTTAAGTTCTGTGGTACACATGTACGGTGGTTAGAGGTCTTTAAGACGATAACAACTACATGTGTGCCATATTATTTAGGAGGTTCTACCACAGTATGGCTTTCTTGTTGCACACTTCTACTACCTGGTTGTAACCTAATGGGAACAATTGGATGTGATTTGTTTTTAATTTTATATACAGGATAGGAGTTCTTCCTTGTGCTACATAATATAATGGCACCAAAAAAATCCACAATATCATGTGTTGGAAGGGGGGACACAATGACGTTGAAAAATGATCTACCATTAAAATAGTAATCATTTCATCAGGGGCAATGGATGTATGTCTACAGGAGAAAAACTGGAAAATTGACTCCAACATTTCTCAAATAAATAAACATTACGGACATCATTTTATATAATCATTTCAAGTGAGGTTATTTGAAAAATTCAAAAAAAAAAGAATTTCAAAATGTGAGATTTTCAAAATACAAAGTTGTACATCTCTTCAAGATATACAACAATGATGTACCGTTTGTCTTCATTAGATTTTGTTTGAAAAAGTTATGAATTTTAGTGTGACTCCTCTAAATCAATCATCTCTATAAACTGATTTCTAGGGGTAGCTCTAAATCTAGCTGTCTCTAAACATAGGGGCATTTATAAAAATGCATTTCTAGAGGCGGATAATTTTAGAAACTATTTTTAGATTCAGTTTTAAATAGAGCCATCTCTACTAAAAAATGGATCGGAGGCGGTGCTAAAAATGGATCGGAGCCATCTTGCATGTCTGAACAATTTATATTATAATAATATACACTTCCTTCTCTACTGCACATGCCTCGCCTCCTTATTTTCCTTTTTTTTAAGGTGTACAATTCACATGCTTGGCCTATAGCAGACGTCAAAATGCCTTTTAATTTTCTCCCAAGTTGGGACAATGTGATATTTCCTTGTGACCGTAGATAAGAAAAATGGTATTACGAGAAAGTGAAAAAATAGAAGCAAAATAGTATTACGATATTGATCATTGTTAAATCGACAAGGGTCGTAAGCAGTAGTTGAGTTGGTCTTGTGTAGCTCTATTTGGAATTTGCTGTGATCAGGGCTGTAATCTGCTACTATTTGTTATCTATATCAGTATGGGCAGACCAGCAGAATGGCTATGCATCTCATGGCCTGCTTTTGTATTGGGCCCAAGAGCCCAGCGTGCCAAAGACTTAGCTTGCGAATAATGCATGGCCCATGAGTATCTTGTTGCATACTCCTTGCTACCCGGTTGTCACCTAATGGGAACAATTATTGAATGTGATTGGTTTTTATTTTTATTTTTATATATACATATATATATATACGGCAGCGCTATTCTACACTCTAGTTGGTATAGATGTAGAGGACACGAATCAGCCCACCCAATCGGACCGCACCAACCAGCGCACACCTTCCGACTCGATGGACTCGCACCTGCCCCAACCCGACGGGAACCATCGCCTCCAACCAATTATTTCGCCGAGCAGCGGCACACCGGCGTCACGCGCCTCTCCTTCCCGGCCTGCTCCAGAACTCACGCATGGCGCTGCTGCCCCGGACGGCCACCCCTCCCCGTCGTGGACTGCCCCGTCCTGCCACCGCTCGGCACGCTACTGCCTCGGCCGGCGACCCTGCACTGCTCCGGCCAGCCACCGCTCAGCACACTGCTGCCCCCGCAGGCCACCGCGCGCGACAACCCCAGCCCCAGAGCGCGCGCTCGCCACGGCCATCTGCCTGTCGTCTGCCACTCAAGCACTCAGATACACCAACCGCAGTACTAGAAGATACTGAATATCGTAAGTGTTGGAAGCTACGGTACGAAAAGGAACCGATAGATACTGATCTATAAATGAAAGATGAAAAATACTGAACTACAAAATTCTGACAAACTATTGAGCAAAATACCGATGGATCACATGATTCGTATCGAAGAAGATGCCAATAGGAGTACTGAATCGAAGTTATAGAAACTAGGTGAATTCCCCGCGCGTTGCTGCGGGAATGTAAGAGTAATTTGAATTGAGTTAGGAGAAATAGGATGTAAAAGGAATCTCGTTGGTGTATAATACATAAGTATATATGCGATATAAGTAGAGAACAGATTTAGTTTTTTTTTGTTAAAGGTGTAACTAAAGACAACAAAAACCAAATCAAAGAAAACACGGTCACTAACCTATAGGATCGACCAGTACGGGAGACTAATCTCATCCACCCTCACCCCTCACCCCTACTATACCTGAGGGTCATCCCCTCCCAAAAGTTTTAGGAGTTTTCCTTCACAAAATCATGCATGTTTTGGAGGACCACATATAATCCATGTGATATGTAGTTTTGCTAGGTTTTTGCTTAGAAACGGACTTTTGCTTAGAAACAGTTATAAAAAAACACGGTTACTAACCTATAGGATCGTCCAGTACGGGAGGCTAATCTCATCCACCAGAACCCCTCACCCCTACTATATCTGAGGGTCATCGCCCCTCCCAAAAGTTCTAGGAGTTTTCCTTCACAAAATCATGCATGTTTCAGAGGACCACATGTAATCCATGTGATATGTAGTTTTACTAGGTTTTTCTTAGAAACGAGCTTTTGCTTAGAAACGGTTATCAAAGAAAACACGGTCACTAACCTATAGAATCAGCCAATACTGGAGGCTAACCTCATCCACCCTCACCCATCACCCCTACTATACCTGAGGGCCATCCCCCTCCCAAAAGTTCTAGGAGTTTTCCTTCACAAAATCATACATGTTTTGGAGGACCACATGTAATCCATGTGATATACAGTTTTGCTAGGTTTTTCTTAGAAACGACAGTTTTGCTAGGTTTTTCTTAGGAACGGCTGTTTAAATGTTTGCAAAAAAGTTATCGAAATATATCCATGTGGGGTCTTGTTTTGAAGAATTTATTGCGAGGAACACCATGGTGCAATTGGATTTTAATTACGATACTTGGTTTAGGTTCTATGACTTTTTTTCTATTTCAAAAGAAATAGCTAGTGGAAGATAAATGATGCTTAGTGGGCGGATGACGTCACTTAGTGGGTGGATGACATCATTTTGCTGATGTGGCCCAATGAGAAGCCAGAAAAATAGGTTAGTGGGTCTTTGCTTTATAGGAGGTATAGATTGCTCGCAAAATTAATTGCACAGTGGAAATACTAAAAATAATATGAGATAAATAATATTAGCTACGGACTCTAGCCAGTGTAAAGTACTGACATGCTTATGATACTAATAAAATATTGACTAAATACTGATAAAATACTATACGTACGGTGTCCATAGACAGTATCACAGAAGATACTGATAAAATACTGACAAAATATTTACAGCTAGTATGACAAAAAAATATATAAAGATACTGACAACTACTTAAAGGTAAGCAACTACTGAAGTTATAGTATCGACACTAACAAGCTATTGACAAAAAATACTTGAAGATACTAACAACTACTGAAGTTACAGTACCAGCTGTAACAAGCTATCAACAAAAAAAATACTTGAAGATACTAACAACTATTGAAGTTATAGTACCAGCTGTAACAAGCTACTGACAAAATACTTGAAGATATTGATAACTACTTAAAGGTACTAGCAACTACTGAAGTTAAAGTACCGGTTGTACCAAGGTACATATTGAATATTGATGAGACTGACAAAATACTTGAAGATACTGGCAGCTACTTAGAGGTACTAGCAACTACTGAAGTCAAAATACTGGCTGTAACAAGCTACTGACAAAAAATACTAACCAAATACTAGAATATACTGACGAAATACATGAAGATACTGACAACTACTTAAAAGGTACTAACAACTACTGAAGTTATAGTACGGTTGTACCAAGATACTGATAAAAAACTTGAAGATACTGATAAAATACTTGAAGATACTAACAACTACTTAAACCAAATACTAGAAGATACAGACAAAATACATGAAGATATTGACAACTACTTAAAAGGTAGTAACAATTACTGAAGTTATAGTACTAGTTGTACTAAGATACTGACAAAATACTTGAAGATACTGGGTAAGTACTGATTGATACTGAACGCGGTTCAATAGTACTCAATATTTTTTCTGATCAATTTTAACTACTGGTGTAGAATAATATTCTACACCTAGGGTGTAGAATAACTTTATATATAGGACACATTTTTCCTACTCTCAGGAGTAGTTACTCCCATCTTCAATAAAACCACGTTGCGTATGTTTGCATACTCATTTATCAGTTTGAGTATGTTTACATACTCATTTTAAGATACTACAAATCTTACTACGCGAAATTTTTTCAAAAGAATTCATATTTTTTAATATGTTATTATAATACTATGATAGTAATATATAAAATAAGTATAACCATATACTCTATGTATAATTGCATACTTGACTTACATACTACTCTAGATGGTCTAGTATGATTAGCCCTGGATAACGAGCCGGCTCGGCTCATTTGGGCTCGGCTCGTTCTGGCTCGTTAAGATAACGAGCCAGCTCGGCTCGGCTCGTTATCCTAACAAGCCAGAAAGCCAGCTCGGCTCAGCTCGTTAAAAGCTCGAATTAGCTCGTTAAGCTCGCGAGCTAGGTATAAAAAATACACAAAATATAATATTTGTATTTATTTAAAGTTTGAGAATAATAATAATACAAAAGAAATGCATCTAGACCAGTTACCAGTCAATTTATAGGGTCTAGACCAGTTACTAGTCAATTGTAAAGTACAAGACATGAAGTAATACAAAAACTAATACAAGTTTTGATACTTTTTTTCCTGAAAGCTTGGCTCGTTTAGCTCGCGAGCGGCTCGCGAGCTGGCTCGAGTTGGCTCGTTATAGCTAACGAGCTAAAATCTTGGCTCGGCTCGGCTCGTTATCGTAACGAGCCGAGCCGAGCTGAGTCGAGCCAACCACGAACCGAGCGAGCTAACGAGCTTCGAGTTTTTCGTCCAGCCTTAAGTATGATCATATATTTCATCTACATACATTTTGTCGAGCCATATAAGCCCTAAATCTTAAGATATATATATGGGAGTAACTACTCCCTGAGAGTAGGAATAATTTCTCTCTCTACATATAAATAATCGTAAGATGTTGGGACTTTGACGGCATGTAAACAAACTACATCCCTCAATGCAACGAACGTACGGTGCACGTCTAGAGAGAGGAAGCTTGATAAGTTTGCACGTGAGATGATGACGATGACGTGAGGGTGATGAATCATGTCGTAGCATGTCAGGATTGTCTTGCCGATTTAAACAAAAATCATAAAATACGTGACTTCAACAAACAAAGGGTAAAATCGTAACTTACTGAGTGTCAAAATCTTACAATCTTATATCCTCCCGGATGATGAAAGGCTCGGATGTGACGATATCTAAATTGAGGTGAGAGCCCTTTTTTAGAAAACTTAGTTTTTTTTAGTGTGATAATTTATATCTAGACTTACAATCATGATATTTTATTCGGTTGAGCCCTAATGTTATCACAGCCGTCTATTTTATATAGATTCTACTTGACTTGTGTTTATTCTCTTTTTTCCACTATCCTAATTAAATAACTTTCATTTGTGCATTTATGTCCCATTAAACAGCGCAGTTGTGGCTTTCACTATCGCCTTCCTAACACCACAACTAGACCCACACATTGGGAATTTTTTTTATTTTTAACACTTTTTAAAACTATTTTTAATTTTAGCACCGAAACTTTTTTTATTTTATACCTAACACTTTTGGCCGCTCCCCACGTGAGGGAGCGGCATTTCAACTTTGCCGCTCCCCACGTGGAGGAGCGGCAAGGCTGCTGACGTGGCAGTGGTGCCACGCGAGCACGGGGCTGCCGCTCCCTCCCTGGAGGAGCGGCAAGGCTGCCGCTCTCCAGATCCGGGAGCGGCAAGGACTGCAGTACTGCACTACCCCTCCGCCCCTTTATCTTCGCTCGGGAAGCGTGAATGCAAGGGAACACGTTTTTTCAACGATAATCAAGTACTCCCTCCGTCCGTGTCGTTTTAGGTTTTTCAGACATCGTGTTTGACCATTCGTTTTATTCAAAAATTTTATACAAATTATAAAATAAATAAATCATTATTGAAGTATCTCTAATGATAAAATAAGTCATAACAAAATAAATAATATTTATTAAAATTTTTTGAATAAGACGAACGGTCAAACACGATGTCTGAAAAATCTAAAACGACACTTTTTCTGAAATGGAAAGAGCAGTACTTTTTTTTGATTCCTGATGTAGTACGTCGTGTCAAACAGACGAGGAGCAGCTGGTGTGGACTCGGCACACGATGGTTGACGGGCGCTACACGTAACACGTCCGCGTCCAGCAGCCCTCCACCCAGTAGACTACTCGAGTAAGACTATCCGCACTCGTGATACTCTAAATTTATTCTCTATACATTCTAGTCATCGAGATTCTCTCTTCTATACCTAATTTTTTCGCACCCATCCATCCTCTATATCATCCTCTATTTACTGTGGGACCCACTTATCACTTTATCTAAATATATCCATGTGAGATCTAGTTTTGAAGAATTTATTGAAACGAATTTAATGATGCAATCAGAATTTAATTTAGTTTTTTTTGTTTATGAGTTATAATATTTTTTTCATAGCCCACCGCTGTGTCAGAGCCGTGCATGCTCTCTCTCCTGCTCCTGCCTCCGCGCATGCTCTCTCGCCGGCGCGTGGTGCCCGGTACCACGCTGAGAATAGCGGACAGAGGTTGCTCCTGTAAAATAGCGGAGGCTTTTACAGTTGCCGCTGCGGGTGTTTTTTACTGTATATGCTCCTACAGGATGGTTTAGCGGGTGCTGGTGCAGACAGTCTAAGTAGGCAGTTGAAGTTAACGAGCTACAGCGATGAGAGCTTTGTTTAGTTCGAGGGGTAAAGTTGTGGGACGTCACATCCCATGTCATATGGGGTATTATATGGAGTGTTTAGATACTAATAAAAAAACAAATTATAGAATCCGTCAGTAAACCATGAGATGAATTTATTAAACCTAATTAATTCATCATTAGCGCATGTGTTACTGTAGCACTTTTTTAGTTTTAAAAGATTCGTCTCACAATGCACTCGCAATCTGTGTAATTAGTTATTTTTTAGTCTATATTTAATACTCCATGTACGTATCAAACATCCAATGGGATAGGGTGTAAAGTTTTAGCGTGAGAACTAAACAAGGCCAAAAGATCATGTTCGCTTTACTAAAAAGTACTGTTCACTAATTTGTTGTGAAAAAAAAAACTGATTTTTTTCTGAAAAGGTACGGCTGATAAGCCAAACAAACGGGGCCTTAAAAAATATCCAAAATTTTGCAACAAGTGATAAAACACCTAAAAAGCACATGAATTCTTTCTTAGGGTGCTGCATACACGGTTACAAATTTGGGTGATTGTCAGGCTAGCACCCAGAAGATTTGATCCGGTTTCAAACTTTGGATGTGAGGAAGGCAAAACGCTAACATACAAAGTAAACGCCCCTTATGCTATCATTTGACTCTACAAATTTTATCTGGCAACCTGCAGCCTGAAGAGGAACTGCAACCTCCTCTCGATACGTTACCATCTAGTATGATCCTATCAAGTTTCTCCTGAAAACAATTAATTACACTTGATTTGGCATTGTTGCATAAACATAACCGCTGTCCTTAATCATGTCCATGATAATACAACAAGTGAAATATAAGACAAGTAAACCGATACTGAACTAAGCTCTCACCAGACTGAAATTTCTACCTATTACTAGTTCTATACAAAAACATGGTTGATCGGTGATCACCATGCATCACGCCTTCTAGCTGTGCGCCTCTGCCACAAGACAGCAGCCTCAAGTTTTCCATGTAAGGAGCAGGAGAGAGAGCATGCACGGCTCTGACACAGCGGTGGGCTATGAAAAAAATATTATAACTTATAAACAAAAAAAACTAAATTAAATTCTGATTGCATCATTAAATTCGTTTCAATAAATTCTTCAAAACTAGATCTCACATGGATATATTTAGATAAAGTGATAAGTGGGTCCCACAGTAAATAGAGGATGATATAGAGGATGGATGGGTGCGAAAAAATTAGGTATAGAAGAGAGAATCTCGATGACTAGAATGTATAGAGAATAAATTTAGAGTATCACGAGTGCGGATAGTCTTACTCGAGTAGTCTACTAGGTGGAGGGCTGCTGGACGCGGACGTGTTACATGTAGCGTCCGTCAACCATCGTGTGCCGAGTCCACACCAGCTGCTCCTCGTCTGTTTGACACGACGTACTACATCAAGAATAAAAAAAAGTACTGCTCTTTCCGTTCCAGAAAAAGTGTTGTTTTAGATTTTTCAGACATCGTGTTTGACCGTTCGTCTTATTCAAAAAATTTTAATAAATATTATTTATTTTGTTATGACTTATTTTATTATTAGAGATACTTCAATAATGATTTATTTATTTTATAATTTGTATAAAATTTTTGAATAAAACGAATGGTCAAACACGATGTCTGAAAAACCTAAAACGACACGGACGGAGGGAGTACTTGATTGTCGATGAAAAAACGTGTTCCCTTGCATTCACGCTTCCCGAGCGAAGATAAAGGGGCGGAGGGGTAGTGCAGTACTGCAGTCCTTGCCGCTCCCTGATCTGGGGAGCGGCAGCCTTGCCGCTCCTCCAGGGAGGGAGCGACAGCCCCGTGCTCGCGTGGCACCACTGCCACGTCAGCAGCCTTGCCGCTCCTCCACGTGGGGTGCGGCAAAGTTGAAATGCCGCTCCCTCACGTGGGGAGCGGCCAAAAGTGTTAGGTATAAAATAAAAAAGTTTCGGTGCTAAAATTAAAAATAGTTTTTAAAAAGTGTTAAAAATAAAAAAATTCCACATTGTAAGTGTGTGTACTTTGATATTGTGAAAGGTTTCTAGCTATGTTTCTATTCTTTTTAACATTTTACATGAAATTGTCATATGAATTACTTTTAATTTTTAAATAATAGTAGAGGTATTCTCTCCGTCCATAAAAGGATGCAATTCTCACTTTTCGTGGAGTCAAATGATTTAAAGTTTGACTAAAATTATATAAAAGAATACTAACATTTATGATACAAAATAAGTATCATTAGATTAACTATGTAATATATTTTTATACTAAACTTAGTTGGAGACATAAATGTTAATACTATTCACTATAAACTTGACCAAACTTAAGCTAGTTTGACTTGCAAAAATCCCATACTTGCATTGTTTTGGACGGAGGGAGTAAGTAAGTAACGGAGAAATATGGGTGGGGTATTTTCAATCAATTTTTTATATAGTGGTGGTGCATAATTTATAAATAGGCATATGTGAATTTTAGATTAATTTAGAATTACAATGATAGGTAATTTATTAATAGGTATATGGGCATTTTGGGTTAATCTTTTCATTATAGCAATAGCGGGTAATTTATAAATAGATATAGAGGTATTTTGGGCTAATCCATTATAACAGTAGTGTTTGATAATGTTAATTTCTGTTTTTCTATGTTTAACATGGTAACCTTTTTAGGCCTGTAGAGAAAGCTTGATGCTTCGTTTCTTGGCCAAACTAAGATAATAGCACTTCTAAAAAAATGATTTTTAGAGATCTCCTTTTTTCTAGAGGCAGCTCTATCAAGAACTGTCTCTAAAAATAGTTTTAGAAATGACACAGTTGGTGTTTCTAGCCACCTCTAAAAATAC
The DNA here is from genome assembly GCA_038087645.1 of Saccharum hybrid cultivar R570. Classification (NCBI taxonomy): domain Eukaryota; kingdom Viridiplantae; phylum Streptophyta; class Magnoliopsida; order Poales; family Poaceae; genus Saccharum; species Saccharum hybrid cultivar. Next base: position 7,965,916 of record JAQSUU010000494.1, read on the forward strand.
CCTCTATTTCAAGAGGAGGATGGAAACACCAGCCACCTATTTCTAAAGGCGGTTGCTCTTTCTAGCCGTCCCTAGAAATGCCCTCTATTTCAAAAGGAGGTTGGAAACACCAACCACCTCTAGAAAATGCTGTATTTGGGTGGCAGCCACCTCTAGAAATGCCAGGCATTTCTAGATATGGTTGGCAATGTGGCTCATCTCTAAAAATAGGTGTAGCAAAAAAAATTACTTTTCCAAGTCAAATCAAATAGAGACACTTTATATGAAAGTTGTAGGGATCGAAGAGATCTATAACTTCTACAACTTTGTAGTTGACGATATTTTTATTTAAGATCGCTTAGTGTCTCAAAATTATATTTTAAATTTTTAGATTTTGAAATACAATTTTTTTTTAAAAAAAATTCAAATGATCAAGGATGAACATACGCCCAATACCCAAATTATAGTACTCGACGAGATCTAAAATTGTGTGGCTCCAACTTTTTTAATTTGAATTGTTTAGGGGCCAACCTATTCAATACAAGATTAATGAATGTTAATATAGGAATCATGGTATATGTAGTCACAACTAATTGTTTAGTGTAGTGGTAAGGGAGGGTTGCGCGAGGCTAGTGGCGCTATGGTCGAATCCTGCGCACATACAATAATTTTGTTTGCTTTTCCAGAAGGTGCTCCCTAATAGGCCAGCTCTCGAGGCTTTCTTAGAGCGCAAACTCAAATAGGTGACCCGTCGTGCGGAGCGCGGACGGCGCGACCCTGCGGTCCAAGAGCTTGCCGGCGTTAGGGTTCCAGGGTTAGGGGATCTCCTCACCGGCGGCTCTAGAAGGGGGTTTGGGGAGCGGTGGTTGCGGACATGGCAGTGGAGGCGGGGCAGGGTGGCGGGGTGCCGACCGCCGGGGCAGTGGGAGATGGCAGTTCGGCAGGTTGGCGCCGGAGGCGTTGCGGCGGAGTGGTCTCAGCTGCCCTGTGATTAGGGGAGGGCGGGGTCGAGGGGCGAGGGTGGGAGACGGGTGGCACGGCGAGGCGGCGGGTGGTGGAATTCGTAGGCGGGGGCGGGGGCGAGGGCGAGGGCGGCATGGTTGGGCGCTGGTCACGCGTGCGGGGCTGGGTCGCACGCTCCCTTATTGCGCAACGGGTGGCGCGTTATCTGCCTCCCTCTTAGAGGGCACCTTCAGGATTTTTAATTTTTATGACTGGCTTTTATTTTCTAGAAAATGATTTTTAGAGGCAGGCTATGTTTCTCTGATTTCTAGATACAATGGAGTAGAGACGGTTGGAAGACCTGCCTCTAGAAATCGATTCTAACTGTAACAGAAAATGCTTTGTATGATAGTGCCTTAGTCATTATGAAAACAACATAAATGGATTCCTAATAAATATGTATCTAAATTACTTACATATGTCATTATGAAAGATAATAATTTAAGGTAACCCATAAGTTGCACATTTCTTCATTATAATAAATAATCTAATTACGCAACCCATTAGTTTGCATCTAAATTAGCTACCTTGCCATTACTAAAAATAAACTAAATTGTCCACTCAAACCTTCGTTTAAGATATCGATATATGCTATTACGAAGAAGAACAAATAACCATAAACTATGTCTATGTTTCAAAATTATCCACTTCTACCATTATTAATATAAAAAACAAACTCAAAGTACACATACATGTCGTTTGTCACCGGGCACACGAATAAACATACTTGGATGAGTGAAAAATGTTGTTTTAATGAATGAGTGATATTTTTTTTGCAACGGAAGCTTTTATTAAACCAAACAGCAGTACATCGAGTTGATAAACAGATTTTGGAACACTCCCTACCTCTGTCTGACTAAGAGGCACACAACATAAAGGAAAACAAAAAAGCAAATCTAATGACAGTCAATCCGTAGACTAGACCGCCACCCAAAAGCCCGGGAATAGAAGACCTTTGCCACCTGCTCCAACTGCTGCGAGACCACTACAGCTATACCCTGCATATCCTACCGCCGGAGAATATCCCAAGAACGAAGTCGATGTATAGATGCATAAATAACCTGCAAAGGAGAATATTTTTTTCTTTTTAAAAACAATGTCATTCCAGTGCAACCATATAGACCAGGCAATCACTCCTGCTTCGAAAAGAACTAAATACCTCAACTCTTTTTTTTGACACCATACAGCCAACTACCAAACATATGCGATATACTTTGGGGTTTTGCTAATTTCAACGCTATGTGAGCAAGGCTCCGGACCGATCGTGCAAAATGGCAATCAATAAACATGTGCTGAATTGTCTCGTCCTCGTGACAAAAGCAACGAGTTTTGTTTCCTTGCCATTTGCGTTTAGTTAAATTATCCTTAGTTAACATAACACCTCACATAAGATACCAGAAGAAAATTTTAAACTTAAGGGGAGCTGAATGAGTGATACATATATATTTCTATATATTAGCAATCATGAAAGTGTTTCCTTAATAAATCTTATATCAATAATATAGATAATTCACTTTAAATTATAATAATACTCCACTTTCGGGGTGGGATAAAGAGAGGTGAGAGAAGACGAGGGAAATGGGTTGGTGGGCTGGGCCGAAGTCACATTTCGGCCTTTGTTGTGGTAGGGTTAATGTTTAGGGTGTTTTTAGAGCATGTGGGTAATTAATTAAAATTAATTATGTTTGGATCTGGACTCGGGCTGACCCTGTCCGTGCCCACTCGGAGTCCAACACCCCAGCCCAGAGTCATTCTCGATCTGTGTACGCACTCACGCACATCACTCCTATCTCCCTCCCTCCATTTCTCGTTTGAACAGGAACCGGAGAGGTGGCCGGCGGCGGCGGCAGCGGCAGCCATCCAGCAGACGACCCTACCTCCGCCGGATCCTCCTCCCCGGCATCCCGGCCGGTTTGCCTTCCTCAGCTCGCATCCCCCGCTCTGGCGCTGGTATGGAGTGTGGGCGGACGGCGGCGGCAGCGCAGCGGCGGGGACGGCTGCGGCAAACAGCGGTGGATCGACTTGGGGCACGGGGCCGGCGGCAGACGCGACGGGCTTTGCGCCGATCTGCTTGGGCATCCCCCGCTCTATGCTGGTCTAGTAGTGCGGGCGGTGGCAGCGGCGTTGTACGGTGACGGCGGCGGCGGACGGGGCGGACGGCAGCGGCGGCGGCATAAGCGACGGGCGACGATCATTTAATCACTCCGCGTGGTGGCCACAGCCTCCGCCGCCTCTCAATTTCCAAGAGATCCGGTGAGCCACACACATCTCGAATCTTGGTCACATTGCAGGGATGGTTCACGTTCATTTCCTGGAGGCAACATTGATGTGAATTTCTAAATTAGGATTAGATCAGTAATCCCGCGTAATTGATACTCATGTGCTGGGACTGGGATAGGCTTAAATTTTGAACTACTTGCTTAAAATTTAGAACCAAATTTTGCAGGATCAACCCCTCTGGCTTTAGCAGCTTCTCTGTGGGAAACAGTTTTCCAGATGCACGTATCTCTCAGAAGCCTACTTTGAGGATTATGCTTTAAGATGCGTGCAACTGTTGAAAAGAGGATCAATATCCAATTAACCCATTAGTCTCCGAATCATTCATGCATGGTCCAACACACATCATATACACAAATTAATTTAGAAAATGAGAGGGCTGAGAATCGACTTATGATTGGTATAATCCTATATTTATGAATTCAAGCATCACACCGTTTTTTTGGCAAACAATAACATAGCACAAATACGCAGTATGTTACACGGCCGTGCCTCAAATAATCTTGTTTCTATTTATTTGTATGACGCAGAATACCTTTAGGCACTGTTTGGTTACGGCATTCCCGGTTGTTCCTAGCCAGGAACGGTTCCGGCCTTATACAAATTAGCGAAGGAACGATGAGACCGGAATCAATTCAAGATAACCGAACGAGGCCTTAGGAGAACCTACTCGGTGCTACTCTATATAAATTATATATATTTTTGAGAAACTCTATATAGAATATTAATACAACAACACAAGTACACGGCAAAAGATACCTATTTAAGGAAGAAAAATTAGTATCCGTGAATGTTAATTATTGAAGTTCAGAATTGGGGATGTCTATTATATATACTTGCACTTTGGTTTGAATATTTGTCATGATTCATGGGTACAAAAAGTTTCAGCATATAATACAAAAAATGTGACTAACTTAGGAGGAACTATCTGATTTTTCATTGAGAAGAAAAACAGACACCTAAATTCGAGTTGAAGAGATTCAAATCCTAGGTGGTTGGGTGTATGACCACACCTTCTACCCAATCAGTAAGTCAGACCAACTTTCTTCGGCATATATATAGTACAACATGTGTCTAATATTGGTCACTTTTGAAACAAGAACAAATGCGGCCAAATTATTCCTGACACTTGATATTACAGGGGCCATCATATATTCTGTATGGTGTAGCAGAAATCATGCAAATCTTGTAACTTGACTTCATGAAGTGGCTTCAGGATGGCTGCTGGGCAGCTTCTGTTTGTTAGGGCTTGGCACACCTGCTGCATTGTTGGCCGGGCTTTTGGACAGATTTGCAAACACCCAAAGGCGACAAGAAGGAGCAGAATGATATCCTTTTCTTCATTGCCTTTTGGCTCTACAATGCGCTTGTCCAAGATATCTTTGAGCTTTGTATGCTGCTGCGTTTGGCAAAAGAATGGAAGCAGAAGATCTCCTGGATGCTTTCCCATCGCCAATTCCATGACAACCACACCAAAGCTATATACATCACACTTCTCTGTTAATAACATTGTAGATGATAATTCTGTGACAAAAAAAATATATAGAAGAATCAAAATCAGGATATATCCTTTAATACTCATCAGTAAATCATGTAGCACTATAATAATTTTAAAGGATTAAAACCATGTACCTGGTGCCATATAGCCGCATGTCCCTGCAAAGATAGTACTCGAACTTGAGGAGATATGCTTCAACTTCCTTGCCATGCCAAAATCTGAGACATAACCTTTAAAATCACGGTCTAATAAGATATTACTACTTTTGATGTCACGATGTATAATGGGTTCATCACAATCATGGTGCAAGTATGATAGAGCTTGAGCTACATCCCTCACAATTCCAACTCTTTTGGGCCAATCAAGCTCTCTGGCAAGCTGTTCCTCATGAAGAACTGACGCTAAACTTCCCCTTTCAATGAGATCGTACACAAGAAATCTGCACTGAGAGTGAGAACAGTACCCATACAGCTTCACTATGCATCGATGCCTTGTTTTTGTTAACACGTCAATCTCAGCACGAAACGTTCCTTCATCAGTGTAGTCGTCTTCCATTGCATGGAGCAGCTTGACTGCGAAGACACTTCCTCCTAGAAGCTCAGCTCTGAAGACAGATCCGTGTCCTCCAACACCAATGCAATATTTTTCATCAAAGTTTTCTGTTGCATTAACTATGTCTTGGAATGCAATCTTTCCGTTGAAATTGCATATGGAAAACATGTCTCTAGGCTTGCTTCTGGTCCTGCATTCTGCAATTTTTCTCCTCCAACAGAAGGCCGCAATGCTTCCTGTTACCAGAGAAATGAAGCCAAAGAGACCAAAAGCAAGAAGTAGTGCCAAAATAAGGCGTTTATTATGTCTTTTCCCCTCGTCGTTTCCATCAAGCCCTTGTGCTCCACAGGGTGTTAAGCCATACCGTTGATCACCACAGATATCAATATTGTGGTCAAGAGAAACTAAGGCTGACGGGACAGATGTGCCCCCAAATTTGCCACCCAAACTGTTGAATGACAAATTCAGGCTATGCAGTTGGTAAAGCTGCACAAGAGTGACCGGGATGGTGCCACTTAGATTATTTCTACTGAGATCCAGCTCATACAGGCCAGTACACTCCCCAAGATCTTGTGGTATTGGTCCCGTCAGTAAATTGTCTGATACCCGCAGCTGCAACAGGTGGTGACATTGTCCTATCTGAGGTGGAATGCTTCCTGTAAATCGATTGCTGCTTAAATCCATATGCGTGAGATTAACTAGAAATCCTATTTCTGGTGGCAGCGGTCCATTAATCTTGTTGGAGGCAAGCACAAGTTTTTTTAGAGATCTCAAATTCCAGAAGGTGGAAGGGATGGAGCCACGTATTTGATTGTTGGAAAGGTCCATTAATTCTAGCCTTGTTAGGTTCCCAAAGCTTCCAGGAATGGAGCCACTGATGCTATTTCCAAGCACATGTAGGAATGACAACCTATGCAGCATTCCTAGTTCATGTGGAATGTCACCCGATAAACTGTTGTAGCTAAGGCCTAGGAAATCCAACGTGGTTAGATTTCCCAAACTAGGAGGTATTGGGCCAGAAAAGCTGTTACGGCACAGATCAAGCTTCTCTAGATTGTGTAGCATGCCAAGTGCAGAAGGAATGTGGCCGTTTAGGAACTGATAATTCTGTGAGAGATCCAGGGAAGTGAGTGCAGTAAGATTACCTATGGATGGTGGGATCGGTCCTGACAGGGAATTGCTTGAGAGATCCAAATAAGTGAGCTCACCAAGCGTACCGATGCTTGGCGGGATTAGCCCTGAGAGGTTGTTATCGTTGAGGTCAAGATGGGCAAGACGAGGCAAGGACACAAAGTCCAGCCCATCTAACCGGCCAGATAGGTTACAATTGGGAAGGGAGATGCTGGACAAAACTGGGACGACAGCGGCATCGTCGTGGTCACGCCAGACACGAGGCACCGTGATGCTGCAGACGACGCCAGTCCAGTTGCAAGGGTTGGTGCGCTTGCTCCATGACTTGAGGCAGCCTGATGGCCTGGCGGAGTCGCAGCTGGATTTCCATCGAAGGAGGGCTTCTGCTTCCCTATCTAGTTGTGCTTGCGCCACTGTCGTCGAATTTGCACAGTAGGAAAGGAGTAGTAAGGAGAGAAGCAGCGCCAGAGGCATGATCTGGAAGGCCAGGAGACGCATATGCTAGCTGTGTGTTGGTGATGAGGCTGCCCCTGCTGCTCTGGAGATATATAAACACACTTAGGACGAGTCATTCACTGTGAGTAAGTCACTATGTCAGATATCGTTATCACAGACGCGTCATTCACTGGTTGATCGAGGACCACATGATACACGGTTGCCTTGACTAATTGACTCAGTAGTTGATCGAGAACCACATGATACTCGTTATCACAGACGCGTCATTCACTAGATCGAGAACCACATGATACACGGTTACCTTGACTAAGGCTGCGTTTAGATGCAAAATTTTTTGCAAAACGGCACTGTAGCTCTTTTCGTTGTTATTTGGCAAATATTGTCTAATCACGTCTAATTAGGTTTAAAAGATTCGTCTCGTCCATTTCGTCTAAACTGTGTAATTAGTTTTATTTTTTTATCTATATTTAATGCTTCATGCATGTGTCCAAAGATTCGATGTGATGGAGAATCTGAAAAATTTTACAAAATTTTCTGGGAACTAAACCGGGCCTAATTGACTCAGTAGTAAGTCGTACCATATGTAATGATACATAACATGAAGCAGCGCGAGTGACGCACAGTATAGTGCAAATAATAATTGTAGGTGCGTTAGACCATGTGACATGTGTAGTCGTAAAGTAGCTATGCTAGCTTCTTTCTTCTCACTAACGCAGGGGAGTATAGAAAAAGGAAGCCGTACGTGGAACAATTCTGCGTCAGATTTCCAGGAGCATCTCTCGCTCCCCATTGCTATCCAGGTGCAAGACGTAAAGTAGCTATGCTATTATTGCCTGATGATGGTTGTCCCCACTTTTCTTTGGCCATTTGACTAGAGTAGCTTCTTCTGCTATCCGCACTCATGGACCTCTATATTCATCCTCTATACGTCCTAGTCGGCAATATTCCTCAATTCTCCCGCACCCATCCATCCTCTATATCATCCTCTATCCACTCTATCCATCGAAATTTAATTTGAATTTTTGTTTTGTGAGTTATAGCATTTTTCCCTTTATTTAGCTAGTGGGGTCCGCCACTGTCCACTATAGAGCAAGCACTGTACTACTCTAAATATAGAGTGAGAGAAATGATAGAGTATCGTTTTAAGTACCCAGTGCAGCAGTTTGTACTCTATATTCATACTTTAAAGCTTTAGAGTATCCCTTTAGAGTACCCACTGTGGGTAGTCTAACGCACGGGAGTATAGGCCTTGTTTGGTTCCCAAAAACTTTTGAAATTTTTTTTCAGATTTCCCGTCACATCGAATCTTTGGACACATGCATGAAACATTAAATATAGATAAAAAATAAAACTAATTACATAGTTTAGACGAAATTCACGAGGCGAATCTTTTAAGCCTAGTTAGTCCATGATTGGATAATATTTGTCAAATAACAATAAAATTGCTACAATAGCGGTTCCCAAAAATTTTCGGGAACTAAACAGCTCCATAGAAAAAGGAAGCGGCACGTGGAACAATTCTGCGTCAGATTTCCACTCAAGGAGCTTCTCTCGCTCCCCATTGCTTTCCAGGTGCAAGAAGCCTGCTGCCCTCGTTCCTGCATTGCCGGTGCTGGGAGGAGGAGAATTTAACAGGCACCGCGTAAACTACAGGGAATAATATAATGGCAACACTGGGGAAGGCGATGTGCTGCAACCAGCATGGGGAACGGATGTGAAACAAAGATGCACTGCTACAGAACACAACATTCCTGCTGGCCTATTATTGCCAGGTGTGTTAGAGCTAGCAATGAGAAAGCTTTACTAACGTGCCGTAAGTCTAGGCTCCGGATAATGATGGTGTAACACCTCAGAAGAAAACACAACAATCCTCTAGGAAATTACCACACTACACTACAACACACAGACCACACGGAAGCAAAAAAAAAATACGTCATCTAAATTAAGTATTAAATTAAGTCTTCTATGATGACATAACAATAAACAAAGCTAAGTTGCAACTAACTACTCTGAAAGGAAGCAAAGATGCAACTCCAACATCAAAGAGAACTCATTACAACATAATTGAATGTTTGAAGTGTATATCGACACGTGTGCAAACATGTTGCTACTTCCATCCCACCAATCATCTTCATAAATCAAGTACGTGAGATAGGGAAACAAGCGTATAAGGTTTATGAAAAACCTCAGCAAGCAATGCTTCAACCAAGTTATTTAAATCACAGTTCGATTAAGCATCAAATTTAAATCGCATAATAATAGAGACACCAATTGCTTCGTAGAAATATAAATATACTTCCAAGTGCAATGCAAATGATGCAATACAATGCATGACTTCACTTCTACCCACACGTCCCAAGTGTAAAACCCTATGTGTTAAGCACTAAATAAAGCCTTGATCATGTCATCATCAAGTATCATGGCATAAAAGCATATCATGTTTCAAGAGTAATATTCAAATGTTGCATATGTAGTGGTTCACATGTTGCAGTAATAACATGTATATGTTGCATATGTTGTTGGAGTTGGAATTCAAATTTGAATTTAAATTTTGGAGGAATTATCAAAATAAATTTCATAAATAAAATTGGTGCTTTGGAATGGTACAAATGATTGAGTGGTTATTCACTAATTGAATACCAAGTTTGTAAATGAATTATTTAATCACCCTAAACTCAAATTCAAAATCCTACTTTCAAAACTAATTGGAATTTGGAGTTGATCCAAAAATAAAAGTTGTAGATTTTTCAATTTTGAACAACTTTCATGTTGGAAGATTTTGAAGCTTCTATATGATTCCTTTTTTTTAAGTAATCTGAAAAGGAGAGGAGAATGAGGTGGTTTTAGTAGCTACAGTAAATCAGGCGCGGCTTGCCTGCTTCGTCACCGCCGACGTCCTTCTCGCGGCTTCCAGCGCGTGGACGCGCAGTTGCTCGCCTGGCTGAATCCTAGAAGCTGCTGGCAAGCCCTCAGCGTCGCAACCTCGTCTATTTGAGCCGCAGCTGGCCGCCAGCTTCCTCTTTTCTTCTTTTCCGCCGCTGCCGTTGTTCCTCATCCGCCGCCTTGCACCGTCACCACCGAGCGTCCCTTGCCAAAATTGGCAGCGCCACAAGCTTCGCCATTCCCTTGTGCACCTGCTGGAGCTAGTCGCAGCGCCTCGCCGCACCGGAGCCGACCGTACGCCGCCGTTCTTCCTCACGGCCGGCAGCAGCGCCGCCGAGGTCAGGCCACCGTGGCCAGGTCGCTCCGGTGAGCTACACGTCTTGCTGTTCGGTGATTCGAGTTCATCTTGTTCCTGTGATGCTCATCGTCTCTGTGGTTTCCTCAGACGAGGCACAGACGCGCCGGAACGCCGCTGCCATCGTCGGTTCACGCCGCCGCCATAGCCATCACCGACGGCAGGGTAGCCCCACTCCGATTCCGCCTCTTTTTGCTAGCGCATCCGAGTCGTGGTGAGCTGCTGAAGCTTCCCGTGCCCTCCGTTTGGTCGCTACCATGCCGAGGTCGCTGGACCGCACGTGCGCTGGCGAGCTCTGCTCCGCCGTGCCGCTGTGTGCGTGGCCGAGCTTGTCGAAAGCCGTAATCCGATCAACTAGCTGTGTAGTCGCGTTCGCATGAGTGAGTTGAGATTGTTGGTGACCTTTGCGTCGCCGGCGACCTCGCTGTTTGCCATGATCGCAGCGCCGCTGTGCCTCCGCGCCGCCATGGCCGCCGTTGTGCTCGCCGCCGTCCACCGTAGCTTGAACTAGTACTACCAATCGATGTGCGGTCTTGAGCTGAGTCTTTAGGAGCAAGCCACTTGGCCGGAGACCTCGCCACCGGCGAGAAATCGCCGGTCAACAGCCGGAGTCGCCGTGGTCAGCTCAGGCTGACCAGTGGGGTCACCCTATCAGCGACTGCTAGGATAAGAATATGATTTTTTCCATTTTCCAGAAAATGCTTTTAAGTGCTGATTCTTAATTAATTCATAATAAAATAATTAGAGCTCCTAAAATTGTGAAATTTTTTTGTAGCTTCTCTGTGAGCATCTTTGACGTGGGTGGGCCAGTAGAAACCTTGTCTGATTGCCTTCGCTGACAGTGACCTTGCTGCTATGTGTGAGCCGCAAAGGCCTGAATGTATTTCATGTAGGAGCTCGAGGCCTTCGGTTTGAGGGATGCATTTGAGCAGTGGGGCGACTACCCCTTTTTTGTACAGGTTTCCATTGATTAATGTGTAGCTTTTGGCTCTTGCTGCCATTCTACTGGTGGAGGCTTCATTTTCTTCTTGATAAGTTCCATTGAGCTGCTCTACTAATGGGTGCCTCTAATCTCCTGATTCTGTTTGGAGAACATCTCTAAAAGCTGTCTAATGGCTGCCTATTGCTGGTGACATTAGCTTCTAGTACAAGGTGCCTTCAAGAATAGGTAGGTTGTTTGCCGTTGCCTTCGCTAGCTCATCTGCTTCTGAATTTTTTGCTCTTGGTATATACTTGAGGGCGAAGCCTCAGAACCTTCGCTCGAGGGCTCTTACGGTGGATAGGTATCTGATCAGCTCTGGTTCTCTGGCCATGTAGTCTTTCTCGACTTGCCCTGCTATTACTTGTGAATCTGTTTTGGCTAGGAACCATTGTGCTCCCAGGGCCTTCGCTTTGTTTAGTCCTAGAATAAGGCCTTTGTATTCTGCAGTGTTGTTTGTTGCTTTGAACTTGAGTTTGGTGGCGTACTTGGTGCGTATGCCGGAGGGTGATATTAGAACTGTTGAGGCTCCTGCTCCTTGGTGTCCCTAGGCCCCATCTGAGTAGAGGACCCAGGTTTGGTTGTACAGTGATTCAGTTGTTTGGTGAGGTGAAGGTGCCCAATCTGCCATGAAGTCTACCAATGCCTGGGATTTGATAGCTGTTTCGGCTGCGAAGGTTATGTTGTGCTAAGATATTTCTATTGCCTATTTGCAATTCTATTGGAGGCCTCTCTGTTGTTGAATATGTCTTTAGTGTTTGGCTTGAAGGCACGGTGATTTCGTGGGCTTGAAAGTAGCGTCGAAGCTTTTTGGAGATGCTACAATTGCATATGCTATCTTTTCAATCTCTGAGTAGTGATAAGGCCTCGGAGACATAATAGATAGGGAGCTATTGCATTTTGATGTTGACTTGCTTTTCTTGCACCAAGACACCACTGATGGCGAAGGCTGACGCAGCTACATATAGTAGAAGGGGCGGATCAGGTTCTAGGACCATGACTACAAGGTCGCTTGCCAAGTGTCTTTTGAGGTTGTTAAAGGATTTTGACCACTCCAGGCCCTATTCTAGCTTGTCTAAGATTTTCATGGCTTTGAAGAACGGGTGGCTTTGCTCTGCTGACTTCAAGATGAATCTATTTAGTGCAGCTATTCTTCCAGTTAATTTTTGTACTTCCTTTTTGGTCTAAGGCTCTGCCATTGATAGATTGATTTTGTTTTGTCGGTGTTTGTGTGCACTCATTCAGTTGTAATGATACAGCCCAGGATTTTGCCTCGACAAACCCGAAAGGTGCACTTCTTTAGGTTGAGTTTGAGACCTGCTTTCTGCAGGTTGGCGAAGGTTTCAATTAGATCTTTTATATGGTCTTCTTTTTCCATGCCTATCATGACAATGTCATCAACATATGCTATCATGTTTTTATCTAGCAGGGGGCGAGCACCACCTTTGTCATCCTGGCAAAGGATGAGCCTAAGTTTTTGGGGCCTTCAGGCATGCGAACGAAGTAGTATGTGCCAAACGGTGTTGTGAAGCTCATCTTTTCTTCGTCTTCTTTTTTAACTAGATCTGGTGGTACCCAGAGAAGTAGTCTAGTAGGGAGAAATGCTTGCAGCCTGTGGCTCTGTCTATTGAGGTGTCTGTCCTTGGTAGTTGGAAGGGGTCCTTCCGGCAGGCCTTGTTGAGGTCTGTGAAGTCTATGCACATGTGCATTTTGCCATTCTTCTTCCTGACCAAAACCATGTTTGCTAGCCAGTATGTGTATTTGACCTCATGGATTACCTTTGCATCTAGCAGCCTCTGCACCTCTGCCTTCGCTGCATGGATCCTATCTTCAGACATTTTCCGCTGTTTTTTTGGTCTAACCCTTGGGTCGATGTCCAGTGAATGTTCTATGATATCTTTGCTGACACCTCAAAGGTCTGATGCTAACCATGCGAAGATGTCTTTGCTCTTGGATAGGATGTCTAGTAGTTCCTCTTCCTCCTGCTTAGTGAGTTCTGCTCCTATGATGACTTTCCTGTCTGGCAGGGCATCTTCGAGGGGTACCGATTTTGTTTCTACTCTGTCATTTAAGTTGGTGGATCGTCGGGGCATGTCTGGGGGTTCTAGGATGTGGCCTTCATTTGGCTTGACTGTACATAATTTATGTTCCTTTGGGCCTTGGACATGTTCCTTTTAATGTTGTGTGCTTCTTTTTGGATCCCATGTACTGTGAGGACCCCATGCAGCGCTGGTATCTTCATACATAGACATCCTATGTGAATTTTTGTGTTGAACTTGTTTGCGAAGCCTTTGCCGAAGGTGGTGTAGTATGGGTAGTAAAGGTCGACGACGTCGAAGGTTATGTATTCAGTTCTGGCATTGGCCTGGTCCTCGAAGGACACCGGCAATGTTGTTTTTCCAAGAGCGTTGACTCCTCTCCCCCTGAATCCATACAGGGGGTTTCTGAAGGCTGAAGATGATTTCTGCTAAATTTCATTTGATTGAAGGTGCTTGCAAAAATGATATCTACAGAGCTTCTAGTGTCAACAGGTATTCTGTTGATATCCCAAGCTGCTATGTTTGCTCTGATGACCATTGCATCTGTATGGGGGTAGCTTTCAAGTTTAAGGTCTTGCTCTGAGAAGGTTTGTGGTATCTTAGACCATTCTGTGTACCGAACCGGTCCTTCGACTGCTATGTTGTTGATCAGCCTTAGGTGGTCTTTCTTTTGCTTCTTGGTCTGGAATTCCATTGTGAAGCCTCTAGATATTGGTAGGATCATACCAATGGTGGGCAAAGGTGTGTTTGGATTGATCTGGTTGTCAGAGTGTGGTTCTGGCTTAGGTGTATTGGTTGGTGGTGGTGGGAGCTCTTCGAGCTATCTGCTAGGGTTGGGGTGGCTGGTTTCTAGGTAAGTGATATGTGAAGCTTTTGGGGCTATATAAGTCAAACTAGCCTCCGCTTGCTGGTTGCTTGGTTGAGGTTTCTGCGAAGGCTGCTATTGCTGGGCTACTCATCAGGCTAGGAGGTAGCTGGGATAGTATGTCGCAGCTAAGGTGGAGGGGTGCACCATGGTTGCAAGCTTGGGTACACAGGGCAGTAGGGCTGTTGCTACCTTGTTGTATGGGCTGTGTGATTGATTTCTTTCGAAGGCTGTTGTTGCTGAGGCTGCGAGTTTTGCCTTTGGCTAATTCATTCTTTTATTTCTTTTGCATCTAGGCAATCACTGGTAGAGTGACCCTTCGCTGCTCCATGGAAGAAGCAATACTACCTTCGCGGTTTTTGGTTGGTATTCTGATTTTGTTCCAGGATTTGATCTAGTTGCCCTTATGGTTGCCTACTTGTTGCGGAGGCTTGTTGTTCTGGCTCGGCTGCTCTTGGCGGTGCTAAGGTGGTTGCTGTGTTTGTTGAGGATTCATGTTAAAGACCTGCTGACCTAAACCTCATGAAGGCTGGCTTTGATTTCTATTATCTCTAGGGGGTTGCTTGCTATTATGAGATTGTGTGTACTGCTTGAGCTGGTTTTGTTCTTCCATTCTCTTGTGAAGGTCGTTATCGGACCTGTAGTACTTCTCGAACTCGTTATAGTGGTCTTCGATTGTTTGAGGGTTTTCCTTGGCTAGGTGTCCGGCAAAGGGTCCTATGTGAAGGCCTTTGATAGCTGCCTCGATTGCTACTTCTCTGGGCACATTTGGTGCTCTTGCTTTAAGGTGCACAAATCTTTGGTAGTATTGCCTGAGGGACTCCCCTTGCTGTTTGCATTGGAAAAGATCAGAGGATGTTAGGGATTCATTGGTGAATCCTTGGAAATTCGCCATGATTTTGTCTGGAAGGTTCTCCCATGAACACTCAGACTTGGGCTTGAGCATGGAGTACCAAGCGAGGGCATATCCAGCGGAGGCTATCACTGCCTCATAGCTCATGATAAACTGATGAGGGTTTGCCTGGCCATTATATTTGGGTAAGGTTATAGGTTTATAGGAGGATGGTCATGGTGAGGTTTGGAGGCCTTCGGATAAGGGTGACTTGTTATCTAATAGATTTGCTAATGGTATTAAGCTGATTGAAGTTTCGAAGGTCTACTGAGGCTGTGGGTTTGGTTGGGAGTTGATTTGGTTGACGAAGGCTAGTTTGGGGTAGACTCTGGATTTCTGCTTGCAGGATTGCGAGTTGTTCCTAGACCTTGATTGCTTGTTGTGCTATGAGGGCTGCTCTTTGATTCATAGCTGCAGCTGCGGCCAGCTTGTCTCTCTGCTGCTGGGCTCTCTGCAACTCGGCTTGAAGTTGCTAGAGTAATTGCTCTGGTGTTGTGTCAAGGGTCAGTTGCGCCATCGTTGGCGTTGGTTGTTCTTCCTCTGGCGTGTTTGGTTCCTCCTCTTCAACCTCTAGGTTCTCTTATGGGTCAGGCACAGTGGCATAAGTCTTCGAGTGTTACGCCAAGGCCTTCCTCACGCTAAGGCTTTTCTCTTGGGTGGCATGTTGGGTCTGGTTGTGGCCTAGCATGGTGGGCGCCAATGTTGGGATATCAAAATCCCACTAGAGTACCAGACCTACTGCTGCTCAACTCAAGCCGATGAAGGCCCTCGCGTGGGGGCTTATCATTCGCTCAGCTCAAGCACGGATACCAAGGCAAGAGTTTTTCGGTAGGTGTGCTAATTGATCTCTCTTTCATTGGGGTTCGAGTCCCCCTTTTATTGGGTACGGTTACATACAATTCTGTGTACACAATTGCCCTTTGCCAGCTAGGGAATATTCTGGCATATTCTCCCTTTCTTAGAGTACAAGGCCACAAGGGCTCAAGGGACTTTTACACAAGCAACCGCCTTTCTAAATGGGCCCTTGTCGAGCCGTGGTACTAGCTCATTGAGCAACTTGGCCCTGCCAGGGCATCTCTGACGCAAGGGCTGCCTCCTTCATCGGCGAGGGGAGGGGCTGCTGGCACTGCCCGTCGGTGGTCTTCCGGGGTCTATCGATTCACCGTCTTCAGCCTCCGCTAGGGCTATTGGCACTGCCCTTTGGTGGTCTTCCGGGGTCTGTTGATTCACTGTCTTTGGCCTCCACTAGAATACATTCGGGCTTCCTTGAAGACACGTCGGGGGCTTGGCAATCTCGGCGCGAAGGCTTGGTTAGACGTCCCTTGCCGAAGGTCCTGTCAGGCCTTGGAGGACCTTCGGGCTCATCAGTTCCTTCCCTAGAGTGCCTGTGGCCATAAAACTTGGCCTTTGGTGCTAGCCCTCGGCTCGGCCGTTGGTGAACCTTTGCGCTCGTCGGCTCCTTTGCTGGAGTGCCTGCGGCCATAAAACTTGGCCTTCGGTGCTAGCCCTTCGCTAGAGTACCTGCGCACTACTGGAAACAGTATCTTTGCCGAGTGTCATATGCTTAGCCGAGCGCCAAATATCGGGCGCTCGACAAAGAATCCTTTGCCGAGAGCCTGCTCTCGGCAAAGATTGGCTCTCGGCAAATCCAAGCTTTGCCGAGAGCTCGACGCTCGGCAAATATTGGCTCTCGGCAAAGCCAAACTTTGCCGAGAGCTCGACTCTCGGTAAATAAAAAATCTCGGCAAGGCCTCAACCCCACAAACGGCACCCTTACGCCGTCATCTTTGCCGAGAGCCTGCTGTTAGGTTCTTGGCAAAATATTTTCTTTGTCGAGAGCCTCAGCCAAGGCTCTCGGCAAATTTTTTTTTGGATTTTTGGTCCCAAATTTTTTTGTACAGCCTTGCTACAGTACTATAAGCCAAAATTTGAAATTTGGTGTATTTTCCATTCTTCTTGCTATATTTCGTGTATGTTTTTCATTTTCTTGATTTTTTCCGCAAGACGCACATTTGTACTGCAGGTGCATGAAATAATGAATCTTAGCGATTCAAAAAATTATATTCATTCTTCCGAGGGTATTTCGATGCCGTATCTAGGGACAGACGCGGAAACTCGACCATCTCGTGCACGCGATATGACGACCAAGTTGCGTGAGATTTGATTTAAAAATATATAAAATGTGAACGGAGTCGGAAAATCATGAAAATGGACGGGAGGCCTTGACATCGCATGTAGAAGCTATAAAAAAATTTTGAAAATGTTTGAAGCAAGTTGTGCTGTAAGATGGTTGAAACCCTTAGATCTCCACATGTGATAACAAGATATCGCATGCGGAGATCTCAGGGTTTCAACCATCTTGTGTCACAACTTGCTCCAAATATTCCCAAATTATTTCCATAAACTCTATGTATCGTGTCAAGGCCTTCCATATATTTTCATGATTTTTTTGACTCCGTTCGCATTTTATATATTTTTAAATCAAATCCTACACAACTTGGCCGCTATGTCTCGTGCACGAGATGGTCGAGTTTCCGCGTCTGTCCCTAGATATGGTGTTGAAATACTCTCAGAAGAATGAATATCATTTTTTAAATTCTTGAGATTCATTATTTTATGCACCTGCACTTCAAATGTGCGTCTTGCGGAAAAAATTAAGAAAATAAAGAAAATGCGCGAAATATAGCAAGAAGAATGGAAAATACACCAAATTTCAAACATGGCCACCTAGTACTGTATCAAGGCTACAGGAAAAAATTGGGAGCAAAAATCCAAAAAATATATATATATATTTTGCCGAGAGCGTTGGTCAGCTCTCGGCAAAGATGCTCTTTGCCGAGAGCCTGGGCTTGGGGGCTCTCGGCAAAGAACGCTGGACGAAATTTTTAAAAATTATATATATTTTGCCGAGAGCTAGGTCAGGTAGCTCTCGGCAAAGAGTTTTTATTTTTTTTATTTTCTTTGCCGAGAGCCACCTGACCTAGCTCTCGGCAAAGAACGCCGGACGAAATTTTTAAAAATTATATATATTTTGCCGAGAGCTAAGTCAGTTGGCTCTCAGCAAAGATCCTCTTTGCCGAGAGCCTGGGCTGGGGCTCTCGGTAAAGAAAATAAAAAAACAAAAACTCTTTGCCGAGAGCCTTCTGATCTAGCTCTCGGCAAAGAGGAGTTATCTGAATCAAAACCAGCACCCGCGCCCCACCCCTCACAACACGCCTTCGCCCGTGCCTCACACTGCCGCCGCCGCGCCTCACACTGCCGCCGCCGCCGACCGCCGACCGGACACGCCTTCGCCCGCGCCGCCGCCGCAAGGCCGTCTCCCCGCCTCCGCCCCCGCGCCGGCGCCGCCGCACGGCCGCGTCCTCGCCCCGGCCCGCGACCGCACCCCCACAGGGCCGCGTCCCCGCCCCCGCGGCGCCACCGGCCGCCGCTGCCGCCGTCCACGGAGGGGAAGCCAGGGAGGGCCCAACCGCCGGCGTGTTCAGGTACTTCCTCCCTCACTGTCCCTCCCTCCCTCCCTCACTGTCCCTCCCTCCCTCCCTCCCACCTCCTCTCCGCCCCCGCGATCCCCCCGGCTCCAATCCATCCGCAAGCGCGGCAAGGTGAGTCCCCAACCCGAGCTCCCACGTTCCTCCCCCCTAATCCGAGGCCCCTCCGCGCTCTCGGCGGGGTTTAGCTGCCGTTGGTCTGAGGATTGGGTGGGAGTGGAACTGTGGATGCCCGCACAGCTCCAGTTCGGTGGGTCATGAGTTTCGGCGCGAGGTGGTTCGTATTCGTCCGTGTAGATGGTGGCGCTTGGGTTTGGGATGTGATGTGATGGGCGTGTTGCTGTCTAGAGCTAGTTTCACTCAAATGCTGTGGGTAGTTGGGGGCTTGGGCCTCGTGAATCTCGCGGGGTGCGTACTCGTACGACGTGCTACTGTTGTTATCTTAATGGAATTGGCACATTAGCTTCAACTATAAACACATGCTGTGTTGTTGTTTTAGAGGTCTCTACGGTTCATGCTCAATCAGGGGATTGACTGTTGGTGTGGTGGTCTAGGATTCACCTGTTCCATTCGTCGTACATTGATGTTTAAATGTTTGCATTGTTCTAACATTCCCTTTGTATTATCGCAGGCCCGCCTGGAAAGAGAAAGGGAGGAGCGCAAGCTCGCCGAGTCCCAGATGCGGTCCCAGATGGAGGCCCGGTTAGAGGCCCAAGCTAAGCAGATGCAAGATCTCATCACGTTCATGGCCTCCCAGGGCATGTAGGTGCCCGCGGCGCTCATGGCTCCTCCACCGCCGTCTCAGAACGCGGATTCTACTCCTGTGAGTATCGATTCCTCAGTGTTTTGTTTCTGCATTTGCTTGTCTGACATAGACATCTAATTTTTGCAGCCTCCGTCGGCGGGTTTGAACAACCCGCAAGCGCCTGGATGGAACACGCCCGGGGGTCAAGGCGGGACTCCTTCTCCGGGGTGGCCAGGGCAAGGTTGGCCATGACTGTGTTTAAAGTGTCGTCTCTAGTAGATTGTGAACTTTAGAATGAAAACTTATTATGTTTCGATGATAACTTGTAATGGTTAACTTTCGTTTAGTTCAAATATTGTGATGAATGTGCTATATGCGTGGTGTATGTGATGAATGTGATATGTACATGTGATATATGTGTTTATACGTGATGAATGTGATTCATATGTGATAAATGTGATTTATATGTGATGAATGTGTTTATACGTGATGAATGCGATTTATATGTGTAATGAAGTGGAAAATCAAAAGAAAAAACCAAAATTTCTCACTTTGCCGAGGGTTGCTCTCGGCAAAGGCTACCTTTGCCGAGTGCAATGGTCAGTGCACTCGGCAAAGCTGGGAAACATGGCTGCAAAAATACCCATTTCCCAGCTTTGCCGAGGGCAATGACCGTTGCACTCGGCAAAGGACAGACTTTGCCGAGAGCCTGGCCAGACTGGCCCTCGGCAAAGAGTTTTCCAAAAAAAAAGAAAAATGTTTAACATTTTTCTTTTTTTTTAAAAAAATGTTTGCCGAGAGCCTGGCCAGACTGGCTCTCGGCAAAGAATTTTCTTTTTTTTTTGGAAAACTCTTTGCCGAGAGCCGGTCTGGCCAGGCTCTCGGCAAACATTTTTTTTAAAAAAAAGAAAAATGTTTGCCGAGAACCTGGCCACACTGGCTCTCGGCAAAGAATTTTTTCAAAAAAAAAAATAAAACTCTTTGCCGAGAGCCAGCCAAATGGGCTCTCGGCAAAGAAAGCGGGCCCGTTAACGGCGCCTTTTCTTTGCCGAGGGCCGCGTTGGCTCTCGGCAAAGCCTTTGCCGAGAGCCCGATAAACGGCTCTCGGCAAAGAAGGCTTTGCCGATCGGGTTTTTGCCGAGGCAGCTTTGCCGAGAGTTCCTCTCGGCAAAGCCTTTACCGAGAGCCTGGAGCCCTCGGCAAAGCCGCCACCTCCAGTAGTGGTGGCCATAAGCCTTGCAAAGAGAAGTTACAAATGCTTAGTGAACCTTCGAGTGCAAGGCTTCGCCCCCAAACAGCGTGCAAGTACACGATATGCGGCTTCAATGCCTCGGAGCGAGCTGGACAGACAGCGAAGGACGGCTCGGCGCAGCTAGCGTCGGCATGCCCCTATCGCGCGCCGGAGCTCTTCCTCAACGAGTGGATTGACACGTGGGGGCATGGCTGCATCATGGCCGAGCTCCTCGCCGGCACGGGCGTTTCTTTCTTCGGCTGCGGATCGGACGCCCAGGGCCTTAAAGGATTGCTGCAGGTAGTCGGCGACAAGGACCTCATGGAGTGGTCTGGGTTGCAGCATGCGGAGACGACGGAAGAGGTGAGCAAGATCCTGGAGGAGTACTGCCGAGACAGTAGCCGCTTGCGGGTGGAGTTCCCCAAGAAGATGCTGTCACAGGCCGGATTCGATGTCCTCGGTGGCTTGCTGCAAAGCAACCCGGACCATCGGCTCACCGCAGCTGCAGCTCTCATGATGCCATGGTTCCATCGCCGTAGCTTTGCAGCTTGTTTCACTTTGCCTGTGTCATGAACTTCGATCTGAAGTTCTTGATCTTCCATCTGAAGATTAGTTTATATGTGTTTCAATAGTATCGATGTTGATCATGAACACTTGAATTGTTGACATCTCTTCTCTTGGATTCCTGTGCCTAGGCAACAGGCATGTGATTTTCCCAATTTTATTTTCCCACATTTCCTTGCCTATAATATTGCCGCGGGGTCAAATCTTGCAGTATTCTTGCACCTAGATTTAGCAAAGCTCTTTTTTCCCCTAATTCTTGCTGATTCTTGCACCTAGAGCTGACTAATTTAATCTTGCACTCAGATTTATTCTTGCATGACCGTAGTGTTCTTACCTTGCTCCAAGGTTAAAAAGCTTGTGTTGGCACGCGAAATTGATCCGCACAACAACACGATAACTATTGTGCTTTCACGACGACGAGCGATTGCTTTCCGAGCAAAGCAAGAAAGGATCCTCTCTTTCGTGGAGAGAAGACGACCCTTTTTCAACGCAAAACGGCAAAGATGAACCAATGCCTAGGGCTGCTAGGGCTCAGCAAGAACTACGAACTACTATGCTGGAAGAAAATTGATCCGCACACTATGCCAAAACCTCATAAAGGAGACAGCTAATAAAGTGACGTTAAAATAAAACGCGTCACTGATATAAAATCAGTGACTCGTCTAGTTAAAGCGCGTCGCTGGTACGTTTTGAGGGTGACGCGGCTCAAGAATACGAGTCGCTGATTTATGGTCCCTGACTTGTCTCCACCGGTGGGAAGATAGCAGTGACGCGTAAACGGGAGACGCGTCTGACGGACCCGAAAAAATTATAGATTTCAGCTGATCGACGACTTGAGTCCAGAATCGAGCCCGTCACCTCCCTCAGTCTCGCGTCTGTTCTCCTCAGCCCTCCTCTCTCTCTCCACCTCTCTTCTCCCCCGCATCTCTCTCCTCAGGCGAATAGTCTCCCCTGCTCTCCACCTTCATTGCTCCTTCCTGGTCGCCGCCGGTGCGCTCCGCGACATCGACGCCACTTGTCTCGCCTGCAGCTCCGCGTCGGTGCTGGATTCATTAGGGTTTGGCCTCTCTCTAGATCTGGCTGGCACCACTTCCCTCCTCCAGATCTAGCCAGAGCCTCCTCCTCCCTTGCCTCGGTGCAGATCCATGGTGGCCGTGGTCAGATCAAGGGGCCACGCACGAGGTGGAGTCGCAAGGACCGTGACGAATCCCTCCCTCACCCATGCCGGCTGCGACCGGCAGAGAGGGAATCGCCGGAAGCTTGCTCGTTCATGGAGGCATCCCTAGCAGCTGCGGTGGAGTGGCCGTCGGAGGCACCGGCGTGAGCTCCTTCGCCGCCAGGAGCATCAACTACAGCGGCGCGCCATGAGAATCACGTCACCTCTACAAGCTCTGCCCACTCCTGGTGAGTTGGCCCCACGTCTGGTGAGAAGCAAGCAGGTATGTCTTCGATTCCTTCGTAGCTCTCCCTCCATCTGAAGTATTGCCTTGCTCGGGCTTCCTTTTCAGTTTGCCCACCACTTTTGGGAGGAACGTCCCTTTGGATCTGTGGGGAATACATGTGTGGCAGTGGCAATGGATTCCATAGATATGCATGACACAGAAAAATAAACTGTGTTCAGTAGTATAATGTATGGTTGTAAATCTGTTAAACAATTTGTTAACTTGATCTGTTATGAAGTCTGAACTTTCAAGGAATTTAGTAATTGGCAAGCTTGTGTCCCACATATGTTATCTTGGTCGACTTAGAAGCAGTGAGAATAATGGTTTGGATATGCTTGAAGTGTTCTCACATCCTAATTCATGTATTCCAACTTATGATTTTGTAAGATACTGGTGTCCTGAACTGAAGGTAGAGGAACACATTTAATTTTACCTTCACTAGAGTACAATGGTAGAAAAAATATTTATGATCAATAAACACCCTATGTGTTTGTCTATGTAGTCAGGAGCCCAATTTTTTGCTTCCTACCTTAATGATGAGTAGGAATTTAGGAAAGGTTTACAGTTTGACATGTGGAAGCTACCTGTCAATCAGTTAATTTAGGTCAATTTCTGTCAGGGTCATAAGAATTTTAATGGTTTATAACCATGTGATTAGTAGGGAGTAAACTTTTATTTCTTGCTTGCCTTAGTTTGTCTTTTTTTTTGCAATGTCATATCAGGCTATTTTCTGAACTTATGTTCTATCTCAGACTCACACTATGTATTTGATTAATTTTCAGGTTTGCAGTACTAATAATTTTTGCTCATTGGTCCATGGGTGGAGTAGCCCCGGTGAAACAATCTTACCACTCACAGTATGATTTGTATGTCATGTTCACCTTACAATTTTCAGTTTTGAACAAGCAATGATTTGGTTCATATATCTGACCCTGTACAGACTATAGAGCAGACTACTAGCAGTAGCACTAGAACCTGACTACTAGCAGTATGTATTCATTGGTCCATGCCGTGCTATGAACTTTTTGTTATCCAGTGCTTGATTCCTATGTATTTAAATTCTGGTAGGAAGTTGCTGAGACTGTAAAGAATGATTTTGGTAGCATTGACATCCTTGTACACTCTGTAGCTAATGGTCCTGAGGTTAATTTGCCAGCAAAATCTTTATATTTGTTGTTTCATTGCCACCATCAGGAGCATTTAGCTGACCTTTTCTTTTATCATCACAAAGGTAACAAAGCCACTGCTGGAGACATCAAGGAGAGGATATCTTGCTGCAATTTCAGCATCTAGTTATTCTTATGTTTGTTTACTTCAACACTTTCTTCCCATAATGAATCCAGGTAATATTCCATACTGATATGCTGTGCTTCAGGTTTCAGATTTCAGTGTATTGTCAGGTAGCATTCAGGTTTATGTGAACTTGGTAGTCTTCATGTTTCATTTAACTGTGAACTGTTGGTAGTCTTCAGTTTTATGTGAAATGTTGGTAGTCTTCATGCTTCAGTTAACTATGCATTCTACTATTGATCCTGGATTGTCGAGCTTGTGCAATATTGATATTCCGAACATCATGCTTGCAATATCTTTTTTGGGGTAAAACAATACAATATACGTTCATACATATATTATATTATCGTGTCCATATCTCCAAGAATGTTTTAGTGAAATCAATTTTTCTCTCATCCCAATTTTGGGAAATTTCAATTGAACCTGCTCTTTTTTCATGTTTATTTACATGATGGCAACTATAAAAATATCTTCTGAGGACCTATAAGCTCTGATTTGAGTTTTAAATTTCCTTTCCCTACTTATTGAATCTTGCAATTTTGAAAACAACTTGCTAATTTAGAGTTCAGTTATGAATAATATTGATCAGCTGCTAGTTGTGAATACGACATGTTTAGATAGATATGGAAGACCGGTAGTTAGTGTACCAGTATCTATGTGGACTGCATGTGTCGAAGTCCTGTTCTTTCATGATTTGAGACCCTGTACACTGAGACCATTTGCTTTGATGGTTTCTTCCTTTCTCTAATCTGATCATTGCTTGATCTCTGCCCATGATGATGTAGTACTTGATATTTGCCCATTTGATAATTATTTTTCTGTTCTATTGTTTATCCTATCATTTTGCTACAGCTTCCTATCATTTGGGAACACAATAGGATGAGTATGCTCAATCTTCTTGCAAGCCTAATAAAGGTAATATGTTTCCACAGTAGTCTCTTTATGCACTGCAAAGGGTGATTTGTGCACTAATTGAAATGAAATGGTGGTGGTTAGTGGATTTGAGGCACATGGTTGCTCATGTTTAGACCTGGGTCTGGATCATGTACTGGTAACTGGTTTATAGTAATGTTTGTAGCTATCCAGTTATTTCCTATAAAGCCAAGTTTGTTGAGGAGTCTCCAGCGACCCCAATCCTTCGTTCTTTTTCCAGTTTACTTTGATATATAATGTAGATACCAAAAGGAACACTGTTACTTGTGTTTTCCAAACCTCTCTAACCAAGGAATCGCTGTTTTTGACTGTGCACTGCTATTCTGTCAAAGTTTTTATATGCTAATGCTTGACACTACTGATACAGTGGTGGCAGTACTAAGTACTAATTGAAATTATGTAATTTTAAGTATTAATTAACTAAGTACTAATATCTGTCCCTTCATATTTAGCACAGATTCAGCTAATACGACATGACGAGGGAGATATTGAATCTCAGCTGTGAGAGTTTAGTAGGAGAGCTTCAGTTGTGCTATCTTCTTTTCCTGAACAGCTAGTTAGATACAAAGTACATTACTACTCTGTGGAGTTTATTCTTGTATGACTCTATACTATGTGATGAATTGTATAATATCATGTAATAAACATTGAGTTACCAGTTGAGCTTCTTTTTCTTGAACAGCTAGTTAGATACATAGTACATTACTACTCTGTGAAGTTGATTCTTGTATAATAATATCATGAAAATGGTGGAACATGTCTGATGTGTGTGTATATATATATGATCATTGTATATATAGGATCATCGTTTTTTTTTGTTTTATGAAATAGTTATCAGTGACGCGTCTTAGGTGGACACGTCACTGATAAGTGTTATCAGTGACGCGTCTTGGGTGGACACGTCGCTGATAAGTGTTATCAGTGACGCGTATTGGATAAACGCGTCACTGTTCAATGGTTATTAGTGACGCGTATTCACGCGTCACTGATGTGCCCTTATCACAGACGCAAGAACAGTGACGCGTCTTTTATGCGTCACTGATAAGCCTCTAGACGCGTCACTGATAAGCTTTTCTGGCATAGTGGCAATCGGCTGTGCCCCGTACAAAACATATATAGGGTGCCTGGTCTACGGCAATAGAGGAGTCCTATACATGGAGTCCTATACATATACGTACAAGTTAATTATCCCTTGTACAAGCCTAATAGAATATTCCTATTCCTAACCGATCTGGCCATACGTATCTGATATGTCTCATAGTCCGATTGGAACTTTCTGTGTTAGCCCAGCCAAGGACAAATAACTAATAGATGCAAAATCCTCTTCCGTTCCTTTCCTCTGAAATCCCTCTTGCTTGCTTTCTCCAACACGTATGCTCCAGTATATCCATCAAAATGATGCCTGAGTGGTGAGTGCACATGCATATTTCTGATCGTACTCCTTCACCAGCGCCTGCAACTTGATTCCGAACTGCCACCAGCCAGCACTCGCCAATCCAGAAGAATGTCTCTTTGCTCCTCCTGCATACTGCTGCTCGAATAGCTGTTTGTGTCCGATTTATTTCTTCCAAATTAAATCGGCCAATGAAAATATTATAGTAGCGTATGAATAAGACAGCGCTAATTCAAACCGAAAGTAGCAACTAATCCGGCCAACCAAATTATGCCATCAACACATGCCCCCCTGTTTTCGGTACAATTGCATTTACCGAAAATACTAAGAGTCAATCTTTTACCTTAGGATGATATCTATAGCTCCACCGGCCATAATATTGCTCAGGGCGATGTCCAGATAGCACATTGGCCAAATATATATTTGCTCAGGGCGATGCTTGAAGAACACATCGGCCAAATATTTTACTTAGGGCGATACTTAAACAACATATTGGCCATAGCACTATCAAGCAGTTTGCCACACACTAGGATAGTACTTCTTCAAATATTTACCATTTTAGAGCTTTAGGCAATTTCTCCCCCTGCAAAGATTGCACAAAATATTAATTTCCAGGAACAATCTCTACAACTCTATAGGGTCCTTCCCAACTCGGCGGCCATTTGCCGAATTTATTATCTTTAGTTCCTAGAGGCAAAATCGTTTTCCATACTAAATCTCCTATCTGAAACGATTTTTCCCTAACTCTTTTACTATAAGCCTCAGCTACCCTCAATTTCTCTTTTTTCAATTTCACGTAAGGCCTTTAATCTCTCCTCTGGAACCTCATCTATTCTGTCCATCATCAGATTACTATAGTCTACAGCCGACAAATCATTTTGTCTGGCTACTCTAAGAGCTTGTAAATTAATCTCCACAGGTAGCACAGCTTCCTGTCCATACACTAACTCATACGGTGTCACTTGAGTTGCTCCATGCTTAGATATCCAATGATCCCACAAAGCTTCTGAAAGCACCTCATGCCACCTTCTCGGATGCTCTTCAATCTTTTTCTTTATAAGCTTAATCAAAATTTTGTTGCTAGATTCGGCCTGTCCATTAGCTTGAGCATAATAAGGTGATGAATTTAACAACTTAATTCTAAAAGATTTGGCAAATTCACGAAATTGGTGAGACATAAAAGAAGCACCTTGATCAGAAGTCAAAGTCAGAGGAATACCGAATCTATGAATAATATGCTCCAATACAAAGTTAATTACTTCTTTATGAGTTATATTTTTCAAAGGAATTGCTTAAGTCCATTTAGTAAAATAATCTATAGCTACTAGGATGAAGCGATGACCTCTAGATGAAGTAGGATGTATCTGACCAATAAAATCTAAACCCCATCCTCTAAACGGCCACGGCTTAACAATAGGGTGCAACATAGCCGCGGGTGCTAACTGTATGCTTCCAAACTTTTGACATGCTTCACACCCCTTATAATATCGAAAACAGTCTTCTAACATCGTCGGCCAATAAAAACCCGCTCTTTTCAATAACCACCGCATCTTATGAGCCGACTGATGTGTCCCACATATTCCTTCATGTACTTTACCCATAGCTATTCTAGACTGATCAGAATCCAAGCACTTCAAAGTAACCCATCTATTGTTCGGTGATATAATTCATCATTTAACAAAGTATATTTTAAAGCCTGACGCCGAATTTTTCTATCTCTTGTTTGACTTGAATCCTTTAAATAATTAATTATAGGGCTTCTCCAATCACTAAGTTCTAACTCATTAACAGATTCGGTTGTTTGTGAACCCTATACCGAATTGCCTGATGCACCCTGTACCCCAAAACTACTAATATGTTCAACCCCAGAACTTTCAATTTTGCCCGGAACCGAACTAGCAACCTGCAAATTGGTCTTACTTTTGATAATAGCTGGCATCGGCTTTTCCATTATTAAAAACTTTCCACTAGTAATCTGGTAACCAGATGCTTGTTGGGCTAAATGATTCGCTCTAAAATTCTCTTCTCTAGTTATATGTCTGATAGTAAAAATGTCTAGAGACTTAATTATATCTAAGCATCGGGCCAAGTAGCTATTCAGCAACCCATCAAAACATTGGAATTATCCATTAATCTGCTGAACTACCAAAAGAGAATCCCTAAAAGCATATATGTCCCTCACACCCATATCAACTAAACTTTGCAAGCAGAACAATAAAGCTTCATATTCAGCCTGGTTATTTGTGCAACGATATTCTAAATGAACGGATATTTCATAAGCTACATTATTTGGTGAAATCAAAACATTACCGACACCTTGTCCATCTCTACAAACCGATCCATCAAAATAAAGTTTCCATGGGCACACACTAATATAGCTAACATCTTCTTCATCTTTAATCCTATGATCAACAATAAAATTGGCGACAACTTGACCTCTCATAGCATGCAACCATTCATATGTTAAATCATATTCCACTAGTGCATAAGCCCACTTTCCAATTCTACCACTAGGAATCAGCTGTTGTAACATATATTTAATTACGTACAAGTACTAGAGAGTAAATAATGCCTAAATTTGGTACATGCATAATATAAAGGCAAGCACAGCCTTTCAATGAACACATACCTACTCTTTGTATCCAGCAGACGGCAACTCACATAAGCAATGATATATTCCTTCCCACCGTCTTCTTGTGTCAAAACTGTGCCGATCACCTTTTCTTGTGCAGCAATATATAATCTGAATGGCACACCAGACTTTGGCGCCCGAAGCACAGGAGGACTCGATAGATATATCTTTATATTATTATAAGCATCACGTTGCTCTACCCCCCATGTGAATTCGGCTTCATGCTTTAGCCGAAGTAAAGGGATAAACAATTGAATTTTTCCTGCAAGGTTAGATATGAACTGTCTCAAGTAATTAATTTTTCCTAACAACTTCTGCACATCCCTTTTACATGTAGGCTCCTCCAATTTTCTGATTGACTCTACACTCTTAGGATCAATCTCTATGCCATGCTCATGAATTATAAAACCTAAGAACCTACCAGCCGACACACCAAAAGCACATTTGAGTGGATTCATCTTTAACCCATACCGGCGCATTCTCTCAAAGGCTAATCGCAAATCGGCTAAATGATGATCAAACCCATCCGATTTAACGACAACATCATCAATATATATTTCCAATATAATGCCCAACATATCTTGAAAAATTAAATTCATAGCACGCTGATATGTAGCACCGGCATTTTTCAACCCAAATGTCATAACGACCCACTCAAATAAACCAATAAAGCTGGGGCAACGAAAAGCAGTCTTAGACATGTCTTCTTCGGCCATAAAGATCTGGTTATAACCGGCATTACCATCAAAGAAACTAATCACTTTATGCCCGAAAGCATCATTAATTAACATGTCGGCTATAGGCATAGGGTATACATCTTTAGGAGTAGCCTTATTCAAGTCTCTAAAATCAATGCATACTCTAATCTTTCCTGTGTTTTTCTTTTCTACAGGTACAATGTTAGAAACCCACTCAGCATACCTACATGGCCGAATAAACCCAACTTTCAACAACCGATCAGTTTCTTCTTTGATGCGTCATACAAATTATAATTAAAATGCCTAGACGATTGCTTATACAACTGAAAACCAGATTTAATAGGTAGCCTATGCTCAACTAAATCTCTACTTAAACCAGGCATCTCAGAATAGTTCCAAGCAAAGCAGTCAACAAATTCTCTAAGTAATGCACATACCTTGCTTTTCTGATCGGCCTCCAAATTTGCATTGATGAAAGTAGGCCTGGGAACACTTCCATCACCAATATCAATTTCCTGAAGCGGATCAGCCGATGAGAACCCCTGTCCAAGGTTGTCCATGTCACCAAAATCTTCAACAGTTTCATGCATATCATTCTTACCAGAACGATATTCCTTAGTACGCCTCTGCAACCACTTTATACTATCTTCTTTATTCATTGTTCACAGAGACAAATTATTAAGCCGAGCTACACAAGCCGGCTGTACCTTTGTAGGAACAAAACCATCCCTACCAATAGCAACATAATCATAATCTGACAAGTCCCTTCCTGTCAAGCACCGCATCTCACCATGTTGCCAATCAATAGGAGCATCAGTTAAAGGAATGCAGGCTGAATTATCTGCTTCAATTACCTCCACATCATCTCCAACCCACTGAATCACACACTGATGTAGAGTGGAAGGGATGCTACAGTTTGCATGTATCCAATCGCGTCCCAAAAGAATGTTATATCGGCCTTTTACGTCAACAACAAAAAAACGCAGTCGGCACTGTTTTGCTTCCGATTGTGAGCTCCATAACAATAACACCTTTGGCTTCAGACAACTCTCCTAAGAATCCACTAAGCCCCATGCTAGTCTTCATCAACTCGCTCTCTTTTCGGCCCAATTTAGTAAAAATCAAAAAAGGCATAACATTAACCCCAACACCGCCATCAACAAGCATGCCGCCAATAGGCTTACCATCAATATGTCCCTTGATGTACAAAGGCTTTAAGTGCTTCTCCGTCTTTTCTGGCTTCTCAAATTTAGCACTTTTAGGGCCAAGAACAAGTTCTGCAACTTCAATTTCAGGTGCACGAAATTCAGCAGGCAAGGCAAACACCATATTAACATCCATTGCAGCGGGCGTATCATCTTTGCTCTCCGAGGTCTCATCAATAATCATATTATCGTCCTCAGATTTCTCCTCCATCGTGATGCGCTTTTCCTTCCAAGTCATCTTGGCTGGAACCATTGGCCTGGCTTTATAAAACCATTCATCACGGTGCTTCTCAGCTTGCTCTTCTTTAATTTCTAGTGTTCGCAGCCGCTGCACTCTTCGTTTCTGTGTATGAGTCCTCTCGGGCACCACTGAGACTTTGGTTTAGTTCCCGGCGCAACTGATCTGATCCTGGTGCCCCCCAAACCCCTAGCTCTGTGCTGCATCGCTACTGCTCTCGGCCTAAACATAGGGCCTCTGGAATAAAAATTATTCTGCTCCATAGGCATTTGAATGTTCAGGCTCCTATTCACATGAGGCATGCCTCTTGCATTTCTGCCACCGCCATTTGCTGAACTGCAATGCTGAGACACACCTTTAGAAATTCTTGCGCTGCTGCTTTGCATGTTCAGTTTATTAAACTTTAGCCGTGCTGGTAACTGCAGCGAGTGTTTCCTCAGAATGATTCTGTTGGACAGGCTCTGAACTGAATGTTCCTGCTGCAACAACGTCCTCTTGAACCAAATCAGTGCTGTAACTCACTACCAGACTTCCCTGAACCTGTGACTTCTTCCTGATCTGAACTAGAGCGCAACCCAATAACTATTTTCCCTTGATGTGCACATGCATCCATTTCAGATTTATCAATCACCATAGTGGATATTTGCAGACCATGAACAGCACTAGAACCATTTGGACCAGTTGTCGGTTGACGAGTTCTAGCTATGTCACATAAATCTGAATTATTCGTGCGACCTCCAGGCTTGATCGGCACCCACATGGATTTGTGCCCACCAACAAAATTCTTGTTGCCTGCATTGTACCTCGGTGAACTGCTATGTGCAGATCCTCTCCCTTTGGACGATCCAGCTTCGGCCTCCCTGTGTAGATTAACAATTCCAGAAGCTGAATTCTTGCGGTCACCATGCACCACAATGGCATCATTTGCCCTAACCTCCTGACTGAACCGAGGTCTTTTGCCATAGACATGCTGTCCAAACACAGATCCTGGTGCTGCCCATCCAAGTTGATAAAAACATTCTAGCCCAGTAGGATGTGGTACCCAAGGATTAAAACCATATGGAGGAATTTGTGGATACATTAGAGGTGCACAGCCCTAGAACCCTGATCCCATTGGAAACTGTGGTTGATGAGCATATGAATTTCCTTGTCTATAAAATTGACCACCAAAACCATGTCCAGGAGATCTAGGACGCTTAGAACCTCCTAGCCGATTAAACACATTGCTGGCCTTCTGTGATGCATATTTGTCCAACAGGTGTTTAACTGTCGGCCTTGACTTTGGAACATGTTTCTTGCCTTCATAGACTTTCCACACTCCCTCTTCTGGATTTTTTGGCTTGATCATCCTTGGAGCAGCCCTGTCATCAACAATAACATTTTTTCCTTTCAAGGATTCGGCTTGATCTGACCGAATGAGCACCTTCTTGTTCTCAAAGTCAATCATATTGATAGGAAATGGGTCACTATCAAGCTTCATCTTAGAACATTCTGTAAATGTCAATCGTCCATCAATAATGGCCGATTGCACCTGTCGACGAAACACGTTACAATCATTAGTAGCATGAGAAAAAGAATTGTGCCACTTACAGTAAGTTCTTTTAGCCAATTCTTCTGGAGATGGAATTACATGTCCTCCCTTTATTCTAATCAGGTTTGCTTGCAGCAAGATATCAAAAATTTTATCACACTTGCTAACATCAAAAGTATACTTAGTTTCTTCTCTTCTAGCAGGTGTAGGTTTCAAAGCAGCGCATACAAAAGGTTTTGACTTAGGCGCTTGTACCCATTCGGCTATGCAAACATCAATGTCATCATCACTAGCCGAATCGCTATCATAGCCTACCACATTAACTGTAGGCTTTTCCTTGTCTTTGCTTTTATTATTATTATCCCTAAACCGGCCATATTGCTTAACATCTTGAGCACGGTTTTCCTGCGCCAAAGCCTTTTGTAAAACCTGATTAATATCTGAAAATTCTTGCCCTTCTAATCTATCCTTGATATGAGCAAGTAAACCTGAAAAAGCAATATCAGCTAAATCCTTTTCGGCAATGATCAAGCTAAAGCACCGGTTTTTTACATCTCTAAACCATCGAATATATTCAGAAACCGATTCATTGTACTTTTGCTTAACCAATATCAAATCAGTAATCCTAAGTTCAGTTTCACCACTATAAAAATATTCATGAAACTTTTGTTCCAATTGTGCCCAAGTTACAATGGATTTAGGAGCAAGTGATGAAAACCAAGTAAATGCAGTACCAGATAATGATAAAGGAAATAATTTCAATTTATAAACATCTGATGTACCAACATCACTGATTTGTGCTAAAAATTGTCTTATATGCCCAAAAGTGGACCTACCATCTCCCCCCGTAAATTTAACAAAATCTGGAATTTTAAAACCACGTGGGTACGATGTTGAATCAACATATTCAAGATAGGGTTTTTGATATGCATGAGCTCTACCTTTGGGTTCCAAACCAAGTTCTCTAAGCACATTAGCAATTTGGTCTTTAAAATTTTGAGATGGCTCTAAAGAACTAGTTTGTGGCATAGATGCAACATGGTTGTGTGACTATATGTCACACCCCAAAATTTCTGATTTTGGGTTGTGAATAGAAAACACTAAATAAAACAAATGGATTAAATATTTGTTTAAGACTTGATAAGACTAATTTAAGTTTTAGCAAATTTAGTATAGAAAATTGTGGTATTTCAAACTTTTCCAAATTAATTTAGTGGTCTCTTGCCTGATGTAATGTTGGCTTGATTGCATGACTATGTGTTGTGATTGTGAAAAGTTTTAAAGTGTGTTTAGTATGTCTTTTATTAGTTATCCGTCTTGTCTCTGTCTTTTTCTACAATCAAATTTGCGCTTTTTCGGTCCTAATCTTTTCATTCTGAGTTTCCCCAAAATCCTTTTTTCCACTCGAAATCACTCATTTCATTTCATCATCCATCAGGGTATCTCTGAAATATTCCCAGGAATTATTCGGGCTTTGTCGGGAACCTTTTCCTATTTTTTAGGAGAATAATCTATTTTTTAGATGCTCCAAATTATATTATCATGAGCTCCAAATACTTTATTTGGGTTCCTCATGTTCCATAATGTCTCTAGAAAAATCCCTCAAATTTTCGGAGCTTTCGGAGTATTTTTCGCGACTTAAATAATAATTCTGGACTTTTCTAGAATTATTTTATACATAAAATTAATTAATTCCAAAAATAATAAATATCTCATTTTCCACCAAAGCCTGTGTGCAATAATAAATATCTCATTCATTTATTTACTAATGAGCTTTAATAATTAATTAGCCCTATTAGTAAAGATGGAGGGTGCAACATCAATTAGCACCATATTGCTAGTTGACATGGAGGTGGAGAGTTTTCCTCCCTATATATATATACCTACCCCTTGGGCAAAGCACACCAAAACTACCGTAAGAGGAGCCCCTAGTTTGGGAAATCTCTCGTGTAGTAAACTAGAATTTTCTTCCTTCTTATCGTGAGCCGCCGCTCATAGCTCCCTCCACCCCTCGAAGAAGTTCTGCATCTACAGCTTGCGTTCCGGCGAACTTCCGATGAAGGTTCGGCGAGCTTTTCCGACCACCTCGGACATCTCCGGTAAATTCCGTTTCCACTCCGAGGTTTGTCTCGTCATCCTCTTCGCCGGCACACCTTTCGTTTCGCGAATCCGTCGTCCGTTCATCGATTCCCTAATACTTCTCTTTTATTCCGACGAGGTGCTTCCATGAACGACGGCATCTTCTTCTTCGTTTCCGGCCACCTTGACCCCGTGCGCCATCACTGCAGCCTCACTCGCACGAGACCCAGGCCCCAGACCTGCGCCGCCCTTGGCACACCGCTGCGGCAGGAGGCCGCTGCCGCCTTGTCACACACAGGCATGTGTGCGTGCTGTTTCCCGCCAGTCATGTGCCCCGGTCACGGACCCCAGGCCCAGTGCCGCGCTGCTGCAGGCCAGCGCCCGGCGCCCCTCCAGTGGCCGAGCCCCTGCCCTTCTTCCCCTTGCGCACGAGCAACAGGCCATATCATGGTCACGACGTCCGTACAGGCACCAGCAGTCTAAGATACAAGATGATGATATTTACAGAATTGCCATTGAAGTTTAAATGTCTGTTGTTTCTTCGTTTTAGCTCCGATTCGAGTCATTCAAGTCACGTTGGATTTGTGTCGTCGCGCTCTACACAGTAATACTAATGTTTGTCATGTCTTATAATTATGAATTTATCAATTTAAAATACAATTTGATTAGTATTAATTTAATAGCTTTTAATTAAAAGTGACAAAGGTTTATAATTCTGTTTTGTTGGTTTGTGATCGTGGTGATGTAAGCGACATATTAGTAACACTCTTTTTTTATGTCACGTGTTTTTCTATATATCGCTAAATATTATATTGATTAATATGTTTGTACTAGCTTTATAATTAAAAGCAATTTAGACTATATAACCACGGTTTTATAAATAAATATTAATTTAATTCATGTTAACATGTGTGTTTATGATTATAATTTAGTTAGTATCAATGTTTTTCATGTCACTTGACCACGAATTTATTAACTTGAATGCTAATTAGATTAATATTTATTTAATAGCTTTCTAACCAAAAGCGATCTAAGTTTAACTCCGTTTTGGTTATGGTACAGCTATGCTGACTATAAGTTACATGTTAGTAGGAACTTTTAACATGTCTCACATCTCTAAATTTTGTAAGTTAAATATTAATTAGATTAATGATTACACAAACTGGTTTCCAAATAAAAGCAACATAGGAGAATATGGATCTTTTTATAATTACTTGTCAACTTAAATATTTTTTTTATAAATTGTCTAGTTTAAACATGATTCGGATAAAGCCAGTTTAGAATGCAATTTCATTAATATTTATTCAATGCCTTTTTGAATTACAACTTAGGTTTACAATTTTAGTCTTACATAAACAAATGTTAACTTGAACGATAGCAATTTGAATATTTCTTTACTAGTTGTAACTTGGTTAGTACCAAAATTAATGTCTCTTTATTAATTATAATTTGTTTCTATAATTCTAAAACTAGTATAGATGCTCACTTGTTTACTTTATTTTCATAAAAGAAATGTGTTTGCTTATATGTTTATGAATAATATATGGCTAGATTTAACTTGGTATTTTAATAAATCGTGTTAGTCCTTTATAATTAAGTATGAATGACTTATCTGATAGCAACTTGAATATGTTTTAAATTATGATTTGCTTAGCTCAAGCACAATATATATATCATAAACTCATCTTAGTGTTCACTGGGTACATTGTTTAGCAAGTTAAAGTTTAACTAGTATAAATGATGTCAAACTGTGTATGAATAAATGCGATCTGCTTCAACACGCATCATGTACAAATTGAATAGATGTTCTCATATGTTCTTTTATTTTGAAAGGTTAAAATTTACTTTGATTGAATGATACATGCATGTTAATATTTAAAATATGATAATGACTAATCTGAATTTGTAGTTTCTCGTGATTTTATTTAACTAAAATATTCTCTAGTTGATTGTTTTCTTTTATAGTATAGAACTCCCAATAGTCGTTTCTTTTTAACGATAGTTTTGTTATTGGCATGACCGTAGTAGCTAGATCTCTTTTAGCACGCTGTTTTTAAGTTTTTACTTGATTGGTGTATTGTTTTTAGTCTACCTTATTTGCTTGTACGTGTGCTCGACTTGCTTGGTGCTTGCTATGAGTAGAAGAAACATGGTTCGTTAGCGCTGAAGACAGGAAGCTAAGGACTGACAAGTATAACAGAAGCTGAAGATCAGAGACAGAGGCTGAAGATTTCTCATTAGCTAACTTTGGAAGAAAGGCAAGTATAGCTTGGGTTTTGTTTTTGTGACCATGATCTTGTGACTTGATTGATGTTTAAGCAACAAACGATAAAAATGACTTTTTAGCAACTTGAGGATTTATCTGTAAGAGAATCTCCGGGATTTACAGTACAACTGTGAGGGCTATATGGCTCTGGCTTTATCTCAGTATGAGGACCTTTTCTAGCTGGTTAGAGGTTACCCTTGTGGCGCAAATGGGGAAAAGCAGACTGTGGATCCCTGAGACTGGTTGTATCACACAGACTGACTTTGTAAACTTAACGGCCCTAACTTGTTAGACGAACCTTTGAAAGACTTCATAGTGAACCCTGCTTGCTCACCTTGGGAGTGTTTTGGGAATTGGCCGCTCTGGGAATATGGGTAATCACGACTCACGGTGAAAGTGTACACCTCTGTGCAGAGTTTAATAAACTGGTATACTAGCCGTGCTCACGGATACGAGTGGCCTTGGATCTTCATAGAATAGATGAACATTTATTGGTTTAATATGTGTTTTTCTGTTCATTATTCATATTTACATTGATCATATGTTTATTGTGGGATTAATGCAATCTTGATGCTACTTATGTAATAAAATTGTGACAATTAAAAGCTAAGTGCAGTCAAACCAGTGTCTAGCCTTTTGAGCCTCATGAACCCTATGTTATACTTGTTGAGTTCGACATGGACTCAATCTTGCTATTTCCACCACACTCTAGTGTGTAGTAAGGTGCTACTTAGAAGAAGGATGAAGGTGTAGTGATGTTTTTAGAATTCCTTCAGAAGTGCTTGGCATATGGAGCCACCAGTCAGCCGTCCCTGAGAAGAATGGAGCCTGAAGTTTAGTCACCGTTCCACGATACTCTGATGTAAGTGTTAATATAGCTATGTATACGTTATATCATAACATTGTTTCTGATACTTTTTTATTCTGACATATGTGTGGACTTCCTGGGCACACATATGATTAGCCTGGTTTTGTTCTTTAGAAAACCGGGTGTGACAATGTAACTCCGGCAAAACAGGTTGAGCATGCGGCACATGTTGCGGAGATACATTAGGATACACATTTGATAGACGGCAAAGATGGAGCAGTATATGATGCCGTCTGATAGTAAGGTTGTTGCAAAATTAAAATTCACAACTCGGTTGCCTGCAGTCGATGATTGCGGAACCGAATTTATAATGGCAGAATTAGAAGCACTAGGTGCAAAATTATTGGCCGAATTACTAACATAATTTTGGCCACTTTGATTATCACCTAAGGTTGCATTAGGCTGCTGCACAGTACTAGCCGATGCATTAACTGTAAAAGTGGCATTTGGCAGCTCTGCCGAATTAGTATTTTCAAAAAGCACAGGCTGTTTTTCAAGATGTTCATCCCTAGCTTGTAACACTGCTGAATGAACTTGTCGAGGTAAACTATTTGCGATATCTTGATTAAATTGTAATTTAAACTCATCAAATTTACCAAAGAAAGAATCATTCATTGTGCGTGTCAGATTTTCCATCTATGTGCCATATTTACTAGCTACCGATACATCAATTAGATGACTAATTTCTTCAGCAGAAGGTGCTTTACTTACATCGGTGCTAGGTGAAGCGGAACAGACTGGTGCAGCTACCTTGTTGACGAGGCCGTTCCTTGTCTTCTGGAAGCCTGCTAACTTTCTCTGTAGACTCACCAGCCTCTCTTCCTCGAGCTTCCGTTCAATCTCCCACCGTCCCTCTTCAGATAGATCATCGAGCGTGACGGCGATGACATTGTCGGTGTTGATCTGACTACCGTCCTTGGTGCTTGTGCAGCCCTAGGAGCTTGTTTCTTCTTATTCTTCTTCCCCAGCGGAGTCGCCAATTGTGTTAGCACGCGAAATTGATCCGCACAACAACACGATAACTATCGTGCTTTCACGACAACGAGCGATTGCTTTCCGAGCAAAGCAAGGAAGGATCCTCTCTTTCGTGGAGGGAAGCCGACCCTTTTTCAGCGCAAAACGGCAAAGATGAACCAATGCCTAGGGCTGCTAGGGCTCGGCAAGAACTACGAACTACTATGCTGGAGAAAATTGATCCGCAATCGGCCGTGCCCCGTACAAAACATATACAGGGTGCCTGGTCTACGGCAATAGAGGAGTCCTATACATATACGTACAAGATTAATTATCCCTTGTACAAGCCTAATAGAATATTCCTATTCCTAACCGATCTGGCCATACGTATCTGATATGTCTCATAGTCCGATTGGAACTTTCCGTGTTAGCCCAGCCAAGGACAAATAACTAATAGATGCAAAATCCTTTTCCGTTCCTTTCCTCTGAAATCCCTCTTGCTTGCTTTCTCCAACACGTATGCTCCAGTATATCCATCAAAATGACGCCTGAGTGCAGATGCATATTTCTAATCGTACTCCTTCACCAGCGCCTGCAGCTTGATTCCGAACTGCCACCAGCCAGCACTCGCCAATCCAGAAGAATGTTTCTTTGCTCCTCCTGCATACTGCTGCTCGAATAGCTGTTAGTGTCCGATTTATTTCTCCCAAATTAAATCGGCCAATGAAAATATTACAGTAGCGTATGAATAAGACAGCGCTAATTCAAACCAAAAGTAGAAACCAATCCGGCCAACCAAATTATGCCATCAACAGCTTGTTTGTCCTGGGATTTCGATCTATCAGTGATTCAAAAATGTTTGGAGGTGACCCTAAGGGGTCCCTAATTTGCACCCCTAATGGATCCACTTTAAGGGGAACTGCTGGAGAGAGTAGAAACTTTATAGTTTTTTAGTTGCTCCCAAAAACTAGTTTTAGGGCCAAATTTTATGGGGCGACACTCTTGGAGATTGCCTAGGCCAATGTTTTCATGCTCTCTGGTTGCCTAGATTAATTAATTAAGTGAATGAAAATAAAACCCTAGATTATCTCCATGACAATTATTATTATTTTCTTTAATGGAGCAAATGCCCATGATATGTTCATCAGAGGAACGATTTTACAATGTCTATGATGGTGTTATGCCCTGATTCATCATATGAGGAGACTGGCTACTATTTACTTAAACCTATTTCTAACTTTTCATGTTGAGATTAGGTGATGGCTGAGCAGATTATAGCCATAACATATATTGTTAAAAAGTTTGCTGGGTTTTAATTAGTGAGATGGTTTGTATGCCCCTTCACTCTTTAAGTTTTGCATCAAAACTTTGTATTGTTACATTTGTCTACATTGGATAATTTCCCTTGGGAAATCATTCAATTTATCAACATCTGCCTGTAGGCATTGTATAAAAGGTGCAATACTGAGTATAATTCAATATATTGTTCTGTGGTATATAACAAATTCTGATGATGAGGTTAATGGGCTGGTCTAATATGTAAAACTTGCTTTGGGCATCCATAGGGTCATAGAAAATTAAAGGAACTTCAATCGATATTGCTATTTCAAAAATTAACTTTGTTTGCTTTTTGAGTTTATATTGTACATTTGAGATTCTACTAATCCTTTAATTTCCTTTTGACACATGTTTTGACAAAGTTAAGTAAATTATTACTTTGCTATAGCTTTGACTAGGGAGCTGCAATTCAGGAATCTGGCCTTTTGATGCATGTTATGGTAGTATTAATATACTACTAAAAATTGTCGTGAGCTTGTACAAGAAGGACCCTGATGGAGTTCTTTGGCGATGATGCAGGCCCACCCTCGCTGCCCTGTGATCTGCATACACCACTCGAGAGAGTAGCTGCGCCGCCATGGAATCACGCAC
The DNA here is from genome assembly GCA_038087645.1 of Saccharum hybrid cultivar R570. Taxonomy (NCBI): domain Eukaryota; kingdom Viridiplantae; phylum Streptophyta; class Magnoliopsida; order Poales; family Poaceae; genus Saccharum; species Saccharum hybrid cultivar. Next base: position 8,006,310 of record JAQSUU010000494.1, read on the forward strand.
CTCGTCCTTGCAGCATGTATCGTCATAGTTCGTTGACTCTATGACAACAGTTTCACGTTTTAGCTTGAAATTTATGATACTCTGTTAAGGTTTGTACCACCGAAATAGCATGTACCGCCGCAGGTTCATCTTACCGGGAACTCCATAACGATGAAGTGGTTCTTGGTCCAGTACTCCAGTCGTCGACTAGTCGTCGAACGTCGCCAGGAGCTGCACGACGTTCGGGTGGACGCGGCACGCCTCCAGAGCCATGGCCCTTCTGCGCGAACTGATCGGGACCCCTTTGTTAACAATACACTCGGTAGATAGGGATTTAGGGTAGAGAGCACAGCAAAGGGGCAGGAACGGAGGAGGAGTTCTTCATTAGAGTTCGGAGTTCTCAGTTCCAAAATGATCGATGTCGATTACAGAGCAGCCGCTGCCCTTTTACCGTTCGCAGACGGAAGACCGGAGTCCCAGTGAGTCACGCCATTTGCTTCTGCTTCCCGGTCGTTACCATCGGTAACACCCTTCACCACGCACTCGTCGTGGGCCGGCGCGATGAGCTGCTTCACGGCGACGAGTTGCTCGTCGACACAGTCCCAGGCCACGTACACCCGGGTGAACATTCCTCGCCACACCATGGCCGTGTGCTTGTACCGATCCGCCACGGCCAGAGGCCAGCTGCTGGGAGCCGCTGCCTTCCCTGTTAATGCGCTGTCCTTGACGAAGTGCATCTCGACCACCGCCGAGACAGCAGCAGCCATCATTAGTGAGAAAATTGCTAAAATAGTAATTTTCTCCTGCCAGTGAGCACAGCCTATCCGCCGCGGGCAGCCTGTCGCATTGGGCAGACGGACGGCCACGGGCGCGCGCAGCTAGGCCGCCGCGGTGCCATCCGCAACCGCACGCACACAGGACAAGAGCAGCAGCCGCGGCCACGGGCTGCTGGCACTAAACCACCCGCCAGCCACAAATCTGAGCATGGAGAGAGCAGATCCGGCCACGGAGGGTCTGGATCCGCGCCACCGCCGCCGCTCGAATCGCTGGATTGCCAGAGGAGCAGGTCGTCGGCAGCCATGGTTGAAGAAAGGAGAAAACTGGGAGAGCAGAGGGTGTAGAGCCCCGCTGCTGCCTTCATCGCCATGCATGGTCACCTGCCGGCAGGCTCGAGCAGCAGCAAGGAGGGAGGAGCTGGGTGGGAGGGGGCCGGCGGCGGGCTTGGTTGGGGGCGCCGCCAGTGTCGCCCACGGACGGGACGACGCGGGGCCGACCTCAAAACTCTGGCAGATGTTGGAGTTCTGATTTGACAGATAAGATTCATCAAAGGCATTCACCCAAAATGTTGAACTGATGGATCCCATTATTTCACGTTTTGATGTTCTATGTGTGGTTAAGGTTTGTATCTAATCTTCATGTGTGATATATTTGCCCAGTGTTCGGTTGTCAATCAGTACTGAACTTTTAATTTTGAAATACAGGATATTCTCGATCCGTTTACAGATGAAATGCTTGCAAGGTTTGTTGTAGATAGCCATGCCAGATCCCAACCGAAGGGCGCTAACCACATAGCCATGCCAGATCCCAGCGACGGGCGCTAACCTTGAAGATAGGGTTTATGCTGAGCTTCAACGAGAGTCCTCTGTAAGTTCTCATTCTTTTGGAGTCTTATGTAGGGCTTCACATGAACTATATTTTGTAACGTATGCATTTGAAAAGCAGAAAGTAAATGGAGTCTTATATATAGGGCTTCATATGAGCTATATTTTGTAAGTGATAAATTTGAAAAAGAGAAAGTAAAGTAGCTTCTAACTGTTTTTGCAGCATGGTCAAGGGGTCCCAATTGCAGTAAGGCAAATAGAATCAATTATCCGAATGTCAGAGGCACATGCAAGGATGCATTACAGAGCTGTGTCCCAGGAGGATGTGGACATGGCAATCCGTGTCTTGCTTGACTCTTTCATTTCAACTCAGAAATTTGGCGTACAGAAAGCACTTCAAAAGGAAAATTTTCCAAAGGTTCCACTGTTAGATGGCTATTATATATCCAATGCCACAAAGTATTGTATTTGATTATCCACTTAAAAATGTCAGTTCTGTCAGTAAAAATGACATTGCTTATCTATCCCTAATAATAAAGAGGCAAAATTTCAGGCTTTTTTTCGTCCATCCATTTGTTTGGTCCGTCTCCCTTTAATTATCGGACGATGTAGAGTTTTTTCTATCTAGACTCATATATATATAATCCGTGCTCATACAGGAATCCTAATCTAAATATGAATCCTTCGTTCTTCGTTCCCACACAATTGTTTATACTTTCTAATTTATAATCTATATAGCCGGAGTCACAATCCGTCCCTCCTTCGATTCGAATCGGACAACAATAGCACGTACGGTGCCATCAATAGCCTCACGTGGACACACAACTCTTTTTTTTATGTCAAGTCCCAACCCAACCCGTGTGATCTCACTTCCACACGACGCTCTAAATAAAGCAAAACTCTCTCTAATGTTTCCCTTTTGCACATAGCAGGATCCAAAGAGGTGCCACCACTCCATCAGTCACATGAGCTACCTGTCTCTATTTTTTTCCATCTATGACATGTGGGCTCACCACGAGATACAAGATACCAAATCGACCTAGTGTTAGATGCACACAACGAAGTGCCGAACAAAATCCAACACAGAATCAAACCATATAGCCACAAAATCAAATAAAAATCAAACTTTAAAGCAAGAAGATCTCGTCATCTTGGTTTGGGATTTGGAACTTGCCGTCAAGAACCGAGCAGAAACGATGGCCTTGTGCGTAGGTCTGGCCGCTAGGTAAGGCCTGGTTTCCGATAGGTCGCTTCTTGGCAAGGTAAATACTATAGAACACTTTGCCCCATGGAGCAGTCTCAGTCCGCTGCAAGCTTCCTAGAATCGCCACCGGAGCTGGACAATATTGAGCAGTGTGGGACGCACTGCGTGCTCACGGCCGCCCTGCCGCCCATGGATGTTGTGGACATCCACATGATACGGCGGCGGCACGACACAGAGGGGAAGGAGGTCGACGACGAGCCGACATGCCGTAACCCTTGGATGCTACTGACACCGCCAGGATACGGCTGCAGTTCCATGATGACATGGAGGAGAAAATCGATGAAAAGTCTGCTGAGCAGAGCAACAAGGCGCCCATGCCTGTGCCGCCACCCTCGGACACCTTGGACTCCAGGCTCCGCCACAACACGGTCACCGCGGTGGTAGAGCAGCGAGGTAGCGAGCATGGCAACACCTTCGTCCAAGCAGGGAGGGAGCCAGTTGGACTGTAGAAGGGGGAGCGGAGGGGCCAAGGAAGAAGAGTAGAAGACCGCCTCCAACATTGTGTGTTGGTGATAATATGCCCATGCGTTACTATGTTTTTTTAATTTTGCTACAGTTTTTTTTTAAAAAAAAAATTAATATTTTTAATTTTTTAAATTATTGCAAGTAGCTAAGAATACAAGTTGTATGTCCTGTTACAATGCACAGATATTTTTGCTAGTTATTATTAAATACTAAAGAGGCAAAATTTCTAACTTTTTTCTTTCGTCCTGGCCAAAGCCATACTAAAGAGGCAAAATTTCTGTTTTTTTCTTCTTTCATCCAGCCCTGGCCAAAGCCGGCTCGGTCTCACGTCCGTTGGCGGTTACGTGAAATTGCTGAGATTAGGAGTGGGGAACAGAATAGAAAGAAATACGGGTTCCAGATGTAAAGTTGCTAGAAAGAAAGAAAAGGTGAGAGAGTCTTAATAGTTTTTGAAATGGATCAGGATTCCTGATATAAAATATTCAGATTCGAGTGGGCCTCTGCTGATGGGATTTCTTTTTCAATCTAGGCTGAATCCTTGCAGTTGGACCGCCTTCGTTGTGGACTGGACCAAGGCCATACAAACCTTTTTCCTTTCTTTTGTTTATCTCTTTTTCTATAAAAATAAAGATCTTGCAAAATTCGCCAAAAATTATAGAAAAATCAGAAAAATATCAAACCAGTTTTGTTAGCTTCGTAAGAATGTGATCTATCCATAGATGTTATGAATCTTGTTAGTTTGTGCTTTTGTCTATAGGTGTGTTAAATCATCCTTTCATATATTCCATGCATATAGGTTCAGTGATGACAGAGAACGTGCCAGGGGTAGACCCCGAATACGTAGAGGTGGCCGAGGAGAACCGAAATTTTGGGCAGATTATTGTCTAATGAAATCTAAACATTGTATTTATGTAATTCCCGACGAGGGCTGTTGTGTGAAAAATCAAGAGAGATCTCCCGTCATAATCATTGGCGGACAGACCAATCCTTTATACATCGACAAAAAAGTTAAGGAGGTTGATATGATGCGTCAAAAAAACTACAAAGGTCTATATTGAGTCATAGAAACACATGTGTAGGATGAAAAATTTAAGTTATGATATGTTTATATCTAAATAATTATGCACTTTACAATGGAAGGAAAAATATACCAAGGTGTATTTTAATTTGATACAGGTTTAATAGGACATTGTTATTTATTGTCAGCATTAACTTATGTTATGGATGTGATGGTTATCACAAAATAAATTATAAAAGCATGAAACATAAGTAGATATTTACCATTCACGTTATCATTTTGCTTGAATGTTTAATAGTTTTTTTTCTCCCATTGCAACGCACGGGACATTGTGCTGATATTGTGAATTCAGTCTTGTGACTCTTTTAGTAACCTGGATTCTCTAGGGCCGTCGGTTAATCGTGCAAACATAAACACAAATTTCTGCTCTCAGAATTTCAGGAAATACATGACCTTTAAGAAGGATTACAACGAGTGCTTCTGCTGCTCCTGTGCACACTGGTCAAGGATGCGCTTCACTTTGAGGAAATTGTGTCAGGATCAACCGCACGCCTCACTCACATCGAGGTCAAAGTGGAGGACCTGAAGAACAAGGTAACCCTTTGTGCATGCTTCCATGGCTATCCGAGCTGTGCACCCACCGCAACATCTGGATTCTGACTTGGTGCATCTGTTGTTTCAGGCCCAAGAGTATGAGATCTATGACCTGAAGCCGTTCTTCTCCAGTGCGCACTTCAGGGACAACAGCTTCGTCCTGGATGAAGGCCAGCCTTCATCAGTGACGGCGCAGGGATGAACGTATTGACAGTGTCTGTGTTATCAGGATATTGAGACTGGTCGTCTGGCATATATATGTTTTGCCGACATTCAAAGACAAGTTTATTGTGTTAAGATTCTGATTCTCAAACATTGTTAAGAGTGTTCCAACATTTGAACTTTGTAATCTACTATATCTCATCATTGTGTTCAGATTAATCTTGCTCCACTATTGAGATGCTTTTTTGTTTTTTTAGGGTATTGATGCAACGAAGTTAGTATTGGAAAAACGGAAATGGTCGAGTGATACTTTTTCAGAGGTGGAACTCTTAATCCACTCATACTGCTTCAGTGTTAAACTTAGCATGACCCTCCAAAGTAGTAGAACCAATAAACTTTTTTCATGCCCCAAGATCCAGCGTCCCGGTATCTCACTCTGCAGCATCCAACTAATTCCGTGAAGGAATATCGGTGCAGTTGTATTGTCAGTCCTTTGTCAAAGAATAGTAAAAATTGTGAACACTATGTACATGAATATTTTATTGTTAATTGTTTGTAAATGCGCTACTGTTTCCTTTGAGGCCACAACAAGGACCATATTTTCCCGACTAACGAATATCAAGTTATTTCCAGAATATATTCTGTCCAACTCACGAAGTCATATGCAAATATCTATTTACTATGACACAGAGAGAGTGTGGAAGTAGCATTCCACGCTCCCGCAGCGGCCTGAATCATCATATCCTGCTGAAGAGATTCGCCGTGGAGATGACAGCGTTGCCAGACAGCGTGAGGAAGGCCAGGAACGAGAACTGCACCGCGACGTTGATCTTGTCGTTGAACCGGTCCTTGCCGAACCGCGACACCCACAGGTGGTGGCGGGACGCGGCCGCCGATGATGCCGACATGAGGAGGTACGCCAACACCTGCAGCAAGACCGGCCAACTCATCAACCACCTCGCGCGATGAACGAACTAAACCGGTTCTCGCAAAATCAGTAGATCACCAATGGCTTTGATGAATATAATTATACAAAGAATGCCCTTGCCATGCTTACCTGGTCGAGGAAGAGGGCGATGCAGTAGCACGAGGTGGTCTGGAGCCTCGGTGAGGCCGGACGGCGGGTCTCGACAAATGCTTGCGCGATCGAGTAGAAGCAGACTATCACGTTGACTCCGACGGTGTACCTGCAACAGTAAAAAAAATAAGGACCGTTCCTTTACTTTCATATCAGTGAGAAATTTTCGTGATCAAAATTGGGTGCAAGATCAATATGCACTGCTAGCTAGACTCTTTGGCTTTGTGGATTTGTCTAACCTGCACCTAGATTATTAACCATCATCCAGCCGCTAGATTTATATAATTGCATAGACAGGTTATTTCACAACAAAGTACTACTCCCTCCATCCCAAATTATAAGACGTTTGACTTTTTTGATCCTAAGTTTGACCACTCGTCTTATTCAAAAAATTTGTACAAACATAGTCAAATTTAAGTTATTCTTGAGGAACTTTTATTAATATACCAAACCACGATAAAAGAATTGATATTTTGCACAAATTTTTGAATAAGACGAGTGGTCAAACTTGGTGTCAAAAAAGTCAAACGTCTTATAATTTGGGATGGAGGGAGTATCTCCGTTTTTTAAATATAGTCGTGAGGACAACAAAATCTAGTTCAGGAATGAACTAGAACTTTTATCCTAACGACTATATTTCAAAAATGGAGGGAGTATCACGCACCACAGTTCGTATAATGCATGGTTAGTAAAACTGTACCAATTGACAACATATTCCAGACAAAATTAAATCTATTAAATTTGATTTTTTTTAATATCAATCTATGCCTCGTAAAAATAAACAAAGTAATATTTACTAGTGAATCAATCAATCCAAAAGTTAAATCCCCAGCTGCAAATCTGCAACAGATGCAAAGCCAATCGACTCCCCCTGAGCAAACCGCAATGAGATAGAAAAGTCTTAATAATAAAGGTAGTCAATGATGTCATATTGTCCGTCAATATGAATTGTGCAATGCAACCAGTATTTATAGAGTTATTTGTGGCAATGCAATATAGTTTTTTTTGGGAACGTGAACTGCACGTAGTTCATTAAGAGAAGTTTAGAGTGAACCGGTTACACGCCCAACGACACTAGATGGCGAGGTGCCGCCTAGTGTGTGGGTAAACACAACAAAGAGCACCGCTTAACGGTAGATGAAAACGGTTGTACTGACTGAGTTACAAATTGCGGGACTGGAGGAGGTGGCTATGTAGCTGTGCATTACTCGTTGTTGACGCTTCCAGCCGCAGCAGCAGAGCTCGGACAGAGGAGCATATCCGGCAGCCATCCAACCATGAGCTTCTTCAATGATGCGGTGCAATGCAATATAGTCGTCACTCATATGACTGTAGGCTGCCAATATATATGGCATATATATACTATTGATTTCTTGTCGAGTCCCCTGCAGTACTGTTCAACCACTAACGTGTCGATCGCACCTGGCCACATATTGACTGCTAATGCATCAGCATTACTGCAGAGGATCCACATCACTCTCTCGTGTCTATCTCTTTCTATTAAAGCAATGACTCCCACTTATACCAGTGACAATTATGTGAGTTGCAATAGTAAAAGCCCATTGACACTGTTTAGGGCTCAGTTGGGTTACTGTGTAGCTACTTTGACAAAAACTATTCATAATCAGACAAGAACAATAGCTTTATGTGATGACAAGGGCAAGAAACCTCTCAGATCGTTATCCAGGGTTTGTGGGGAAGTGAATGTTGGCGGAAGAAACCAGGAAGCTGATCAGTGGGAACCTCCACTACTTGGATCAGTGAAGATAAACAGTGATGGAGCTCACGGTCACGGTGCTGGAAGAGCGTCATCGATATAGATGAGGTGGATCAGTGAAGATAAACAGTGAAGATAAACAGTGAGAATAAGAATACTGTGTAATTGGATAAATTGTATATATCGAGCCGTGGGTTGTTTATATAGAGTATATGGTGCTAGGATCTTAAGCAATCCTAGAGATACGATGGAAACTATCATAGGGATAAGATTGAAAGTAACCCTGCCCTACCATAATAGCCAGATTATTTCAAATTATTGCCATGTATTCTAACATCCCTCGCAGTCAACGGGGAGCTAGAGTAAAGATGAGGGGGGGGGGGGGTGTGGCATTCCATCTCAGTTACAACCATATGTAATGATGTTCGATCTCTACGGCGCAAAATAATTCTCCTCTGTCCACAAAATAAATACAATTATGAGATCCGCCCCGGTTAAAGTAGCTCAAGTTTGATCAAGTTTATAGTAAATATTATTAATATTTATGTCTCTAAATAAATTTATTATGAAAGTATATTCTATAACTAATCTAATGTTATTTATTGTGTGTCATGAATGTTAGTATATTTTTATATAACTTTAGTCAAATATCAAACTGGTTGACTCCTTAAAAAAGCGAGAATTGCATTCTTGTGTGGACGGAGGGAGCAGTAGAACTAGTAACATTTTAACATTGACTATGAAGTAGAGATAACAGTGCCTACCATTTACCTGTACTCCCTCCCTCTACATCTCACTTATAAGCGGGACCTCTCTATCATCCCAATAATTAAATGTGATGAGAGACATAATACCTTAATCATGAACAAAAGATGGTAATCCTATCGGATTAGGATGGTAAGCCTCAATTTCTTTCTCAAGCCTGATCATAATTAATCTCCTATTCACAATTAATCTCAAGTGGGTATGAACTCCTGAACTGTAGGCTCTTGTCCTTTCCTTTTGACAATAAAAAAACTCTCCATGGCCTACATATCATTTGCAAGAATAATCAGGTTTAGTTGGATATATAAAAACTTATATTAAGCACATGGAGGCCGGCTGCAATCCTGCCATCCAGATGCTGTGGCGGACGCCACCCAGCGAGGAAGGCCCTACACTGGTCACCTTCGTTGGTCCATTTCTCCAATCAGAGCCTAGAGATGAGGAATTGAAGATTGAACGGGCCACACCATGGGAGACAGAGCGATGCATCTATAGGGGCAGATGGCTGACAAATTGTGAGCAATACAATACTACCTGCTGGTGTGTGCGTGGGGAACGAGGAGGCGACGTTAGAATGAGATGGGATAGTCGGCGTTGAGCGTTGTTGGGCTGGCGTAGCTAAGCTGTGGGTGCTTACTATTGGCTCAGGGGGGTGCGAACAGGGTCAAAAACCGATAGTAACAAACTTAATTCGCTTTCCGGCTGGGTGCGGCTGCACCCACACGGACTAACATGGATCCGCCCATGCTCGCAGTCATAGCATGAGCAAAGTGGATGCTAAGAGTGAAGAACAGACCTACGATTGCCTCAAGATGATGATGATAGCCCTTCAATGCTGATGTAGCTGAGGGCGAGGTGGACATGGTCGTAGCCGTGGAGGAGGGTGCAATTCCACTATTCCAAAATCATCTTGGTGAGCAGACGGATACATAAAAATCAGCTTTATCTGGCCAAAGAACTCAATGGACGATGAGTCGATCACACGATGATGAGGGCGATGAGCACGCAGACGTATCAAAGAGCATAGCCTGCATTTAGCCCAACTACGACATCTGTGGTGGTGGCGTCCCGGAGGATGGCTGATGGTGCTGACTCGGACCATTAACAGGCGTGACGAGGAGGATCAGCCATGAGGGTGCCATTGATGGATATGTGACGACGATATAGATGCCTTGATCCCCTACCCGGCGTTGTAGCCTAGGTGGGTGCAACGACAACTATTCCTCGGGAGGATTGACATTCGGACCTCGACGGATGGCTAGGCGACGCAACCCCAATGAGGGATCGAGGAAAAAGAGAGAAAATTAAACCCGATCTGAAGATGACAGGGAAAACTTTAATAGCCGATAAAGATCAGTGACTCAACAAAACTACTGGTTGTTGGGGAAGCTGTGTAGGCAGCTCAGGAATGAACTAAACTACCATGTGTGAGAATATGAATACTACGTAATTGGAAGAATTGTATTGAGCCACGTGGATTGTTTATACGGAGTACATGGTGCTTGGCTAAGATGAAAATTATCATTCCTAGAGATAAGACTGAAAGTAATCCTACCCTACTCTTATTTCAGATTGCCGCCATATACTCTATCAGCACGACAGTATGCTGTCCACAAGAATGTAATTTCCCTGCTCTTATCTTAGGCCTGTTTGGATCCCTCTAGTTTCTTAAAAACTAGATTCTAGAGATTAGATTCTAGAGATGGTTTGGACATGTCCAACGGAGGCCTCCTGAGGCGCCGATGCGTAGTAGAGTTCTAAAGCGGACCAATAATGTAAAGAGCGGTAGAGGTCGACCTAGACTAACTTGGGACGAGTCCGTTAAGAGAGATCTTAAGGAGTGGAATATCTCCAAGGATTTAGCTATGGACAGAAGCGCTTGGAGATTGGCAATCAATATGCCTGAATCGTGACCTCTTTTTGTCTTGTGCCCTTTATGTCCCTTTATGTGTCTCCCTGTTTCTCGTCTCTTTTGGGTTTCATCTCTAGCCTACCCCAACTTACTTGGGACAAAAGGTTATGTTGTTGTTGTTGTAGTTGCTAAAAACTGCTTTCTCAAAGAAAACTAGGTGGTGGAGAGTGGTTTCTAGAAACTGGAAACCTGTTTTTTAGTAGGTAATGACCCCCTTGTCCATCATTTATTTTTAATTAAGGCTTTTTCCTTGCAGGTTTATTTGGCGGCAATTTTATTTGGCGCCAAGCGCTTTCTGTTGGCTCCTTCTCTGCCTGCAGGCGGCTGCTAAGGTTGTGGAGGGTGGGGATAGGTGTGCAGGGCGATGTCGGGGGATTTTAACGGGCGCAGCACTGTGAGGGGAATAAAACGTCGACCGAGTGAGATAAAAATGAGGAGCTGATGGCATAATGACTATAATTACCCAAAACTAACCAACTGTAGTGGGTCTTTTACCACATAAAAACTGGGAATAGGTGGGTTGACCCAGATTCTTAGTTTCTTAAAAACTAAAAACTGGTTTCTAGAAATCAAGCAATTTCAGTTTCTATAAACTGGTTTTTAAGAAACTAGAGGATCCAAACAGTGCCTCACTTGATATAGACCGCTAGCACCTTATAAGTAACGAATAATTCTATAAGGAGCCGTTTGGATCCTTTCATTTGGAGGAATTGAAATCTACATTATAAATTAGGCTATTTCGTTTGGAATTTGAGATCCCACCACTTTCCAAAGTTAATTTATAAGTCTATATCAAATTCATAGGGTAGTTGATGGAAATAGATTCTATATATCACCATGTTATGTTTCTACTTTGTAACTTATAATACACTATTTAACTCGCTCCCCTATGGTAGAAATGCAATACATAAGTATCTCTTTCGTATAACAAACAATAATATACAAATATAATCCATATACAACTATATTAGCTTAATTAATATGTGTCTAAATTATGATTATTAAAATAAATTTAATTCCAAGGATCTAAACGGGGCCTAAGTAATAAATGGTACTAACACAGAACACCAAACCTTCGGACATATCCGATAATCCGAATGAGGAAGATGATAACAGAAAGAACAATAAAAAGGAAAAGTAATAATCAAAAGAAAAAGAAAAAGTGGTCACTTACCTGTACGGCTCGTAGCGGCCGTAGTAGTCACCGGCCCATCCGGACGTCCTTGCGCTGGCCATGATCGAGAAGGCCAACAGGCTGAGCACCGCCGTGAGCAGACGCAGCACCACTGACACCGTCCTCCTCACCTCGGCTGGGCTCAGTGGCGCCTCCGGCTCCCGCTCTTCAGCCAGCTCTTCATCAGCTGCGGACGGCAGGGGTGTCTCGTGGGGCTGCTGGACCTGCTCGCGGTACTGCTTGACGCGTCGCGTGTCGTAGGGTCCGGCAGCCTCGTCGCCTTTCTCGGTGGAGCGCCGGCGGCCGTGGCAAGCTTCCGAAGCAATGGCGTAGGGGCGGCCGTGCTGTGTGTACAGCTGCTTCGTCTTGAAGAGCGCCAACAGCTTCATGAGCTCATTCTGGAGCTCTTCCAGTATCGGATCGAATAGCATCTTCCGCGCCTCCACCAGCTTGTTCAGCGCCGCCGCCAGTACGTTCCACGCCTCCTCCATTCTGTCATTCTCGGCCTTCTCCACCGCTTGTCTGATCGTGACCACGTGCTGCTGCCGAATGACCTCGGTCTCCACCGGCGGCGGCGCGCCGTCGGCTGCCGTGGCAGCCACTTTCCGGCTGCGTTTTATGGTGATCTTCTCGGGATCGGAGGTGACCTGCTGCCCCTGAGCTGTTGTGAACCTGTATTGGACCTCCGCGACGGTGGCGCGATACGGCCGGAAGTCGGTGCGGTCACTGAGCGCGAGCTCGACAACGACGCTTCGCGCCTCCTCGCTGGAGAGGGTGCCGAACCTGACGGTGACGGGCAAGGAGCCGGGAGGGTCCTTTGGGTCCTTCGGGTAGGTCCCGGCGTACACCTTCTCGATGGTTGCCTCGCCGGGGAACGGCGTGACGGTGAGCTCGAGGTCCTGGGCGATGATGGTGACGAGGCCGGCCAGGATCCGGGAGAAGGCCTCGGCGAGCTTGGCGGGCTCGTTGCTGTCGGCGACGTAGTTGTACACACCGCCCAGGCTCTTCTCCGCGACCGCGCCCAGCAACTTGGAGTCGTGGTGGTCGCCATCACCAAAGCCGAAGGTGTGGACGGGCACGTTGCCCGGCTCGACACTCCTCGCGTTGGTGCCGCTGTCCTCAACACCGTCGGACAAGAGCATGATGTTGGCGGCGCGGCCGGTGGTGTACTTGCGGCCCCCAACGACGGTGACGGCTTCCCTGAGGCCCGCCTCCATGTTGGTCGTTCCAACGACCTGGAGGCCGCTGACGATGGCTTCGAGTTTGGCGCGGGCGGCCTCGGTGACGCAGCGCAGCTGGCAGAGCCGGTTGACGTTGCTGTGGAACTCGACGATGCACAGGCGGTCGCGGTCAGTGAGCTTGCGGATGATGAAGCGGAGGGCTTTCTTGGCGTTTTCCAGTTTGTTACCCCCCATGCTGTCGCTGGTGTCAATGACTGCGACAAGGTCCAGTGGTGCCCTGGTGGCGGCGGACGAGACGCCGTTGAGCTCTAGCAGCACCTTCTGGTCGTTGGGGGCCAGTGGTGCGTCGGAGTTGTGGTCCTTGGTGAGCCGCACTGCCTGCATCGGCCTCGCTGGCCCAGGCTTCGACGGAGGAGGCTCCTCCTCCTCCTCGTCGTCGTACGGCATTTTTGTTTGTTGGGTTTTAATCAGAATCAAACGCACGCTATCTTTCTGGAGAATAACACGATGTGTAATGGCAATTGCACGCGTTCAGTGCGCATGGCACAACTTCAAGCACCTTCCTTTGTTTCTTCCTTTGATCTTCTAGCCCCTTTTATAGGCTGTTTGCATGTCGGCCGTACGTCTAGGGTGGCCTCGTGATGACTTACTACAGATTCCACACGGCCGCTGCCGGCGACAACAGCGATTCTGTAACAAGGCCATAGTGCCAAGTTAGAAGTTCCAAAAAGATTCTCGTTGCACGGGTGCATATCATGGAAACCAACAAATAGATGGAAATTTGACCCAAAAACATATTTTGAGCTTTCAAGAAAAGGAAATTGCTATACATAAGTAGGATTTTTTTATTTTTAATCCTTTTTAAGTAATATTTTAATCATAACCCAAGGAAAAAAGAATAAGCAGATGTAGCTCTTTTGGTCGCGCCAGCGCGGGTGGCGCGACAGCACCACTTTGTCACGCCAGCACATGTGGTGCAACAAGGGCCGCCACGGTGGTGTGGACCGACGACTCAAACTGGCGTGGCAAACGGTGGGTCCCACCCTATCGCGCCGCCGACTCCGGCGCGATAGAGTTGTCGCGCCAGCGGGCTGGGGCGACAGGCCCATAAAAGGGTGCGGCCCAGCTCTGTTTTCCTCCCTCTCTTCTCTCTCCCTCATTCCAGCCGAGCTCGAGCTCTGCTTTTGTTCCTCTCTTCTCTTCCTCCCATCCTCTATCTCTCTTTGATCAAGTTTGCATTTGGATTTTGGGTTGCATTGGTCTGGTGCATGAGGTATGGCTCCCTCACCCTTTGTTGTTTTTTGTGTATAGTTTATGTTTATATACTGCTCTAGTTTACACTGTTGTGTGCAATACTAGCTTTTGTTTGGTTTATTCAAACTTGCTTTGGCTAATCATGTGTAATATATTATGATTCATGTGTAGTTGTTAGACTGTTTTGATGTTTGGGATTGGTTTTGGTTGGCACTGCATTAGGGTTTGACTGCAATGGTTTGGACAGGTGTATGGGTTGGACTGTTGTAAGTAAAGTTTCCTCTAAGTTTGTCATTTGATGTTATTTTGTACTGATTAGCTGTATGGATGGTCGGACTGTATAGTTATGGAGATGATTTGCAGTCAATTAGTTTGTTTTAGGGTTTGACTTCATGGGTTCGCATGATTATAGAGATGATAACTTTGTAATAGTATTCATTGGTAACTTTGCTTTGTTGCAGTACTTTGCAACTTGATTCCTTGATAACTTTGATGGCAGGATCAATGGCAGTTCGAAATAACAAGCAGTTCTTGCACTATCCGAAGGATCATGGTGCCTTCGGTCCTTTCCTTCCAGCATTGTCTATGCCATTGTGTGACTGTGGGTTACCGGCCTTTGTGAAGCATTCAAGGCATCCAGAGTTAGCGGGGCGTGCTTTTTATGTATGTCAACTTAAGCGTCCCCCGACACTTGATGCCTATCTAGAGGGATGCAACTTCTTCAGGTGGATCGATGGCAATAAAATGTTCGATCCGCTGATTAGGCTGTTTCTTTACGACCCGTAGAAGAGCTGGCCATACTCTGAGTTTGTTCGTTGGGTTCTGCCTCCACCGAACCCTCTGAAAATGACAAAGGAAGAGAAGACTGATGCGAGTTTCTACCGTCTAGCCAATCCTCCTTGTTACCACTGTGGAGTGTCAGCGATTCTTACTACTCCCAACGTGGTGCGTTCACTCTCTTCTACCGGTGCAGATTGCCATATAGTGTAAGTTGTCATGCAATTAATCCATTTCGAAGCTTTTCTTTGTTTTGCACATACAACATTACCCTTGCAACAATTTTTTTTTTGCAGAGAGGGTTGCCATCTTGTGACTTTAAGGAGTACAATTATGGACCCAAATCGCACTGGCATTTTGAGTATGAATTTGCAGAGTTTGAAGCAGGCATTAAGCCATGGCCTTGCACAAAGATGCTGGAGCGTAAGTGCAGGTGTGGCATCAAGGCTCATGAAGGAGTTGTTCCGTTTGAGTTAGGATATGGTTACTGTTGCGGCAATGCTTATGGAGGGCCATTTGAGTTCTAGGTGAGTTCATTGAACCATTGAAGTTAATAAAGCAAAAACAACCATAAATTTGTTTGTTCACTGGTTTCTGTTTGCTTTGTGGGGAGTACATGCAATTAGGAGGACTTCCCTGGTCGTGGAGACTTAGTAGAGAGGCTGAAGATACGTTCACCTCTCAAAAATGACAGGAAGCATTGTTACTGGTAGCAGAAGTAGGTAGAGTGTAAGGTCCAAATGGCTAGAGGGGGGTGAATAGCCTATTAAAAATCTACAAGCTTCACTAAACAACCACGTTAGTATAAAAGATGGCTAAGCTAATTCTAGCACTAGCTCAACTACACTATGCAAGCCACCTATACAATTCTAGTGAAGCAAGGCTATGATCTCTAATACACACCAACAAGACTAAGTCACTAAGCTACTTACTCCTATGTGATAAAAGCTACACTAAGATTAGTACAAGAAAGTAAAGAGCAAGTGACTTGATTCTTATACCAACGATGTAGAGAAGTAATGCACTCGAAGAATCAATCACAATGATCAACCACAAAAGAAATCCTCGGCAAAGAGATGACACGGGATTTTTTACCGAGGTTCACTTGCTTCCCGGCAAGCTACTCCTCGTTGTGGCGATACACCCACTTGTCGGTTCGCAAGCTAATCGACTATCAAGAGTCGAGCCCTCGGCAGGCGCCGCACAACCGCACACAAGATGGGGATCCTCCAAGCCACGAGCTCCACTAGAGTATCCAATTTGCGAACTCCCGCGGGGAAGGATCAAGAACCCCTTACAACACTCGGTGAGGGCTCCAACAATCTCCAATTGCGAGCTCAATCACCTCCGCTGCTCCAAGCCGTCTACCGTATCGGAAAACACGGAAGAGTAACAAGAAATCCGTAGCAACTCGAAGATCAAGTGCCTCTAGAATGCAACTCTCAAGCAATGCACTTGAATCTCACTCAATCTCACTCAAGATGTGCAACTATGCAAAGAGATGAGTGGAGGGGTTGTTCTCTAGCTCAAAGGATGTTTCTAGGTCTCAAAATGTGCAAGAGTTACCCTCAAACCCCGGCCAACTTCTATTTAAAGCGAAGGGGTACGCAGCTAGCCGTTACCGGACGACTCAGTTAAAATCGTGCTGACCGGACGCACCGGTCAGGGTGACCGGACGCGTCCGGTCACTACAGGACAAGCGTGAACAGTGCGCGCCAGAAGTAGCCATTGCCCTCACCGGACGTGTCCCAGCGTCTGACCGGACGCGCTGCACCTAGCATCCGGTCGGAGTCCAGTAAGCTCCCACCGCGACCGGACGCGTCCGATCGCACGTGCCCGGACGCACCAGCTGCATCCGATCGGAGTCCAGTAACGGTCCACTCGTGACCGGATGCGTCCGGTCGAACGTGACCGGACGCGCCACCACGTCCGATCGCATCTGCCCTCTGTGCTAAACTCCTAGGTGCGTGACCGGACGTGCCAGTTCCGCAAGGGACCGGACGCGCCAGTCCGCGACCCTTTCTCACACGCGCATCTGTCTGTGGTTTGAACTGACCGGACGCGCCAACCGCATCCGGTCAATTCGACCACAGCGTCCGGTCACTGTATTTTTAGTGATAAGCAATTCGGACTTTCGCCACCTTTTCTCGCCTCCGGCGTAATAGAAAATAGGCATTTCATTTCCTCGAAAATAGGCATTGCATTTCATTTCCTTGAACCCCAAACCCCTTACTACCGCTCAAACACCACCGCCTTCGCAAATGTGCCAACACCATCATGTGAAAAACACCATGTGCATGTGTGTTAGCATTTTCACAAACATTTTCAAGGCGTTATGTTAGCTCTCTACTAGATCCTAATGCAAATGCTCAAGACATTGATCTAGTAGCACTTGATTCCCGAGCTAACCATGATTGCCCCTCTTGATAGTCGGCTATGTATCCTAAATCCGGTCAATCACTTCTCTACTCATCTTAGACCGGCAAAAGGAAAACCCTATGATTATACCTTTGCCTTGCGCTCTTAGATACTTCTCCTCTACTTGATCATCATGTCCATGCACCATCTCTTTGTGATCTTGTGGCCACCACTCCTTGCCACATACACCTTCATCACATGTGTTGCTTATGCCTAACTCAAAACACTTAACACATGGCATTAGCAACTTGGTGTCATTAATTACCAAAACCAAACTTGGGCTTTCATAGAGGTGAGGAGGAAGTACAACGTTTCGACACCATCATGGAAGACCAATTTGAGGATTTAGGATGACTTTCGTCGGGAGACCGGTCGCACCATTTCTTTTATCTTTGGCGAAACAGAAATGATGACCTTCTAGCAACAATACAAGGAGAGGTACGACTTTATATGGAGGAGGAAGCAAGGGAGGAGGCCTTTTTCAAAAGGAAGGTAGCGGCTGAGTCCGCTAAGGCCCAAGGCGCTAGGACTTTGAGGCGTCACTTATGTGAGTAATAGTTTTTTGCATTGTGCATGTTATTACCATTGTTGGGAATGAGACATTTTTTCATTTTTGTAGTTGACGATCCACCAAACGACAGACACATCCCAGGACCCGTGGAGGAGGACGATGACGATGATGAGGACGAGGATGATGAGGAGGACGAGGATGAGGAGCGTGAGCCTTTCTTTTGGTCCTCGCCCGAAGATGCCTACTAGAATGCATTGTTTGGTCTGAAGTCATGAGTAGAAGGTGCAGTACATATTTTATAAATGCCAATAGGGTTGGCATTAGGTAGTTCTTGTATATGTTACATGGAAGACTGGTATGATGGTGCTACTTCTTTTTTGCAATGGCAGCAAGATCCGTACATATTTTGCAAATGCCCATGGGGTTGGCATTTGGTAGTTGTATATGGTGGATGCAAGACTAGTTTGAGTTATGTAAGACTTATGTGACTGATGATGATCACCCTGAGTTGTGAACAATGCTTTGAATTTGCACTTGGACTTATGGTAGATGCAAGACTAGTTAGAGTTATGCAAGTGTTGATGTATTTGTGGTTTCCACTTGGACTTATGTAAGACTTGGGGTTGAATTTGCACTAGTTGTGAACCATGGCTTAGTTAAATTGCTAGTACGGCTCAGTTGAATTGAACAATGGTGATGGTATTGATCAATGGTTTGGTTGGTAAGGCTAAGTTTGCCTTTGTATAAGTGTTGCCAGGACAGTCGCGCCAGTCGTAGCGCCAGCCCTGGTGGTGCGACAAGGCTCCACCAGAGAAGCCAGAGCAGACTTGATTCGTGCCTCGGCTGGCACGATAGTGTCTGTCGTGCTAGCCGAGGGCCAAATCCAGAATGCTCTAGCTTGTCTGGTGGTGCCTTGTCACGCCACCCGGGGTGGCATGACAGCCTTGTCACACTACTGCAGCTGGCACGACTATCATTTGCAAAGTGGAAATAGGCCATCACACCAGCTCACCTTGCGTGGCTCTGTGCTTTGGTCACACCACCCTGGCTGGCACGATAGCTGTGTTTTAGGATTTTTCATTTCTATCCACACTAACATCATCACATAGTTCACAAACGATAGATTCACATATCGCATTCCATCCACATAGTCCACAAATGTACCACATAGTTCACATACCATCCACATATGATGCACATAGTTCACATAGCATGCACACAGTTGACATATGATAGATAGATGAGGTGCAATTTAAGGGTTAGGCGTGTAGGGCTGTCGACGATGACACTGGCAGCCTGGATTTGTGGCAGGGACATTAGGACTACCGACGTAAGAGTGGTCACGGGCACGTCCTCGCACGTTTCATCCTTCACCTCATCTCGAGCGTTGTGATGAACTCTACACAAAACATAGAGATCATACAGAGGAGTTCCAAGTTTGGTGTCAATGAAAGGTGTGCTTCATGAACCTGAGTCTGTGTAGACTCAGGAGCGTCCGAAAGTTGTGACCCCATCAACTCATCTTGCTCATAAGTTGGGTCTGTGAGTTCATCGTCGTCGTCGTCGTCCTCATCTCTTCCTCGGGCATGAGAGCTTTCTGGTATGTCAAGTGCCAGCCTTTGGGTTGAACAGGTTTGGCGAGGTGGTGGGACTTGTAGTTTTTTTGGCTCTAAGGCAACTCATCTTGCAAGCCATGCGTCGGCAGGATTTCAACACCTTCTACAACCATGTCATGTCAAATGAGAAGTTATGACATATCGTTCCGGAGACATTGGAAAAGACATAAACATAGGGGTACTACCTGTGCCAATTCTTGAAGTAGTGAACCTTCGGTTGCCTCTGCATGTACAAAATAAACTCCTGCCTCATTTGAAAGGTATGCTAGTTGAGTACTCTACACTCCATGGAAAATGCATCATTACAATGTATTTTGAAGGAAAAGTGTGTCAAGGCATAGATGGAAATGCTTACCATGTAGTGCTCAAGTGGTGCTCTCTCCGGCTGCAGGCCAACTCTTGTTATCTCATCATAGGGGTCTTCATCGTCGCTCCCTCCTTCATCTATTGGAATGCTCGATAGCGGAGGATGCACACGGATTCTCGTGGACCTGTGAAGCCATGGCAGGTACTCACGGTACTTGCTGGCCACAGAGCGAGCCCCATTAGTCGTATGCACCCTCTCTCTAGCATCCCACCTATCAAAGTATGTGCATGTTTGGTATGCCAATCATTGTCGCTGAACCTTTTCTTACTCAAAACCCTACAATGAGGACAAATAGTAAATTCTCTAAAATCTGCGAACCATGCAATGAGGACTGAAAGAAAATGAAATGTCCAACTTACTCGTGCAACTCTCGGCTTGTGGACTTGTGCAGTAGAGGGAAGTTTTATCGCCTACCAAACTGCTTCATCATTCTTTAGGGTAGGTGGAGCTCCACGACATAGTACAAGATCATGTGAACATTTAATCACCACAGCTCGTGGTCACGAGTGCACAGTGGGGAGATGTTCAAATTTCGTATCTCTGCCCTCTCGTATGGAGTCCATTCAACCTGTAAATTGTGTGAATTAGTGCATGAAGTTGTCGACACTTTGTTATCAACACAAATGGAACATCGGGGTTACAACATACCTGCATTGGAGTTAGAACATCCAAGTCATTGGAGTATTGAACGTAGTGCCGTTGCGGCTAACCCCGGACGAACACAACTTTCTTCCAAAGATAGCATATGGGGGGCCGACAGTCACCATGTGTCCATAATTGTTAAACAAGAAAATTATAAGCATGTCACATAGTGTAGGTACCATATGAAAAACCTATACGAAATCATGGCGAACCAAAACAATCAAAGGTACTTACCAGAACTTCATTTCTGTGCACCCGCACAATAGGAATGCGCTCCCAAATCCAAATCTGAAGCAAGTAGGTGCAACCGCCTATGTTGGAATTGGTGCTGCCCCTCCTACATGCCTCACATAGTTGCCGATAGAACCAAGCAAGAGTGGCAGACCCCCAACTATATTGGGCTATATTCTCCCATGGCTCACGCAGCTATGGTAGCACCATCCAGGAGACGGTGTTCCCAGAAGCATCTGGAAGTAGAAAGCTTGTGACCATGTGCCACACCCAGATACGAGCTTACCTCTCAATCATGTCTTTAGGTGCATTGGGTGGGCACATGTCTAAGTGTTGGTGCAACTAGTGTGAGCTCACACCCAAAGTCTTCTTCTGCTTCACTCCTTCATCAGGGTCAGGTGGCTGGAGCCCGGTAACCTCGGCCATCAAGTCCTTCCAGTTCTCTATATCTGTGACGCCAGTCACTGCGGGACCGTCCAAGCCAAGGGCCAAAATGTACCCAACGTCTTGCATGAGGACAGACATCTCTCCATAGGCTAGGTGGAAGCTATGGGTCTTCGAATGCCACTTGTCCACAAAGGCGGTGATTAGTGGACCATCCATGTCTGGGAGCCCAGCATTGATAGATCGAGCCAGGCTCAGAAAACCGACTCTTGACAGGTAGGTGGCGTATCTCTTGTCCACTGCAGTGGTCGGTGAGTGCAGGGACGCAGCAGGAGAAATGCCAACAACAAAGAAAACAATGTCAACAAGTCAGAAACAGTACCGAGGTTAAGACAATTTACTTGAAAAGGAAATATTAGTGTGAATCACTTACCCTACACTGGTCGACCATCAAGTGAGCTAGGTGGTCCTTGTCATAGTACCTCTCAAGAAGGGGGTACTGTGGCTCCGCCATGCTGCAAATATGAAAACGATAACAGTTGGATAGAATATGCAAATTGTAACTGAAACATGTTGTATGATAAAAAACCATGAACAAATGACTTTAATATATAACCAACACATATTAGGCACTATGTACCTTTATAGGTTTCGAACCAGTCCTAGTTCCGTTCCTTGTTTCTAATTTCTTTGCCTTCTTATGTTTATTATGAGTGGCAGCGGTGTGACCGGTTTTGTGGCATTTAAAGCAACGGATCTGTCCCAGTGCCTCATCAAAGTCTCCAAACCATATCTTCACCATACCCGTTCGATGCATCCATAGCTCCTCGAAGGCGTCTTTTCTTCCTTCTATCCTTCTTTGTCTTCAGAAGGTCGGGGTCTGGAACATAATCCAACCCATAATACTCGGGCCATTGTGTTGGATCTAGGTAAGCTTGAAGCTCGACACCCACACTTTGAGAGTGTTTGACATGAGGTAGAAAGGAGACATGAACTTTTCACATTCATGGTCTAGACCCGTGCATTTACAAGATGTTATGACGTGCGAGCAAGGCATATGAAAGAGTTGTGGAATGTTACAAGTGCATTCCGCTTTGTTAAGGTCCACTCTATAATTCCTATCACTGTACTTCTCGCCATCAGGGTTGGTTCCTCCGGCTGACCTAATATTGTACACTAGCCTCGATGGCCCATAGGCTTCCCCCACTTGGTTGGATGCTATCGTCTCTGACAGATCTAAGTGTTTTCTACCGGCTCTCCCCCATTTCTCTTTGGAGACCTTACTGTGTTCCAGTGATTCATAAAGTACTCATTGCACTTCCTGAATGAGTACTCCACAATCCCTGACACAGGGACTGCACGGATACCCTTGAACAATTTGTTGAACGATTTCAAAGAATTGGTAGTCATCACACTATACCTAACACCTTCGGCATCAAATGCAAGAGCCCACTTGTCCCTCTGAGGCATATGTTCCTCTAGCCACCTCTTCGCTCTAGCATTGAGGACCTTTTTTTAACTCTGCAAGTGTCTCACCAAACTTTTCCTTCGTTTGACACCCATATAGTAACTTCAATTTCTACACAACCTCCTTTTTCTTCAGCCATCTCCATATGTTGGCCGCAAAGTGTCTCATGCACCACCGATGCTCAAGAGGAGGTCATCCATCTACATGTTCTTTTGCAGCTATCAGTAGACCGTGATGTCGATATGAGATCATGCATATCTTTCGAGATGAACAGAGGACATTCTATCTCACAAGCTTCATGAAACAACACCAGCTATCCTCGTTCTCACCCTCAGCCAAAGCGAATGCTAAAGGGACAAGTTGAATGTCCGGGTCCACTCCAACAGCAATCATAAACACACCCCTGTACTTGCCTGTAAGGAAGGTACCATCAACAAGTACTAGGGGACGACAATGCTTGAACGCCTCTGTCGACTGAGGAAAAGACCAATATACTCTCTAGAGAACATGCTTTGGAACGCTGTCCACATCTGTGACAATGCGACCGGCATAAGGAAACCACCTAAGCCCTGCATTGAAGTGTTTCATGGCACATAGAATCCTAGGAATTTGGTTGTACGCATCTTTCCAATCGCTCCATAGCAACTCTATAGCATGCTGCTTTGCCCGCCATGCCTTTGAGTACTTCAGTATAACCAGTGAACCCAAATATGGTTTCGATAATGCTAGAAACCAATGTGTTGCTATTGGCCCTAACAATGCCAACAAGATGACGACAACGGTAACGGGCTGTGTTTTGGGCGTGCACACCGTTTGGCTCTGAAGATCGACAGGTATGAGGTTGCCTCACATTGCGAATCTTCCACTTTTCGTTTCTCTACCTGTGAGCCCATAAGCCCCATTGACATCCTTGCTTGCAAACCACCGTGTACCTCTTCTTCCTGTCCAAGTGGGTGACATAATAAGGCCTATGAAACCTAATGTCATAATCCATCAGAAAATACTAGAGATGCTCCAATGTATCAAATACCATTCCTTCTTAATCTCCACCTCCTCACTCTCTGGTTTTGCATCGGCCAACAACATCAAACCAGTGTCACATATTGCTTGATCAACCATACTAATATCCATGAATTTGGTACCGAGGGTACCTCCACATGGATAGCCTTCAATTGCCTCAGTTCGACGTCATTGTACTCCATTCTCAATGACCCATCAGCTAGGACTCCTAACGACTTCATAAACCCTACCTCACAACAATCACTTTCGTCCTCGCTACTAGGCTCAGACTTGTACTCATCCTCCAACACATCATCTAAAGTACTTGGCCCTGAAGTACAGTCCCTTCGTCCCCTGAGGCAGCATCAACTTCGTCATCCTCCGATCCTTGGGATATGTCGTCCATATCATGTGTTCCATCTCCGTTTCCATCGTCCTCGACAAACGTTTCTATATCAAACTCATCATTCAAGGCACCGAGCTCAGATGACTATCAACTTCCCTAACAACAACCGGCTGCAATGCTTCATCTTGGGTAAGGTTCTCTACGGCCTCCACATCGACATTATCATCCACAGCCACTACAAATGGCCTAGACCCCTTCTCCACAACAACTTCCAAGCACCTAACACTGTTAGTCTTGACAACTTCATTGTAATTCTTCCATTCATCCTCACATGACAAAGGCATTAACACATAGTGTGTTCGTTCCTTCCCACAGTCAAATCTACTTCTCAAATTTAGTGGCCACCCAAATTTATCCCGGCATAGGCTATCCAAAGCATCAAAGCTAGGAGGTGTACTAAAGAACCGAACTTGTTTGTGCATTCTTTGGAACTCCCCATTTCCTTTAACTTTGCCACCATAAAACAATCGCACTAACCGATCCATCTACACAATACGAATGAACACATCAACACCAACAAGTACACATTTGCAATCCAAAACGTGTGCATTCACTCCTATATTACCATGACATCCATTTGGAACAAACAAACATATACAAATCCTTCATGTATGAACTACCTACGTCCATGCAACACCAACTTTACATTGAATCCACGGGAAGAGTATATCCTAAATCTAATGCACGCATCAAATACTAACAACGAACGCAAAAATAACGATTCATAACATACCAAATTACCTAACCGTAGCCATGCAACAAGGACCCACAACATCAACAAATCGAGGGGGGAACTTGTACCTGGCGGTGTAGGAGGGCAGCCAGAGAAGGCCATGCATCTAGCCGGCGGCGGGGGTGGTCCGGCGGCCGATGGCACCGGCGTGGACAGGCGACGAGGCGGCGCCGGCGGCGCCTTCCTCTCTGCGCGGGGAGGTGGAGGGCCCTTCCTTCAAGCCGCTCAACAGACCCGTGGTGGGGAACCCAGGGGCGGCGGCGCCTCGCTCGCCCACTCGTGCTGGGAAGGAAAGGAGTGAGAGAGAGAGAGAGGGGGAAGAAAGTGGGCCGGGCCGACGTTACCTGTATTGGCCTACTGCGCCAGCCTGCCTGGCGCAACAAGGCCTGTCACGCTGGACTTGCTAGTGCGACAAGGTGGGCCCAACTTTTGCCACGCCAGCTTGGGTCAGCAGTCAATGCCAGTGTAGCGCCCCTTGTCACGCCAGTGCATGTGGCGCGACAAAGTGTTGATGTCGCGCCTTTGTGGCTTGCGCGACTAAAGGGGCTACATTTTGCAAATTCGTTTTTTTCAAAGGTTATTATAAAAATATTAGTTAAAAAAGGATTAAAAATAAAAAAATCCTATGTATGTATGACCGAGCGAGTAGACTCGCGTCCGAGTGGCCCTGATCTAGGGCTGTTTGGACCTGAGTGAAACTCGCTAGTGGCTGTGATTCGGCGCCAGTCGTACCCGAGTCTAGTTACTACTCTGGTCGTACGTATAGCAATGTTCTTCCGAAAATTCCAAAAAAAAATCAACATGCATAATAGATGCAATATTATGGTTGTATGCAAAAGTTACAACTCAAACGATGAAACCGTTTGCAAGATAAAAAAATATAGAATGCGAGATTTAGATGCACTACGGGACAAAATGTAGAGTGGATCTACGGGGTTACAACTTCAAACTCAAACTTCAAACGCTATGGGACAAAATGTCCCGTAGTGCATCTAAATCTCACATTCTACATTTTTTATCTTGCAAACCCTGTAGAGTTTGAAGTTGCAGCTTTGCATGCAATAATACTGCATCTAATATGTATGTTGATTTTTTTTCGGAATTTTTGTAACCTTGAAATATGTTTTTGATGGAGTTTTGAAGTTTCAAACTATTTATTGGTTTTGACCTGATAAGCAACCTCATTGCACTGATACCTACATACATGTGCTATGAGATATACGAGAATCGAGTGGCGGGTCCAAGATTTTAATCAAAATGGTCCAACTTATAAAAACAATTAATTACCAAAATTAAGCTTGTTAAGGCTATTACTAGTGCGACACCACATGAGATACCACATCATCTAGACACAGCATATGAAACAGCCTTCCCAGTGCACAGTGTCATTGGTGGCACTACTGGACTCACATGCTTTGCCGAGGGCGGTCCTCGGTAAAGAGCCCTCGGGAAATTTTGAGACGGCGAAGGGGTCTTTGCCGAGGGCCCTTTATCGGACACACGGCAAAGCCTTTGCCGAGGGCAAAAAAACCCTCGGCAAAGAAAAATCCTCGGCAAAATATAAATTGAAAAAAAACCCAAAAAAATAGTAAAATAATTTTATTTTTTTTAGAGGCGCTGACGAGCCATCATCCCCACCCGCGGGATTTTTTGTAGCATTTATACAGTATTTTTGACCCTATTTGTAAAGTCGTGGTCGGTGGGATTCGAACTCGTGACCTCTCACACCCTCTCTCACTTACCTCCTCTAACCACTCCAACCCTTTATCACTTGTGTTTATATTCCATTTCGATTCCCCATATGTTATAACAAACCGAGTGTAAATTGATTGTTTGAGGCACTAAACGAATTCAAATGAAAAAGTTGTCAACTACAAAGTTTCGTAACTTTTCGAGATCTACAACTTTCGTTTAGAGTGTTTCTCCATCCGAGGTTTTTTTCAAAATTTCAAATTTAAGACGCAATTATCGGCAATCAGATGCTTTCAAATGAAAAAGTTGTCAACTACAAAGTTTCATAACTTTTCGAGATCTACAACTTTCGTTTAGAGTGTTTTCCATCCAAGACTTTTTTTAAAATTTGAAATTTGAAATTTCAAACTTTAAATATAAATATCCTCAATTAAATGCTTTCAAATAAAAAAGTTGTCAACTATAAAGTTCTATAACTTTTCAAGACCTACAACTTACGTTTAGAGTGTTTTTTCATCCGAGACTTTTTGAAAAATATCTTTGCCGAGGGCTATAAGGTAGGCCCTCGGCAAAGACCCTCTTTGCCGAGGGCCATAATGTAGGCCCTCGGCAAAGACCCTCTTTACCGAGGGCCCTCTTTGCCGAGGGTCTACATTATGGCCCTCAGCAAAGAGAATTTTCAAAATATATTTTGAGGCACTAAACGAATTCAAATGAAAAAGTTGTCAACTACAAAGTTTCATAACTTCTCGAGATCTACAACTTTCGTTTAGAGTGTTTCTCCACCTGAGGCTTTTTTTCAAAATTTCAAATTTCAAATTTCAAACTTAAGACGCGATTATCGGCAATTAGATGCTTTCAAATGAAAAAGTTGTCAACTACAAAGTTTCATAACTTTTCGAGATCTACAACTTTCGTTTATAGTGTTTTTCCATCCAAGACTTTTTTTAAAATTTGAAATTTTAAATTTCAAACTTTAGATATAAATATCCTCAATTAGATGCTTTCAAATGAAAAAGTTGTCAACTATAAAGTTTTATAACTTTTCAAGATCTACAACTTTCGTTTAGAGTGTTTTTCCATTTGAGAATTTTTGAAAAATCTCTTTGTCGAGGGCCATAACGTAGGCCCTCGGCAAAGACCCTCTTTGCCGAGGGCCTACATTATGGCCCACGGCAAAGAGAATTTTCAAAATATATTTTGAGGCACTAAACGAATTCAAATGAAAAAGTTGTCAACTACAAAGTTTCGTAACTTTTCGAGATCTACAACTTTCGTTTAGAGTGTTTCTCCACCTGAGGCTTTTTTCAAAATTTCAAATTTCAAATTTCAAACTTAAGACGCAATTATCGGCAATTAGATGCTTTCAAATGAAAAAGTTTTCAACTACAACATTTTACAACTTCTCAAGATCTACAAACTTTTATTTTGATTGTTTGGTCATTTGTTCAACCGACGTGGTGGTTCTAACATATTTCACAATCCTTATATATCATCTCTAGTAGTTTCTTGAAACTTATTAGAGAGATGTAGATTTTGTGAACAACATTACTATTAATTTGTTAAATGAAGAAATGACCAATATATACTTTGTAGATCTTAAAAAGTTAGATAATTTTGTAGTAGAAAACTTTTTTATTTGAGTTAATTTAGTGTCTCAAAATATATTTTGAAAAATCTCTTTACCGAGGGCCATAAGGTAGGCCCTCGGCAAAGACTCTTTGCCTAGGGCCAATAGGGAGGCCCTCGGCAAAGATTTTTTTTTTGCCGAGGGTCGTTTCTTTGCCGAGGGCTGGCCCTCGGCAGAGGCCTCTTTGCCGAGGGCCTGTCTTTGCCGAGGGCTCCTTGGGCCGGCACTCGGCAAAGACGGCCTTTGCCGAGTGCCCAATATTTAGCTCTCGGCAAAGGCTGCGTTTCTAGTAGTATGGGTCTGACAATACATTTTTTCCTTCTTCAGAGCACCCAACTCGAGCAAGGCGAGGACATCGGAGGGTGCACCGGCGCCCACCTTCACGTGATAGCGCTTCCCATCCGCTACTTGGCTCATCGAATGTTCCTCACACAGCGGCTAGCGCGCACCCCCGCCCCCCCCCCCTCACGCAACATCTCAGCAGGCCACCCTTCCGTGCAGGGTCGTGTTCTTGTGTGACGGTGAGGAGGAGGCCAAGGAACCACCACCAGCGTCCTCATCGCGCGTCGCCGTGGTGTAGGAAAGGAGGCTGAGGGGGAGGCCATGGTACACCCGCTGCCCAAGGCGAACGGTGCAGAGGGCGGCAAGAACATGGGTGCGGCCATGATCGACGCGGGGTGGAAGAGGCCCGAGTGGTGCTCAGTGGCAGGTGTGGCAGGGGTGCTATGGCTGCACCGGGTGCCGGCACACTTTGGGTGCAGCCACCTCCTCTTCTTGGCCGTTGAGTACACCATCCCAAGGTCCTGCCCATGGTGCCACCGCTCCTGTCTCTTGCTCGCCGAGGCCCACACGTGGCTCCGTGTCACCTCTCTCCTTCTCGGTAGCCACAGTGGCGCCCCCCGCCCCACGCCGCCAGACTCCTCCTGGCTCTCGCTCGTCGAGGCCCGCAGGTGGCTCCACCACACCTCTCTCCTCCTCGGCTGTTGCTTGTGACCTGGAGGCCGCCGGATCCAACCTCCTCCGATGACGACAGAGAGGGATGGCGCCAGCGCCCTGCATCCCGCCGATTCGAGAAGGAGGATGGGGGAGGGATCTAGGTGGAGAAGCGAGGCCTCCGGGTGTGTGGGCCACAGAGGATGGCTGTGTTGACGTGGGGCCCGCATGATGCATATGTTTTCGAGCCCAAGTGGTGCATGTCTTCAGAGCAAGTATAATAAGGCCACCTAGGCAGGCTGTATACTAGTCCAAGTCATAAAAATCTTTGCTGGATGAGAGAGAGAAGGAGAGAGACACGAGCAGGCGCTTGGCTTACCGCCTGGCTATACGCATTGTACGAGAGAAAAAAGGCTGCTCCTAGCCCGCTGCCACTGGTAAGCTAGCGTTTTACTGCACCTTGAAGAATCCTATTGGCTGCATCTGCTGCATTAATGGCTCTATATGCAACCAAGAGTACAGATATATAGTCAAGCCATTATACTAGTGAAGGCTGGTACGGATGTGGCACTAGCATTTAGCCAGCTGCCAGCTGCGTTACTATCCTTGCTCTCGTGGAGTAACAACTTTCCTCTATCTCCTCATTAATTTGATGCCATCTCAACAAAAAGTCTGGTGTGGCATGAATGAAACTATGCATTAGGAGTAACCTAAGAGCAAGGCCGATAGTTGAGACAATCTTTAGTCTATAAGACAAGCACCAAAGAGCTAACTCATATAACAACTGTAGCTTCTTTGTCTCTAATTAAATTTCCAAGTAGTTCTTTAATCTTCAATGTGCCCACCTCCTCCACCCGTCAGTATCTGCTTGGAGCAAAAGATCAAAATAATATATAATAAACATTGAATGCTTTGATTGTTGTGTTGGAGTGTGTGAAGCGCCGATCGACGACTGCTGCGACAAGCTCGGTTGTCTGGTGCGCTCTCTCTCCTCCAGATCACCACTACTGCTGACGTGCTAGGCTATACGACAAGCCGCTGTACTTGCTCTAAGGAAGACGGTTTGGAGAGGAGGGGAAATTAAAGACGCCATGTAAAAGTGGTCTGTCATTTATTTCGAACATCCAAGTTATTTTTCTTAGAACATCCAAGTTATTTGAAGGGGAAAGTCAAGTAATTGCAATACCAAGTTCCAAATTCCGTTTCGAGAAAAAACAAGAAATTTTATTTTAAAAGCAGCAATCCAACAAAAGAAAAAAAAAGCAAAGTCCGTGAGATTTTTGATTTTGGACTTTTGCCTCTTTAGCTCATCGTACTGATGATGCGTGTCCAAAGGAAGAAGAAATGAACTGCGAGCATCTGCTTTCTTCATTGCTAGTAGAGGACCATGTCTGCCCATCTTTGTTTCTTCTCAACTTTGCTTGCTCCCTGATTTTCCACTTTATTCCAGTTTTTTATGGAAAGGTTTGTGCTAGGCTTGTTTGACAAAGAAAAGGAAAGAATTGGTTCACACAACAAGAACAATCAACTGGGAATCTTGCCCTGCTAATTAAAACTTGTCACCGGATCAACTGGTGCCAGTGGTCCTTTTCCTTGTACAAGATTAATTTGCTAATTCTTACGCCTTTTTATATTAAAATGTTCAACGAGCATTCAGTGGCTCTAATATCTCGGATCAAATTGTAAACAAAAATATAAAAGTACCGTCACTAGCAGATGACCTGCAAAATCAGCAAGTGTTTCTCTGACATCCAGAGCACTAGCGCTATATAAGCCTCTGAAAAATCATGGTGAGGCGTGATATATAGACCATGGTGAGGCGTGTTAATTCTAGGCAGCCAGTTATGCAGCACACGAGTGCTGAAGACGTCGAAAATGTGTACGGTACAATAGATTTGATCCTAAGAAGAAGGTGTAGACGACGCTTTCTCTCTCTCTCTTTCTCTCTCTCGGGATGATCAGGTTGTGGCGACGGAATGGTCGCCTGAATGGGCAAGGTATCCCAAGCAAGGCACAGACCTATACTGATTGGAGGCCTTTTGGAAATCCCAGTACGGTACGGCCGCGGCCTGAGGCTAGACATATGTTTGACGACTCGGACCGCATGAGAAACTAAGCGAAAGACCCACAAGTAAAGTATTTGAATTTTGAAGTGGTGCGTAGCTATCAAAGCTAGAAGGTTTATTCCATCTTTAGTTCATACCTACACTAGTACAGCGAAGCTTTGTACTTGCGGTCCCAAATCCATTTTCACAGGCATTTCAGTCTTGTGTAAAGGCATTTACAGAGACGGTTGGTTTAGGAAAACCGCCAGTGTCAATCTATTTCCACAGACGGACTATGTAAAACA
The DNA here is from genome assembly GCA_038087645.1 of Saccharum hybrid cultivar R570. Classification (NCBI taxonomy): domain Eukaryota; kingdom Viridiplantae; phylum Streptophyta; class Magnoliopsida; order Poales; family Poaceae; genus Saccharum; species Saccharum hybrid cultivar. The sequence goes on from JAQSUU010000494.1 coordinate 8,037,631, forward strand.
GCCGCCTCTGAAAATTGCTTACCAGAAGCAGTTTAGTAACATGGACTGCCAGTGAATTGTTTTTAAAAATTTAAAATTTCCTGCCATATATTTCCCGCCAGAGAAGGCAATTATATTTAAAAAAATCAAATGAACCCAAATATACATCACAGGCAATTATATTTCCATGCATGACAAAAACAATATTTACTTCATTCTACCATCGTCATCAACCGAAGTACATACATCAAAGTTTTCAACTCATAATGTTAGGGATTTGACCTCGGACAAACGCAGTCTTCGACACTTCGTTTAATGTTAATGGTTTCTTTTTAAGTGCTTGCTTTTTGAAGTATCTTTGTTTGGAGAGCCAAAGAAAGAAGGCGAAGACATCTTTGTTACTTTGCTTGAGCACAAAGACAAAGAACGGAGAACAAAGTCACCTGGTTCACTTCGCCATCAACTGAAGAACAAAGCCACCAGGCGCACTTCGCCGTCAGGCAAAGTCAAAAGCAAGCAAGGGGAATACAACTTATCTTCAGGACGTGAAGCCTCTCCATCAACAGCTCTTCTCCTGAGAATTGTTTAGGACATATAAGGCATTGAGTCGAAGATGTAATGACTTGTTTACCCTTAAACATTAAAGGGTTGTATTCAATTGAGTCGGGGGTATTTTAGACTTTGTATAGGAATGATGAAAGTTAAGAACTCTATAAATACCTCCTGACATGTACTGTACATAGACATGAAATGAATACTTAATTGAGTTTGATGCTTGTGTGAGTAATCTTACCCAACTTCTGGCGCCCACCGTTTGTATCCTTCACTCAACCCACGACCACAGGCACACAATGGGCAACACATGAAAGAAAACGATACCTAATGAAAACGATGGCCTACCTCGAACTGATGAAGAACAAGGTCTCAACCAAATAAAACAAGGACCAGTAGACCCAAGCGCCTCAAACCAAAATGAAAGTGAAGTCGAAGAACAAAGACTCAAAGAACTGCAAGACCAACTCCAAATTAAGCAGAAATAACTTGAATTATGTCGAGCAAAAGTAAGAGAGAAATCATGAAGGCAGAAGATAGAGGAAGCCGAAGCCTCACTACGCCATCTCAATGAAGAGATCCATAGTGCCAACCAAGAAGTCATACACATTGATGATCTAGGCTCCGCAACAATAGCTTCACAAGAAAGAAGTTCCCAAAGACCATTCATCAGGATTGATCCAAGCTCTCCCCTATCAACAAGTCTGCAACTTGCTCAATGGCCTCTGGGTTACAAGTTTAACACGCTCACAACTTATGATGGCCAATCAGATCCAAGGCAATTTCTGATGAGTTTTGAGGCAGCAGTTATCCTAGGAGGAGGCGATGAAGCCACATTAGCAAATTAACTTGTAATGGCAGTCAATGGACCAGCTCAACAATTGTACTCTTTGTTGCATCCAAAATTAGTTCAGTCCTGGGAGCAACTCAAAGCCAATCTCCTCATTGATATCCAAGGATTCCAACCTATTGGTCTCACAATAGCAGATCTATTCAACTTCAAACAACAACTCAAAGAACCCTTAAGTCAATATTTCTGAAGATTCATTCAAATCAAAGCTCAAGTGCCTAATGTACCAGATGATGTGGTGATCATAGCAGCAATCAAGGGGCTTCGCATGGGACAATGCGCATCACACTTCGGTCGAGAACCACCAAACACAGTCTTAAAACGCTACAAAGTCATGCAAAAATTCTGCAAGTCAGATACAGACCACAGGAAAAGAGTGGAAGAAGAAACCAGCTTTAGAGCTGAAGTCAAAAATAACTGCTACAACCAGCCAATACCTACCAACTTTGAACGAAGACGAACACCTTCATATCATCAAGTCAATGAAATTGACAATGAAAATGCGACAACCGCTGAAAGCAATTTCCAAGAACAAAGCCAGTACAATGAAAAGACATTCAACAGAGGAGGTCCTAACCAAAGAGGACAGAGAGGAGGTAAAAGCGGTGGAAGAAAGCCTCTAAGACCCGAAGACATGTTTTGTGTCGTGCATAGAAAAGGGGCTAGGCATACATCCAAAATGTGCCCCAAAATAAAGAAAAGCATTGAATAAGTGCAAGAGGAAAGCAAAGGGATTTCCAACTCTAAACTTGTCAACTACGTCACCCAAGATCAGTCTTCTTCTCACCAACCATATTATCCAATTCACTATGGACACAACACAAACAACATACACCCACAAACAATGCTTCCAAATCCACCAGCCTTATTTGGCTACGATCCAATGGCAATATACCATCCAATGCAAAATCAATGGAGACCAGCTCAGCCCCGGCAAGCTAATGTTCAATCAACTTGGCCAGAAGCTTTGGTAGCAAACAACAATCATCAACAAAAGCAAGGAAATCAATCTCCAATGGAGTCAGTGGTTAATGCCAATGCAATCATTCCAAGCAGAGGCAGAATACTAACAATCACTGGAGGCAATAGCATGGAACATGAAAATAATTGCCAAAAGAAGAATTATTTCAGAAGAGTGAACACCATCCTAGTAGATGCTCCATACAAGAAAACAAGGTGGTCTCACATGCCAATCATATTCTTAGAGGAAGACCTCAAACTGAGAGATTACCCACATATGGATGCAATGGTAATAGAAGCAAACATCGAAGGATGGACAGTTTCAAAAATATTGGTTGATGGTGGAAGCTCCGCAGACATCATCTTTACATCAACACTCGATGCAATGCAAATTGACCAAAAAATACTGGGGAGAGGAGACAACCCACTAATGGCTTCGGCGGCAAAAGAATTCACGCAATCAGAAGAATAGTACTCCTAGTATCATTTGGTACAGTAAACAAAGTAAGGATAGAAAAATAGCCTTCAACATTGTTGAAGTGCATTACCCATACAATGCTATCCTCGGTAGAGGAAGCACCAATGCTTTCAAAGCCATCATCAGCCACCCATACTTATGTATGAGGATGCCAGCTATTAATGGAGTAATCACAGTCTTTAGAGATCAATCAGAAGCTAGAAATGTTGAAAAAGACTCTTCGCCTGGTCATAGAAACATCCATGTGTTAGCAATATCGAACGAAGATGATAAGAAGAAACAGAAACGGCGAAGCTGTTGATGGTCCTTAAGTATCAATTATAACTATCAAATAAATAGAGAAAAGGATCCAAATGAAACCAACACCTAGACTTAGGGTTTTATCTGACAGAATTCCACGAGTTTTGCTGTTTATCTATTTCTGCAGGGGGTTATCAGGAAATACGGAAGAAAGGCCCACATGTCGGATTAATGACGGGATATTAACCGAACACGTAATTATCTTACATCTAGAAGAGTCTAGAAGCCACGAGAACGAACGGGAGGCGTAACGGAGCCGGACACAGGGCACCCGCCCTGGTCCTTAGGGCGCCCGCCCTGGCCCCGGAGCCAATCAGGCTCCGCCTCGAGGATTATGCTCCACCGACCTAGAGGATCAAGGAAAACCGTCCGTTCAATGTCGGTTTGATCAGACGGCCCAGATTCATCCGAAAGGGCTATATAAGCAAGGCCCCTGCCCCTGGAGGAGAGGCCCTCGTCTCATACTTTAAACCCTAATTCAGGAGGAGAGCCTCTGATCAAGCCCTAGAGCCACCACATCAACTAGATCTCTAGTTAGCATAGCTACATAGGATTAGAACTAGAAGGAGTCAATCTTCGATTGGTTCCCGGATCTGTCAAGAGGATTCTTGGTAATTCCTCTATTGTTCTTCAATTGTTCATCATTGTTCTTCAATATTATGAATATGACTTTGTTCTATTTCAATATATTGGTTATGACTTTGCTCTACTTGATTATATTTGCAATTATATTGTTCTTAGTTTATCATAGTTATATGCTTGGCTTAGTTAGATTGGAATTATATACATGCCTAGGATCGTATAGCGTTTATCCATGTGTACAGTGGGTGAATGATAATTATTGTGTAGACGTGGTGTCTATACCGTATTTATCTGCGATTGCACCCTATATGCCGGATTGTGGGGTAGTTCACGATAGTGACAGCTTCGTTGATTCTTATATAGTCCCCCTCTCGTGTATAGGGCAGGCAGAGCAACACTATTACAGGGGAGTGATTGCTATGTTCTTCATCTTCCTTGCTAATATTCACTATGCATGGATATAGTCTTTTCTCACCATGATTGCCAAGTATAATTGCACTAACTATGATATGCTAGACTTTATAGTTAATCATAACTTAGGGAATATCTTTGTAGTTCATCCTAATTCCTTGCTAATGACTTGCTAGAATATCTGTTGAGGTGCTTATCATTATTATATGTGGCTAGCTGATCAGATTAATTATCTTTGTCACCATTATCACTTTACCTTTACTTAATGTGACATTTATACCTGTATAAAGAGATTGATAAATACTCTCGGTTATACATGCAATGATGTGTACTCAGTTCCATATTCTCATTCCATTATCAACCATGATACTTAGAAATCCCTTCCCAGTGGTAAAAATATAAATAACGATACCTGGAATACTTCCCGGTTAAATTGCTACATCGGTATTAATCTGTGCGCTTGCAGATCCCTTTTATTATTTATCTTGATGAGCAATTGCATATTTCAATACCGCGTCTCTCGTGTCATGCTGGGGATGACAACTTGGCTTAAGTGGCATGAGGGATAGGTTTGGCATTTTTTGGCGCCGTTATCAGAATTAGAAAACTAAGTCTACTTTTGGTAGTGACGTTAAGAATGCCCAACAAGCATTTTTGGCGCCGTTGCCGGGGAAGGTTGATTACTAAGTAGGAATGAATACGGAACTTTGAGTCATCATTTGCATCACTAATCTGATCGAGCTTATCAATTCTCTTATACAGTTTTACCCCTGTATTTTCCATTTTGATTATTTATTGTAGGGTGATGCATGAATAGAAGACATCTTCCAGACAACTTTGTTGACGATCCCGAAGCCTTATTCAGAAGAACAAGAGCCAAGCTCAAGAAGACATCGTCAACACTTCAGCACAAAGCTTCATCCAAATCCGAAGACCGCCGAAGTTTCATCCGGAATTTGTCGACTGAATTCGAAGCCATGGCGAACAAGTCGATCCGCGAGTTCTCAGCTCCCACTACGGACAACATCCGCACTGGACCTGCTGGGGAGATCGACCGCAACTTCGAGCTCAAGCCTGGGCTCATCAACATGGTGCAAGCTAACCAGTTCTGTGGGAAGCCACATGAAGACGCTAGTGCTCATCTTCAACACTTCCTGGAGATCTGCAGCACTTTCACCATGGCTGAAGTCCCCAGAGACGCCAGACTACTTCGCCTTTTCCCATTCTCACTGTTGGGGAGAGTGAAGCAGTGGTTCTACGCTACAAAGGAGAAGAACACTACGTGGGCACTCTGCTCCACGAACTTTCTGGCCAAATTCTTTCCCATGGGCAAGACCAATGCTCTCCGTGGGAAGATTACAAGTTTTCAGCAACAACATGATGAATCCGTTCCAGAAGCATGGGAGCGTTTCCAAGACTACATCCTAGAATGTCCCCATCATGGAATGGAAAGCTGGCTACTGATGCAGACATTTTATCATGGGCTCATTAACAGTGCCCGTGAAACCATGGATGCTGCAGCTGAAGGAGCATTCCTATCACTCACCATACCTCAAGCCACAGCTCTTGTGGAGAAGATGGCATCCAACCAAGGTTGGAATGAAGAAAGAACTCAGACACGCAAGAGAGGTGGAGGTATGCACCAGCTCAAGGAGGTAGACATGTTGTCTGCCAAGCTAGACCTACTCATGAAGAAGCTCGATGATCGAGCTGGAGAAAAGAAAGAAGTCATGCACGTCTACGACTCCCACATGACTTGTGAGGAGTGTGGAGGTACTGGACACTCGGGCAATCACTGTCCTGAGTTGCTGGAGGACGTGAACTACATCAACAATAACAACAACTACTACAACCGTCCTCAACAGAATCAAGGTTGGAATCAACAGAGGCCTAACTACTCAGGTAATTACCAAGGTAACAATTCTTTCAATAATAATAATAATTATCCACCTTTGAGAGAGTTAGTGTCCAACCAAGGAAAGCTAATGGATAACCTGTCTAAGAAATTGGCATCTAATGATAAAATACTAGAAAATATAAATAATAGAATGGATAATTTCTCTACTGCCATCAAGAACCAGATTAGCTTTAATAAAATGATTGAATCTCAGTTGAATCAAATAGCTGCTGCTGTTCCTGCTACTAACCCCGGTATACCATCACAACCGGAAGGACTAGAATCTGCAAATCTTGTAGACATGTTTGATGCAGGAGATTACTGGAGTAACCCTATCGTGGAAGTAAGTACTGACCGTCTGCCGGTCAAGAGAGGCGATCCAGGACGCCCCGTCATCCCGATCTCCATCGGCATGCGAGACTTCCCAGAAGCACTCTGTGACTTTGGCTCCAGCGTCAACATCATGCCCAGGGTACTCTATGAAAAACTCTTTTCACAACCATTATTAGAAACAACCATGTGTTTGCAGCTTGCAGATAGGACACTGAGTTTCCCGAGAGGAATATTGAAGAACATCTGTGTCCGAGTGGGTTCCTCGTACGCTCCAGCAGACTTCGTAGTGATAGAGACCGGTTCTGATGAGAGGGCTCCCGTCATCCTAGGGAGACCATTCCTGAACACCGCGGGAGCTGTCATCTATGCTAGTGCTGCCAAGATCAGTTTCTACATCAAGGGGAGGAAGGAAACGTTTTCCTTCAAGAACAAGACTGCACAAATCCCAGAGCAACCCCAATATGAACCAAAGAAGAGGACCAACAGGAGGAACAAGAGCAAGAAGCAAGTGTGGACCGAGACAGCTAAGATGGTCACTGCCGTGCACAAAGGTCAAGATCGCTAACTCAAGTCACCGTTCTTGCCTAAGAAGGACGACCCAGGTATGCCAAGCATTTATTGCTCCATTAATGGGTTCCACTTCTACAAGACACTTTGCGACACTGGGTCGGGCGTCAACATAATGGCCAAGGTCACCTATGAGCTTCTGTTTGGAACCATGCCCTTAAACCCAACATATATTCAGCTCCAGATGGCAGATCAGACATTCCGACAGGTCGAAGGTACAGTAACTGACGTCCCTGTCAAGATAGACGATTACTTTGTCCATACAGACTTTCAGGTTATTGACATGGGAGAAGATGAATACGATCCACCCATCATCCTTGGAAGACCATTCCTTAGTACTGTCAAAGCAATCATTTACATTGGAACTGGAGAAGTCCACATGCACTTCCCCTCTGAGAAGGTACGTCTTTACTTTACTGACCCTAACTATGTATTTGAAGAATCCAAGCAGGTCAGGACAAGAAGAAGGCGGCGTAACCACAATCAGAAGCAACAGGTCATCAAGGACGGATGGGCAGATTATGAAGGAGAAGTGGTAAGATCTGAAGACATACCACTCAACCAACACTGTCCTGAGGAGACCAAAGCACCGAGACAGGTATGGAAAGAAAAGACAGTTGTACATGAAGAGGAGGCGCCGCCGGAACCACCGACTACGCCATCCACCAAGTCCCAGGACGACTGAACGAATAAGAGTCCCGTTCGGAGGACTTAAAAACACCAAACGCCTTGCCAAGAGGTAACTTGGTAGTTATCCTTTCCTTTTAATTATTTACTTTATCTTAAATAGTTTGCTTAGTTAATCATATTCATACTATCTTAAAAAGAAAATAAAAATGTTAAAAACCCTAAAGCCCCATGTGAGTATGCGAGTGGCATAAAACCCATAAGTACATTCACTGTGGTGGCATAAAATATATATATATATATATATATATATATATATATATATATATATATATATATATATATATATATAATAAATACATAAATATTTTCTTCTGCTTTATAAAAGAAAAAAAAACAATATAAAAAAATCAAGGAGGCTCAGCATGATAAAGGCTAGATATTTATGCTAACACTTAATCAGTTCCACAAAGCTTTGTTGTCTATTTGAGCTTCACAGAATTCAAGGAGACTAGCAGACAGAGGACATTCTAATCGCTGTCAGGGTGCTGCCGACTTTCAAATACACCTCCGCCATCTGCTAGCTACATCAGAAGAGATTATGTCAAGATCCAGCTTGGGGGAGAGCACCCCCATTATCTTGCTAAGTATTTCTATCTTTATCTTTATATTTATATATACTTCTACCCTATAAAAATAAAAATATACATAACTATGAAAAAACCAAATAAAGATTTTGTGCTTGTATATATATATACCTATATCTTTTGCTTAGTGTGTTTTAATAAATAAATAAAGTGGCTATGCTAAACTAAATCTAGATAATAATAAAACTCTAGCATGGATATGATGAATAGTTGCTTTGCCTAACTTTCAAATTTGAAGTCCTCTCTCTAAGTTTAGACATAACTGTTATCATTTAAAGCTTGCTCTAAACCTGAACTTGTGGGAAGAGAACTTGATCTAAAGTCTAAGTTGTTAACGGATATGATATGGGAAGGTTGAGCTGCTGTTTATCTATTCATAGAGATGCTAGAATTCTGGAGAATTTTATCTTTGAAAATCTTAAAATGCTACATGATGAGTTCCTGTATGATGAGAGTTTAAGTTCCTACCACAACCATACATACATGCTTGCTAGACTTTAAGCCATACCTTTACTTTTTACTACTTATGAGCATTGAGTGTAGTCAAGCTGTGTAGACCCTTAGGAGCTTGTCATGCGGTTAAAATCAAGATTCACTTGCACGATCACTCATACATGCTGCTTCTACTCCGGAAGTACGCATCCACATATATCCACTCATTCTCATCTCCAGATCCACATAAAATTATTCTACTCCTAATCCGGGAGAGAATAGCCAAAAATATTTTCCCATTCTTGTTATCTCCTGTGAAATAAATGCTCAAGCTATTTTGGTTACTACCACTTGCTATATTGTTCTAAGGAGATGAGTGCTCTATACGAGGAAATAAAAAGGAGCAAGTGCTCGGAACCTCGATGAAAAAAAATGTGAGAAGAGAGGTAAAAATGGACAAGTGTCCGACAGTAGAATTAGGGGTACAAGATGCCCACCTGAGAGAAAAAAAAAAGAAAAAAAGAAAATATAGAGCACCTCATTCTCCTCAAGAGCTTTAGAAAGCAAGAAAGGTACGTATCCCCTCAAAAAGAGCAAAAGTAGAATTAGACTTTCATCATTGTTATCGTCACTACCACCATACACCATTTATTCGCCACACATGCACATCTTGATTTGACTTATTGGCTTGTTTCTCTGGATCCATGGTTTGACTATGCAATAAATGTCTTGTAAGTATGTATACTTTATCTCCCACCGATGAGCTCCAGATATCAAAAGCCTTATTAGAATAGAATGAGAGAGAAGGCAATGTCACTCTGCCTTATACCACAAATACTACATACTTTGCTTTGAGAGAAGGCAGACATCATTACTGCCTTGGTGAGGATCCAGAAATACCACAAAAGAGAGACCTGAGAGAGTCATACAAGGAATCTCTGAGTTTTATTTGAAAATCTGCAAAAAACTCCAAGAGCTATAGCTAATCAAGAATAAGAGACATGGCGCTTGACTAGACTGTTCTATCTTTTAACCGCTCAAGACAAAGGTGACGGTTGCAAGCCCCATGGTGAAAGGTATAATGAGTAAGTTTTAAGTCTTGACAGTTTACTTTAACTCAGAGATGAGACTCTATTTGAAAGCATGTGTACCGTCAAAATTCAAAGGCATTTCAGCAACTACTGAGTCTCTCCTTGCTCAGGGACGAGCAAGAGGTAAGCTTGGGAGAGTTTGTTGACGGTCCTTAAGTATCAATTATAACTATCAAATAAATAGAGAAAAGGATCCAAATGAAACCAACACCTAGACTTAGGGTTTTATCTGACAGAATTCCACGAGTTTTGCTGTTTATCTATTTCTGCAGGGGGTTATCAGGAAATACGAAAGAAAGGCCCACATGTCGGATTAATGACGGGATATTAACCGAACACGTAATTATCTTACATCTAGAAGAGTCCAGAAGCCACGAGAACGAACGGGAGGCGTAACGGAGCCGGACACAGGGCGCCCGCCCTGGTCCTTAGGGCGGCCGCCCTGGCCCCGGAGCCAATCAGGCTCCGCCTCGAGGATTATGCTCCACCGACCTAGAGGATCAAGGAAAACCGTCCGTTCAATGTCGGTTTGATCAGACGGCCCAGATTCATCCGAAAGGGCTATATAAGCAAGGCCCCTGCCCCTGGAGGAGAGGCCCTCGTCTCATACTTCAAACCCTAATTCAGGAGGAGAGCCTCTGATCAAGCCCTAGAGCCACCACATCAACTAGATCTCTAGTTAGCATAGCTACATAGGATTAGAACTAGAAGGAGTCAATCTTCGATTGGTTCCCGGATCTGTCAAGAGGATTCTTGGTAATTCCTCTATTGTTCTTCAATTGTTCATCATTGTTCTTCAATATTATGAATATGACTTTGTTCTATTTCAATATATTGGTTATGACTTTGCTCTACTTGATTATATTTGCAATTATATTGCTCTTAGTTTATCATAGTTATATGCTTGGCTTAGTTAGATTGGAATTATATACATGCCTAGGATCGTATAGCGTTTATCCATGTGTACAGTGGGTGAATGATAATTATTGTGTAGACGTGGTGTCTATACCGTATTTATCTGCGATTGCACCCTATATGCCGGATTGTGGGGTAGTTCGCGATAGTGACAGCTTCGTTGATTCTTATATAGTCCCCCTCTCGTGTATAGGGCAGGCAGAGCAACACTATTACAGGGGAGTGATTGCTATATTCTTCATCTTCCTTGCTAATATTCACTATGCATGGATATAGTCTTTTCTCACCATGATTGCCAAGTATAATTGCACTAACTATGATATGCTAGACTTTATAGTTAATAATAACTTAGGGAATATCTTTGTAGTTCATCCTAATTCCATGCTAATGACTTGCTAGAATATCTGTTGAGGTGCTTATGATTATTATATGTGGCTAGCTGATCAGATTAATTATCTTTGTCACCATTATCACTTTACCTTTACTTAATGTGACATTTATACCTGTATAAAGAGATTGATAAATACTCTCGGTTATACATGCAATGATGTGTACTCAGTTCCATATTCTCATTCCATTATCAACCATGATACTTAGAAATCCCTTCCCAGTGGTAAAAATATAAATAACGATACCTGGAATACTTCCCGGTTAAATTGCTACATCGGTATTAATCTGTGCGCTTGCAGATCCCTTTTATTATTTATCTTGATGAGCAATTGCATATTTCAATACCGCGTCTCTCGTGTCATGCTGGGGATGACAACTTGGCTTAAGTGGCATGAGGGATAGGTTTGGCATTTTTTGGCACCGTTATCAGAATTAGAAAACTAAGTTTACTTTTGGTAGTGACGTTAAGAATGCCCAACAGAAGCCTCAACCAAAGGCACAACCATGCAAAGAAACGAAAAGGTACCACTAGAGCCACTAGTGCCTGACAGACAAGTAACTATTGGAAGTGAATTATCTCAAGAAGAAGAGGAAAACCTCATTAATTTCCTTCGCAGTAACAATGATGTCTTCGCATGGTCATCCAATGACTTAGTTGGAATCAATAGAGATATCATTGAGCACAAATTAGACATTGATCCATCCTTCAGACCAAAAAAGCAAAAGCTATGGAAGTTATCCAAAGACAATGCCCAGGCTGCAAAAGCTGAACTCCAAAGATTGTTGGACGCTAAAGTCATAAGAGAAGTACAATTCACAACTTGGCTGACCAATATAGTCATGGTGAAGTAGAAGAATGGAAAGTGGCGCATGTGTATAGATTTCACTGATCTAAACAAGGCTTGCCCAAAAGACAACTTCCCACTACCAAGAATTGATACACTAGTTAATTCAGCAGCAGGAAGCCAAATGTTAAGTTTCCTAGATTGTTTCTCAGGGTACCATCAAATTTGGATGAAGAAAGAGGATGAAGAAAGCACAAGTTTCATAACTTCATTCGGAACATATTTGTGAGAATGGCAGAGGGGCTTCGTAATGCCGGCACAATCTTCGTAAGAATGACATCGACAATGCTATGCAAACAACTTGGTAAAAATGTCCTAGCTTATGTTGATGACATAGTGGTCAAAAGCAAACAAAGAGAGGATCACATAAAAGATCTGCAAGAAACTTTCTCCAACCTTTGCAAAGCAAATTTAAAGCTGAATCTAGAAAACTGTACCTTAAGAGTTCAAAAAGGGAAAATCCTTGGATGCACTGTATCAGCAAATGGAATTGAACCAAATCTAGACAAAGTCAAAGCAATCCTGAACATGACTGTACTTGAGAACACAAGAGATGTTCAGAAACTAACAGGAAGATTGGCAGCACTCAACAGATTTATCTCGAAGTCTGCAGAACAAAGCTTCCCACTCTTCCAATCATTAAAAGGATAAAAAAATGACTTCACTTGGGGCCCCTAGCAACAAAAAGCCTTCGAAAAAATAAAAAAGTATCTCATGAAGACAACCATAGTTGCAACACCAACTCTAGGGGCTGAACTACTTCTATATGTCTCAGCAACAGAAAATGCAATAAGCGCCATCCTAGTCTAGGAGCAAGAAACTAAGAAGCAAATGCCAGTCTACTTCGTATCTGAAGCATTATTAGGATCAAAGAGATATTAATCAGAGATTGAGAAAATAGCTTATGCAGTACTATCTGCTGCAAGAAAGCTAAGGCATTACTTTCAAGCACACACAATCATAGTCCCAACTAATCACCCACTCAAAGAAGTTTTGCAAGATTGTAAAACATCAGGTAGATTGGGAAAATGAGCTGCGGAGTTGTCAGAAAATTACATTAAATATGAAAAAAGAACAGCAATCAAGTCACAAGTATTAGTAGACTTCGTAGCCGACTAGACACCATCTACCATTCCAGAACAAGAAAAGCAATTACCAGAATGGATCATATATTGTGATGGGGCTTGGGGCTTCGCAGGGGCTAGCACAATAGCAATAATAACCTCCCCATCAAGAATCAAAATGTAATTTTTAAACATACCAAACTTACTGTTTTTCACTACTTCATATTTTTACTAGATTAAGCATATCATAAACAGCTTACACAATTATTTTCATCATTTTATCAGTCTTATTTATTTACAAATTTTACAAAGTTCAACATTTAATAGGTTTTTAGAAAATAGAAAAGAAGAAAACGTTCTCTTTCTTTCATCCTCTTGGCCTGGCCCAACAGAAATAGGTGGCCCGCTCTCATCTCTCTTTCTCAGCCAGGCCCAAGAGACAGGCGGCCCACCTACTTGCTCCCTCTCTCTGCTTCGTGTCGACTGTGCACGGCGGTGCTCTGGCCGAGCGCAGCTCACCGCCAGTGAGCTTGTCGACGTTGGGACCTCCCCCAACGGACTCTCCTCGCTCTCTTGCACCTACTGGTACCCTCCATAGCTCCAGTGGTTGACGATGTCAGACACAATGATGATGCCAGTGGATTGGGACTCCTCCGACATGGCGGCTCCGGTGACAGACGTCGAGCTCTACACGTTCCTCACTACTCCGCGTATCCACCCGAGGGGTTAATCGGGTGAATTTGAGCACAGAGCTTGCTTCTCCTCATTCATGGCGGCTCGGCAAGCGACCGCTCACCAGCATCGTCGTGTTTCGAGCTCGACGGTTCGGTAGAGATTAACCTAAAGGTACTATCGCACTCAAGAGCTCACCCAGGCTACAAAGCAGCGACTGATCGACACCAGGATGTGACGGAGTGGCATTGGCATCACGAATGGCGGCTCTAGTGGTGAACTCCGATGACCAAGCTCCGTTTCGGCGCGTTTAGTCCTTCACTGTGAAATCCAAAGGGGCGATGAGCATCAAGGTGATAAGAGGAGCCGCAAACACGCAACCGATTGAACGGAGAGACACAGTGGTGGCCTAGCCACGGTAAGGCACTCATGGCGGCGCTGCGGACGTCGCCAGGAATGAAGGCGTCGCGTGGGTGGCTCAGGCAACCAGGGAGGGCACGGGTTGGCTTAATCGGGGTGCAAAGTGATGGCGGGCATGGTGTCGAAGCGAATTGGAAAGCATTGGAGCAAAGGGGATGAATTGCTCTGACGAGCTCCTCTCGGTGGCGGTGATGGAGAATGGGAAATGAAGGAGGAGGTGACAGGCTCGGGCATTTGAAGATGAAGCCGAGCGGCTTCCAGGCGGCCAACTCCAGCTTGTGACGTGGCCAAGCGAGCTGCTACATGGCCGTCCATGGGCGAGCGGTGGAGGCGAGGGCGGTGAGTGGCAAGCAGGAGGTGGCGCCGGGAGCAGAGAATGATTTCAAACTAAGAACAGCAGCTCCCCTTCTCAAATTGATCAAGAATTTGACCGAATTTGGAAAAGCTCCAAGAAGAGAAAATGACCCTCATGATTAGTACTCCAACTTTCATTTAGATAAGAAGAGATGAAACTCAAAAGAATGGGAGATAGAAGAAGAATTAGAATAAGAAGGAGAATGAAACATCATGTTTCACTATTTGAAACATGGATCCAAGAACTAGGGTTTTTCAAAGTAATTAACTTAAATACTGCTGTTAATTAGTTGGGAATTAATCAGTGATCACGCCCAAACAAATCATGACACCATCTTGATCTCACATTTAGATTTCAAAAATGGCACCATGACTTGAATTAAATTATTTCAAAACTTCATTTTAATAGTTGTTCTCAAATTTGACCTAAATCTCAATCTCAATGCTTGACCCAAATGATCAAGTATTGAAATCAAGTTTCAAATTCAAACTTGAGATCCAAATTTTAATGGGTTGGACTTGATTTCATGCCCCACATTTTCACTAGCATGAAATACACAATGTACACTTCAAACTTGTGAGGGCAAAATCTCAAGTAATTTAAATGTCATTGTAAAATAGAAGGTCACAAAGGGCCTGTAAAAGATTTTTGAGTTATAACACAAATCATCACATATGCATAACTTAGATATAAAATAACATTATTTTTAGTGAGTGCAACACATGATGAGCTACTAACATGATGCATTATGCTTTATGATGACATGACAAGTTTTAGCTTTTGCTTAACACCTAGGGTGTTATAGAGCGGAGACTTTTTGACGAATTGCAAGCATCACGGATAAGTAACTGCAGGTCCCACAGGTATACGTCAGAAGGAAAAAATACTGTGGGGAGATCTATGACGAAGCTGTTCATTATATATCAAATATTGTTTGTCACAAATGTGTATTAGTTCAATAACAAAGCACTATTCCTCACAGTATTAAAGGAGATCGTCACAGATGAGTCGCACGAGTGATCTATGACGAAACCCTATACTCTTCTTTTACGTTTTTATGACGATGCTTGATTTCATCATAGAAAGGGAGGGTTGCAAGATCGTCATCCCACTAATCTATGACGAAATGGAAACATTCATCATAAAATGATTTCGGATCCATCATTAAGGAAATCATCATAGAAGTGGAGATTTCTACTAGTGAAGTTTCATATGCCAAAAAGAATAGTATGGGCTATGCTAAAAAAGAGGAAAAAAATATCCATGCTAAAAGGCATGAGAGAAAAAGAAAAAAATGCATGCCAAAGAGCATGAAGAAAAGAAAAGAAAAAGAAAGAAAGAAAAAAAATAAAGATAGCCCATACTTTCGAATAAAAGGCATTCATCCAAAAAGAGAGAGTCATGATTCAAGGAGTACCAAAACTAATTAAAATTCGGAACATTATAAAAATTCCATACACTTGCACGTCTTGATCAAAGTGTATGACTTGCATCTCCTTGTGGTCTGGTTTTTGACTTAGCAACATATGTGATGCAAGTATGCCTCAAATTCATACCTACCCAAAACTCCACTCAAAAGCCATTAGTGGTAGGATATGAAGAAGGCAAAATTTCAAATGCTTTTGGTGAGGTTTCATACACATTGAGCGATTGAGAGAATCATTTGAGGAACTTACATTTTATTTTACAAAATTCATAAAACCTTTGGATAGATGGTTAATGAAGGAATGAATGATTAGTGATTCTATTATAACCGTTCTATTTTGCAACCACCCAAGAACTTGGAAAAGCTAAACGCCCCACAGGGATCAAGGTAAAGGGTGGATGAAAATGCCAACTTATTTGAATTGTGGAAGAATACTTTATTATAGGCATGGCACTTATGAATTATATTTAGCATAGTAGCAACTCCTGATTAATAACCAAGTACTTATTTATTTGCTTGGGACGAGCAAAGGGTAAGCTTGGGGATTTGTTGGCGGTCATTAACAATCAAATCCAATTGCCAATCAAAATCCAAAATGGAAGAAATAAACAAACTTTTGACACATGCATTTACTTTTGACATAGTTCCACTTGTATTGGAAGAAATATATTTTGCAGGACACATCCAAATACAAGTGGAAAACAAAACAAAATGCACAATCCAGAAAGCGTAATGTAGATCCTACATAAAAGAGCCAAGCAAAGGCCCACTGCAACAAAGAATTTGGGCCGAGCACCGATGTGGGAGGGGCCTAGGCCCACCCAGGAACTGACCACACGAAGGCAGTCACGAGGGGGCACACCAGGGTGCGACCGCACCCCAAAGGCTACCCCCTAGGCCTAGCTTCCACCGATGGTTGCATGGCGGCATGCAACGTCGGTCCAAGGCAGTTTCCTATTTTCCTACGCCAAACCAACCATGTTGCAGTATAAAACAAGGGGTGGAGCTCTCCTTCAAGACACACCAACATTTGGAGCTACATACCTCACTTCTCTACTTGTACTCTTTTAGTTTTTAGTAGTATTTTGTGAGCTAGGCAAGAGCTACCTTGGAGAGCTTGGCTCCTTGGAAGAAGAGCAACTTTGGTACGAATCCTATGAACAAAGAGTTCTTCCATAGCCATTTTCTCATACTATAAATATAGCAGTACATATGAACTAGACTATATATAGTTCTCATGTTATAATCTTGACATATGAACTAGCATATAGTTTGTGTGTTATGATCTTAACATGTGCAACTTTATGCTTAACCATTCATGACTTGTATGAGTAGAAGTAGAGCTAGGTTGAGGTGGTGGTTAGTTGTTCCTTCAGGTTTGCCCATGTCGTATGCTTATCGATCCGTAGGGTCGGAGTTCTAGGGGGATAAGGGTAGTTTCTTTATACACGGGCATGGTGCTCGGGTGCACGGGAACCTTTGGATATGATGGCGCCCCCTGGTTGAGGGGTAGGTAGCAGGTGGTGACAGTCCTGTGTGTCCCTTTAATCCCCATGTTCGGGTATTGTGTAGGAATCTTAAAGTCTCTCGCGTTTGTTGGCAGACTCGTACTCGGAGATCTCCCCATCCATCTTACACTTAGTTTTAACTTTAATCATATAACTTGTATGATCATTAACTATTCTTCGCATGGCTATATTTGACCATGAGTGCTCCACTTAGGAATATTCTTTTATTCTTTGTTTTCTTTTTATCCTTGAGGTTGGCCTAGATGTGTGTACACTATCCTTGAAATACCATTTTTACCCCTGTCATGAACTATGGGTTTACTAATGCAAGTATGTAATCTTGTTCATATCCAAGCTAGACTCTTTACACCTTGCCCTCCTTTGGGAAAATATAAATAACAATACCCTGAATACTTCTGAGTGAAATGCTACAACGATAGATCCGTGCACTTGCGGATATTTTCTGTAATAATTAAGAACTATCGTAGTTGGTGTTTCTTGGTGGCATCGCTAAGGTTTACTCAATCTTATTGATGGTGCTAAGAAATACCAACAGACATTTCTAGCGCTGTTACCGGGGATGGACTTGAAACTTTCATACTTGGTGATTGCGTTAAGAAATACCAACGGTAGTTGTGGTCTACCAAATCATCACCATCGGTGACCTAATGACTGCTGCTACTGGTATCCCTCCTTGGCTTCTACTTCTCCCGACCACCACCTCGAAGATGAAGCACAGCACGCCTGCAATCAATGAGTAACCAACGATCAGTGAGTTACTGACAGAAGCAAGAGTAAAATGAGATATTGAAGTAAATGTAAGTATGGACACAAGAATGGTATGACAATATGATCTATAGCATGTACAGTAGTTGTATAAAGCATATGAGTATAAAAGAGTGGATAACATTTGGAACAAGTTAGAACTAAGTCAGCACTGGATACACAATGACGGAGCATCCGCCAGTCACGGACCGTCCGTCAAATTATAGACAAACATGATGAATTCAATCCGAGAGCAATCTGTTACACCAGAACATTCCGCCACTGCATCGAAATATTCCGTCAATCAACTAGATCTATATAGAGAGCAATTACAAACTAGCGGCCACAAAATTTCATGGACCATCTGCCAAATCAACAAAAGACAACCAAAGTATTGGAAATTTATCTATGTCATTCATGAGCCAGTGGAACCTTTTGCCACAGAGGCGGACCGTCCGTCAAACAGTCGACAGTGAAGAGCAATGAATAGTACCACCCTAGTTTCAATCCTCAAAATCTCATGATTCAACCAATGTCAATGCATCAAAACTTGCACAAAGGTACATCTAAGCATGCTAGACAAGATCCCCAAGATGGATTTGAAGAAACCCTAGCCATTGAGTAGATCAAACAAACCCTAACTTTTCAACCATGGGGATTAAACAAAAATGAAGGAAAAAGATGCTTACTTGGCACCCCACATCTTGGAGAAGCACATGGATGGGCACGTGACCATAGGAATCGATGGAGAAGCGTCCAAAGGCCGATGTCATGGCGTAGTCGTCGGTGTGGCTGCATGTGCGTGGGGGATCGGCAGGTGGAAGAAAAGAAAAGGACTTGTCCAGGGTTGTTAGGCCTTTTATAGCCCGACATTTACTAGATAGTCCGCCACAAGCGGCGGAGCGACTGCCAAGTTGGTAGGCCTAGTGGTTACAGAATTGGAATCCGATGTTTTATCGGACAGTCCACCAATACCTTCAGATCATTCGTCAAAACTCAAAAAGACCAATAGTTATCTTAGTCAAAACTAGTTTGAGCAAAGAAAAAATTTAGAAACCTTTGGAGAAATTTCCCAAGTATGCCAAAGACAACCACTTGGCAAGCTTGAGGACAAGCTTGATTTCAAGTGGGGGAGGTTTTGTAATGACCCAATCTCGTTACAATGTAGGCTCTCATTTTTGGGCATCGCTGAAGCAACCAAATGAGCTCCTGTAGAAGATCCCTGGCACCTGGATCAAGAGAATGGAAACCTTTTCGGTCAATCACCCATGTTAAACCTCGATCAACCAAAAGTCAAACGAGCAAACATTCTCAGTAAATGTCTCATGAGAACATCAACAAGGACTCCTTATCTTCTCTAAAGCAAAGTAAGCCGTGTATGAACCTTGAGATTAGCCCTTAAGCCAAGCACCCTGAATTCTAGTTTAATTGTGCAAAGACAGAGAGTACTAGACAGTTCGATGAATGCATATCCCAGCAGCTGAGCCTTAGCTCCACTCACTCCCTCTCATTTCTGCCACTCTCCCTCTCTCTCTAGAATGAAGAACAAGAAAGGGCAAAGGATGAGCTAGAGTGAGAAAGTGAAGAAGAAGAAGATGGATAAGAGAATCAAGTCTACAAAGGATAACAAGATCAGCACTATCGAGACCTTGAGCTTCACCAATCTCTCATCTCATGGTTAGCTCAAGAACTCTCTCTTCTCATTATCCTGAGATCAATCCTCAAACCCTAGTCTAAGTTTATCCCCTTGCATGGAAGGATCATGAGGATTACTTGGAGTTTTATCATCTCAAGGGTAAGAATTAAGTATGCTACAACTCAATCCTCTCAAGATTATTCCTAGATATTCTCTCATTTGGATTTTTGGATATATTGCATGAGATGGTGGAAATCTCTCTTTAGCTTGGAAGCAAGGATGTCAAGAGTTGGATCTATAATCTTGGTGACAAGGAACTCACCAAAATCCCAAGCTAAGTTGCCATGCTCTCAATCTTTTAGGTTCTTTTGAGTAGCTTAAAGAATCATTAGTTGCGCTAGCTAGATCAAACCAAAACCCTAAGTATCCTAAACCTAGAAAGCTACCTAAGTCACCATAGGAATACCTTGCACATGCATGGAGGCCTTAACCCAACCTTTAGGGTTGAATCCCTAAGCCTTCACCCAAGAACACAAGAACATAGGTTTTGTCGCCCAGTTGATGGAGAGTCCGCCAAATCTTGTTGGAGTGTCCGTCATTCCCTAAACCAATCACCAGAACCTTACATTCCCTTCGGAATGATTTAGCGGAGTATCCACGACATGTGTCGGAGTGTCCGTTGAATTATATAAACCAGCACCCAAGAACTCAAGAACACCCAATTTGTACTGGAGCATCCGTGACATATCACAGAGTGTCCGATGATTTATTAGCTTGAGTATCTAGCGAACCTGAGAGTACCTAGCTCCTATCGGAGCATCCGTCAAATTACATGGAGTGTTCGCCAAACCAATCTAGAGTCAGAACCGAGCCTAAGTTACATCGAAACCTAACCCGACGGAGTGTCCACATTCATAGCGGAGTGTCCGTCAGTTAATAGCAACAGTGAAGTTGTTTAGGAAGCTTACCCAAGGGTTCAACAACACTAGGATATGCCAAGTTACAAACAGTGCAATAGTAGAGCCATAGTTAGGCGTCCCTTCTCAAGTTCCAAATTGAATTCTCAATCTTTATCTCCTTATCAGTCGCGCGGTTATCTTCAATCTTTGAGTTCCTCTTTCAGGTTCGATTGTCGTGTGAGGAATCACGTGTGAGTCATCATTGTTACCCCTATCTTCGGGAACGGCATAACCAGGCAGGTACCCCACTATTATAAGCTCTATTTTGATACTAATCATGTTTCATTATGAGTCATGCATCTCATGTAGATTTGATTAATCAACGTAATGATGTTTCACTAAGTTAAAACTACTCACTAATTAATTAGAGCCTTCATTTAATCAAGGGGTTTGGCAACGTTTAACTGCTTATTTGCTTAGACAACGGTAGAAGTCGAGTGTGAGAAGGGAACTCATACTTGCACATGTAGGATGCTACACTAGGTTAATTAACTACTAAAATGAATAAGGGTTACAACTTGTCTACTTACCTATTTTTGATTAAGGACTCAACCTAATTTTGATATATGAACTTGATGATCAATTTGATAATTTTTTCTTATGCGAGGGGTACGTCACTATGAGTGTGGGATCTCAAGTGACATAGCTCTTGGAGCAGTTAAGGACCGTGCATTGGGATACGTGAGTCCAAGTAACCGCACTACATGCCGGGAATGAGGCTAGCAAGCCTAGTAACTAATTACGACAGTCTATCCGTGAGACTAGCAAGGGGTGGTGCCGGTTAGATGGTGGTACATTAACCGGGCACCAGTCGAACCTTTCATGGGATATTCGGGCCGAATTAGGGAAATGTTGGAAAACGTGAGGCAACCCTTACTCGGGCACGAGTATGGTGGTTAGTCCCGATTTCCGTGTGGATACAAGTTGTACACCTCTGCAGAGTGTTGAAAGCCTGAAGTCCATAGGGACGGACCCTTTATGGTTGTTCCTACTTTCTATACCCATGATAGTGTTAATGATGGAACTTGATTATGATATGAATTATATATGTTGATCATTTTTCTAGATTATCATAACCTTGCTAATGTTATTATCCTAATAATGAGTCATGAGCATGTCATCTTGAGAAACGCCATTGCTTTTCTACAAATGTACAAATGTCTGATAATATCCGTGCACCCACCAAATATTTATATGTTGGAGTTAAGTCATGTGAGTATGAAATGTACTCAGGGTGTTGCGATTAAGTTGTTTTGCAAGTAAAGTTGATACAGTTGATTTGAGTCATGCTCTATCCACCGCTACATAGTAGACCATGGAGTGGCGATTCCAAGTGTTCTACAAGTTGACTCTGCAGTTCTTGTATGAGTGACTCGAGATGTCAACCTTAGATGGGATAAACTCTATTTTAAACTCCTGTAGTTTATGTTGATCTTTTGCAAAGATTTCTTAATCATTAACTTTGTTGTATTATTCATTGGGTCAAGTGTTAGTTTAATACTTGGATTGTTGTATGCCACTCAACTGCAAAGATCCTACGATGAACCGCACTGGGAACGCTATCCATGTCCGGTAAAGAGACACACAAGCAAATAGCGGGGGAATCCACCTGCAGCGGGCACGCCAAACGAACCTGGAAAAACCGGTCATCCGCCAATTATAGCGCTGTACCGGAAGTCCTGCAAAGGACGCTGCGGCCGCACGACCAGGGATGAAAACGGTACGGATATTTTCCGACCGTATTCGAGACCGAATCCGTTTAGAGGGGTTTTAATCCGTCCGTATCCGAGTCCGGATATTTAACATCCGATACCGTGTTCGGATATGAATATTTAAATCACATATTTATGATGTCGATATCCAATCGTATCCTATCCGGCATTTTTTATACTATCCGTATTCGAATCCGAATCTGAACATAAATATGAAAACAAATACGATATCAGTGATATCCGTCCGTATCCAATCCGTTTTCATCCCTATGCATGACACATGCAGCTGAGGAAAGAGAGCATGTGCAAGCGACGGGCCCCACTGCTTCAACCAACAAAAAAAAATGTTATAACTCGCAAATCAAAGAACCAAATTAAATTCTGATTGTACTATTAATTTCGTTTCAATAAATACTTGAAAACAAGATGTCACATGGATATATTTATATAAAGTGACAAGTGAGCCCCACAGTAGATAGATGATGATATAGAGAATGGATGAACGTGAATGGATGAATGTGAAAAAACTATATATTTTATAGTGATTAAGATTAAATATTTCTTTTATAGGATGAATATAGAGATCCCTGAGTACGGATAGTAGAGGTGCGGATGGCATGCTCGTGAGGGACCGTGGCGACTCAGGTTGGTCAAGCGGATGGCTCCTGTGTCACCCTAGCCGATGCGGGGAAAACGGCCCCTCACAGAATCGATTGTCCTCTGGTTCCTCCGTCTCCCAGACTCGAGCGCTCCGTTGCCTCTGCCACCGCCGCACGCCGCTTCCTGTTATCACCCTTTCCCTCGCCTTCTCTGCTCCCGCTCGGAGCTGACACCCGATGTCGTGCTTCCCCGACCACGCCGCCCAGATCCTGGCCTCCGCCGCCCCGGTGACGACGTGCCGCCCAGCGACCTCCGCCAGGCAAAGGGCCTCGCGCTACTCCCAGACCGCCCCCACATAGCTGCCTCCTTTGCTCTTCGCCCCCATGAGTGTCCATGCCATTGGTGAAGCTACCTCCGACCCCACCCTCCATACTGGTACCTGCATTGCTGCTCATCCTGCAGATCTGTGTCGGGAGATGCATGCTATGTTACTTCAAATTGGTCACATGCTTGGCTGCTTGCTGATTCTTTTCATCTGGTTTGTTTTTTTCTTCTTTGGGATTGGTCCAGATTGCTTCGCTGCCTCCTTTAGGGGGTGCGTCTTCTTGGATCTCATGGACTGCCTCCTCACCTCTGAGGTACTCAAATTTGTTGTCTGTAGTTTCTAAATTCATTTTGTCAGATTCCCGCAGAACCGACTTGGTTTTCTATTCTAGGGTTTCGGCTTCGATGCCTTCCTGCTAGATTGTTTGTCTTCTCTATCGATCTTTGAGGCCAATTAGCTGTTCCTACCTCACAGATAAATTGTTGCACTTCAGACGCCCCACACTCCATCCTCTTGCTTTTTTCTTATGGCTCGATTGGTGCTACAGATAATACCACATTGTTCTGCACAGAGTTATGTTTCATTTGGTTTGTATATAAATTGTGAATTAAGAACATGTTAGCCAAAGTAGATCATATACTCATGCGTATTGGTAAATTATCTGACAAGCCTTTGCCCTCTTTTTTTGTGACAGAGGTTAACCCAAGTATACTGTGTACTTCTGAGACAAATGAGAAACCATATTCAGTGGACGCAGGCAGATGAACATAGTCAGGTTGTTCCTTTTCATGCTGCTGCAAATAATACCTCATTGCTTTGTCTACGATTTACTACTGCAGTTTACTAAATGCGCAAGGACTCATTGCTTTGTCTGTGATTTACTACTGCAGTTTACTAAATGTGCGAGGAGATTCAGGCAATTTGGTATTACAGGACCTATCAGATTACTAGGATATAGTTTTCAAGGAGAACAATATTTATATGAGAACCCCACCACCTATTGCTTATTAGGTATTGATTGCTAGTGATAGTAACTACCATGGACATTGTCCTCCTTTTTCTGATTGGGCAGCACCACAGAAGAACATTTTTTCAGTTGATGGCTGATTTCAGTTAATTACATATATGTTTTTCCTTCTAGCCATGTGTTTTGGACTTCAAACTGAGGAACCTTCTCCTTTTGGTATTCATAGTTGCCTTAAATAAATCATCCTATTGTTTTAAAAAATGCAGCATTCTGCATGGGTGATTAGACTTTTGTTTTTTCTTTTTTTTTCATCACATGCAACTTCTTGCATCAATTAGTTAACAGAAATTTGGAATTCTCAATTCAGTTAATGTTTAAATCCATGTTTTTCACCACATTGTTTGATCCAGGTTGTGTGCCAATTTTGGTGCTACCTTTAGACTGGAATCATTTTGGAATGTTTAGCTATTGCCATGTCAGTTCAATAAATCAGTACTTCAAAGTTACCATTGTTACTGTGTTATTAAATACTTCTAGATTGCCCAAACATTTGCCTTTTGTACTTGGTGATAAATTTATCCCTGTTATTTCTCCCCAAATTTAGTTTTTGTATTCTCTGCTGAATCAATTTCTTTGATACTGGAACATCCTGATTCTGCAGCTATGACTGAGTTCCAAAAAAAAAGGGTTATCTTAACTCTTTAGCTCTGATATTTTCCTGTGTGCATCGAAATCTTAGTACACTCTCCTTAGCACAACAAAAACATATGAGCTTTAAACTTATTCATCAGTTTTGCCCTCCTAAAAGGTCGTGGTACTTGATTTTCTTTCGAGCTTACCGTTTCATTTTAACACTGCTTAGAATATTCAGGCCATAATAAGTCCGAAATGTATCTTCTCGCTCCTCTCTTTGACATAGTGAAATGTGAGTTATAGTGTCCTCTCTCGAAGTGGAAATCGTCCTAATGAACTATGTTTTTTCCTTCTATTTTTAATGTTTGGTTTGTTTTGCTTTATGTTGTATGATTTTGATGTTTCCACTTCCTTCCGTGTATGAGTATAGACTACGCCTGTATTGACTAATGTGCCTACAGCCCTAGCCCCTAGCTAGGTGACCTCAGCCACCTTGCTTGATTAAGACACTAATCTGGTCCATCTGAGTGAAAGTGAGCACCTGATTATTTGATATTGCTTACCACTGTTGCGTTCATCATGCATAACATCCATTGTGTTTAACCATTATTTAACTAAATTGTTTCAGCTCCATGCACCTTTGCTCTATATATCAATTGGTATGTACCAACCCTGCCATTTTTGGGATGATACCTGTTGTTTACATCTCTCTCTCTCTCTCTCTCTCTCTCTCTCTCTACAACAACAACAACAACATAGCCTTTTATCCCAAGCAAGTTGGGGTAGGCTAGAGATGAAACCCAAAAGAGACGAGAAACAGAGAGACACAAAAAGGACATAAAGGGAGACAAAAGAGGTCACGGTTCCGGCACGTTGATTGCCAATCTCCAAGCGCTCCTATCCATAGCTAAATCCTTAGAAATATTCCACTCCTTAAGATCTCTCTTAACGGACTCGTCCCAAGTTAGTTTAGGTCGACCTCTACCGCTCTTTACATTATCGGCCCGCTTTAGAACTCCACTACGCACCGGCGCCTCAGGAGGCCTCCGTTGGACATGTCCAAACCATCTCAACCGATGTTGAATCAATTTCTCCTCAATTGGTGCCACCCCAACCCTATCCCGAATATCGTCGTTCCGGACTCTATCCCTTCTTGTGTGCCCACAACACCAACGCAACATACGCATCTCTGCTACACTCAATTGCTCTCTCTCTCTTTTACAAAATTTGCATTGTTTGATTCATTGCTTGGTTCAGTGATGTGGTAACAAAGATTAGGAGTAAGGGTGACAGTAGAAATAGGAAGATTCAACCTCCTTACCCGCAGATACGAAACATAAATACATTCCCCTCAAATTTTCATTTGATGCTTAATATGTGTGGCTCTCTGTTTTGCAGATCTTATGCTTCAGTGGTTAGTGAATAACCATGGTTCCTGTGCTTTGGCGAGGCTTCAGAGATTTCTGGGCTGGAAGGTACAAATCTGTCTTATTCCTAGAACATACAGCTGATGTATGTAGCTATAAAGGTTGTTCCACAACGCTTTGCAAATTTGCCTTTGAAACCTGCTTATCGAGATAATCCTGCAGCTGTTTTTAGTTGTTATTTACTCCCCTTATTTTTCTACTGCAGTCTGTATCCTCATTGGGGGATGTCCATACAGGTGATGTGCCAAACATCAAGCAAAGGTGATGTCCCCTTATTTTGGCGCACAGATTTCATCACATTATTATGTACGTCTTGCTCAACTTTTTTATGGATCTGGCTTTCATTGCTTGCAACCTGTATCTTCATGGAATGAAAAGAGTTCTATTAGAGTATAATCAGCCAAAAATATGCATCGTATATGTTGTTGGAGAGATATATTGACACTTCTGCTTATAAAGACATTGCCAAATATATGTTCCCTGTGTTTATTATGCTTGATTGTTTGCAGGAAAGGTATGATTTTTAGAGTCCGATGGCGATTTGTCCAGCATGCGCAATGCAATGCAATGTGTTGTTGCTGTTTACTACTGTATATTGATGTGCGGACACTTAAATCAGGATTCTAAACAAATGTAGCTATTTCAACACTAGCCTATGTTGTACATGCCTAGATTTTATTTGAACAGTGATTTTTCCCTTGTTCATACATAGCAATGTTATATGAACTTATGGCATATGGTAAGAATTTGCTGTTAGCTTTTATGTGAAAGCTTAAGGGATTTGTAAAATTTCCTCTCTATACCATATTTCCACCAGATTGTTGACTACAAGTTCAAGCCAAAATCAGATCTTTTCATGTTAAATGTGGCCAGAGAACTCACAATTGTATAGTTTCACTATGTAAACGCTGACAGTCGTATTAACCGTGCCCTCTTCCCACACGCGTGACATCCTAGTTATATCAAAACTGTCAAAAGCTTATCCATGTGCACTCTTGTGCTCTGTTGTGACACTGCTCACAGTTGAGCAGATCAGTGAACTAGCCATGGTAACTCAACACCACCTCACTTGCCTCCCATTTTATATTCTTGTTCTAGAAAAAAATGAAACCATGGCACATAAGACTAGTCATAGTGTAAGTCAAAATCGATGCTGAAACAAGGAAATGTGAGTTTGGGCATCGGGTAGTAGCATATTATGTGAAACGATGCCGAGTTAAAAAACGTTGGGCATTGAGGAACCTAGGCCTTGTTTAGATTACATTCAAATTCCAAGTTTTTTCACTCTCTCTCCATCACATCAATTTTTAACCGCTTGCATGGAGTATTAAATGTAGGTAAAAAAATAACTAATTACACAGTTTAGTTGGAAATCACGAGATGAATCTTTTGAGCCTGATTGATCCACGATTGGACAATATTTGTTAAATAAGACAAAAGTGGTACTATTCATCGGGTTGAAATTTTATCTAAACAAGCCCCTACTTGGGTCGATGCGGAGCAATAAAAAACTATTTTGTCAGCCGGCGGTGCTGTTGCTCATGCACAGGAAATGAAGATGCTGCTCTGACGTTGGTCCCTACAAGCACACGCATGTCGGTGCTGAACTTTGTGATGTCATAAGTGTTTTATCAGCATCAGCTGTGATAGCTTTCTAAGCCTCGACTACACTAGGTAGTCTAAGCCAAGGGTATGGGAACTGCCAATGCAAGTACCTTTTATATTATTGCTTGCACATGATTTGACTGGGCATGCTTGCCTCCTTATTTTGTTTTCTCCCTAGGTGAATAATGCACATGCTTAACCTAGCAGACGCCAAAGTGCCTTTTAATTTTCTCATGGTGGGACAATAAGAGATATTTCTTTGATATGGTAGATACAAAGTAGCAATATGAAGTAAAAGATACAAGAAAAGTAATAATATGATTCTGATTGGGGTTAAATGAACAAAGGGTCGGCAGACTATAAATATGTATAAAATTTCTTACTTTCTTATACAATGGTCAAAACATGGGAATAGAGAGACTGAAAGAACAAATGTAGAGGAAATGATGAAAAAAGGAGTTGAGTTCTAATCTTATACTTGTATAACTCTTCCTATATCTCCAACTCAAGTTACCTAAATTTCCCTGTTCTATTGCTCGTAAGTTTTTCTTTTTTAAAAAAAACTTTTTTCTGTTTTAGGTTGTGGCTGCATGAAAAAAAGGATAGTAATGGGAGGTGCCAGGACATTCAACTGATTGCGTGGGTCGCTGAGAATCAGTCGGTTGTTCCTTCTAGGACATCTGGCTATGTTTCTTGGAGCATTGGAGCAGTATCCTCATAAGAAGCCATAGACCCAACAATCAGAATGGAGCCCGGGCAAAGTTTAAGACACTAATTAGGTCACGTCATTTGTAGCAGCAACGCGTTGGGTAATCAAGGAGCTCCGATGACGATCTTCAATTCATCATCATCTGCTAGACCTACCTACTATGAGCTGTATGAAAGAGGAATAAGGGTTATTTGCTTTTGGCTGCTACTACATGCTCATTTCCTTGTGCATCTTTGCAATAACAAGTGCTTCTAACATGGACATCCAGTCCAAGTAGCTGAACAGTTCACTGCTACAGAGAACTTAACCGAAGCGGTCAAAATTGATTTCCTGATGCGCCTCCAAAAATAAAATATAAAAAACAAAAAACAAAAAGCCCGTTGATGAGCCTGCTGAGCCCATCGATGGGCCCACCAAGTCCATTGCGACCGCTACCGGATCCGTGCGTGTACCGCCGCCGCCACTCACCAGATCCAGCTGCCCTCCACCAGATCTGGCGGGCTCGCGTGGAGGGAGAAGGGAGCTGCCCCCACCGGATCTGGTCCCGCCGAAGCCGCTGTCGCTGGATCTAGGCCCAAAGCCACAGTCGCCGGATATGGGGCCCACCGGAGGCGCCACCGCCAGATCCGGGGCCACTGAAACCGCCGCCACAGGATCTGGGGCCCGCCAGAGCCACCGCCGCCGGATCCGAGGCCCTCGAAGCCGCAGCGGGGCCGCTAGGTTTGCTGGGCAACCAGATCCGCCGAGGGAGAGGGAGGGAGGGAGCCTGCCGGACCTGTGCTGAGATGCAGATGCGCCACCAGATCCTTGAGGCAGCCCGCGCGCCGCCAGGCCACCAAATCCGCGAGAGGCCAACCACCGCCGGGCCGCCAGAACCGCCGAGGGAGAGGGAGGGAGGCAGCCCGTCGGACCTGCGGCGAGATCTAGATGCATAGGATCCGCATGCGAGCTCGGCGTGAGTGTCGCCACCGGTTGCCGTGCTCAGGGAGTGAGGGAAAGAGTGCTCAGGGAGTCTGGGAGAGACAGTGCTCAGGGAGGAAGGGAGAGAGTGCCGGCGCGGTGTGTGAGGGAGGGAGAGAGTGCCCAGGGAAGGAGGGAGGGAGTGCGCAGAACCACTGTCCACGAGGGTGAGCCCGAGAGAGAGGTCAGAACAAGAGAAACCCTAAGTGTCATATATATACTTGAAATGCGCTATAGGGGTAAAGTGGGCCAAGAATATGTTGGCTACGAGCTCGCGGCCTATTAACAGAGACATGGTCTGCCTCTATAAATAGATGTTAGGAGGCTGTTATTAAATCGATTTTGCGAGCAGGTAATTGTGACCTCAGGCATTTTACGAGGTGGTTCAATTTTGTGACCACCTCGGTTAATGTTTGGGCAGTGCCTCACAAAATTATTTTTGTAGTAGTAGTTCAAGGGCTTGGAAAGTATATCAAAACTGTCAAACATATCCAATGTTCACTGTTGTACTCTGTTGTGACATTGTGATCACAGTTTATCACATCAGTGACTTGCCATGGTAATTGACACTACGTCGGATACATCAATATTTTCTAGTCTTGCTCTAGAAGAGATGAAACCATGGCACCTAAGCCATGCGCAGCAGCACACTGCCATGTACCTTTTATATTGTTTGCACATGATTTGACTATGCACCATTGCCTCCTTGTATTATTTACTTTTTTCTGAGGTGAATAATAATGCACATGCTTTAGCCTAGCACACGCCAGAGTGCCTTTTAAACTTCTCTCAAGGTGGGACAATAAGTGATATTTCTTTGAGTTATGGTAGATAAGAAGGTACAATATGAAGTAAAAGGTAGAATCAAAATAATAATGAGATATGATTCTGATCATGGTTAAATGAACAAGGGTCGCCAGGATATAAATATATAGAAACTTCCTTACTTTCTAACAATGGTCAGGACATGTGAACAGAGAGACTGAAAGAATAAGAGATAGAGAAAATGATGTAAAAGGTAATTGGGTTCTAATCTTCTACTAGGATTAATTTTGTATGTCTCTTCCCCTGTTCTGGTCACAACAGAGCAGAGGGAGTTGAGACGTGCATCGGATCACCGATATCTAGGCGGCGGCGCCAGAGCACCACGCCAACTCTGGCCGGAGGACAAGGCACAAAGCGGATGCGATCGGAGGGTCTTCCAAGCAGTTGCACCGAGAAGGGCTCTTCGTCAGCTCCGGCGATGGTCCGTGATCTCATGGTGGATGAGCATGTGCTGGAGTGCCGCATCTGCTACCTCCCGCTGAAACCACCCATCTTCCAGGTGCGTGGCTCGCCGTTGTTTTCCTCTGCTTACTGTTACACATTTTGATATGACTTTATGCAGTGCCGCGTGGGGCATGTGCTGTGCTCGTCGTGCTCCGAGAAGCTCAAGGATGCCCGCAAATGCCACCTGTGTGGTGTCGCCATGCCCGGCGGCTACCAACGGTGCCACGCCATGGAGGACGTGATGAATTCCATCCACGGCCCATGTCCGCACGCGCCCTACGGCTGCGATACAACGCCTGTGTATCACGCCCGCAAGGAGCACCTCCTGCAGTGCCCACATGCGCCGTGTCACTGCCCTAGCGATGGCTGTAGCTTCGTGGGCTCTGTAACGAAGCTCATTGAGCACCTTGCGGTGGCGCACAGTTGGCCGTGCACTGCTGAGGCCCATGCCGGTCGTGCCTTTGGCATCGACCTCCGTGATGAACATGGCGAGTACACCGTTCGGCCACGCCATCTCTGTGGTCCGGATACGCTCCCTCGCCACAATGGCCGTCAGCTCCTCGGGACCATGGGCGACAAGCAACACAACATGCAACCTCGAGCTCATCTTCTCGCAGTTCAAGCATCGTCCCGTGCGGACATTACCTGAAATCTCGGTTCCATGTTGCCTGCACGTGTCCCTCGAATGGTCTGCCGGATCCCAATGTCTTCTTCCAGTTCTTAGTTCCCAAGTATGTTGGTGGATCCAACAAGGATGTCGTTCATGTCACTGCTGTGATTTCCATCATTTCATCTGATGAGCATCTGATGAAGCAGATGAATCATCCACTTAAGGCTAGGCTCTGATTCTCTAGTTCTTAACACCTGGGTACTCTCCATCTTCAAACTTTTTACTATTGTTTAGATACAATTTTAATTTCTTTTGGATAATCGGAGGGGAGAAGTGTAATGCCCCAGCAACAAACACCACTAGGGGCCATTGTTGGTATTTCTTAACGCATACAGAAATAATCCGCAAAGCCACGGAATTACCATTGTAGCATTTCACCTAGAAGTATTCAAGGTATTGTATTTCCACGAGGAACGGATGCGTGAAGTCTCTTAGCTAGCTCACCTAAGCTAATAAGAAGAAAGATAAGCTCGGGTAGCGAGGTTTTATAAGGATAGAGATCCTAAGTTAAGATAGCTTTGCCACTATCGACTTGCTTCGGGCACTGGATAACACTTGGTCAGCCAAGCATTGCCAGCCTATGGCTCTACGCCGTACCCAGACGTGGGGGATTACGAGGGACGAACAGGGCTGTCACCACCTACCGCGTACCCCTCAACCATGGAGTATGAGTCAAACGAAGGTAACCTCTAGCCTAGACATCACGTCTATGCTATCGACTACCACTCTAGCATCGATCAGGGTTATCCATCTTTATCATGGCCTTTTACTAGAGTATTCGTCACAAGGACGAATGATGAACCCGCAAGTAAATAATGTACAAGAAAACTTAAAGTAGAACCCACCACCGAAGATAAACATGAACCTTGCAATCCAATTAGTACTAGATTCATCATGGTACAAGTGAAAAGGGAGCCGATAGCTCCGACATTCCTTCTCCTAGGTGTACTTTCTCCGGTACTCCGGTACTCTCTCCAACTCTTTACTCTTCCTTACTCCCTATTCTATTCTAGCTAGAAGCTAAGATATGAGTGTGGCTCTTCTTCTCTTCATGCT
Source organism: Saccharum hybrid cultivar R570 (assembly GCA_038087645.1). Lineage (NCBI taxonomy): Eukaryota > Viridiplantae > Streptophyta > Magnoliopsida > Poales > Poaceae > Saccharum > Saccharum hybrid cultivar. Next base: position 8,070,225 of record JAQSUU010000494.1, read on the forward strand.
ACATTATGCTCTTCTTGTGTTTGATGCTTGATATGAGGAGGAGGGAGCCTCCTTTTATAGGTGGAGAGGAGAGGGTCGATCCTTGGAATATTCCCTGGAACCCTTCAAATGGAAGGAGCAAACCGCCCTTTAGGTATGTTGAATCTGCCCAATACCCTGACAATCGCCTTTGGGATGTCGGTTGGAGGAAGCCCGCATGAGATGGGGTTGGTTGGCTTGCTGGGGGTGCGGGTGCGCCATGGGTGTGGCCGCACCCTGGATGGGCCCAACCGCCCCCATCTTCGATGGGTTAACTCCCTTGATGTATGTGACATGCCCCATGATGATATGGCGCAAAGTTGAAGTGGTTTGCCTTGGTTATGGGCCTGTCCTCCACTCTTCTGGGCCCTGATTTATCTGGTAATGGGCCTTCTCCCCCTTGGGCTCATGTCAGGTGTTTGTGTTGTTGTATTTCTTGTGCACTTTCGGTACATTTCTTGTGTTTATCCCGATATGTCCTCCTGCAAATGGTAAATCACCAAAACTCATGGAATTGATTAGTTATAAGCCCTATTTCTAGTTTTGGTGTTTGTATGCTTAGATTTTATGCAAGAGTTGGCGGTTAGAGATAGTTGTTAAGGACCGCCAACAGCCTACCTACCTACACCTAATTTCTGCTAAGACAGAAGATTATTAAAAAACTCGGCAGAACTTCCCCTAAATATGGGACATATGGGACAGGCAAGTATCACATCATAGATGATATAGAATCATAAGTAAAATCTTAAGCATCTCAGCCCAACCCAAAATAATATAGAGAGACCACCCCAACTACAACCACCATTTCAAACAAACCAAAACATAAGCGACATTTAGTTAGACTATTACAGTGGCAAAACTTATTAGATTTAGAGTGAAATTTAAGTAAGTAAATGTTTGTGCTCATGAAGGTGGTGCCACTCCAAGTTCCCATGCATGTCGCAATGACTTCGTACCTAAAAACCAAATAAACACAAGGGTGAGTGAAAACACTCAGCAAGTACATTTAGAACCGGAAGAAGAAACACAAAATGTGATCCATGAATGAAGAACCAGATCATACATGAACAGTAGTTTCCATCTGAAATAGACAACACTTGAAACCTTGAAATAGTAGTTTCCGTCTGAAATGGACGAACTTGAATCCTTAGCATTTACCCATGAAGCCGAGCAAGTGGGGCCAACACTTACTCATAGGAACCTAAACATAAGAACCAAATTGCACTTCCGGATGAACCAGTACCGGAATTGAATGTAAATGAAAACTTGAAACTTGAACTTGAATATAAAATCCAAATTGCACATCCGGATCCACCGGAACATCTAGTGAATGTAAAGGAATACTCGAATCGCAGGGAACACGAATATAGCACATGAAACAATTGATTCAACTAAAATCTCAAACAATAGGCACAAGACGACACATAGGTTCGTCATGCACTTGCCTTAACTTTGGCGAGGGTCCAGCATCACACGCTCTGGCACCTTCCAAACCTGATGAACAAAGCTAACTTAAGAACTAGACCTCGATGGTCTTGAAAGCTCAAGTTAACACTCAAACTCTAAATCGCTAGCTCTCATAATTTTTTTTTTGAAAAACTGCTAAGTTTCTGAGTTCGCTCTGTTTTAATCATAACTCTCAATTGGCTTAACCAAAAGGGGCGAATAAATATATCCTGGAAATCTATAGAATATTTCCTACAACTTTCGTTCAAGTGTCCAGAGCAAATTCTGGTTCTAAATATGACAGAAAATTAGTTGCAAGATTCTGCACATGAACATTCTAGCCGGACAGCACAGCAGCACCATTTTGGCCAGTACTCCTAAATCGATAATCCAATTCGAGTCAAACCGGTTCCATTGGAAAGATAAAAATTTGGGCTGCAACTTTTGTTCAGGCATGCCATTGAAAATTCTGCAAATTTTTCCCAGCAATTAACCAAACAAAATCAGCCCGATTCTCTCCTAGGAAACGGACCAATTGTTCTCCTATCAACTCCAATGGAAAATTTCTGCATGTACAGACTAATTAAATCTTACCCTCGCAGTGGAGACCTTCAATTTGAGAAGTCAGTCAGAGTTTTTGAAGCCACACACAGTATATATGATAGCAAATCCCCTCAGACTGGAAAGCACCCAAGGACCTCTCCTTCCTCTAACCGTTTTGCTGGTTCCTTTCCTCTCTCCTTGCTGAAACGTGGACCTCCTTAACAGCAGCAGCCCTACAGCACCCACGTTTCTCAATCCATATACGCACACGCCTAGCAGCTGCTTGAAGTCGAAGACAGCAATTACCTTGAACAGCAGCAGGCCAACGGCAGGTCTCGAAACAGATCGGAGGATGGTGAAGGTGTCGTCATGGGAGGACCATGTTAGAGGCAGAGCACACTTGAGCGATGGAGATGGCTGAATCAGAGAGGGCACGGCACCGGGACGGGGACGGGGGCGGCGTGAACAGGGAGGTGGACAGAAGGAAGTGGTGGCGTGAGGGGAAAAAGAAAGACAGGCGTTTCCTGAAGTAAGTCAGAATAGGAAACCTAATAGAAATCCAACGGTTCAGATTTGATAGGTCTGTGGTGAACTCCTCCGATATTCAAACGACACATATTAGTAGTCAAGCAAATTCGTTTTGATGAGATCTATGCAACCATGGTCTTTGATCTTACATACGACTTACGTTTCAAAACTTCAATTTTTCCTCCGATCTTTACCCTGTCGACTCAACACATTTTTTTAAAAAAAAATCAGGATATTACAAGAAGCACTCCCCACCTACTTGATTGCATTGGAGCAACAAAAGCTTGTTGCTCAGTTACATATGACAGAGTACATTGGAGTGGTAGCACAGTTTTTTTGCTCAGTTAAGCAAGTCAGAATATGACGTTGGTAGTAAGTAGTAAAGAAACCTTTGGATCAAAGGCAAAAGTGCTTACAACATCCCAGCGGCAATCAATTATCTGAACTGCACATGGAACATGATAACTCTTCCTGCAGTGCTTGTCATAACAACCAATGGCTGCTCCCAGGAGTACACATCTTCTGCATCTTAGTCCTGAAGCACGTCTAATTTCTGACTCCAAGTTCGTAACAATTTCACCATCAAACCATACTTTTCCTTAATCCCCACGGGAATCTTCATTGCCACAGCATGCAAAACACGACATGTTCTACCCAAAGACAAAGACCTGAAGTTGGAATCAAACGCCTTCGAAAACTGCAATTTATCCCTAATCCCTGATGGTGATGGGACACAAACGGTGCTTCCCAGTCACCTGAAATCCAGAAATTACTCGCAACAAATGACATACACCGCAGCAGAAGAATGTTTCCCTCGATCAAACGTATGAAAACGGGCAAAAAAAAAAGGTCCACACAAAATTAGAGCACACAAAACCTTTGCGTGTCCCAGCGGCCGCGCGGAGGGAGGGAGACGACGTCGGAGAGGAGGATGCGTGGGTGCTGCATGGCGACGGGAGGCAGCGGAGGAGGATGGGGAGGGAAGCGAGTAGGGGCCCCAGCTCAACAGTTGCCGGGGAGGTTGCCCGCTCGCCGGGGAAGACGGAGACCTAGGGCGGAACCGGTGCGGCGGCAGTCGCGAAACCCTAGCCACGTCCGCTGCGCCACTACATGGTCCGCATCCACCACGCCCGCCGGTCCACCGCATGGTCTAGAGTTTGTTCGTGGGGAAGAGGAGAGGAGCTCGCGAGTCAAGCATCGGGGAGAGGGAACATTGGGGTAGATGGAGAGTCACGAGCTGTTTGGGCACGGGTGCGGGAGAGAGGGGGTGTCTGGGGAAGCCGTGCGTGGGGTGGGCACGGGACCAGATGAGGGATGAGTGATGAGGACTGATCTAGGCAATTTGGTCCATTAGATTTGAGTGAGTGAGAGAAAGTGGAGACCAGTGTGAATCTTGTCCTTTTGTTTCAAAGGATGGTTGTTGTTGGGTGTATTTTTGGGGTGTACGTATGACTGCGGTGGACATTTCTGGGGTAGCTTTAGAAAAGTTTGCAACCGGTGCATTATTAGTGGCAGAGATGTGATGTGTTTGCAGGTGTCCTATCGCTTCATTCCTATGATCGTCGGCTCGGAGTATAGTCCACGGTGAAAATCACTACGGTTCCCAGAGCCACATCATCCAAAAAGTTCATGTTGACACGATACCTAGGGTCCTGGTTACATAAATTTTTTTGTTTGATCAGCTCAGCGCATACTGTTTCCTGTGGAAGTGCTATGCTAAGCGTCAGCTAGTTATATATCAAAGTGACACAAAAGGAAACAGTTTAAGTTTGTAATATACAATGTAATTAACCTTAGTTATAAGAAAGTGCAAAGGCTATAAGGATGATGAGTTTGCCAAAAAGTTAATTAGACGCTGATGTATCATCTTACTACTGTACACAATGCTGGATGGCAGCAGGAGCATAAATAATAGCATCGTTCTGGTCATATTTGTAGGCTTGGTGGTATCAGTGTCATTGTCTAACCCTGAACCTGATTACCTTGAACCGTAACACGGTGATGGCCCAGTATCCCCATGAATGAATTTGAGACTGCCAATGCACAGAACATGGTAAATACCTAGATCCTGCCTATCATTCCTAAACTACTAACTAATCACGTATATGTAGCAAGGATAAGGTCATGCACCTGCCCTTGTAGAACTACAGCAAACCATGCCAATCTTCTAGACCTTATATAAGCTATGGCATCGAGTTTGAAATAGAGGGGCATGGGGGTGTACGTCTCCCCACACTCATAAACATGTGCTTGTATTCTGGAACTCCTGATCCACGTTCATATGTACTAGCTCAATCTTCATTTAAACCAATAAGACACAGTTGTTCCACATTCATATGTACTAGCTCATTTGCATGCTTATTAGAAAGTCATGGACAAATTTAGGCCCCACAGCAGTACAAAGTTGATTATTTTCACTATTTCCCTCTGAGTGTTTGTATTCTACCGCAATACAAGTCAATTGATAATGTATAATCTTTATCTAGCTAGATATGGTAGACTTTTGTTTTTTGAGGAAGAATATGGAAGACTTTTGCTACCAATTGCTCGTGTATTACATGAGTTTTGTTAAAACTCAATCTTATATATGCTACGTCATGTCCTCCAGGAAACATATTTACAGGTTGGTCCATATATATATATATATATATATATATATATATATATATATATATATATATATATATATATATATATATATATATATGGAAATTTAATTTATATCATTCACATACACCTTAGGATATATAGTTTTGTATATTAACATTCACATACACATGATGACAGTGGCATGGGCTCTGGGGTTGAGGGCCCTGAAAGGGTCTGTAACGAGGATTATGAATAATGGCATTAATTAACTTATGCGGATTGACATGGAGGCTTTAGAAGGAGCCCATAGTTAGTAATAGTAATACAAAGGGCAAAATGTCACACCCCAAAATTTTTAATTTTGGGTTGTGCATAGGAAACACTAAATAAAATAAATGTTTTAATATTTGGATAAAATTTTTCAAGTTTAGTTTAAGTTAACGTCAATAAGTTATAGGAAAAAGGTGAATCTTCAAACTTTTCTGAATTAATTTGACGGGATATTATTTGTTGTGATGTTTGCTTGTTGCTTACTTTGGTGTTATGAGCGAGTAAAATTTTCAAGACGAGTTTAGTAGGTCGTTTATCTTTCTCAGGATTGTCTCTGTTTTTTTTTCGTATAATTAAATCTCTGTTTTCTTGATCGCATTCTTTTTATATGAAGTATTCCAAGATCTCGTTCTTCTGCTCCAAATTATTCCTTTGCGTTCATCATGCATTGTATCTATCTGTGAAAGCTTCTTGGGACATTTTCTGAATTTTCTTCATACAAGAAATTACTTTAGAAAGAACTAATTCTAATCCTAAACTATCTGATCTCAAAATCCTTTGGCTCTTTATCAAATCGGTCTCCTGCTGATACTGGATTTCTTGCACCTTTTGCTTTGACGTGATGACATAATCTGAAGAAGCAAGCAACTAGGCCGTATCCTTTATTCTTATAGCAGATAGACGTCAGCATGATGCTTTGGTCTTGTTGTCTAACCGGATATTTAATTTAGATTTATGCGTGTATGTGCATGGTGGATTTGACGTAAGGAATCAGGAGGTCAACAAAGTTAATTGAGCCGAACCAATTTTGGCAAGGGAGGAATACATGCTTGCATGCGTGCATGTTAATTTTGGGTGAATAATTATAGAATAAGATTATTTTGGTCAGGTACATGATCTTTGGTTCACGCGTAAAAGAAAAGGAAATTGAACGTGACCTTCTCTGTTCTTTGGCCGGTGGCTTGCTTTCCAGCGCTGGCATGTTTTGCATTCCTTTTTTTTTGTTGTGGACGAGCCAGCAGCCAGCCCATCCTAAGGCTGCCAACTCAAGTGCACGGCACAGGATGCATCCTTCCTTTTTCTTCTCTCTGATTGGGTGATCGATATCTGTGACTGTGTCATCTTCCTTAATGGAAAGAGCGATGCAGCTTTCCTTGTTGAAGCCACCGAATCCTCCTCGATTTTTCATCCTTTCCATCCTTGGAGCATCTACAGCTTATATATGCGATGCACCGCACTCTGTTACCTTTTCCCGACCCTTCGTAGCACCTGCAGCACCGAAGCTCTCGTGCTGCCGCCGCCGCAAATCCTTGCTACAGCAGCCGCCCGTCGACCGCCGCCCTAAGCACTTTGCCGAGTTTTGCAGCAAGGTGACGAAGCTAGTCTCCCTTTTCTTTCTTTTTCTCATCTCCGTTGGCTCACAGCTTGTCGCCGGATGTTTACAGGAGCTGTCCGTCCATCTCGTCGAGCAACCCGTCACCTCTGTTCGTTCCCCGTTGTCGAGATACCCCTTGGTGAGTTCGCGGTAGCGTCTGCTCTGTCGTGTTCTTCTAGCGTTGAATCGTAGTCGCTAGGGCTGTCTTCGCGCTCACCGGCGAGCTCCTTGCCACCGTCAATGGAGCTTCGTCGTGCAACCTCCTGTATCAGCTGGCTGCATCCTTCTCTGTGTTCCCTCCTATCTATTTACAGTCGTTCGATGCAAGATCAACGATCTAGATTAGAAGATACCTCTTCAATGAAATACTTGTTAAAGTTTTATTATATTTATGCCCGCTGTCCCGGTTCAGATCAAAAATCTGATTTTATTTCTTTTAATTCGAAATAAGTTAGCAGCATTTACAAAACTGCCATCAGCAGCTTATAAATGGCGTATCTTCTTCATTTTAACTCCGATTTGATCTGTTCAAATTTCATTAGATTCGTAATCTCGTAAACTACATGTTAATGCCACTGTTAACCATGTTTTCAACCTTTAAATTTCGAGCTTGTATTTAATGAATTATTCTACTATAGGAAATCTTGTTTAATTCGTATCTTTTCCGTTATAGTTCCGATTTGCGTGCAATTCACGTCGTGTCGTGTTTGTGTCGACGTAAACTATGTATTAGTAACGATGTTTATCATGTCACTTGATTATGAATTTATTAATTTAAATAGTAATTAGATTAATATATTTATTTAATAGCTTTCCAATTAAAAGAAATCCCGGTTTAAATCCATTCTTGTTGTTTTGCAATAGTGCCGATTGAAGTTATGTGTTAGCAACAACGTTTAACATGTCTTACATCTTTAAAATTTATAAGTTAGATATTAATTTGATTTATGCTAGTGCAATTGAGTTTCTAATTAAACGCAACACGGGTTTATACTTTGGTCTGTCCTAAATTAATGTTAATCTAATTAATATTAAACTAAATGTCTTTTGAATTACAAGATGCTTAGTTCAACCTTAAAACATAAGTGCTTTCGTACAGTTGCCACATGTTTTCTATATATATAGTTTAATATTAAATTGATTAATATGATTAGTGTACAGTATATTTTAAATTAAAAATTGCTTAGTCTAAGTACGTTGCATATATGATAGACTTGTGTAGATAATTTCACATTACAGTACGTATCTGCTCTTCATAGTTATACAGCTTTAATCCTCGAGCATTTATTCATTTGAAATCTGTTTTGCTCCAATTAAGTTGCGTTAGATTCGCATCGACGTTCTCTGTGCAGTAGTACTAATGTTTTTCATGTCATATGCTTTTCCATATATAGCTGAATATTATATTAATGAATATGTTTGTTATTAGTTTTATAATTAAAAATAATATATAGTCTTGTCACGTCAGTCCTTTGTAAGTAAGCATGCACTTAGCTAATGGCAACTTAAATATGTTTAAATTATAATTTACTTAGCCCAAGCACATATCTCATATAATTGGAATAGTTGTTCTCACATGTTATTTTATCTCTGCAAAGTCGGCAATACTTATGAATAAAATATGACCAGGGTTAAACCTAGCTTTGTAATTCAATTGATTAATCTAATTTTAGAATATTTCTTCAGAATGTTTACCAACTTATTTCAGTAACTAATATGCATTAAGTTTATAGTCGATATTCTATGTTATGTTGTAATCGTCTCGATAGTCGCGTGTTCTCTTTGATGGTAGCTCCGTTATCGGTCGTTCTTGCGTTTTAGCGATCGTGGCAACGTACCGTATTGTTTAGTGCGTTCTCTTTTAAAGTGTCTCCATTGAATGATGTTGTTCTTAGTTGTGTTTGTTGTTTGTCTTCTGTTCTTGGTTGCTATGAGTAGAGCTATGATCCGCGAGCGCTGAAGACCAGGAGCTAAGGAGCGACAGTCAAAGCAGAAGCTAGAGATCAAAAGATAGCAGTTGAAGATTTCTGAATAACTTAACTTTGGGAAAAGGCAAGTATAACATGGGATTGTCTTTGTTGTCCTATTCACAATAAGCAAATAATATCATTATGCATATATTCCCTTGATAAGGATGACTTAGTTTTGATCTTATACCTTGATACCTATTATATTGCATTGAGTAGCATTGCTAGTGCTTAACATAAACTATGATCATGTAATTTGACTAATGGAATATGCAATAAACATTAAAAGATGACTTTTGATTACTGTTTAAAGGGGGCTAGAGTATGGGGTTATTTTTGGTGCTCTAGTTTCTCTCCTTAAGGACTCATCTGTAAGCGAACATCCGGGACTTACAGTACAACTATGAGGGCTATATGGCTCTGGCTTTAGTCAAGTATGAGGACCTTTTCTAGCTTGTTAGTGGTAACCTTCATGGCGTAAGAATGGCTTGACGAATCGGGTATAGTGCGGCCTCTGTCCTTATGTGTATAGGCTGCGCGTCATTGTGCCATTTGGAAGGGGGCTCTACATCTGTTTGCCGAGTGAATCTAATGGCCCTAACTTGTTAGACGAACCTTTGAAAGACTTCATAGTGAACCCTGCCGACCTTACTTGGTAGTGGGTCAAGAGGCTGATCACCTCGGGCGAAAGGGTAAATCACGACTCACAGCGAAAGTGTACAACCTCTGCAGAGTGTAAAACTGTTATAACAGCCGTGCTCATGGTCACGAGTGGCCTTGGACCCTTACGGAATAGTTGATCACTAATGACTATAAATGTGTTTTTGCTGTTCATTATTCATCTTTACATTGATCATATGTTTATTGTGGGATTAATGCAAACCTGATTCTACTCATATGATAAAATTGTGATAATTAAAAGCTAAATGCAGTAAACCAGTGTCTATCCTTTTTGAGCCTCATGAACCCCGTGTTATATTTGTTGAGTTCGACATGGACTCACCCTTGCTATTTCCCCATACTCTAGTGTGTAGTGAGGTGCTGCTTAGAAGAAGGATGAAAGTGTAGTGGAGTTTCCAGAAGTCTTTTCGAAGTGCTTGGCATACGGAGCCCCCAGTCAGCCGTCCCTGAGAAGAATGGAGCCCGAGCAGAAGCTTAGCCACCGTTCTGCGATACTCTGATAGTTGTAAGTGTTAATATATTATGTTTCCCGCTTTATATAAACATTGTTTTGATATCTCTATTCTGTTGTTGTATGTGTGGACTTTCTGGGCACACATATGACGAGCCTGGTTTTGTTCTTTGGAAAACCGGGCATGTGAGAGGTACAACAGCTTGAATCATGGTGTGGTTGGGTCATAATTATGCAAAATGCAATAATAACTAGTCTCAAAAGTTGATTAGGAGGTGTAATTTTTATTAGGTGGACTGCATAGATTTGATGAGGTAGACTGGAGAGAAGGTATGCCTATATATAGTTTCTAGGTATCTTTTACCTAGAAAACTTTGTATAGGCATCATATATTCCTTATGCTCGATATATAATGACTTGCATTTTGGAATGGATGTGGAATAGCATGTTTGATCCCACTTTCTACATGTTTTATGGACTCGATTGAGATGGGTTTTGTCCCATGATGGTTTATGGATTGATACATGTCCTTCATGCTGATCTATGACATATCGTCGCTTATATGGAGCTGTAAGATGTTCTAGCACACTGGATTCAGGGACAACCCTGTCGCTTCTTTCCCGATGCCTCCTATTCTCATGTGTTATTCAATCCCTTGTTTTTACGTTCCGTAAACACCAATTATTTCATTCGTCAGATGTTCCATGTAAAAAGGACCTTGTATTTATATATGCACAGGTAAATAGAAGTATATTATTCCCCATATCGAATTACATGGGTGCAGGATTTAGTTTGATTTCATGTCAAATAACTCCTTGTTTTTCCTTAGTACTCATCATACATTCATACAGTAATTTGAAAAAAAAAAGACAAAAAGCGCTTCTGAACGCATCTTGCATGCATGGCTGGAAGACATCATTGCCCCTGTGTCTTGTTAGGACAGGTGACCAATCTTAGCAATAACGACATAACTCGTCCAAGGCTGCTCGTTGTTTCATTACAATACACATCTAAGTGAAACAGAATTGCTTCACTGAAAAGGTACAATATTCAAATGAATTAGTGTTAGTTTATAAACTCATGGAACCAAGGTTTGGATGGAAGGCTACTGTAAGGACTATTATGGAACAATAATTAATCAAATCTTTTACTCGGTTTAATGTTAGTACGACATATCAAAATTAAGTACCAAATCGCTGGCATTGTTTACATGGTACTGCTTTCATTGTACATGTATTACTTTTCATTAATATTCAGTTTCCACTGTCCTTTTGGAGAGCTGGCTGGAGGTGGAGGCTAGTCAAGTTTAACTCGTATATATATATGCACAGGCTGATGAGTGAACCGTGTCATAACAGGAGCCCATATGAACACAGATGAGGATAGTTCATGACAAACCAATTGCTCATAAATCTAACTAAAAAAAATAACCTTCAGTATTAACAGCTCTTGGAGACAACATAGCAGGTTGGTTTCACGGTGACACTGTCTCTGCTTTCCAGTGGCCTCCGATTCCCACATGTTATTAGACCTTCTCGTTCAGTGAACATTACTAGCATGTTTAGTTTAACAAGATGCTTGATGCAAGGAGCTGTTATATGATAACAAGGATCGATAGTGGGATGCTATAGACGTTGCTTTCCTCCTAATATTTATAAGTGTATACAGGAAAAGGAAAGGATTGTTCACACTATGGATTCAGCATTTAACCTTGGTGGGATGCTCAATTGTGTATAGGTCGATCAGACGATGATCCATCAAGCTAGCATGCACCATAGATTGATACATATACTGTTGTATCTATGTGTAACGTGGAGGAATCAGGGAGTTCATAGATCAGCAAACATCTTGTTTGATTAGTTCCTCCAGTTAACTTGACCTTGCTTCTGATACGAATAAATTGATGCAGTAACGGTAATATTTAAGTGGTAATTTATCACTAATTTGGTGATCCATTCTCTTCAGTACCCGCTGTGTCTGTCTCCATCTCTCTCTCTCTCTCTCTAATTAATTAATCATCTGTTTTCTCTTTGATATGCTTGAGCATTGACACTGATTTGAGCATCTTCAATGCTCAAGTGTATCATTGCCAAACAATGCACTCAGCTGATCAACTAAAACAATTTAATTAGCTAACAAGAACCCTTGTTAGAAGCATATATAGAATTTTATTCTGTTACTGTTTCCATGGCATGCACACTGATTTCAGCATCTTCGACGCTCAAGCGTAGCATTTCCAAACAGTTCTTAAAAGTTTTCAGCTCCTCTGCTAATTAGATTCGAAGGGATAACAGAACTAAATTATACCAAAAAAATGAAACCAATTCTATTATTGTTTGGTCCATCCAGTCTTAACGAAAATGTCCAAAGCAATTTGAAGGGATAAAGAAACATAGATAGATATGTAGCACTGCCTTACAATCGAAGATTTTAAGTGAACTGCATCTAATCTTTGGCCTGCACACTATAATCCTGTTAGAAGCAGAAATTGGAACGACGCAGAAAAAAATTGTAAATTGACTACATCTCAATATACTTTTCAGGAGTTATGTATCTAAAGGACAATAAACTAGTAAATGGGATTCAGAGAAACTAAGTCCGACTTTAAGCAATAAATAATTGCAAAGCAGCGAATAGTTAAATAGCCATAAAGGGGCAGCCACCGGTTGATGAGATGTTACAATCTGTAGTAAAAAGTTGTCCATGAGAGCTAATTAACATAGTTCTGAAGGTGCATGCCATTGCAGGCAGGCTCTATAAAATTCTGTTGTGACATGGAAATTCAAATCTTGCTCATGGCCAAGAATCAACGATCTCATGTAGAAAACTGAATCATCTCCACTAACTTTTTTTTTGCACCTTGCATTATTGGATAAACATTATTAGTTTGTATGGTTGCCAGATCATGTTTCACTGTTAGTGTTTGCATGCCAAGCTAGTTGGACGATCAACAGATTTAATCTGCATGCGTGGTAACAGGACTTTAATTTGGTGTTCCAAAGCCCACGGGTGCAAGGTGTATCACAAACCGGTCTATGCATGTCAGTGATGAAAGGCAGGATTGGTTGATAACTCTCATCTGTTCCTCATGCACATAACTCCATTTATCTACCAGCTTGGACTTTAATTTCGATTTGCGTGCCATGTTAACCACATGGTCAATATGCCATGGGCTACAAAGGATATTCAGCAACCCCTGTTGGTCGTAACCAAACTGTTGCTCGGCCATCTCCAGCAATGCAGCCATTTATTATTGTTGATTATCCCTCTCTCAAAAGGTAACATTTTGATGCTTGTTTGCAACTTTTTTTCATGATATGCATGTCGCAGTTTTGGCCAAAATTTTTTAGTATAAATTCACCCGTACGTGCTGGGTCCACCACTGCTGGTCTTTGCACCACTTCCATTGTCATCATGAACCAGTACTATCCGTGGTGAGGTGTTCTTCTGTGCTTGTCATGACTAACACAGGCGGGCACATATCTCATCAACTACACCTTAGTATGCAGAAGTGTGATGTCATTACCGGGAGCAGTAGACTTTCCTGCTAAATGATGTAGCTTGTGCCTGTTGTATTGCGTGGGGATGCTGTCCTACTGCTTCTCATGCCTATTATTGCATCCTAACTGAGCTACATCCCATTGATCGTCTAGGCAATGTGTGAAGAACACTAAATAAAAACAGAAGGAAAATACTATGGGCTCCATGGTTCTTGTTAGGAGTCATATATAATCTTCAAACAACAATGCAGCAATGGAGAGCAGGCTAGCAGCATAGTTTATATAACCGGATGAGCAGTCAACATCACATTTGCTCCTTCGCCAAAAAGAATCACATTTTCTCCTTGATTATTCACTTCAATATTGTCAGCTACCCTCTGAAACAGATATCACATTAATTCCCTGTTGCTATATATTTGCATTATAGTGCTGCAAGCAATATTTTAGTTCCACATACACCTTCACCGTTCATTGTCTAGTGACAAACAAAAAACCAATTCTTGATTTGGCACTTCTTATCTGTTTACAGGCACAATAGAGGCATAAAAAAAAACAACAATTAGCATCACCCACTTCCTCGTTTCCATTTCCTGATTTCACTACGGGAGAAAGGAACTTCGCCGACAGCCCCACATTTTGCCGACAGCCAGCCCCAGGGCTGTCGGCGAAGGAAGTCTTTGCCGACAGCCTATCCCCGCTGTCGGCAAAGAATTCTTTGCCGACAGCCCATAGGCTCCCTGCTGTCGGTGAACAAAGACTGTCGGCAAAGGATATCTTTGCCGACAGTGTTGCTGTCGGCAAAGAACTGGCTGGGAAAACGGGGGACAGACGCCATTAACTCCGCCGACAGCACGTCTTTATGCTGTCGGCAAAGATATCTCTTTGCCGACAGCCTAGTTATGCTGTCGGCAAAGAGTTTGCATTTTTTTTTAAATTTTCACTTCAAACTTTTTATATGGCCTAATTATATTGTTTACAAGCATATGTTCTAATTTGGGCCCTTTTTATAACATTTTGCTATATTTTGTTAATTTATTTTGTTTACTTGAATTTTCTCGCATAATCCAAAATTGAACTGCAGGTGCATGAAATAATGAAACATAGCCATTTGAAAAATGATATTCATGTTGGAGAGTGTGTTTTGAGGCGATGTCCATAAACTCACCCAAAAGTTCGAAGTCCATGTCCACGTAACACGACCATCCAGGAGTGGTAGAAGTATTTTTTAATTATATAAAATCCAAACGAAGTCGGAAAATCACGAAACTTGTCGGGGTGTCTTGTTATCGCATGTGGAGGCTACGATAAAAATTTGAGAAAGTTTGGAGCAAGCTGCGACGTCGGATGCTCAAAACCCAGCAAATCACGAAACTTGTCGGGGTGTCTTGTTATCGCATGTGCAGTTCAATTTTGGATTATGCGAGAAAATTCAAGTAAATAAAATAAATTAACAAAATATAGCAAAATGTTATAAAAAGGGCCCAAATTAGAACATATGCTTGTAAACAATATAATTATGCCATATAAAAAGTTTGAAGTCAAAATTCAAAAAAAATGCAAACTCTTTGCCGATAATGGAAAAAAATACGCGACCTACAAAGTACATGCATACATCTATCCCTAATAATTAAGAGGCAAAATTTCCGGCCATTTTTTTTTGTCTATCCATTTTTTGTGGTCCGTATCCCTCTAACTACCGGACAAGAGTTTTTTCCGTCTAGACTTATATATATACTCATGCTCATACGAGTTAAAATAGATTTTGTCTAGCATGATATAGTCCAATTCCAAAACGTACTCAAATAGAAAAAGGTAACCCTTTATCTTTGTGCATTATATTTTATTCTCGTTTATATTTGTTTCTTTTTCCATCTATCTGCAGTCCGTATCTTGCGTTCGTTTTTTTTTAGAAAAGCTATGTTTTGCCCGTGTGATTCGTTGCTTCCTGTCACACGTTTTTTTGGCCGTCGGATCTGGCCCTGGAGCTTTCTGCGCCGCTCTTCATCTGACCGCTCGCCTGTTCGGTTGCCCTTTGGGTTTTCTCTCTGACCCGCGTGGCCCACATGTCAGCTCTTTTTATTTTGAAACGCGCGCATTTACTATCTCTTTTGACCTGTTCACTGCCTTTCCCCATTCCTTTTCGTCTCCCCCGGTTCAGTGGCGGAGGCTGAGGCGGAGCCCTAGGCGGAGGGGCTCCCCGCCGGCGATTCGCCGTCCTTTGTGAGTTTTACTTGTAGTTTTTGATTGGATGTAGATCCCTTCGTTCTCGACCTGACTTTGACTTGATTTCTTCGTTTTTTTTGGTATTTTCTTTTTGTTTTGCGTAGGCTGATTTCTTCCCCCTCCGGAGGCCGTGGTGGAGGTGCTCACCGTCGTCGATCTGCCGTCGTTGGTGAGTATCAGCGCTTGTTAATGATTTAGATGTTGACCTGTTTCCTTTAATTTGGTTGGATTTCTATCTTTTTTTGATTCTATCTTTTCCTTTTCGTGTTTTGTGTCTGTTGTTGCGGAGGTGGAGGCATAGGCTGAGGTCGAGGATTAGCCGCAACTCGACCCGCGCCGGATCCGGAGCTGGCCGAGGCTGTGCTGGAGTTGGAGGCGGAGACCGAGTTCAGTCTTCCTTATCGTTGTTTGTTTTAGGGCCGCCGCCGAATGATTTTTTTGTTTCTCGCGGATTTTCGCGGATCTGTCCGTGGGCGTGCTCTGTGGGTGACCAATTTTTCTGTGCGTTTTTTTTGGTACGCACAGAAAAATGTCGATTTTTCTGTCGGTTTCAAAATATCCTGACAGAAAAATAAAAAAACCCACAGAAAAATAAAAAAACCACAGAATAAAAAAACCCACAAAATATCCCGCCCAGATGTTGACGCAGATGGAGGTAAGTGCGGTTTCATTCGTCGTTCACTCGTTTCACACACGATCCACCTTGGCTTCACATACCATCAACCATGCGGGTTTAATATTGCAGGCCAGGTTCCAACAGCTGTAGGCCCACCAGGAGGCCCAGAACACGGCCCACCAGCAGCAGCTGGCGGCAGTGACGCAGTTCTACCAGCGTCAGTTGGCGGACCTAGCCGGCTTCGTCCGGTCCCAGCTCCCAGGCACGCAGGAGCTTCCTCCCTCGCTCTTCGCCGAACCACCACTCCCAGTGCCTGCTCCTGTACCTGGTCCGGTGAGTATATTGCCTGTTGCTTTAGTTTGTGCGGCCATCCTGCAGGTACTAATTACATCACTTGGCCTTTGTGCAGGCTCCGTCGGCGGGTTCGAACCCGACTCCAGGTGCTAGCCCTCCACTGGGTCCATCTCCACAGCACACCTGGCCAGCGCACCCGACGTACCCCACGCAGCAGTACGTGTGGCCTCCTCCTCCACAGTCGCAGGGCTACTCCTCGTGGCCGCAGGCGCCGACGCAGCAGGGGCCTCGGCCGCCCTACTGGCAGTACGAGGCGGCGCCGCAGTCAGGGTGGACACAGCTGCAGCCAGGGTGGACTCAGCCGCAGCCAGGGTGGTCTCCGTCGGACCAAGGTAGGGGCTCTGAGACTCCTGGGGACGGTGCCACGAGCTAGGTACCTTTGCCTCCCTCTTCTGGACTAGTAGCAATGATTGTTAGACCCCTGGACCAGTACTGATGAACTTTTGGACATCATATGTGTATGTTGGACATGTATATACTCGTTTCGCGACGTTATGTGTATTCTGGACATGTATCGATGGATTTGACGGCGTTGATGTGTGGATTCACGTTGAGATCGAATTCGATGCACAAATGTGGTTCATATGCTATATTGTTGTGAATAAATGTGGTTATGTGGTATATATATGCGATAAATGTGGTTTAAATGCAAGAAAACAACAAAAACAAAAGAAAAAAATATTGCCCAGCTTTGCCGACAGCATAGGCCAATGCTGTCGGCAAAGCTGGGCATTTTCCCAGCGAGAATGCCAGCTTTGCCGACAGCCTTTCTTTGCTGACAGCATCTGCCATAGGCTTTGCCGACAGCCCCGGCAGGTACTGTCGGCAAAGCCTTTCCCGACAGTCCAGGAGTATTGTCGGCAAAACCTTTGCCGACAGTAACAGAGGCTGTCGGCGAAGCCTTTGCCGACAGCCCCGGCAGGTACTGTCGGCAAAGCCTTTCCCGACAGCCCAGGAGTACTGTCGGCAAAGCCTTTGCCGACAGTAACAGAGGCTGTCGGCGAAGCCTTTGCCGACAGCCTACAGGTGGCTGTCGGCGAAGGAGACGGCGCAGTTTCCTTCGCCGACTGAACACGTGGCTGTCGGCGAAGCAACGCCGACAGAACAAACATGCCTGTCGGGAAAGAGACCTTTGCCGACAACAACTTCGCTGACAGGGCTTTGCCGACAGGATAAGACAAACCCTGTCGGCAAAGCATTTGCCGACAGGATTAAGGCCTTCGCCGACAGCTTCAAGCTGTCGGCAAAGAGGGCGTTCCCAGTAGTGTTTGCTCCAAGGCATTTTTTCCTGTTGTGTGAGTACTTAAAAATTTTAATACATGGTCTGCCTTCTCCGATTCATTGAACTGCCATGAGTATAATATTTCTGCCTTGTATCATTTACTTCTTGTCACACCTTTCTGATAACATTATTGTCCCCTTAATGGAAAATACAATATGCCTAAGCTGGCACATGTAAACTCTCCGTGAGTACAAAATGCCAAGGATATGTACTCCCTAAAGTTAAAACAAGTACAAGAACATGAGAATGGTCAATCCAAAAAGTTCATGTTGACAAGATACCTAGGGTGCTGGTTACTTGAGTTTTTTGTTTGATCAGCTCAGCACTGTTTCAAGTGGCACTGCTACGGTAAGCATCAGCTATGTTATATATCAAAGTGACACAAAAGAAAACAGGTCAAGTTTGTAATATACATTGCATAACCTTAGGTAGAAGAAAGTTGATGAGTTCACAAAAAATTTAATTACATGCTACTGTAGCTACAGCTCAGAGGGGATGTACAGACTCTGCTGGATGACAGCAGGAGCATAAATAACAGCATCCCTTCTGGTCATATTCGTAGGCTTGATGGTATCGATGTCATTGTTTGTTGATGCAGTTAACACTAGGCACATCAAGGTTTAATTTTCCCTAGCCATTAATGATATGGCCACAACCTGATCACCCTGAACCACAATACGGTGATGGCCCAGCACCACCACAAGTTGATTAGGAGGTGTACTTTTTATGAGGTAGGCCTGAGAGATTTTTGATGAGGTTGACTTGACAGAAGGTTTGCCTATATATATAGTTCCTAGCACGCTGTAAGACCATGTTCTAGAATGCTGGATTTAGTGCAACCCTATTGATTCTTTCCCGATGCCTCCTATGTGTTATTCAATCCCTTGTTTATTCATTCGGTGAACAACACGAGTTATTTCATTCATTGAGATGTTACATGTTAGGACCTTGCATTTATATATGCACAGGTAAATTGAAGTATTATTCTCCATAGTGAATTGTATGGGTGGAGAATTTAGTTTGTTTTCGTGTCAAATCACTTCTTGTTTTAGGAGCCGTGGAAGATCTTAGACAAACACCTGACTCTGTAAATCATTATAAAGGTTGATATCCTAAAAGGACCACCTCTATTAAACAACTATTTACTGTGACGTCTGTGTCTGTTAGTCGATTAATAGGAGAAGATATCTTAACATGCCTGCCTCTAAAAATGACTATTAACAGAGACTGGCATTCTAAGAGTGCCACATCTAAAAACAAATTAATAGAGGCAGCACTCTTTAGATGCCTGCATTTATATCATATCAAAATTAATTATTCATTAGTTTCTTCTTATGAAGTTGGATGAAGACGAATTTTGTACTAAGATTGTAGAGATCGACATGGACATCTTAACAACTTTGTAGTTGACAAATTTTTCTTATAAAATGTTTAGAATCCCAAAAATTCATGGAAAAAAATAGCGCGCTATTTTGCCGCTATAGCGGCCCGAAAGACTTGATGCGACGATATTGCTCATTTCTGCGCTATTGCCGCTATTGCGCGCTATAGCGCCGCTAAACCGAAATAGCGCCGTAGCGCGCTATTTAGCCGCTAACCCTGAATCACTAGTTTGTCAAGTACTCAAGTGTGCATGTTTGCTTATGAACTTATGAACTTATGATTATCATGAGAATTATGACTTATGAACTTATGATTATCATGATATTATGGGAATATGTTACTTGTTTAGTGTTTACAGTCTTTATTTACACTTCAGTTATCATGTGTTGCCTGTTGTATTAAAATAGCGCGCTATAGCGGCGCAATAGCGGCGCTATAGCGTGCACAGCCACATGATGCTACGTCATATAGCTGCCGCTATAGCGGTGGTATAGCGGCGCTATAGCGGCGCATAGCGCCCAGAAGAGGCTGCCGCTAAATTCTATAGCCCGTGATTTTTTTCATTGCAAAAAATTGTTCTATTTTCAAAGAATCTGAAATTCACCATGTACAAATTTAGTTCTAGATCTCATCCACGTATAGAAGCATATGAACTTTGTTTTGATCTGACTTCTTTCGTTTTGTAGTGCAGTTTTATTAAGTAAACAACCCCCTGAAAATCGATTTTTTAGGAGAATTTGTAGCAGCACGACATTAACTACAGAGGTGCTTGACAGCAGCCCCCTTCAGAAAAAATAATAGGTGGTTGTAAAAATCATTTATGTAGTGGTGATTCTTATTTTCAATCAAGAGGACAAGTGTTATTTATTCTTCAGAGGGCAGGTGTCAGAAGGAACCTTATATGAAGTAAACGAGGCAAGGGTACAGATATAAATTATATTTTTGGTATATATACTGGTAAAATAAACATGAACCATAAAGCCTATATGTATGCCAGCGCATTGTTATATCCGTCTTTGCTCCCATGAGCCAAAAGGGACAAAAGATATGGACACATAGATAAAAAAAATGTTCTATGGTAGTTCTTTAATAGGCATAGGAAGTATTAGGGTATTCAGTCACTCTATGGAACGACTGGCCATAGGATTAAGGTACATAGTCGTGGCTCAGCAGAGTTGCCGCCCACTCCATTGGTGAGTCTGGCGCCACGTTGACAAAGGTGCCAGAAGCTGTGGTGGCTTCCCAAACTTGATGGGATGCTCCCTTATATATGTCGATTGGAAGATTCCTCATGCTAGCTCTGCACTGCTCCGCATGTAGGATAGATTGATGATACTATATCTCCATGTAACATACGTAGATTCGAACTTTAGACCTCAATGTTCACGTTCCCTTGAATACACATACCGGCTGAGTTACATGACTGTAACACCCTAAAATTTTGCACTTTATTAAATAGAGCTAAATTGATTTATTTACACTTTATTGTGCACATTAAAACATAGGCAAGGTTATACATCTCTTTAAACATAAAAATGAACTATAAGGTTAGGAACATTGTTTATGCATACATGCAGCTGCATTTGTTTTTATGTACTGTCTGATTTTGATCCAAATGCAAAACTGAGTCAAAACTCTTTGGAAAATGGCTTTGAAAAACTCTAAACTAAAAAGAAAAGGATAAAGAAAACCCTCTCCCTCTCCCCTCTCATTTCGGCCCGCTCCAGCTTGCAGCCCAGCCTGGCCCGCTCCCTCTCCCCCGCCTCAGCGCGCAGCAGGCCCAGCAGCGGCCCAGTCCAGCGGCAGCAGCCACAGCGCGCCTCTCCTTCTCCCTTTCGCTGCCAGGCAGGCCCCAAAGCTTTTCTCACCGACAGGTGGAGCCCACCAGTCATTGAGAGCTACAGTGTCATCTCCCTCCTCCATCTCTTCCCTCCGCTCCGCCGCTCGCACGACCCGGACGCAGGACGCTCACCACGAACGCGTGACCGTGACCCAGCCCCGCTGCGGACCGAGCCCTCCGTGTTCCCACCACCTCGCAGACCGAGCCGCACCAAGGACCGGCCCCCCGCTCCACCCCCATTCACTCTTCCTCGGTCGCGACCCACTCCCCGCGTCGGCCGCCATTTACGCGGCAGACCAAGCTCCTCCGCTCGTCCCTCCCACTCCTCTACTCACTTCAGTGGCCCGTGGCCTTGCGGACTCGCTCCACCTCCACTCGACCGCGGCCCGCGCTCTCTCTCGCCCTACAGCGCCACCAGTCGCAGCACCGCCGCACACCAATCCGCCGCCGTCGACCTCCCGACTCCAGCCACCCCTCCCTCATCTCGTTTTGCTCCCACGGCTTTGCAGTGACGAGCCGCGCCCGCTAAGGCACTCCGCAACGCAAATCCGTGACCATTGTGAGCAGTGGCAGAGCCTGAAGTAAAATGTAGGGGTGCCAATTTGTCAATTGAATGAATCCATATATACATGGGTAGTGGAGAAAATAATCTCAGTAATTATAATTAAGTCACAGTATACAAAATACAATTGACAACAAAATAACTGAGAAAAAAAAGTTTGCTAAAAAGCAACATAAGATCTTCATTGACAACAAAATATTACTCAATTAGCTACTTATAGTAAGCATACTAGGTAGACAGAAGAATCAACCAGGCTCAGTCGACGCAGAGCAGCAGAAGCAAAGTAACCGAGGGACACGCAGAGCCCCAGCTGGTCACTACTCACTACCATACAATTGCTGTGTGCGGAGACTTGTGGGATTCAGAAATGACGGAGGCAGGGGGGGGGGGGGCATGGGCCACTATGGGCCCCACGTGGCTCCGCTAGTGGTTGTGAGGTCCTTCGAGCTCGCCGGACCTCCAAGCCGAGCAGCTCGCCTCAGCCGCCCCAGTCCCCTTCTCCGGTCTGCCTCCAGCCACAAGAACCCCGCTGTTAGACTCGTGGTGAGCTCCTCCGCCGTTTGCGCCTCTCCCCGACGTCTCCCGTGGCCTGTAAGCCATTTTCCGCTCACACCCGGACGCTCGCCACGACCGTGCTGTCCACCCTGTTCCGGCCAGCCGGTTTCTATCTCTCCCTACCTCTTCTAATCTCAGCCGCCCATCTCAAGATCAGCTCAGCCTGGGCAAAAAATCACCGAAAACCGCAAACCGAACCGAACCAACATTTCGTTTTTTTCGGTTTTCGGTTTCGGCTTCGGTTTTTGGTTGCTGGAAGTTCGGTGTTCGGCTCGGTGTTCGGTTTCAGACCAAATCGAACCAAAACACCGATCCAACCAAACAGATCAGCAACGCTGCAGCGATCTCAAAATGGGCCACTCCGTGGCCTCGGCCCACCTCCACTCCCACGCCACCCCCTCGCTCCCCAGTCCCACCAGCCCACCCCCGCTCAGATGCCCTCACGCTCCCTGTCCGCTGTCCCTGGCTCCCTGCTGCCCACCCCCTCGGTCCTCACTTCCTCAGTTCCTCCTCACCCGCCCCGACTCTTGCCCTTGCCACCACATAACCCTAACCCTAGCGGGCGCGAGCGCGGCGGCGGCGGCGAGCAGGCGTGCGCGGCGGCGCAACACGGTATCGAGCTTGAGCGGCCGTCGACACGGGGAGGCGCCGCCGCGGTATCGAGCTCGAGCAGCCGCAACGCAGGGAGGCGGCGGTGCGCGGCGCAAGGAGGGAGCGGCAAGCCACTCCAAACCCTAGCATCTACCCTGCGGAGCGGGCGAGCCAGCGAGCGCCGGAGCGGGCGAGCGGCAGCATGGTGTGGTGGTTGCTATGAGCGCCGGAGGGGGCAAGCTGCGCAGCGGCGGCTGCGACTCTGCGAGCTACGCGGCGACGGGATCTGCGGCAGGAGCAGCGACGGCGACCGGATCTGCATGCAGGAGCAGCGGCGGTGGCGGGATCCACGAGCAGAGGAAGGGAGGTGGGATCCTATGCTTCTCGCTCTCCCTCTTCTCTGTTCTGGTGAGACGGTCGGTTTAAACCGAAAACCAAACCAAAGAAACCAAAATCGAAGTTGTCGGTTTCTTGTTTTCTACCAAACCGATCGGGTGCTAATTTCTAGAAACCGAATTTTTTTGAAACCGAAGAAACCGAACCAATGTGTCAGTTAAAACCGATTGCCCAGGCTGAAGATCAGCGGTCGAGATCACGCCACACCTCTTCGCCATGGCATTTTTGCTAAAGAAACCCTCGCTTTTCCTGTAATCAACCCATAGTCGACGGACCCGCTTGTCAGCCGCATCCAACTTTTTGCCCAGCCCCCAGATCTTTTCAGTATTTTTTCCTGCATCCCTCGCCAGTTTTAAATTCAGTTTTGATTTATTTTAATTCAAAATTAGTTCATAGTATTTACAAAACTGCCATCCGGTGGTTTAAATTATCATCTTTTCCATTTTAAATCCGATTTGAGTGCAATTCGCGTCCACTTGTTCATGGACACGTGTGGAATCGTTTTACAAACTTTTAAACATCTTTTTTCATTGTTGGTGTACTGTCCTAATTATAATCCTTGTTTGCTTTATGCATGATTGCCTATGGTTGTTGCTTGTATGTTGATGTATGATCAAGTATAGACGGTGAGCAGTACTTCGGAGATCAGGAGCAATATTTTGATGACTAGGACCAGCAGGGAAACTTTGAGCAAGGCAAGTATAACATGGGATCATCCTTGTTGTCCCATTCACCTTAATAACATTAATCATATGCATGTGTCTACCTTGATACCCGTAGAGTTTTATCCTAGCTAATTGATAACCTGATTCCTTGTCACCTTAGAAAAATTTGCATATGGGTAGCTGATGCTAGTGCTCAATTAATTATGATCATGAACTGTAACTTGATTAATGGAATATGCAACGAAAAATAAAATATGCTTTTTAGCAATGTGAATTAAAGGGTGAGAGTATTTGGCTTTATATATGATGCTCTTGTCCTTCCTAAGAACTTATCTGTAAGTGATCACCTAGGACTTACAGTACAACCATGAGTACTATATGACTCTGGCTTTAGTCAAGTATGAGGGTATTTTTTAGCTTATTAGTGGTTACCTGAAAGGGCACAAAAGGGGCGTGACCAGATGGGTATAGGACAACCTCTGTTCTTGTGAGTATAGGCGAGAAGGATTTGTGCCATTTGAAAGGGGGTTCCTACACCTGCTTACCACAGAAACCTAGCGGTCCTAACTTGTTAGACAAACCTTTAAAAGACTTTATAGTGAACCCTGCTGACCTTCTTTGGAAGTGGGTCAAGAGATGAGCTACCTCGGGCGAAAGGGTAAATCACGGCTCATGGGTAAAGATATACAACCTCTGCAGAGTGTTAAAAACTGGTATATCAGCCGTGCTCACAGACACGAGTGGCCTGGACTCTTTATGAAATAATGATAAATGATCGATGATGTTTTTAAATGCTATCTCATTATTCATGTTATCAGTTTCATGTGATTAATTGGGGCACTGCTAAACTTGTTGCTACGATGTTAAAATTTGACTTATTAAAATGCTAATCGTTGTAAACCAGTGTCTAACCTTTTTGAGACTCATAAACCCCATATTATATTTGTTAAATACGAGATGTACTTATGCTGGTTTATTTTTCATTACTTGAACAAAAATTTCGGATGGGTAACAGATTATGGCAGTTATGATGAGTTTCCTAAGGATTACTAGATTTGTGGTTCACCGGTCAACTGTCCCTGTAGAGTTTGGAGGCTTCACCTGAAGTTTAGAATTTGAGTTTTCGCTACTTTGATAATTTATTTGTTCCAATGTATGGATTATCATTCGATATGTAATAAACTCTGAGCTTGATACAATGTAATTTGTCATCTTATGTGTGTGATTGATTCCTGGGCACACATAGGATTCTTCATCCGATTTTGTCCTTAAAATCGGGTGTGACAATGAACATGTGGTACCTAGACAATTTTGAATCTTATATTGTATATTTGACACAAAAC
The DNA here is from genome assembly GCA_038087645.1 of Saccharum hybrid cultivar R570. Classification (NCBI taxonomy): domain Eukaryota; kingdom Viridiplantae; phylum Streptophyta; class Magnoliopsida; order Poales; family Poaceae; genus Saccharum; species Saccharum hybrid cultivar. Next base: position 8,095,403 of record JAQSUU010000494.1, read on the forward strand.
AATCTCAAATGAAAAGTTGTTAACCGCAAAGTTGTAGGTCTCATCAAGTACAACAAGTTTGAATATGACTGTCTTTATTTGACATTGATGATTATGTTAAACCTGATCTGAGAACTTATATTGTATATTTGGGCCTACAAACCATATCAAATTAAAAAAGTTGTCAACTACAAAGTTTTAGATTTCTTTAAACTCTACAATTTTAATATAAACTTTATCTTAATCTGATGTAATATAAAAAAGTCATAATTTTTTTGTCCAACATAGCTGGACCTATCACTGCTGGTTCATGGCTTCAACCATGTTTATCATTGCTGGTTGAATATATGAACCGACAGTGATACTCACCAATTGAAGCCATGAACCAGCAATGATAAATTTATCACTGCTAGCCTTGTAGTCCAGTAGTGATTACTGTTCTGGCATCGTGGGTGTGGATGGCAACAACAGGCGCGGATGCTGACTATTTTTTAAATAAATTCTTTATTCACTTTTTACTGTCTTGTAAACCTAACTTTGGGAGCCCAAATTTTTTTTATTGTCCCAATATTCACCATGACAATATCGCTGTGACAATATCGCCATGTCACTTTGGCAGGTCGTGACAATATCGCCGTGTCAATGGCCATCATCCATTAGCTCCTCAACACAACCAACATTCATTTGTCTCTTGCCTTGGCTGGTGAATTTGCATAATTATAATTTTTCTAATGTTCATAATTATAATTTTTCTAATGTTTTACTTGGAGTAGCACGTTACAACTTCCAAAATTACTTGGAGCATGTTCAACAATCACAGCTTGCAAAGAAATCCATGCCATGTCACGCGGAGCAGCATCCATTGAGGAACCTAAGACGGGCGTGCAGTCGCTTGAGAACATACACCCGTGTCTTCTCTGTAGCAATATCTGCCATGGCTCAGCTCACTTTCACCCGCGTCTCAGTGCGCTTGCTTCCGTCAACCTCTTCGAACCATCCCCGCCACTACCTCCTCCTGTGACTGGCAGTGCAACGGTCTCCACAGTAAGAACACTCATACGTCTCTATCGGGTGTAAGAGTACAAGCTATAAAAATGGATTTTAGGAGATAGACACTATGATTAATAGAGATAGACATTTTTAGGAGCTTCGTCCCTATGAATATCCTGCTGCCTCCCGTGTCTACTGCATCCTATCAGAGAGCTGCAGATAATCTTGGACATGTGCCAAGAACACTAAATATGAACATAAGGAAAATACTATTGGCTCGGCTCCATGGTTCTTGTCAGCTGTTATGATATTGAAGCATCCATACACCAAAGAGCAACATAGTAGCGGCATACCCCTAGTTTATATATGGTCAGATGACTGTCATGGTTCAAGAAGCAGTCAATGTCCTCATTATTCACATCAGTTTGTACTTTCTCAGCTACCCTCTGAAACAGATATCACATCAGATATATAGTGCACATGGTGGGACAATAAGTGATATTTCTTTCGGACCATAGATAAGAAGGTATAATATGTAGTAAAAGATACAATCAAAATAATAATATGATTCTCATGATGGTTGAATGAACAAGGGTCGGCATGCTATAAATATGTATAAATTTCCTTCCTTACAATGGTCAAAACATGTAAAACAGAGAGACTGAACGAAGAAGAGGTGAAGAAAATGATGACAAAGGGAGTTGGGCTCTAATATTCTACTAGTATTAATGTTGTATGTCTCTTCCCCTTTTCTATTTGTGCATACATCTTTTCCTTTTTTTTGAACAGTGTTAGTGTTAGGTTGTGGCTGGATGAGAAGAATAGTAACGGGAGGTGCCAGGATACTCAGTGATTGTGTTTCCTGAAAAAAAAAGTTGTTCCTTCAAGGACATTTGGCTGCGTTTCTTGGAGCAGTGTCCTAATAATTATGAGCTTTCATATATAGTCTACCAAAGAACAAATTTTCACCTAGTGTCTTAGGTGAATCAAGTGAATTGTTCCCTTGTTCTTGTGTACAACTCACGGAGCAAAAAGGTTTCCTTGTTTTCGTGTACAAGTAATGGAGTAAAAATGACACACTCTTTCACAGACTCATGCCTGCTACCCACTCTGCTGATTAGTGATTGCAGACCTTCACATCAAGGTGAAAGTTATTTACCCCACAACTGCCGCTCAATTAAAAACCGGAGAGTGCAAGTTCGTCCGCCGGGTTACCCTGAGGGTGACCAAGCCCAACTCCTGTTTGAATGGGCACTGGTGTGGGGAGCGCAACTGACCAGCCCTCCCTAGGCGTGCCTGGAACCTCTCTCTATGGAGATGGAGCCTCGACGGGTGTCTATGTATATAAGAGGATAGATAAAATGGCCACTATATTTGTATTGATCATGTGAACGTTGGTTTATACATGTACAACAAGCTAAAGTTCTAACTATTTTTATATATATATAGGGAATCATGTCCATCCCCGGGTAGAGTCGAATGCATCAAGGATTATCACCGAAACTGACTCAACTTCAATATGGAAAGCTAAGTACATCTTAGATCCAACCTAGGCCGCCAAAACTGGACCAGCCTGTTTTCCACTCCGAATCCATTCAGGAAACTGTTTAATTTTTTTTTTGGAAACAAGAAACTGTTTAATTATGTGCCTATGTGTGAGTTGTGCCAACACGAAGCCCCATTTTCAAAGAGGAATGAGATTTTTCCTATCAAGGATGATATTTTTTTATGTGCCTATGTGTGTGTTTGTGGAGATGCAGCCTTAAATTGTTGATTCAATTCAATTTCCACGTATATACATAGCATTGCAAAACATGCACTAGTAAGTAATAATCCCCAAGATTTTTCACTTAATCCGTGTAGCTTTAGAATAATTGGATAATAAGCTCGAAATTATGCCTCCTCTATATGAACTTGGTAGGCCTCTTTGTTGACAAGTTCAAGGGCCAGGAAAATGCATCAAAACTATCAGCGTATCTATGTGCACTTCTGTATACTTCTTTGTTGTGAGCTGTGACCTGCTTGCCCGTGTCATGTGATGATTTACACTGTGCGCACTGTCCAGGAGATCAGTGAACTAGCCTGGCAGCCAGCCGCGGGCCACCGTGCCCCGCTGATCCTCCCTGCGCCCCGACCGTCATAGCCACTGCGGCTGCCGCTGATGCTGCTGCTGCCCTCGCTGTCCCGCGTCTCCGAGCACGTGGGGTTGCCCCTTGCTGCCTGGCACTGTTGCCTCGCCATTAACGGCGCTGCGGCCATGCAGGCCACGCAACCCCACCGACTACATGCATCCACGTGTGTCCTGGCCGAGTCGTCTCGTGGCGCAGGGGTCCCGTTCGCATGCAGTCTACCGCATCCCGCCAAGGCGTGACCAGCCAAGAGCTCTGACCCCATCCCCACCTCCTCTGCCATTCCGACCGGTGGTCCCTACTCGCCAAATCCGGCAGGGTGAGGTCACCTCTACTCAATTCAGCGCGTCCCTGACTCCGCCATTCCGTCACCCATCCGCCTATATCCCCACCCTGTCTTGATGCGCGCACGCCCAAGCCCCAATTTGGAGCTTCTCTCCCCGTCGTGCCGATAAGGCTGGGTCTGGCCATTACCAAGGGCAACCCTCCGTCGAACCACCTCGAGCCGAATTAACTGCACCAGTAGGCTTGCCTTGAACCTCTCTCCCTCCCGCGCACCTTAGTCAAGCCTCTACCGTTACCTCGGCGCTGGTGACGCGGCCATGCCCGTCACGGTGTGCCGCCGCACCGATCGGGCGCACGTTGCCGGCCCTCCACAGGTGACCTCCAGCCAAGTCATCACCGCAGCCAGGTCGGTGGTGAGTCCCTATTGCTCATGCGCTATATCTACTGCCCTGCTAGCGCCTCAGCTCACCGGAACGCCGTTGCCGCCGCAAGTTAGGTTGCCGCCGCCACAGAGGAGCCGCTTTAGTGTGCCTCCGATCTCCTAACCGCCACCCGTCGTCGCGCGAGGACCCGCAGGTCAATGTTGGCCCCTTAGATTCGATGTAAGGGTGCTTAGTTAGCCGGCGTGGTAGCCTAGTGCCGCTGCTCCCGGCGCCGGTGGGCGTGGAGGCATCGGGGACCTCCCCAATGCGAAGACGAGATAACCTAAGGGTCTTCGGGCATAATCACAGACTAAGAGAATAGTGCATATGGTGGTTGGGTAGTATCGCGAAGTGCAGGGGTTCTTCCTGCAAGAGCGCCATTGCACTCGCGGGCTTCCCTGCCGTGGGCCGATTTGCATGGGCCACGTCCGCGCGCTGGTGACCCGCGAGGCCGAAATTGTGTTTTCTTTTTACTAAGAATTAGAAATAGCTTTCAATTTTCTTTTATGTGCCAGTTTTGTATAATTAAAATAAAATCAAATAAGTGTCCAAAAATTGTGAAACTACTTCTATTGTGTTCCTAAAATTGTGATCTATCTGTTAGTGTAATTAGTTCATACATACCTGTGTTGATGCTAAGGTCTATTAAATCAATTGGAAATGCTAAATCTTATTAGGTTAATATTGTAAGAATTTTTGTGGCAAATCTGTGATGACTTTAGTCTTAAAATTTTTACTGTAGCCTTATTGTATTATTATGTGCTTGTTGTAATTTTTGTAGCCATAGGATAGACTGTTTATTAGGGTAGCTAAATATTCATTAAAACATAATATGAATAAGAGAGTAATATTAATTATGAAACTAAGCGCTTGTAGGGTGAGCTTGAAATCTATTTGGTAGAGATAATGATTAGCTTAGTATCTGAGTCATTAGAGCTAGCTTAGTAGCTTAGCATGTGTATTCTTATTTTAAGAGTTGTTGTTGCCTAAATAATAAATTGTTGCATCATCATCGCATGCATATAGAGAACGAGTTGGTGGAGTTCGTGACCACCGGCAATCAGGAGTACGAGGACATTGTTGAGGAGTACGAGGAGGAGATCCTCATATAGGAGGAGGCCCTGGAGCCACCACTGATTGATGCAACTGACACCGCACCTGCCCAAGGCAAGCCCCGGTGCATAACCCTTATTTTGATGTCACCGTATATAAATGTTGTGCATTTACGTTGCAGGAATTTTATGAAATCCACATGCATATAGATATCTATCGTATGAGTCTTACTAGTGCAAGATCGTATAGCTGTTATGCATAGGTTTATCGGCAGTGTGGGTAACCTGCCGTTACTCACAAATAGGTGATATCGTTACTACTCTCATGATAAATGATGGAAAGGAAAATGGTGACCGGACAGGGATATGGTTTGTGTATTGGTGGGTGTGACAAATTATGTCCCGTGGCCACGGGGCTTAGCTTGGTTATACTGTTTTTCCTATCCATGTCGATTGAGGATCGTCTGTTGCTGTGGATGGTAGTCAAGTCACAAATTTATTATCCTGAGCACATACTTGCTTATGGGAGCTGGAAGGCTCGTTACTCTCTTGTCGTGGATTTCGGCTCTTTCCGGACCAACTGATTGGAGGCGGGGAAAGGTGGAGGTTTAAGCACCACATTGAGGCCGGGTCTCAAGGGTGTGGGCTTGGAGTCCTTGGACGGGGATCTAGACCCCTCGACAGGAGTGGAATGGGTTGGTCTTGCTTGTGCCTGGGGTACAAGTGAGGCGTGTGTTTTGGGGTACCCAACTGGGCTATATTGATTCGCGAATCGCCTTTTCTACGTGATGATACGACTTGGCTGTGGTCTAATACCGTAGTAAGAACTGGAATATGGAAGATGGTAAAATAGTTCTGATTGCACAACCCTTGCTTGAAAGTAGAACAAGTACTTATATAGAATGGTTAGTTAATGAATTAAAAAATGACTACTAATAACCTGACAATAAGGATACACTCTTAGTAATGCTTTTCGCAAAACAAAGAAACCTAGCAAACCATATTGCCTAGCATATTCTTGAGAGTCAGAAAATTATTCCCACCAGTCGGGTAAGTCTTGCGAGTACATTGTGTACTCAGAGTTTATTCTATCCTGTTGCAGGTGCAGCTTAATGAGTAGCTCTTGTATAGAGGATTCTTCTAGTGGGCATAGAAGGATCCTTGTATCGTTCCGGTAGATGTTTATTTTAATTCTGCTGTTTAATTATCGCACTCTGAATTCTAGTATTGTAATAAATAATTTCCAAGACTCTATGTTGTATTAAATGGACTAAATGTTGCAAGCTTGTATTCATTATTGGATTATAGATGTAAAATGTGGATTGTTTCGAGTTCTCCCTTGGGATGTGCTCGATAGAAATGTTTGATTTAGCTCACTTTTGGGGTACTTAGTGTCTAGTGGAAGACAAGTGCCTCCAAAAGTGAGTTATTTCAGACGGTTCTGCCACAGGTGGATGGATCAACATAGATGTCACACCCTCCTGTATTTGCGTTAGCAGACATGACCAATCTTAGCAACAAAACTGCTCATCAATGGCAATTTCAACAAGCACCGCAAACTGAACAAAATTGCCTCATTGGAAATGTTCAATTAAAATTAAATGAGGGATAATTTCAAAAGGTCATGCAGCTTAGGCTTTGATGGATTGTAATGATTTGGTAAATTTAGTACCATATATATCTGGGTTATGTATCAAACCATGGCCGTGCCTACAAACAGTACCTTTGTCTAATACATCAAATTTCAGTTCTTCTGTTCACTCAATTGTTTTATTTCCTGAAGTTTGATTCTGTTTGTTAATAGTATAGGCGCATGCTGCAGAGACCTTCGTCGCATTGCTGATGGTGAAGGCAGATCAACAGACCTTTGTCTACTCGTCGATGTGTCGAGGACACCATTGTAAATAGTTCATCAAATACTTCACGATTGTGTGCAGCCAATGGAATTAATGACACTGTATTCTTTCATCCGTTTGAGTTCTAGCCATACTGAGGTGAAGCTGTTTAGCTGCCGGTGTAGAATGATGCGCGCCAATTAATGACACTGTGGCCTTTCATCAGGGCACACGAATGATGCGTAGAACGGACTGACGATACTATATGTGATCATGCAGAGACATGAATCAAAGAGCTTTCACAGTGAGACCATCGCTATTTTCCTGCTGCCTCCTGTTCCCACTTGTTATTAATTATATATCTCTTCTCCCTAGGTGAACAACGCTACTTATTTGGGCCTCGTTTAGATACCCAAATTCACCCCCAAATTCTACTATGCAAAAAGAATAGTACTAAATTTAGATGAAATCAAAAACTAATTGCACAGTTTTGTTGTACTTTGCGAGACGAATATTTTAAGCCTAATTAATCAATGTTTGGACAATTATTACCAAATAAAAACAAAATTACTACAGTATTCAACAGTAAATCAGGACACCCCGATTTGGTGATCTCAACATGACCTTGATCTATGGGGGAGGATGAATGGAATGGCAGAGGTTGCTTCCACCTCGTATATTTATATATGCAGTGGGGAAAATCGAAGCACTATTGGCACTAGTGAATCAGGTGGACATTCAGTTTGTTTTTATTTCAAGTTAGTCCTCATTTATTCGTAGTACTCATCGTACAGCAATTTGAATGAAAAATAATGGACAAAAACTGCTTCAGAACACATTTCCTTCCATAAAGACGGCTGAGAATTTGTTATATAGCCATGGTATTTGTGCTAGTACACCTTAGCAATATAACTGCTGAAGACTGTTGTTTCATGAACACACACATCAGAGTAGAACAAATTTGCTTCACTGATATGACAGTAGACCGGCTGGCCATGCTGGGACTGCCTCATCCAGCGCGTGCTCATTCTGAGAGGCACAACTCAGCGCTTGCTCATCTCTTGAGGGGCTAAACTCTCTTACAATCCTAGTATTATGGGAAGTATGGAACATTCCGAACTCAATCTTGTGGTTTTGATGGTGTGGCACCGTTCAAGTGCTGTATTTGGTGCATGGCAGGAGCTTCGAAACTCAGTGTGTTGCTCGATAGATTGCTGATACCAAATCCTTAGGCCATGTTGGTTGCGTTTTCAGTTTCCAGTTTATGGCATGTTTATAATCTGGTTGTTTGGTCAGTGTATGTGGGTAGTTGCTCGAATCGCGTTGCCTTATCTCAGCTCGTTATAGTTTTCTCTTCCTCTTTTAATAAAATGATGCACAGCTAACTCTTGCGTCATTCAAAGAAAAATGGGCAACTAAAATCAATTAGGGGTAACTTAGAAACATATGGAACTACGATTGTGACGATCACAATGCAATAATCATGGTTTTACTTAGTTTTAGTATGATATAAGAGTTTACGTATCAAATTGTTGCATTGCTTACAGTATACAACATTTGTTCAGTTAAATTCATTACAACGGCTGCAGGCAAATCAAGTAGCTTATTTATTCATATAGTCCTGTTTTCACATTTTCAAATGTTGATTGTATTAAAACTAATAGTAAAAATAATTTTCACTACCGGTCATGCTATAAAACTAGTCTGGTTTTCACAACTAGTGAAGTCACGAACAGGTGGTAAAAACTGGTCTTTACTATGGCGGTGCTGTGCAAGCAAGGCTGAGGACAGCGGTGTAGGTGTGAATAATGAAGCGAGTGAGGATGGTGATGATGATGCGGGCCTTGATATGTGTGGAAGGGCGGCGTGGTAGCAGGTGCAGATGTAGACAACAACGAAGGCACGGACGGCAACGGTGACTATTTTTTATTTTTCATTTTTCACCGTGACTAGTTTTTACTTTTTTTCATACCGTCGGTTGTAATCTGGCGGTGATGAACTATTTAATTTTTTATTCATTTTCACCACCGCTAATAAAAACTGACGTTTATGGGGGTTAAGCAGGCGAACAGTAAAAATGGTTGTGTAGTAGTAAGCATGCAGCTAATATTGCAGCAGGCCGTGGCAAATATTCCCCCACGTTAACTGCAATCAACCATTAGCTCCTCATCACGAGCAACATTCATTTGCCTCTTGCCTCGGCTGGTGACTTCGCATAATTATAATTTTCCTAATCTTTTGCCTCGAGTAGCACGATAAAGTTTTCCAAAATTAATTCGGCGGCTAGCAAAGAAATCCATGTCACATCCCTCAAGATAAATTTGCACACTCGAGAATAACATGGAAGGAGAGCGAGAGCGAGAGCCCCCACCCCCACCCCCGCCGGAATCCCGCCCGGCTCCGGCGGCCACCCCCCAGCCCCCCCCCCCCCCCCCCCCCACCGTCCTTCCTGCACGGACTCCCCGCCGCATCTGGGACCGACCACCTCGTCCCGTCCCTGTCCTGCTGAGGAGTTCGAGGTGGAGCTGATCGATTATGGAGATGACGAAGAGCCTAAAGATTTGAGAATCGAGCAAGCGTCAGCCATTGATGGTGGCGAGGACGCAGACGCCGCAGATCTGCGCGATGAGCAGGCCATTGATGGCGGGGAAGGCGCTGATGAGGCAGATCTGAGCGCGGGGCAGGCGGTGACGACCCATGCTGCCTCGAGCTCCGCAACTCCGGGGGTGAAACCCGGCGAATCCGATGACGTTCCATGGATCTCTGCCTCAGGGGACCCTTCACCCCCTCGGGGCCCTGCTCTGCAAGCTGATCCGGAACATCTACTAACTCACAAGCTCAAGTCGGTGGTGGTTCGGCCAGCGCGTGCTCTTACGCTGTCTCTCGCTGCTCCTCCCCGGTGAAAGACGGTGTGGCGTCGGCTGGATCCTTCCCCTGCTGCCGCCCTGTCGTCCAAGACGCCCCGACCCAGGTTGCCGCCCACCCATCTTGGGAGGGGGATTTACTCCTCGCCTGCTGGCCGCTGGGAAAGGGGATAGACCTCTGGAGTTATGGCGCTGCAGGAAGACGCAGTTTCACCAAAATGGCAAGAAGCGCGGAGTAAATATTGGTGGAGGAAGACTGCTGCCCCGCTCCCGACCAATTCCGGCGACACCCATCGGCCTGCGCGGTACGCTCCCACGGCCAAGGCCACCCTCACCCGCGACGCCTATAAAAGGCGCCTCGCCGGAGTTTGCTACAGATGTCTCGCTTCCGACCATCGGGTTGTACAGTGCCGCGATCCGGTTCGTTGCCTCCGCTGCCGGGGGAACGGTCACATCTCCTCCTCTTGCCCATCTCGCCAACCCCGCTCCATCTCCACTAAGCTCCGCTCAAGGCTCCAGTTCCCACTAGAGAGCATTCATAGCCGCATCTCCTTCCCACCACTCCCAAGCTCCAGCCCGGTCACCCAAGACAAGCCTCCACTGCAGGCACCCGCAGCCAGCCCAGCGATGGAGCACGTCCTTGGCTTCCCCTCTCGCCGTCCGGCGCTTGGCCACTCTGCCATCGTCGCTACGGAAGCTATGGCTCATGAGGCTGGCCGCCTGTTGGCGCATGCCGTGGAGGTGGACATGCCGGAGGATGGCTACCGCCCAACCACCCTGGAGGCCTCCTACGCGCTGAGCGGTCAGCTCCGCGTTCCGCGTTTCGACATCCGAGTGTCTCGCCACAACAGCGACACTTTCCTAGCGGAGTTCAAGATGGCCCCGGGGAGGGACCGGGCTGTGGGCAGAGGATACATCGACATCGGCGGCTCCCGCCTTCCCATCCGGCCGTGGCGCTCGGCGGGGGGGACCGTGGAAGCTGTGTGGTGGTACCACACCAAGGTGACGCTGGAGAAGGTGCCAATGGAGGCGTGGAATGAGGACGGTGTTCAGCTCATCCTGGGAGACGCCTACGTCCTCGATCGACTTGACAGCCTCTCTGTCCCCTAGGCGAGGGAGCAGTCTGAATTCCTTACCTGCTGGGTGTGGATAGAGGACCCCGATGATCTGCCCTGATCGGTGGAGTACGTCCTCTTTGTGAAGGGCGCTGGGCGTGCCTTCGACATCAATGGGCTCCCGTCCCCGACCTGCATTCCGTCATCGCCACCAGTGGGCAAGAAGGGGGAGTCTGCTGTCCTAGTGCATTTGGCGGGGTACGAGGATTGGAGGCCGCGCTCTAGGGATGTGGGGACCTCAGGAACTTCCTCGAGAGCGGGAGCTCGGCGCCGGCCTGGATCCCATTCACCTGGGCTCCGGGCATCCTGGACGGTCGGCCTTCCAATGCCAGATCCCTCCGTGTCGCTGGCTGCCGTCCACCAGTGCCTCCCCATGATTGTCGGGATCGTGACCCTGAGGACGACAACAGAGGCCCCTACCGCAAGCAGGGGGAACTCAAGAGCTGCCGCGTCCGCCAGCTGTTCCCGGGGTGCGCTTCTGGCCGCTCGGTCCGCATCCGCTCCCAGTCGCCGTCGCCATACCAGCGGCCCGGGAACGGGGACCTGGTGGCCATGGGTCGTGGACGGAGCTGGGATCGTACCTCACCCAGGACGGTGCGCGGTAGGGACCTCATCCCGCATGTGACCGAGGAGTGGGAGCGATGTCGCTCACGCTCACCCGCTCCCCGCACCTGGACCAGCTCCACCCAGACCTCGCAGCTGGTGGCACCGATGCAAGACCCGCTCATCTGCTACTACATTGACCCGCCGGCGACAACGACATACTCCTTCGGCCGGGACGATGACCCGATGTGGATCGAGTCCCAGCCAGCGCTACGCAGCTGCTACTCGCCGGATGGGGGCGAGGAGGCGCCCCTCTCCCCTGTCTACAGGCCAGTCTCAAGTCTGTGGGCTGGCAATGGTGTGCAGGCCCTTGGAGGCCCTGAGGATGCAGTGGGGCACGCTGATGGAGTGATGCCGACCCAACATGTGATGGTTCCTGGGCCTGCTGACCTGCCAGTTGGGCCAAAGTTTCAGCAGCACGAGATTGTCTTTGGGCCTGGTGTTCAGCTGGCGGGATCCGAGGTGTGTCTTGACCAGACTGCCCATAGTTCTGACATGGGCCAGGTTGACAGCATCTCCGAGCTTGTCACCAGGATGGAGATAGACTCGACGGCTGGCAATGCGGACGCTGCAAACAGTGTAGAGGCTTCCGATGGCCTGGCCGCCCCTCAGTCGGGCCAGGGAGTGGAGAACAGTGATGGGGTTGAAGCAGAAGGAGGTGCGGTGGGGGATTCGAAGCTGGGTCCTGGTCGCTCTTCAAGGCGATCCCAGCCCCTGTGCTGGAGACCCCTAGCTCGTAGCCAGCGTGCCAGCATCAGTCATGCTCCGCCAAGCAGAGGAGAGTCGTGCCTTCGACCCGGTCCAGTCTGCGCCTAGCAGCTAGGCCATCGCCGGTGCCGGTGTCCCAGAGGGCCCAACAGAAGCTGATGAGGGAGCTCAGCTTCGTCAACAACCAGACTGCTGCGGCTGATGCGGCGGTGACTGCTTACATTGACATGTATGATGGCGACCTCCCAGAGCAGGCAGTCCAGGCGATCCGGGTGGCAACCAAGCTGGGGAACAAGAAGCTTGCGAAGGTGCTGGCAGCAATGGTTGAGGAAGCAGGGGCGGCAGATGTGGATGGCGAGTGATCCTTTCACCTTCATGATTGTTGTTGTGTCAGGTTGACAAATGTATCGTAGGATTGGGCCAGCACCGGCCGGTCTTCAACCGGTTGAGTTAGGGTTGTTTGTGATGTGTTTCTGGGCATGGAGGTTTGGAAACTGTAGGCTGGCTTTAGGTGGTACCTTAGGTTCAGCTTCCTGCAGTATGGTGGCCTGGGATTGTGTACTGTTACTCTTTCCAGTTATTAGAAGTGTTCACGGTTTGCTGGCTACTTGCTCCTGTGTGCTGATTGCTCCACCTGCTGCCTGCCTTTATGTGTTGATTACTCTCCCTTCATGATTGACAAAGACATCAAAACTGTGTGCTGGAATGTCGGGGGGCTTAATAATGCAGCTAGAAGGGAAGCAGTAAGAATGCTCTTGCAGAAAATAAGGCCAACTATCATCTGTCTGCAGGAAACAAAACTAGACAGTATAAATGCAATGCTTGCCGCTAAATTCCTAGTCTCTAACTGTAGCGGCAGCTTTGTCTCTCTAGAAGCACAACAAACCAGAGGTGGTATTCTAATTGCCTGGGATCAGGATCTGATGATCAGCATGGTGGTGCCTATTAAAGGGGATTAATCCATAACCCAGACATGCACCTTCCTGCCATCTAACTCTGCTTTTGTAATCACAACAGTCTATGGCCCTTCTGAAAATGACAATGAAAAGAAGGATGCATTTCTACGAAAGTTAGTTGACTGCCAGCCAGCAGCTGGCACGCCGTGGCTTTGCTTGGGCGACTTCAATATGATTTGTGAAGCTCGAGATAAAAACAACAGTAATGTCAACCGGACCCAGATGAGAAAGTTCAGAAGGGCCCTCGATGCCAGTGATCTGATAGAAATCAAATTGCAGAACAGAAGGTATACGTGGATTAATGGACAAAGAAACCCAACATTGGTGCAGCTTGACAGATGTTTCTGTAACAAGGAATGGGACGGAATCTTCCCTCATCTCAGTCTGCAAGCCGTCTCAAGCTCTCTCTCAGACCACTGTCCACTGCTTCTTTGTAACCAACAGCCCCCACCAAGGCTGGCGGTCTTCAGGTTCGAGCATTTCTGGGTGAAGGTGCCTGGTTTCTTGGAAACTGTCCAGTCTGCTTGGGAGAGACCTGCCAGGGGAACATCACCTTTGATGATACTCCACAACCGACTCTTGAACACCGCTCACGCCCTTCGCCAATTCACAGAGGACAAGATAAAGAATGTTATAAAGGAACTACCGGCAGAGAAGGTGCCAGGGCCTGACGGTTTTACTGGGACTTTCTACAAGGTATGCTGGCCTATTATTAAAAATGATGTCATGGCGGCCTTAATCAGTTTTCAGAACCTACGAGCGGGCCCAATGGAAAAGTTAAATGGAGCAAACATTGTTCTGATCCCGAAGTCCAAAACGGCAGAAAAGCCAGGAGATTTCAGACCAATTAGTCTTATTCACTCGTTTGGAAAGCTCGTCACAAAGACTCTGGCGATCCGTCTCTCCTCATACATTGGCAGCTTGATCTCAGTATCCCAGAGCGCTTTTGTGAAACGCCGTTGCATACACGACAACTTCATGTATGTAAGGAATTTAGCTCGGGCATAACAGAGAACAAAGACTCCGGCATTGCTTTTGAAACTTGACATCTCCAAAGCTTTTGACACCATCTCCTGGGAATACATGTTGGAACTGCTACAACACAGGGGCTTCAGTCAACGTTGGCGAGACTGGTTGGCCATACTTTTTAGCACTTCCCACTCCACAGTTCTATTGAATGGCGTCCCAGGTGAAAGGATCAATCATGCGCGGGGACTCAGGCAAGGTGACCCTCTTTCCCCCTATCTTTTCATCCTGGCCATTGACACCTTGCAAAAAGTCTTGGATATCGCAACTGAGGACGGGTTTCTGTCCCCCTGAGGGGAAGACATGCCAAACTACGTCTCTCGCTCTACGCTGATGATGCAGTAATTTTTATCAACCCGGTCCAAGAAGAAGTTAGAGCCCTCCTGAGAATCCTGGAGTGGTTCGGCTCGACCACGGGGCTAAGATTAAATTTGACAAAATGCGCTGTAGCTCCGATCAGATGCTCTGGCCTCAACCTTGATGAAATTTTGGACAGTTTCGTGGGACAGTGAGTCAGCTTCCCAATGACATACTTGGGCCTGCCGCTCACACTAGGACGCCTCAAGATTGTTCATGTGCAGCGAATCATCGACAACACAAGGACCAGACTGGCGGGATGGCAAGGAAAGCTGCTAAACCCGGCGGGACGACGCGAGCTGGTAAGGTTAGTCCTCAACGCATTACCGGTATACTTGCTAATGTCACTCAAACCCCCAAAACAACTGTTTGAGGACATTGATAAGGCCCGTCGGCGCTTTCTGTGGGCGGGTGACAGTGAATTACATGGTGGCAAATGCAAGGTTGCCTGGATTACGGTGGCGAAGCCAATGCTTTATGGGGGTTTAGGGATCGTAGACCTAGAGAAATTCAGCAGGGCACTGAGACTGAGATGGCTTTGGTTCGCATGGACTAACCCGGAAAGACCATGGCACGGAATGAGCCTGCCTGTCGATTCAGCTGATTTTGCTCTTTTCAATGTAGCGACGCGGATAACTATCTACAGTGGGAACAAAGCATCTTTTTGGCATTCCGACTGGATTGATGGACAGGCACTTGCAAATTTATTCTCACTACTCTACAACCACAGTAGAAGGAAGCAAAGAACGGTGAGAGAAGCGATGCTTGGTGGGAATTGGATAGGCGACATTGCACACGACCTGAACAATGAAATCCTGAGAGAATTTTTTCAACTTTGGAATGCAATTGAGTCTGCTCAACTGAACCTAGATGATGGCCGGGATGACCAAATAAGCTGGATTCTTGAGAGCTCAAGGGAGTACTCGACAAAATCGGCATACAACATCCAGTTTGCTGGACAGATCCCGACAATGTTTCCGAACCTCATTTGGAATGCGT
Organism: Saccharum hybrid cultivar R570; assembly: GCA_038087645.1. Lineage (NCBI taxonomy): Eukaryota > Viridiplantae > Streptophyta > Magnoliopsida > Poales > Poaceae > Saccharum > Saccharum hybrid cultivar. Next base: position 8,110,723 of record JAQSUU010000494.1, read on the forward strand.
GGGCGCCACCGAAGTGTAAGTTCTTTCTTTGGCTACTCTTGCAAGACAAACTTTGGACAGCAGCCCGCCTACAAATTCGTGGATGGAAGAACAATTACTTCTGCGCCCTTTGTGAAAGAAATTTGAAAACAGCTGCACATCTCTTCATGGAATGCCCATATGCTGTCACAGTCTGGACACTTGTTGCAAATTGGTCCGGATGCCATTCTTTGCACCCCTCTCAATGGACAAATGAACTGGACATTGAAGATTGGTTCTCCCAGTTACTAGAAAGAGGAGATAAGATGGTACACGCACTTGCGATTTTAACCTGCTAGAGCATCTGGAAACAGCGAAACGCTGTCATTTTCAGAGAGGACAGAAGACCGGCACATATGATCTTCGAAGAAATAAAGACCACCTGTATCACTTGGTCGACGGCCGGGGGGAAAGTCCTTCAACGCCTTACTGTCGCTATAAACCACAGTGTGTAATAAGTTTTTTTAGTTTTTAAGACCCCTGCAGCCTAGGCTGTTTGAGGGGCAGCGCTTCTCGCGCATGTAAAACGGTTGTTTACTTCTCCCGCTTATTATCAATGAAATGCCGGGTAGCCGGATCTTTCAAAAAAAAAATGTCACATCCCACTGCCAGTACTACGATGTCCTTTTTAACAAACGGGTGAGTATAATTTTCTGAGGCGAGCAACTCCAGGCCTCATGGACAATGCCTGTGTTAGTAGAAGTACAGAGAAGGGTGCAGGGACCGCCTATGAAGTTTGATTTTCAGACGCTGACACTTAGGATGTATGCCCCCAAGAAATTTATTAAAAAGAATAAAATAGCACCTGTCCATAGCCAGCGCTGAAGGCGCCACCCCTCCTTGGTTGACCACTTTACTGGACGAGTCACCACAGGATCTATCTTGTCCCTCGAACAGAGAAGAGTGTGGATCTGAGACTTGGGAATCCTAATGCAGTCTCGCTGCTACCATGGATCAGATTTGGGGGAAGGGGATCGGGCCGGTGAAGTTGTCCTCGTACACCGTACGTCACGCTGCTAGATGCATGACTCCTACATGACAGCCTCGTCATCGTCGGAGCCGCTGAACACACTACCATGGACCTGTTGGAGCTGAGCACAGGATGCTTGGCTCCAGAGCGCTGGCAGCACAGCCTTGGAGCGGTGACCGCGGCGACAAACACACACCTATTCTAACGCATGCGAGTTCTGGAGAATGAACACAAGGAACAGACACAAACTGGTACTGTACAACTGGCCCAGCGTGTCTTTGCATTGACCTTTCAGATACATTGGCTTGCAGCCCTCCCACCTGCCTGCTGCCACGACGGCTCACGATAGCCCTCATTTTCAGATTGCCATCGGATTATTGCCTGCTGAATCCTGAAGACACGGTAACGGCATGGATCAAGAACATCACCAATACACCCGTGATTCTACGTCATCAAAGCTAACTAAATAGCTAAAGAAATGTTTACAACCGGATTACATAACATGTGACAGCTTATTCCAAGACTAACAGGACCCGTGCACCTCACGCGCCCACTCGTGGACGAAGCGCACCACAATAGACATAACCCCTTCTACCCTGCTGCCTCTGCTCCTTCCTCTGCTACCAGTCCGGCAGGCACATAGCGAACCTACAAGCATATCACACGACACAAGCACATCATATGACCAAACAAGTACAAAGTTTGAGATCTTGTTGAGGTATATAATTTTCATATAAAGTTTGTTTTGATCAATCTTCATTCGTAATTGTTATGAATTTATTGTTCGGTAGCTATTTTGAAGGGTGGTTTTATTCAACCAACAAATCACATGAAAAACGATTTTCTAGGAATGGTTTGTAGCAGCACATCATTAATATGTAGAGGCGCTTGACAGCCGCCCCTTCCTGAAAAAATAGGAGGCAATTACAAAAATCATATGCATTGTGGTGATTATTCTTATTTTCAATTATGTGGACAAAGTGTTATTTATTCTTGACAACAACAACAACAAACAACAACAACAACATAGCCTTTTATCCCAAGCAAGTTGGGGTAGGCTAGAGATGAAACCCAAAAGAGACGAGAAAACAGGGAGACACATAAAGGGACAAAAATGGCACAAGACAAAAAGAGGTCATGGTTCAGGCACGTTGATTGCCAATCTCCAAGCGCTCCTATCCATAGCTAAATCCTTGGGGATATTCCACTCCTTAAGATCTCTCTTAACGGACTCGTCCCACGTTAGTTTAGGTCGACCTCTACCGCTCTTTCCATTATCGGCCCGCTTTAGAACTCCACTACGCACCGGCGCCTCAGGAGGCCTCCGTTGGACATGTCCGAACCATCTCAACCGATGTTGAATCAATTTCTCCTCAATACATACACGAGTTGCGCTAGTTTAGGTCGACCTCTACCGCTCTTTCTCCTCAACCGTTATTTATTCTTGACAGGACATTTTTTTTTGAAAGATCTGGTTGCCCAGCTTTGATTTATAATAAGAAGATGGTAGCAATAGTCAATACATACACGAGTTGCGCTACTCCCTGCAGCCTAAGCTACAGGGAGTCGAAAAGAAAAACTAAGACGTTATTACATAACAACATGTTGTACAACGAAAAGGGGCTTTAGGAAGGTGCCCCCTGCCATAGATCATAATTGGCATGTATCCTTGATTTCCACAAACAAAGCATGCTCGGGCTTGGCATTGTCTCTGAAGATTCTAGCGTTTCTTTGCTTCCATATGGTCCAGAGTGTCAGGATTGTCAAACTGTGACCAACTTTGCTTCCCGTCGTCACCACATGGTCCAGCCATGTCTCAATGTCCTGGACGTCAAGCCATTGTGCGGGGTTTATGTTTAGGCAACCACTCCAGGACGACACTAGTGCCCAAACCCGGCAGTAGTAAGGGCATTCGATGAAAAGATGGTGGACTGTCTCCAGGTTCCTTTCACACAAGGCACAGAAATAATTGTTCTATCAACCGCGCAATTGTAGCCTTGCCGATGTCCACAATCTGTTCTGGAGGAGCAGCCACATGAAGAACTTGCATCTTGGTGGTGCCCATGAATTCCAGATCAGCTTAGGGAAATTAGATAGGTATTGGCCTTCAAATTGAATTTTGTATGCCGATTTTGCCGTATACTTCCCGGAGCTCTCTAGGATCCAAGTTATAGTGTCTTCACTACCATCTTCGAGGTTTAAGTTGGCTGCTTGAATAGCTCTCCAGAGTTTGAAAAATTCATCGAGCAGGGTGTTCGTCAGGCTGTGAGCGATGTCTCCGATCCAACGGTCTCCCACAACTGCATCTCTTACCGACCTATTCTTGCGTCGACTATGGCTAAAAAGGAGCGGGCACAGCTGTGATGGAGACTGACCATTTAACCAATTGGAGAGCCAGAAGGACGCTTTCTTTCCATTGTGAACAGTTACTGTTGTGGCTGCATTGAAAAGGGTGATGTCCACTGAATCAACCGGTAGTTCTGTTCCGTTCCATGGCCTTTCGGGGTTTGTCCAGTTGTACCACAGCCATCTCAAGCGCAGCGCTTTGCTGAAACGTTCCAAATCCAAGATGCCGAGGCCTCCAAATTCCGTCGGGCGTGCTACCAATGTCCACGCCACTTTGCACTTGCCACCCGTCAGCTCACTGTCACCAGCCCATAGGAAGCGCCGGCGTGCTTTGTCGAGATCACAGAAGAGCTGTTTGGGCACCTTGAGTGCAGTCAACAAATAGGTTGGGATTGAGCTCAGCACTGATCTGACCAGCTCTCTTCTCCCTGCTATGTTCAGAAGCTTTCCCTGCCAGCCAGCCAAGCGCGATCTTGATTTATCCACCACACTTTGGACATGAACCACCTTTAACCGACCAAGGGTTAGAGGAAATCCCAGATATGTTTTTGGGAAACCACTCTTCTTCCAATGAATGTTTCCAAAATCTGGTCCAAATTCAGATCGGCACATCTTATCGGTACAACCATGCATTTTTCCAAATTCAGTTTGAGCCCAGTCGCCTCCCCAAAACTGCTTAGGATCGAGAAAAGTGCCGTGACCTCAGACTGGATGGGATTGATGAATATGACAGCGTCGTCGGCGTACAGGGATAGGCGCAGCCTCGCCTGGTGTCCCCGCAGCGGCGATAGTATGCCTTTAGTGGTTGCAATGTCTAGCACCTTCTGCAGTGTATCAATGGCCAGGATGAATAAATATGGGGAGAGCGGATCACCTTGTCGAAGGCCGCGTGCGTGTTTGATTCTTTTGCCAGCCACCCCATTTATCAGCACCTTCGAGGATGAGGTCTTAAACAATGCAGTCAGCCATTCTCTCCATCTAGCGCTAAAACCTCTGCGTTCCAAGAGTTCCAGCATATATTCCCAAGACACACTATCGAAAGCCTTGGAGATATCCAATTTGAAAAGGAGGGCTGGCGTCTTTGTTCGATGATATGCTCTGGCCAGGTTCCTGACATACAAAAAATTGTCTTGAATGCATCTATGCTTTACAAAAGCACTCTGGGAGTTGGAGACCAAAGACTGAATTCTAGCTGACAATCGCCTTGCTAGGATCTTTGAGATAAGCTTGGCAAAAGAGTGGATCAAGCTGATGGGTCTGAAGTCCTTTAACTGTTCGGGTGTCTCCATTTTGGGGATCAGAACGATGATCGCTTCGTTCAGTGCATCAAGCGGTCCAGTTCTCAGGCCGTGGAAGCTCGCCATGGCAGCTAGCAGGTCATACTTGATGATTTCCCAGCATTTCTTATAGAATCCGCCTGTGAATCCATCCGGCCCTGGGGCTTTCTCTGTGGGGAGATCATCAACTGCGCCTTTGATTTCCTCCAAAGAGAAAGGTTGGTCGAAAGTGTCATCATCCAGTTGCCCAAACTCCATGTTGTCCCAATCCAGTGTTTGTCGTCTGTTAATCCTAGTCCCCAGAACTGACTGAAAATAGCAGTATACTAATTGTTCCTTGTCTGCGTGCTTCCATAGAAACTCGCCCTCATCGTTCCTCAGATAAGCAATGAGGTTCCGCCTTCGTCGTCCATTTGCCTTATGATGGAAAAATTTGGTGCAAGCATCTCCCTCTTTTAAATTTTAGACCCTTGAACTCTGACGACGACGCACTCTTCCGATTGCCGCCCACCCCATGACATGATGCTTGAGTTCTCGCTGGAGCTCTACTTCGATCTGCAATAGATAGAGTTCTTGACTCCTGGGCTATGTCCAAGCGCAAGATTACCTCATTTGCCATGTGGAGTTGTAGACGGGCATCACTGAAAAGTGATCTGCTCCAACTGAGTAGTGATCTCTTCGTGCTTGTCAGTCTGTTGTGGAGTATCATGAGTGGCGAGGTTCCCCGCACCGGTATCAGCCATGCACTTTGTACTATCTCAAGGAAGCCAGGCACTCGGGTCCAGAAGTGCTCGAACTTAAAAACTGCCATTCTATGCGGCAGCTGTAGGTTGCATAGGAGAAGGGGGCAGTGGTCCGACAGGGAGCTGGATAGCGCCTGCATGGTGATGCCCGTGAAGATGTCAGCCCACTCCTTGTTGCAGAAAGCACGATCAAGGTAGACCAAAGGAATTTTTTTTTATTTTTAGCCCAAATTTGAAACAAATTTTAAATTTAACCCGTCTTTCAAAAAAATTTTAAATCTAACCCGTTTGGCCCCGCCACCATGCATGGCGGGGCAAATGCACTGTACCCCGCCATGCATGGTGGCGGGGTGCAGTTCCACGTGGCATGGTGACGTGGCGGGCACCCGGGGCGTACCCCGCCATGATGGGTGGCGGGGTACGCCTAACCCGCCACGGATCATGGCGGGGTGTACCCCGCCACCGGTCACGGCGGGGCGCGGCTTAAATATAAGCCGCGCCCCGGCCTCGCCCCCGCCCGCTCTATCTCCGCCGTCCCCGCGCCTCTCCGCCCTCCCCGCGCCTCCCCGCCGTCTCCGCCGCCTCCGGCCTCCCCGCGCCGTCTCCGTGCCGCCGGAGAAGCCTTGGCCGCGCCCCACCGTCCCCGGGCTCCCCCGGCCGCGGCCCACCGGCCTCCGGGTGCCCCGGCCTCGCCCCGGCGCCCCCCGTCGTCCCCGCGCCGTCCCCGCGCCGCCGGAGGAGCTCCGCCGCGCCCCGGCCGCCCCGGCCGCGCCACACCGCCCCCCGGCTGCCCCGGCCGCGCCCCACCGCCCTCCGGGCGCCGCCGGCCGCGCCTCGCCGGCCCCCGCCGCGACCCCGCTGCCGCGACGCCGCGGCCCGCCGCGACGCCGCGGCCTGCCGCGACGCCGCCGGCCGCAACCGCCGTCCGCGCCACCGCGTCGTCTCCCGCGCCCCCGGCGACCGCGCCCTCGGCCGCGTCTCCGGCATTCGTTCCCGCGCCGCGACCCCGATAAATTTTTACGGTAATTTTGTTTACTTTGTCGTTTAAATTATATATTTGTAGTAAATATTAATAAGTTTTTATTATTTATTTAGTTATTTATTTATTTGTCATTGTATTATTTAGTTATTGAATTATTACGATTATTAGTTGTTTAGTTATTAGTTGTTTAGTGATTGAATTATTAGTTGTTTAGTTATTTATTTGTTTTTATTAGTTGTTTAGATATTGAATTATTAGTTTTTACGATTATTAGTTGTTTAGGTATTAGTTAATTAGTTAACGATTATTAGTTATTCGGATTTTATTAGGTACTTTTAGTTATTTAGTTACGTACCTATTAGTTATTTAGTTATTAGGTAATATTAGTTATTAAGTTATTTAGTTTGGTAACGATGATTTGTTATTGACGACACAGTTGACTTATTAGGTAATATTAGTTATTTAGTTAGTTATGTAGTAATTAGTAGTACCATAATGGTCATTTAATAATGAGATGTCAAATCGTTTTGTAGATGGATTACGGTGTAAGAGTTTTTTACGGAGGAAGTGTTAGGAGAGAGGATTGCCAGTTTGAGGATATGTATGAAGAATTGGAATGGTTTGATGGCACCCCTAGTTTCCGCGATCTATGTGACCGTTTGAGTTTGAAGTTTGGCGAGGCTTTCACACTAAAGGGTAGGTTCGATGTTGGAAAGAATAGGGCACACTATGTCATGATGGACTTGTGCAACCAAGGAGAGTGGTCCCGATACAATAGGGTCATCCAAGGTTCGAATGTCGGCATGGCTGAGTTGGTGCTGGAGAATGTTGAGAATGAGGAGCCGTCCTTGGACAGTGATACTCTAGGAGATTGTGGTGTGCAGATGCAACAAACTATGGAGAGTATGGACTTGGATGGTAATTTGACGCAGGAGCGGGTTCATTCTCCTCCAGTTGGTCATATAAGCAATGATTTTGATGTAGACGAGTTTGAACAGGAGGAGGAGGCGGCAGCGGAGGAAATGATTGGTGATGATGTTAGCACAGATTCAGACGATTCAGGAAATGAGGAAGGAGGTCCCCATGCCATGCGAGCATCGGTTGAAGCCATGCCCTCTGGAGGTGCACCTGCCATGTGTACACCAGTTCGTGGCATGCCCTCAGGAGTACCGCTTGAGGTACTTCATGGCATGCAGAGTCAGGGCACCTTAGCCACCGGTTATCCAGATGATGGAGTGCAATATGAAGGATGGAGCAGGGTTAGGGAGGCACAACAATACGTTGCACCACCCTCTTATACATCGGCAGAGCTTACACAGCTGAGGGAGGCTGGCTTGCCTTTTACCGGTGTGCCAAATTATATCGATGTAAGTATGTCGCATATGGCAGTTTGTGACACGGGTTTGCAGATGTGTAAGGAATCATTGTACAACCATAGAAATTTAATACTGAGGAAGGGAATGCTTTTTAATATGATGTCGGAGATGAAGTTGTTCCTTCAGGACTATGCTGTGTATCATCATAGGCCTTACACGGTTCGGCATTCCGACAAGGAGGTAAAATTCCACATATTATGTAAGGCTGGATTCCCGTGCTCGTGGAAGTTAAATGCACGAAAGAGGCGGAGTGATGGTAAGTGGAAGGTAACTTCGGTGGAACAGCCGCACAGATGCCAGACTAATGAGGGTAAAAGGTACCATCCCCAGTTAACGGCTCGGTATCTAGCCCGCCGTATATTGGGTCTTGTAGATAAGGACAACGACGTATCAGTGCCGTTCTTGCAAGAGACCATAGTCACATTTGTTGGGTATGAGGTCACGTATGGAAAGGCTTGGCGGGCAAAGCAAATTGCCCTGGCAATTCGTTGGGGTAGCTGGGAGGAAGCCTATAACAGGGTTCCACGCATTTTGCGTGCGATGGAACACTTCAACCCTGGCATGAGATCGTTCATATACACAGGAGGGTTCTATCTTCAGAACCCGTTGAGGCATATTCTGTACCGTGTGTTCTGGTATTTCGATCAGTGCAAACATGCATTTCAGTATTGTAGGCCAGTTGTTCTTGTTGATGGCACGTTCCTCACCGGCAAATACAGGGGCACATTGATGATGGCTGCTGCTGTAGACCCAGAGAACCAGATAGTACCAATGGCTTTTGCTTTGGCAGAGGGGGAAAACAACGATTCATGGTCATGGTTTATGCGTCTGCTCCGTGTTCATGTGCTTGGCCCTTCTCGCACCATTTGTCTGATTTCGGACCGTCACATTGGAATTCTAAATGCAGCCGATGAACACATTGATGGTCACCCGGCTCTAGTGCACCGTTGGTGCATGCGACATTTTGCCGCCAATTTCTGGCGGCGTCAACGCAAGAAGGATGTGGCTGACAAGTTAAAGGAGCTTTGTAATAAACGTACGGAACGCGAGTTCAACGAGACTATGGTAGAACTAGAGAAGATGCTTAACCAAGCTGGCAAGGCATGGTTAGACCAGCAGATGGAAAATAAAGCCAAGTGGGCATTAGCATTTGATGAGGGCGGCTTCCGGTACGGCATCATGACAACAAACTCCTCTGAGTCTTTCAATCGTGTGTTCAAAGGCGTTCGATCTCTTCCAGTGTCTGGTATTGTCGAGTTCTCTTTTAGGAAGTGCAATGAGTATTTTGTTAAGCGGTATGGCCTAGCCCTGAGGAATGAAGAGGAGCTTGGAAGATGGGGCAAGGCGGCACACGAATATTTGAAGGAGGCTGAGGAATTGGCCAAACAACAGGTTGCCGAGGCTTATGGACGGGACATGCTTGTTTTCTGCGTACGAGCTAGAGGGGGCACAAACCTGGGCGGCGAACGATTTGGTGGCCGAACGTACCGTGTCGATCTTGGTAAAGTAGAATGCAGTTGCAACGTCCCTCAGATCATGCATGCCCCTTGCTCACACATGATCACCTCTTGTTGGCTTAGAGGTTTTGACCACACAGTTGCACCGTACATGTCACCCTTGTATCTCCGTGCCAACACCCTCAAAGTTTGGGAGAAGAGTTTCGAGCCATACCTTGACGAGTCACAGTGGCCTCCATACTATGGTGAGGACTACGCGCCTTATCCGGACCTAAAGAAGGTAGGGAAGGGAAGGAGGAAGAAGAAGCGATTGAAAGGCGATATGGACAGTATGAAAGGTTACGGCGCCGATATGTATGGTGGCGGGGACTTTGACGAAGAACGTGCGCAGAACCTTTGCTCCATTTGCAAGAATCCTGGTCATAACGCTAGATTTCATAGGCGGGCGAGACAAGAGGTCGTATATATTGTAAACATGCATTTATAATATTATAATTTTTATTTGTACTTGTCTTTAATTTTTTATAACGTTGTTAATTGTTCTAATGTTATTAATGTTTTCTTTGTTTTTTACGAACAGGGAGTTTCAGGCTTGCAAGATGGAGGCGCGGGCTCCTCATCCACGCTTTAGCCTCCTTGAGGCTGACTACGACAAGGACCACCGGGCCCAGGCCTTGTCGGAGCTGCATAGGCCGTTGCGTCCGCTTCGTGTTCGCACGCACCGCGTACATAGCTGGGACGAGCGATACGCGCCCTACATAGAGCGTGCGGGCTTCATTGAGATCGTTCGGGTGTACAACAGTTTACTCCCCACACTTGACCCTGCCCTTCTTACTGCCTTTGTGGATAGGTAACCTTGCTTTTTCCATCTTTTGTCTTTGTTTTGAAAAATTGGGCTGTGAACTTGCCTATTACCACAAACTTGTAATGATGCAGGTGGAGACCGGAGACGCACACCTTCCACACACCATGTGGGGAAATGACCGTCACGATGCAAGATGTGAAGATGATATTGTGCCTAAGTTTGAAAGGTCATCCGGTGACTGGGGTCGCCGACGAGTCTAATTGGGTACAGTTGGTGGAGCAGTTCTGTGGTAGGAGGCCATCGGAGGCAGAAGTTAAAGGCACTAAGTAAGTTCATATTTGCGCCCCATTGAAATCACTGATACAATCATTTCAGGTACATCTATTTTTTTATAATAATACTTCAATTCCAATTGCAGGAAGACATCAGGAGTGTCGTCGTGAAGGCACAAAGTAAGATGACCCATGGCGGGGTACCCCTAACCCGCCCCCACCCATGGCGGGGTTGCCTGAAACTTCGACCGCGCAGGAACTGCATTGTTCTAATGTATTTATACACTGCCGCGATAAACCACGTAACAATCTTAGTAAGTGGACCAACAAATGAAGCGAATGACGATGTGATAAAAGTACAATGACATGTTTCAACGTACAACACTGACAAAGTTGCTTACACAAAGTTTCTACGCCACTACGAACGTCAAACACTAACAACGACAAAGTGAAGACGTGACAATTTAAATTATTACAAAGACACTTGTACGTCAATCAAATTGCGTGCACCACTGCGTAAGCAACTCGTCTTCGGACTCGGAATCCTCCACTACCACCTCCTTACCCTTGCTGGCCTCGACTGACTTGGCTTTAGAGGCCTGACGCCGGTAGTAAGCCGCCTCCGCCTCGTCCGCGGCCTGAGAGTACAACTCGGCCTCTTCTTGGGTCATGTCTGTTGGCCCCCATGAGTCGAACAACGGTGTCTGTTGGCTCTGGTACGCTGCCTGAGCCTCGTGTACTGCAACATCATCCTGGTAGCCCAATTGTTCGGCTAGACGAATGAGCTCGCCTATCCTCCCGGTGTCGTCGTCTTCCTCCGGCTCGGCCTCCTCGTCAACCACAATCGGACGACTTGCGGTGTACCTAGCACGAGCCATATCTGCTTCCCAGCCGCCGGTGCATCCAATCTCTGCAAGTACAAAATGCAAACAATTAACAGGATCTTTGCAATGAGTTAATTGACAGTAAAACAAAGAAGTTTGACTTTCCAAAAACGCAATGACTCACTCGCACATAATGAGTCAATAGTTTCGTTCAAGCCTTGCATCTCTGCTCTCGCAGCCTCCTCTGCAGCCTTCCTTGCATCCTCTTCAGCCTTCCGTGCTTGGTACTCCTCTACATCCTTCTTCTTTTGCTCGTACCACTTCTTCCACGCAATACTCTCCGGGTTACGAACACGTAGGTCTTGGGCCCGTCGTAGCATTTTCTTCTTGTGGCCCTTAACGAAATCAGTGACGTAGCTTGCAGGATATCCTCTGCTATTGCGAACTGCTACCATTGTCTTATACTCATTCTTGAAATTATACACATCATCATATGATTCCCACTTGCATTTCCGAGTGCTCTGTTGCAACAAATAGATGAATACAAAGTTAGCGTACCAGAGTTAATAAAATAAAACATTAGCACTAAGTGTCAACAGTTCTAGCAAACCTCGTCATAATCGATCATGTGGCCACAGAAGTGCCCAATACCAAGGCCTGAAGGGACAAGGCCGTAGCTAGCTTCAACACCACATTTGCACATCACAGGAGGCGCAATAGACCTCCTCTTCTTCTTCCAGTCTGGCACCTCCACATTCTTCTCCGGCTCCGGCCAATGGCTCTTTGGACCATAGATCCATTCCTTGAAACGGCACTTTGGAAAATCATGATCCTACAAAATCAAAACAGTAAAACACACATATAGAACGTGACATTCCAAGGTTCACTCAAACCTTACCTCATGTCGTAGAGGACAAATGAACTCTTGTTCATTGCGTGGGTTTATCACGGCTTGCTCTCCGCAAAGGCACTTTGGAGGATCCTCGAGCCGCCGTGCCGATGCTACGGCCTTCTCTTCGTCCGTCATAGGAGGAGGGTTTGGAGGGGGCGGAACCCAGCGAGTAAACACCTCACGCTTGCAATGATCAATGCCGGGGTAGAAAAGGAGAATCCTTGGATCAAACTTGTCCGGGCCATCGATCCATTGGAAAAAAAAACACCGGAAGTAGGGCTATACAAAAGTTTCAATTACCTCATCGCGAATACAACATCAGCAACCAATAAAAACAACAAAGGGCACAATTACTTACGCTACAACTATAACATGTGTAGAAGCAACGAGCCGCAGTATCGGGATGTCTCGACTGGCCCACGTGTGCCGGATGACCACAATCACAGTTAGGTATAGGTTCCTCGGGAGGAACGGGCGCATCCTTACAAGACACGTCGGGGTACATCTCTCTAGGACGACCCTTTTTCCTCCAAATCGACTCACGATACGAGTCCTCCATCTAATAAAACGAAACGATTTCAACACAAAACGATACACGCAAAGACGGGGTGGCCGGAACAAGGAGCGACGATGGCCCATACCTGACGGGGAGGAGGGAGGGACGCCGGAGAAGGACGCTGAGGGGAGGGGAGCTCGGTCCTAGGGCGCTGCGGGAAATGGAATGGGTGACTGACCAAAAACAAGAAGTGTCCGGGCTTTTATATGGCCGGGGGTGTACCCCGCCATGCATCATGGCGGGTTAGGGCAACCCCGCCATGATGGGTGGCGGGGTACAGCCCTGCCACGCTGGCGAGGTGCTCTGCCACCCCTGCCACGTCGGAGGTGCACCCCACCACCATGCATGGCGGGGTACAGTGCATTTGCCCCGCCATGCATGGTGGCGGGGCCAAACGGGTTAGATTTAAAATTTTTTTGAAAGACGGGTTAAATTTAAAATTTGTTTCAAATTTGGGCTAAAAATAAAAAAAAATTCGACCAAAGTGGGGTTCCTTTGTCCATTGCTCCACGTAAATTTTCTATTTTGAAGTCTTATCTCCATCAGATCACTGGCATCCAGAGCTTGCCTAAACCTTCTCATTTGGGTCCGATTGATATTAGTGTTGTTCTTATCTCTGGCTTCACAAATTAAGTTGAAATCGCCTAAGCATATCCACGGTACTGTTGCTGCCGGCTGTGAGGCAATCAGCTCCACCAGGAAATCATCCTTCTCAGCATTGTCAGTCGGCCCATATACTGCTGTAATAGTGAACGCAGCATTTGTTTGCCGCAAGGTGATGTCTACAGATAGACAGAAATTTTTGCAATCTACTGCACCTCCCCTAAATCGGTCCTGATGCGCTTCCACACTGTCTTCCTGAGGCGAGCGTGTGCAGCGGCAGTCGTCAGCGCCCTCGGTGGCCGGACCAGGATCGATTTGAGCCTGGCTGGCGCCTGATCTTCATCCTTCGTATTAGTTGCACCCTCCAAGTTGGTCAGCACGCCCTTCGAGCTAGGCAGCACGCCGGGCAGCGCGCTGTCCGACCCAGGCATGCGTCCGCCAGCAGCAGCTCCGCCGGATCTCGACGGAGGGGGCGTGGCAGTCGAGGTCGCTTCAGATCTTGGTGCTAATTCCGCTTCCGCGTGCCTGCTTTGCAGATCCGGTGACATTGTGCCTTCCCCTGTATCCATGGCGCCAGGGGAGCCTTCAATGTCGGGCACGTCGTCAGCCTCATCCCAGTTGAGGAGCTCCACCTCTTCAAGCTCCTCGGTCACACCGGCGTGGGGGGAAGTGGGGTCGGCTGGTTGAGGGGAGGTATGGACTGCGGACTGTGGCTGTGGGGCTGGGGGGCTGGTGGACGGCGGCGGCGGGGTGCACGCCGGTGGGGTGGGGGTGGGGGTCGCTCGCTCTCCGGGGTGCTCACTCATTTCGAAAACCAGTTTCTAAGAGGCTTCTTGACGGGACATGAGTCAGAAGGAATCTTATATGAAGTAAATGAGGTAAGGGCAAAAATATGAATTGTTGCCATATATTGGTTCAAGAGAAGACAGAATATAAAGCCTATGTAGTAATAGCAGGTTGCAACAAAGATCTGGAGCAGCAGGGTGGCACACTACTGACACAGAAGTTCTCTGCACAATGACAAACCTATATAGCTGATAAAGGTATCTGAAAGGACCTCCTTCAGTATTGAACAGCTACATATACTGCTAAAGCTTTCCTATTTTTTCCCTCTTACTCAACCCCGTACACTTAATTAATTTGCACAAATTGTTATAGCTAGGACTTTAATCTTAAGCACTACGCTTGCATGGCCGCTGATCAGTCTCCATGGAAGTGTCTTGTTAACCATTGTATCAGGGTTCATGGAGACCTTACAGCAGGTTGGTTTCACAGTGCCAATGCGGCTGCTTTCCTGCCTCCTCCTGTTCCCACCTGTTAACCAAGAAAGCACATGCGCACAATAGTGCCTGTCTCTATTAATAGAAAAAACAAAGAAAACCCCATTGTGGGACCGATGAGGTGCTGGACTGCTGGCTCCCTAACCTGCCGCCAAGCCCATCATGGAGATCTGACAGGCGTGGAGCCCACTCCAAGCGCCATCCCCTAGCCTCCGTGACATTCTCCTCCTCTCCATGAGATGATGCCAACAACCATAGACATGATGATGCTGCCACAGCAGCAGCAGCATGGGATGCGCAGCCCCGCGATCAGGAGGCGGCCACGAGTGAAGCCACTGCCATGGTGGGTGTCACCAGGATGCGCAGCCCTCCTGTTGGGATCTATATCTTATTGGTGGCCGCCATGGAGAGACTGAGTCAGTGAGAAGGGTGAACTGGTGAAGGGATGGTGGCAGATACAATCTGTAATACCCAGTTTTCCAAAGAAAACCGAGCTCGTCATATATGTGCCCAGGAAGTTCAAACATACAATAACGAAATGAAAATTATCCGAAACAATGTTTATATAGCGGAAACATACTTATAATTAACACTTATATCAAAGTGTCGTGGAACGGTAACTAATCTTCAAGCTCTATTCTTTACAGGGACGGCTGACTAGGGGTAACATACGCCTAGCATTCCTGTCAATCTTCAAGGAACCTCCATGTCTTCATCATTCTTCTGAGCAACTTTTGCTAGAGGCTAGGGTGTGGGGGGGAATAGCAAGGGAGAGCACATGTCGTACTTAGCAAATATAACATGGGCGAATAAAGGCTCAAAAGACTAGACACGGTTGAACTACAGTAGGCCTCTTTAGTAGAACAAGTTTTAGCATTAAAGCCTGAGTTGTTAAGTTACGCTTAAGCTCCAGTTCCCACATGATCATAAATAATGGCAATATGACAATTATGAATAAACTTGAGCATCAACGTCATAGAATAACAATAAGAATCAATTATTCCGTAAGTTTTCCAAGCTGCTCGTGACCGTGAGCACGACTGTTCTAACAGTTTTACACTCTACAGAGGTTGTACACTTTCACCATGAGCCATGATTTACCCTTTCGCCCGAGGTGATCAGTCTCTTGACCCACTACCAAGGAAGGTCGGCAGGGTTTACTATAAAGCCTTTCGAAAGTCTCTTTAACAAGTTAGTAGCCGCTAGGTTTCAGCAGATAGGTGAATGGATCCCCTCTAATAGAGTGGCACATTCACGCAGGCTATACGCACCCTAAGAGACAAGAAGTCATTCTGCAACCTAGGCCTATCCTTTTGCGCCTTTCGATAACAACTGACGAGCTAGAAAACCTCAGTTTACTTAGCCAAAGTCAAAGCCGGAGCCATAGCTCTCATGGTTGTACTGTAAGTCCTGGATGATCACTTACAGATAAATCCTTTGGATTCCTTGTTGCTAAAAAGCACATTTTACACATCATTGCATTTGCCATTAATCAATTGTAAAGAGCTTTCATTAATGTATAAGAACTACCCATATGCATAAACCCATAGGTATCAAGGATCAAGGTAAACAATATCTAGGCAAGTCCTTACTGGTGGATTAGATTAGACTCGTTCAAGTATGAGTTTGGTGACATTAAGGTTATTAGGTACAATGGAAAGCCACATATTATACTTGCCATAACCATGGAAAGCCACATATTATACTTGCCTTATACGCTTGCTCTAACTTCCTCATACTTTGCTTTTGGTCATCACTTTTGATCTTCAGCGCTCACAATACACTACATGAGAGAAAACAGAGCTGTGGTGCAAATAAATAACAACTATTGAAGAAACAAATAAAAGCAACTAAGAACAATACACTACATGAGAGAAAAACAATGTACTAAAAGGGAGCTAGCTGCTACAGTTGCAAGAGCGCAAGAAACGCCAAAAACAGAGCTGTGTTGCAAAGAAACAACTATTGAAGATTTTATGTTATAAAAGAAAAGACTATAGGCTTGGTTTATTTTAACTAAACAAAACCATGTGGATGTCATTAATTCATATTAATCAAACTAGTTATTTTAATTGAAAAACTGAGTCATTAATGTTTTATTTATAAATGTTAAATAACATTTAGGCCAATTGAACTTTGTTTATGAAGAGAAAGTAATTACATGAGAGCACCTCACAAATTTACTATTGACTCATTTAAACTAATCAAATTTCAAATTAAAACATATTTAATTTGGCATTAATCAAATTAATGAGTATTTATAAAACAACGATGCATAAAAACCTATGTTAATTTTATTAATAAAACTAGTTACATATCATTAATCAAGTTAATATTATTTTACAAAGTTCACAAACATGTTTAACAACCATACTAGGGCATAGATTACATCGCTATGAGTCTAACACAACTTGAACGCACTAAAATGGAACTAAGACAGGGAAACTAAAAAAAACAAGAGTAGATAGAAAGGGATATAGGCAACGTGCATGGATTGTGCACCTGCTCTGCAGGCATCCAAGGCAACGGTGCTTAATTGCTGGCTCGTGTAGGTTGAACCAGAGACGATGACTAGCAAGATTGCTCTCTTCGCGAACGCTTGCTCGGCATGCAGCTGGGCGGACGTCCACACGCGCACGAAACAACGAGAGAAGAAGGATTCATGAGAGACACATTACTACAGAAAATCTTAACTGCGGTGATTGGTTTTGGTTAATCGAGGCGGGCAAAGGCGTCTGCCGCGGTTGAAAGGTCACCGTTAATGGTGGCTTAACCACGGCAGTTGCCTGGTGCCCGCCTCGGTAAACAATTTGACAAATTAAAAAAAGCCCAACAAGCCCAGTAGGGCACTGAGCCCACCGAGGCAGATCTGGCCGCCGGGATCCGCCGGGAGCTCGCTTTGCCACAGGGGAGCACGATCCACCAACGCACCTGGGCACCGTGGTGGAGCCCGCCGAGGCTGGATCTGGCCTCCCCGTGCACCGCTGTCATCAGATCCGCCCCGCGCTGCTGGGATCCGCTGGGAGGAAGAGGAAGAGGGAGCCGCTCCTGTAGGGTGGCTAGATTCGCCCCGCGCCGCCTGGATCCGCTGGGATCCAGCCCGGATCTGAGGGAGGAGCGCCGCCGTAGCCGTGCATTGGGCGGATCCACCGCCAGGAGGGGTCCCGTGCGCACCCCTGCCACCATAGCGGCCGCCGCCGAGGGAGGAACTTGGGCGAGGAGGTGGCACCCCGCGCCGCCGAGGAGCTCGAGCCCCACGCCACCGAGATCCGCCGCTGCCAACGGCCTGCGAGCTGGCGTCCATTGGGGGAGGAGGCAGCTGTGCGTGCCCTTGCCACCGAAGCAGCCGCAGCGAGGGAGGAGCGCAGGGGAGGAGGTGGCACCCCGCACTGCCGAGGAGCTCAAGCCCCGCGCCGCCGAGATCCGCCGTGGCCACCGGCTCGCGAAGCTGGCGTCCGTCTGGGGAGGAGGCGGTTGTGCACGCCCCTGCCACCGTAGCGGCCGTCGCCGAGGGAGGAGCTCGGGGGAGGAGGTGGCCTCCGGGTGGAGCTGCCATGGGAGAAGGAGAGCTAAGGTGAGGGAAAGGCGAGTGAGAGGGAGAGGTTGGGCGCATCGTGCGTCGAGCTGTGAGGGCGACTGAGAGTGAGGGTTCTGAGTGAATGAAACCCTAAGAGGTGTGTATATATTCAGTGAGCACATATCGGGCTGAGGTGGGCTGAGCTGGGCCATTGTATTTTAAGAGGCGGGCCTTATAGTGTGCCCACCTCTGAAAATTGATTTACTGAGGCGGGCACCTTAAGACGACCGCCTCTGAAAATAGGTTATTTTTAGAGGCAGTTGTTTCAAGACTTCCGCCTCTGTAAATCTATTTCCGTGCTCGCCTCTGTTAATCGCGGGTATTAACCTAGGCGGGCAAAAGGGGCGTCCGCCTCGGTTAAGTTTTGGGGGGTGTCATGCAAAATCAATTCTGTAGTAGTGACATGAGATGCAAAATGGAACACTGGATGGATGCCGAACGTGCTGGTATACTCACCTCCAGTGACAGATGAACGATGGCCAGAAGTCGGCCAACAAAAACGATGATGACACTGCTGCCGAGAGCTGGAAACGGCGGATCGGGAACCTTTTGATGGTGTGACACAAGGAGGAACGAAGGTGTTGGTTACGTGAAGCTTGTCATGGCAAATTCGAAGCTCCAGATGGTCGAGGCTTTCACGTCAATGACGAGCACACTTGTAAGCTTCAGCAGATCGATGGCCTTGGTGACAACAAAGGAAAAAATCTAATTAACTACCTTAGGGATTTCCAATCTAGGGACTCCTTTTATGATAGTTTTGGTGTGTTTTACCCAAGGGGTTGGTACATATATATAGGGAGGAGAACTCCCAACATCTACGTCAACTAGCAATATGATATTAATTGATGTTGCACTCTACACCTCCACTAATGGGCCTAATTAATCATTAAAGCTCATTAGTAAATAAATGCAGAGGCATTTCAGATATATTAGGATTTATTGCACACATGCTTTGGTCAAAAATGAGATATTTTATTATTTTCGAAATTAATTAATTTCACAAATAAAATAATTATAAAAAAGTCGATAATTATTATTTAAGCTACGAAAAATACTCCAAAAGCTCCGAAAATTTGGGAAAATTCTCAGAGACATTTTTGAACATGAGGAACCTAAATAAAGTATTTGAAGCTCATGATAAGATAATTTGGAGCATCTAAAAATTAGATTATGCTCGCAAAAAGTGGAAATTAGTTCCAGAACAATTCCTAGGAAGTTCGTAGAGATATGTTGATGGATGATGAAGTCAAAGTAATGATTTCGAGTAGAAGGAAAAGATTCTGGGAAATCCGAACGATAGAAAAAGACAGAGGCAAGCCGGAGAAAGATAAACGACTTACTAAACGCGTTTTGAAAACTTTACGCACTCGCAAACAACAAGCAAACATCAAGCATAAACCCACCAAATTATTTTAGACAAATTATGAAAACCATTTTTTAATATCTAAATTTTGCTATAACTTAAACTAAGCTTGGGAAATTTTATATCAACATTGAAATTATTTATTTATTAGTGTTTTCTATGCATAACCCAAAATTGCAAATTTTGGGGTGTGACAACAATTTATCTCCAACCACCACGCTTCATAGCAGGGGTTCGATCCGTGCATCTTGATGTATTGTGTCCCAGTTTGGTGTATGGAAAAACCAAGATGCTTGTGGATTATACTTTCTGTACATTTGTTGGTTAAGAGCAAAACTGTAATGTCACTACTCTGCTTTGCTCATTTTGCTATTTGTGCCACTGATTGTTGCTTAGATATCGAAGTGAAACAAAATTATTTCACTGAAATGACAGTAGACTGGCTGGATGGCCAAGCAGGGCCTACTCATTCTGAGGTCAAGTCTAAGAGAAAATTTCAGCACTTGCTCATCACTTGAGGGGCTAAACCTTCTGATCATCATAGTGTCCTGGAATGTGGAACACCCAAACTCTTGTGTTTCAAGGTGGATATAATAAGGACACCGTCTCTCTGTTAATCAACTATTTACTAGGATGTCTGTCTCTGTTATTTGATTAACGGGAGCAGAGTACATATCTTAACATGCCCGCCTTTGGAAATGATTATTAATAGAGCTGACATTCCAACGGTGCCTCCTCTAAAAATCAATTAATAGAGAAAACACTTAAGATACATGCCTTTATATCGCACCAAAAAATAATTATTCATAACTTTTCTCATATGAAGATGAACTTTATTTTAAAATTTTAGAGGTCCACATGGACATCTTACCAACTTTGTAGTTGACAAGTTTTTGCTTAGAAATTGTTTATTGTCCCAAAAAATTATATTATTCTCATTTCAAAGAATTTGCAATTCTTGAAGTACACACTTTTAGATCTCGTTGAGGTATACAATTTACAAAACATTAATTATAGAGGTGCTTGAGAACCGCCCCCTCCTAAAAAATAAGAGGTGCTTGTAAAAATCATTTCTTTAGCGGTGATTCTATTTTCAATCAAGAGGACAAAGTGTAATTCATTCTTGAGAAGGCAGGTGTCAGATGGTGTCACATCCGGCCCAGTTTGGAATTTGGCCTGTGATATTGTAGGTGCATATTAATGAGATATTGTAGGGAGTTTAGTCCTACCTTAGTTGTTAAAAGTGGGTTAGACCAACATGTAAAGCTTCTAGGGTCTATCTCACCATCTCCGGGTTAATCCTGTTACGCGAAGCGGGGACGAAAGCGTAAGTGGGATGGTGGTAGGTATGGTTCACTCAGCGTGCAGAGTGGACCTGAGCCGTTTCGACTCTGGGCGTTACAAATGGTATCAGAGCTGACCTTCGTGGCCACGGGCGCGTCCAGGTCAGGGGTGCGGACATGGGGTTCATTGCGCGTGTGGGTTAGACCAACATATAAGGCTTCTAGAGTCCAACCCACCATCCCTGGGTTAATCCTTTTACGCGAAGCGAGGACGAAAGCATAGGCATTGGAGGTATTAGGTTATTCAGCTACTCGATGGAAGGACTGGCAAGAGGATAAAGGTACATTATTGTCATGGCTCTGCCCGGTTAGTTGGTGAGTCCAGCACCACGTTGAAGAAGGTGCCAGAAGTTGTGGTATCAACTGCAGTAGCTTCCCAGCCTTGATAGCTGTATTGTACCTGACTTGTACATGAAATTCGTAATTGGGCAAACATCTTATCTGATTAGTTCCACCGATTAACTTGACCTTGCTTCTTGTAGGAATACGAATCAATTGCTGCAGTAACCATTTAGGTGGTAGTTTCTAACTAGTTTGTTGATCTTCCATGGCTTCTCTTGCTGGGAAGGGAACAAAGAGAGAAAGAGAACGATGTGATTGGAGCGCGAGCTAGAGGACATACAGGTATTGAAGCGTAACATTGCTAAATAGTGCACAGAGCTAATCAACTAAAATAATTTAATTCGCTAACCAGAACCCAGTATATACAGGTATGCAGCAGTGCCTTACAAGGGTTTGACTGTGGTACTCCCGAATGATTGTGAGTCATTCATTTAATTATACATTAGGATCATCTATTACTTTGTAGGAGATAAAAGGTGAAATATATATTTATTTATTTTCTAATTTTTCTAGATCCAATTGATGCAAGTTGGATCCGCCCCCTGCAGCCTGCTCCATGCCTCGCACCGCCGAGGCAACAGCGCCTTCACTAGAGATGTCACGCCTGCTTGCCATCGGGGAGAGGAGATTGAGATTGTGTGAGGAACAAAAGGATAAGACATACTCGGCGGACCTGAGTTGATTTAAGCGTGTTTGACTAAGTTGAAATAAAATTTTAGGTCCAGGATCCACGGATCACTACCGGTTAGCATTTTGAGGGCCCTGCCCACATTCATCGCCGCGGTGATAGGGTTTGAGGGTCTGTGATGAAAATGGTTGTGTAGTAGTCATGACACATTCTAGCGGCAGGCCGTGAAAATAGACAACTGGTTCAATACTCTTTTATAAAATTTCACACGTCTTAAAGCAGCCAACAAAATTAATTAATCAAATTTTCTAATTATTACTCGCAAAAAAATTCTAATTATTAACCGATGTCGCTGGGTCACACATGAGCCTGGGAACCCGGCCTGTTCAAGCCCTGCCCAAAAGATCATGTCCATCTCATTCATGATCCACCTCCCGCGATCCTGTCTATCTGTTCTTGTTTTTTATTTTTCGCGAAGAAATGAAAGTGCGCGTGAGATCGTCCGTGCCGAGAAGTCTGTCCAGATCCATTTTTGAGGTCCAGCACCACCAGTGCCGTCCATTTCACTGGGGAGTATGTCCACGCCATCGTAATGTTTCGCACCCACCTCTTACTGATGGACGTCCATCATGGACTCTCTAGGCCGTACGTCGTGTCTGTCTGCTCGCCAGTGCTGGAGGATGCGATGACCACGGACATGCATTGAGAGAGTGCTACCCTATCTTGAACGCCCGTGGCCGTATCCACCACATCCATGGCATAGATGTTGCAGTAGCTATTTTTGCTGACTCCGAAGTTCAAACATGGGTGCAGCAAGCATTAATTGAACATCCATCATGAAGCGGCAGCAGTGAAAGGGGGGGCTGGCTGACATGCTCCCTGCGGAATGGAAAGGTACTGGTTCATGCATGGGTTTGGGCTTGGAAGGGCCTGCTCATGGAGGCCCCAGGTGGATATAATAACAATTAAGAAAACGAATAATTAATTTGGTGGGCTGCTTGAAGGTATGTGCTATTTTCTAGAAGACGAGTATTACAGCAATTCATCACGATATTGCCGCGCCAGCAGTCATCAACCATTAGCTCCTCAACACGACCAATTCATTTGTCTCTTGCCTCGTCTAGTGAATTTGCATAATTACAGTTTCACTAATGTTTTGCGTGTAGTGGCACGTTACAATTTTCCAAAATCGTCACTTGGCGTATGTTCAGCGATCACAGCTAGTAAAGACATCACGTACGTAGAGCAGCATCGAGTGAGGAACCCAGGACGGGCATGCAGCCTCTTCAAAGCATCAACCTGTGTCTTCTCTGTAACAATATCTGCAATGGCTCAGCTCACTTTCACCTGCTTCTTAGTGCCCTCGCTCCCGTCAACCTCCTCCAACCATCCAACCACCTCCTTTGGTGACTGGCAGTGCTATGATCTCCACAGCAGGATCACTCACACATCTTTATCCGATGGACAATAGTCGTCCTACTACAAAATGGATTTTAGGAGATAAACCCTCTAATTAATAGAGATAGAGATTTTTAGGAGCTGCCTCCCTATAAATAGTCAGACGGGTCTCAAGCAAACACTGGCCTCTGTAAAACATTTATGATGCAATACTGCACCTTAAGACAAGGTGATTTTTGCTAATGCAAAACCCTAAATATCCTGCTGCCTCCCGTGTCTACTCCATCCTAACAGAGCTACAGATAATCTTAGGACCTGTGCCAAGAACACTAAATATGAACATAAGGAAAATACTATTGGCTCCATAGTTCTTGTCAGCTGTCCTAATCTTGAAGCCTTCATACAGCAAAGAGCAACATAGCAGCGGCATAGGTTATATATGGCCTGATGACTGTCCTGGTTGATGAAGCAGTCAATGTCATTCTCAGTTGCCCTCTGGAACATGTATCACATCGGATAGTGCACACCTGGTAGATGCCAGAGCGCCTTTTAATTTTTTCTCAATGTGGGACAATAAGGGCATGTTGAACCCATAGACAGGTTGATGTAAGTTCTTGGAACTTGCAGGGAGACAGCTGAATAGACAGTTCGTACAATAGGTCGTCTATTTAACTGTCTCTAGACTGTTTAATGCATGCAAACAACCATGATCAAGTATGAATAAGAGCTTTGTATATCATTTTGTTGATTCTTGATACAAAACAGAGAACGCATAAATAAAATGAATGTAATCGGAATATTTATGAACATAAATAAAAACTTGGATTAACTCATGTGTCATTTCAGTAACATTCAGATAACCTTTTCTCAACAACAGTTTATTATGCAAAACAAGCTGTCAAGCACCCTGTTTTAATTTTCACAATTGCAGAACTATAAACTTTAGCTCTGAACCAGCAAGTTGGAGCCGATGCAGATATACAATCATTGGGGGCGCTAGGCAGCAAGGCCACACCCCAGGACCAAATCGAAGCTTGCCATGGAGGAGCAGCAAACAAATGCACACGCATCCATCTAGATGCCGCCGCTGTCGCGCTCGTGGCCTCCCGCTACGCCGTGGGCCATTGGCGATTTGCAGGGTGGCGCGGTCGATCTAGAGTAGAGGATGCAGTGCGGCCCCACGGTGGCTCGCGCAGGACAGGCAATCCAGGCATGCCCGAGCAGGGCGGCCGCTGCGCTCACATGTGGCAGCCTGGCGGCACCTGCACCCGGCGGTCCGGTCGAGCTTGGCGCCTCGCGAACAGGCCTGCAAAGCATGCGTGACCTAGAGATGTCTTGAGCAACCAGCAGAAGGGTGCAAGCAGTGGCGAACGAGAGCGCCATATATGGAGATTGGGATGGATTTTCGCTCGCTCCCGCAGCTGGATCCACGAGGCAATGACAGCAGGAAATGGCCCGTACAATGCTCCTCCCCCTCAGCGAGATCGCCTGGGAGCAGAAGCTCCTGTTGTTGTCTCATGAAGAGACGAGTTCCCTCTCTTTCTTCATTTACTACGACGAGGTGCGGCATTTGCTGGAAATTTTACATCATGCAGATGAGCTCTCAGAGCGACGTACCCTAAGTGATAGTTCTTTGGGACCGTCAATAAGAAGGTGCAATATGAAGTAAAAGGTACAATCAAAATAATAATATGATTCTGATCATGGTTAAATGAACAACAGTCGGCATGCTATAAATTTGTATAAACTTCCTTTCTTTCCATGGTCAAAACATGTAAACAGAGAGACCGAATGAGGAAAAGGTAGAGAAAATGATGAAAAATGGAGTTGGGTTGCTATCTTCTACTAGTATTAATTTTGTATCACTACCACACAAATGATTGTAGAGAAACCTGACTTTTAGGGTAGGAGCCGCCTCTATAGTGGCTGCCCTCGGCACCCACTATGCTAGCCGTCTCTATAAATACATCATCAGATGCGGCTGGTATTATTAGCTGCCCTTGAAAAACGCACTATTTTCAGGAATGACTGGTAACACTGACCGCCTCGAAAGATGCATTTGTAAAGGCGGCTAGCTAGACATGAAGCCGACTCAACAAATGCTCCATGCATCTATACCAGCCCTCTTCTTTCTCTTGGGGACATTTACTGTAACCAGAGGAGGAAGGAAGGGGGCCTTGGGGGCTACCTCCCAAAAAATGCAATTCTATGGGGGAAAGCTTTCTATTTTGATTCATTTAGTGGAGGAGTCTCTAGAAGGTTAGTAAATGCTATTCCAAGCATCATTTTGAGGTTCTAGTGGTACATTAGGACGTAATTAGGGTTTTGATTTTCTCTCTCTTCCATTTGTTTGCTGAATCCGAATAAAAAACTAGGCCAGAAACGTGTGGACTTCGATCTACATTACCTAGTGGGTTAAAACCAACCCCTCTCTCTCTATATATATGAGAGATTTTTGGCTGATTGAGGCATCCAACTGATCAAAAATAAAATCAATCTACTATTTACTTTCTCCCTCAAATCCTACTTTTCCAACCCTATATCTTACTGTTCCACGCTCCTCTTGACAGGAATGATGGGTGATTTAGGTGGATTTGCCGACCATAGATCAACCCAAGTACGTCTTCCCCATGCTTATTCTCGAGAGGCATTTGTGGGTCTTCGTGGCGTCTCTCCCAAGACCAGTTTGGCCGGGTTTTTAGGTTCTCTGGTAAGCGTTGTGTTGCATAGTTCGTGCAGATCTACATAGCCAGCTCAGCTTGAGTCCTGACATTGTTGCGGCGTCGATGGTGATCATGCATTAGATCTTAAAGATGCACCGCACAAACAAATCCATTTGCCTCTCTTGACCTGGCTGGTGGCTTTGTAATTGTATTTTCCTATTGTTTCTCACCTGGAGTAACTCATTGTTGTCCTGGCTGGGTCCTTAGCTAGCTCTGGCTGCTGCACTTGATGAATGGCTGCTTCAACACATGTTTTGAAACGTAAGAATGCCGTTCTCAATCTATATATATCGGAAGGGCTTGAGCTGGAATCAGATCACCTGGACCACTGTGTCATTGCCCTCGCCGCCATCTCCTCCAGCAACCATCATTAGGTTGTTTTTTTTGAGGGAACAGGAGGGGCCTTAGCCCCCACTGAATTTTATTAGAAAAAAACAAAGTTACAAAAACAAGAGAAAAAAGGGTATGGGGCAGGGGAAGAAAACCAAGAGACAAAAAAAAAGATGAGATCGATTACAGCCAGCACTCTAGCCATCAAGCAATGTCTGGGAGGTATTTCTTCTTCACATATAGTATAACTAGGCTGAATACATTCTTGAAAATGTTCTTGCATCACTCCCTTGATGCCTCTTCTCCTCGAAAGATGAGATTGTTTTTTACTGTCCATATACTCCAGCAGAGAAGAATGATGATTTCTGTGAAAAAGGGACAATAAGCTGGGCTCTGAGATCCTCCAGAATCTGGAATGGTCCCTGAGAGGGGCAGACTGCAAGCCTAATGAAGTTCTAGCACGAATTTGCAAACTCACAGTGAAGGAAAAGATGATCCACTGTCTCTTCAACAGACTAATTGCATAGAACATAATTGTATGACTGGAGGTGCATGTTCTTTCTTCTTAGAATATTGCAGGTGCTGAGTCAGCTAGAAGCCAAAAAAAACCTTGTGTTTGTGTTGGCAAGAGGATGATTTCCAAATCCAACTGAAAGTGGGATGCACCCAGCGCGAGCCAGCAAGGTGTTTGTAGGCTTTACTGGAAGAGAAAAAGGGCCTTCCGCAAATATAAGCCATAAATCACTGTATCTGAAGCTGAAAACTGTGGGTGATCTCTTCCAGTTTCAAGAATTGTTTAACCTCCACTAGAGACGGTGACACACCTCTGTAACTGTATATATCGAGTGTACGTTCATAGAGACCTAAAGGTAGATTGGTTTCACGGTGCCAATACCACTGCTTTCCTGCCACCTCCTATTCCTATGTGTTCTTAGATCCCAACTCTTTCTGTGAACATCACTGGCCTTGGCCTATTTGATCTACCAAGATGTTCCTTGTATGTAGAGAATAGATTTGTATATATATTGGAGCAAGGATAATAGGGGCATCAGAAGTTGGTCTCTCCATGGATTTATACATATACGTGGAAAGAGTGGATGTGTTCAGCGTTTATATGGTCATTTGAGGAATAAAAATATTAATTTCTGAACACGTCTTGCATGGATAACTTTACTACCCATGTGTTTGTGTGTCAGCACAAGTGACCGATCATAGCAACATAGCTCCTCAAGGCCATTTCAACATGCACAGCAAAATGAAACAAAATTGACTTGCTGAAAAGCTACAAAAATTAAACGAAATGATGAATAATTTCAAAAATGCATGCAACTTAGGCTTTGAAGGCTTCTAAGGAGTATTCTGAAATAATTAAGGTTTTAGTATGACACCAGAGTTATGTATATCTGGCACTGCCTACTACCCACACAACCTTTGTGTAACAACAAATTAAAATTCGGTGTCCTCAGTTCATTCAATTTTTCTATTTCCTGTGCCTGTTTTCATTGTGCATAGATGCATGTACCTACAATGTCATTACACTTGAATGCTTTATTGCTTTCCCTTCCACGTCCTCTTGATTGATTTCTTCCATCCCCTTTTGGTCCAGACATCCTGTATATCACTGTATTATTCAATTTTTCATGTTTTCTTGATTGATTTTTATAGTTTTCCTTCCAGTTCTAGTGTACCCTCATTCTGTACACAACATTAATTATGAGTTTCCTCTTCCCCGTTTATTTGCTTCTTCTTTCTTGAGCGCGTCCATCAAGATGAGTATGGCGTACATCCACCATCACCTAGTGCTAGGACACGCAGCAGATCTACATAACCAGCTCAGCTTTAGTCCTGTCATTATTGCAGCGTCGATAGTGATCATGCATTAGATCCTAATTAAAGGCGCACCACGGCAAACAAATCCATTTGCCTCTCTTGCCTCGGCTAGTGTCTTTCTAATTGTATTTTCCTATTCTTTCTCGTCTGGTGTAACTGGTTGTTGTCCTGGCTGGGTCCTTAGCTAGCTCTCGCCGCAGCGGTTTATGAATCGCTGCTTCAACCCATGTTTTAAAACATAACAGTCCCCTTCTCAATCTAAATTGGAGTATATTGGAATGGATTGAGGTGGAATCCGATAACCTTCACCACCATGTCATTGCCCTCGCCACCACCTCGCCCCTTCAGCAAACATCAGTAGGTGTAGGTTGCCCTTGACAGCTAAATATACTGCTCAAATCATATCGATGTCTAAATGCTTTCCCATTTTTCAAACTAACTCAACTCTGCACATCTAATTTGCGTGTAGTGTTATAACTAGAACTTGACTAAGCCTAGCCAACGAAAGTGACTTGTTTCATAACAACGTATCATGGTTCATGGAGACCAAAAGGTAGGTTGGATTCACGGTGCCAATACCATTGCTTTCCTTCCTCCTCCTATTCCCACGTGTTCTTGGATCCCGACTCTTTCTATATGAACATAACCGGCCTTGGCATATTTGTTCTACCAAGATGTTCCATATATTTTTTTAGAAAATGGAATCCATATATGTAACGAATAGATATGTACATATATTGGAGCAAGGACAACTGGGTCATAAGACGTTGGTCCCTCCATGGATTTATACATGTACATGGAAAGAGTGGATGAGTTCAGTGTTTGTACAGTTATTTGAGGAACAAAAATAACTTGTTATCACATGTGGAGATGTCCAGGTTTTAGCCACCCGACGTCGCCACTTGCTCGAAACTTTCTCAAATTTTTACCACAGCCTCCGCATGCGATGACAAGACACGTCGTCAAGTTTCGTCATTTTCGGACTCCGTTTCGATTTTATAAAATTTAAAAACACTTTTCACGCGCGTGCCTCGGCGTGTTCCGATACCAACACGGTCGAAATTTCACGCGAGGCCCCGCACACGGCCTCAACATGCTCTAAACATCA
The DNA here is from genome assembly GCA_038087645.1 of Saccharum hybrid cultivar R570. Classification (NCBI taxonomy): domain Eukaryota; kingdom Viridiplantae; phylum Streptophyta; class Magnoliopsida; order Poales; family Poaceae; genus Saccharum; species Saccharum hybrid cultivar. Next base: position 8,139,766 of record JAQSUU010000494.1, read on the forward strand.
TGAATATCATTTTCTGAATCGCCGAATTCCATTATTTCATGTACCTGCAGTTCAAATCTAGAGCTGCCGGGCTACCGGAAAAAATCAAAGAAACAGCAAAAATCAATGGAATATAGCAAAATAAATCAAAATGACCCCAAACTTGGAATATATCATGTACTTACTGTAGCAAGGCAACACAAAAAAACTGGGATCGAAAATCGAAAAAAAAAATTAATTCTTTGCCGACTGCCATCAGTGGCAGTTGGCAAAGAGCCTTTGCCGACTGCTAGGGAGGATGGCAGTCGGCAAAGAATTTCTGAGAAAAAAATCAAAAATAACCTTTGCCGACTGTCAGGGAGCAGAGCAGTCGGCAAAGTATTTTTTAAAAAAAATAAAAAAATAATTTTTTGAAAAAAATAATTTTTTGAAAAAATAATTTTTGACAATAGGTCCAAAAGTCACTAAATCAACTAGTTTATGACGATTTTTCTAGAGGAATCCGAACTTAGTGACATAAGTAAATATATGTCACAAAAAATGTCTTAAAGATAGTCCAACGGTATATTATGACAATATTTGCCATGTCATAAAGATGAATTTGAAATTTCATGAATATATATGACAAGGACGATGTGTTACAAAATATTTTGTTGAATCTTTTTGAACATTCCAAGGTGGTATGTGCAACACCTCGGGTGTCATGTATGAGTTGATAAAAACACATATCTCAATTGTCTCTGGTACAGTGCATCCGTTGCAGGAGGTCGTAAACATGAGTTTAAAATTTATTCCTGTTAACTTAAACTAGGTTCCTAGAAAAATTTCTTTTTTATATAATTAATTTACGCAGGGAAATTATTCATTCCTAAAGGTTTCAAAATATTCCGAATGTGGTGTTTTTGTAACGAGTAAAAAAATGAAAAGATATACGCATGTACTCTTGGCTGTTTTTTACAAATAACAAATAAGTAAAATAATAAAAGAAAACAAAAAAGAAGAAAAAGAAAATGAAAATCAACCCAAGCATGCATCCACCAGGTTAAAAAAAGGAAAACTCAACGCCGCCGTCCTCCTCCACCACATCCTCCTCCTTTTCCCCCTCCTCCTTATCCTCCTCCCTCCCCTTCCCTCCACCGGCGGCGGCGGGGGCAAGCGGCGGCGGCGTGGCCGGACCCCAGCGACGAAGGGCGCCGGCGCGGTGGCTCGGCACGCCTCCCCCCCACACACATGCCGCGGCGACGGCGCGGCGCCCCGGTGCGGGTACACTCCAGCGGCGGCCGCCAGTGCAAGGCGGGCGCGCCTGCCTCTCCCAGTTCCGTCCTCCTCTCTCGTTGCTCCAGCCGCGGGTGCTGAGCGAGGGTGTCGATCTTTGCTGGGCTCGATCCGGGGCCTCCACGACCGGATCCAGGGCCCCCATGGCCGGATCCGTTCATTCCCCCACCGGATCTGCCCTGGAGGCGTCCTCTCACTATGTCCGGCGTCGAGGGATGCGGCATGGATGGGGGCGTCCTGCGGATGTGTACTTGGTAATGGTGTTTATAGACTGCAATTGAGGAAACCCTAAATACATGTTCTTCCTTGTTTCTTCTTTTTAGGCCTTTTTTGAAATCTAATTCTGATCTTCGTTCAAATTGCTTGGTCCTCTGTATTAGTATTGGTGAAACAAGAGCTATGTCTTATCAACGAAGCAGAAGAGAGGGAAAGGGGCCCATAGCTGATGGGGACAAATGAGTGGAATGGGTGGAGGCTGACGCCAATCTTGCTGGTTTGTGCATCTTCATTTGTGTGATCCATATATAGTCTAAAAAACAATATAAATTGCTAGGGCCTGTCAACGACATATGGCATATTTTTCTTGGTTTTAGCAACCTACTCTCTGTTTATATAAATTGACAGTTTTGGATCGAGCGTATGACACTGCTGGTCTACCTTCCAGCTCAGGAGGGCTAATAGTTTGGCTGCTTTGCTTTCTGCCTCTGACCGACATCCGGCAATTATATCAGCACATGCATATATGTTTTCCTACATGTTTTGTGTTCAGTACAATGTCTAGTTTCTATTTCTAGACTACATGGTTCAAGTGGGACTGGTATAATCACGGTCTGTCCATGCCTTCATGGCTTGGTGATATATCTTTTTATTATTATGCATTGTTTGTTGTTCCTTTACTATCTTGCACGTTGAGGCTGGTGCTTTGATTATTTCTTTCAGGTTCCATATTCAGTGCCGCACTGATGCTTTGATTATTTCTTTCATATTCCATTCACTGTTCTTAATGGAGTATACATCATTCCATTTTCTTCTTCGAGTCCTTAGGGTTATTTCTTTCCAATCTTGTTGCTCCTAATCAAATTAAATACTTGCATACTTGGTAGGGCTACGACGTAGCCATGCTGGTTCTTATCAATTTACTTTTGATTATCAATATCAGCCTTCTAGCTTTTAAGTAGACTTTATTTCTTTGGTTGTCCTTTGCATTTCCCATTGGTGGTTACCGTTCAAGAAGTTCGGACTGTTGTTCATGCTTCTTGCTTCGGAAAGGGCGCGTCGAAGATTTGCCATCATGGCTGCCTCCACAACAACCAGGTCATTGTATGTCTTGCCTTTAATAAAAATTTTGGACTTATGCATTTGTTCAGTTGAGCGAACCCACCTGAAACTGACCAATTCTCTGATTCTTGCTTTCCCAGTTCAGCCAACACAGATTGTTTTTAGGTGCTCCTTTCAGTTACCCTGCGTTTGTGAGGTTGCTATAGTTACCGGTAGGAGTTTCAGATGTGCTATAGTTACCGGTGTCTAGGTGATAACTAGGGTGATGGGTGAGAGGAATAGGCTCAGGATGATCATTCAACGTGCAAGATATGAGCCTTCCACAACAAATGTCCAAACTTCGCCTATGGAAGGTAACTAGGCCGCACCAGCCATGCTGACAGATAGATTGATGGTGTAATCTTGCAGGTTCTTGGTTCTTGCGAACCTAAAATTCTTTCTTTTTTCCAACTTATGATCCGATACTTCCTAGTTTATATTGACACAGAGAATTGTTGATTTGTTTCCATGTAAACATTGCCTGCTATCTGCCATATTTAGTTGACAGCTCCTGCCTAAGGTTCAGCTATACTAATAAAGTTGTACATGTATTACATTTTTTACAATGGTCTATAGCTGCTAAAAAACATACCAGTGTCACATTGTATGATGTATGTTCATGAACTGCTATTAGTCATTATACAGATTAAATCTAATCTGATGGCATATTATGCACTGTAAGGTAAAATTTTTGCTGTTCCACCAACGTGTTTGTAATATATCTGTACTCCAAAACTAAGGTACTCTCCTAAGACCACTACTATGCCTATATCAATCTATTGACCTATGTACAGTGATGCTCGGTATTTGTACAACTCTTTCTCTATATAATGTTTGCCTATATTTGTATTCCAAGTGCTTTTTTCCCATCTAAGATGCACCTTTTTCTTAATAAAAGGCCACATGGTACACTTTAAAAGAATCTAACACATATGTGATATACTTTCGATACTTCTCTTGGCCATAAGACCTGCCTGCTAAGAGCCTAAGAGACTCCTTCCTTGTTTTTAAGGAATAAATTATTGGAAACTTCCATTCTATCTAATGACAGTAAAAAAGGAGGCATTTAAGTGTCTGCAGCCTTTGTGAATGGTAAGACCAAACCAGGTTGTCCTTTATACGCTCGCAATGCTTCTCTTCCTGCTTGCAGGTACGCATTGTCTACATTTGAGGTGTTTCGTTCTGATATGCATAGCATGGAAACCATGCTGGATTGCTGGGTCAGCCCCTCCACACGCAATAGTTTTCTCTGCTCATCCATGTAAGGCTGCTTGCCACCTGCTGCATGCTCAGAAAATGACTGAACTAAGTCGGCTTGACTTATTTTGATGGTTCTGATTTGTTTTTTTTAAATCTCTTTAATTGCTTTGTTACCTATTTGATTTGCAGGTAGGTTTTCCAAAAAATATGCTCAGAGATCGGAGATACTATGAGGGAAAACAATAGCAACCCTACTGCCACAACTATTTCATTCTTCATATACTGGTGACCTGCAACGGAGCAGGTGTGCCTTTTTGGGATATGTCTACAAAAACTGTCCCACCATTATATAATCTATATTTATAGCTGGCTATGTCACACTATTAAACTATGTGTTGAGTAGTAATGATAGGTACGAGTGATATCTATGCTGCCTAATATGTTTTGTGGACTTGGTACATGGTATCAAATACGATAACTAAGGTGCATAATAACACTGGTGCTGGAATTTATATTATACCTGCTACCGTAACACATTGTCTATTATGTGCATATATTAATATATAAGACCCCAAATTTATAAAGAAACAGCTGCTAAGGTGGCCATATTTGTTTATGGTACAGACACAGAAGTCAGGAGGGACGGTATCTGGTATTGAAAAGTCTCTGAAGATGCAAAACCCAGGTCTCAACATCATTTGTATTCAGGTAATGCACCATTCAGAAACATCAATTAGGTCAATATGATCTTTCAAGCTTATAATGTGTTTTATATTGGAAGTTGTAGCCAGACAAAAATGTTTCGTTGAGGAGTTTATCTACACTTGAGTGTCATGCACCAAAGAGTGCAATGCCTCCTTGGTTTCTACCTCCACTGACCATACATGGTCATCTAACCTTGTTTCAGACTTAAGCAACACAGCACATTGTTATAGCTAAACCAGTATAGACTTCATTTTTATTCATGTACAGTTGTACACCACACATCATTCTTTCTCCACCACACATATATGTATCATTTTTAAATCCTATTCTTACTAAAACTAGGCACAGCTCTCTTTGCAGGAACGAATACATGAAGCACATCCTCCGTGAACAATAGACATTCTGATCAAAAGAAAAGCTACAAACAGAGCAACAGATACGATGATAACCCCAGACTGAGGATCAACTTCATCATATCCGCTTTGTAAAATAACACCGCATGTAATATATCCCTATATGCTACTCTTTATCTCCTGCAAAATTAGGCCTATGTACAAATTCATATTTTACTCTCAGCTACTTTCCAGCGTATATGACATATTCCCTATTTGCCTGGTTGCCGCTTGCTGCAGCACAGTGAGCCATATAGTGAGTAATTTTTCTACTTAATGATTTCAATTGATGTGAAAGATGTGCCCTATTTCCTTTAAAATGTCCTATTTCCTGTTAGCTGCTATTGCCTTCTATATTTCCTTCAACTAGAAAAAAAATGCAATGTAATGTAATGCTATTGCCCTCCAGCTCATTTATTTACAACTTGAATTGCTCCAAGCATAGTATAATATTTTATTTGTGGTAGTGCGCTTATATGTGATGTTGTGCGTTATTGTGATATATGTGGTGATGTTGGCGACAAATGTGATGAAGTTGTGATATAAATGGTGCTACCGGTGCTTCTGGTGAAATTGGATTATAATTTGTGATTTTGCAGGGTTTTGATGCGAGAAAACAGAAAACAAAAGCAAAAAAAAATCCAGCTTTGGCAAAGCTGGGCAAAAAAACCCAGGACAGAGTCTTTGCCGACTGCAATGGGAGGCAGTCGGCAAAGAACATTTCAAAAAAAAAAATTTTTTTCTTTGCCGACTGCCGAGCTGACGGCCAGTCGGCAAACAATTTTTGAAAAAAAAATTCTTTGCCGACTGCCGAGAAACCAGCAGTCGGCAAAGCCTGCCGTCAGGGCTGACGGCGCCACGTGGCTATGCCGACTGCTGGCGTGCCAGTTGGCAAAGGCTTTGCCGACTGTGTGCCACGTGGCAGTCGGCAAATCCGCCTTTGCCGACCCAGGCTTTGCCGACTGCTCTTTGCCGACTGCCACGTGGCTTTGCGGTCGGCAAAGCCTTTGCCGACTGGGTTTATGCCTTTGCCGACCGGGGTAAGCAGTCGGCAAAGAGGCGTTTTCCTGTAGTGCACTGTCCTGTTTTACCAGGCGTTAGCTCTTTTTTTTATTTTGGCCATATTAGGAGGCGATTTGGAGTATTGATGAGACAATGAACTACTCAAAGCAGCTGAAGCGCGTCACATGCATGCATGAGGTCCTAGCACCAAAGCGTCGCATGCGTGCTTGGGACCTGAGGGCCTATCAACGAAGGGAACACGGGCTGAGTTCTACGCAAAAAATCAATGAGTGACGGATTTTTTGACTGGTACCATGGAAAATTACGCCAATTAATATGTTTGCATGCATGATAGACAGCCGTCTTGGCACCTGGAAATTCCCTTCTCACGCCTAGTAAAACGGAACGGAGGGAGTAAACAGCAGCTAACACCATGGAGAGCCAAGGAAAATCACAAGCTTACCTGATGTACCAAGATGTTCATTGTGGGGATGTACTCGTTATATTGAAACAAGGATGAATGGGATGACAGAGATGTTGCTTCATTCTAATATTTATACGTGTTACAGGGAAAGAGAAGGGCATTCGGACTAGGGAATTATTACTTTTTGTGTCCTGTTATTCCTCCAGATTATTCAATAATACTCAGTCATTTCAAAAATACAAAAATTAATCTAAACACGTCTGCAACTCTAGCATTTAGTGCCCCAGTATTTGTGTTAGATACATGACCAATCTTAACAACATAGATGCTCAATAATAGAAATTTAAACACACACAAAGCGAAAAAAATAATGTCTCACTGAAAAGGTGCCATTAAAATTAAGGTTTTAGGGATTTTTGCTATGATATTATTACATCTGAGTTCCATGCGTAACTTGATTTACAGACTTTTGACGATTTATCGCAATCAGTTATGTTACTGACAAGCCAAGCTTCAGTTAGGATTTCCGAGTTATATCTAGTAGAATCTCTATGTTATACATACTTCCATAGAGTTTTCCAAGTTATACTCAGTTTTGTACTTCTATAATTATTTCCTTCTCCTCTCCTCGGAAGAAAACTCTAAACTACAAAACTCCTAAGCCATTGCATATTGACCTTGGTTAGTTGGTTCAGATCCGCGCCACTGCCGCTCAAATCGCCGGATCACCAGAGGAGCAGGTCATCGGCAGCCATGGCTGAAGGAGGAAGAAAACTTGGAGAGGAGAGGGTGTAGGGCCCCGCTGCGCATGCTGCCTTCATCGCCTTGCACGGCCACCTTCCAGCAGGCTCGAGCAGCAGCAGGGAGGGAGGAGCTGGGTGGGAGGGGGCTGGCGGCAGAGTTGGTTGGGGCCGCCGCCTGTGCTGCCTACGATGCGGGGGCTCAGGTCTGGGGTGTCCTCTAGAGCTAATTAGATTGATAAAATCTATGTGATGTAAGATTTGCTAAGCTCGGGTTAGTGTTGGCTTCGGAGTGCTTTCTTAACTATGGATGCAGCCCATCCCTTGCCAATGTTATAATGTTTATAGTCTTTTGCAATGCTAACATTTGGGCTGTGCCCTAAAACTCTAAAAAAAATGTAGTATTTTCCCCTATCTTTTTAGCTTTCGTTTTTATCATAAAATACATTGATTTGGCTGTCATTTTTTATCTTGACAAGTCAATGTAGGTATATAGATGTGTATTTCATCATATATGATTTTTGTTGGTGTCAGAATGACTCAGCTCTCGTCTATATATGCTCCAATCCTGTTCCCCCATGACTGGGAGAGCATCGTGCAAGCAGAGCCGAGATGAGCCGAGTGGCGAAGGGATGCATGTGTTTGGTCCACCACGACGCACTTGCCTGCTCTCGGTGTGGAAGTCTAAGCTGTAAACCGAGGAAATAATGGTTCTTCCATGCTGATTTTCTAAGGAGTGTATTTGCTTAGTACATTTTTGTTTCATTATAAATTTATTTTGACATAGCAACTGATATGAACCTTAAGTTGGGTCCAGAAGGTTCAGTGCCACTACATATGTATTTGTAGCATCACATGTGAAGTAAATGGTGGAAGAGGATAAGATAAATATTAACTCGGCCATGCTTAAGTGAGCTAGGCAAAATGCAAATTATAAAACCTATGCCAACAGGTGGCAATATATGTCCTGACCTTACCTTGAACCAAGAGAGATGTAAAGAGCAAAAGAGAGTACGTAGATAAAATATTGTGTAGTGGATCTGTAATGGGCATGGGAGGTGTTTGGACATTTAGGCACTGAAGTCAGGAGATTCACAGCGCAACATGTGTAATCACACTATACCACAACACCAGAATTGGCGCCGGACGATCTGACGCCAAAAGCGGCTATAGCGTCAGACGATCTGACGCTAAAAACATATAGCGTCAGTTTTCTGCTGACGCAGTAAGTCCTGACGCTAAAAACATATAGCGTCAGACCATACTTTTAGCGTCAGATAGTCTATCACCGTGAATATTTTTAGCGTCAGATAGTCCATTGGTAATCTTTAGCGTCAGATACTCTTTTGCCAAACATATAGCGTCAGATCATCCGATGATCATTGTATTTATAGCGTCAGATTGTTCAACAGGACAATTTAACTATGCCAAAAAAAAATAAATACAATTAGAAAACCCGTATTCAAGCTTAATGTCCATCATCAAGATATAAAAACATATACATCACATGAAGGTCAAAACATACAACATACAATCTTTTCTTGCACACCATATGTCTGCATTGTGATCATCCAATGAAGTCAAGCATGAAAAGAATACATGAATGCACATCCTAGCAAGCAAAACTGCAAAACTAGTAGTTTATCTATGTTTCACATTCTAAGGTTTGGGCATACAATCATTTCTAGGAATTCAAAAACCACAAGCAATAGCTTGCCAACACTGGAGCACATCCATCAAGTTGTGGAGAACCATCTTCCAGAATCCAAAAACTAGCCAAAGACTATAGTGGCTAGGACTTCCTGAAAAATATAACCATGTAATTTGGCATGTTGAGAATATGTAAAGGTGTTGGTACAGTAGTTTATAATCAGACAAGTGTGGAAAACCATCATTCAACAGTTCAATACAAAGGAGGTAGAGAAGAATAATGTTCAAAATTCAAACAATAATGCAAGGTCGTGGATTTGTGGTTCAGCAAAACTATTAAAACTAAAACTGATGGTGAAACTGAAATCTTGCAAAAAAAAATACTAAATTGATAGGGTATAAGATTTGAGACAAGGCATCTACAATGTACTTAATGTTTCCTTCACATTTGACAACCAGCTAGTAGTGCTACAATTTAACATATGTTGTACACATACATGTTAGCATCAGATGCTTGACTAGTCTTGTACACATATATGTTGGCATCACATGCTTATCAGCTAAAGTTCAGAATGTGTGCTCACCTAAACATTTAGCGTCAGATGTCTGACGGTGAAAAAGTGTTGTGGTGTAGTGTCAGTGGTTCGTCCTTCCACCATTCTAGGAAAAGAATTTCCTTTGATGTTCCAGGCCGCAAACAGCTGACCTACTGCCCCACCATACACGGCTGTTCGTGCACAGATGGAGGTGGTCTGACACAAGTCCACTGCCCATGGCAACTGTGAATCCCTAGCCACAAGCAGGACGGATGCCGCATGTGTACACGATATCGAGTCATCTGTCCCATCGCGTCCATGGGGTGGCCAATAATTATGTGATGGAGCTTTGGAAGGCAAATTTACCTCTGAAAATTGGAGTTTTCCTCTACGCGGTCTATAACTTCAGTTGGTGGCTCAAGATAACAAAAACTAGCGAGCAGAGAGAAACTGCAACATGTGTGGGTGTTGTCCGTATTTTCTGGGTGTGGCTTAACCCATTTCGTTTAATAGATTTTTGCAGATTCTTTTGGTTGTGATCAGGTCACAACGGGTATAGCCGAGTGTTACAGGACAATAATCATCTAGTATATATGCCGGTAGTATGTTTATGGACATATAGAGTTCCCAGTTACATGTGGCAGCTCTTCTTGGAAGTCTACGTGTAGGCAGAGGAGGAGGCACAACAGTAAGTTTTGCACTAATGGTTCTCGTATGCTGATTAATGTTCTAAGAGCAACTCCAACATATAAGAACCAAACCAAGTCTTTTACTTTTGATTTGAGAGCTCCCTTTAATTTTGAGGTCCTATTTTCTGGCCTCAACTCTATCAATAATGGCTCTCAAATCAGGGCTCTGTTACATCTATTTTTCTATTTTTGCTCGTATGCTCTATCATTCTTTGTATTTGATTATTCAAACTATAAATACTAGTAGTTAATACAAATGATACAAATTCAAATACAGGAATTAAAATTTAAATTCGAAATCCCAATGAAATTTTAATTCAAATTGACAAACAAATTGAATATGTTATATTAGCATTTCGAATGACTATGATAAAAATTTGATCCCCTTCCCGTCTGCCACCACCACCGCGCCCGCCCCTTCCCCGTTCGGCCCCACCACCGCCGCCACCACCACAGCTGCCGCCACCAATGCCGCAGCACGCAATGCCGCCACCGCCGCCGCGCCCGCCCTTCCCCGTCCGCCGCCGCACCACCGCGCCCGCCCCTTCATCGTCCGCCACCACCACCGCGCCCGCCCCTTCCCCGATCGGCCCCACCACCGCGCCACCACCACAGCCGCCGCCACCAACGCCGCCGCACGCCATAGCCACCACCGCCGTCACGCGCAGAGAGAGAGAGCGAGGAGGAGAAGCTCACCGCAGTGTTCGACGGCGGCCGGGTGCGACGAAGACGGAGGGGTCCGGCTAGACGGCGTCGAGGGCGGCGACGGCGGCGTGGAAAATTCGGGCAGCCTGCCGGCGTTCTTTCAAATGAACTGGGCTCCAGGACTTAGAAAAATTTCGGAGGAAGAGCTGAAATATATAAGAGGCGTTTCTACAGGCGGTTGGTGTTGACCACCGCCTGTAGAAATGCATTTCTACAGGCGGTTCACTACGAGGGCCGCCTATAGAAACACATTTCTACAGGCGGTTCCCAAAGAAAACCACCTCTAGAAATAATTTTCAATTTATTTTAAGTTTTTCTTATATATATTTTCAAAATTTGTTTAAATGATTCAAAAAATCATTTCTTCAAAAATATTTGTTATAAATTAGTGAAAAAATTGTTGTTGTATTCCTCTTGACTAGATATACATGTTAAAAATATGAAATTTCATGTTTGAGGTACTTTTATATGCCGCTTTATTTAAAATGATTTAAATTGAATATGTGCCTAATATCTTGTTTAATACATAAATAATTCTAGGAATACCAGAAAAATATGAATCCAATTTTGTTAGCTTTATTGTTTTGTGTAAATGCTACAAAAAATATAGTCTTTGGTGCAATTTATCATGGACAATATAAAGCTGAGAAACCCATATGTTTGATCATGGTTTGGTGGAAGGGCTCTTCTACGTATATGAAGCATGTATCTTATGCCTATCTCCAAATGTCTTGAAATTTTTTTGGCAACCTCCTACACCCAAATGATGGCCCAACACAAGATCTCAGGATTTTCTAGTCATGCAAGCTATTATTACATTTTTCTTCACGCTAAATGAGATGAAAAATGGTGGACTACACCTAGATCCCACTAGGTTTTTCCATCAACCGCAACAAAGTTTTGTTTCCTAGGGTAGATGAGACCCTGTGGAGAAGTTTGGCACCATTTGGAGTCGTTTCAGGGGTAGACTCAGTTCAAGCGCTAATTACTGGGTGACGTCACGCAGAAATTCAATTAAACCGGATAAAGTACCAAACCACATCAGAAAAATCCCAAACTTGGTGGGTTGAACATCAATGGCACTAGTAAGCCTTAGAAAAAGTGAAATAAGCATAGGGTCTTACATGCAGAAATAGAGAAGGACACATAGCATAAGGTACACATTTTATAATAAATGGATTACATGGCAAATGACAAATAAAATCTAGGCACCTACTGTTCTTCCTTGTCCATCGTGACGCACCCAGGGCAACGAGCTCTGTGGAATGCTTCACTCAACATTCCTTATCTTTACTGGATGATCGTCTACAAAGAGAGACATGTCGTTGAACTGGTTAAATTCATCCAGGTCAGATACACCATCAATTCCTATGGTTTGTTGCTTTCCAGGGAAAACTATATGCTTTGGCTTATCGGTACTTTTCTTTTGATCATTAGGACATGATCTGTTCAGCATAGAAGACTTGTGCAGCGCGATTAGCCATTATCCATAGATCATCTTTGTAGTCTACCTTACTTAGATCAAGAACTCTGACCCTATAGTTGTCCACTGTGACATGTTTGTCTTCAACCCATTGTCTTCAACCCATTGACATCGAAACACAGAGATCTGAAATGTACCATAGTCTAGTTCCCATATGTCCTCAACGAAGCCAAAGTATGTAGTTTCCTCACCAGTTTTAGAGTCTATGGCGTCGCATCGAACCCCACTGTTTTGTGCCATGCTCTTTTGGTCCTTGAACTTGGTACAGAACGTGAAGCCACTAATGTCATAGGTCTGCCATGTCGTGACTTGGTGTGATGGTCCAGATGCTAACACTTTGATGGTGCGTTCCTCGAGTGTTTCCCCATTTGGTATGTCCTGCTCCCTTAGCAATGAAGTGAACCGATTCTTGTGTTCCTTCATTAACCATTCTTCCGTGCGCCCATGATTATGTTCGCGAACCTCTTTAATGTGTTGGTTGATCAAAGGCTCCATTATCGATAGTTGATGTAGGACGTTGTGATGTGCCTCGAGAACTGTATTGTAATCGTTTGGGAGCAATGACGACACAACATTGTCTCTAGAAAATCTGCATCTTCCGCAGCCATATTAGTTTCGGCGCCATCTTCATTTCCTCCAGCGAAACCTTGATCAGGAACATTTGGCACAACATGTTCAGCGGCTAGACCATCGGTGTCAGGTTGTTGTGTCTCGTGTATGAACTCAAACCCGTCAACAAGCACTTCTGGACCATCGGCATCGATGTTCGTAGGAATTCCAGTTGCATAAGGCGCAGAGCTACCCTCTCCATGCTTTGTCCAAATCAAGTAATCCTTCATAAATCCTCGACGGACCAGATGAGTAAGGATTTGTTGAATGTCATCAGATACAGCAAAATTTCTACAATCCATGCATGGACAATGTATGTGCGTCTTTCTTGTTCTTGAAGCATGGTTCTTAGCAGCATCAATAAACCTCTGGACCTCAGTTATGTATGATGGATCTAGTCTTGATAAATTATACATCCAGAATGACCTCTCCATCACTACCTGTAAAACACCATTCATGATCTAGGGTTTAGATAGGATTTATCTAGGGTTTATTATCTAGGGTTTATGGTTTAGCTTGGGATTAAAGGAAAAAACCTAAGTTGCATGATTAAAAAAAATCTAAGTATATAGCATAATTATAGAAACACACAATTCATTAGAAATGTATAGATGTGGAAAAAATAAATTGAGAAATAAGGAGAGATATTGAAGTAAAAAACCAAAGTACCACATAATTGAAAAATAAAAAAAATCTACATTTCTCTCTCTACATAAATATACAAGAACACACCATTGATTCAATCTTGTATAAACTAGCTAAAAATTAAGAAGCAAACATAAAAAGAGAGAGATGAGAGGCATTATCCAACCATCTTAAGCAACCTCATCTAACCATCTTAAAAAATAAAGACAAGAAGCTAGCTATTCTTCTCCCACACTCATGGTGAAACCCTAGATCTAAAAAGTGGCTCTAATTGAGCATTAATGAGCAAATTGAGGCAATTGGGACATAAACTAACCTTTTTTGGCAACCTCCTTCCAAGAAATCAAGATCAAAACCTCCCCCTTGTATTTTGTAAAATCTGGACCTCCAAAATCGCCTCCAATGGAAGGTGGCTGCGAGATACAGTGCTGCTCGGGGAGGAAGAAGTGGTATTTACACCCAGAGACCTGTGGTAATGTTTCTTCACAGGCCTTAAGCCAACCGCCTCTGAAGATGCATTACCATAGGCAGTTGGCTTGCATCTTCATAAGCGGTTGGCAGCTCTGAGACCGTTCTTTTTATACCACAGGCGCGTGATAACTAAAACCGCATGTGGTATAAAAAGGGGGCGTCGGCGTTGTACTCTTTTCTACTAGTGTTCACTGGGGAGTATGTCCACGCCATCGTAATGTTTCGCACCCACCTCTTACTGATGGACGTCCATCATGGACTCTCTAGGCCGTACGTCGTGTCTGTCTGCTCGCCAGTGTTGGAGGATGCGATGACCACGGACATGCATTGAGAGAGTGCTACCCTATCTTGAACGCCCGTGGCCGTATCCACCACATCCATGGCATAGATGTTGCAGTAGCTATTTTTGCTGACTCCAAAGTTCGAACACGGGTGCAGCAAGCATTGAACATCCATCATGAAGCGGCAGCAGTGAAAGGGAATGGGGCTGGCTGACATGCTCCCTGTGGAATGGAAAGGTACTGGTTCATGCATGGGTTTGGGCTTGGAAGGGCCTGCTCATGGAGGCCCCAGGTGGATATAATAACAATTAAGAAAACGAATAATTAATTTGGTGGGCTGCTTGAAGGTATGTGCTATTTTCTAGAAGACGAGTATTACAGCAGTTCTTCATCAACCATTAGCTCCTCAACACGACCAATTCATTTGTCTCTTGCCTCATCTAGTGAATTTGCATAATTACAATTTCTCTAATGTTTTGCGTGTAGTGGCACGTTACAATTTTCCAAAATCGTCACTTGGAGTATGTTCAGCAATCACAGCTAGTAAAGACATCACGTACGTGGAGCAGCATCGAATGAGGAACCCAGGACGGGCATGCAGCCTCTTCAAAGCATCAACCTGTGTCTTCTCTGTAACAATATCTGCAATGGCTCAGCTCACTTTCACCTGCTTCTTAGTGCCCTCGCTCCCGTCAACCTCCAACCATCCCCACCACCTCCTTCGGCGACTGGCAGTGCTATGATCTCCACAGCAGGATCACTCACACATCTTTATCCGATGGACAATAGTCGTCCTACTAGAAAATGGATTTTAGGAGATAAACCCTCCAATTAATAGAGATAGAGATTTTTAGGAGCTGCCTCCCTATAAATAGTCAGACGGGTCTCAAGCAAACACTGGCCTCTGTAAAACATTTATGATGCAATACTGCACCTTAAGACAAGGTGATTTTTGCTAATGCAAAACCCTTAATATCCTGCTGCCTCCCGTGTCTACTCCATCCTAACAGAGCTACAGATAATCTTAGGACCTGTGCCAAGAACACTAAATATGAGCATAAGGAAAATACTATTGGCTCCATAGTTCTTGTCAGCTGTCCTAATCTTGAAGCCTTCATACAGCAAAGAGCAACATAGCAGCGGCATAGGTTATATATGGCCTGATGACTGTCCTGGTTGATGAAGCAGTCAATGTCATTCTCAGTTGCCCTCTGGAACATGTATCACATCAGATAGTGCACACCTGGTAGATGCTAGAGCGCCTTTTAAATTTTTCTCAAGGTGGGACAATAAGGGCATGTTGAACCCATAGACAGGTTGATGTAAGTTCTTGGAACTTGCACGCAGAGAGCTAAATAGACAGTTCGTACACTGGGTCGTCTATTTAACTGTCTCCAGACTGTTTAATGCATGCAAACAACCATGATCAAGTATGAATAAGAGCTTTGTATACAAAACAGAGAACGCATAAATAAAATGAATGTAATCGTGATATTTATGAAAATAAATAAAAACTTGGATTAACTCATGTGTCATTTCAGTAACATTCAGATAACCTTTTCTCAACAACAGTTTATTATGCAAAACAAGCAGTCAAGCACCCTGTTTTAATTTTCACAATTGCAAAACTATAAACTTTAGCTCTGAACCAGCAAGTTGGGGCCGATGCAGATATACAATCATTGGGGGCGCTAGGCAGCAAGGCTACACCCCAGGACCAAATCGAAGCTTGCCATGGAGGAGCAGCACACAAATGCACACGCATCCATCTGGATGCCGCCGGTGTCGTGCTCGTGGCCTCCCGCTACGCCGTGGGCCATTGGCGATTTGCAGGGTGGCGCGGTCGATCTAGAGTAGAGGATGCAGGGCGGCCCCACGGTGGCTCGCGCAGGACGGGCAATCCAGGCATGCCCGAGCAGGGCGGCCGCAGCGCTCACATGTGGCAGCCTGGCGGCACCTGCACCCGGCGGTCCGGTCGAGCTTGGCGCCTCGCGAACAGGCCTGCAAAGCATGCGTGACCTAGAGAGGTCTTGAGCAACCAGCAGAAGGGTGCAAGCAGTGGCGAACGAGAGCGCCATATATGGAGATTGGGATGGATTTTCGCTCGCTCCGCAGCTGGATCCACGAGGCATTGACAGCAGGAAATGGCCCGTACAATGCTCCTTCCCCTCAGCGAGATCGCCTGGGAGCAGAAGCTCCTGTTGTTGCCTCATGAAGAGACGAGTTCCCTCTCTTTCTTCATTTACTACGATGAGGTGCGGCATTTGCTGGAAATTTTACATCATGCAGATGAGCTCTCAGAGCGACGTACCCTAAGTGATAGTTCTTTGGGACCGTCAATAAGAAGGTGCAATATGAAGTAAAAGGTACAATCAAAATAATAATATGATTCTGATCATGGTTAAATGAACAACAGTCGGCATGCTATAAATTTGTATAAACTTCCTTTCTTTCCATGGTCAAAACATGTAAACAGAGAGACCGAATGAAGAAAAGGTAGAGAAAATGATGAAAAATGGAGTTGGGTTGCTATCTTCTACTAGTATTAATTTTGTATCACTACCACACAAATGATTGTAGAGAAACCTGACTTTTAGGGTAGGAGCCGCCTCTATAGTGGCTGCCCTCGGCACCCACTATGCTAGCCGTCTCTATAAATACATCATCAGATGCGGCTGGTATTATTAGCTGCCCTTGAAAAACGCACTATTTTCAGGAATGACTGGTAACACTGACCGCCTCGAAAGATGCATTTGTAAAGGCGGCTAGCTAGACATGAAGCCGGCTCAACAAATGCTCCATGCATCTATACCAGCCCTCTTCTTTCTCTTGGGGACATTTACTGTAACCAGAGGAGGAAGGAAGGGGGCCTTGGGGGCTACCTCCCAAAAAATGCAATTCTATGGGGGAAAGCTTTCTATTTTGATTCATTTAGTGGAGGAGTCTCTAGAAGGTTAGTAAATTCTATTCCAAGCATCATTTTGAGGTTCTAGTGGTACATTAGGACGTAATTAGGGTTTTGATTTTCTCTCTCTTCCATTTGTTTGCTGAATCCGAATAAAAAACTAGGCCAGAAACGTGTGGACTTCGATCTACATTACCTAGTGGGTTAAAACCAACCCCCTCTCTCTCTATATATATGAGAGATTTTTGGCTGATTGAGGCATCCAACTGATCAAAAATAAAATCAATCTACTATTTACTTTCTCCCTCAAATCCTACTTTTCCAACCCTATATCTTACTGTTCCACGCTCCTCTTGACAGGAATGATGGGTGATTTAGGTGGATTTGCAGACCATAGATCAACCCAAGTACGTCTTCCCCATGCTTATTCTCGAGAGGCATTTGTGGGTCTTCGTGGCGTCTCTCCCAAGACCAGTTTGGCCGGGTTTTTAGGTTCTCTGGTAAGCGTTGTGTTGCATAGTTCGTGCAGATCTACATAGCCAGCTCAGCTTGAGTCCTGACATTGTTGCGGCGTCGATGGTGATCATGCATTAGATCTTAAAGATGCACCGCACAAACAAATCCATTTGCCTCTCTTGACCTGGCTGGTGGCTTTGTAATTGTATTTTCCTATTGTTTCTCACCTGGAGTAACTCATTGTTGTCCTGGCTGGGTCCTTAGCTAGCTCTGGCTGCTGCACTTGATGAATGGCTGCTTCAACACATGTTTTGAAACGTAAGAATGCCGTTCTCAATCTATATATATCGGAACGGCTTGAGCTGGAATCAGATCACCTGGACCACTGTGTCATTGCCCTCGCCGCCATCTCCTCCAGCAACCATCATTAGGTTGTTTTTTTGAGGGAACAGGAGGGGCCTTAGCCCCCACTGAATTTTATTAGAAAAAAACAAAGTTACAAAAACAAGAGAAAAAAGGGTATGGGGCAGGGGAAGAAAACCAAGAGACAAAAAGGCTAGACACTGACTGGGGGTAACATATACCTAGCACCTCTACTAGTCTTCTGGAAACTCCGCTACACCTTTGTCCTTCTTCCGAGTAGCATCTTACTACACACTGGAGTGTGGGGAATAGCAAGAGTGAGTCCATGTCGAACTCAACAAGTATAGCATAGGGTTCATGAGGCTCAAAACGGCTAGACACTGTTTGACTGCGTTTAGCTTTTAATCATTATATAATTAACAATTAAGTAGCATCAAGGAAATCCAATCCCATTAATGAATCAATGATCAATTGTAATAAGGATAATGAATAGCATTAACATGAGCATAATAATAATCAACAATAATTAAGCATGATATAACAATAATGATCAACTATTCTGTAAGAATCCCCAAGGCCGCTCGTATCCGTGAGCACGGCTAGTATACCAGTTTTTAACTCTGCGCAGAGGTGTACACTTTCACTGTGAGTCATGATTTCCAAATGTATGGGTTCGCGACTCCCCAAAACACCGGAAATCATATAAAGCCATTCAAAAGTTCGTCTAACAAGTTAGGGCCATTAGATTCACTCGGCAGGCAGATGTAGAACCCCCCTTCCCTGTGGCACAACAACCGCAGCCTATACACACTAGGCCAGGGGCTCGCACTACACCCAACGTGTCAAGCCATTCTTACGCCATTTAAGGTAACCACTAACAAGCTAGAAAAGGTCTCTTGAACAACTAAAGCCAGAGCCATATAGCCCTCACAGTTGTACTGTATATCCCGATTATCACTTACAGATAAGTCCTTATGGAGAGAAACCAGAGCAACAATATAACCCCTTGCTCTAGCCCCCTTTCAACAGTAATAAAATCATCTTAATGATTGGTTGCATAATCCATTAGTCAAATTACAAGATCATTGTTCATAATTAAGCGCTAGCAGTAGCTACCCAAATGCATACCCAAGGTGACAAGAAATCAAGATATCAAAAGCTAAGTTATAATCTCTATGGTTGTCAAGGAAGACACATGCATATGTATGATAATTTCAGTGAATAGGTAACAAGGATAGTCCCATGTTATACTTGCCTTGATCAAGTTCTCCGATAGATACTGCTGGTCCGGCTCAAAATAATACTCCTAATCGTCGTAGTACTGCTCACCGTCTAAATTTGATCACCAAGCATCAACATACAAACATTCCGAGCAAACATACACGAAGCAAACAAAAGATACAATTAGAACAGTACACCAACAGTAGAAAAACATTTAGGAAAGCTTACAAAACTATTCTACACGTTGCTACGATCACACAGACGTAAAGATCACGAAATTCGGACTTAAAACGTGAAAGTTATGAATTTTCTAAGATTCTCTATAGATAAATAATTACTTTAATACAAACTCGAAAATTAAACTTTCCAAACCTACTGTACAGCTACACTAACATGTAGAGCTCGCAAATACGAATCTAACGCAACTTAAACGGGTCAAATCGGAGTTAAAACGAAGATTTTATAATCAAAACAAGATTATATGTGTATACGTATTTCTATTGTATTTCAGGATTTGTTTTACTAAAGAAAAACGGCCATAATACCTGCATGACGTGATGATGAGGTCATCAAACTAGCAAGTAAATGACAGCAACGGGAACGACCTACGGCCTGCCCTGCCGGAGATGAACTGGAAGGCAACGGCTTGATCTTTCTCATCATAGTGGCGCTCGAATCCGCAGCTTCGACGAGCGTGGCTCAAGGGAAGGATCAACAGCAAGCTCTTGACATTCTTCATGTCTAGTTGAGATTCTGTGAACACCTCATCTGCACCAAGTTGTTTGAGTTTGTCTTTTGCTTCCTCTGACCCAGGCCTGTCCCTAATAATGTTGATGGTGTGGATTCCATGTACTTTGGCGAGCTGAAAAACACACTGGCCAACAATGCTGGTAGCTCCATTCTGGACAATGGCATCACCAAGTCTTGGAGCATCCTGAGCGCAGTCAAGGGGTTAACGGTGATGGTGGCAGCATACTCTATGGGTACATCTCAGCGGACCTTGTGCCAGACGCTCTCATGCTTGACAATGTACGTCTGCCAGGTCCCGAACGATGGCAGGGACGGTATGACCCAGTCACCGGGCGAGAGCGGGGGCCTGACGGGGTAGACGCCCTCGATGCGGTTGATGTCCGAGGGGTTGATGGGGGCGGCCAGCATCCTGACGCAGACGTCGCGGTCGCCGACCTCCACCGGCGGCATGTCCACCGTCCTCGGCACCTGCTCCGGTGGGCCGTGCTCGTCGTAGACCACGGCCTTGGATGCTGGCGAGACGAGAGTGGGGGCGGTGAACAAGTGGGAGCGCGAGGCGGAGGCGCGGCAGCGGCGAAGCATCTGCAACGCCGGCGGTAGCAGCAACCGGGATTGCGGCACCATCTGTCTGCTACCTTGCTCTGCTATTGGAGGGCAGAGGGCTGGCGGGGAGGCCTCCGATTGCGCGATTCGAGGGAGCGGCAGGGAACCCTAGAGAGAGAGGAAGGAGTGGGCGGTTGAGATAGCGACGGCGGCGGCAACAGCGGCGGCGGCGGCAACAGCGGCGGCGGCGACAACAGCGGCGGCGGCGACAACAACGGCGGCGGCGGCAATAACGGCGGCGGAAAACAGGGCTAGCAGGCAGGCCGGACATATATATAGGGAGGAAGACTCTCCACCTTCACGTCAACTAGCGATATGGTGCTAATTGACGTTGCACCCTCCATCTTTACTAATAGGCCTAATTAATTATTAAAGCCCATTAGTAAATAAATGAATGGACATTTAGGATTATTGCACACAAGCTTTGGTGGAAAATAAGATATTTATTATTTTCGGAATTAATTAATTTCGTGGATAAAATAATTCTAGAAAAGTCCAGAATTATTATTTAAGCCGCGAAAAATACTCCGAAAACTCCGAAAATTCGAGGGAATTTTCTAGAGACATTATGGAACATGAGGAACCCAAATAAAGTATTTGGAGCTTATGAAAAGATGGATGAAGAGATCAAGGAAAAAGATTAAGCTCGCGGAAATTGAAATTTTGAATCCAGAAAATACCAAAAAGTTTTCCGATGAGAAGTAAACGTCGTCCTACGGTATTTTGAAAATAATAGCACTCACCAACACCAAAGACAAGCATCACACAAACACCACATTATTAAATTAATATGAAAAAGTTTAAAACCACAATTTTCTATATTTAATTAGCAACAACTTAACTTATCTAATAAATTTATTCAGATATTGAAATAATTTATTTTATTTAGCGTTTTTCCCGCACAACCCAAAATAGAAAATTTTGGGTGTGACAATTCTACCCCACTTAACAGGAATCTCGTCCCGAGATTTGAAGAGACTAGGGAGAAGGATAAAATTGATCTGCAAGTCTTCACTCTTCTCTGATCAATTCTTATCTAATGATGATGATGCCACAAGCTCAAATCCCACTTTGTAAAGGTGCCCTTTAGGCACTTACGATCCTTATAGATGGTTCCAACAGGTTACCCACTCTGAGAAAAGATACTTGCGCTCGATAATGGCTTTGCAACCATGTAGATAGCTGTTGCTTCCAGATGACGAAAATAGAACGTATAAATCCTCTATCATGTATCGTCTTTTAGTTCGGCAAACCCCTTAAGAAGAGATCAATTGGAGAACACCAATGGATATATTGCATTTGTTTCTGATTGATAACTACCATCATGTCCTTCTATCATATCAAAGAGACTCATGAGAATATGCAAGAACAAAACCTGCACTTCCTCGCGAGCAGAAAAATGGCAATGCAGAAATACAGTTATAACTCAAGTTCTACGAATCCGATGATATTGTAGCTTATACCGTTGGAAAGCTTATCAAATTTACTATAACTTTCTTATAGAACACTTCACCAGATTCTGCAGTTAACGTGGTCAAAAACTGTGCACAACAGAAACTATTCCAGATTGCTGACAGCACAGATACGTCGCCTTGTGATTTTCATAACTCCCAAACCATAATAGCTATCAGGGTGGTTCTTACGGTCAGAGAAAGATATTGAAACCTACTATTGTTCAGAATTTATCCATGATTTTTGGGCGTCCAAAAATAGAGATATAAGCTAAAGAAGACAGACTGTTCTAAAAAGACAGGATAAGATAAAAATGAGATTCAAAGAGATTGGAGAGATAGATGACACTAATCTTCAAGTCTTCATGCTTCTTTGCTTTGCGTTGATGAGATATAAGACATGGATTGAGTATAGCCAAGAGATGATAAGAAAGATAAGGTTTGATCTTCAGTTCTTCGTACCTTGTTGCTTGAGATTGTTGATGGTAACAGACACTACCCCACTTAACAAAGATTTTGTTCCACCTGGCAATGTCATTGAAGGCAACACTTTGCAATTCATAAAAATCTTGATCAGAATCAAACTGATGATGATACCACAGGTTCAAAACCAACATAGCGAAGATATCCCTCAGATTCTTGTGATCCACGTAGATGTCGCTCTTATAATCCCAATAAATGCCACACTTACAGCCTTAAGAGTTTTCCACATTCAACTCTCTTGAGCTCTTCTTCATAGTAACTCCACTAGAGAATACCTATCCAAGTAGAAAACTCACTTCACTTAAAACTTACTAAACATACTTGATATGGGGGTGATGTCATCTAAGTTTCCATGAAACTAACTATAGACTTCCAACATCTCCTTCCTATGTCGTCCATGCTATCTTGTATAGAGTATGTTGAATTGAATGTTGAACTCCCAACTGATGATAGCTTAAAGTGAAGACTAGTCCTGACGAATACCCGAGCTTCTTGTAGACGATCCAATAAAGAACTGATCCCAAGCAAACAACACTAGCACATGAGTAGACATCCAATCATAGAGATAACCACTTCTTCCAAATGAAGCACTAGGACATAGGAAACCTTCATCTTACAACACTCACAACTTTGCTACCCCTTAAGAAAATGAAACTAGGGGACACCAAAGTAACTTGCATCTCCTTTTATACTAGATAACCATAATCATCTCTAATGTAAGATTCCAAGGCAAATCAATGAGATTTAAAGATATCCAATGATATATTCACTTATACAAGATAAGGAAGTAATGCAGAAAATTTCTGGGCGAATTTCAATTTTAACAGTTCAGTAAATCTGACATAACTCGAGCTACAAAGATCCAAATGAAGTGATCTTTACATGGCTGGAAAGCTTATGAAATTATCTACAACTTTTATTCACAACACTTTTCCAGATTCTGTCCATAAGTTAGTCAAAAACTGAACTTAACCGAAACTGTTTCAGGATTCCAGACTGCGCAGTGACCCCAACTTGGAACAGGTATATCTCTTAGCTCATAATAGATAATAAGGTAAGTCCAGTGGGTTTGGAAAGGTACAGAAGTCTAGTTATTCCCAGTAAAATTTCATAAATTTCTCATGTCCATATCTTGAGATATAACAGAAACATTGCAGACTGCTATAGAAATCAGCATGCGGAGTATTACGTAAAACCTACCCCACTTAACATGGATCGAGCTACTCCTCAAGACTTATACCTTCCGAGCCACCTTTGAAACATGAGAACAAGGCAACACACAAGCAACACATCAAGAAAAACAAACACACATCAGGCAAAACAAAAGCACCAATCACATCATCGGTACTACACGGGCTTCTTCAACAATGGTGGTCATCCCAAGGAAAGAGTATGAATGATGAAATGCCATCGAATCTTTGAAAAAGGTGAGATCAGAAAACTTTTTTTTTAACAACAACAAAACAAAAACCAATGGGATAGGTAGAAATAGCTCAAAGGAAGCTATCAAGGAGAGGATACAACAGGACAAGGAAGAGGAAATAGTCAAAATCAATGAGTCAAGGGATGACAAAATAGTTTTATCATAAAATAAGTTTTAGAATACGTCCAGTGCTACTTGGCATACGTCCTACAGTCAACACCGCTCTGATACCACTCTGTCACACCCGGTTTTCTAAAGAACAAAACCAGGCTAATCATATGTGTGCCCAGGAAGTCCACACATATGCCAGAATGAAAAAGTATCAGAAACAATGTTATTATATAAAGTATACATAGCTATATTAACACTTACATCAGAGTATCGCGGAACGGTGACTAAACTTTAGGCTCCATTCTTCTCAGGGACGGCTGACTGGGGGTAACATATACCTAGCACCTCTACTAGTCTTCTGGAAACTCCGCTACACCTTTGTCCTTCTTCCGAGTAGCATCTTACTACACACTGGAGTGTGGGGAATAGCAAGAGTGAGTCCATGTCGAACTCAACAAGTATAGCATAGGGTTCATGAGGCTCAAAAAGGCTAGACACTGTTTGACTGCGTTTAGCTTTTAATCATTATATAATTAACAATTAAGTAGCATCAAGGAAATCCAATCCCATTAATGAATCAATGATCAATTGTAATAAGGATAATGAATAGCATTAACATGAGCATAATAATAATCAACAATAATTAAGCATGATATAACAATGATGATCAACTATTCTGTAAGAATCCCCAAGGCCGCTCGTATCCGTGAGCACGGCTAGTATACCAGTTTTTAACTCTGCGCAGAGGTGTACACTTTCACTGTGAGTCATGATTTCCAAATGTATGGGTTCGCGACTCCCCAAAACACCGGAAATCATATAAAGCCATTCAAAAGTTCGTCTAACAAGTTAGGGCCATTAGATTCACTCGGCAGGCAGATGTAGAACCCCCCTTCCCTGTGGCACAACAACCGCAGCCTATACACACTAGGCCAGGGGCTCGCACTACACCCAACGTGTCAAGCCATTCTTACGCCATTTAAGGTAACCACTAACAAGCTAGAAAAGGTCTCTTGAACAACTAAAGCCAGAGCCATATAGCCCTCACAGTTGTACTGTATATCCCGGTTATCACTTACAGATAAGTCCTTATGGAGAGAAACCAGAGCAACAATATAACCCCTTGCTCTAGCCCCCTTTCAACAGTAATAAAATCATCTTAATGATTGGTTGCATAATTCATTAGTCAAATTACAAGATCATTGTTCATAATTAACCGCTAGCAGTAGCTACCCAAATGCATACCCAAGGTGACA
This sequence comes from Saccharum hybrid cultivar R570, assembly GCA_038087645.1. Taxonomy (NCBI): domain Eukaryota; kingdom Viridiplantae; phylum Streptophyta; class Magnoliopsida; order Poales; family Poaceae; genus Saccharum; species Saccharum hybrid cultivar. The sequence goes on from JAQSUU010000494.1 coordinate 8,164,891, forward strand.
AGGAATCAAGATATCAAAAGCTAAGTTATAATCTCTATGGTTGTCAAGGAAGACACATGCATATGTATGATAATTTCAGTGAATAGGTAACAAGGATAGTCCCATGTTATACTTGCCTTGATCAAGTTCTCCGATAGATACTGCTGGTCCGGCTCAAAATAATACTCCTAATCGTCGTAGTACTGCTCACCGTCTAAATTTGATCACCAAGCATCAACATACAAACATTCCGAGCAAACATACACGAAGCAAACAAAAGATACAATTAGAACAGTACACCAACAGTAGAAAAATATTTAGGAAAGCTTACAAAACTATTCTACACGTTGCTACGATCACACAGACGTAAAGATCACGAAATTCGGACTTAAAACGTGAAAGTTATGAATTTTCTAAGATTCTCTATAGATAAATAATTACTTTAATACAAACTCGAAAATTAAACTTTCCAAACCTACTGTACAGCTACACTAACATGTAGAGCTCGCAAATACGAATCTAACGCAACTTAAACGGGTCAAATCGGAGTTAAAACGAAGATTTTATAATCAAAACAAGATTATATGTGTATACGTATTTCTATTGTATTTCAGGATTTGTTTTACTAAAGAAAAACGGCCATAATACCTGCATGACGTGATGATGAGGTCATCAAACTAGCAAGTAAACGACAGCAACGGGAACGACCTACGGCCTGCCCTGCCGGAGATGAACTGGAAGGCAACGGCTTGATCTTTCTCATCATAGTGGCGCTCGAATCCGCAGCTTCGACGAGCGTGGCTCAAGGGAAGGATCAACAGCAAGCTCTTGACATTCTTCATGTCTAGTTGAGATTCTGTGAACACCTCATCTACACCAAGTTGTTTGAGTTTGTCTTTTGCTTCCTCTGACCTAGGCCTGTCCCTAATAATGTTGATGGTGTGGATTCCATGTACTTTGGCGAGCTGAAAAACACACTGGCCAACAATGCTGGTAGCTCCATTCTGGACAATGGCATCACGAAGTCTTGGAGCATCCTGAGCGCGGTCAAGGGGTTAACGGTGATGGTGGCAGCATACTCTATGGGTACATCTCTGCGGACCTTGTGCCAGACGCTCTCATGCTTGACAATGTACGTCTGCCAGGTCCCGAACGATGGCAGGGACGGTATGACCCAGTCGCCGGGCGAGAGCGGGGGCCTGACGGGGTAGACGCCCTCGATGCGGTTGATGTCCGAGGGGTTGATGGGGGCGGCCAGCATCCTGACGCAGACGTCGCGGTCGCCGACCTCCACCGGCGGCATGTCCACCGTCCTCGGCACCTGCTCCGGTGGGCCGTGCTCGTCGTAGACCACGGCCTTGGATGGTGGCGAGACGAGAGTGGGGGCGGTGAACAAGTGGGAGCGCGAGGCGGAGGCGCGGCAGCGGCGAAGCATCTGCAACGCCGGCGGTAGCAGCAACCGGGATTGCGGCGCCATCTGTCTGCTACCTTGCTCTGCTATTGGAGGGCAGAGGGCTGGCGGGGAGGCCTCCGATTGCGCGATTCGAGGGAGCGGCAGGGAACCCTAGAGAGAGAGGAAGGAGTGGGCGGTTGAGATAGCGACGGCGGCGGCAACAGCGGCGGCGGCGGCAACAGCGGCGGCGGTGACAACAGCGGCGGCGGCGACAACAACGGCGGCGGCGGCAATAACGGCGGCGGAAAACAGGGCTAGCAGGCAGGCCGGACATATATATAGGGAGGAAGACTCTCCACCTTCACGTCAACTAGCGATATGGTGCTAATTGACGTTGCACCCTCCATCTTTACTAATAGGCCTAATTAATTATTAAAGCCTATTAGTAAATAAATGAATGGACATTTAGGATTATTGCACACAAGCTTTGGTGGAAAATAAGATATTTATTATTTTCGGAATTAATTAATTTCGTGGATAAAATAATTCTAGAAAAGTCCAGAATTATTATTTAAGCCGCGAAAAATACTCCGAAAACTCCGAAAATTCGAGGGAATTTTCTAGAGACATTATGGAACATGAGGAACCCAAATAAAGTATTTGGAGCTTATGAAAAGATGGATGAAGAGATCAAGGAAAAAGATTAAGCTCACGGAAATTGAAATTTTGAATCCAGAAAATACCAAAAAGTTTTCCGATGAGAAGTAAACGTCGTCCTACTGTATTTTGAAAATAATAGCACTCACCAACACCAAAGACAAGCATCACACAAACACCACATTATTAAATTAATATGAAAAAGTTTAAAACCACAATTTTCTATATTTAATTAGCAACAACTTAACTTATCTAATAAATTTATTCAGATATTGAAATAATTTATTTTATTTAGCGTTTTTCCCGCACAACCCAAAATAGAAAATTTTGGGTGTGACAATTCTACCCCACTTAACAGGAATCTCGTCCCGAGATTTGAAGAGACTAGGGAGAAGGATAAAATTGATCTGCAAGTCTTCACTCTTCTCTGATCAATTCTTATCTAATGATGATGATGCCACAAGCTCAAATCCCACTTTGTAAAGGTGCCCTTTAGGCACTTACGATCCTTATAGATGGTTCCAACAGGTTACCCACTCTGAGAAAAGATACTTGCGCTCGATAATGGCTTTGCAACCATGTAGATAGCTGTTGCTTCCAGATGACGAAAATAGAACGTATAAATCCTCCATCATGTATCGTCTTTTAGTTCGGCAAACCCCTTAAGAAGAGATCAATTGGAGAACACCAATGGATATATTGCATGTGTTTCTGATTGATAACTACCATCATGTCCTTCTATCATATCAAAGAGACTCATGAGAATATGCAAGAACAAAACCTGCACTTCCTCGCGAGCAGAAAAATGGCAATGCAGAAATACAGTTATAACTCAAGTTCTACGAATCCGATGATATTGTAGCTTATACCGTTGGAAAGCTTATCAAATTTACTATAACTTTCTTATAGAACACTTCACCAGATTCTGCAGTTAACGTGGTCAAAAACTGTGCACAACAGAAACTATTCCAGATTGCTGACAGCACAGATACGTCGCCTTGTGATTTTCATAACTCCCAAACCATAATAGCTATCAGGGTGGTTCTTACGGTCAGAGAAAGATATTGAAACCTACTATTGTTCAGAATTTATCCATGATTTTTGGGCGTCCAAAAATAGAGATATAAGCTAAAGAAGACAGACTGTTCTAAAAAGACAGGATAAGATAAAAATGAGATTCAAAGAGATTGGAGAGATAGATGACACTAATCTTCAAGTCTTCATGCTTCTTTGCTTTGCGTTGATGAGATATAAGACATGGATTGAGTATAGCCAAGAGATGACAAGAAAGATAAGGTTTGATCTTCAGTTCTTCGTACCTTGTTGCTTGAGATTGTTGATGGTAACAGACACTACCCCACTTAACAAAGATTTTGTTCCACCTGGCAATGTCATTGAAGGCAACACTTTGCAATTCATAAAAATCTTGATCAGAATCAAACTGATGATGATACCACAGGTTCAAAACCAACATAGCGAAGATATCCCTCAGATTCTTGTGATCCACGTAGATGTCGCTCTTATAATCCCAATAAATGCCACACTTATAGCCTTAAGAGCTTTCCACATTCAACTCTCTTGAGCTCTTCTTCATAGTAACTCCACTAGAGAATACCTATCCAAGTAGAAAACTCACTTCACTTAAAACTTACTAAACATACTTGATATGGGGGTGATGTCATCTAAGTTTCCATGAAACTAACTATAGACTTCCAACATCTCCTTCCTATGTCGTCCATGCTATCTTGTATAGAGTATGTTGAATTGAATGTTGAACTCCCAACTTATGATAGCTTAAACTGTGGGTGATCTCTTCCAGTTTCAAGAATTGTTTAACCTCCACTAGAGACGGTGACACACATCTGTAACTGTATATATCGAGTGTACGTTCATAGAGACCTAAAGGTAGATTGGTTTCACGGTGCCAATACCACTGCTTTCCTGCCACCTCCTATTCCTATGTGTTCTTAGATCCCAACTCTTTCTGTGAACATCACTGGCCTTGGCCTATTTGATCTACCAAGATGTTCCTTGTATGTAGAGAATAGATTTGTATATATATTGGAGCAAGGATAATAGGGGCATCAGAAGTTGGTCTCTCCATGGATTTATACATATACGTGGAAAGAGTGGATGTGTTCAGCGTTTATATGGTCATTTGAGGAATAAAAATATTAATTTCTGAACACGTCTTGCATGGATAACTTTACTACCCATGTGTTTGTGTGTCAGCACAAGTGACCGATCATAGCAACATAGCTCCTCAAGGCCATTTCAACATGCACAGCAAAATGAAACAAAATTGACTTGCTGAAAAGCTACAAAAATTAAACGAAATGATGAATAATTTCAAAAATGCATGCAACTTAGGCTTTGAAGGCTTCTAAGGAGTATTCTGAAATAATTAAGGTTTTAGTATGACACCAGAGTTATGTATATCTGGCACTGCCTACTACCCACACAACCTTTGTGTAACAACAAATTAAAATTCGGTGTCCTCAGTTCATTCAATTTTTCTATTTCCTGTGCCTGTTTTCATTGTGCATAGATGCATGTACCTACAATGTCATTACACTTGAATGCTTTATTGCTTTCCCTTCCACGTCCTCTTGATTGATTTCTTCCATCCCCTTTTGGTCCAGACATCCTGTATATCACTGTATTATTCAATTTTTCATGTTTTCTTGATTGATTTTTATAGTTTTCCTTCCAGTTCTAGTGTACCCTCATTCTGTACACAACATTAATTATGAGTTTCCTCTTCCCCGTTTATTTGCTTCTTCTTTCTTGAGCGCGTCCATCAAGATGAGTATGGCGTACATCCACCATCACCTAGTGCTAGGACACGCAGCAGATCTACATAACCAGCTCAGCTTTAGTCCTGTCATTATTGCAGCGTCGATAGTGATCATGCATTAGATCCTAATTAAAGGCGCACCACGGCAAACAAATCCATTTGCCTCTCTTGCCTCGGCTAGTGTCTTTCTAATTGTATTTTCCTATTCTTTCTCGTCTGGTGTAACTGGTTGTTGTCCTGGCTGGGTCCTTAGCTAGCTCTCGCCGCAGCGGTTTATGAATCGCTGCTTCAACCCATGTTTTAAAACATAACAGTCCCCTTCTCAATCTAAATTGGAGTATATTGGAATGGATTGAGGTGGAATCCGATAACCTTCACCACCATGTCATTGCCCTCGCCACCACCTCGCCCCTTCAGCAAACATCAGTAGGTGTAGGTTGCCCTTGACAGCTAAATATACTGCTCAAATCATATCGATGTCTAAATGCTTTCCCATTTTTCAAACTAACTCAACTCTGCACATCTAATTTGCGTGTAGTGTTATAACTAGAACTTGACTAAGCCTAGCCAACGAAAGTGACTTGTTTCATAACAACGTATCATGGTTCATGGAGACCAAAAGGTAGGTTGGATTCACGGTGCCAATACCATTGCTTTCCTTCCTCCTCCTATTCCCACGTGTTCTTGGATCCCGACTCTTTCTATATGAACATAACCGGCCTTGGCATATTTGTTCTACCAAGATGTTCCATATATTTTTTTAGAAAATGGAATCCATATATGTAACGAATAGATATGTACATATATTGGAGCAAGGACAACTGGGTCATAAGACGTTGGTCCCTCCATGGATTTATACATGTACATGGAAAGAGTGGATGAGTTCAGTGTTTGTACAGTTATTTGAGGAACAAAAATGTTAATTTCTGAACAGGTCATGCATCGAAGACTTTACTTCCATACGTTTGTGTCAGCACAAGTGACCGATCATAGCAACATAGCTCCTCAAGATGGCTATTTCAACACGCAAAGCTTTTTTTTTTCTAAAAAACGCAGGAGAGATGCGCTTCATTATATTAAGAAGAAAATACGGGACAAGAACCCAAACACCCACACACACTTTACACACACCAAACTAAAGCTTTAGATTACATTTTCGCCTGCTAAAAATAAAAGGACGACCACAAAACCAACAGCTAGGCCACTCTAAGGCAAAATTGCCGGGGTAGCAAGAAAGAGAGGCTTCGTGTGCCTACTATCTCCCAAAGACACTATTCCTCGCTGTTAACAATAAGAGCCCTTGTAATGCTAGGAGAAGCTCCGTCAAAAACACAAAATTGCGGTGAGTCCAAAGAACCCAAGAACCTAGAACAACCAGAGAATTGAGACCTTTCTTTTGCTGTTCTGGAGCAGCATGCCATCATCTGTCCCACCAATCATCGAACACCATATCAGTTGCCTGAGGAGTGAATTGCTGCAGCCCAACCTGACCTAGCAGGGAATACCAGTATTGCCTTGCAAAGGGACAGGATACTAGAAGATGGTTAATTGTCTCTTGCTCCTGATCGCATAAAGGACAACATTCCGGACAGGGCAGACCTCGAGGGGCAAGACGATCAGCCTTCCAACACCTGTCATGTTCGACTAACCATAAGAACTTGCATTTTCCGGGGGGGGGGGGGGGGGGGGGGCAGGTCTTCCAAATCCGAAGCTAACTGAAACAAAATTGACTTACTGAAAAGCTGCAATTAAATGAAATGATGGATCATTTCAAAAATTCATGCAACTAAAGCTTTGAAGGCTTGTAAGGATTAATCTGCAGTAATCAGGGTTTTAGTTAGTTTTAGTATGACACCACAGTTATATATATCTGGCACCGCCTCCTAGCCACACTACCTTTGTGTCACACATTAAAATTCAGTTTCCTCTGTTCATTCAATTTTGCAATTCCCTGTGGCCGGTTTCTTTGTGCATATATGCATCTGCCTACACTGTCATTACTCTTGGTTTATTTCTTACTTCCCCTTCCTCATTCCAGTCTTCCTCTGGATTGGTTTCTTCCTTCCCCTTTCAGTCCAGACATCTCGTATATTGTTCTGTTTTTCACTTTTTCATGCCTGTTTTTTGTACTTTCCCTACCTGATCTAGTGTGTCCTCGATTTGGTGAACCGGTGAATGTCAAATCGAAGATGGTTATAATTTTGCACATCTGTTGGAAAAGAGCACAACTGCGATATCCTTACCCTGCTCATTTTGCTATTTGGGCCATAGATTGTTGCTTAGATGGCAGTATGTTCAAGTTCCTACCCGGCTCATTTTTATGAACATGTTTGATACATTAAGGGTGGGTTTGGCATGGCTCCTCCTCAAGGGCTCCAATGGAAGATCTAGAGCACTTGAGGAGGAGTCACTTTTTGCAGGCCTAGCCCGAGACCCATAAATGGCTCCGGCTCCTCTACTATTCACCAAAAAACGGCTCCTCTTAAAGTTTTCAGTATGGGTCCTCCACAGAAGCTACTACCAGAGCAAGAGCTGGAGCTGTGCCAAATGGGCCCTAATTATTCTTGCAACAATAGAGCCATTGGGTACTGAAAAATCCGGCTAGTAAGGTTGTGGGCGAATAATTTTACTAGTTAGTCTTGTTGGGGATGGGTACAAAGTGCCTGCTCGGGTGTGCTATTGGTCAAAGAATCGCTTCACCCGCACCTTTCCCAACATGTTGTCTTCACTAGCCTACATGCCATCCTGTATATCTCTGTCGTTTTGAAGAGCTACATATGACTGCAGGCAAACCATGTGGCAGATTAACTTGTATGTACAGAAATGCAAGCAACTTTATTGTTAATGCTCAGGTTATCAGTATTACTCACATCTTTGTACAGCAAATGGCAAAACCTTTACAATATTCCAAAGGACTTATTTGCATGGGTATGTTTAGAAAATTAATATAACATCATTTGGTCTCATCCACATCAAAAGCATGTAATGATATTTTTCCAAAAAAAATGTGTTTAATGTTTAACACATAACAACTTGGCACCATGCCTTATATAAGACTGAATTCACCGTGACACACTGTGTTAACTACAACACCATGGATAGGAATCAGGTAACAGAATTGAGAATTAGAGCAGAGAGTTGAGATTGAGCTATGAATATTTGGAAGGTTCAGAGCGGTTGTTCATGCCAATTTTCATACCCTTTCCTCCAGCACTTAGGCAACATATAGCGTACGGCTCGCAGAGCCACACACACATGCTATCTTATCCCTAGACTGCATCTGCCTTTCAGTAATTCCTTCTTTTTGTTCAGACTCAGGCACCTTCATCTCTTCATCAACAACCTCACCATAAGCACGCCTAACACACTTTTCTGATGCATCCCATTCGCATATGTTGTTTGATCCCATCTGTTTTGGTAAACACAACTTATTTGATCTACCGAGATGTTGGATTTAAGGAATAGACATATTGGAGAAAGGATGAATGGGATGAATACACCGATAGAGGTTGTTTTCTGCCTTTTCCTCATATTGATAGGGAAAGGGAGGCATTGTATATTCACAATTGTGAAGTTGTTTCAGCATTTAGTTTGTTTTTACAGGCCAAATTACTACTCATGATTCCTATGTACTGATACATTCATTCGAAGACAAAAAAATAATCTTTGAGCACATGTTTTGGTCAAAAGCTAGACTTTATTACACCTATAACTGTGTTAGCACAAGTGAAGCAACATAGCTGCTCCGGGTTGCAGTTTGAATGACATTGTGAAACCAATTGCTTCAGTGAAAAGGTGCAATTAACAAAAACTCATGCACGGTAGAAAAAAATTATTTTCAAATATGACACCTTTTATCTCTACAGTCATTTGGAAAGGCCGTCGTCCTGTACTCTTGGTGAGTGCTGTACGTGCCCGGGGGGGTGGCTTTCGAATGGCCATCTTAAATGACCACCTAAATGATATATTGTTTTCCTAAATATTGTTACCATAAGCTATCGCCTCTAGTAGAAATAGTTGCCACTCAAAGAAATTCACAATTTTTTATATGAAGATAGCTGGAGACAAACTTTAAATGAAACTTGCACAGCTTAATTAGATACTACACTTTATAGTTGACAACATTTTCAATTTTTTATTTAGTGGTCAATGCGGGTGGGGTGGGGGGTGTGGATTCGCAGGATCCCCACCTGAGATTAACCCTAAGAGGCCCATCAGGTACAGTCAAGAGTTTATGATGTCGTTTGAGATCATATTTTTTTAGATAATGGATTCATTAATCTGGCCTCTATATCCACGAAGGATATAGACAACCAAAAGGTTAGTAGAGCACTTAGACTCGCTCCTCAACAAAGAGGAGAACACACAACCAAAAGAGAAAAAAAACTATGACCTCGGCACATCACTGCTTCCCGACATCCTCTCCTGAAACAACCAGATTCGGCTAGTGGAAATCTTCAAGTCGCCACCGCCCCTAGTGCGCCATCGCTGCGAACCACTGCTGGTGCCATCCTCATCCGCTTCAAGTGAGGTGACGCCGCGTGTAGCCGCTTAGCCCACCTTTATCCATCATCGTCTAGTCAGAACTAGCCGAACAAACGCGAGCTAACAGGGATCTGTTTCCACTTCACCAGATTCCAAGGCCTCCACGACTCATAGGCCTCTGCCAAAATCCTCTGTCACTGCTGCCCCTAGGACACTGCTACCAACGGGATCTGCCTCCTCCTTGTTGAGATCTTCTTTGGACACCCATGCCACCGCTATCCCAAGTACACGCCTGTCTACGAAACCACCTCTATTGGATCCGTCTTCTCTCTGCCGAGGACCGATCGTTGACGTTTAGGCCGGCTGCCACCATCCTTGGCCACACCTGCAGCTCCTCGCCGTCTCGCAACTCGCAGTTCGTGATTGGGATAGACCCATCTGCTCCCGCGTGCTGATGCCGAAGAAGACGCCTCACGACAAAAAAGGCGCAAACCGAGTCCACGTCGTTGACCTAATGCCCGGTCTAGGCAGCGCCAAGGTGGATGTGAAGGGGCCGCACCCAAGCCTACCAGAGCCGCTGCCCTGCTGGGTGCATCGTCGGCCACAAACTTGGGCCCGTTCGAGGTCGGGCCGCCTGTCCATGCCACGCCACTGTGGAGGCCAGGAGGGAGGGACTTGGGCATCATGGACGGCGACTGGAGGCCACACGCCAGCGCCCGCGGATCCAACCACCTAGGATCTGCTCGCATAGGATCCGAGCGCCTTCCAGACCGCCAGCGACGGCTTCGTGGGCAGCGTCAGCCGCGCATAGGACCCACCATCGCTGGCTTCCACGCGCGGCAGTGGAGGGGAGGGCAGGGTGGGTGAGGAGGGGGTGGAGTAGGCTGGCACCGGAGCTTGGGCGGCAACTGGTGCTGGCACCGGTGCTAGCGGCACAGAGAAGGCGGTCACCAGGTCATCTTAGGCTTTGCTCCGCCACGGTCTAGTCCTCGAGGATGATGATTATACGTCCAACCTTTGAGTACAACCATACTAGATAAAGTTAGTTGTATCCAATCCTATGAAGCGTTAACATGCTACGGGCGTGTGTTCCATTTTGGCGAGCATGGTGCCAATTCGTCCTTGAGTTCGCTCATGCCTCGGTCCTTTTTTCCATGTCTGGGCGAGAAGATTTTCTCTCACACAGTCAGAGACATGCCACTGTACATTTGCATACCACACTCTGGGTACTAGAACCCTATCCATGGAATGCCACCTCCATAATTGGATATGCCTTGTCGGGCACCACACAGTGATTCTCAAGCTAAGCCAGTTTCGGCGTCCTCTATCCTCTCTCACAACCTCTCATGCACACAACACGTTGCAATCTCACGCACAACTCTTTGTAGCGTGGGCCCTGCTCAAGGAAAGGCCAGGCCCCGGCGTTGTCCCCTAAACATCCACACTCCACAGCATGAGTCCACATGTTGCTCTGGCTCATGGTTGGAGGAGGTGTTGAGGTCTGCTCTAGGTCTGGGATGGGCATGGACGATTATGCCTGTAGAGTACATATGGTGATACAGTTTCCTGTAACTCAACGATAGCAACTCGTCTTGGTGCGTTTAGGTTGAGGAGGGTCAACATTAATTTCAGGCGTTTATGGTTCTAGCGTCCTCTAGTACTATTTTATAAGAATTCAGTTAGATGGTATTTTTATGTTTCAATGTGTAGTCGCTCAACAGAGTACGTACAATGTAAATATTACTCCGCCATGGTTAAATGAACCAGGAAACACGGGTTATAAAACCTATGCCAACCTTATGGCAATGTATGTCTTACTCCAACAGTGAAACGAGAGACAAACCAACAACAGTAAAAGAGATACATATATAGATATATATATATTTACACCAAATATTCTATAGTCAGTTAGGAAATGGGCATGGGAGGTATGTGGAAATTCAGGTACTCGGCCAAGAGCTCTCCCAGTGAAGGTTGTATGGTTGACAGTGTCGATGGATATTATACTCAACATCTGTCAACCTTCATCTAGGAGAAAAACTTATACATCCTGAAAGCAAACCACCAAGGTGCAGCCCATCCTGGATGCACGCCGCATGCATTGTGGACACATCGCAGCAGAAAGGATGCAGGCCATGTGCACTGTAGACACATCGCTGTGGAAAAAAAATCATAGAGAAGGTGTGAACAAGGGTTTGCATGAATTCCTGCACCATATTGCTGCCGTGTTTGGTGCTGCCATATAACGCCTTTGGCTTGCTGTGCTCATGTTAGTTGGTTCCAGTGAATGGCTGATTGTCTGCAGACTGGGGATGATGCACTGGTGTCCTGCAGAGGCAGGAGAGGCGCACAATGACATGTTTGTGCACCATTGTCATAATGCGTCTGGATACACGGGTAGAATGCATGAAACACCTCCTGGGCATGAAATCAGAACTGCACCAGCCTCGATTGCACATGCCAAGAGCATGTTAACGCTTAACAGGGCTTCATCAATGCTACGAGATGCCATAGAGGTGGAGTGTAACCTTGCTATGTTACACTGTTCTTGTGTAATATGAAAAATCAGTGAGAGAATCTCATCTTCTAACTAGTGTTGCCCGAAATAGTATGACTGCTCTCTAGCTATGTAGTAAGAACCCATAGCCATCCTCCAGTTCTCTACTGTAAGTGTAAAGTGCTCAACATTATTATTTCAAATACAAGCCAGATTGCATTGTCTGCTTATAGACGTCTAGTTAGTAAGATCATACCAAGGTTATGTTCCTGGTATGTTACATACAAATATCATTCTGATTAGAAGGAACTCCATTTACACACAAGGGATCTACCGCAAACATGTACTCCTCAATTTAGTGCCCCAGTATTTGTGTTAGATACATGACCAATCTTAACAACATAGATGCTCAATAATAGAAATTTAAACACACACAAAGCGAAAAAAATAATGTCTCACTGAAAAGGTGCCATTAAAATTAAGGTTTTAGGGATTTTTGCTATGATATTATTACATCTGAGTTCCATGCGTAACTTGATTTACAGACTTTTGACGATTTATCGCAATCAGTTATGTTACTGACAAGCCAAGCTTCAGTTAGGATTTCCGAGTTATATCTAGTAGAATCTCTATGTTATACATACTTCCATAGAGTTTTCCAAGTTATACTCAGTTTTGTACTTCTATAATTATTTCCTTCTCCTCTCCTCGGAAGAAAACTCTAAACTACAAAACTCCTAAGCCATTGCATATTAACCTTGGTTAGTTGGTTCAGATCCGCGCCATTGCCGCTCAAATCGCCGGATCACCAGAGGAGCAGGTCATCGGCAGCCATGGCTGAAGGAGGAAGAAAACTGGGAGAGGAGAGGGTGTAGGGCCCCGCTGCGCATGCTGCCTTCATCGCCTTGCACGGCCACCTTCCAGCAGGCTCGAGCAGCAGCAGGGAGGGAGGAGCTGGTGGGAGGGGGCTGGCGGCAGAGTTGGTTGGGGCCGCCGCCTGTGCTGCCTACGATGCGGGGGCTCAGGTCGGGGGTGTCCTCTAGAGCTAATTAGATTGATAAAATCTATGTGATGTAAGATTTGCTAAGCTCGGGTTAGTGTTGGCTTCGGAGTGCTTTCTTAACTATGGATGCAGCCCATCCCTTGCCAATGTTATAATGTTTATAGTCTTTTGCAATGCTAACATTTGGGCTGTGCCCTAAAACTCTAAAAAAATGTAGTATTTTCCCCTATCTTTTTAGCTTTCGTTTTTATCATAAAATACATTGATTTGGCTGTCATTTTTTATCTTGACAAGTCAATGTAGGTATATAGATGTGTATTTCATCATATATGATTTTTGTTGGTGTCAGAATGACTCAGCTCTCGTCTATATATGCTCCAATCCTGTTCCCCCATGACTGGGAGAGCATCGTGCAAGCAGAGCCGAGATGAGCCGAGTGGCGAAGGGATGCATGTGTTTGGTCCACCACGACGCACTTGCCTGCTCTCGGTGTGGAAGTCTAAGCTGTAAACCGAGGAAATAATGGTTCTTCCATGCTGATTTTCTAAGGAGTGTATTTGCTTAGTACATTTTTGTTTCATTATAAATTTATTTTGACATAGCAACTGATATGAACCTTAAGTTGGGTCCAGAAGGTTCAGTGCCACTACATATGTATTTGTAGCATCACATGTGAAGTAAATGGTGGAAGAGGATAAGATAAATATTAACTCGGCCATGCTTAAGTGAGCTAGGCAAAATGCAAATTATAAAACCTATGCCAACAGGTGGCAATATATGTCCTGACCTTACCTTGAACCAAGAGAGATGTAAAGAGCAAAAGAGAGTACGTAGATAAAATATTGTGTAGTGGATCTGTAATGGGCATGGGAGGTGTTTGGACATTTAGGCACTGAAGTCAGGAGATTCACAGCGCAACATGTGTAATCACACTATACCACAACACCAGAATTGGCGCCGGACGATCTGACGCCAAAAGCGGCTATAGCGTCAGACGATCTGACGCTAAAAACATATAGCGTCAGTTTTCTGCTGACGCAGTAAGTCCTGACGCTAAAAACATATAGCGTCAGACCATACTTTTAGCGTCAGATAGTCTATCACCGTGAATATTTTTAGCGTCAGATAGTCCATTGGTAATCTTTAGCGTCAGATACTCTTTTGCCAAACATATAGCGTCAGATCATCCGATGATCATTGTATTTATAGCGTCAGATTGTTCAACGGGACAATTTAACTATGCCAAAAAAAAAATAAATACAATTAGAAAACCCGTATTCAAGCTTAATGTCCATCATCAAGATATAAAAACATATACATCACATGAAGGTCAAAACATACAACATACAATCTTTTCTTGCACACCATATGTCTGCATTGTGATCATCCAATGAAGTCAAGCATGAAAAGAATACATGAATGCACATCCTAGCAAGCAAAACTGCAAAACTAGTAGTTTATCTATGTTTCACATTCTAAGGTTTGGGCATACAATCATTTCTAGGAATTCAAAAACCACAAGCAATAGCTTGCCAACACTGGAGCACATCCATCAAGTTGTGGAGAACCATCTTCCAGAATCCAAAAACTAGCCAAAGACTATAGTGGCTAGGACTTCCTGAAAAATATAACCATGTAATTAGGCATGTTGAGAATATGTAAAGGTGTTGGTACAGTAGTTTATAATCAGACAAGTGTGGAAAACCATCATTCAACAGTTCAATACAAAGGAGGTAGAGAAGAATAATGTTCAAAATTCAAACAATAATGCAAGGTCGTGGATTTGTGGTTCAGCAAAACTATTAAAACTAAAACTGATGGTGAAACTGAAATCTTGCAAAAAAAAATACTAAATTGATAGGGTATAAGATTTGAGACAAGGCATCTACAATGTACTTAATGTTTCCTTCACATTTGACAACCAGCTAGTAGTGCTACAATTTAACATATGTTGTACACATACATGTTAGCATCAGATGCTTGACTAGTCTTGTACACATATATGTTGGCATCACATGCTTATCAGCTAAAGTTCAGAATGTGTGCTCACCTAAACATTTAGCGTCAGATGTCTGACGGTGAAAAAGTGTTGTGGTGTAGTGTCAGTGGTTCGTCCTTCCACCATTCTAGGAAAAGAATTTCCTTTGATGTTCCAGGCCGCAAACAGCTGACCTACTGCCCCACCATACACGGCTGTTCGTGCACAGATGGAGGTGGTCTGACACAAGTCCACTGCCCATGGCAACTGTGAATCCCTAGCCACAAGCAGGACGGATGCCGCATGTGTACACGATATCGAGTCATCTGTCCCATCGCGTCCATGGGGTGGCCAATAATTATGTGATGGAGCTTTGGAAGGCAAATTTACCTCTGAAAATTGGAGTTTTCCTCTACGCGGTCTATAACTTCAGTTGGTGGCTCAAGATAACAAAAACTAGCGAGCAGAGAGAAACTGCAACATGTGTGGGTGTTGTCCGTATTTTCTGGGTGTGGCTTAACCCATTTCGTTTAATAGATTTTTGCAGATTCTTTTGGTTGTGATCAGGTCACAACGGGTATAGCCGAGTGTTACAGGACAATAATCATCTAGTATATATGCCGGTAGTATGTTTATGGACATATAGAGTTCCCAGTTACATGTGGCAGCTCTTCTTGGAAGTCTACGTGTAGGCAGAGGAGGAGGCACAACAGTAAGTTTTGCACTAATGGTTCTCGTATGCTGATTAATGTTCTAAGAGCAACTCCAACATATAAGAACCAAATCAAGTCTTTTACTTTTGATTTGAGAGCTCCCTTTAATTTTGAGGTCCTATTTTCTGGCCTCAACTCTATCAATGGCTCTCAAATCAGGGCTCTCTTACATCTATTTTTCTATTTTTGCTCGTATGCTCTATCATTCTTTGTATTTGATTATTCAAACTATAAATACTACTCCCTCCGTTCATTTATCTCCTTCATCTAAGCAAAAACTTTTTATTCACAAATCTCCTTCATATTAGCTTGGGACTTGCCCGCATTTATTGTCCGTTTGCTGCTCATTGGCTACCACCCGCCTGCATTTATTGTCTCTTTGCTGCTCATTGGTCGTTCCTAGCATGTGACTCCTCGTATGCTCCAAGCACGTGATGATTAAATGCAAACTGAGTGGTTTTGCTCTGCTCCTTGGTCACTACGCCGAAGGCTAAAATGATGGAGATAAATGAACGGAGGGAGTAGTAGTTAATACAAATGATACAAATTCAAATACGGGAATTAAAATTTAAATTCGAAATCCCAATGAAATTTTAATTCAAATTGACAAACAAATTGAATATGTTATATTAGCATTTCGAATGACTATGATAAAAATTTGATGCCTAGGAGTCGAGGTCCATGGGAGTGTCGAATAGTGGAAAAAAGTTACACTTGTAGTCAACTCTCCCGACAGAGCTCTGCTCCCAATTGCGGGAAAAATCATATAGCTTGGAAGGCCGCTAGGCCAGTAGAGAGGCAGAGGCACATGAGAGACCAATGATAACAGTACCTATGGATTAGGAAGCAAAAAAAAAGGAGGAGAAGGTGTAGTAAGAGAAACAAAAATATGAGAATTCTACTCCCTATTCCTCCCTTGATTGATTTCTTCCATGTGCTGTTCTTGACTTCATATCCTTCTACCCTTGCATCAAATATCGACACAGCTCTCTTGGTTACTTTTGTTTTTTTATATCTTGCACTAGTGATAATCACACGCAAGAACATTTTACTTAAATTTTTACATTCCTTGTGCATAAGAAGTGTGATGATCATTGTTCTGTTGTTTACAGGTGAGGCTCTCATGAAGGCAAAAAACTACCGCAAGGATCCTTTTGGTCTTCTTTACTATCTAGAGGACGAAGAATACAGGCTGCTTTGTATGTGCCGACCATTCAGAGGCAGGTCCATACTACAAACCAGCTATAAAAGTACATTTCTGACCAAGAAAGTCAGTAATATGGACTGGCCCTCAACATGGAAGTCATCTCCGCTGGAAATGGGTTTCCCGACACATACGTTAGCTGGGCTTAGCTAGTTGTATTATTTTCTAGGTATGATTGATTATCTCAACCGGCTTTGAAAAAATCAAGGTAAATGTAAAAGTGCTAGTATTATAATTAATATACTTTTTTTAGTTACCTCAAAAAATAATATACTCATTTGGTGTCCCCTTCCTCAGGTCATCCTCCTTCCTCCACCCTCCATGATGTGTCCCCTTCCTCGCGTTGTCCTCCTTCCTTGATAGACTGATGTCACATCTCGCACGCCCAACCTTCAATAGCGACGCCTTCAATACCGGGCGCCGAGAAGCGAAGAGCATCAATCGATGGCAACATCGTGGCCAAGACAAACTTCAATTGTGACGCCTTCAGGATGGGAATGACGTCTGGGATGCCACCATCGCTCGTCTGAGATGGACCGACCTTTCGTCCATGGAAGATAGTGTTGGGGAAACACGATGCCCTCAAAAGGGAAAGTGGCGCCCACGGGTGTCACTGTCGTTGAGGCTTTCGCCCAAGATGTCCCCCACCACAGCGCCAAGCCAAGACCCCCGGTCATAGCATGTTGTCTCCGCCATCATCGCTACCCTACGCCATCCTGCAGAAACCCTTCCAGAGGGGCATTGACGCGCTGGCTGCACACAACAGCTGCATAGTTGCGTCAACCGCCACCCCCTTCGACCGGGCACACAGAACAACGCTTTACCTTGCCGCATGCTACACATCGCCGCACACCGAAGTCGTTATCGGCCGTCATCGCCGACCCTGGCACATGCAGCCAACGTTGCCAACACTACCAGCCACCATCCGACGTGCGTGCCTCGCCCACCGTGGGCGTTACCCCCAGACCAATGGGCTCCGGATCTGGCCGTGAGGACAGAGAACCTGGTGCCCCAGGCATGCGCAGCCACCACCACCAGCGCCGCCCCCCGACCTGGAGGTGCCAGATCCAGCTAGTAGGGCACCAAATACGGCCACCCAGGGCATGGAGCTGCCTAGGCCAGCGCTGTCAGTGCCGCATGAGATGAGGAAAGGGGATGGCGGAGGGGGGAGAAGAGAAGCCCTCTGTCGCTAGCACCCTGCGCCTACCCGTGCCTCTAGCCGGTGCCACCACAGTCATGCCAGGAGTCCTCCCCGAGCCCTACGCGGCTCTAGCGAGGCGACACCCCGCCGCCGCTGCCATCTGCGGCGGCGGTGCAGCAGGAGAGGGGAGGGGATGTGTGAGAGCGTGGCTGCTAGGGTTGGCCGCCTGAGTGGGAGGGCGACGCGGGGGCGAACTGTATCTATGACTATTATATTCCTGCATGACGCCTGACATGTACACCGGACGGAATCCTTCTCGGATTTTTTTCATGGGCCTCCTTGAATCCGAGAATGGCCAGGTTATAGTGGACTCCATTCCGAGTTCAGTGAGCACACCCCTTGTCACATTTATGTTAATACCTTTTGCCCTGATTTTTTAGGGTTGCAATTGATGACAATGAGAAGAAGACTGACAATCTGTCGAAGAATAGGAGACGGCCCAGATGTCATATATGGCAAATAGAAAATGGTGTGCTATGTGTTGTTGCTAGAAGAGTCAAAGAAGTGTTTGCAAGCAAAAACAGTCAAGATGCCCAAGTTCCAAGTTCCTGGTAGCAGTAACTTTTATGTTTGCCCTCTTATGGTTTTGTGTCATGAATCATCTGGACTCCCTGTAACCATTGAAGTCTGCATCGAGTATCACTGTCCTCTAGTATTTTTTTTTGTTTTCATACGACTGTAATTGGAGCTCAAGTGAGGAGACCATTTTATCCAGTAATCGGTACCTCCCGTTGGCATTATTTATGCATGTTAGAGATGCCAATATATTAGGATATGCATTTTTTTCTCAATAGAATACTATGCTATCTAACAATGCACTAAATATATTTGTCAACGTGTAGTGTCGGATACTAATATGAACAGGCAATTTTCGTCAACGGATGGTCGGATGCCAAATAAAATAGCTACATATCCATACCATATATCCTACTTTGATTATCCGACAGGAAACTCATTTTTCTGTAAGAGAAAAAGTAGTTAATTCACATGAATGGCCAACAACAAAGAATGATACACAGGGAACGGGCTGGTAGCCCAGTTGGTAGCGTGTTCTGGTGGGAGCGCTATCCGCCCGAGTCCGATCCCTAGTTCTCTGCCTGGATTGTTTCTAGGCCTCTGCCTCTCATACGTGGTGCCATAAGGGGAACGCAACGCACCCGTCGCCTACAGAGTCGGAGGATTCCGGTGATATCAAGAAGGACGCGGTCTTGGATCTGTGTGTAATTGTAGGTCTGCTTGTACATGTATGGTGTGCGTATGTAGAGTGGACGTGCGTGTGTACGAATAGATACTACAGTTGTACCCAGATAAGAGGCTTTCAAAAAAAAAAGAATGATACACAATTAGGTAACACTATTCTTCATATATTAAACATTGGAAGATTTACGTGGCTCTATCATATCCACATCCAACATCGAACTAGAATATGTATAACCGATGGATAGAGGAAAAGAATACTTGACGTCCTGGGACTGTACTGCGTTTGCGTAATTCTTGACGTTGTGGCCGTGAGACTCCGTCGATGGACGCGTTTGCCCCTAGGCTTCTTCCTTCGATAATCGCGCGGCAGCCAGGCATTAATCAGCACGCGCCTCGCCAGACAAATGAAATCCCAGAGTGACAAAAATTGGTGCCCTGCCACAGGTGTCGAACCTGGGACCTCACAACCAATGCCTCAATGCACTAGCCATCTCAACTATAGAACTTTCTCGTTTAAATTGCACCCACAACCCTATTTAATAGGGGCAGACAAGGAAAGGTACCCCTAATTAATCACTCCTTGGTTACCACAATCTTGTCCTAAACGTCAGGTTTTTTTGGTATGGATGGAGTATGTCGTATAGGAGCAACTGCATACATGAATGCACATACCTCTAGCAGCTAGGGCTTTGAACTCCACGTTATCCACATAGTCAATACATTGTGCATCGTCACGGGGTTCCCCTTAACTACTGTGCTTGGCCATACCCAAACTTTTGCCTGGCCATCTCCGGTAATGCAGCCATGCATGGGACTCCTTGAGGTTTCTCACATGCACCAACACCCACCTCTATGCACCAGCTTCATCGTGGTCCGCTGCCACACTATAGTTCCCAAAATCTTATACAGCGCGCATGCGCTACCCTTCCTAGCGACGCACAGTTTCCTTTCAGAGCATAGACATTTCTTCCGACTAGTACCTTCCATTTCCGTTACGATTTTGTTGCCCTGTCTTCTATTCGGAAACGTTTGCCCTATTCAGCCATTTAAAAAAAATCAAAACAATACCACATGTTCTTTTTCCCCTTTCTCCCTACTCTATTCATTTCATCTCCTTCGAGGCGGAGGTGAAAGTGCAGGCAACGGCGGCGCAGCCTTGATTTTAGGGCGGCACCAGCTGTTCTCCCCGTCGGCGGCGGCGCACCTAGTCTCTCCCCAGTTGAAGTGGAGGCGGAGCTCCATCCACGCCGGCGTGGTCTTGATTTTTGGGGTGCTTTCCTGTCGCGGCCTCAATTTGAGGTGGAGGCATAGGCGGATTCGAGCTAGTTGAGGGCTGAGGAGTGAGGGGCCCCAGCGAGTCTGCCACCCGTCGAGACCTGGTGACTACCATTAGGACCAGGAGGAAGGATTCAAACCCTACTCCGACACGACGGCCGGTCGCGCCGCTGTGAGGACGTCGACGTCGTCTCCAGCGATGGCCTCCAATGACTCCTGCCGCTCTAGGTACGTGCTGTCACCTCGTCTGCCTGCCCTTCCCTGCTCTTCGCTTCTCTGATCCCGCTGGGCCCGCATGCGTGCCGTACTTCATCCATTGGTGGTCGTCGTTGTGCTGCGGAAGGTGGGAGGAGACAGAGGCCACTGGCTTTGGCATCCCGGCGTGCCTCGGTGGTGGCAGGAGGAGTCGGGTGTTGTGAGGTTTGGCGCTGGGACGTACTGCGTTTCTGACTTACTGCTGCTGCCTCTGCTAGTCTGCTTTATGCTATGAAGTTTAGATTCAGATAGGAAAATCTCTGATGATACTTTCCCTGGTTCTTCTCAGAGTCTCATTTTGTGATAAATAAATAAATTGTTTTTAAATCTAATAAATCTGGCCTAAACTTTTTACAAACAAGATGCCAAGATGCTACGATGACTGAGTGTGTTGAGGACTACCTGTAATAAATCAATGTAAACAAGCGCTAACTATAAGCAAAAATCGATGTGTTTAGGAGCTATAAACACTTTTTTTACACTCACAAGAGCAATGACTAGGGAGAACGAAGCCGTATAGGCTCAGATCCTTGGATGAGATACTTTCTTCCAGAAACTTGGAGGTATAACTCAATCAGTTGCAGTTTGAAAAAGATTTTATTACTTTCATTTATGATACTTTCACATCTAAAATCTGACTGTATTTGTGTCTTACAAATAGCAGAGAAAAAGAAAAAGGGTTTGTTTCGTGTTACTGTGGTACACGATTGAGTGTTATCTAGGATGAGATTTTAACTAATGATAATAGCATGTCTTTTCTATGCTCTGCAATTTATCTCAATAATAAATATGGCTCTTCATTTTATATTAGTACACTCCTAGATGAAATAATTCCCTAGCTGCTTCTTTTCGCATTGCAACTTTTGCATATGAGCATACACTACACCACAGCCCAAAATTAACGTCACTTGGGGGGTCGTTAAAAATATCGATTTAATATCGGAAGGTTAGACGTTAAAGATTGCTAACGGACTGTCGGTCGTTATATCTCGTTTTGGGTACAAATTTAGGCTGTGGTATAGTGATATGTGTCTTATTTGGAGTATGCATATAATATGAAACACTTAGTCTCTGTACATTTTTACTAATGTAAACAAGATATTAATATGTTCCATGAGATACTATTTTGGTAAAGTTTGATTTGATGTATTTTCTAACTTTTAGATGAATGCATTTCTTAGAAGAATCGCTGCTAGTACCCAGGAACTGCCCATTATCATTGAGGGGATGGTATGCATTTTATCTAGAGACAATTGTGCATACCTATTATTCTTTTCGCTTTTTATCAATAAACAATGCTAAAATGAAGCTCTTTCTTTATTTATGGTTTGCAGATGAAAGTATATATTTGGCGTATTTAGACTTCCACCCTTATGTTGTTGATGACTTGGCTTGTACAAAAGAGCAAAATAGGTGGTTCTCCAAGTTATTTGAGAAGGTAAATCATGTTCGGCTGTCACATTGTTCTCAGTTAACTTGTCATAGATTGTAAAACTAGTGAGAAGTTTTACAATCTATGACAAGTCAATACATATAAATTGGCAGATTTAGGTATATTTTGTCATCTTCACTATTTTTTCCAAAACAGTGTTCTGCATAGTTATGTATTTCTAGCATTGTTTTACTTTTTACCCTTTGAATAGCATTTGATAACAATCCACAGTTTGTCTGCTCAGTTGTTTAACATTAATATTTGTTATATGATCAGGTGCCATTTCAACTTGTTGCTGAGGAGGGGAAATAGCATGATTCTAATATTGGGATGACATAACAAATGAACTCATGGTCTTACTGGTATTCGATACATTTTGTAGTCCATCAATCACTTGGTCAATCATCTCGCCAGACACCCGTTTATCAAGATTGCTTGCCAACTTGAAAGGAAGAATACAGCTAGTGCTTACTCAATGCTTAGAGTAATAGAATCTGAGTTACAAAGCTACCTCTCAGCAGTCAATACCCGCTTTTGGTAAACAATTTCATTGTTATTAAGTTGCTTCTTGTCCTTGTTTCTTTTTTGTCTTTTCATTTAGCATTGCTAACTCATGTTCATCAGGATTACCTATATCCTCCTTGCCTCTAAAAAGTTTATTTGCTGCAGGATTTCCTCTATTAAGACCTATGAGCCCTCTGTGTTACCTGCTTTGCTCATACTTGGAGCGCATTAAGATACAAAGCAACAAACTAAGTTAGAAAGTTTTATGGCTGCGCCATGCAAATATTTGTGCATAAAAAAATATCATATTATTAGTATCTAATTATAAAAGTTTTGGATATAGTAATATAAAGTTAGAAATATGTTACGACAAAGTTCAGAAATTTGAAGTGCAAAGTTTAAAATTACAAAGTTGTGAATCTTAAAGTACAATGTTTCAAATGTCCTAACACAAAGTTTTAAATTTGCTAGTATAATGTTCCTGAATTTTGAAAGTAAACTTTTAAATCTTAAAGTATAAAGTTTTATATGTGCTAGTATATTAGTACAAAGTTTGTAATGTGATAGTTCAAAATTCATAATTTCTAAGTGTAAATTTTTGAACCTAGCAGTACAAAGTCTAAAATGTGGTCGTTCAAAGTTTTGAACCTAGTATTACAAAGTTTGTATTGTGACATATAAGTTTGTAAGTTTTGAACCGTGTCCTGTCATCTTGATAGATAGAATTGTGATAAATTCTTAATATCTATTTCAAAGTTTCACAGTTTCAATCGCAAATGTTTTGAACCTAGCAGATACATGACCAATCTTAACAACATAGATGCTCAATAATAGAAATTTAAACACACACAAAGCGAAAAAAATAATGTCTCACTGAAAAGGTGCCATTAAAATTAAGGTTTTAGGGATTTTTGCTATGATATTATTACATCTGAGTTCCATGCGTAACTTGATTTACAGACTTTTGACGATTTATCGCAATCAGTTATGTTACTGACAAGCCAAGCTTCAGTTAGGATTTCCGAGTTATATCTAGTAGAATCTCTATGTTATACATACTTCCATAGAGTTTTCCAAGTTATACTCAGTTTTGTACTTCTATAATTATTTCCTTCTCCTCTCCTCGGAAGAAAACTCTAAACTACAAAACTCCTAAGCCATTGCATATTGACCTTGGTTAGTTGGTTCAGATCCGCGCCATTGCCGCTCAAATCGCCGGATCACCAGAGGAGCAGGTCATCGGCAGCCATGGCTGAAGGAGGAAGAAAACTGGGAGAGGAGAGGGTGTAGGGCCCCGCTGCGCATGCTGCCTTCATCGCCTTGCACGGCCACCTTCCAGCAGGCTCGAGCAGCAGCAGGGAGGGAGGAGCTGGGTGGGAGGGGGCTGGCGGCAGAGTTGGTTGGGGCCGCCGCCTGTGCTGCCTACGATGCGGGGGCTCAGGTCGGGGGTGTCCTCTAGAGCTAATTAGATTGATAAAATCTATGTGATGTAAGATTTGCTAAGCTCGGGTTAGTGTTGGCTTCGGAGTGCTTTCTTAACTATGGATGCAGCCCATCCCTTGCCAATGTTATAATGTTTATAGTCTTTTGCAATGCTAACATTTGGGCTGTGCCCTAAAACTCTAAAAAAAATGTAGTATTTTCCCCTATCTTTTTAGCTTTCGTTTTTATCATAAAATACATTGATTTGGCTGTCATTTTTTATCTTGACAAGTCAATGTAGGTATATAGATGTGTATTTCATCATATATGATTTTTGTTGGTGTCAGAATGACTCAGCTCTCGTCTATATAGTCTGTTATAAACTTTGTTCACTAAATTTTGTAGGGTGTCATCGTGGATTTCTGACTTTGAGGATAAAACCTTCTCTTATTCGATGAATATACAAGGCTAGCTAGCTCTAGGGAAGAATGACAGGCAGCATCCTTTTTCCAATACTCAAGTCACCATTTTCTTCTGAGCATTTATATGTACTAATATTTCTATTGAAAAATATTGTCATCTCGTCTATTTCGCGTCAAAATTTTATCATTAATATGTTTCCTATTTTCAGTCTATTGTTTAATGTGTAGTTGTCGATGTTAAAACATGCTATATTTACCATAAATCTATAACTTGTACTTTCATATGTAAGTGAAACCATCCCCCGCCTGTTCACTACCCACACACCTGCTATCCCGAAAAAGAAAAACAAATAAGCTAGATTATAAAATGGTGGCCCAAAATAAACTAGACAGGAGAAATAGAGAAAAAAATGGCCCAACATAAAATAGACTGAATTGGATAAAAGCTAAACGAGCTTGGACTGAAGGTAGACAGGGGAACCGGACCCCAAAAGCTCGTGCGCTGGTAGCGCTCCGCAACGGGAACACGTCACTACCGGTCCCAGCGTGCGCGTCGCTATCCGGCCAAGCACGCGCGTTGAGGAAGATCGTTGCTATAGTTCCTCTGCTTATGCTTGTCATGACAAACAACATGGGCGGGCACACAGCTCGCTAACTAGAGTTCAGAATGTGGAAGTCTGGTGTCACTCCAGGCCGGGGATCAGTAGAAAATTCCAAAAAAACAGCTTTTCCCGAGTGGTACAGCTGGTGCCTGGTGTACTGTGAGATGGGGCTGACCTCGTATCAGTGTCAGATATGGTGCCATACAGCACAAAAAGATAAAATGATTTTCGTGGATGTAAAGCACTGAATGTCCTGCTGCTTCCCATGCCTACTGCATCATAATCAAGCAACACACCTACATCGATCAACCAGGCCATGTGCCAAGAACACTGAATAAAAACAAAGGAAAAATGCTATTGGCTCAATGGTTCTTGTCAGAACTCATATAATCTTCAATCATCGATGCAGCAAGGAGTAATATAGTAGCAGGCTAGTAGCATAGCTTATATAGCCTGACGATGACTGTCCTCATTCATTGAGCAGCCAACACCACATTTCCTCCTTGATTATTCACATCAATATCTGTACCTTCTAAGCTGCCCTCTGAAACAGATATCACATTATATTAATTCCCTCTAGCAGTACATTTGCATTATATTGCTTAAAGCAATATATTAGTTCCACATACACCTGCACCATTCAATACCAGCATCCATCAAGCCATATTTGTAGGCTTGATGGTGGTATCGGTATCCTGGTGTTGAGGTTTAATCTGGTATCAAAATTTTAGTTTCACATACATGCAAAACCAATTCATTACTTGGCACTTGTTCTCTGTTTATGGGTGCAAAAGAGGTCCAGAAATAAATAACTATTTGCATTACCCACCTCCTCATTTCCATTTATAAATTTAGTGTCTTATAAACTAGCACCCATCCCCACTCTAGAAGCTGGAGGCCACCTCAGTTCTTCAACTCTGCTGGTGGAGAGGCAGTCTGACCAATAGGATATGGAGGATCAACATTCAGAATGGATGGATGGATGGATGGATGTGTCATGTGTGGAATAGAGCAGCCATCATTCATTCCATCCTGCTGCACAGAAACATTTTCAGATGTAGGTCTTTGGCCTGAAACTTTCACTCTATCAAGACATTTTGAGCAATTCCACCGACGATACTTTGACACCAAAACTGGGGACGAATCATGATGCTGATCATATTGTGGCTAGTTATGGAAAATATGAGGAGAGCAAAGTTTGGGATCCTTCTTCTGAAGCATAGCAACATAACCCCTGATACATGTATAGAGAAATCATCAAATGTTTGCTCTAGATATAAAAAAGGATCAATATCCAAAAATGCAATTCTCAATTAGAAGTTGTGCATAGGTAGTTTCACTCATGGATCTCATTTTGTCCTATCACTTTGTGAATGTGTAATAAAGAAAGAAAGAAAGAAACTACATCATTCGTTCATTTCTACTTAGCTGGTATTAAAAAGAAATGAAGAACCATAGGGCTAAAATCATCAAGTATAACGTCAAACATTTTCAAATTGAGAGCACAAAAGCATATAAAGATAGTTATCAGAAGGATATGGGTTGAATCCATGTTTCAAAGGTGTCACCTAGGCATTCAGGCGTACCAAGCTCGCCTTCGTGAATAGTGGCAGCCTTGTCGCCTAGGCATCTAGGTGGACCCAGCACCCACCTAAACCATGGGTTCAATGACCAATAAAGTATAGGAACCAAACTGAACCATTTCAATAAATACAAAATTCTATATGTAACTTTATTTGGAGTATGCACTCCTTTTAGGACAATACTAATGCCAGGTACAAAAAGTAGCTGTGCGGAGCATAAATGTACTAGACCACCATGCCAGTTCTATCCTTCAAAGGAAGAAAGAACATATGCAAATCCAGTTGCTTGTGTTACAAACATAAATAAAAAAACTAATTGAAACCTTCTCTGAAAAAAGTGACTTACACTTTAGTGGGACAAATATTGTTGCAAATATAAACTAGAACACAAATGGTTTTGGGCTGCTAGAGGGCAGCTTGGCAAGAGTGCTGCTTGGATTGAATTGAAGTGCAGGTGATTACATGAGATACAAGATGGTGGCCCTTGTATATATGAGCAAGTGGCTCACCTACTACCTAGCATATTCCAACTGTCTAAAAGCAGATGCTTTGAATCTACTTGGTTGCCATGGAACCTAGAAACTACCTTACAGTGAAAAGTAAAAGTAGTAGGTAACTATATACATAGGTTCAGCACTAGGCTAACACTCTCAGTTCTCCCCCTTAGCCTTGTGCGCCTTGGGGATTATTTGCTTTAGACCAATTCTCCCCCTCATTTCCTCGAATTTGGTCTTGCCCAGAGACTTGGTGAGAATGTCTGCAAGCTGATCAGTAGTGGAAATGTACACGGCATTGATGCTTCCATCTTTCAGACAGCTGCGGATGAAGTGGTACTTGATCCTGATGTGCTTGCTCCTCTGATAGAAGACTGGATTCTTGGCCAGGGCGAGAGCAGACTTGCTGTCCACCTTCAGCTCCACCACCTCGACGTGCCTGCCGAGGAGTTCAGCTAGCAGCCTTGAGAGCCACAGAGCTTGAGTTGCAGCAGTAGAGGTGGCAATGTACTCTGCTTCATAGCTAGAGAGCGCCACCAGCTTCTGCTTGATCGATTGCCAGCTGACTAAGCAATTGCTAAGGAAGAACAGTGTTCCACTCGTGCTCTTGCTCATGTCGATGTCGCCGGCGAGGTCGCTGATACAGTAGCTGATGAAGCGAGCGCTGCTAGGCGCCTTGGTGAAGTGCAGACCGTAGTCGAGCGTGCCAATGACACAACGAAGAATGCACTTGACAGCTCCTTCATGCTCCGCCATGGGCCGCTCCATGAAACGGCTGACGAAGCCGATGGCGACCGCCAGATCAGGGCGAGTGTGCACCAGGTAGCACAGACTGCGCGCCGGTAGTGAGTGGGATCGACGTCCACGGCCGTGCTGTGCCTGCTAAGCCTCAGCCGTTCCTCCATTGGAGTATGTGCAGGGTTGCAGCCAGCCATTCCCCCAAGCTCTAGAATCCTCTTGGCATAGTGAGTTTGCCGAAGAGTGATTCCGGTGGAGTCTTGATGCACCTCGACGCCGAGGTAGAAGCTGAGGAGGCCGAGGTCTCTCATATCGAAGGTCTCCTTCATCTGAGCCTTGAACGCCTCCACTTCTCGCTCTTCCGCGCCGGTGATGATCAAGTCCTCGACGTAGATGCAGATGAGAAGGATAGAGCGTCCACTGCTCCACCGGTACATTGCCGCCTCGTGAGCGCTTTGCTGGAAGCTCATCTCCTTGATTGTGGTATCTAGCTTGGCGTTCTAGGCACGCGGAGCCTGCCGTAGACTGTACAGAGCCTTGCGGAGGCAGTAGACCTTCCCTTCTTCTCCGACGTATACCTCCTCCTTGAGGTCGCTGTTGAGGAAGGCCAGTTTGATATCCATGTGGTGGACGCGCCAGCCCTCCTGGGCTGCCAGCGTGAGGATGACCCTAACTGACTCCATACGCGCCACCGGAGCAAAGGCATTGTCGTAGTCCACCCCTTCTTGTTGAACGAATCCGCGCGCCACCAGTCTTGCTTGGTGCTTGATCACTACGCTCAGCTCATCCTTCTTGAGCTTGTACACCCATTTTAGGGTGATGGGCCGGTGACCAGCAGGGAGCAGCACCAGCTCCCAGGTGCATTTCTGCTCCACTGCCTTGAGCTTCTGCTCTATTGGCACCCGCCATGCTGGATCATCCTTGGCCTCAGCGAAGTTGGCAGGTTCGCCAGCGTGCGTTAGGTGCAGCTCAGTGAAGAGGCATTGAGATGGTGGAGGTGGAGAATGGTTGCCGAAGATGTTCGCCATCGTGCTGTATCGCAGTGGCTCGCCTTTGTAGTAGGAGTCAAGTCTGTCTTCATCATCCTCCAGTGGAGTGGCGAACTCCACTTGATCATCGAGCTCGGCTGAAACCGTCGGTGAGGTAGACAAAGCGGTGGGGGCAATAGGAGACGCTGGTGGAGGCATTGACGAGCTTGGTTGGGTCGCTGGTGGAGTGGCAGATGCTACCGAGCTCTGTTTGAGCTCTTCTGAGCTCCTACGAGCACCTCTGAGCTCCGTTCGAGCTCCTCCGAGCTCCATCTGAGCAGCTAGTCACGGTGTTGACGAGCTCGGTTGGGTTGCTAGTGGAGTGGTAGATGCTGCCGAGCTCTGTCTAAGCTCTTCCGAGCTCCTCCGACCACCTCTGAGCACCGTCCGAGCTCCTCCAAGCTCTGTCCGAGCACCCCCCCCCGGATCTGGCGATGGCGAGCGCGGCGCCGCTGGAGATGCACCTTGGTGCTCCACCAGCTCCTCTGAACTCCTAGTACTCGATGGTGAAGTCGCTCACTGCCAAGGTCAAACTGCCGGCGTCCAGAGTGGACCAGTCCCAGCCGGTCCCCTCATCGAAGACGACGTCATGACTAATGGTGGGGGCAATAGGAGATGCTAGTGGAGGCATTGACGAGCTCGGTTGGGTCGCTGGTGGAGTGGCAGATGGTACCAAGCTCTGTTCGAGCTCTGTTCAAGCACCTCCTCTGCATCACCAGGTCGAGGATCCGGTACACCTTGGCTCCCTCCGCGTAGCCGATGAACACGCCGGCCTTGCTGTAGTCATCCAGCTTGCAGAGTTGGCCCAAATCCTTGGTGTTGGCGACGCAATCGAAAGTCTTCAGATAGCACACTACCGGCGTGCGCCCGTGCCAGGCCTCGTAGGGGTCTTGCCCTGCAAGCTTCTTGTCAGCAAGTGATTGAGCAGATGGATTGCCGTCATCACCGCCTCCCCCCAATACTTGGCCGGCAGCCTCATCTGCCTCAGTAGCGCCCGGGCCGTGGCCACCACGGTTTGGTTCTGGCATTCCACCATGCCATTTTACTGGGGGAGTGAGGCACGGAGAAGTGGCGCTTGATGCCCTCATCGGTGTAGTAGGCGGCGAACTCAGCAACGGTGAACTTGCCACCATTGTCGATGCGAAGGACCTGAAGCTTGTGGCCGCTCTCCTTCTCCGCCTTAGCCTGAACCTTCTTGATGGCGTCCACGGTAGCATCCTTGGATGGCAGTAGGACAGCCCACATGTAGTGGGATGCGTCGTCGACCAGCAGTAGGAAGTAGCGCCGACCTCCTGGAGTCGCTGGCATCATGGGCCCGCAGAGGTCACCGTGGACGAGCTCCAGTAGCTTCTGCGGGCGGTATTGAGCCTGCTACGGGAAGGATCACCGGCGCTGCTTCGTCGTGACATAGGTGTCGCTGACCTGCTCGGGGTGCTGGAGCACCAGCATGCCGTGCACCATGGATTCCTTGCCGAGCTGGTGCAGTGCCTCGAAGTGGAGGTGGCCGAACCGCTCTTGCCAGCACCAGGTGTCGTTGCCCTTCCTCGCGGCGAGGCAGATCGGCTGTGTGGTCTTGAGGTGGAGGACGTAGAGGTGACTAGGCCCACGGTTCACCTTGACGAGAAGACATCCATGACAATCCCAGATGCGAAGCATGCCTTGGTCAATCTCCACCTTGGACCCGCCTTCATCGAGCTACCCCAAGCTCATGATGGAGTTGCGCAGTGCCAGGATGAAGTAGACGCCATGGAGGACTCAGTGGTCGCCGTTCTTGGCTTGGAACACGACGGAGCCGACGCCTTGGATCTCCACCTTTGACGCATCGCCGAACCGCACTGATGTAACACCCAAAAATTTTAAAATTTAGAATTAGAAGAAAAATTAGAATTGGAAGAGATTTAGTATGAGTTTAAATAATTTAGGTAATAATTAATGGGGAAGTAAAATTTAAAATATTAGGTGAAATATTTGATGATGCATTCATGCTGTTGCATTTACTTTATTGTGTGGTGTGGTTTTTATTTTATTTGTTTTGGATTTGAAAATCTAGTTAAAAGGGTTTTGAAAACAAATAAAAAAAGAAAGACTTACCTATGGCTGGCGGCCTAGAAGGCTGCCAAGCCGGCCTGCCTTTGCTTCCTCGCTGATGGGCCAACGAACCGAGCCCGCTCTTCCCGCGCCCGCGTGGGCCGGCCCAGTCAATCAGCCACGCACCTTCCCTCGCTGAAGTCGCTGACGGGTGGGACCCGCATGTCAGCTGCGCCTCCTTCCTTGAACCGTGACCAAGCCGGAGTCTAGTTCACCGACCGAACTCGAATCCCATCATGAATCTCTAGGATTTCTTTCCTTGCATAGCACGCCTAGCCTCTATAAGAGCCACCGCCTTCCCCCTTGCTGCCTGTTTCAATCTCGAGTTGTTTTTGGCCGCGTCGAGTTCTTGTAGCGCCGCCAAACCCTAGAAGCCGCGGTGAGCTTCAATTCGACGCGTACGTCATCCCTCTGCCACCGTAAGCCACTTTACCAACTTTAGCATGATCCTGGAAACTTGAGGGTGCCCTCAATTTGTTTGCTAATTGCTTTTTGCGCCGCCACCGTGAGCAAGAGATCGGCCGTCCGCCCTTCTGAGCCGCCTGATTATCACGAGCCGTCTTCGCCTCCATCTCCTTGTCAGGTGAGATCGCCTTGAGCTTCACCGTCGATTGGTACTGGTCTCGCTTTAAATAGTGGACGGCAGTGCTCGATTGGCAGCTCTGGCGAGCCGCCGGCCATGGCGCCGCCGCTGGCGTCTGATTCCGGCGAGTGAAGCCGCCGGAGCCTCCTCTTGTTAATCTGGACCCTTCATCTTTGGATCAACGGCTGAGAGTCACCGATACCCCTTCGTGGGGTAGAATTGCTAAAGAGCCCTTGGGATTTTCTTTAATAGAACCCGCAGTCCTTAGCGTCATTCAATAAATACGTTTCTTCGTTTTGAAAACGTATTTCTTCTCGGTAAATCAAAAATACGTTTTCTGATATTTACAGTTTTGCCACTAAACTTGTTTTGGTCATAAAATCTCCATTTTAACTCCGATTTGACTCGTTCAAGTTGCGTTAGGTTCGTATTTGCGAGATATACATGTTAGTATAGTTGTACAGTAGGTTTGGGAAGATTAATTTTCAAGTTTATATTTAAGTAATTATTTATCTATAGGAAATCTTAGAAAAATCATAACTTTCACGTTTTAAATCCGAATTTCGTGATCTTTACGTCTGTGTGATCGTAGGAACATGTAGAAGAGTTTTACAAACTTTTATTACTGTTTTATTACTGTTGGTGTACTGTTCTAATTATATCTCTTTGTTTGCTTCGTGTATGTTTGCTCGAATGCATGTATGTTGTTGATTGGTGATCGAGTTTAGACGGTGAGCAGTTTCTGGACGATCAGGAGTATTACTTTGAGCCTGACCAGCAGTATCATTCGGAAAGCTTTGATTAAGGCAAGTATAACATGAGACCATCCTTGTTGTCCTATTCACTGAAATTATCATACATATGCATGTGATCTCCTTGACAACCTTAGAGATTATAACTTAGTGATTGTTACCTTGATTCCTTGTCAACCTTGGGGATGCATTTGGGTAGCTATTGCTAGTGCTTAATTATGAACGATGATCTTATAATTTGATTAATGAATTAAGCAATCAACTTTTAATGATGATTTTATTACTATTGAAAAGGGGGCTAGAGCAAGGGGTTCTATTGTTGCTCTGGTTTCTCTCCATAAGGACTTATCTGTACGTGATCATCCGGGACATACAGTACAGCTGTGAGGGCTATATGGCTCTGGCTTTAGTTGCTTAAATGACCTTTTCTAGCTTGTTAGTGGTTACCTTAAATGACGTAAGAATGGCTTGCCACGTTGGGTGTAGGACAACCTCTAGTCTATGAGTATAACCGAGAAGGAATTGTGCCATTTGAAAAGGGGTTCCTACATCTGCCTGCCGAGTGAATCTAATGGCCCTAACTTGTTAGACGAACCTTTAAGTGGCTTTATATGATTTCTGGTGTTTTGGGGAGTCGCGAACCCATGCATTTGGAAGTTATGACTCACAGTGAAAGTGTACACCTCTGCGCAGAGTTAAAAACTGGTATACTGGACGTGCTCATGGATACGAGCGGCCTTGAAACATTTATAAATAGATGATCACCATTGTTATATCATGCTTAATTACTGTTGATTATTATTATGCTCATGTTAATGCTATTCATTATCTTTATTACAATTGATCATTGGTTGTTTAATGGGAAGTGGATTATCTTGATGCTACTCAATTGCTAAATATATGATGATAAAAAGCTACACGTAGTAAAATAGTGTCTAGCCTTTTGTGCCTCATGAACCCTGTGTTATACTTGTTGAGTTCGACATGGACTCACCCTTGCTATTTCCACCATAACAGATGAAGATTATGAGGAAGATTATCGTAATGAGTACTAGTTTTGGTGTCAACCAGTCAACCGTGTCCTTATGTTTGGAGTTTTCGCTGGAGATCTACTATTAGTTACTATTATTTATTGTTCAAGACTACATGTTAAATATTTATTCGCTATGTAATAAGCACTGTGATGATACTATGTAATTTGTCTACTTGTGTGTGCGATCATGTCCTGGGGCGCACATGAGTCTTTGATGCATCCTATTTTTGTCCTTAAAAATGGGTGTGACAACTGAGCCACGAACTGTGGTCTCAAGATCAGAGAAGAGCTCGCGATGGCCGATCATGTGGTGGGTGGTGCCACTGTCGAGGTACCAGCCGTCGAGCTTGTCCTCACCAGAGCCGGTGTTCAGAAATGCCCGGGCTCGAGGCTTGTTGAGGTCAAGGTCGGCGTCGGCCTTGGAGCAGAGCACGTGCTCCAGCTCTAGGAAGCCGTGGGCGAGGAATAGAGTTGCCCTGTC
This sequence comes from Saccharum hybrid cultivar R570, assembly GCA_038087645.1. Taxonomy (NCBI): domain Eukaryota; kingdom Viridiplantae; phylum Streptophyta; class Magnoliopsida; order Poales; family Poaceae; genus Saccharum; species Saccharum hybrid cultivar. The sequence goes on from JAQSUU010000494.1 coordinate 8,198,690, forward strand.
ATCATCGGCCTCCGCGAGATGTGCCGCACTTCCACGCTCGCGTCGAGGCTGGGGGCAGTCGCGGTTCACCTTCCGTTCGCTGCTAGGACCACCAGCTTTCTCTCCCTATCTACCGCCACCACGGTCGCCGCGCTCTCCCTTGGACTTCTGCTTCCTCCCGCCACGAGGTCAGTGACGGGGTTCCTTAGATGAGCTCATCAAGCCGGAGTCATTCCCTCCCTTCTTCTGCCATGCGAGCCACTACTCCTTAGTGAGCATGAGCTTCCTACCGACGGAGATGGGCTCAAACGCAGACTCCTCTAGATCGTCCACCATCTTCAGTCTCCCGGTCACCCTCGATGGTGAGGTCCTAGAAGCCGAGAAGAGTCTCGATGGTGATCTTGAGCTGGGCGTACTTCTTCGGCACGGCGCGAAGAAGCTTCTCCACCGCCCGCTCCTCGTCGAGATCCTTGTTGCTGTGGAGGGCCATCTGCTGCTTCAGCGCGGATAGGTGAAGGGCAAAGTCCTCGATCCACTCCCCGAGACGGAAGGCGAGGTTCTCCCACTCCTTGCGCAGTCACTGCAGCGTGGCGCAGCGGACGCGGTTGACGCCGATGCGCGCCGCGGCTATGGAGTTCCACGCCTCCTTGGCTGATGCCTTGTCCGCGACGGGGCTCCCAACTCCGGCGGAACTCCGACGATGATGGCCTCCAGTGCGTGCCGGTCATCGTGGTACGGGAGGTCGACAAACTCGATGGCGTCCCACAGCTAGCGCGCCTGCATCTTCACCTTCATCAGCGAACTCCACACGTGGTAGTTCGTCTTCGTCAGCATCGGCCATGGTGTCCCTACACCAGAGTCCTTGTACACCGTCTGAACGGCCGCTGGCAACCCACGATAACCTCCACATCCGCGATGGCACTCCGCTGATGGCGACGGGATCTGGTGACGGCGCTCCAGGCTCCGCGATGGCTCCCAGAGCTGCCGCTCCAACTCTTGGCGTAGCGCGGCGGCTGTGTTGGCCACTGCCTGCCTAGCCGCCTCGATTGCCTGCACGGCGGCAGCCTCTGCAGCGGTCAGGCGCTGAGCACGATCAGTGTTCGGGCGAGGGTTCACCACCGCACCACCGGCGTTGGCGGCGATGGTTGCTTCTCTCAGGGCGCGCTCGCTAGAGGTGGACATGGCCTCTGGTCTCTCCTCACCAGGCTCCGACACCAATTGTTGCAAATATAAACTAGAACACAAGTGGTTTTGGGCTACCAGAGGGCAGCTTGGCAAGAGTACCGCTTGGATTGAATTGAAGTGCAGGTGATTACATGGGATACAAGATGGTGGCCCCTGCATATCTGAGCAAGTGGCTCACCTACTACCTAGCATATTCCAACTGCCTAAAAGCAGATGCTTTGATTCTACTTGGTTGCCAAGGCATCGTGATCAACTTGGTTGCCAAGGAACCTAAAAACTACCTTACAGTAAAAAGTAAAAGTAGTAGGTAACTAGATACATGGGTTCAGCACTAGGCTAACACCCTCAGATACATTTGCGAGGCAACAGCTAGCTGGCATATTATTGACCATTAATAAGGAGGATGAAGGATTCATTGTGATCATTACCAAACAGAAAGGCTAACAAAGGGAATAGATAATATTAACTCTGGACTGTCTAAACACTTTATTAAATGATTCAAAAAAATCTAAAAAACAATATAAAAGTAAACATGGCATTCTGCTCTAGCTGACCGCCTCACACCTTACATTCAACATGCCTGTATCATGCTTGCAGACAACATATGACTGTGTAGGGCCTAAAGATGATAAACCATTCTCACCTGGACGTTGATTGTCACAATAATGGCAATATGTATCATGCTCGCATACAACAAATGACTGTATAATAAGTATGCTTAATTAACCATGCTCACACAGTACCCACTAAACAGTGCTACAGTGCCAGATAGATATGCATCGTTCAATGGCAGTCAATGAAGAAATATAGACATCTACTGGATATAGAAAATGATTACCTCAGGGAGAAGTGGTCGCATTCCTGCTGCTCTGCTGCTGCTGGTGTGCCATCAGATTCAGCAACTGTGGATAGACGATGCTCTGCTGGTGTGCCATCAGATTCAGCAGATAGACGCCGTAGTTCCTCCACTGCTCTAGCTCTACGAGCAAGCGCTGCTGCTTCCATTTGGTAGAAGCACAGCGTGCAGCACAACTGTCACTTGAGTCTTGTGATCTTGGAAACGAACCAAGCACCTTGCACAGCCCTGAAAAAACCAGCAAGCATTGCACGATTTATCTTACACATCTTTTTCCGTCGAGACTGCAGAAAGAGATAGCTAGTACGCTGATACAGAAAACATACAACAGGAATGAGGAACTAGCAGGCTTGATTGTATAAATCCCAATATAACGCAAACTATACATCTTAGTTCATTCATGGAATAGAACACAGCATAACGAGCCATATGCACATATATCGCAGCAAAAAGGTAAGAAATGAGTACAACCTGGACCTCTAACTAATTCATTCCCAGACTACACACATGTATACAAATAAAAACGCAACGTCAGTTACCAAATAAGACAGAGATAGATAGAAACATGATTAACTTCCATGCATGTTTATGCCAGCAAGGCTGCTGTGTTAAATCTGACAGGGTCGATGGCCACTCGTTTCTGCAAAGAATCCAAGTAAAGCCTGCATTTTTTCGCGACATGAAATATAGACGGTCACGGCTTCCATGCAGGCACACACAGTAAGGCATCTCGAGAGTGTGCAAAATAAGGAGGCTGGGAAATAAGCAGGTTGTATTTCACCTGTGCCTTTCCTGGGAAATGAGGCAGCGAAAGTAGAGCTAAAGTCGGAGGCAGCGAAATTAGAGCTAAAGTCGGCCTCATACATAACAAGAACGATCGATCTAATAAGAAGTCCTTATAATAGGCAGAAAAAGCTTCTTCTCAAGTCAAAGATCCGACCCGATCTTGCCATCAATCAAGAGTTAAAATATTGATTGTCACCTGTGCCTTTGCTGAAGGGGTCGGGTGTGGTGGAGCTGCGCCGACGGACGTCCTCCCACTACAGCAGCCAGTGGCTTCCCCGAGTGCCAGTTGCACTCGGGGAAGGCCCAATTACACTCGGGGAAGCCTTCCCCGAGTGCAACACTCGGGGAAGAGCCTCCGGCTAATCCTCTAATGGGAAAGGCGGCTTCCCCGAGTGCCAAAAATTGTGCACTCGGGGAAGGCTTCGCCAAGTGCCGTGCTGGTGCTCGGGGAAATTTGACGCCGTCGGCCGACGGCTAACGCCGTTTTCTTTTCTTTTTTTATTTTCTTCCCCGAGTGTTTTTCTTCCCCGAGTGCAACACTCGGGGAAGATTTTTGTCTCTTTTTAAAAAAAACCCTCTTCCCCGAGTGCCGCAGCCCAGGCACTCGGGGAAGAAATTTATCCTTTTTTTAAAAAAAACCTCTTTCCCGAGTGCCGCAGCCCAGGCACTCGGGGAAGCCTGTTTTTTTATTTTTTAAAAAAATCTAACCACAACATGTAATATATGATTCGAATTCAAATTCAAATCTAATGACCACATATATACATATATTCATCCACAAACGCACGAGCACGATTTAAAACATCATTACAAGCCGAAATTAGCAGGCACAAAATAATGTAAACATGTCAGCAAAAGGTATGCTAATCAATTCGGCATGGAAGTAGTAGGCGGTATACAAACTGCAAAACGCACATGCATGACATAATTGACATGTATACTACAACAGCGGTAGGTTTAGCGAGGCAGCAGGTAGAATGACAGAATACACTGCTTGGTAGAATGACAGAATACACTGCTTGCCTGTATATATATACAGAAGTTTTCTGAGGTAAAGATGCAAGAAATAGCATCATTGTACTGGGTGGAACCCTGCAAGTTAAGATGACCTAGCAATAAGGCGATAACACTGCCTAAGGCCATAACACTGCCAGGAGTTGTTTCCATCTTATATCTGCATAAATAAACTGAAGTAAGCATAGTTAGTTTCATGGCAAATGAATAACAATATTGAAGAACAAATCTGAATATCATTTGACATACTTAGTTCGACGTATATAGCTATGTTGGGAGAAGCCCTATAACTAAGTCGGGGAGAAGCCTCATAATTGAGTTTCTAGTTTGTTGTGGCCATGGAAATGAGTATAGATGATACAGAAAGTGATTTGTATAGGCCCCAAAGAGCCATATATAGCAGAAAAGTGAGAATCAGTATATTAAAAAAAACAGGACTATTTGATTTGCATATAGATAAGTTGCATCAAGAACATGTGGGTAGAGAAAATGGCAAACTAAGGAAATCATAAAGCGGTGACAATGCCTGAGTTATAGTCAGTTATGGAACATTGTGTAAAACAGTGTATCTAGTTTTGTTCAGAGGAAGCAGTGAGCTTAAGCCTGTCATCAGACTGAAGCCTGAATCTGAACTGGAGGCAGCATTGAGGAACACATTAGCATTATTGAAGGTTGGGCACATACAAATACAATTGTCAAATATTTAGGCTGTGCTGATGTGGAGAGTAAGCAAGAGGAATTTTTATTTGAGGTCAGGTTAACATTTAGTATCTTGTAATTGCAAAGTTAAAAATTACTTTTAATACATGGTGTGCATTATGTAGACAAAAGACAGATTTGTATGCGATAAAAAGGTGGGGGTATGAACATTATGTATCATAACCGTGATTAGTAAATGGAGAAGCACAAGATGGAAGGAGGTGCAGTAGTACATTAATTGGAACATCAGGGATCGTTACCATTCCAAAATGCCTTATTAGGCCTCTCTGTAAGAGGTAGCACCAGAGTTTGACAAAACTGCATGGCATGAATCTTCTGCGGCAGTATAACCAAAGTACCACAGCACATAATCAATAAACACCATCCTTTGTAAAATTGCAGTGTGACAGCGTCGACTGCAAATGAAATTAGTTGCAATTAATTTAATTCACAATTATTTCAGAATCATGTTAGGATTCATAATATGCTCTATGCAAAAACGTGCACTATTTGGCAGCTCAACATGAGTATCGATCACAAGGTCAGTAGAACAGGAAGCAGGTCAGCTCCTCGAACAGGATTATTGACAACTGATCAACACGGCCATTGTTAGGCCTGCAGAATAAGCATAATCCAAAGTATGTATTGTTGATAGGAATCTATCCATAACAGATATATGGGTATCATGAATACATATATAAAGAAAAGGTTGCAGGAGCAGCAAGGGCATCTAAAGAACTCACATTGTAAAAAAAACAAATAATGAGCATATGTAAAGAATTGATCAGGAAAATTAGAACAGGGGAAGGTTCAGAAAGTGTATATGTGCATGTATGATGATAAAGAGAAATTAGAAACCTGCATATATAGAAACTATAGCATGGGCATCTAAAAAACTGGCAAGGAGAAATTAGAGCAGGAGTAGGCTATCCCAAGTTGCATGGAGAACCTAAATAGTTGGCAGGTTTCATGTAAGAAATACTAACCCTATATGGATGCTTACAATTTTATCATTTGGCAGGAGAACCCTACCAAGGCATGTCCATCTAGAATGTAGCAATCTATAAGGCACTATTGTGATATGCATCAAAGTAAACTGGAGCTGTACAGGTGAAAAAAAATCTGAAGGATTGATGCATCAGCACAAAGAAATTAGAGCAGGAGTAGGCTATCCCAAGTTGCATCGAGCACCATGTGGCCGAGCTCCCGCTCCTGCGACGCGTACCGGCGCCAAAGCTCGGAGATCTGGATCTGGGTCCCTACGAACTTGAGCTCCGCCATGGGCACCCCTGCGGCAAAGCAGCGGCGGCCGCAATAGCGCAGTGGAGCTGCACGCGATGAGGTGCTTGAGCTGGTGGTCCACGGGCGAGCTGCACCCGTTGTGCGCGCCTCGCGCCACCGCCGCCGACCAGGAGGGGAGGAAAGGGTCACCGTCGCGCCTCCGCCAGGAGGGCGGCCCGCCGTCGCCGTGGGCGCGACCCCCTTCCCCGTGCGCACCGCCAGCCAGGAGGGGAGAAGAGGGGACGCAGCGCCTCCGCGAGGAGCGCGGCCCGCCGCCGCCGTGGGTGCGGCCCCTTCCCGCGCGCACCGGAGGGAGGTGGATGCGGTGCTGAAGAGAAGTGGATCGGGGAGATAGAGTGCGGTCTCAACATGAAACCCTAGCTTGTTGTATATATATCAGCCCTTGGGATTGGGCCTATTGGGCTACGCTTGGGATCAGGCCGTTTCGATTGCAGCCCAACAAATGTAAAATGTTTCTTTTAATAATTATATAAATTCCCCCAAAAAATTATATAAATCCATTTAAATGATAAAAATGATCATTAAAAAGTAACAAAATTAAAGAGTATAAAAAATTGTACTCATCAAGATCTAACATGTAGCCATGCAAGTATTTAGGATTTTCTAACAAATTTTTGAATTATTACAATTATTTTTATGGTAATTTTGAAACTTTAAATATAAATTTAGGAGACTAACACTTTCTAAGATTAAAAAATATAATATATAAAAAATGTAGATCTTGATGAGTTGTACAATCTTGGTATTCAAAAGTTTTTCATCTGAGGTCATTTAGTGTCTCATTTGACCAAGTTTGACCAAGTCAAATTTTATATTTTAAAAAAATGACACTTCGACTGCAGTTTTGAAACCCTAAATGGGTTCAAATGGAAAAGACATGAATACCATGTTTGTTAAAATCATCAAGGTCTACATTTATTGTAATGGCCAACTTTTCATTTGACAAAATTTGAATCATTCAAATTTTGAATTTTAAAATTTTAACTACAGACCAGTTTTTGAAACCCTAGATGGTCTCAACTCGAAAAGTCATGAATACCAAGATTGGTCCACTCATCAAGATCTAAATTTGATACATAGGCCATTTTTGCATTTGACAAAGTGTTAGAAAGTGTAGTTCTAAATTCACAAGTCTCACATATAGTTTCATAAAGTCTATGTGAGATTCAAGATTTTGTGACTAGTGTTTACTAACACTTTCTCAAATACAAAAATGACCTATATATAAAATGTAGATCTTGATGAATTATTCAATCCTGGTATTCAAAAGTTTTCCATTTGAGGTCATTTAGTGCCTCGTGTGACAAGTTTGACCAAGTCACGGCTTGGATTTTTTAAACATGTGACTAGACTTTACTAAAACTTTCTCAAATGGAAACATGAACTATGTAGAAAATGTAGACTTTGATGAGTTCTAACACCTTTGTATTCAGAAGTTTTTCATCTGGGGTCATTTAGTGCCTCATTTGACCAAGTTTGACCAAGTCAAATCTTGGATTTTTAAAAAACGACACTTTAACTAAACCCTAGATGGTCTCAAATACAAAATTCATGAATACAAAGTATGTCAAACTCATCGAGATCTACATTTGGTGTAATGGTCAACTTTTCATTTGACAAAGTCTGAACCACTAAAATTTTGAATTTTGAATTTTTCACAGCTACATGCCAGTTTTCGAAACCCCAGATGGTCTCAACTCGAAAAGTCATGAATACCAAGATTGGTCCACTCATCAAGATCTACATTTGATACACAGGCCATTTTTGCATTTGACAAAGTGTTAGGAAAGTGTAGTTGTAAATCCATATGTCTCGCACATAGTTTCTTAAAGTCTATGTGAGATTTAAGATTTATGACTAGTGTTTACTAACACTTTCTTAAATGTAAAAATGGTCTATGTATCAAATGTAGACCTTGATGAGTTCTAACATCTTTGTATTTAAAAGTTTTTCATCTGGGGTCATTTAGTGCCTCATTTGACCTCCTCATGTAATCACATATGGAGATGTTCGGAGATGTCTGGGTTTTAGGCATCCGACGTCGCTAATTGCTCGAAACCTTCTCAATTTTTTATCATAGCCTTTACATGCTATAACACGACGCCCAGTTAAGTTTCGTGATTTTCGGACTTCGTTTGGATTTTATATAATTTAAATACACTTTTCCCGCAAGTTGTTCACGATGGTACGGCGACAAGATGGTTGACATTTCATGTGGCTTCCTGGAAACGGACTCAACATACACCAAATAACATGAATATGATTTTTTGAATCACCATATTCCATTATTTCATGCACCTGCAGTTCAAATCGGAATTGTGCAAAAAATTCAAAGAAACGAAAAAAACTAACGAAATATACCAAACAAAGTCAAAATTGTCCCAAATTTGAACAAGGAGTTTGAAATGATATGGGAAGGCATCACAAAAAAACTGAGACAAAAAAAACAAAAAAAATAAAAATTCTTCCCCGAGTGCCAGCAGGAGTCACTCGGGGAAGAGGCCTCAGAATTTGGCACTCGAGAAGAGGCATCTTCCCCGAGTGTTAGGAGCAGGCACTCGGGGAAGAAGCCACTTCCCCAAGTGCCAAATTCTGACACTCGGGGAACTTAAAAAAAAAGAAAAAACATAACGGCGTACGAAGGCGGACCGTCATGTATAATTTTCTTCCCCGAGTGCCTCTCTTCCCCGAGTGCAACACTCGGGGAAGAGGACCTTCCCCGAGTGTCGTTCTTCCCCGAGTGCCTATAAATCTGGGGCACTCGGGGAAGCCTTTCTTCCCCGAGTGCATTTCTTCCCCGAGTGCAACACTCGAGGAAGAGCTAGTTCCTCGAGTGCACGTTTTTTGGCACTCGAGGAAGCCACAGACACTCGAGAAATTTCAGTTCTCCTGTAGTGTCCGCTATACACGGCTTCCTGCAGCGGACGGATTGGTGCCTGAAGGACACAGTAAGGTGGATCGGAAGCTAGCGGTGAAGCTGGCGGTGGCTGGACGGAGCTCCTTCTCGACTCGGTCGTCGTCGATAGCAGCCGCGGCGTCGCCTGGTGTTGCCCAATACGCCGTTGCAAACGCTCGCGCTCGGGTTCTTCGCCTTCGTTCCTTCCCGCCGCCACGGACCAGATCCGCGACTGGGGTGTGAAATCCGCTGCGGGTGGGCGCGGAATCGGGCGACCTCGCGCTGGCAGCGGTGGGGAATAGGGTGGCAGCGGCGCGATTAGGGCGGCGGCGGTGGGAGCGGAGCGGAGGGCCGAGGACTTCGGTCGGGGACGCCAGCAGGGAAAGGGGAATTTCACGCGAGAGCCGAGCCTAGAGAGCGCACGTCTCGGGCCTTAACAATACGCTCCGGATGCCCTAAGCTACGTCTCGGGCCCACACAAAGCAGAGCGAGCGACAGCATGTACAGCGACGTCGCGGAAGCCGATGCGCACACCCGATCCGCCCCTCTATCCTTTCCATCCATCCGTCCATGCCCAGACATGGCACACCCATCTCCATCGCCTACAGAAAAAACACTACCGGAATCTACCTCTTTGCCGAGCACCGGAGGCTTTGCTGAGCGTTTTATTTCGAGCGCTCGGAAAAGAAGGCTTTGCCGAGAGCCAAATAAAAAACACTCGGCAAAGCCTCTGCACTCGGCAAAGAAGCCTTTGCCGAGCGTCCGATAAACGGCTCTCGGCAAAGAAGTTTCTTTGCCGAGTACCAAAAAAAAGCACTCGGCAAAGGCTTCTTTGCCGAGTGTCAAAGTAAAACACTCGGCAAAGCAATTTTCAAACCATGTTTTGGTGCCCTAAACGAATTCAAATAAAAAAGTTTTCAACTACAAAGTTTCATAACTTCTCATGATCTACAAACTTTATATTGGTCATTTCTTCATTCGACAAAGTAATAATTACGTTGTTCACAAAATCTATATGTCTTTCATGTAGTTTCATGAAACTAAAAGAGAGATATATAAGATTTGTTAACAATGTTAGCACCACAATTTCGGATGGAAAAACTTCCTAAATGAAGTTTGTAGATTTCGAAAGGTTATGAAACATTGTTGTTGACCACTTTTTAACTTGAATTCATCTTGTCATGCAAATCTACGTTTGAAATTCAAAATTTTAAAATTTTAAAATTTGAATTTTTCAAAATACCTCGGATGGAAAAACTTCCTAAATAAAATTTGTGGATCTCGAAAAGTTATGAAACATTATAGTTGACAACTTTTTCATTTGAATTCATCTTATCAAGCAAAACTACGTTTGAAATTCAAAATTTTAAAATTTGAATTTTTTAAAAGACCTCGGATGAAAAACTTCCTAAATGAAGTTCGTAGATCTCGAAAGTTGTGAAACATTGTAGTTGACCACTTTTTTATTTGAATTAATCTTGTCATGCAAAACTACGTTTGAAATTCAAAATTTTAAAATTTGAATTTTTCAAAATACCTTGGATGGAAAAACTTTCTATATGAAAAATGTAGTGCTCGAAAAGTTATGAAACTTTGTAGTTGACAACTTTTTGATTTGAATTCGTTTAGGGCCTCAAATAATCAATTTTCACTTGGTTTAGTATAATATTTGAGTAACCGAAACGGCGTATGGACACATGTGAGTGTGTAGTGCAGGTGGCAGAGGAGGTATCGCATGAGGGAGAGGTCACGAGTTCGAATCCCGCCGACCCGACCGCGTAGCCGCGATTTTTGCGCGAAAAATGCTACGACTTGCTAGTGGGCTCCTCCCCCGATTAAAAAAAATTTCAGGTTTTTTTGCATTTTTTTATTTCGCGCTTTGCCGAGCGTCGGGCTCTTGGTAAAGGCTTTGCCGAGTGCCCGATAAACAGCTCTTGGCAAAGAAGCCTTTGCCGATTGGATTTTTGCCTAGGGCGTTTTGCCGAGAGCTGCGCTCGGCAAAGGCTTTGCCGAGGACCTTAGAGGCTTTGCCAAGAGCCTACGGCACTCGGCAAAGCAGCCGGCTCCGATAGTGAAATTGGGTGCACGATGGGTCTATTCCGTCCCGTGTGCGCTCCCCTGGCTGATGTACGACGTGTGGACAGAGGCTCCATCCGACGGCACCTGTACAGGACCTGAACTGGAGACAAATCACGTACGGCTCGGCTCAGACTGGCTCGCTAAGAGACAGTGCCTGATTGCTTGGAGCCCTAACCAGTGCAGGCCGTTGCACGCTGCGGCCGCCGCTTCGGTCCAAGAATGAAGCAGCCTCCATAGCAGACGTTGGAGGCCAAGAAGATATGGCAACTGTTAACCTGACGGCATCATCTTCTCTGATGGAGGAGGCTTCATGTTTGTGGATGAGGCGGCAGTGCCGCTCGTGGGGGCGTTCTTCACAGCGACGGCCAGGTCGGCATGCCTGCTCGTATCCACGTTTGATGACCTACTACTCGAGTCACGTTCACGGAACCACTGATGTCGCCGCCGCCTTCGCCTCCTCCATCGTGGCCTCCATGGCGGCAGGCCAGGTCTTGGCCTCCTCCGACAAGATGACCTGCTGAGTGGCGTGGCCGTGAACTAGTCGTGGGCTGCTGTTTCCACATCTAAGCGTCGGGTACACTACAAGAGATGCATGCTTTGCCGAGCGCCAGGGGCACTCGGCAAAGGCATATTTGCCCTTGGCAAAGCCTTTGCCGAGTGCGGCACTCGGCAAAGGGCCCTTAGTGGCATTTTCGTTGGCAAAGGCCTCTTTGTCGAGTGCCATTTCTCGGGCACTTGGCAAAGAAAAGCAGCCATCACGGCGCCGGCACCGTTGACGGCGCCTTTGCCGAGTGTCGCACAGTGCGGCACTCGGCAAAGAAATTAGTTATTTTGTAAAATTTTGCCGAGTGCCATCGTGAGCACTCGGCAAAGAAATAATTCATTTTTTCATAAAAGTCTTTGTGGAGCGCCTCGCTGTGTGGCACTCGGCAAATTACCCTGTTTGTCGAGTGCCATGGCCATAGCACTTGGCAAAGTGTTTAAAATTCAATTTTTTTTTGTTTTTTACATTTCATCCACACAAGGTATATATATCCAACAGCACATATATATCACAAACAAAGCATTTCTCACAATATATCACAAATGTTCACCATCATTCACAAGTCACATGTTCACAACCAAACCACGGGTCACATGTTTATTACACCAAGTCCGAACGACAAACCACAAGTCATATTCACAAATGACAGATGACGCTCACGAGCACACTCCTCACCAACCTAGCCTCTGATACGTCGGTGGTGTAGCATAGCCTCCATCACCAGGTGACATATTAGCGGGATTATTTGAACCCACCATCTTGTACACAGAACATGTCGGGGAACTTGCGAGAAAAGTAATTTTAAATTATTTAAAATGCAAATGAAGTCTGAAAATCACGAAACTTATCGAGGTGTCATGTTATCGCATGTAGAGGCTTGTGATAAAAATTGAGGTGGTTTTGAGCGAGTTGCGACGTCCGATGACTAAAACCCAAACATCTCCACTTGCGATAACATGACACCTCGACAAGTTTCGTGATTTTTGGACTTCGTTTGCATTTTAAATAATTTAAAATTACTTTTCCCCCAAGTTCCTGACATGTTCCGGGTACACGATATTCGAAATTTCATGTGAGTTCCTGATAAGGCCTCAAAATACATTAAACATCATGAATGTCATTTTTTGAATCACTAAATTCCATTATTTCATACACTTACAGTTCAAATTTGAATTATCCAAAAAAATTCAATAAAACCAAATTAATTAACCAAATATAGCAAAAAAACTAAAAAATGCACCAGATTTGAACATGTACTTTTAAATAATGTAGGTGGGCCCCACAAAAATGGGGTCGAAAAAACAAAAAAAATAATTTGCCGAGTGACAAGGTCATTCGGCAAAGAGAGCCTTTGCCGAGCGCCAGCCCAGGGGCACTCGACAAAGATTATTTAAAAAAAATAAAAATTATTTAAAAAATATTTGCCGAGGGCCTAGCGCCTAGCCCTCGGCAAATACTGACAGCAGGTGCCGCTGTCACCTATGGGAGCTTTTGCCGAGGGCCCATGTTTTGCCGAGGGCCGGGCCATCGGCAAAGATTTATTTTGCCGAGTGCTTGTCTTTGCCGAGTGTCCGAGATTTGGCACTCGGCAAAGCCATATGCCCTCGACAATGACCCGGTTTCCAGTAGTGGTAGCATGTACTCGAGGAGAAGCCGCGCTCACGCCTGAGCTGAGGAGCCATGGTGGAGCCTGGTGTGTGTACACGAGGAGCCGAGGGGAGCCGGAGGCGCACTGACCCTAAGATTAGAACCAGTGACATGTGGCATACATCAGCTTGGGGGGCACAGGCCGGATGGAATAGACCCATAGCCCACCCAATTTTTTTCCTACAGAACAGAGTGATATTATATGGAGAGGTCTCATGGCTGCCCGTGCTTGCCAGACTGTTAAACCTAACTCGAATATGAAGGGCGATGCCGACTATAGATGGCCATATGAGCGGCACTGCCCAGGCCGACCCAGGCCCGTTGAGGGCATGGCCCGACAGGGGTTGGGCCGGCACGGCCCGGTGAGCTCATCGTGCCATGCCGTGCTCGCCATGGGCTGAGGCAACGGCCCTAATAGGGATTAGTAGGGCCGGCTTGGGCCTGGCCGACGGCCTGCTGGGCCTGAGCTGCGCAAGAAAGAGCTGAGGCTGCGCCGCTACTTCCTCAACGCATCAGGGTTGGGGCCAAGCCATCGCCGCCTCCTCTCCGAGTAACGGTGGGTTCCGCACTGCCTCCACCCTTTGGGTTGATCGGAGCAGAGCCGCCGCCTCCTCCCCGCACGTCAGCTGAGCGCTCAGGGTCGAGCCGCCGCCGCCTCTTCTCCGAGCATCAGTGGGGTCCGCACTGCCTCCACCCTGCACGTTGATCGAAGCAGAGCCGCCGCCTCCGTCTCAAGCATCCGTCGAGGCTGCGCCCCCACCTCGCTTGCTCCCCGCGCGTCAGCTGAGCGCTCTCAGGGCCGAGCCCCCTCCACCTCCTTCGCGCACGTTTGTCGAGGCTGCGCCCCCACCCGCCTCCTCCCCGCGCATCAGCCGAGCACTCAGGGTCGAGTCGCCGCCACCTCCTCTCCGAGCGTTGGTGGGGTCCGCGCTGCCTCCACCCTGCGCGTTGGTTGAAGCAGAGCCGCTGCCTCCTTCCCAAGCGTGTGGGGTCGGCAGGGGTGGACTCAAGCGTTCCTATAGCTCGCCGCTACTGAAGGAAACAGAGCCGTGTGGGGTCGGCATCCGCAGGGGGTGGACTCGAGCACTCCCCTGCAAGGTTTGTTTTACTGGTAGGAAAAAAATTTCGGTCCCTGGCGATAAATATGAAATTTCATAAATATCTGGTCAAATTTAAATAAATTCAAATTGTTTTTTTAAATTTAGCATTATTTCACTAGAAAAACTCTCTAATCCATCATCCATCACAAATTTATATAATATTGACGAAATAACACAATATATCACCATGGTAATACAGCGAGCTGACGGTGGGTAAGCTGCATCGAATGTGTGAGTGAGAAAACTAAATAAATTTGAAGAAATTTAGAGCTTTGATAAGACTAGAGGATATGGAGGGTCATTTTAGTGTGGTTTGGTGTAATTTTGGAGAGGAAGATAAATTTAAGCGAAAAATTTTGAGCGATATAAATTTTTTTCGGACCTCAGCGAAAAAGGCGATATTTCGGAAATTTCGCGTGATATTTCACTGAAATTGTAAACCTTGCTCCCCTGTCGGGTGCCACTTTGGGAGGAGAGGAGCCGCGTGGGTCCAGTGGGGATGGACGTGGGCGATCCCGCAGCTCATCACCAGTGCCTTCAATCTGGTTGTAAGATCTCTGAACGATGCGTGAAGCTCCTACTCCGGAAGAAAAACAATGAGATAGGAGATGTTTAAGTAGTAGACAGGGTCGCAGTTTGGAGAGGAGGCAGAATGACATACACGGGATGGAAGTGAATGCGTTCTTGGGTGCATGAATGTTTTTCTATTTTATTTATTTGGTGTTTGAGAGCTTGTTATTATCAGCCCTAGGCTGGGTCTAAAACAAGGGATAATCAAGTGCATAACTTATATTGAGGTCGGAAAAAAGAATTCCTTTTTTCTAAAAAGAGTCCATGGATGCAGTCCCTGCACGTGTGCAAAGCCCAACCACTTCCTTGATGCACACTACATGAATCAATTCACTGAACTAGATTAATTAAAAAGGAGTCGGCCAGTCTCTCAAAGAAGCACTATGATAATAGATCGGGCAAAAAAACCAAGCATGGGTACACAAAGGCAAGAATGTTTATGGTATAGAGAGGGTGGACGATCCATCCACACTCTCCGGTGGTTCAAAAGGTAGGGTCCGGTATCTTATCCAAAGCTGCCCTGACGCTTTGTTTTACAGACTTTCCAGCCCATGCAGCCTTACTGTGCTCATCTTCTAATCAGCGAGTCCGATCAAGTGGAAACTGAGGCGAATTATCTTTTTTCGATGCCACCCATTCATAGACCAACGACGTTTGCAGCAGGCGAAGTCATAGCAGCAGCTATAGGTGACAGGGGGTAGACACAGGTTTAACCACTATGTAAAAAAGCCACATATCCACCACGTCACCACAGTCCACAGACACCAGCACTAAAGCACATCTGTAGTAAGTCACCTACAGACGCCCCTTCCTGACGCGTGTTTGTAGTAAGTCGTTGGCGGGGGTTGCCGGTCCAGCGAGGTCAACACGCGTATGTACTAAGCACTTACTACAGACCTATGTTGATAAAACGCGTCTATGCTAAATCTATGGACGCGCGATTATAAAAGGCGTTTGTATATGCATCAATTATTACAGACGCGTGTTGTGATTTCCGAGTCTCGGATAACGGGATCAAACCCTACGAACGCGCGTACAGGACACGCGTCTGTAGTAAGATCTCTTATTGTAGACCCGTAAGTTCTAGTATTCCTATTGTAGCAGACATATCCTGCTCTATATGCGTATGACTTTGTGGCAGATGTGTGTTCCTTATGCGCGTCTGTAGTACTTGGCCTGCTACTTAGCCGTTGGCACGTGCTAACGGGCAGAGGGAGGTACTTGGCACGTACGGAACACAGCGGGCAGTGGCTATGGGCTCTTGCGCGGCTCTCATGCGGCTTTGAGGCACGAGGCGAGAGTTGGCAGGTGGTGGGCGGCTACCAGAGTTGCGCGGCATGCCCGTAGGTGGGCGATGGGTGGAGTTGCGGGCCGCGCGCATAGGCAAGCGGCGGCCGGAGGGGCGCACGGCTATAGCGCGCGGCAGCCTGAGGGGCGTGTTGCTATGGCGGGCGTCAGGTTGGAGGGGCGCGCTACTACAGTGGAGCTTTGTTCTCCTCTAGAACGCCGGTGGCCAAGCCATGCTCTCCAGCTTCTCGAACTGTAGGTGAGCAAATCTTAATCTCGAGCCGCCGGCGCTCCTCTCTGTTCCTCTTCTCTGCCGGAGCACTGTCATGCCGCTCAATGGCGAAATTCATCGTTGTTGTTCCATCTTCGCCCAATTGCCCGTGCTCCCAGCTCCGCCTAGTTCTTGCGGTGCTCCTCGAACTGCTGTAGCCACCTCTCGCCGCCGCAGTCGCCTTCGGCGTCGGTTGCCGCTGTGGCCATGCCACCATGGCTGCCATGGGCACCTCGCCGTGGCCAGCTCATTCCGGAGCTCCTCCCGTCATCCCGTTTATTGTTTTAGCTCCCCTGCAACTCTGTGATGCTCATCGGCTCCATTCTTTTACCTCTACCATGCAGGTCGCGCCGGAACGGCGACCTCGCCACCAGTTCGCACCGCCTCACGCGACATCACCGCTCTAGAAGCTAACCTTCACTGACAGGGAAATAAATATTAAACTATTGATGAGGCCCAACAGAAAAGAAAAGACAATTTTCCACCACCAGGAAACTCAATTTTTCTATAAGAGAAAATATAAGTAGTAAATTCACATGAATGCAAAATACCGAAGTCCTGCTGCTTCCCATGCCTATTGCATCCTATTGCATCCTAACCGAGCAGCACCCCCATCGATCAACCAGGCCATGTGCCAAGAACACTGATTAAAAACAATGGAAAAATGCTATTGGCTCAATGGTTCTCAGAACTCATATTATCTTCAATCATCGATGCAGCAAGGAGTAATATAGTAGCAGGCTAGCAGCATAGCTCTATAGTCTGACAATGACTGCCCTCGTTCATTGAGCAGTCAACATCACATTTCCTCCCCGGTTATGCACTTCAATATTACTTTCTCAGCTGCCTACTGAACAGATATCACATTATATTAATTCCCTCTAGATGTACATTTGCATTATATTGCTACATGCAATATTTTAGTTTCACATACACCTGCACCATTCAATAGCAGCATCCATCTGGTCATATTCGTAGGCTTGATGATGGTATCGAAATTTTAGTTTCACATACATGCAAAACCAATTCTTTACTTGGCACTTGTTCTCTGTTTATGGGTGCAAAAGAGGTCCAGAAATAAATAACTATTTGCATTACCCACCTCCCCATTTCCATTTATAAATTTAGTGTCTGATAAACTAGCACCCATTCCCACTCTAGAAGCTGGAGGCCACCTCAGTTCTTCAACTCTGCTGGTGGAGAGGCAGTCTGACCAATAGGACATGGAGGATCAACATTCAGAATGGATGGATGGATGGATGGATGTGTCGTGTGGAATAGAGCAGCCATCATTCATTCCATCCTGCTGCACAGAAACATTTTCAGATGCAAGTCTATGGCCTGAAACTTTCACTCTATCAAGACATTTTGAGCAATTCCATCGACGATACTTGGACACCAAAACTGGGGACGAATCATGGTGCTCATCATATTGTGGCTGGTTATGGAAAATATGAGAAGAGCAAAGTTTTGGATCCTTCTTCTGAAGCATAGCAACATAACCCCTGATACATGTATAGAGAAATCATCAAATGTTTACTCTAGATATAAAAAAGGATCAATATCCAAGAAAGCAATTCTCGATTGGAAGTTGTGCATAGGCAGTTTCAGTCATGGATCTCATTTTGTCCTATCACTGTGTGAATGTGTAATAAAGAAAGAAAGAAAGAACGAAAGAAAGAAACTACATCATTCGTTCATTTCTACTTAGCTGGTATTAAACAGAAAGGAAGAACCATAGGGCTAAAATCATCAAGTATAACGTCAAACATTTTCAAATTGAGAGCACAAAAGCATATAAAGATAGTTATTGGAAGGATATGGGTTGAATCCATGTTTCGAAGGTGTCACCTAGGCATTCAGGCGTACCAACCTCGCCTTCATGAATAGTGGCGGCCTTGTTGCCTAGGCATCTAGGCGGACCCAGCACCCGCCTCGCATTTGAAACCATGGGTTCAATGACCAATAAAGTATAGGGACCAAACTGAACCATTTCAATGAATACAAAATTCTATATGTAACTTTATTTGTAGTATGCACTCCTTTTAGGACAATACTAATGTCAGGTACAAAAAGTAGCTGTGCGGAGCATAAATGTACTAGACCATCATGCCAGGTCTATCCTTCAAAGGAAGAAACAACATATGCAAAACTAATTGGAACCTTCTCTGAAAAAAGTGACTTACACTTTAGTGGGAGAAATATATTAGTGAGGCAACAGCTAGCTGGCATATTATTAACCATAAATAAGAAGGATGAAGGATTTATTGTGATCATTACCAAACAGAAAGGCTAACAAAGGGAATAGATAATATTAACTCTGGACTGTCTAAACACTTTATTAAATGATTCAAAAAAAATCTAAAAAACAATATAAAAATTAAACATGGCATTCTGCTCTAGTTGACCGCCTCACCCCTTACATGCAACATGCCTGTATCATGCTTGCAGACAACATATGACTGTGTAGGGCAGAAAGATGATAAACCATGCTCACGTGGACGTTGATCACTTGTTGTCACAATAATGCCAATGTATCATGCTCGCATACAACAAATGTCTGTATCAGAGGGGGAGCGTGATCGAATATCAAGGAGGGGCCAATCCACTAGCTTACTGCTCTATGCAGCCTATGTTTTATGCAGAGTTGCAGACTAGTATGACTTTACACAGAGATTTGAGTATAAGAAGCTAGCTAGAGTAGGCATCATAACAAAATAGACTCCAGTGTGATAGGCTTTATCTGCTAATAGGTTAGGAACCTAGTTGGTCCTTCATAGTTTGCTGTAGGCAAGCAGGGGCAAGAGCCCAGTTTTGCCGCCACAAAGCCCCGCCCCAAGTCTGTATAATAAGTATGCTTAACTAACATTCTCACACAGTACCCACTAAACAGTGCTACACTGCTACATAGATATGCATCGTTGAATGGCAGTCAATGAAGAAATACAGACATCTACTGGATATAGAAAATGATTACCTCAGGGAGAAGTGGTCGCATTCCTGCTCTGCTGCTGCTGGTGTGCCATCAGATTCAGCAACTGTACATAGTGCTCTAGTTCTACCGGCAAGAGCAGCTGCTTCCATTTGGTAGAAGGGCAGCGTGCAGCCCAATTATCACTTCAGTCTTGCAATATTGGAACCGAACCAAGAACTTTGCACAGCCCTGAAAACAACTGCAAGCATTGCACGATTTATCTTACACATCTTGTTCTGTCGAGACTGCAGAAAGAGATAGCTAATACGATGAAACAGAGAACGTACAACAAGAATGAGGAACTAGTAGGCTTGATTGTGTAAATCCCAATTCCCAACATAACGCAGACTATACATCTTCGTTCGTTCATGGAATAGAACACAGCATAACGAGCCATATGCACATATATCACAACAAAAAGGTAAGAAATTAATACAACCTCGACCTCTAATTAATTCATTCCAAGGCCACACTACATATATACAAATAAAAATGCAACGTCAATTACCAAATAAGGCACAAATATATAAAACATGATTAACTTCGATGCATGTTTATGTCAGCAAGGCTGATGTGTTAACTCTGGCAGGGTTGGCCCCTCGTTTCTGCAAAGAATCCAGGTAAAGCCCACATTTTTTCGCGACATGAAATAAGGAGGCTGGGAATTAAGCAGGTTGTAGACAGCGAAAGTAGAGCTAAAGTCGGCCTCGTACGTAGCAAGAACGATCGATCTAATAAGAAGCCCTTACAATAGGCAGAAAAAGCTTCTTCTGAAGCCAAAGACCCGACCCGACCTCATCATCAATCAAGAGTTAAAATATTGATTTTCACCTGTGCCTTTGCTGAAAGGGTCGCGTCGGGTGTGGTGAAGCTGCGCCGACGGACGTCCCCCGCTATACACGGCTTCGTGCGAAGGACAGGTTGGTGCCGGAAGGACGCAGGAAGGTGGATCGGAAGCTAGCGGTGAAGCTGGCGGCGGCTGGACTGGATGGAGCTCCTTCTAGACACGGTCGTCGTTGGTGTCCGCCGCGGGGTCGCTTGGTGTCGCGCTCTACGCCGTCGCAATGAACCGCGCGCGCTCGGGTGCTTCACCTTCCTCCTACCCGCCGCCGCGGACCAGATCCGCGACTGGGAGTTGAAATCTGCTGCAGGTGGGCACGGAATCGGGCCAGCACGCGACGGCACTCCGGCAGCGGTTGGGATTGGGAATAGGGCGGCAGCAGCGCGGATAGGGCGGCGGCGGCGGGAGCGGAGCGGAGGGCCGAGGGCTGCGGTCTGCAGACACGAATGGGAAAAGGGGCTTCACGCGAGAGCCGAGAGAGGCGAACTGGCGACAGGCGAGCGGCGAGGGTTTTTATCTTTTATTACGGAGACAATACGGAACTATACTCTCGATGCGGGGCACAGCCCTGAAAACGATGCTGGCCTTAACAATACGCTCTGGATGCCCTAAGCTACGTCTCGGCACGGCTGCCTGGCAAAGGTGGTCGCCCACACGAAGCAAAGCGAGCGACAGCAAGCACAGCGACGGCACGGAAACCTATGCGCACACCCGATCTGCCCCCTCTGTCCTTCCATAGTTCCATCCGCCTACACATGACACACCCATCTCCATCGCCTACAGAACAAACTGATATTATACGAAGAGGTCTCATGGCAGCCAGTACTTGCCAGACTGTTAAACCTAACTTTTTGATGGCTGTTAAACCTAACTTAAAATATGAAAGATGATGCCGACTATAGATGGCCATATGAGCGGCACGGCCCGACAGGGGTTGGGCCGGCACGTCCCAGTGAGCTCATCGTGCCATGCCGTTTGTCGTGCTTGCCCATGGGCTGAGGCAACGGCCCTAATAGGCATTAGCCGGGCTGGGCCAGACAGACGGTGTCACACCCCAAAATTTCTGATTTTGGGTTCTGCATAGAAAACATAAATTAAAATAAATGTTTAATTTGATATTTGGATAAAATTTTTTAAGTTTAGTTTAAATTAGCATCGATTAGTTATTGGAAAGATGTGAATCTTCAAACTTTTCTGAACTAGTTTGATGGGCTATTGCTTGATGTGATGTTTGTTGGTTGCTTCTTTGTGTGCTGTGAGTGAGTAAAGTTTTTAAAAATGCATTTAGTAGGTTGATTTTTCTTCTCTGGCATGCCTTTATCTTTTTCTATGATCAAAATCCTTGTTTCTCAACTTATGTTTTCGTTGGGAGGTTCCTAAAATCTTTTCTTTGCAACCCAAATCACTCCTTTCAGTTCCTCGTCCGTCAATCAATCTCTACATACTTCTCGGGAATTTTTCTGGCTTTTATTGGAACTTGTTCTTACTTTTCTACGAGCATAATCTAATTTTTTTAGATGCTCCAAAATATATATTTATGAGCTCCAAATACTTCATTTGGGTTCCTCGTATTCCAAAAGGTCTATGAGAATTTCTCCCGAATTTTCGGAGCTTTCAGAGTATTATTCGCAGCTTAAATAATAATTCTGGATTTTTCTAGAATTATTTTTTCACAAAATTAATTAATTTCGAAAATAATAAAATATTTTTTCCACCCAAGCCGTGTGCAATAATCCTAACAAATCTGAAATTCCTATGTCTTTATTTACTAATGGGCTTTAATGTTTATTTAGGCCCATTAGTGTACGTGAATGGTGCAACGTCAATTAGTACCATATCGCTACACTACCAGAGACCAGGTTTTTTGTCACACCCCAAAATTTCTGATTTTGGGTTGTGCATAGAAAACACTAATTAAAATAAATGTTTTAATATTCGGATAAAATTTCCTAAGTTTAGTTTATGATAGCATCAATTAGTTATAAAAATAATATCTTTCTTCTCCAGCACGTCTTTATCTTTTTCCGCAATCAATATTCCTTGTTTCTCAGCTCAAGTTTTCATTGGGAGTTTCCTAAAATATTTTCTTTGTAACCCAAATCACTCCTTTCAGTTTCTCGTCCATCAATCAATCTCTACAAACTTCTCGAGAATTTTTTCGACTTTTCTGTAGCTTGTTTCCACTTGTTTGTGACCATAATCTAATTTTTAGATGCTCCAAAATTACCTTTTAGTGAGCTCCAAATACTTTATTTGGGTTTCTCATGTTCCATAATGTCTCTGGAAAATTTCCCCGAATTTTCGAAGCTTTCGGAGTATTTTTCGCGGCTTAAATAATAATTCTGGACTTTTCTAGAATTATTTTATCCATGAAATTAATTAATTCCGAAAATAATAAATACCTCATTTTCCACCAAAACCTGTGTGCAATAATCCTAAATGCCCATTCATTTATTTACTAATGGGCTTTAATAATTAATTAGGCCTATTAGTAAAGATGGAGGGTGCAACGTCAATTAGCACCATATCGCTAGTTGACATGGAGGTGGAGAGTTTTCCTCCCTATATATACGTACCTACCCCATGGGCAAAGCACACCAAAAACTACCGTAGAGGAGCCCCTAGTTTGGGAAATCTCTCGTGTAGTAAATCATATTTTTCTCATCCTTCTCTCGCCGTCGCTGTTGCCGTCGCTGTCGCCGTCGTCGCCGCGCTGCCCAGCCCGTCCATACTCTGCTCGGCAACAAGTAAGCCCGCCGCCACAAGCCACCCTCCTATGCCTTCTCTGTCTCTCTCGCCCTCTCGTGTGCGTTCAGTAGCGAGCAGCCGCGACGCAACCACAGCACCGCCCATATTCATCCCGACGTCGACCGATTGCCGCTGCCTCGCCGTCTTCCGCAACCGTGCGAGAACACTGTGGCCACGCCATCCTCCTCGGAGCTCCGCTCACGCCGCGACGTCGTACAACGCCGCGACATCTTCCGCTCCAGGAACCCCCGTCGAGCCACGTCGTCGACGCCGACCATGGTCGTCCTCGCGCCGACACCACTTGCAAGCCGCCGGCGCACCTGCTCTGCTTCTGGGCACGGTCGCCAGCTTCCGCGGCGTCACCCCAGCTCGCCACCAGCCAGGGTCGTGCTGAGCCACGGCCACGACGTCATCTACCACCTCGCTGATCGCACCACGCGTCTTCCCTGGCGTCGAGCTCCGCCGCCTCGTCGTCCCAGCCGTCGTGGCGGTTTCTGCCTTGCTGCACGATGCCACGACGTGGAGCCGAGCGAAGCGCCATGACCTCGTCTTTTCGCCTGCGAGCCCGGCGGACATGTCTCATGGACACCGCGCCGCGACCCTTCGCGGACTTGTTTTGGATCGCCTCGGCGCCAAGCCAGCGCTGCGCTACGCGCCATGTCTTCGACCACCACCGTTCATGCAGGACCGAGAAAACAAGTACGTGCAATGTTTTCCTCACCGTAACATCAACAGCAACCACCATGGTGGTCAGATAAAGATCAGCTGCATCTCCCAGTCCATTGTTTTGTCGATCAAAGTGTTTTGGTCTTGCCCAATGATCCATCCTTGTTTTCTATTTAATTCTAAATTCTAGATTTTGTGCGTGTAAAAACTGTGCTCTACTGAAATCCTATGAAACGGTGCTCTCTCACATACAAAGATACCTTGTTTAGCTTATATCTTTATAATTTTAACTCCGATTTGAGTCGTTCTAGTCGCGTTAGATTCGTGTCAACGCGCTCTACGCAGTGGTGCTATCATTTGTCATGTCACACAATTCTGAAAATTATTAAATTAAATACTAATTTAATTAATGATTATTTAATGCTTTGTTAATTAAAAGCTATATAGTGATGCAAATCCGTTCTTGTCGTGTTGCGGTCGTGCCGACCAAAGCTACATGTTAGTAGGAACGTTTAACCTATCCCACCTCATTGAATTTTATAAGTTAGATATTAATTTGATTTATGCTTGTGCAATTGAGTTTCTAATTAAAAGCAACACGTGTTTATACTTCAGTCTGTCTAAATTAATGTTAATCTAATTAATATTAAACTAAATGTCTTTTGAATTAGAAGATGCTTAGTTCAACTTTGAAACATAAGTGATTTCGTTGAGTTGGCACATGTTTTTCTATATACCGTTAAATATTAAATTGATTAACGTACTTGTATCTATCTTATAATTAAAATTTGCTTAGTCTAAGTACGTTGCATATATGATAAACTTGTGTAGATAATTTCACATGCACTTTTCTTTTACAAAGTTAATGTTTAGTTTGATTAAATGATACATGCACGTATAGAAATTAAAATACAGCTAGTTTAACTTGGCTTTTGAATTAAAATATTATTTAACTAATCTGAGCTACTATTTCACATGGTCTTGTTTAATTAAAATGAATTAAGCATGTAGCCTTTTCTTTTCTATTGTAATACATAAAACTTCCGATAGCCGCTACATCACTTGTTGTGTTCATTGTAAAATATTAATTTGATTAATGATTAGGCAAACTTGTTTCTAATCTTTTTATAAATATTAGTCAACTTAAATATGTATTTATTGGTTATAATTTGCCTAGTTTAAACATGATCATATAAAGTCGGTTTAGATGCAATTTGGTTAGTATTTGTTTAATGCATTTCTAATTAAAACCAACCTAACATAGTAACTTGTTCTTGTTACTTTGCGGTTGCGCTGATTAAGACTATGTGTTGCAGTGATGTTTAGCATGTCTCGCAACTGTGAAAATCATAAGTTTAAGTATTAAATTGATTAATGTTTATGCAACTGAGCATCTAGTTAAAAGTGATTCGTGGTTTTATCTTCGGTATTTTATGAATAAATAAGTATTAACTTTAATATGTGTTTATCAATTGTAACTTAGTTAAATAGAAAACATATAGTTAATTATATGAATGCTATTTAATGTCTTTTAGACTTAAAAGTAATTTAGGTTTAAACATTAGGCATCTCATAACTCAATGTTAATGTGATTAATATCGACATGAATGTCTTTTCATTTAGGACTTGCTTAGTTCACCATAAATCATAAATGCTTACATTTAGTCTTTGTCACATGTTCTACCTTTCTAAAGTATAATGTATAAATGACTTAAACACTATAAAATATATATATATAAATAAAATATTGTGTGGAAATATTTATAAAATATATAAACCATGGTTAATTTCAACTCGGTGTTGAGTCCAAATATGATTTGTCTAATCTGAACTAATTACTTTTCCATGATCTTGTTAGCTAAAATAAATAAGTATGTAGTGGTTCCTTTTATAATATAAATATTCTGATAGTCTTTTTCTTTTTAACGATAGTTCCGTTATCGACGTTTCTTGTGTTCTCGTGACCGTAGCCGATAGCTCTCTTATAGTACGTCGTTTTAACTTGTGTGGTGTATTGTTCTTAGTTTTCTATGTTTGCTTCTTGCATGTTTGCCTATGCGTGATGTTCACTACGAGTAGAATGAAAACCCTCTGTGAGTGTTGAAGATCAAGAGGGGATGGCCAGAAGACAACTGAAGGTTCTCGGAGCAAGTTGCTTTAGGTGTAAAGCAAGTTCAAGGCAAGTATAACATGGGATTTCCTTGTTGTCCTATTCACAATATGCAAATAATATCATTATGCATCTATTCCCTTGTTAAGGATGACTTAGTGTTGATCTTATACCTTGATACCTATTATATTGCATTGGGTAGTATGGCTAGTGCTTAAACATGGACTATGATCATGTAAATTGATTAATGGAATATGCAACAAACATTAAAAGATAATCTTGATTAATGTTTAAAGGGGATTAGAGCATGGGGTTACTTTTGATGCTCTAATTACTCTCCATAAGGACTCATCTGTAAGCGAACATCCGGGACTTACAGTACAACTGTGAGGGCTATATGGCTCTGGCTTTAGTCAAGTATGAGGACCTTTTCTAGCTTGTTAGTGGTAACCTTCATGGCGTAAGAATGGCTTGACGAATCGGGTATAGTGCGGCCTCTGTCCTCATGTGTATAGGCTGCGCGTCATTGTGCCATTTGGAAGGGGGGCTCTACATCTGTTTGCCGAGTGAATCTAATGGCCCTAACTTGTTAGACGAACCTTTGAAAGACTTCATAGTGAACCCTGCCGACCTTCCTTGGTAGTGGGTCAAGAGGCTGATCACCTCGGGCGAAAGGGTAAATCACGACTCACAGTGAAAGTGTACAACCTCTGCAGAGTGTAAAACTGGTATATCAGCCGTGCTCACGGTCACGAGTGGCCTTGGACCCTTACGGAATAGATGATCACTGCTGACTATAAATGTGTTTTTGCTATTTATTATTCATCTTTACATTGATCATATGTTTATTGTGGGATTAATGCAAACCTGATGCTACTCATATGATAAAATTGTGACAAGTAAAAGCTAAATGTTGTAAACCAGTGTCTATCCTTTTGAGCCTCATGAACCCCATGTTATATTTGTTGAGTTCGATATGGACTCACTCTTGCTATTTCCACCACACTTCAGTGTGTAGTAAGGTGCTACTTAGAAGAAGGATGAAGGTGTAGTGGAGTTTTCAGAAGTCTTTCAGAAGTGCTTGGCATATGAAGCCACCAGTCAGCCGTCCCTGAGAAGAATGGAGCCTGAAGTTTAGTCACCGTTCCGCAATACTCT